>JAFJYJ010000037.1:0-1267220 GCA_019022615.1 Acacia melanoxylon
GATTTTAAGAGAAAACGGAGAAGTTGGGTTAAAAGATTTTAATAATTTTTTTTCACTCTTTATTTTATATTTTCTCTTAATTAACATTTTACAACCCCACTTTCCAATTTTTAAAATTCACCTCACAAAAATTTTATCTCATGTTCCCTACCCTCCAAATTCCTCGTACCAAAGGCATTGATCTGTAACTAGTTAAACTATTGTACTTGGGTTGGATTTAAGATACTACGTCTGATCCTAAATATAAAACAAAGTTTATTGTACAAATTGTACTATAAACTTTGTCATATATATTTAGGACTGTATGAGTACTAAATATCTATTTTTCACGATTAAATTACTACCCAATCGTATTTATAAGCAACGTTTTCTCATATATATCTCGTATTGTATATAAGCAACAATTTGACTTTGCTAATAATTTAATGTTTTTTTCCATTTTTACCCCTTATTGATTGCTGTCTCTCATCTATTTTTTGCACTCATTCTTTCTCTTCTATTTTTCTACTCATTCTCTCACTCACTCATCATATTCATAAATATTTGTACATTAAAATAATTTGTTTCTCTTATATATTTATTACTTTTAATACTTTACACGTATGCAGGTCGATCGCTCTAATACATTTAAAGTATCATTTCCGATTGATAAAATACAAAATAAGCTATGGATGTGATCAAACCATATTTTTATATGAATTTACATAATTAAATTGGGATTCTTAATGCATTTTGTCATGTTGTTGAGCTTTAAACGTGTTTCATGATAAATTGAGATTTAAAGTTAATACATTAAATTAGGCTAAAAAGGTAAAATGTCAAAAAAATGTAATTTCTTTTAATTGTTGATTTTTCCGAGAATATTTTATGTTGGATTAATTATTTTAAATCAGAAATAAGAAATGGACCAAATCTAAAAATGTAAGCGCTCAGTTGTGAAAAGATTCAATTTGGTCCCTACAAAGAAACTTTTAAAAGTTTCGCTTAGGTCTCGCAAAGAACAAACTCATCGTTTTGACAAGAGTTTACCCAGGTCAGACGGGGGAATTGAAATGAAGGACCCGAGCATATTAATGGAGCACTGCAACCGGCTGTGATTATTATCGACAAACACCTTCACGCCGCACACGCACAGAGGGAAAGATCGCAGAATCATCATCATCATCGACCATCATCGCCATTCACGACCTTCTCCTTCCTTCTTCCACTCCTCTGGCGGCGACTTCTTCTTTTCTCCTCCGTCACGGCGATTTCACGCCTACGTAGCGGGACTGGTTTAACTCCATCGCCTTCATCATCACCTACCTCCATCTTCCTTCATTTTCAATCTCACCAACACCTACGCACTTCATCTTCTTCCTTGGACTTAGCTTTCATCCCGCCTTCCCGACCTTCCCTCTTCATCATCGACCACCATCCTACCTCCGTCGCCCTCTTCACGCCGCCGAGAATCTCGAAAGATGACATTCCGGGCCGCGAAAATCGCAGACTTTCATGCGTTCGGACAATCAACTGGGAGTTTTGAAAGTTTGAAACAAAAAAAAAAAAAAAAAAAAAAAACCTTCGATCATCATCTTCATCTCTTTTCCATTCTCACACACCATCATCGCCTAAACACTTCGTCACCATTTTCCAATTGACTTGCCTTGTTCATTCCATTTAAACACACTATTCCTTCATCATCTGGCAAGCCCAAACGGGCACTAATATTATTGATTTTATTCAAATGATCTCGTTGGCTTCATGACAATGTGTGGTTGATCTCTCAACTCTGGAGACGGATTTGTGCTTGAGTTCCGTGCCTTAAACAGTGGAAATTTTGCTCAATTTATTTTCTCTAATTACATTTTAATTTCCTGTGTGCTAGGAATCATTTTCGCATTTCATGGCACTCACTTATCCGCTTCAAAATTTTATCTAACCTACGCGATCGATCAATTCTCGCTATTAGCCGCGAATTTATAAATTTGTATTTCCCATTTGATTCAACGACAGCATGCCTTTACGCCAGATTGCTGGGGATAAGATAATCAATCAATTAATTGTTTCGCTGCTAATAACCAGATTCATCGCAGCAGAAAGAAACATTAATTTAATCCTAATCACACACTAAGCGCTTTTAACAATATCTCATGAGCAGAATAATAGCTGTTTTAGATAGAAAACTATATTAATCGCATTCGATTCGCTGCATTCTGCTTCATCTGGGACTTAACTTTAAAAATTTACCCCCACATTTAATCAACCAGGATAAATACTATTCCATGCGCTAAGAAAGATCCATACTCATTTTCATACTCCACTCCATTTTATTAAAAATATAAAAAAATATTAGTTTAGATTTAATTTAATTGCATTCTTATTTTCCTTTATTAATTTAAAATCTAAAACCTATTTTCCCTGTTAAATTGCTTTGCATGCCTTTTGCATTACTTATGATTCAATAAAAGCCGCTTCAGTAGTAGAGTAGACCATTCTGTGTCACGCATATTTAACTTGATTTATTTTTGATCATGACCTACGCTTAAAAGAAAGACATAAAATCCATTAATCACTCTGAATTTCACTAATTCTATTCTTTTTGTGATTTTTAAAATAACTAAAATAAATTCATCTTTAAAAGATTAACGATTAACGCCTTGAATGCTAAAAATAAATAACATCCTCGCTAAAAGAATATTGGTCAAAGCCTTCATTACAGCCTCGATAAGAAAACCTCAAGATACCACTGGTTCAATATTCCCAATTAATAAGAGGCCTCTTACTACCGCCTTAGCCTAACTACTATCTATCGGAAATCGTTAAAAACCACTTAACGCTAATTGAAATTTAATAACGAATACGGCTTTTAAATTGAAGTCACAACTCACTGCCCCCTTCGGCTGATAAAATCAACTCATACTTAATTGCATACTACCACGCTAATCAACAACATACACAGAACCACAAAGTTAAATTCAAAACATATATAATCCTCAAAAACCACAATTTCCAATTTCAACTACAATTATCAAATCAATGCAGTATAATTACCATACCTCAGCTCCAGAATAATATATAAGAATTTAGGAATTCAAATACATATAGTCTGATCCTAGACTAGTAGATTGTGCAAACTCCCCTATGTAATGTGTAATGCCTTGAGCTCAAGCAAAATTCCTCATCACCAAGAAACAAAGATTCAGCCACTCATTAATTTAAGCTCAGCTTTAGCTTCATCCAGACAGTAATAATCCATGGAACCTGAGTGTATGAAAAAATCTGGAAGAAGAGGAAAAATGGTGCTGTGCAGGGTTCAAAAGAAGGAGGAAGGAGATGGAAGAAGGAGAAGGGGAAGGTCCGATGATGATGATTCTGCGATGATGCTCGATGAAAATTTTCCCAGTCTGACAGCGTGAAAAACCCAGTCCCCCCGACAAAGACGATGCAGATGGTGGTTGATGGAGGAGTGAGAGAGATCGAAGATGAAGGTGTTGGAGAGGAAGAAGAACGATAAGCTCTGCGTGTGTGTGCGGCCTATTTATTATTTTTTTTCTCCCAGCTCTCTCTGCATATCGCGTCTGTTCCGTCTTTTTCAGTGTGAACGCCCTCAGCTTCTCTTTCCTCAGCTCCTCTCTTCCTCAGCTCTCTGTTCACTCCCTCCAGCGTCTTTTTCAGCTCTGTCCGAATGCGCCTCCCAGCTCTTGCGATCAATTCCTCCCGCCATTCAATCTGTCCCGATGTCCTCTTTCTTTTTTTCTGTGTTATGCGGCGCTGCTTCCATTCCAATCCCTCAGCTCCTCCTTTTTAACCTAATTAATTCCCTTTGGTCAAAACTTGCGTTTTGACCAAGGGACTAAATGAGAAGAATAAAAGTTTTTTAATGAGGGACTGTAATGAAATGTTTTGAAATGTCTCTGGGTCAGAATGTAAATCATAATAACTCTGGGGATTTTTCTGTAATTTTGTCTCTGACCCTTTTCTTCCTTGATTTCCAATTTTCTAAATTGGCTTTATGCCTTTCTTGTAATTTTCCTAGTCCTCAAGACATTAATTTTGACCCTCAAAAATCTCCAAATTTCTTCCAAAATTCCTACAATACAAAATTAGCATGCAGAATCAATTGCATGACCAAAAATCACTGCATGAATAATTACAAAATATGACCATTTTACCCCTATTTACACTTAATTCAATACAAATGTCTTTGACTCAAATTAGTGCTTAATTATGCAATAATGTTTAGAAAATGCATTAAGAATCCCAATTTAAATATGAAAAATCACATAAAAATATACCGATCAATTAAAACTTCTTAGGCTGTACTCACGAACAAAGGCAATTGAAGACAAGATTCCAATTCCAAATCACTTGTCAGCATTTGAAGATGAAGCGATTTCAAAATTAAAGAAGCAATGGATCAATTAATCAAATTAGATCAGCCTAACACCGGTGATAATCGCGTCTGAAAGAAATTAGTGACTAACGCTCAAAATATTAGAGGAACAATGCTGTTTGAAGTGGACTTCGATTGCCAGAAATGTCGATTCAGGTGATTCTTAAATATGTGAAGGAGATTTTACTTAGTGCAGAGGAAGAGGAGTGGATGAAACTGGAAGAACAGAAAGCTAAATTGGCTAGAGGATGGACTTAATGTAGATGGGGCTACTAAAAGGCAATTCGGGGCTGGCGGGTTGTGGTGATTTTCTAAGGAATAGTGATGGAAGGTGGATAAGAGGATTTGCAACCACTTTCCTACCTAAACCACCTTTGAATCTCTACAGACAATCCCAATTACAGAATCCCCACTATCTGCATGGTATGCCCCATCCACATTAATTTTTATAGTACCTCTCGGTGGTTTAGCCCATGGTCATCGTGCTTTCCAAATCCACCAGCACAAAGAAGCCGAGACAGCCTTCTGAAAATTATCAAGCTCCTTATTTTCCGCAACATTTCCACAAGCCATTTATCAACTCTTGAGATTCGCATTCTATCTATCTGTATTCCCAAATTACAGTCAAACCAACATCTCAGTCAGGGACAGAAAAATAGCATATGTTCTATTGTTTCGCTTGCAGATCCACATATCAGGCATGTTGAGTCTTTTGAGCAATGCCTCTTATGTAGAACTTCTTTAGTAGCAACCCCACCAAGAGCTTCATACAAAATGTTGTCCTTTGGGTGGGACTGCCAATTTCCAAACATCATTCCAGATCTTCTTTGGCACTTGATAGGATATGTTAGGGTACTTCTTAGGTTGAATTATTCTGTTTTCCTTAGCTGCATAATAACCAGACTCAACACAATATTCGCCATTCCTATTTTTTCGTCTGTTCATCAACATTCCTACCCTCCAATTTCCTATTACCAAGATCTGGAATTCACTTCTTCTCCCAAACATTAATCAACCTGCCATTCCCCCTTTGCCAACAAAGCTTTGGCTTAATAGTTCCCTACCTTCCAGCAGACTGATCCAACCCCAAGAAGGTTTCCCCCCTTCCTAGCTTTCATTAAATCATCTTTAGAAAAGTAAATTCCTTTTAAGACTTCACACCATAGATCTTGCTGGTTCTGAATCAGCCTCCAAGCAGTTTTAGCTAGTAAAGCTATATTAAAACATAGCAAATCTCTGAACCCCATTCCTCCTGCTTTTGAACTAGCTTCCCAGTGTATGCTTCCTTTCCCCTCTGCATCTCCCTACCAGAAATTGGCCATCATTCTGTCAATCTCCATACATGACTTCTTAGGAAAAAGAAAACATGTAATTGGGTACACTGGAGTTGAATTTGCATCTGCTTTAATTAACACTTCCTTCCCTGCAAGGTCACAAGTTTTTGCTTCCAGCCTTGAAGCTTCAAACCCACCTTATCCCTTATAAAGGCAAGAGCAACCGCTTTTGACCTTCCCATAAAATTGGTAGTCCCAAATACTTTCCTGGCTGATCCACTTGCTTGATTTCCAAAGCTGCAGAAATCTCATCTCACTTCCTTCGGTGTATTAGTTGAGAAAAACAGACAAAATTTATCAAAATTCACCTCTTGTCCAGACGCTTTACAATACACCTGAAATATCTTTTCAATATCAAGCAATTAGTGGATCAGCCCTCACAAAGAACAAGGCATCATCCGCCAAAAAAGAAGTGAGAAATAACTGGGCAACTGTTTGACAATTTAATACCTCTTAGCTCCTTTCTATTAACATGAAACTGGACCATTAGTGATAATACTTCAATCATCAATATAAAAAGGTAAGGTGAAGTTGGATCACCTTGTCTACCTCTTTGTGGCTTAAAATTAGCAACACTCTTCCTTGAAACTTCCAAGTCAAAATCCACAGAAGAAACACAATTTATGATCCAGTTTACCTATAAATCAGAAAAAACCTTTTTCTCATCATTCCCTCAAAAAATCTCATTCCACCCTATCATATGCCTTGTTCATATCAATTTTCAGAGCTACCTCCATTTTTCCCCTTCTTTTTATTCTTCAAGTAATGGAAGTCTTCGTGAGTTACAATGATATTATCTTGAATCATTCTACCAGCATGAAGGCTCTTTGATTTGGGAAATAATTATATTCATCAACCTCCTTAATCTCAAAGCCAAAATTTTAGCTATGATTTTACAGGCTGCATTACATAAACCTATGTGCCGAAAATGACTAACCATTTCTGGTTTGTCAATCTTTAGGATCAATACTATGCTGGTTTTATTAATATCATCTAAGTTTGAATTGCTCCTGAAAAAATCCATTACCAGCTGACATACCTCAACCTTTATTTCCTCCCATGAAGACTGATAGAACATGACTGAAAATCTTGATGGACCTTGATTTGAATACTAAATTATGTGCATAAAATAGAAAGAATCAACGCAATTACCCCTAACAAGATGCAAGCTCTATCTAAAGAGGAAAAAAAATTGTAACAGGTCACCAATTGTATTTCATCAAACTGTAATATTGTGATGTCTTTTTACACTTGCAGAGTATTTTTCCCCCTTTTGGAAAAGTAGTCAAAACTAAGCGAAATACTCCTCTATAGTCCTATTTATAGTGCAGAGTGAGATTTTTTTTTATCCTATTTATAGGATAGAAATAGAAATTTCTTAGATACATGTACAATTTTATCGATTCATTTATTATTATATTAATTTTGTTCTCATAGGGTATAATGTATATTAAATTGGGATAAAGTTGAAAAGTTATTGAATTTTTATGGAAGAGTTAATGAAATTTAAGATTTTTTTCAGATGTATTAAACATTGTGAAAGTGTTTTATAAATAGGATAAGAGGAGTATGGAAGAATATCCTCTCATTATCTTCGTTTTCTTATTATCTCTCACGAAGTCCATCCGAACCGTTGATTGGGAAAAGAGAGAGAAAGAGTATTTGACATTCCAGATCGATTAGACAAATGTGATTTAGAAATTATGAGGAATGATGAGAAAAGGATGATGAGAGAAAACCTAACCCTTAGGAAAGTATGCAATCCTACAGTATGTTTGAATCCAAGGTATATGTGGGTTTGGAGGTATTAACTCATCCATCAGTCCCAATATCCAAGATAAATATGCCATGATCCTAAACGTTTTACACCGGAGGAACATTTTTGGAGATGAGCTAAAGCTGTAGATCAAGTTAGAAGATTAGTTTTCTTTTTTTTCTTTTTCTTTTTTTTTAAAAAAGATCTTTTGGGGCAGAATAGACAAAGGCATGGCTATCCGTAACCACACACATATAGGAAAAATGTCATTTAAATACTAGATGAAAAACTAAAACCCCAAAACGTTTGTTAAAAAATTAAAAGGACACAAAAGTGATGAGGAGGAATATGAGATTTTGAAATTTAAGTGTTTTTTTCAAAGGTAATTAAACCCGGACGGTCGGTGAACCGGTCGGGAGTGTAAGGATTAAGGGTCGATGGTGAAGGGTCAACCGGGACTGCACCCGGGACCAAACAGGTGAGGAATAAAAAAATGAGAAATAATTTAATTTCTTATCACATAATCCATAATTCCAAATATTATATATTATTTCAAGACTTTAAATCACTAGCCAAATAATTATATACTTGTCAAATATTTTTACAATTTTCTTTACAAATTGATATCAAAGCGTCATTACATACAACCCGATAGCCTTTGAATTTGTAATGGAATCGCAAACATTCAGCATAACAAAATATCAAAACCAAGTACTTGCTTCTTGCCGTTACCTGCCTACATAGTCAACAAATAGGAAATTCCAAATGTCATGTGAACATATTTCTTTGATCAACAAAGTGAAACTCAAGCTTGACGTTCACACCTTCCTCATTTAATTGCAAACACTAGATAAATATTGGAAATAAATCCTTTATACCATATAAGGATTTTTCGTTTTCAATTAGCTATTGGACTTAAAATTCTAGACCAATATTTATTCTCCAGCTATTTTTTCCTTGAATAACTGGAAAATAGGGCCTAAATTTCAAATAACAACTTTCAACTACTTATGCCAAATTTTCGTAATTAATCCCCTTATAATATTTCTAATTTTTTTAATCTCAAAATTTGGGATGTTAGAGGCAAAATTTTCCACACAAGACAAGTAAAAAGATTATTTTGAAAGGTGGTCCTTTAGCCTAAATAATTTTATTTTGAATATACATGTGATATACAATTCAATGAAATTTGATAAAAATATGAAGTAAGTCTTTCATGAAAGAAATAAATTGTTCAATT
Organism: Acacia melanoxylon; assembly: GCA_019022615.1. Lineage (NCBI taxonomy): Eukaryota > Viridiplantae > Streptophyta > Magnoliopsida > Fabales > Fabaceae > Acacia > Acacia melanoxylon. The sequence continues at coordinate 8,706 of JAFJYJ010000037.1, forward strand.
TTTGAATGAATGTGACATAATATTAAACTTTATTTGATTGAACCATTCAATATGGTACTAGAACCGCAAAAATATCAATAGCCTCAGTGTCACTTTTTAATTTCTTTGTCCATTAACTCTTAATTTATGGGGAAACTTTTCCACAGAAGAAAAGTAAAAAAAGAAGACTTGCAAAAGGTGAAGACTTTAGAATATTCAAAAAAGATGAGTTATATAATAATAACGATAAAAGAAATTATCTTATTTGAAGTAAACCTTACGATATGGAATCTTGTACTTTTATTATGTGGAAATATTTGCTAATGAAGTGAAAATGCACTTGGCAGGAAAGAGAAGGATGAAGAAGACAATTCCATGATTCTTATTCCCTTGACGAATTAGTCAGTCATATAATAAAGTAGAGGGGAGAAAGTTCCCATATAATTCCATGACTGGCATGCTTCACATTTATGCTATTTTTTAATTTGCCTTAACTTTACACATTTATTTTTGAGAAGAGTGAGATTCTTGCTAATCTTAATAGTAATACATCCATAATTCAAAACTAATTTTATAACCAACCCCCACCCCCATCCTCCTCGCGGGGGTTTTACTGATGAGGAAATTGAAGGAGGCAAAGGGGAAGAGTATCGAATGATACAGTAAAGATTATTGAAATCTGTAACATCCAATTAATTAATCCCATACTAAAAGGAATATTCTTTATTATTAAAGTTTTTTTTTTTTTTTTTTTTTTAAATTTGGCCAAATATTCAACTTCATTGCGGAATGATAAAACATTTTAGCAAACCTCATTTTCTTCAATTGCTTTATTTATTCATGGGACTTTAATAAAGTAATGTAGTATGGTAATAATTGAAATTGAAATAATGGTCTCACGTTCACATTGAATTGAAATAAACATTAGAGAGATACATTCATACGCGGACCCACATATAAGAGAAGGGGTAAGTGCCCCCTTGAATTGGGGATTTTTTTTTTTAAAAAAAAAATTAATACATGTTTGAATGATTTGCCCACCCTTAAATTAAGTGTCCGCATTTAATACATTAATTTGCGTTCGTAATCGGATAGGAGATGAAAGATTGAATGATTGTTTAGTGCCTTATATTGAAAAAGATGTATTTGATAAGCGTTGATAATAAGGCAATTATGATGAAATTCAAAAATAAAGCCTAGAAGAATGACGTTGTAATTATTTTTATTGTAATATACTTTTGTTATTAAAATATATGTCTTGAACTTATTAGTGTGCGCTTTCATTGTAATTTATGAATTGCGTTGCATTTAAAAGCCTAGCCGCAACTTTTCTAAATGACGGGTTTGTAAAATAATTACCTCTCTTATTACATGATCAGTATTGACTTGATTTATGAATATTTTTGATATTATTTTCTTTTTTGTTTATATTCTTTTATTTTTTAATACATTTAAAACTTTTTTTTAAAAAAAAAAAAATTGAGGGCTATTTGCCCCTAACCCCCACCATTGGTACCCCTGATTAATTTTCTGAATCCGTCATTGGATGCATTGATCCCATGGATTGCTATAATACTAATTTACACTGATTTCTTCAAAAAACTTGACAATTTAGACTGATGTCTTTTTTTTATTATTTTTTAAAAAAGCTCACTTACAATTAATTGATCAGGACTAAATTAACTCATTAAAGATAGGCTACACATGACCCAAGAATAATTACAACTTGAGATAAATCCTCTATATAGCTGGGATATTTTTTAAAAATCTAAAAATACATTCAGGTACTAACCCTTATTAAAAAAGATCTTCATAATAGTATTGATTGGCTGAAAAATTATTCATAATCTTAAAAAAATATTTTAAAATAATGATATATCTAAAAAATATCTTTAAAATGTTGAATGATATTAAAAAAAAATTATATATATTTATATATATATATATAAAAAGTTAGACCATCCAAATCTTATCTAAAAATCTGAACGGCTAAACGGTCATCCCAAAAGGAGGAGCGCGCCCTTTTTTTAACGAGCAGGAAACTCGTTCCTGGAAAATTCTCCGAAGCTACGGTATTGTAATTTCACAAGAAAATGCAAAAGAAAGAGAAAGAGGGCAAAAAGTCATTTGTTTTTTTAATATATATATATATATATATATATAGGAGACCCATTTTTATGAGTCTACGCATTGCTTCAATCTCTGCCTGAATCCTTACCTATCACTCCCCTCTCTCTCTCAAGTAGTCATCATCATCTCTCTGCCGTGCGAAGCCACTTAAGGCGGCGTCTGCCTCCATCACCTCCGTCTTCAGTAGATCGTCAAAGAACGTCCTCCCTCCTTGGTCCAGATCTGGTGAGCTTGAACCTGTAATTTTCATATTTGCTTGATCTGAATATTTTATGGCGTGTTTCTGTATGAATATTCCATTTGTGTTCTCCATGATTTGTTTGAGCTTGGGAAGAAGAAGGAATAATAGGGTCTTTTCTCTCAATTAGGATTTAGGAAAAGAAATTCTGTTAGTGGGTAGGAGTTGATAAATTTTTGTGAAGACGCTGATTTAAATCATTCTCACAAATAAAATTTTGGGGAAATTACTTTAAAAATCGTCTGAAATACCCAAATTCTTATTTAGGTTGCGAAGCTTATTAAATGGATAATCAAGTCATATGTCTCAAATAAGGATGTTGAAATTTTATGACTTTACCTCAATTTATATAATCGACATGCTTCATCGGACCTCACTTGTTCTTGCCTTCAAGTTTGCAAATTTGCATCAGAACATCGCACACAGGCTCCATAAACACCAAAGAAATTCTGCAGATTAGGAACTGCTTTAAAGAATATGTATGGTTCTCACCAAATACGCAGGAGGAGGGGGCTTGGTGCTGTGGATCATCAAAGCTCCTCCTTCTGCCTTCTCTCTTTCTCTTTTGTTTAGTTGAGTTTTACTTCGTGGCTTTTTTATTTTTCCAATTTTGACGACATACTAAACAAGGTTTCAAAACTTACTTCTAATCTCAAACTCAATCACAACCCAATTTTAATCTCATTCTCAGTCACTTAAAATTTAGTCTAATGTGCCAAATGTGGCCTATGTTTTTTAAAAAGTCCAACATTATATTTTTTGGCACCATGTACATATTTTGGAAAGTTCAACATTATGTTTCTCATTATATTATATTTTATAATTTATTTCTTCGTAAACCCTATGTATTATGAATTATTTTTAGTAATTTATCATGTATTTGCATACTGGCCTAAGGTGGACCATCAAATATGAAAATTTCTCCTCAATCAGGAAAGGTAATCTGGTATGCTTTTGCTCAATAAAATAAAGGGTTAATATAATTATTTGTCCTCCGGTTTACCTCATTTTGATTTTAGTCATTAAGTTTAAAATTATAGGTTTTAATCCCTTAAATTTGTGCTTTCGTTTAAAATATTAGTCTCTATAACTCAATAAAAATTTGGACCATTTTACTTCTAGAGAGACTAAAACTAATGGTTTAAAATTTAAGGGACCAAATATAGTATTAATCCAAAAATAAAATATCATCGCCTTATGTAGATAATTTGCATGCACTACTATTCCTGTTCCTGTGGTTTAGTCATCTTTTCAATTCTATACATAATTGTCCTATGACTTTTTTTTTCCTTCTGTTTTTTAAGTTCATGTACTATACAATTTGTAACATCGTTTTTATTGATGATATAAAAAATTGCATATTAAGAAAAATAAATCCTTTATTTTTGAAATCTAAATAAAATAATAGGTTATTTATATGCACAAGGTAATAAATGCTAAAATAAAACAGGTATAAATTTTAATTTACATTGAGATCACAATTTAAAAATAATAGTGATATGGATGATAATAAAAAAAGAAGTTTTTTAATATATTCTTAATATGCAAGAGGTAGTATATTTTAAAATAATCTGTTTAAGAAAGGCAATTGAAGCCTCTTTCTTTCTTTTTGTTAGTCCCCATTGCTTTATTGTGTGTGCCCCACAACTACTTCGTCATCAACAATTTCAGTTTTGTGGTAAGTAATAATCTGATACCTAAAATTGTTTGGTCTTGGATCAGATAGACTATTAGGTGAACTAAGTTTGAATATCATCTTATTCAAAAAGACCTTTAGGGAGAGACATTTTGATCAGAAGCCTTGATTCGGATTGGTCAATTACTCAAATACTTAATAATAAAATCCAAAAAAAGCGTGAGACACATTGGGTTGCTCAAAAAGTTATTAAAAACAATCAATTCATTCATTTCGTCATGATCATTTCCATATATATGTATGTATGTATGTATGCATGCATGCATCTGATATGTATCTAGGTATATACAGGGACAGACCCAGAAATTAAACTCAGGGGGCGAAAATTATAAAAAAGAACCCATAGTTTAGGAGAATCACATTTCAGCCTTATAAAAATTTCAATATTTTCATTTTAGTCCCTACAAGAAACCATTAGTGAGGACTAAATTGAAAATGTTAAAATTTTTATAAGGCTTAAATGTGATTTTCTAAAATTTTGGGTTCTTTTCTATAATTTTAGGGGCGCCACCCTAAAAATTTCAATATTTTCATTTTTAGTCCTACAAGAAACCATTAGTGGGACTAAATTGAAAATGTTAAAATTTTTATAAGGCTTAAATGTGATTTTCTAAAATTTTGGGTTCTTTTATAATTTTAGGGGCGGGGCCACCCCTAACCCCTTAATTCCGTCCCGGGTATATACATATGTAAATATATACATGTATATACACACACATAATACATACATACATATATATGTATGTATGTATTATGTGTGTGTGTGTGTGTGTATATATCATCATCATCATCATCATTCTCCACAATTTTTGAAAGTTAATTAAAATTATTTCCTTAATCTTTACCAGTAGGAAGCCATCATGACCGGGTTAGCAGCATCTCTTCCTCTTTCAATTACCAATGGACTTACGATGTCTTTATCAATTTTCGCGGCGAAGATACTCGTTATGGTTTTATAGGAAATCTGTATAATGCTTTAAAGAATGCGGGCGTTCACCTTCCTTGATGATGAGGAACTAAGAAGAGGGGATAAAATTACAACAGAACTTCTCAAAGCAATTGAAAATTCTAGAATGGCCATCACCGTATTTTCAAAGAACTATGCATATTCCACATTTTGTCTCAAGGAACTTGTTAAAATTCATGAGTGCATTAATGGAAAGGGTCGATTGGTATTGCCCATTTTTTATGATTTGGAGCCTACAGAAGTGCGACGTCAAAAAAGGTTGCTATGAACAAGCATTATATGAGCATAGAAACAACCTAAGGGCTGATGAGGACGAGATAAACAGTTGGAAGTTTACATTGCAAGAAGTGTCTACTATTTCTGGTTACCATCTTGATCTACGGTAATTCGAAACTTTCTTCTTGTGTGAGTGTTTTTTTTTTTCAAACTCTGGTTTTTCTAGTAAATAAATTTAAATTTCCTTACTACGGTGAATTTAATTAGAATTGATATATATATATATATATATATATATATATATATATATATATTTTCAAGCAAGGTGATGAATATCAATTTATTCCCTGATAATTCACAACCTTCATCTTATTTTTTACTCTGGTTTTCCTCCTTTCCTAGCTTCAAATTAGTTTATGAGTAAAAAAGTTAAATTGTTTTGCCAGGATAAATGTAATTTGAATTGATTTTTTTTTGGCAACCTTTCGGGACAAATGGTTATGAATATCAATTTATTGAAAGGATCGTGAAAGAAATCTCTAACAAAATTAATAGGGCTCCTTTAGATGTTTACGAATATTTTGTTGGACTAGAGTCTCGAGTGAAAGAAATAACCTCTCTATTACAAATTGAGTCAAATGACAAGGTCATCATGGTAGGAATTTGTGGAATGGGGGGACTAGGTAAAACAACAACAACACGTGCTTTGTATAATTCAATTGCTGATAAGTTTGAAAGTTTGTGCTTTCTCCATGACGTCAATAAAAGATCAGAGAAACATGGCCTAGAAAAAGTTCAAGAGACAATAATTTCAAATATTTTAGGAATGGACATGAAAATACAAGATGTTAATGATGGAGTTCAAGTAATGAAAAATAGATTCAAAGAAAGAAAATTCTTTTAATTTCGATAATATTGACGATAATATTGACAAATATGAGCAATTGAAAAAATTAGCTGGTGATTGCATTTGGTTTGGTGGTGGGAGTAGGATCATTATAACCACAAGGAATAGACATTTACTTGAGAGGCATGGGGTTGAATGTATATACAACATGGAGGTTTTCAATCCTGAAGAATCTCTTGAGTTATTAAAATTTGGAATGCTTTTAGAAATCGCCAAGTAGACCCATGCTACAATGATGTTTTGAATCGTGCAAGAACTTATGCACAAGGCCTTCCACTTGCCCTCAATGTAATAGGCTCTAAATTGTATGGAAAAGTTGTAAATGAATGGGAATGCGAACGACGTATATGAAAAAAAGTCTCCATATAGACATTGAACAAGTATTGAGGCTGAGTTATAAGGACCTAGGAGAAGTTGAAAAAGAAATATTCCTTGATATTGCTTGTTTCTTCGAAGGAAAAGAATTGGAATATGTCAAATATATGGTTGAAGCGAGTTTATGACTTTAATAATTTAAGTTATTTTATTGGAGTGTTGGTTGATAAATGCCTTATAAAGATTGAAAAGTCGTCCAATCATATTCAAATGCATGATTTGATCTGAGATATGGGGAGAAAAATTGTAAATGAAGAATCACCAAACAATCCAGGAGAACGGAGCAGATTATGGTTCATTCGAGATATTGTTAATGTTTTGGAACGCAATACAGTAAGTAATACTAGTTGGGGTGATTTATTTATCTTCTACTTTTTTGCGTTACAATTTTATTGTTATTTTCACAATATATTAGTTGGCATATCCTTATCTATGTGATTTATGTTTATTTTCCTTGTTATATGAAGTTATTAATTCATTTTTTATGCATAGTTGTTTTGTTAAGTCCTTTTGTCTCACTCATAAAATCAATGCATGGAATTTATTTAATGAATGAATGGGTTGAATTAGTTTTTCATAAGGTGAAATTCTTAGAACTGATTTTTAATGGTGCATGAACTGTTGGATTTTTAGAACTGATTTTATAGATTTAGGGTGAAATTTTTTATCATTCAAATACACACACATATATGTATGTATATATATATATATGTATACATACATACATATATGTGTGATGTGTCAAAAAAATAATATATATGTGTGTACACTCATGTATGTATTATTTTAAGTGTTAAACTTTTATTTTTATCATATTTTTTTAAAATAAAGAGTTTTGTATTATACACGAATTTCCTTTTAAAAAATCATATAAAGTTATATAAAAATCTCTGAAAGATTTCACATCACTCAAAAATAAATATATAAGCAGTAAATTAATATTCAGAAAAAATTCAATTTTTTTAGAAAAACATATAAAATTCAATTTTCAAATACGTGATAAATGATGATAGTTTATATTTTCTATTTGATTTAATTTGATTTTTCTAGATATAATCCTAAAATATACAGTCACTTCAAATTTTATACAAAATAAATGAATGTTTGAATTCATTATATAATAACATAGAATAATTAAGATTAATATTATTTATAAATAACTAATAAACAAGACATTTATATTTATGCTATTGTTGAATTCTCATCGAAGAACCTCCTAAATATTTAGTAAATGAATAAACTTCATGTATAAGTAAGGAAACAAGTTTGAGAGTGTGTGTTTGTGTAAACATAGATGTTCAAAAGAGTAAAATCGAGTTGAGAAGTAGACAACCAATTTATCTTGATTCAGTCAACTTAGATTGCTCTTAATAGATTCCTGAAGTACGACAGTCAAATCATTATTCTGATTGGCCACAATTAATGATTAAACCCTTTTTAGATAATTTAAGATATTTTTAATAACCAAAGCTATTAACTCAGTGTCTGAAGTCAAGGTTTGATTCTTAAGAGGCTTACATGCATATATGTTGAGGCTGAGTTGAAGATATTTTAGGTCTATTTATTGGGTTGTGGGATTTTTATATCGAAGTATATGTCACTATTTCAAATTTGTGGATTTTTTTCTTCGTATTATTGCATATGCTTCAGATTTCTAATATTTTTAACATGACTTTCATTTGTTGTTCACTTGAAAGGGCACAAATAAAGTTAGGATGATAGTGCAAGACAATTGGTGGAAATGGATAAAAGTAAATTGCGACGGAGAAGCCTTCAAGAGTATGAAAGAGTTAAAAATTCTCATTTTAGTGAATGTGGAATTTTTAAAGGATCTCAAATATCTTCCTGAGAGCTTAAAAGTGCTGAAGTGGAAACAGCATGGTTCTTCGTGTTTGCCTCTAATTTTAGTCCAAAGGAGCTTGTTGTGCTCGACATTGAGTATAGTTGTTTGAGTTTGTGGGAAACAATAATTAAGGTAAGATCCCAATCTTATAAGCATTTCTAGCTATCTTGTACTTGATAATTTCATTCCTTTTTAATTAAACTGTTTAGATGATTTGGTTATTGCAGACTTCGGACAATTTAGGCTTTTTGAATCTCGCATGTTGTATAAATGTTAAAGAGATACCTGATCTGTCGAATCTCAGAAATATGAAGGAATTAATCCTTGCGGATTGCTGGAATTTGATTGGAATTCATGATTCAATTGGCTTTTTACCAAAACTTGAGGTCTTGAATGTAAAAGCTTGTTTCCAGCTGGAGACCTTCCCACGTGCCATCAAGTTACCCTCTCTTAGACAACTCATTCTTACTCGCTGCTCAAGTCTGAAGTACTTTCCGGAAATACTTGAAAAAGTGAAAATAAGAGAGCTATCTTTAGTGAACACAGGAATAGAAAAATTGCCTTGGTCGATTTGCAATCTTTCTGAGCTTAGGGCTTTATGGATTTACAAGAGTAAGCATGTCATTAAGATCTCGAATAGCATTTTTCTATTGCCGAAAATACAAAGGATCGCAGTGGATAGTGGTTATGGGAGGTGATATCATGCAATTCAAAGGAAGCCAAAGAAATGTCAATTTGGTCCAAGAAATGTCCCAACAGAGTTGTGTTTGTTCTCCCATGTTGTAAAATATCAGATGATATCCTTAGAAATGATCTTAGTCGATTTATGAACGTGAAGTATTTGGACTTACAGGGTAATGATTTCACAATTTTGCCGGCATGGATGAAAGAATGTCATTTTTGAAGACACTACTGTTAAATGAGTGCTATCATCTGAGAGAAGTTGAAGGGATTCCACCACGCATAAGACATTTAGAAGCAAGAAACTGCTTGTCATTGAGTTTAGAGTCCAAAAGCATAATATTGAGTGAGGTAATCCATTTCTCTCTTTGATCGTTAGTTCTTATTATATTCACAAAGTATATGTATTGAGTTAATGTGTTTTGCTCAACACTTGTTTTGATCCACAGGAATTACATGGGGCTCCTGATAATTCAGGGGGAAAAGAACAGTGGTTTTTTTATGTGCCGAGTAGAAGCATACCGAAGTGGTTTGATCACACAAGCAAAGGAGCTTCTATTTCCTTTTGGTTCCGTAACTCCTTCCCAACTCTATGCCTCTGTCATCTTCTTAAACAAGCGGAAGCTGAATCAGACTATCGTTCCTTTCTTGTGCGGGTGGACATCAATGAGGAACCAGCATTTGATCAAAGATTTCAGCCTTTATCACCTAAGTCAGAAAATTTGGATGATGATCATTTAGTTGTGTACATTCTAAAATGGGATGATACACGTCATTTTAAGAGAAATCAACTTCGTCTAGAACATCGGTGGTATCACGTAGAGGTTTGTTTAATAATCAGTGATAAAGGCATGGTTATAGAAGAGAGCGTGATGTATGTAATCAAACAACTTTGTGAGATGAAAGATATCAGTTTTACAAATCCTTATCACCAAACATTGGATTCCATTTGGGGTAACCAAGGTAAGCCTATCCGCTCTTCCTCTATCACCACTAGTTTGAGTTTTTCAAATTGAAATTGCATTTTTCTCCAAATTACATATTTATGTACATAACACAGATTTCAGATTTCAGATGATGATCAATATCTATTTGAGTTCTCTCCATTATCTACATATTAGTGGAGACAATTGATGTAAAGTATTAGTGGGAAAAAAAAAACTCTACAACAAATTAAGTATTCCTTTTGTCAGAATAATAGAAGAAACTGAAATATAGCTCAAGAGAGATGACCTAGCTTCACTCTCAGGGAAAATATAATAACACCAAGATACCACTCTAGTCCTTATTTTTTTTGCTCTGAACCACTCTAGTCCTTATTATATGTCCAGTTTGATCAAATCTCACATAATAAGAAACAAAAATTAAGACCTTTAATATATATGTTAAATTGATTCAGTTTTCGAAATTTACTCTTATTTAATAATGAGTATTGAAAAAAAGGAGATGTTATACACTCTCTCGCCCCCTAAATTTTCAATTGGTTAAAATTGGAAAACAATTTAATGACTTATATTTAGATTTTTTAAAAAAAAACCAGACTTATAATAAGGAGAAGAGTGGTAATTAAGTGATAGTGTGATATAATAATAATCACATTAATTACTTGACAAACAGGTTAATTTCAAAGCTCTATTAAATTGATATATGTAATTGTAAATAATATTAATCAGTGTTGTTAAAACGTAGAGTCTACCTTGAAACGATAAGGGTGAGCAAAAACGTAAAAACGGAAAACGTAAACGAAACGTAAGAGTTTACTACGTACTAAAAAAAAAATCGAACATATAAAAAAAAATCCAACATATAGATTAATTATTTTTATTGTAGATGCTTGAAAGATTAGACCAAATTTGAAATGGAAGTTTGAGTTTAAGTTGTAAAATATTCGGTTTAGTCCCTTTTCAAAACTTTTTAAAAGTTTCAATTAGGTCCCTATGTAAAGCTATGCGTTTTGGCAAAGTAGGTCTGATTTCTTCTTGATTCAACTTATACATCATTTGGGCAAAAAAAAAAAAGACTTATGCATTAGGCGGACCGACACATTGAATAAAAGGAACGGGGCGCCGCGAATCCGAACTTTGGACCTTCAGACCTTCTTCGTCTTTCATCCTAGATCATCGCCTTCATCAACCTCGATTCCATCCACCTCTAACCTCGCCGGCGACCTTGGCTTCTTTCACCATTCGTTCCGTCGCCGGCGAGTACATTGACGATGAGCGATCGAGAGAAGAAGAGGAAAGCAAAGTCGAGGCGGAGCAATGAAGCACCCGTGTGGCCGGCTATGGTGGATGAAGAAGAAGCGAATAATGGTTTTCGAGATCGGGATAGGGTTTTTAATTTGGGGCGGGAAAAGGAGGTTTTACGAATCTGACCTTTTTTCAAAAAAATTCAGAACACTTAACTCGGTCGTTTCTACCGTTTCTACCGAGTCGGAATGGCGTCTCCACCGTTTCAATGCAAAAAGCACCGTCTCAACCTCCGTTCGACTCGTTTGTCGCGGAAAAACGTAAAAATGGACGTTTCAACGTTTTGAAATGCCGTTTTAACAACACTAATATTAATAATGAGTAAAGTGGCTCTCTTGGTACCCTTGTTTAGGAGCTTCCTTGATTTGAATATAATCCACCAATTTACCCCCAACAAAACACACACACATTTCAAAGCTCTATTAAACTGATATATGTAATTGTAAATAATATTAATAATGAGTAAAGTGGCTCTCTCGGTACCCTTGTTTAGGAGCATCCTTGATTTGAATATAGTCCACCAATTTACCCCCAACAAAAAATACACACGCACAGAGATAGACAGAGACACACACGCGCGCGCATACACACGAGAGGCAGTACACACACATACAAACAAACACACACACACACACATAGACGAGACACACACACACACATAGAGACAGACAGAGACACACGAGACGGGAGACAGAGACAAACAAATATATATATGTTTAGGAAAATAATTACCGTTAGAATCATTTGTAGAAATATTTCAATTAGATAATGATAAACTTTACACACACACACACACACACACACACACACATATATATATGTGTGGGGAAATAATTACCGTTAGAATCATTTCTAGAAATATTTCAATCCACATTTCAATTTGATGATGATAAACTTCACACACTTACACACGAGATAGAGAGAGAGAGACACAACGAGACAAAGACACACACGCAAAGAGACAAAGATAGACACACACACACACGGGGAGACGAGGCAGACACACACACACAGATATACAGAGAGATATAAAGACAAAGACAAACAGATGCGTGCATGCGTGCGTGCGTGCGTGCGTGCGTGAAAGTGTATGTAAGATTTTAAACAAATTAAAATCTTAATTGGTCTTTGGATTGCAGAACTTCAGCAACAAAAAGATGTAATATCCACCAATGTTGAACAAGTTCCAAGAAGCTTTGAAGAGACTAGAAAAGCCAAAGGAAAGGAGAAAGCATTCTATGATGACACCATAAATAAGTAATGACATGGCAATTTGTAGTAGGTATTCTTATCATTAATTACAAAAAGAATGTTGTTACATTTCTCTTTAATTTTTTAATATTTCATTAGTTAATTATGTGTTTTGATAGCAGTTGGGTTCAAAAATATATGTGTACATTAAAGTTTTCTCACTCTTTATTTCTAACTCCAAATTAAGGTTGTGTTTTGTAAAACCATGACCTCATGAAATCAAATTATCATCTCCTGGAATCGATTCCATGCCTTTCTACACCAGGTTAGATATGTTGTCTTTGTTTCTTGTAGCCTTAAAATAAAATGAAATGTAACCGATGTACCATACATAATCGGTTTCACCATTCCATTTTTGCCCTGTTATAGCTATACTTTTATTTGCAAAGTCTGAAAATTATCATGCTTTATGGAAAACATAATTAAAAATATTAAATTTTATTTGTTACTCCTTATGATGGCCATTGAAAATAGGTCGGAACAAAGAAGACATAATAATGCTATGCTTTTCAGTTTCCTTTTTTGTACAAATGGTGTAAGCTGACTTATGCAATCCCCTCAAACATCAACTCAAATTTATAACAATTTATTATTATAGAAAAGCTATTTGTTTCATCTATTCTAGATTCTAAATACATGTCATGATGACTTGCATGCTTCACATTTCTGTTATTTTGCCTGAGCTTTGCACATTCATTTATTTTTGAGAAGAGTGAGATTCATACGAATCTCAATCATAGTAATATAGCACCATTTAAAACTGTAGTTATGGTGTTTGTGTAATGTACATAATTAAGGTGCGAGTTGTTTAGTTTAGGATTCATCTAGACTTGTCATTGTTGGCGTATCTCTGTAATTTTGTTAATCGACATAATGATTTATTTGTTATATACAAGAAGCAATTAACCTTTGCATTAATTGAAGCAATTAATCTAATATTGGACAGTTTCCATTGCTGGGCATTATATATGTCTAGATTTTTATAATACTTGTGTATGTACGTATTAACCTGCGCTTTGGGTCTTGGTCGTTCTCTACTTTCAAATATGTAACCACCCCAATAGCTTGACTTGTATGACTAATTTTCACAAAATATGTTTTATGGTAAATCCCAGAATTTACAATGGTGAAATGAGGTAAATATGGTACAGACATGCAATAAAAAACGTGTCAGAATAAGTATGAGACCTCGAACATAAAACTCAATTTAAGTATCATCTCTCCATAAATCTGTTCTGTTTGAACAAACTTAAGAAGATAAGAACAGAAAGCAGCAGAGGAACGTAGTTGGTTGGAATTTCATGTTCTTTTCTCCATAGTTATGATTGTATTCACATGGATAACATGTTATGCTATCAATTATTGCAACTGAGTTTCATTCTTCATCTATGCTTCTCAATTACCATAGCTATTACTTTATTGTTTGAAGAATATATATGGTTTTATTTCATTACAGTGTACACTAGCGGAACAAAACAGAGCATGCTATTATATGTGTTTATTAAGGTTATATTCTAGCTGTATATTACCATGATTTTGTTGTTGATATGCTGTGACTTGTGTACTTGAAACATCCTCTTAATGTATAAGAATCCAAAGGCTATATATATGACTTTAGGTTATTCCTATAATTGATAAATGTTGAATGCTCTGTTTTATAAAGTTCCAATTCTGTTTGCTTTAAGTTGAGATGACAATGAGGTCAAACTATATTTCCTAAGTTATGAAGCTTTCAGATCCTCTCGACTTTCTGATCTCTTGTTTTCGTGGAGCTCTGTGGTGGCATTTCATGGTAATAATGTTTCAATATAGAATTTGGAGAATAATGCAATTTTATTTGTAAAACTTAGTAGTGATAGTTATGTAGAGGCTCCTTCTTTATAACATGTTAACTCTCAGTTCCAATATAATTCATAAGTTAACTCTGTACATATATCTGTTTGTAAAACAGAGCAAACAACATAATAGCATGTAATTCAATATGTTTCATCATTATATGACAAAAGTCACAGCATCACATCATCAACCACAGACTTAAACTTGAGTTCCTTACTGTTTGCCTTTGCTGGAGCTCCAACCTAGCAAGGTTAATTAGTGATTTTGGAAGAGTGATATTATTATGGCTATTCCACAAGCAACAGTTTTCCACATAATATCATGCTCTGTTCCTCAAGTTTAAATTGTAATTTTGAAATAAAATCACAACCTTCAAATAATAGCCATGGCATTTATTTTTTTTGCATTTTTAGAAAGTTATTTCATTTTAAAAAAATATTCATTAGACCAAATAATTTGAAAGTCTTTCCAAGAAATGAATAATTCCACAATTTCAAATTTATTCATTGCTCTTTATCGATAATTTTTTCTAGCTAGCGCCACTACTTGAACAAACATTGAAAGTATCCTTTTGGTGGAATGAACATAATAAAGTACTTTAATTAAAATAAGGGTAAAGGAGCAAAAATACATATATGTTTTACCCTCAGGAGCACCCAGCACCATATGTTTTTTTTAGAAGTAAAAATACACACGAACTTTTAAAAGTGGAGCAAATATACACTTCTCCGTTAATTAGACTGGATGCCTTTATTTTAGGTTTGTGTGGACCCACATGTCATCTTTTTGTCCTCTCTCTCTGCTCCATGCAAACCACCGACGCAGCCGAACCAGGAAGCCGCTTTCGCCTCTGCCCTGCTGACATCAGCATCGGCTGGGTTTGGGTTCCTACATTGCTCTCGTAGAAGGGCTTGGATCCTACCTTTACTGGAACGAAACCCCCTCCCATGGCTTCCAATTTCTGTGACTCCTGCAAGTCCGCCACCGCCACCCTCTTCTGCCGCGTCGACTCCGCCTTCCTCTTACTCGGCTGTGACTCCAAGGTCCATGCCGCCAACAAGCTCGCTTCCCGCCACGCGCGTGTCTGGGTCTGCGAGGGAGACATTAGCATGCGGACAGGCTTTATGAATCTTGAAGGGAATGGCTCAGTTTTAACTTTTAAGTTGGATTCAGTGGCAAACTCACATCAGTATCTCCAACAATTGCAGAAATTATCGCAGTAATTCCGGGGCTATAGAAGAGCCAAGAGGGTATATCTGGTAGTCATGGATTGAAGGTTGAGTTAAATTTAATTGATATTGTCTTAGGTTTTGAGAAGTTTTAGGGGTGTTGATAATTACTTATTGCCCATACTGCATATTGCCTGTTACACATCTATCATCCTATTGTGCATTTTTGCTATATGAATTAGTTGTACGTTGGTAATTTTTAGTACTCCAGACATTACCAAATAAATCTATTTATGGCAAAATATAAGGTAAAGTTGAGTTTATTGAAATTGTTAGTAACCAACTCTGACACCTGCAGAACTTTTTGACAGGTTTGGGAACAAGCTGTGAAAAGTCCAATGGGTCTGATGATGGGATTTATGCTGCTTGTTGTGTTTGTCATGCCCAAATTAATGGAGAATATGGGTCTGAATTCGTTGTCTTGTGATGTACAATTTCGCATGACTGCTGCTAATGGTTTTATTATATTTTGGTGGCTACAGATCCAGAAGAAATGAGGCGTGCCCAAGAAGAAATGAGAAATCAAGGAGTTCCATCATTGGCAAGCTTGTTACCTGGCGCTGGCGGCAGCAGCAACTAGATAGTGAATGACTCAATGTTTGAAGGATTTTTTTATTTTGACAAAAAGATGCCCAAAGATATATAATTTTATACTCGCGTTGGCGTCCCGTCCAGTGCTGCCATCAAATTCCTCAACGACCGTTACTTCTCCGACAGTGTGTCGTGCATAAGTAGGATGACTATCCCAAATCGAGTTGCTCGGCTCATTGACATAAAGGCCAACATAGTGTCGTGCATAAGTAGGATGACTATCCTTTTTTTTTTTTTTTTGCTCATAAGTAGGATGACTATCCCAAAGCTGCGATTTAGAAATAATAAAATATATTAATCACAAATTATTTAATAAAGGGTTAAGGAGTAAATTGGCCAAAAAACTTTTATCTTAGGAGTCTTTCAAGACAATAAACTTTTAAGTGGACTAAAAATACCATTAAACTTTTAAAAATACGCAAATTAGACAGCCTTGATTGAAAAAGATAACGTCGTTATCTAAGGTCATAGACGGGCAACGTAACTTTTACTTTAGGAGAGTTTAAAGACAAAAAACTTTTACTCATGAAAGCACCGAAGCACAAAATTCTAAATGTCACTAAATTAAATAATTTTTTTCTCAATTGTCATTATTCAAAACTACTTGTATAGATATATATGGACAAAAATTACTCTTTTGCTAAAATAAACAAAATTTTTCATTAAAAACATAATTATATGATTTAAATAAAACTCAAGGTATTTTATAATTTATTATATATGTTAAAAAAATTATATGATTTATTTTTATTTTAGAAGAAATTTATGTGAGTTAAAAAATTCATTTAATGTTAATAAAATTTTAAAAAATTATTATATCCAGAAAGAAATGAAATGTGTTTAATTTTTATTTTTATAAAAAGAGCTTAATAGATATCAACGTTGATACTTAATAATATAAACCGCAAATTGATGATATATTTGTTTATTAAATGATCTATTAATTATGTGAATATGAGACTTGATAGATTTTTTTTTTAAAAAAAAGATAACCTAAAAAAAATTAAAAGTTCGTTGGTCAAATTGTTCCTTAACCCATTATTAAATTGTCATTAATCAAACCTCTTAAGTTATCTTTTTTTTTCAACAAGTCTCATATTCATATAATCAATAGATCATTTAATTAACAAATATATCATCAAGTTGCCAGATTTATATTATTAAATATCAACGTTAATATCCATTAAGCTCTTTTTATAAAAATAAAAATTAAACTCATTTCATTTCTTTTAGGATATAATAGATTTTTTAAATTTTATCAACATTAAATGAATTAATTAAATCACATAAATTTCTTCTAAAATAAAAATAAATCATATACTTTTTTAACATATATAATAAATTATAAAACACCTTGAGTTTTTTTAAATCAAATAATTATATTTTTAATGAAAAGTTTTGTTTATTTTAGCAAATGAGTAATTTTTGTCCATAGATAACTATGCTACTAGTTTTGAATAATGGCAATTGAGAAAAAAAATTATTTAATTTAGTGAAATTTAGAATTTTGTGCTGGACGCTCCCGAGTAAAAGTTTTTTGTTTTGGGGCGCTCCTAAAGTAAAATTTCGTTACTAATCTATACCTTAGATAATGACGTTATCTTTTTCTAACAACAGATCGATCGCACATTTTTAAAAATTTATTGTGTTGGCTGCACATTTTTAAAAGTTTATTGATATTTTTGGTCCACTTAAAAATTTATTGTGCTGGGCGCTCCTGAAGTAAAAGTTTGTTGGTCAATTTCCTCCTTAACCCTTCAATAAAATACATGCATGCATTTCTATGAAGGCATGAGTTTGCGTACTTTGTGAATGTGAAATCTCATGTACTTATTATGTTTAAAAATATCTTCTTTGAACCTACTGTCAATATAAAAGGATCATGACATATTTATCATGGAATTTTTTTTTTTCCTCCTGAGATCCATCATATTTATTTATCTTGGATGTTTCTCTCATGCTGTTTATAGTTTTAAGGCTGTGTGTGTGGTGTGGTCTGTGGACACAAAGAAACCTACTAAGTGCGAAGTGTTGACACTAAGTTCACATGTGAATTAATGAATAATTGAATATGTCATTGGATATACTGCTAAGCATGCTATAATTAGTTATGTCTGTTTTATTTGCTGTTGAGCTTCGTATGAACCTCACTATTCTCCAAAATAAATGACAAGGAAAATATCAGGAAAAGGGAAAGAGAAAATAATCGAAGTGTTTTTTCCCCCTTGTTTTGATATTTTGGTGTTGTTAATTGTTAATGGAGTCCAAAGATGATGTTGTGTATGCTTTTCACTTCAAGATTACGTTGTACGTGCTCTGTTTTAATAGCTTTTGTTTAATGAGTAATTTGAGTTGTTTGATTTTGGTGAATTTGAGTTGTTTGATTTTGGTGAGAACTTTGCAGGAACATTGTTATGACAAGATATAAAGGAGTAAGTTAAAATCTGTGTGGATGACATAAGTCAGCTTAAACTATTTATACAGAAAATGAAACTGAAAAACAGAGCTGATAAAAGTCTAGCCATAACAGAGTAAGAATGAGATGGTGAAATCGATTTTGTACAGTATATAAGTTACAATTAATTCTATTTTTATTTTACTGCAAACAAAGATAAAACATATCTAATTAAACTGGGGATAGAAAGGCATGGAATTGATTTCAGGAGATGAGAAATTGATTTCATGAGGTTATGGTTTTGCAAAATACAACTTTGGAGTCAGAAATGAACTAAGGAAATTGGTTTCTGAATAGGAGAACAAGACGCTGATAAAGAGTAAGATGGATAATATAGGTCATATATCCCTGAGTTTACAAGGAAAAAAAAAAAACACAAGTATTTAGATTTCTTCAAGATTGAATGAATTGCTATATTCTTTTCCTTGCTCCGAAAAAAGCTAAAAAACTTGTGTTTTACAAATTATGAATGAATGTGTGTTAGTTTTAAACTAATTTATCATCACTTTTGTAATATCCCAACTTATGGGATTTGAAGTTAGAAATGTTGTATGGGAATTAATTGTGAAAATTTGGTCTGAATAATTATAATATTGATTATTTGAAAAATTAAGGATTTATTTTTAACACTTATCCAATATTTGGAATTAAATGAGTAAAAGACCTAATTGTAAATAAGAGTCTTGTAGATAATCAAATAAGATTAAAATGGTTTGGGACCCACAACACTCACCACACCAATTCTCTAATCTTCACGCCACTTGCACACATATTTTCTGCCAGCATCTTAAGTCCTCATTTTCATTTTCCATGTGCAAGTCATGTGCTCATATATATATTGCTCTCCTCTTGTGAGTCTTCCCCCTCCCTTGTGTGAGGGTCTGTTAGTTCGCCGTCTCTATCCTGTGAGTTTCAGAAGTAGGTGAGTATACTGTTTTCCTCTTTTTGTAGCTATGGAGGAAGGGTCTGGTAGTGGGACTAGGAAGCTAAAAGAAGTGGTGTTGAACTTGGGTCAGACAAAAGAGAAGCGTAGGGGGACTTTGGTAGGAAAAATCATCACAGGGAAGAACCTTAATGTTCCTACTGTTATATCGATGATAAAGAAAGGATGGCAGATAAGTGAGGACTTAGAAATTCAGGATCTTGATAGGAAGCAACTTATTTTCCTATTCCGTTTTTATAAGGAGGAAGACTACTACATAATACTTAGAGGCAGACCTTGGTCAATACAAGGCTTTTTGTTACACTTTCAACTATGGGAAGACTATATGGTGCTTTTAGATGTCCATTTTAGTCATGAGCCCTTTTAGCTCCAGTTTCATTGCCTTCCTTTTGAGGCGTTTGAGAACTAGAATGCAAAGTTGACTTGAGTTACAGAGTGTGTAATCATTTGAGTTAGTGAAATCTCGGAGAGTCTGGGGACTGGACGTAGGTCAAGGATTTGGACCGAACCAGTACAAATCCATTGTGTTCAATCTCTCTTACCCTTACTCTGTTCATCTCTGTTTCGCACTATACTAATAGAGCATTTTAGCGAGAAAATTTTATATCCTCAATTCACCCTCTTCTTGGTGATATTCCGTCTTTCAATATTCTTTGAAAGTGGGGGGTGGGGTTCGAACTCCCAACCCCCCACATATACATGGGGCCAAGTGGCCCACCAGTTGAGCCACTTGGTTCCTTTAATATATATATATATATATATATATACATTAATAAATATATATATTTTTCTTAACATTTTTTCAACGGTATTTACAAATTCAATAACGTCATTTACAACTTTTTTTCAAGTTTACATTTTCTTCTTCTTTAATACCTCCGAGTAAAAAAAATAATCAACGGTATTTACAAATTCAATAACGCCATTTACAACTTTTTTTCAAGTTTACATTTTTTTCCTCTTTAATGCCTCTGAGTAAAAAAAAAAAAAAATCAACGGTATTTACAAATTCAATAACGCCATTTAAAAAAGTTGTAAATGACGTTATTGAATTTGTAAATATCGGTGAGGGTATTATTTATTTATTTATTTAAAACTAAGGGCAAAAGGGTCATTTCACCCAAATTTTCATATCCTCATAGGTCCTTGGTACCTTTCAGTCTTTTTACAAATTCAGGAGATTTTTGGGAGTTTTACAAATTCAAATGGTATTTAAATGGAATTTTCTCATAATAGTTCAGTCATTATCCATTTTTTATTGGTGTGCGTGTACTCCAACACCACGCGTAGTGAACCATAGTGTGACTTAGGGCTGTTCATGATGCCACGGTCCTGTACGCCCGTCTGTGCCCATTGAAAAATAGAAAAGCCGCCCAAAGAAAAATGGGCTCAACTGGGCTGGGCATTTTTACGGGCAGGGCTGGGCATCAAGCAGGGTATGCCGCCCTGCCCAATAGTATATATTATATATTTTTTATTTTTTTTATAAAATAGTATTATATATTTGTTATAAATCATATAACCTATTTGTGTGTGTGTGTGTGTGTTTAACTTATAATAAAAAAAATATCTTTTTATTTCTTCATCAACTCTTCCCTTTTCTCATTTTTGGATGCCCTTGCCGCGAGCTGTCTCTCCTCTCTTGATCTCCATTCTCCTCTAGAGCTCGATGATCTACCTGACTGCCTCTCGTAAATGATGTAATAATATGCTTTCTTTTTTGCTTTCTTGTAGGTGATTCCATATGTTTCATCCTTTTGTCATTTTGGGGCTTTGATGCAACCTCTAGGAGTTTTGTATGTCTACAAGGCTTAATTTCTATTTTTTGATGCCTTGTATTTAATGGATTATGAACTATTTTTTTATGCTTTGTTAATGCATATGGTTGTCTTTTTAATTTTAAGACTTAATTTGTAGACTTATATTGAAATATTCAAGTGTAAAATTATGAATGTTATTTAATTTTTTAGTTACTTAATTTGTTTTTTTCACATAAGGTGTGATGAGACTAGCGGGATATTGCCATTTGGGCATGGAATGGCCATTGCTTACCCAAAAATGTTGGGGCTTCTATTGGGTAGGGCCGGACACTGAGCTACATTTTACTGTCCGATAATCTTTCAGGCAGGGCATCGGACAAGGGTTTCGCCTTGCCCAGCCCAGCCCATGAACACCCCTAGTGTGACTATTACAAGAGTAGTTATTCTCCCAATTTTCATTATTCAAGCCGAGAAAAAAAGGCGTCAGTTTGGTTTTATATTTTCAAGACAACTTTTTTAAAAAAATTTAAAAAAAGATTATAAATGTGCTTTTATTATGTGTTCTTAAAAAAAATTAAATTTTTTTCTGCAAACAAAAGAAATCAGAATGTTTTTATTACCGTTTGTTTTGCAAAAATAATAATAATAATAAAAAAGTCCAAAAAAACAAGTGCCCTCCTGAGGCCGTTTTGGCGCAAAGACGCAGTGAACGGTAAGAAGGTAAGCAAGACCGTATGTTTTGGGGTGGAGGAGATAAATGAAAGGGAAGAGGTTACTTTCGATGGTAATGATGTTGGAATGATATATAGCACTACATCAAGTAACTGTTGTAGTCACCGAATAATAAGGTCCTTTCTCTTTTTGAGCTAGCTAGCTACTTGTCCTTGTTATCTATTATATGCTTACCTAAAGCTATGTATTGCAATTAGGTGAAGTGATATTATGTTTTCCTGTTCCTTTCACCTTTTTCTCCTCTCAATTAAGTTATCGCTTTCTCCCTTTACTTAATTCGTTTTCTTATTCCCATTTCCCATGCCACACCTACACTTTCCTCTTCTTTTTTTTCTTTTTTTAAAAAAAAAAAAACACTTTCGGACCAGACCGGACTAGTCCATAGGATCTGAACCCCTGGACCAAGTCGTCGGCCGTCGACTGCAGGATGGTCCTGGTCTGCATTAATGGTCTCAGGCATCGAGTCGGACCACTGCAGGTTTTTGGACATCCCTACCTAAAGCTATGTATTGCAATTAGGTGAAGTGATATTATGTTTTCCTGTTCCTTTCACCTTTTTCTCCTCTCAATTAAGTTATCGCTTTCTCCCTTTACTTAATTCGTTTTCTTATTCCCATTTCCCATGCCACACCTACACTTTCCTCTTCTTTTTTCTTTTTCTTTTGAACTCCACACTCTTGTCGTTCTCACTTTACTTGTGCTATCAACAACTAAATACATCAACATTCATCATTTATCATATTTAATAAAGAAATTTTCATAAAATTTATATGTAAAGCCACCGTATATGATCAAATTTAAAAAGTTAATACGAATTTAAGAGTAAGTTAACACAAGTTTTGTAAGCTAAAAACGTAAAAAATGGTAAAACCGGTGTATAAACTTGTGAATTTAACTAAGTTTACAACTTACTCAAGTTTATCAGTGACTTAACTTATTTTTGTAAATTAAAAACGTAAAAACGATAAACTCAGAGAATCAACTCATGAGTTTGCCAGAATACCCTGCATATAAATATAATTACCACCGTCATTATATATATTTTGTGCACCGACACTAACTCCAGTGGCAAGGGGAAGATCTGATTTTTTTTTATTTTTTTTTTAAAAACATTGATTTTAAAAATGAAGGCTCTTTGATTAATTATCGAATATTTTAATTAATTGTCATTTAGAATTTTGATGAAGTCAAAGGTGAGCATGTTCTTTGTGTTTGCCTTCGTCATGTGAACAGGGTATACGGAAATTTCTTTTTGAGAAAATCTCTCTCAAGGTCCAAGAACCAAAATATTGTTAAAAAAGACTAAAAGAAAAGTCACATGTCAAAAAAAACCTAGGTCTTTTCGATATTATTTCGTAAACGTTAATAATTATATCGACAACATTAACAATTAAATCAATATACATTAACAACTATATCCTAACAACTAATTCAAGACACGCTAACAACTAAATCAATATACGTTAACAACTATATCAAGACAATGTTTTCTAAAATAATACCAGAAAGATCCTTTTTCGACATTTGACTTTTCTTTAAACTGTTTTAACAATATTTTGGTAACTTCAACCTGAGACCTGAGGGGATTTTCTCTTTCTTTTTTATCCAACACAAATAGAAGAAAATAGAAGAATTGGTATATTGATACCTTAAACACCCCCCCCCCCGGCCTCTCTATATAGAGCATTATATAAAGTCGAGATCTTCTATGCATATTTATATTTCAAGTATCTACATCCAATTAAGTTCACATGAGTGAATATAAAAGAACGGCAATTTGGGTAAATTGTTGCCTTTTAATTTTCTAAATTTCCTTTTAATTTTTTTATTTTCAATTAGTAATGTACATAAATTTCCACTAATAAAGAAAATTACACTTTATATATTTAAAAAATAATACTGACTTCTTTTATAAAATATAAATCATGACAAATATTTATTACTTCACTGTTTAGCATTCTTATTTTGAATTGAAAATTATAAAATGAATTTTTTATAATTTGTTAAAAAATATTTGATATTTATTAAACAATTAAATAGTTGTTTATAAAATATATTTATTTTAATAATTGTTTGTGTGTAATCAAAAGTAAGATTTTTTGTGGAAATAGAGGATTAATTGAGTTGTGAAATATTATGAAAGTCAAGGATTATATAATGTTTATGGGAAAATCATTTCTTCATTTAATGCAGATAAATATATTTACAGTGAGCCAAAACGACACCGTTTTCGTCCTTTTTGTTTTATTAATTAACGCTCGTGAAATCTAAAACGGACATAGGAACCGCCGAAATCGTATTCAAGCTTAGGTGTTGGCGGCGTATTACGGAGGAGCGTATGGTTCGATGATGAGGAAGTATTATAACATCCAAATTTTTAATTCTAAAACTAAGTAATATTTTAGGAGATATTAATTTATGGTAATTAAAATTTTTCCATATAGTTACTCAGTATGAGAATATTTTCTTAAGTAAATATTAAAGAAAATATTGTAAGTTATATTTTTAGAAAATATTATAACTTGTTAAGTATTAAATAAATTTTATTTGGATTGAAAACATAAATTTTGATCCAATTGGTGTTAAAAAAAAAAAAGAAAAAAAGAAGAAGAAGAAGAAAGAAAAGATAATTTGTAATATATATATATATATATATATATAGGGTTATGATTTATCCTGTGACAGGATACAAGTGCTGGTCCAGTGAAACATACACGACGCCGTTTTACACTTTCCTCTGCGAGAACTATACAGCTTGCTAAAATTTCAGATCGAGCATACAAAAAAATCACCCAAAAAAAAGCACGAACAAACAGGCTGATTCCTCGCTGTCACTGGAAATCACCAAAAGATCCTCCCTGTCACTGGAAAACACACTACTCTGGATGGCCCATTTAAGCCTGTGACTCGCCGTTTCGACCCGTCGCTGCGTCGGGGCAGCGACGACTTGCCCATGACTCATCCAAGGCTCAAGAAGAATGTGACCTCAAATTTCCTGGAACAGATTGCTCTTGCGATTTCTTCACCGACTGCAATGTGGGTTTCCTGGGTTACCGGTATTTATATCTTCAATCCATAATTCTTCCTATTCATTTCTGCTGTGACTGTTGTTCTAAAGGTAAAAGGTCAGAATTGTTGCTGATTTATTTTTTTATTGGATCAGGGATGCCCAAATTGGTCTACATGTGACCTCTCTTGATCCTTCATCGGTTGGAAGCGAGGTGTGGTATGGGAAAGAAAGTGGGAAGTACAGTATTGTTCACTGGACAAGTGTTATAGTTATTGGTCAGTTGTATAATTTATATGTGATGGGGAAAATGGATAATTAAAGGGAGGCAGAGCAAGCTATATAGTTCTCGCAGAGGAAAGTGTAAAACGGCACCGTGTAAGCTTCACTGGACCAGCGCTTATATCCTGTGACAGGATAAATCATAACCCCTATATATATATATATATATATATATATATATATATATAGTGTATGGATAGCACCTAAAAGTGCTGCCCACCACAAATATATTGAAAAGACCTTTCCACATAAATCATTAATTAACCATAATGATTTCACAAAACCGGATTAATAAGTGATTAAGCAAAACGCTTTCCTTACATAAAATTGACACATTGGAGTCCAGGGCACAAATTTCGCCCACAAACTCACTACGTAGAAAATTCTCAACTCGGGCACAATTATCAAACGAGAAGAATACACAAACCCACGAGTTAAAACAATACCAAATAACCTACACCAAAACATTTCCATACAAGTTGATTGTGGATCCACCAATATATTATAGCGTATAAAATAAAACCTTTGGTTCAACAAGTAAATAGACTATCCTTCCAAAAAAGTTTAAATAGTATTTCCGAACATGTGGGCCCTAAAATGGCAATATGTAAACTCATACAACACCAAGTACCAAAAAGAGGTTTACAGAGTACACAACTATCATGCCTCCGGTTGCTTCCATTGACTTTGACTTTTAGTAAAACTAGAGGTCTCGCTGAAAAATATTGATATTGACGGGGTGAGACATAAAGTCCCAAAGAACCAAAATTAATTTACCAAATATGCAAGTAAGGATTGCAAGTCGAGAGCGGGTTTACTAACATAGTTATAAAATCAACAACAATTAAATAATTAATCCATATTAATGAACAATAAGTAGAATCATCCCCACTCATCCATCCTACTCCTCCTTATATCCGGATGTGGTACGGCCTATCAATGCTAGTATACCTGGCCAAGGTTAGCTAGTCACTTCAAGAATCTTGTCTCCTCCCATGTCACCACCAATATATCGTAACAGGAGGTGTGTCCGCCTTAAAACACTCAACTCAAATTCCGGGCCAGGAATGAGAGAGCCGATGGGCACAATTTCACCCTAAATCTCTTCCACACAACCCAACATATTCCATAACAGATAAACAATACGATACTGCAATTACCTAAAAACATCGTACAATATATTATTCCATATACAACATCTCATAACAAACACCATAACAGCAATATCTACAAACTTTATTGTTCCATATACAACAACCCACCACAAACATTATAGCAATCACCACAATAACAATCTCATATATACATACGTAATGAAAAATACTCGCTTCACCGAAATAACTTTATATTCGATATACGCTTAATTGTTTTTTAAACACATGTCAATAGTATATATAAAAGTAAGGTTTAGAAAACACCTTACAATCCAAAACAAGCATATAAAATAAATTAACCCCGGTTACCTCAACTCCAAGCTAATCCTTATCTCGGGGAGTAAAACGCGAACAATCACCGGTCACAAATAAATTCTACATCATCACAATTATAATTTCATATACCTTAAATTACACAAATTTAAATAAATATATATTACCATAATAAAAAATAAAAATAACAGTTTAATCCTACAAATTTCAAAACTAACCGATTAAAATCTCTCGTAATTTCTCTATTAACTTAGAAAAAAATTTATACAACTTTTAATCGGTAAAAATATCCGGTACAATATAAATCTTGAATTTCTTGAGTAAAAAAAATGAATTTAAATTCCTACAATAACCAATCAAAAATTATAAACCGATTAAAACTAGCTATTAATCGTTCTAAACATATATACAGTTATCTATTATAAAAACTCAAAACTTTTCCAAAATTATAACCTCAAAATTTTCACTATCCAACCTGATATTGCCTTTATTTGAAAGAGAAAAATATTTAAAACAACTTTCATGAAGGAAGTTTATTGAAAATGAGTTAATTTAACTACCAAAATAATCTTATAAGATAAATAACATACCTCAAAACACCCAAAAATACTCAAGCTCTTCTTCTTCCTTCCCTCCTCACTCGGTCACTGCGCTCAATCTCTGTTTTTCTCTCAATCTCACCTCACAGCACACACACACGCTCCACACATTCACACATATATATAGAAACAAATGAGTCACCGCCTCAATTAATGAGGCGGTGATCATTAATTTTTCTTTTTTTAATTATTATATTTTCCCTTTTCTTTTTCTTCCACACCACGCATCATCTCTCTCTCTTTTTTTTTTGGGAAAATCTATCTTGGGGCCTTTTTTGGGAAAAAAAAATCCCAAAAAGGGCCCCAAGATTCGGAAAACCGAGAGAAAGGGCCCTAGGGCTTTCTTTTTGGGATAAATTCATGAAATTTTTACAACTAAAAAAATCATATTTACAACAATATCAGCCCCCGTTTACAACTAAAACAGTCACATTTGTAACAATATTTTTACAACTAAAACAAAGTCATATTTACAACAATATCGCCCCATTAACAACTAAAACAGTTAATGAAAAATCTCAAAAAGGGCCCTAGGGCCCTTTCTGGGTTTTCCAAAATCTTGGGGCCCTTTTTGGGATTTTTTTCCCAAAAAGGGCCCCAAGATGGATTTTCCCTTTTTTTTTTTTTGAAATGGGCAAAATTACCTTAAGAGGCCCAACTTTCTTATAATATTAATTTATTATTGATTTTTTTTTTAAATTACTTACAATAAAGTTATTTCATAATTACAATTAAAACCTAAAAATAAAATTAGGATGTTACAACTCTCCCCACCTAAATAGAATTTTGTCCCCAAAATTCTCAACAAGTCATAAAGAAAACAATCCACACCACACGATTTCAACACAATAACGTCATAGTCAAAACAATATTACCAAGATGCAAAGGCATGCTAACACGTCAGAACAAAAATTACTAACACAACCAGATTATCATACCACACAAATTCGATCGCAAACAGTACAATCATAGATATTAATGCTACCATAACACACAACATACCTAAGTAAACAAACTAAGAAAAACACGCAGCATTCGTTCTTCGGTTTCCCAAGTAGCATCACCAGGAGACATATCCTTCCAGAAATTTTTTTAGGTGACGAATTGTTTTATTTCGTAACTATTTGTCCTTTACGTCAAGAATTCTTTCTGGCTCGGGTATATAGGTTAAATTCTCTCTCGATTCAACATCTTCAGGCTCAATTACATGGGAAGGATCTGGATGGTATTTCTTAAGTTTTAACACGTGGAACACGTTGTGCACGCTTAACAGGTGCGGTGGCAAGGCAATCCGATAAGCAATTAGTCCAACGCGCTCCAAAATCTCGTATGGCCCAATGAACCAGGGAGTTAACTTCTTAGCTTTAATAGATCTACCAATACCAGTTACCGGTGAAACTTTAAGGAACACATGGTCCCCTACTTCAAACTCTAATGGTCTTCGTTGCCTATCCGCGTAGCTCTTTTGTCTACTTTGAGCAGTCAACAACTTTTGACGAATCATCTCAATCTTTTTCGTAGTTTCGTCTACCAAGTATGGTCCAATTATCATTCTTTCACTCAATTCAGTCCAACAAAGAGGCGATTTATAGTTCCTGCCATATAATGCCTCAAAAGGAGCCATGTAAATGCTCGAGTGATAACTATTATTGTAAGCAAATTTTGCCAAAGGCAAGTGACGATCCCAACCGCCGGGTAATTCAATGGCACGGGCCCTCAACATATCTTCAAGGGTTTGAATTGTCCTCTCGTCGGCCATCGGTCTATGGATGATAAGCCGTACTATACTTTAATCTAGTCCCCATAGCCTCCCGTAATGCCTTCCAAAAGTTGGATGTGAATCTCGGATCACGGTCGACACAATTTCAATGGGTACACCGTGCAACCCGACAATCCAATCCACATATAATCGAGCCGTCTCTCTAACCTATATCCGATATGGATTGGAAGGAAATGAGCAGACTTCGTCAATCTATCTACAATGACCCATATGGCATTATGGTGTGCTACAAGTATCCGGCAATCGACAATGAAATCCATGGAAATCTTTGTCCCATTTCCACCGGGGAACTTCTAAAGGTTGAAGTAACCCTGGTGGCTTTTGATGCTTAATCTTCACTTTTTGACAAGTCGACACTTCATTACAAAATTTGTCACATCTTGCTTCATCTTAGGCCACCAATACCCTTGCTTCAGATTTCGATACATCTTAGTGATTCCCGTATGAATAGTATACTTGCTCTGATGAGCCTCCTCAAGAATTATCTTCTTGATTACCTCATTATCCGGAACACAAATCCTCTTCTTATATATACCTCAATATACCCGTATCCCCAATATCATAATCAGGTACTTCACCGTTCTCCAACTCTTTTCTGATCTTCAACAACTAGTCATCATTCATCGGGCCATTTTTAACTCACTATAAAAGTCAAAATTCCCACATCGAACACAAAATCACCTCGGATTTTGGTTCAAGATAAACTTATGATAACCTTTCTAGAAGGTTATACTCGATCACACACATGTGAAACATGTGCATTGGCTTCCGACTCAAGGCATTTGCAACAACATTTGCCTTCTCTAGATGATATTTTAATTCAAAATCATAATCCTTTAAGAATTCCATCCATTTCCTCGACGGTTATTCAACTCTTTCTGATCCATAAGATACTTCAAGCTCTTATGGTCACTGAAAATCTCGAATTGAGATCCATACAGGTAATGCCTCTAGATTTTCAAAGCGAATACAACTGCTGCAAGCTCCAAGTCATGCGTTGGATAGTTCTCTTCATGAGGTCTTAACTGTCGAGAAACATAAGCCACGATTTCGCCATCTTGCATGAGCACACATCCCAAACCCTTCAATGATGCATCTGTATACACCGTGTACGGTCTACGTGGGTTGGGTATAATAAGAACAAGTGCGGTGGTTAACTGGTTCTTCAATTCTTGAAAAGCCGCCTCACACTTCTCATCCCAAACAAATGGTTGTTCTTTCTTAGTCAAACGGTAAGTGGCGAGACAATTCGAGAGAACCCCTCTATAAAATGACGGTAATAACCACCTAACCCAACAAAACTACGCACCTCTCGTTACAGACTTAGGTGTTTCCCACAGCGTCAATCTTGCTAGGATCTACTGCTACTCCATCTGTTGAAACCACATGACCCAGAAACTTCACCTCTCTCAGCCAAAACTCACATTTACTCAACTTCGCATACAACCAATTTTCTATCAAAATTTGTAGTGCTATTCGAAGATGCTCTCGGTGTTCCTCTTCATTCTTCGAATAGATAAGAATATCATCAATGAACACCACTACAAATCGATCCAAATAAGGTCTGAAAATCCGATTCATATAATCCATAAACACCGGCGCATTAGTTAATCCGAAAGGCATAACAAGAAACTCATAATGGCCATATCTAGTACGGAAAGCGGTCTTCGGAATGTCTTCGCGCTTTACCCTCAACGGATGATATCCCGATCTCAGATCAATTTTTGAAAATACCGATGAGTCTACTAACGATCTAATAAGTCATCTATCCTCGGCAACTGGTACTTATTCTTGATAGTGACTTTATTTAACTGCCGGTAATCAATGCGAGCCTCAAGCTACCATCTTTCTTCTTTACGAACAGAACTGGTGAACCCCATGGTGATACACTTGGCCGGATAAAACCCTTCTCCAACAAATCCTCAATCTGCTTCTTCAATTCTGCTAACTCTAAAGGTGACATTCGGTAAGGAGCCTTGGTGATCGGCTCTGTCCCCGGTGCTAACTCGATGGTGAACTCAACTTCTCGCTCTGGAGGTAGTCCGATCAACTCCTCAGGGAACACATCTGGAAAGTCTTTAACCACTTCGATCTGCTCAATTTTTTCCTTCTGATTCCACTTGACCCAAGAAGAATACCACAAAGGCTTCACAACCTTTTCTTATACTTCTCTCAACTTGACCGGCGATAGCATTATCGGATCTTCGGGAGTTTCCTTAATTGTTGTGCAAACATTAAATTGCACAGCTCTCTCTCCTTACATCGCAAGGATACGTCATTGGTTGTTAACCAATCCATACCCACAATCACATCCATACCCCGCATGGGCAGACATATCAAATCAATAGTCGTTTCATGACCATCACATACAAACATCAATTTTCTACATACCATAGCAGTTTGTACTCGAATACCAGTAGGAGTAGACACAACTTAATCATATAACAGGTCACTCATAGTAAGATTTAATCTTTTTGCACAGTCATATGAGATGAAAGAATGTGTAGCCAAAGAATCATATATAACACATAAAGAATGACCCTGAAGATGAGTGTTACCTCGAATCAGATTAGGAGCAACTCTCGCTTTCTCGGATGTTAAAGCAAACACTCGTCTGGGAGCAGATGGCCTAAATGTTTGATCCTCCTTCCTTCCTTTATAGCAATACTTTGCAATATGACCCTTCTCCCTACAAATAAAGCAAGTCCAACACTCACCAGGATGTACTCTCCCATATCAAGGACAAGGAAGGCGTTGCATCATACTAGGAGTTGACGCCACTGATTCATGCTAAGAACTCTGACTTACTCTAGTGTTGCTTCTGCGGCTCTGACCTATAGGAAGACATCTCCTCTACTAGGAGTTCCCCTGATGAAAAGTCCTCCTATTTCCATATTTACTAAAACTTAAAGGGTAATTCTTTCTACTGATATCTCCTGAGAAAATCTCAGGATGAAAACAATCTAAATGTTTCCATACTGTAAGCATGTCAAGAACAACCCTTCACATTGCTGATTCTTCCGACTCAGAACTTGGTGGATTCGGAAACGATTCCCTAGAATGAGCACTATTTTCTCCCTTTGTTTCTTCATGAACCTTTTGAGTATGACTCCTACTTCCCCCACTATGCCCTTCATTAACTCTACCTTCCACAAGCCTTCTCAATCGTTCCTCTGTTGAATGAGTCCATCTATAAAGATGTCGCAACATCCTAGCCTCGATCAATTGATCCTGGGGCTCATTAGGTCCCTATTGGTCATTGTTACCGACGTCTGTACGGGTGTTATCACCGATTTCTATATGTTTAGAATTCACCATCTCTCCCCACCTAAGGGCGAAAACCACCAAAGATGGCGAAACCCACCAAAGATGGCAAATAATAAGAACAAGAAAGAAAAGACAACAAAAAAGGGAAGCAGGTGTGTAAAGATCATATATTGCCATATTCCTGATGCAATGCACCACAGTGCCAGGAAATTAAAAGCTGATACCAAATTGAAAAGACCCTTCCACACAAATCATTAATTAACCATAATGATTTCTCAAAACCGGATTAATAAGTGATTAAGGAAAACCCTTTCCTTACATAAAATTGACACATTGGAGTCCAGGGCACAAATTTAGCCCACAAACTCACTACAAAAAATTCTCAACTCTGGGCACGGTTATCAAACGAGAAGAATAAACAAGCACACGAGTTAAAACAACACCAAATAGCCTACACCAAAACATTTTCATACAAGTTCGATTGTGGATCCACCAATATATTATAGCGTATAAAATAAAACCTTTGGTTCAACAAGTAAATAGATAGTCCTCACAAAACAGTTTAAATAGTATTTCCGAATACATGTGGGCCCTAAAATGGCCATATATAAACTCATACAACACCAAGTACCAAAAAGAGGCTTACAGTACACAACTATCATGCCTCCCGGTTGCTTCCATTGACTTTGACTTTTAGTAAAACTAGAGGTCTCGCCTGAAAAATATTGATATTGACGGGGTGAGACATAAAGTCCCAGTAACCAAAATTAATTTACCAAATATGCAAGTAAGGATTGCAAGTCAGAGAGCAGGTTTACTAACATAGTTATAAAATCAAGAACAATTAAATAATTAATCCATATTAATGAACAATAAGTAGAATCATCCCCACTCATCCATCCTACTCCTCCTTATATCGTCTGGACGTGGTACAACCTATCAGTGCTAGTATACCTGGCCAAGGTTAGCTAGTCACTTCAAGAATACTTGTCTCCTCCCATGTCACCACCAATATACCGTAACAGGGAGGTGTCCGCCTTAAAACACTCAACTCAAATTCCGGGCCGGGAATGAGAGAGCCGATAGGCACAATTTCACCCTAAATCTCTTCCACACAACCCAACATATTCCATAACGAGATAAACAATACGATACTGCAATTACCTAAAAACATCGTACAATATATTATTCCATATACAACATCTCATAACAAACACCATAACAGCAATATCTACAAACTTTATTGTTCCATATACAACAACCCACCACAAACATTATAGCAATCACCACAATAACAATCTCATATATACATACAGAATGAAAAATACTCTGCTTCACTGAAATAACTTTATATTCAGATATACGCTTAATTTTTTTTTTAAACACATGTCAATAGTATATATAAAAGTAAGGTTTAGAAAACACCTTACAATCCAAAACAAGCATATAAAATAAATTAACCCCGGTTACCTCAACTCCAAGCTAATCCTTATCTTGGGGAGTAAAACGCGAACAATCACTGGTCACAAATAAATTCTACATCATCACAATTATAATTTCATATACCTTAAATTACACAAATTTAAATAAATATATATATTACCATAATAAAAACTAAAAATAATAGTTTAACTCTATAATTTCTCTATTAACTCGTAACAAAATTTATACAACTTTTAATCGGTAAAAATATCCGTACGATATAAATCTTGAATTTCTTGTGTAAAACAAATGAATTTAAATTCCTACAATAACCAATCAAAAATTATAAACCGATTAAAACTAGCTATTAATCGTTCTAAACATATATACAGTCATCTATTATAAAAACTCAAAATTTTCACTATCCAACATGATATTGCCTTTATTTGAAAGAGAAAAATATTTAGAACAACTTTCATGAAGGAAGTTTATTGAAAATGAGTTAATTTAACTACCAAAATAATCTTATAAGATAAATAACATACCTCAAAACACCCAAAAATACTCAAGCTCTTCTTCTTCCTTCTCTCCTCACTCGGTCACATCGCGCTCACTCTATGTTTTTCTCTCAATCTCACCGCACAGCACACACACACACTCCACACATTCACATATATATAGAAACAAATGAGTCACCGCCTCAATTAATGAGGCGGTGATCATTAATTTTTTTTTAATTATTATATTTTCCCTTTTCTTTTTCTTCCACACCACGCATCATCTCTCTCTCTTTTTTAATGGGCAAAATTACCTTTAAGAGGCCCAACTTTCTTATAATATTAATTTATTATTATTATTATTTAAATTACTTACAATAAAATTATTTCATAATTACAATTAAATCCTAAAAATAAAATTAGGATATTATATATATGACGGTGGGAGGGAGTAATTATAACCTCCCACCGCGTTAACATATTTATATATATGTATAATGGTGTGTGTAGTGATTTTTGTGTGTGCGTGTGAATTGTGAGCGTGAGAGGGGGCTGGGACGAGATGGGGCAGAGTGGGACGGTGAGAATGACGTAAGTGAGGAAGAAAACTGGAGTCTAGAAGATATTTTAAGGTACATTATTTATTTTATAAGATCTTTTAGATAGTTAAATTAATTTCTTTTCAACAAATTTTTTTAATGAAAGTTATTCTATTTATTTTTCTTTTTCTAATGAAAGTAATATTGTATTGAATAGTGAAAATTTTGGGATTAGAATTATGATAAAGTTTTGAGTTTTGATAATAGATGATGTGTATATATCAAAAGTGTTGTTAATAAGTAATCTTAATCGGTTTAGTTTTGCTAAATCTTGAACGGTATAAAATTATGAGTTGGGATTTGAAATTTAAATTAGAGTTTGATATGATTTTGGTTATGTGGAGGTTTGAAGATTTTATTAAATAAATCGGGTTATGCTTATATAAGTTAGTATTAGGTTCAGAAATTGAGATATGTAATATTAGGTCTTTTATATCTGAATTTACAATTTATTGGAGATTATACTGAGGATTAAATGGATTGAATTTGAGGTTTATAATGAATATGAATATTTAGGTGAAAATTATATTGTAGGAAATTGGGTATTTTGGTTAAAATGATGATGTGGTGATATTTTGATGATCATAATTAGTGAGAAATGATTTATGAAAGAAGGAAATGAAATTGTAACGATGATTTGAGGAATTAATAAAATTATCAAATCTTTTAAGAAAATTAAATGAGAGAATTATAGTTCAATTAATTATTTATTATGGTATTTTTGTTAATTCTATTAACGTATAACTATATATTTATTTTTATAGTGGACTAGATGTCTGTCAAATTTAGTTCTTATATCAAGAATTTGAGGTAACCACTTTCCACTCATTGTAGTTGCTTGTATGATGTTTGTGAGTGATTTTTAATGAGAACTATGTTGTTAATGAAGTTGTCTTGTGGAATTTTATTTTAAAAATGTAATCGGTGAGATTGTATTATTGATTTAATATATCAATGAATACTTTAAAATGGTTATTGAGACATAAAATTATGATATTACATGTTCTGGATAATGCACTTTTGTTATGATTTTGTGAGTTAAAATAGTATTGTTATCTTAATGATGATTGAGACGATGTATTATTTTATAAATCATATTTGGAATCTTATATAAACATGCCAAGATTATGATGATGTGGAGTCGTGATGGTTGTAGAGTGATGATGAGAGTTATTGTGTATATAATACCATGTGGTATGCTACTACTCGATGCACAGTGGATGACTTGACATTTTCAAGGCCCTTGGTATCACCCTTTTCCTTGGGCCAGGTTAAGGGTCAGCCCTTGGGACAATGACATCTTTCCATATTCAAAGGAAAGGGAACCCATAGTCCAATACGATTTCTATAGCCTTTGGCTGGGCTATACCTCATTATTGGAGAGCTTGGTGCAGTCTTGTCATAAAGACTAAACCTATTACATAGCCCATGGGTTCTGTCAGCGGAAATAAGGGTGGGGGTGACAAGGATTGTCAAGGTAACGATCTGTTGCTTGGCATGTTATATATGTGATTCATGATATGAAATTTGATATAGAAATTTTATTACAAAAATTGAGCTCGGATAATTTTGTAAATTTGATATCTAGTACTCGTTATTTAAAATGTTCCACTTGGCACCTCACGAGCACGTATTAGCATTTATAATGAGCTGGATTGATGGTTACAAATATTTTTCAGGTGATAGTTCTCGTGTGGGTCAATCAGGGAGGTTTTGGAAGCTTAAATTACTTTTGCTAACAGTAGAGCTTCCACCTTTTTTGGTACATGTTGAATAATTGTATATTGCCACGTCATTAGGGCTTACTTGGCATATTTTAAAATATTTTGGATACTCTGACAAATTCTAAAACAATATTTAGTTTTAAAATAGGGGCCTAGTAAAATCCAAAATTTAACTGTGTGCAATAAAACATTTTAATAAATGGTTTAATCAAGTTAATAAATAATAAATTGTCCTTTAAAATGGAGGATGTTACAAGTATGGTTCGGGAGTTGATAATGTTGAAGATGCGAAGATTGTGTATGCAAATGGAAGGATTATATTCTGGACAGAAAAGCCATGGGAGAGGAAATGTTTTGGGCTATAAAAGGAGGAGGAGCAGGAGGAGAGAGAGTGAGAAAGGGAGTGACAGAGGAAGAGAGAGAAGTGTGGTGAAGGTTACGGGGTGGAGAGTTTTTTAAGGGTTAAGGAGCGCTCAGCACCACGAAGTTTACCCCAAGGAGCGTCCAGCACCACGAAGTTTTTTTGGAGCAAAAGTAGACATAACGTTACGTTTTGGGAGTGCCCAGTACCACGGCCGTTAGTTGACCGTCAACTTGGATGGACTACTGACGTGGCGATGACGTGGTACTGGCAAGATGACGTGGACGCTGACTAGGAATAAAAAAATAGGAAAAAATGAAAAAATTTAAATAATTAGGAAAAAAATGAAAAAATTCAAATAAATAGAAAAAAATTCAAAAAAGTAGGAAAAAAATTGAAAAAAAAATCGAAAAAACTTAAAATAATTAGAAAAAAATTCAAATAATTAGAAAAAAAATTCAAAAAATTAGGAAACAATTGGCAAAAAATTAGGAAAAAATTAAAGGGAAAATTCCAAATAAATACTATTTGAATTTGTACAGCCCCCAAAAGTCTGTCGAATTTGTAAATACTATTTGAGGGATATGCAAATTCGGGTCAAATTACCCTTTTACCCTTTAGTGTTAAATAAATAAAATAAAATAAATTGTGGCATCCTAAATTTTGAGTTTAGGATATTAAAAATATTATAAGGAATAAATTATAGGAAATTTAGCCCGGATAAATTAAAAGGTTAATATTTGGAAGTAAAGGAAGTGGCGGCCACGGCCGTGCATGGTGGCAGTGGCGGTGGGGGTGTATGGCCTAAAATTATTCCCAACTATTTGTCCTTAATTTTTACGGAAAATATGCCTTTACTTCCAAATATTAACCTTTTAATTTATCCGGGCTAAATTTCCTATAATTTATTCCTTATAATATTTTTGATATCCTAAACTCAAAATTTAGGATGTCACAATTTATTTTATTTATTTAACACTAAAGGGTAAAAGAGTAATTTGACCCGAATTTGCATATCCCTCAAATAATATTTACAAATTCGACGTACTGGGAGCTATACAAATTCAAATAGTATTTATTTGGAATTTTCCCTTTAATTTGTTCCTAATTTTTTGCCAATTTTTTCCTAATTTTTTGAAATTTTTTTTCTAATTATTTGAATTTTTTTCTAATTATTTTAAGTTTTTTCAAAAAAAATTTCAATTTTTTCCTATTTTTTTTTCTAATTATTTGACTTTTTCCTAATTATTTTTTAAATTTTTTATTCCTAGTCAGCAGCCACGTCAGCGTCCACGTCATCTTGTCAGTGCCACGTCATCATTCCATCCAAGTTGACGGTCAACTAACGGCCGTGGTACTGGGCGCTCCCAAAACGTAACGTTATGTCTACTTTTGCTCCCAAAAAAACTTCGTGGTGCCGAGCGCTCCTTAACCCGTTTTTTAATGTCCAAGTTTTATAGAAAAGAGGAAGAAGCGGCGTTGCGTTTTACCCTTCTTTCGAGATTTATTTTTTTCGCACAAATTTAAATGTTAAGCCCAATGTTTATATATATGTGTGTGTTATATTCTCATGGAATCCACATTAGATGCTAAGAATTATATGCTTCTTAGGTGCTATTACCTCTAATTAGAGGTATTAGCATATTTTTTTTTTTTTATATTGTATTTATTTATATTTAAATGATATACTGCTTTCTGAGATGTTTTTTTACACCTAATATCTCAAATTAATTAATTTTCATAATACTGGTGTTACAGATAAATGCAGAATTGGAAATTAATTAATTTGAGATATTGGGTGTAAAAAAACATCTCAGAAAGCAGTATATCATTTAAATATAAATAAATACAATATATAAAAAAATTAAAAAAATATGCTAATACCTCTAATTAGATGTATTAGCACCTAAGAAGCATATTGTTACGAACCTGACCTACGGCCCAATAAGGGGGCGGCCCAGCAGAGGCACGCCCGAACCTCGGCCCAGCCAGGGAACATTCCAGTAGGGGGATGCCGAGTATCCCGGGTTCCCCTACAATCATGGGGCGATCTATCATATCCATAATCCAGGGATATGATAGATTGTGCAATTAAGATATCGTGGAACACCCTATAAATACAAGGGGAAGACACCAAGGTGCACACGTTCTATCTCTAGCTCTTTACATTCGTACTACACAACACGACCCCCACTGAACACATACCCCCTCCCCCCTGGGCGAAAGGCCTTGTGTCCAGTGATTCACCGCTAACCAGGATATCTCTACCCTTAGATATTCTGGCATAAGCAATTCAATCCAAGATCAAATCACCAGCCACCTGTGCTGGACATCTGGTTCCACACTGGAACATTGGCGCCAACCGTGGGGACCGTAAATTTCGATCCCCGTGACCAACAATGGCTACTACCAGGAGCAGCAGTCGGAACCCTCACTGTGAAAGTCCTTCGCGTGCACAGGCTGAGACAAGTCGGCAACAACGGACTGAAGAACCTCCCCGGCCTGAGGGTACCCCCAACAACAATGGTAGAAAGAAGGGGAGCAGTGTATCAGACATAGCCTCGTCCCCTCCGCAGCGAGACAAATGCAACGACGTGCCAAACCCAGACCTCCTCCTCCTCCAGAAGACACAGGAATCAATTCTCAGGAGAATGGAAAGTACGGAGAAGCGAAACAACCTCCAGCGCCAAGAGGACCTGAGGGTAATGCAACAGATCATAGAAGACCACTTCCGGCAAGCTAAAGCGTCGGAACACGAACGAGACCTGGGTATGAAGAGAAGGAAAGTAAGGATATCCCGGAAATACGGAAGCCTTCGGCCGGCCCAGAAATCAAGGCGGGACCGATACGTAGAGAAAACAGCCCTTTCCCCGAAACGGAATCCAAGCATGACGACATCCGAAACCATACATCGGCTCGGAAGAAACGTTTTCGAGGAAAGACCTCGGATGACGAAGACCGAGACAGAGAGAGGCCGCTCCGACCAAAGGGCTCGCCCCGTGAATATCACGTAAAATACATAGCGGGCCACAACAACAGCCCTTTCTCGGAAGAAATCGAGGATGCTCCATACCCCAGCAAATTTGAGCTGGCCTCTTTACCAAAGTATGATGGTGTGTCAGACCCGAGGGCCCATCTCGACGCCTTCGAACTACTCATGTTCGTAAGGTAAATCAAAGGCCCGGTCATTAGTCAGCTTTTCGCCGCCACACTGATCGAACCAGCTCAAATCTGGCTCCACACGCTGCCGAGAAGGTCCATCCATGATTTTCAAGACCTCGGGCGAAAGTTCGAATTGAATTTCGCAACTAGCCGGAAACAACCCAAATCCCAGTATACCCTGAGTAAGATAAAGCAACGACGGGGGGAGACGCTACAAAAATACTTGGACAGATTTAAGGAGGTGGCCCTCCAGGTAAGATCTCTCCCAGAAAGCGTTCACGTACATTGCCTCGTCGATGGCTTGGATCCTTCTTCCCGGCTAGCAAACTCCATCTTCAAGAACCGGGTATACACTCTCACTGAGTTTAACACTCGAGCGAAGCAATATTTGGAAGTAGAGCAGATGGAGATCGCCAATACTAATGGCGACGATAAACAAGGAAGTACACGACCCCGGAATAAGAATCTGCCGAGTGGTCGTAGGGAAGACTCCCGTAGTCAGAATCGGGATAGCAGGCCAAAAACCGCCAAGTCGGAAAAGAAGCCGAGGTATGAGAGATACACTCCGCTCAATGTTTCGCGAGGCCAGCTATGGAAAGAAGTGGCCTTCACAGAGATGAAAAACGTTGACAGACCTCGGCCCACACGATCTCGACCCACCACGGATCGTTCAAAGTTCTATGACTTCCACGACGGACCGAGGCACACTAAGGATCAATGCTACGAGCTCAGGGACGCAATTGAAAAATACATCCGAGAGGGTAAGTTGCGCCAATACCTGATAAAAACACAGGGTTGGAAGAACAACAAAAGGAAACAAGGAGGTCGAAGTCCGAGCCCGACCCCACCCGATCGGAAGGTCGATGAAATAGGACGAAAGTCGTCTTCCAATGACGAGCAGTTCCCGGAAATAGACATGAACCACAGGTGCAATGTAATCAGCGGAGGCATGGGCGGAGGAGGAGACACCGCAAGTCAAAGGAGAAAATACTTGAGGGAGGTACTATCAGTAAGAACCCCCCTAAGTTCAAGGATGACCATGGCCGACCTACGCCTCCATCATTGCAGTTCACCTCCGAAGACCTAAAGGACGTTGTGCCGGGACACCAAGACGGATTGGTAATTACCGGATCCCGGCAACCGCCTTGTGAAAAGGATCTTCGTAGACTCGGGGAGTTCAGCGGATATCATCATGTGGGATGCCTTTAAAAGGATGAATTTGGATAAGGAAGACCTACGACCATGCAAAACAACACTCGTAGGCTTTAATGGAGAGCAGTCCAGGCCAAAGGGATACATCGACCTAAGGCTCACGTTAGGAACAAAAGAAGCATTCAAAGCCGGGAGGGTAAGGTTCATTGTGGCCGACTTCCCCTCTCCGTACAACATGATTCTAGGCAGACCGACCATCCACAGTTGGGATATGATGGTGTCTACCAAACACCAAAAGCTGAAAATGGTTAGTCCCAAAAACCAGGTAGTCACTATATCCGGGTACCAAAAAGAATCCCGACAATGTTATTATGAGACCATAAGGGAGAACGAGACCGGGAAGACATCTCCATCTCGGGTTCAAAGTTCCAACAGGTCCTCGGACCGGGAGAAAAGCGACCACTAGGGCCGACCCGTTAGTGTGGTAGAATTGGACATACGAGATGAGGAGCCCGAAAATCCAAGACCCGAGCCAGAAGGGGAGCTGGAAGAATTAATCCTGGGAGAAGACCCGGCCCAGGTCACGAAAATAGGAGGCGCAATGACCCCAGAGCTCAAAGCGACGCTAAGCGAGTTCCTAAAAGCAAATCGAGACTTATTTGCTTGGAGGGCCTCGGAAGTACCCGGGATAGACCCTAGTTTCTGCTGTCACCGGTTAGCAATCAAACCGGGATCAGCCCCGGTGTCACAGAAGAGACGAAAGCAGGGGACCGACAGGCAGAACGCCCTGGAGAAACATGTGAAGGAGTTACTGGAAGCCGGGTTCATCCGGGAAATACAATACACGACATGGCTGTCCAACACGGTTATGGTTGTAAAACCTAACGGGAATTGGAGAGTATGTATAGATTACACCAATCTAAACAGAGCCTGTCCTAAAGACTCTTACCCGATGCCGAACATCGACCAGCTGGTCGACAACTCATCCGGATTTCAACTGTTATCTTTTATGGATGCTTATTCCGGATACAACCAAATAGCGATGCATCCGGACGATCAAGAGAAAACAGCCTTCATAACCGACAAGGCCAATTATTGCTACAATGTCATGCCTTTCGGATTGAAAAATGCCGGGGCCACCTACCAACGGATGATGAACAAAGTCTTTGAAGACCAACTCGGTCGCAATATAGAAGTGTACATTGACGACATGATTGTCAAGTCGATAGAGCCGAGAGACCACATCCGAGACCTAGAACAGACGTTCGACAAGTTGCGAAGGCACCGGATAAAACTGAATCCTGCAAAATGTGCATTTGGGGTTCCGGCAGGAAAGTTCCTCAGTTTCATGCTCACGCACCGAGGAATCGAAGCAAACCCGGACAAGTGTAAAGCGGTGCTGGACATGAAAGCGCCCGCAAACAAAAAGGAGATACAGCAATTAACCGGGAGATTGGCGGCAATGATAAGATTCTTGCCCAGGTCGGCTGAAAACTCGCTACCCTTCTTCAAGCTGCTGAAGAAGGAGACACAGGGCGGATGGAACCCAGAATGTGAATCCGCATTTGCCAAAATCAAACAGTGCTTGGCAACCCCGCCGGTCCTATCCAAGCCCGACCTAGGAGAAACGGTTTTCCTGTACTTGTCCGTAGGCGAGGAGGCCATAAGCGCCGCTCTAGTACGTGAAACCTTAGCCGGTCAAGCACCGATATACTTTGTTAGCAAGGCGTTGCAGGCCTCGGAGCTCCGGTACCAGAAGTTGGAGAAGGTAGCATTTTCCTTATTAATGGTAGCAAGACGCCTACGCCCGTATTTCCAGGGGCACAAAGTCGTAGTACGGACCAGTCAGCCAATCCGGCGGGTTCTACACAAGCCGGACTTGGCCGGACGGATGACAAGTTGGGCCATAGAGTTGTCCGGTCGACATTTCCTACGAAGCCCGGCATGCGATAAAGTCTCAAGCCTTGGCCGACTTCGTAAGGGAACTTACCCCAACCCACACTGAGAGAGAGGTCGGCCTCAAAGAATGGAGGGTGTACGTCGACGGGTCCTCAAATGCAAAGGGGAGCGGAGCCGAAATAATAATCAAAAATCCAGAAGGAGTCGCCGTCGAACACTCTCTCCACCTCAAATTTCCGACCTCTAACAACCAGGCAGAGTATGAGGCAGTACTGGCCGGCCTCGAACAGGCAAAGGAGCACGGGGCACAGAAAGTCAAAATCCTAACCGACTCCCAGCTCGTAGCGGCTCAGATACAAGGCTCATACCAAGCAAAAGGCCCCTTGTTGGCAAAGTACTTGAACAAAGCCAAGGACATGATAGCCGAGTTTGAAGAGGTAACCGTCACTCACATCCCTCGGGAAGAAAATACAAGGGCCGACATACTATCAAAGCTGGCTAGCACCAAAGGTCCGGGAAGTTACCGAACCGTCGTCCAACAAAGTCTAGACGAACCAAGTTGTGTCATGTCCATATCATCAGCCTCGGACTGGAGAAAACCGATCGAGGACTATCTGAAAAGAGGAATTATACCCGTCGA
This sequence comes from Acacia melanoxylon, assembly GCA_019022615.1. Lineage (NCBI taxonomy): Eukaryota > Viridiplantae > Streptophyta > Magnoliopsida > Fabales > Fabaceae > Acacia > Acacia melanoxylon. The sequence goes on from JAFJYJ010000037.1 coordinate 52,602, forward strand.
TAAGACGGAAGCTAGAAAGTTGATCCGACAAGCCGCCATGTACACTATGGTGGATGATCAATTATATAGGAAAGGATTACACTCTCCCATGATGAGATGCTTGAATGCGGCCGAGGCTAGGTACGTTCTCGCCGAGATACACGAAGGCATTAACGGTCAGCATATGGGGGGGAAATCCTTAGCTCGGAAAGCACTTAGAGCCGGGTACTTCTGGCCAACTATGGCGGCTGACTCCATGGAAACAGTAAGAAGGTGTGATAGTTGTCAGAAACATGCCAGCATCCTTTGGCGTTCCCCATCGGAGCTGAAAAGCATCATGGCCCCCTGGCCTTTCTACAAATGGGGGATGGATCTTCTCGGACCATTCAAGGCAGCCCCAGGACAGTTAAGGTATCTCATTGTCGCCGTCGACTACTTTACCAAATGGATAGAAGCCGAGCCGTTGACCACGATCACCTCAGCCCGCATCCAACGGTTCTTTCAGCAAAGCATTGTCTCCCGGTTCGGGATCCCGGCCGAGATAATTACGGATAACGGGACTCAATTCGTTGACAAAAGGTTTCAGAGTATGATGTCAGACCTCGACATAATCCATCACTTTGCATCCGTCGAACACCCTCAATCCAATGGGCAGGCCGAGGCCGCCAACAAAGTCATTGTGGACGGATTAAGAAGATGTATGGAGGACGCCGATTCTTCCTGGGTCGAGCAACTTTACAGTGTTTTGTGGGGATACAGGACCAGCGTCCAAACCTCCACTCAGGAAACCCCATTTCGTTTAACATACGGATGCGAGGCTATGATCCCAGTCGAGATAGGCCAACCGACGTGGAGGAAAATGAAAGCTAGCAGGGACGGAGAAGACTCGAATAGTGACGCCTTGATGACAGAGTTAGACCTCATTGACGAGGCACGGATCGTGGCGCACTGCCGAGACCTAACTGCCAAGCAACTCATTGCAGCGAAGTACAACCGAAAGGTGAACCCTCGCTCCTTCAACCGAGGAAACCTGGTGCTCCGACGCGCCGACATTGGGAACAAAAATGCCAAGAATGGCAAGCTAGCGACAAACTGGGAGGGTCCTTACCGCATAAAGGAAAAACTGGAAAAGGGCGCCTATGTCCTAGAGACCCTGGGCAGAAAGCCGGTCAAAAGGACTTGGAATGCTGACAAACTGAGAATCTATTACAGTTAGACCTTGGTCCACCAGCAAAGATAGGACCGACGGGCGCATTCGTTTTCATGCTTTTTCAATTGATTTAGTATTTTCAGTTTCAGTTTCATACTTCGCTGAAAGACAGCACGCATTGTTTCTTTCAAGCATTCTTATTTAAAGACTCCCCAGTGGATGCACCCATTATGCTTTTGGTTAAATAAATTATCACCGAGGCATAGAAGCCGCGGTCACATACGTTTGATTAAATAGGTTATCACCGAGGCATAAGAAGCTGCGGTCAAACGAAAATCCCAACGGAGGGGAATACACCCGGACGGAAGGGAATACACCCGGGCTGCCACGCCCCAGTCGCGAGATGGTAAAAACACTATCTCTATTATAAAGATGCATCGAAAAATGCTCCTAAATATGGAGGTGAGTTGTCACGCAGGTCCCGATCAGGCCGACATGTATAAACGTGTGTTCATACACCACGATTACGCATCTGACATTTTGCCCCTATTCTGGAAAAACATCCTCGGACAGCCATATCCGGATCTCGGTAGCTCGGGTTTACTCCCCTACCCCTATTCCCAAAGTCAACCTATCGGAAGTAACACTTAGCAGATACTGCGCATATAAAGGCCCTGGCCCGGCCATAAAAAACATAATGTTAACTTAAAGTTGACAAGACAAACTGATTGGTTGAAATCAAGTTTATATATAATTAAAGTAGCAATTGTTACAAAGCTGCAAATACAACCCGGTACAAACCACCGGCACAAAAACATAAAGCTACGATAAATTAAACGGGGGGGGGTTATCCTCTGAAGCCACCACCACGGCCTCCAGAATAGCCACCTCGGCACCCGGAACTGATTTGGGGCTCCCCTCACCACCGTCGGCTCCTTCGGCACCCTGACCTTCCCCGTCTAGGTCCTCCTCAATAAAGGAGTCAGAGTCATCCGCGGGCAAGGTAGGGGCCGGATGGAAGACGCCGTCCTTCACGTACGCCTGGTAATGATACCCGTCCGTCCTAAGTTCTACCTCAGGATTGAGGTGACGGATCTGAGCCAGGGCCATGTCAAAGCAATCGAAGGCTGCCTCCTTCACTATGTCCTCACACTCGAGGCGGGCTCGCTTCTCCTCCGCAAGAGCCGCATTGGCACGCTCAAGTTCGGAACATAGATCCGCCCGCTGGCCCTGAACGGTCTTGAGGGCATCCAGGCCCGCTGAGTAGGCCTTCCGAAGGGCGGCCAGGTCCGAGGAAGTCTTCTCAAAAGCTTCCTTGGAAAGAAGAAGCTCCTCGGATGCCTTCCCGGCGCTCGCCCTCGCGACCTCGAGGTCCTCTTCAGCTTTCGCCTTGGACACCTCCGCCGCGTCTTTTTCCTTTCGCAGCTGGCGAGCCTCGGCGAATTTATTCGCGTACTTGGCCTTCAAGTGCAAATATGCCTGGGCCAGACCGACACCCTGGCATAGGCGAGCCTGGATGTCATGAACCACGGCCTCATCAATATCAGCCAGTGGTAGGGCATTCATGAATTGGCGAGGCGGCAGAAAGGCGACCTCAAGCTCCTCAGTCTTAGGGCCCTTCTCCCAAGCAAGACCTCGGGCGATCTTCGGAACAGGCGGAAGGACTGGAGAAGGAGATCGCGGCCCCTCAGAAATCTCTTTACCCTTGGAGGGAGTAGCAGCCGATGTCTGGGCGGCCTCACATTGGGGTGACGAAGGCATCCGGGCAGGAGACGCGACCTTGGCCTTCTTAGCGGCCTTGTCCTGGGCGGCAACGACGGGGTGCACTTTCCGAGCCTCCGAACAAGGACGTTTTCGAGGGTTCTTCTTCGGAGGAGCCTCGGGATCAGGTGTCACGACCGATAGATACCTCGGAAGCTCCTTCATCGTCTGAGCTGCAAAACAAACGGAAGTAAAAAGGTTAGTAAGACAATAAAGTCAGAACAAACGCAATAACGAAAGAATTGCAAGCCGCATACAAATTATGTATCCCGGTTTCGATCCGGGACCGGTGATGAAGAAAGCCGCGCTCCTGACACCATATGTGTTGACATAAGATACCAGGCGGTCAACAGATATGACCTCGTCAGCAGGAAGGTCGTCGGACAGCACCTGGTACGAGGCGGAGGCTAACCTATGGTGGTCGAAGGTCCAGTAGAGCGGGAACTTCCACTCCACATCAAGAGCCTCGGCCCCTTTCAAAAACCAAGGCTGTTGGCCGGGCTTGGCTACCACTTTAAAGAAACTGTTCTTAAAGTGTTTGAAGGAGTTGGAGAAGGCGGTCAACAGTTTTCTATCAGGATCACCTCGGAGAGAGGTGAGCCCCTTTAACTTCTCGCCCTCCTTACCAAAGCGGGGAGTGAAAGGGCAGAAAAAGAAAAAGAACAAGGTGGCGGTACACGGAATAGTTATCGAGAAGGTCCGACATAGCTGCTCAAAAGCGACCATGTAAGCCCACTCGTTGGGGTGAAGTTGAGAAGGGGCCAGATGGAGATGATTGAGGCAAGACATCTGGAACTCGGTGAACGGAAAGCGAATACCGAGCCGGGTCATATAAGCCTTGTAAAAGAAAAAGAAGTTGGTGAAACCCTCAGCCCTCGAAGCACATACGGGCTCATTCCCACCCGGGGGGCAAAAGTAACAGCCTTCCATAGCCGACAGTCCCATCTGGCGGAGGGCCGGTACGGTCATCAAAGAATGGGTCGTCAACACATCCCGGGTCACCCAAGAGAATCTTTCCACAAGATCCTGGGGAATGTTAGAGGAATCCGACCTCCGAGCTTCTGAGGGGGCGTCACCTAGTGAAGATGATGACTCCATTTACCTATAAAAGACGAATATAGTACTAAAGTCAGAAAGCGCGAAGATACCTGACACAGACATAACAGCCGGACCAGAAGAAGAAGTGGATAGACTGATGGGAGGACGACCCCAAAAGGCCGAGTTCGAGTCAGGGGTAGAAGCCGGTCTATGACGGCAGGCTCCCAAAATGGCTTCGGCCCTAGAATCTTCACCTATGCCGACGTAGTATGAGCTCTCTTCTAGACAGTCCCAGCAAGGACCGTCATATCCCTCGGGAATAGAAGCTGACCTAGGTCGAACAGGGGACTCATGAAGGTTGACAGGTGCTGCCGGAACCACCTCGACCTCGTCCCGATCTTTGGGAAGAGATCTAGTAGGGGGACGGGACTCTCCAACGGCCCTTCTACCCGAGCTACCCGAGCTACCACCCAGGGAAGAGGCAAGCCTCAGCTCCTCGGACAGAGGAGCACCAAGCAGCCAATGGCTCATTCGAGGGTAACGAGCACGAAGTGGTTCCTCCTCTTCTAAGGTCAAGTCACGACTCGAAGTCGAAGGTTGGCTAGTTCTATTCATTGTCACCAAAGAATGCAGACCTAAAGAAACAGGAAATGGCAATAAGGAAAAAAGCGATGGCCTCTCTGGAAGTAAAGGCGAATGGTTGTAAGCAGAGGAAGCAAACCTAATCTAACAACCTAAAGCCTTCCCAGGAACCTCGACAAACATAAGCATACTGGGTTCATACCAAAACTGAATGATCAAAGCGAAGAAACAAAAATCCAGTAAAAAGTTGAATACAGTGAAAGAAATGACTTACCAGAATAAGAGAAGGTCGAGTGGAGGACAATCGCCGGAAGGAGAAAGCCCGAAAGCCGCCGAAAACGGAAATCCCTGTTCTTCGGAGACGATGGAGAATGAGAGAAAAAATCAGAGAATGGTCGAAGGTGGTAGGTGAAAAATACAGAGAAACAAGGTTAAAAACCTTCGAAACGGTAAGAGGCGCGAAGAGGCGCCGGGGAATTAAGGGTAAAACTGGGAATTCACCGGCAAAAACTGGATGACGTGCCCCGGGAAGCACGCGCATTAAATGTGCACGAAATCCGAAGGGGGCAGGGAGTGACGGTTGCAAATCCTCTCCATCCCAAAGACGCCAGGTGGCAGGGCGCCATCATGGCGAAGTCGGAAGGTTTCGGCGCTATCATGGCGAAGTCGGAAGGGCTTTCGATCTCGAAAACAAGCAAACCACCTTGGGCCCCTTAAGACACCAACATAGATGCCAACCCTCGAGAAATGACCTCGGGTCCGGAAGACCGGGCAGACACCCCAGATCCGCGCATCGGATAGGTAACCCGACAGAGTACCCAGGTCCGGGGGCAAGGGCATATCCCAGCCCGGAGAGTAAAGTACACCCCGGCAGCTCAAAACCTTGAACTACCGAGCTGGGGGGCATCTGTTACGGACCTGACCTACGGCCCAATAAGGGGACGGCCCAGCAGAGGCACGCCCGAACCTCGGCCCAGCCAGGGAACATTCCGGTAGGGGGATGCCGAGTATCCCGGGTTCCCCTACAATCATGGGGCGATCTATCATATCCATAATCCAGGGATATGATAGATTGTGCAGTTAAGATATCGTGTAACACCCTATAAATACAAGGGGAAGACACCAAGGTGCACACGTTCTAACTCTAGCTCTTTACATTCTGTACTACACAACACGACCCCCATTGAACACATGCCCCCTCCCCCCTGGGCGAAAGGCCTTGTGTCCAGTGATTCACCGCTAACCGGGATATCTCTACCCTTAGATATTCCGGCATAAGCAATTCAATCCAAGATCAAATCACCAGCCACCTGGGCTGGACATCTGGTTCCACACTGGAACACATATAATTCTTAGCATCTAATGTGGACTCCTATTTAAATCGTAACTTTGTAAACCCTCAAAGGAAAAAACAAAAATATGGTTAGGTGCAAAGTTGCGTCGCAGTATAATTAATGTTGGTTCTTAAAAAAGAGGAAGGAAAAAGATTAGTGAGGGCCACAAATTTTATTCAATGAATGAAAAATCATAACGGACCCGTCGATTGAAATCGAAAACTAATCTGAGCAAAAAAAAAAATCGAAAACTAGTAAACCGACCATATATCCGGTTTGGTTTAATTTGCTTCTTAAACTGGGGAAAAAGTGAACCAGTGTTACTTGGTTCAAACTAATGTGACTCAATCTAAACCCCGATTTACCCGAGTTATGCTTTTCCATTGTAGAGTTCTGCAGTTTTGGGATGGTGATGGCGTATAGGGAAAGAAGAAGAGGGAAAGTATGTGTATGACAATTAAGTTTGACTATTACTAACTAATATTAAATATAAAATAGTTAATAAAATAAAATATAGTTTAATTTAATTTAATTAAGTTTAACTAGTAAGCACAATTCATCGCTAACATGATTAGATTAATATATGTGTGTGTGTGAGATTTATCAATATATCTAATAATTTTTTTATAACTTCGCTTATTATTAATTAATGAATTTAATTTAAATTATTTTTTGTAGTCAAATATTGATATATTATATATTTTAAAATCATCTTGTCTAACCTCAAGTTGACCCTGATTTGACCCATTGATCTTTGACCCACTATTTTAATCGGTTCAATGACCCATTCAGTTTTTCCTTCCTTAATTTTATTTGATGATCAACGATCACACTAATCAAACTCAAAATTCGATGGTTTTATGTAAAGTTAGTAAGAATTCTATCCAGGAAATGAACTATTGTTTGATTTTTTTTTTTAAAAAAAAAATCACTAAATTATTAATCGAGGAAAACAAATTTTGAAAGCTATACAGTTTATATTAAAAGTGAAAGTATCGGGGATAAACCGTCACTAGTTGAGAATTAAGGAGTAATTAATAATTAAGGACATATGGAAGCATTAATTGTGTAACGTGCCAAAAATAAATATATTTGGTTGGAAGCGTATGGGAAAATTAGGCGCAGGTTCTAAGGAAGAGAATTTATCACAATAAAGTCCCTTGAAATCATGAAATTACACATCGTCCCTAGAAACTTCTGTGTAATTATTTGTGAATGTAAAATTAACATTTTGGATTTTTTTTTTCATTTCTTACGTTTAAAGGCTATTTACAACAGCAAATGTTATATTTACAACATAAAAATCATATATTTACAACAACTTTTGAAAACCTAGATTTTTTTTTTCATTTCTCACGTCCATAGGCTATTTACAACAATAAATACTATATTTATAACAGAAAAAGCATATATTTACAACAACCTTTGAAAACCTGTATTTTTTCATTTCTCACATCCAGAGGCTATTTATAACAACAAATGCTATATTTACAACAGAAAAATCATATATTTACAACAATCTTTGAAAACCTGAATTTTGTTCATTTCTCATATCCAGAGGCTATTTACAACAACAAATGTTATATTTACAACAGAAAAAATATATATTTACAACAACCTTTGAAAACTTGGATTTTTTTCATTTCTCACGTCCAGAGGCTATTTACAACACCAAATGTTATATTTACAATAGAAAAAACATATATTTACAACAACCTTTGAAAACTTAGATTTTTTTTATTTCTCACGTCCAGAGGTTATTTACAACAAAAAATGCTATATTTATAACAGAAAAAGCATATATTAACAACAATCACTGAAAACCAGAATTTTTTTCATTTCTCACGTCCAGAGGCTATTTACAAAAATAAATGTTATATTTACAACAGAAAAAGCATATATTTACAACAACCTTTGAAAACGTGGATTTTTTTTCATTTCTCACGTCCAGAGGCTATTTACAACAACATATGCTATATTTACAACAGAAAAAACATATATTAACAACAACCTTTGAAAACCTGGATTTTTTTCATTTCTCACGTCCAGAGGTTATTTACAACAACAAATGCTATATTTACAAAAAAAAAAAAAAACATATATTTACAACATCTTCTGAGAATTTTGACAGCTATATAAGGCTAGCTTAAGAAGTGAATATCATTTCAAAATATTAAGTTGTATGAGTAAGTGACTATTTGCACCTACTCATTGAACTTAATATCTGGACTTGAGAAATGAAAAAAATCCTGGTTTTGGAAGTTTGTTGTAAATATATGTTTTTTCTGTTGTAAATATAACATTTATTGTTGTAAATAGCCTCTAAACTTGAGAAATGAAAAAAATGCTATATTACTTGTTCATTACAATTTACAAAAGTGCTTATTGCTGTTTCCTTTCCTTGTAACTATGGCCGACCTAAAGATTGAAGTATTTGAACCATTCAAAAGCATTTGCCTTCTTGACCTCATCTTAAGTCTCAAGTAGCAAATCGCCTTACTGAAGTCGCAAGTCGTTGGGCTGTGGCAAAATCGCAGATCTGACCACTCTCGGCTTCGTAAAGGTATGATAATCTTCTGATAGATTAATCAAAAATCGACTGAAGGTGTCGATTTGATTTTTTTTAACACACACACACATATATTCATTAGATAGCCGATAGAGAGAGTATAACAATGGCAATGTCTTATTTTATCTTCTCGCCAATTGACTTGAGTAGGTCGAATTAAGTCTTTTTGTGGGTTGAATCATTTCTGAAAGAGAGAAGAAAAAGGGAGAGAGGAGAAGGAAGAAGGAGAACGGAGAGAGAGTGGGATTGGAAGACATGAGAGGGAAGGTCAGATTGGTAATTGTACATTCACAAATAATTACAACAAGGTCCCTTGGGACTTCCGTGTAATTTCATGATTTCAAGGGACTTTATTGTGATAAATTTTCTTCCTTGGGACCTGCGCGTAATTTTCCCCTCGAATATTGTCGATCCATCAGTTTAGTGTCTTGCTTTAGTGTTTTTCTATTTAGCTTCATTTGCTTCCTAATTCAATGGCTTTTGTCTACTAGTATCATTGACTTTCCCTAATGACACATTCAAAATTAATTACTTCCCAATAAATATATATATATATATATATATATATATATATATATATATCAAAATTAGATTAAAACTGCCTTTTATTTTCTACACAGATGTTTGAATTACACATTGAATCATCAATTCGTCTTCTGTCCTGTCACACCAATAAACAGAAATTTTCTTAATCACGACTAGTATATGTTTGTCATTGATCGATGATTTCATATATATTGGTTTATTTCATTAAAATACATATATTTTATTTCAATATTTATTTTACAAGAAAAAAATATAATTTACTTCAAATTTAAAGAATGAAAATATTTATTTTATACAAAAACAACACACTCGTACATGGTTCGCACTCTAGAAGAAGGGAATAAAAAGAATGATTGCATAATTCAAACATTTTTTAGGGAAGAATATAGGGTTTCCTTTTCAAATATTATAAAGCAACAATAGTTTAACTATATAATGTGTGTGTTTGTGTATATATATAGTTTTGCAAAAATGCACATGTGTTTAACTCCTAGAAGTACCCAACACAAGTGTTTCTTTTTTTAAAGTCCAACAGTGACTATGTGGTTATCAAATGGATGTAAAAGTCACACTGGACGTTAGTTGACCAGACGGTCAACATGAAGTTGGAAGGAGTTAATATTTTTGCTTACATGCACTCTGTAGGGGAGGGGGAAGAAGCCACATGGAATCTCCATGGATGATTAGGATAGAATGTAATATCGAAGGAGGAGAAATCGTGGAAAACAAAAGCTGAAGAATGACGAGATGCTAAAATTGAAATTGGGGACAAACATAAATAAAACAAGAACCTTTAAACCTAAAGACAAAAGAATTAGAGAATAAGAAATGGATGGGTCGAGAAATATGCGAGCATTATGGTTCTGTCAATGCTGAACGACAAGCAATTGGGGAGGAACGAGTTATTAAACGTTGAAGCTCCTGAGTTCTGAGCCGTCTTCAACATCGAGAGGGAGGAATTGGTCGAAGCACAGATGCAAGCACGGAGGTCTATGGAATTGTCGTCAATGTCAACCACGGGGGGAAACAAGAAACAAAGAAGAAAGGTGGTGTTTGTGAGACTTCCCAGTCGCAAGGAATAGTACGAAGATCCTACACGGTATTGCCATCACAATTTATTGGCTCCCTGCTAGACGTCTTAGTAAAACAAAAACCCAGGTAGGAGGTTTTATGGCTTTCGGAATTACTACTAGGTAAGATTTGTTTGATGTTGAATGAGATTTGCACACTACTAGAAAATAGTCAATCTGCGACGGATTTTGGGATGGAATTTTTCCCGTCGCAAATGTCGTGGTATTTGTGACAGAAAAAAAATCCGTTGCAAAAAAAAAATTGCGACGGAAAATTATTTCCGTCACAAAAAGACGTCGCGAAACACCATCCCCAGGGGCAATTTGCGACGGATAAATAATCTGTAGCAAATTCCCGCTGGGATTTGCGACGGACATAGTGTTCGTCGCAAAACTCTTCAAGATTTGCGACGGGGTCCGTCGCAAAAAGGCGGACCTTGGGTCCGCCAATTTGCGACAGACCTGCAAAAAGGCGGACCCAAGTTGCGACGGACTTTTGGTCCGTCGCAAGATTTTGCGATAGATCCACAAATCCATCGCAAATACCTGATTTTGCGACGGATCCTTGTTTGTCGCAAATTGGGTTGTTTGCGACGGATCCGTGGATCCATCGCAAAATAAATTTAAAGCCCCCCTCCGCGGTTTTTCATTTTCTTCTTCGATTTTCTTCCTCTCCCTCTCCCTTTCCCTCTGGTCCGACCTCCTCCCCCTCCCCGTCGCCGCCGGTTGTCACCCCTTCGCCTCCTTCACCGTTCGACATCCTCCCCTTGCCCGTAGCCGTCGGTGCTCGCTCCTCCAACGTCCAACCTCCCTCCCTCTGCCCGTGTCAGGTCCGTGCTCCACCTCTCGTCCTCTAGTTTCTTTTTCCAACCTCTTCACCGTCTTCAATCAGGTATGTTTGTATTTTTATTTTTATTTTATTTTTGCTTTTTTGGGATGTGGTTCCATTTACATGACAAGTTTTTGAATCAACTGTCAATAATACTCTTTTTAGAAATGAAGGCTTTAATGTTTTACAGTTATATATGTATGAGTGTGTGTATCATGCAAATTGGTAGTATAAAAATATATCTTATTCATATATAATAAGAACTAGGAAGTTAACTATTTGATATTGGAAAATATAAGAGAAAGTGCAAAGTTTGACATATGCTTAAGGTGATAAAGCAAAGAATTAAGATGTAGTTGTTGTGGATATTTATTAGTGTATGTAGATTATAAGGTGCTTGATGTTGATAGTAAGATTACTTTTTAAGATAATGTTTAGTTTGTTGGATCTTACAATAATAGTTATGATTTGTATTAGTTGATAATGATACATAAATCTATAAATAGGATAGTGTTGAAATGAGAAAAATAATTTGTTAAAAGTGATATTGAGGGATAAAAGAATTAATTAATTAACGTAAAGTAGAAAGAAGATGTGAGTTTAGGGAATAATGAAATTTGTATATACTATAAAAATTAGTTAAATTAGCTAGTTGAGTTAGTCTCTTATAAAAATTACTGTTATTTTTTTTAAAAAAAATATCTCATTTAAATTTTTGATTTGAATATATCTTTAACAAGTTATACAATAAAGATGGATAATTTTAAAAACTAAATTATAAATACGTATAGATAAATAGGTAATTATAAATACAAAAGATAAAGTTGATTTTGCATATTATATAAATTTGATTAAGTCTTATATATTATTGTCTTAAATAATCGCTTTGATTTAGCCCATATATGTTATAAACTCCAAAATACTTATAGTGTCCTATTCTTTGTTTGCCCCTCCACATGCATGTCCCCATGTTCTGGTGTGCTATCCTTATTCTCTGGTTGCTTGCTGAGATCTATTCTTTGTTCAATGCATGTGTTTTTTTCTCTGTCTTGATTAAGTGGCATTTGGTTGGCATAAGTGGCCAATTGTGGCCACTTATATATATTTGTGGCATGTTGAGATGTTAATTAGGTTAGTAACTGAACTAGCTAGGAAGTATGGAAGGCAATCATGATAGAAGTTGGATGTGCAATCATCTAACTGATAGAAGACAACTAATTCAAGTATTCTTGGCGGGTTTGGAAGAGTTCATCCAAGGGAAAATTACGCATAGGTCCCAAGGACTAGAGATAATTACAATTAGGTCCCTTGAATTGACCAAATTACACAGAAGTCCCTAGGGACGTCTCTGTAAATATGTTTGAATGTAAAATTACCATTTTGGACAAGGAGGCTATTTACAATTCTGAGGTCCAGAAGCTATTTACAACAAGAAATTCTATATTTACAATAGTAAATTCCTATTTTAACAACAACATTTTACAACCTGCATTTTTTCAATTATGAGGTCCAGAGGCTATTTACAACAACAAAAATTCTATATTTACAACATGAAATTCTTATTTTAACAACAACATTTTACAACCTGCATTTTTTCAATTATGAGGTCCAGAGGCTATTTACAACAAGAAATTCTATATTTACAACACGAAATTCCTATTTTAACAACAACATTTTACAACCTGCATTTTTTTTTTCAATTCTAAGGTCTAGAGGCTATTTACAACAAGAAATTCTATAGTTACAACAATAAATTCCTATTTTGACAACAACATTTTACAACCTGCATTTTTTCAATTTTGAGGTCCAGAGGCTATTTACAACAAGAAATTCTATATTTACAACACGAAATTCCTATTTTAACAACAACATTTTACAACCTGCATTTTTTTCAATTATGAGTTCCAGAGGCTATTTACAACAAGAAATTCTATATTTACAATAGGAAATTCCTATTTTAACAACAACATTTTACAACTGAAGTACCTGCCATATTTCAGGACAATATGCAACAACAAGATTGTATTAACAACTGAAAAAGCATGTATTTACAACAATAAATTCACGTATTAACAACAACTTTATTTAATCCTATCAGAACTTGTAACTAAACCTTCCATCATCACATCAACCAGAAACCAATAAAACAGAGTAGTCCCTGTGTTACTCCTCTGTTACCTTCCCAAAAAACAGAGTACAATGTCATTAAACCCTACCCAATAGCATGAAACCCCAACTTCAATGGTAAAGATGATATCTTTAGCAAAATCTTAGCATTACTTACCTAGGTACCAGGTTATAGTCCACTAATGAGCTCAAACTTCAACCCTTCACTCTCTGAATGCAACGAAGAAACACCCACAGAATAAATTATTCAGCAAACGTAGAGTACATGACAACTGCAAAATCTAAGCTTTCCCTAGGACATGAAAATGTCACTTACTTGCTTTAAACGTTGGAGATTCATCCACCTATCTTGCCTACATGAAAATTTATGCAGTATGGGCAACAAAGTAATTTTGCTTCCACAAATAATTACAGAGAAGTCCCTAGGGACTTCTGTGTAATTTCATGAATTCAAGGGACCTAATTGTAATTATCTCTGGTTCTTGGGACCTGTGCGTAATTTTCCCTTCATCCAATTTGCTTTGATACATTCAACTAATTCAAGTACCTGGATCAGTTGTCCGTGTGTCAAATGTAGGTGTTTAAGATTTAAAGATCCGGGCACAGTCAGAATCCATTTGTGTAAAAATGGATTCATGAAGGATTATGAATGTTGGGAATGTTATGGCGAAGTCCGACAGACACTGAGTGGTTATTACGAGGACAGTAGTCATCGAGACAACCTTAATCAATATAAGCACTTGGTTACGGATGCCGCGGGACCGTCGATCGGCCAATATTTTGATCCCGTTACTCATGCTGAACCGTCATACGTGGGAGAGGAGACCGATACACATACTTAACCATCATACATGGGAGAGAATCCTCATCCGGAAGCCGATAGGTTCTATAAAATGCTTCAAGAAGCACAACGTCCATTATGGGAAGGTTGCTAATACTTTGAAAATAGTGAATATTCATCGCTATCGGCTACCCTAGCAACACTAAGCTTTAAGACTGATCACCATATGAGTGAGAGGAATTACAACGAAATGATGCAGATCATAAGTAAGGTTGTTCCCAAAGACAATAATTTGCCAAGGATTTTTACCAAGAAAAAAAAAGTGAAAGAGCTTGGGCTTAGATGTGAAAAATTCCATTACTGCCTCAGAGGATTTATGTTGTATTACAAGGACGATGTTGAGTTGACCAATTGTAAATTCTGTGGACATGACAGATACAAAGTTTTGAGGAATGGAAGGAAACTGACCCTTCAAGCATTAAGCAAGATGTTGTACTTTCCTCTTGTGCCCAAACTTCAAAGATTGTATTCATCAAAACAAACAGCTGCTCACATGAGATGGCACCGGGAGCATCGCAGGGATGAAAACTTTGTGACGCATCCATCTGATGCCGAAGCTTGGCGTAAATTTGATTAGGTGAATCCTTTGTTTGCTATGGATCCCCGTAATGTCTGTCTTAGTCTATGTTCGGATGGGTTCGCTCCTTTCAACAATACGGGCAGGAATTATTCCTGTTAGCCTGTCATTGTGACTCCATACAACCTCCCACCTTCTATGTGCATGATAAGAGAGTTTTTGTTTCTTAACGCGTTAATCCCTGGGCCATCCAACCCAAAAAAAAGAAGATAGATGTGTACCTCAGGCCTTTGATAGATGAGTTGAAGATGTTCTTACGTATGATGTATCATTGAGCAAGAATTTCACCATGCGGGCTGTCTTAATGTGGACGATAAATGATTTCCCTGCATATGGTATGTTGAGTAGCTGGCAAACGTCAAGGAAGCTTGCATGCCCGGTATGTCTTGAACAAAACATGGGTTTTAGCTTGGATTACAGTCGCAAGGTCTGTTGGTTTGACAAGCATCGGCGATTCTTGCCCCCCGAGCATCCGTTTAGGAAAAATAAAAAAGACTTCATGCAGAATGTGGTCGAACGAGCAGATCAACCTTGTCGTTTAAGTGGCCAAGAAATATGGAACAGGGTCAAGTACATTCAAAGTATTGAAGAAGGGGCTGCTTCCAGCGAACCTGAATGATACGACGTTGATCATCATTGGAACAAACACAACATCTTCTGGGAACTACCATATTAGAAAGATCAATTGTTAAGACACAACCTCGATGTCATACATATTGAGAGTAATGTGTTTTACAATATTTTGTACACCGTGAAAGACACCAAGGGCAAGCAAAGGACACAGTCAACGCAAGACGGGACATAAAAGCGATTTACAAAAGTTATGGCACCTGGAGGCGAGTATGCCAATAATGCTACGCAAGTTAGAGATGGTGTTTCCTCCTAGCATGTTTGACTCAATGGAACATTTGCCTGTTCACTTGGCCTACAAAGCAAAGGTAGGAGGTCCGCAACAATATAGGTGGATGTATCCGTTTGAGAGGTAATATATGTATTTCTTTCGCGCAGTTATTAATTGACGGACATGGTACTTTAGTTTATAAATACCCTCTAATTGTCCATTGTAAGTTTTGACACACACTTAAGTACAAGATCAAAAATCCAAGGTACGTTGAAGAATCTATCGCTGAAGTGTATCTAGTAGAAGAGGCCACAAAATTTGCATCATACTATTATCCCCTTGAAATGATATCAAGATGGAGAGGGGTACCTCGCAACGATGATGGCGGTGATACGAGCGATCAAAAATCAATATTTAATTTCCCAGGCCAAGTCGTGGGAAAATATTGGAGGTCAACTCTGGAAGGAAGAGATAAGCAAGTAGCGGAGTGGTACATTCTAAACAACTATGAAGAGGCCACCCAATACTTAAAGTAATTTTTTTTTTCTGTCACAGTAAGTATTAAAGTATTAACTTCATTTTTTTTGTTATAGTTACTTCTCTAATTGGGTCCGATCGACAAATCCTTCAATGTCGGATTCCGAAGTTGATCAATTCATGAACTCTAAGTTTCCAAAATGGTTTCAATCCTACTTCGTGCAAAATCCATCAGATCCCAATGAAGTTGCGTGGAGTTTATCTTATGGAGCTATAATTAGTGTTATCTGGTGTAAAAAATATGTAATCAATGGGTATCGGTTTTCAACTGTTGAAGCGAACGCAAATACACTATGTTGCAATTACAGTGTTTGTTGTCGAGGTGGCCAAGTTGACGGGGTGGAGGACGACTACTACGGGAAGTTAATTGACATAATTCAATTGAGTTACCCGTGGGACAAGGTGGTGACCCTTTTTAAATATGAGTGGTTTGATAACAGTCCACATGGGACAAAAGTGGACAAATATAGAAATGTTGAGATCCACTAGACAAGGAGATATACGGTTGGTTATGACCCATTCATCCTTGCTCAACAGGCGGAACAAGTTTACTATACATTATACCCCACATCCCGCCAAGGGTAGAGGAGGGTTATCAAAACCAAAGCACGGAATATTATACCCTAGTCGAAGGAGTCAGAAACAAATGACGGTATGATTGTGAAAGAGAAGGAAATCACCAAGAGGGGGGGTGAATTGGGGATTTTAAAAATTCTTTTCAGATCACCCACACAACAGATGCTTAACCAAGGTAAATGGAGTTAGAGAAGAAGAGCTTGACACGTAAGATTTATCTTGGTTCGGTCTTAACTCTTGACCTACGTCCGGTCCCGGACTCTCGGGTTTTTCTACTATCACTCAAATCGATACACACTCGTACTCGAAAGTTATCCTCTCTCTAGGATACACTCCCCTTACAAGTTGTAATCCGATAACCCAACCTCAAAGTCCCACAACTTTGAGATTCTTACAAAGAATGATTTACGTAAATGAACTCTCTCAAAGAGTGAATAAAAATAAGCAATGAAGCACAATGTATCAAAGATACAAATGAGAAATTTAAGCAGTAAAAGACTAATGTTCTTGTGTGCGTTTTCTGTGTATGTCTTGTCTGCTTTCAGACTTCAAATCTACATGTATATATACTGGTTTGAAGCTTGTGACCGTTATAGATCCATTCAAACTTGAAGCTATTCGAAATTATAGCTGTTGGAAGCTTAGCTGCTGAATATAGCTGTTGAGAGTAATTCCAGAATTGAATATTTGAATGTTGGCTCCAGAATAGTATGTTCCATACTGTTATGCTTAGTGGAGGCCTTGTATAATGTTGTTCAGATGCCTTAGGATAGTGGAGGCTAGCTTTCTGTCTTGGAGAATGGTTGTCCAACTTTCCAGGTTGTAATCCATTGCTTTAGATGAGAGATACAATATTATATTGCAAGTTGCACAAGTTGTTGTCTTAAAGTCTTCTTTAAAACAAACCTAGATCTCTTGAAATCTCATAAGCAAACTGGTTAAATTTGGTTAGGAAATATTGATATGAATAATATAAATCATATACAACCAATTCACAGAATCAAGTTAAAGCATAAATCAAACTGAACAAAATACACTCGGATGCGTTCATCATTCAAGTTCCAAGCTCGAGTTTACTATACCAAGCTCGAGTTTGGTCTTCATTTAAAACTTGAGTTTTGCCTCTGGAAGTCTCAAGCTCGAGCTTGTAAGTGAGTAAGCTCGAGTTTAGCATTTGTCGGGGAAACAAGTTTGAAATCATTTTGAGAGCCAAAATGGAAAAACGCAAGCTTGAGCTTATTAGTGAGTAAGCTCGAGTTTGGCACTATTCATGTCAAAAATAATTTTAGTTCACAAAATGCAAGCTTGAGCTTAGAGGTGTAAACTTGAGTTTGCTAAGCTCAAAATATGACATTGCTCTCTATCTGACCCAAGCTTGAGCTTGCAAGGGCAAGCTCGAGTTTGCTAAAGATTAAAAGATTGGAAAATTTTCTGTCAGACATAAGCTTGAGTTTACAACTCCAAACTTGAGTTTACTCTTTGAAGGAAAAACTTGAAAAATTTTTGTCTGATGCAAGCTCGAGTTTGGGATGCCAAGCTCGAGTTTACAACTTTTGTAAACTCACAAACTCTACAGAAAAATGATAAGCTCAAGTTTAAAGAATTCTCCCAGAGGTAAGCTCGAGCTTGTAACTGCAAGCTCGAGTTTACATATTTGTAAACTTAGTGAGAAAAATCTCTGGAAGAAGCAAGCTTGAGTTTAAAACTAATAAGCTTGAGTTTGCAATTTGAGTAACTTGATAAAATCCTTAAACCTTCGTAAGCTCAAGCTTACTGGTGCAAGCTCGAGTTTACTCAGTATATGAGTAAACTTTGAAAACCTTCAAGCTCAAGTTTATGGACCAAGCTCAAGTTTAGAAAATGCAAAATAGCTTGGTTTACTTTCTGTAAGTGGCAAGCTCGAGTTTGGAGTCCCAAGCTCGAGTTTGGCGCTGACAGAATGTTTTTGAATTGAAATTAACATGCTTTACCAATCTTTGACAAAAACATTCTCTCATGTTTACAATTGTTATTAATCATCAAAACACATTGAGAACTAACAGATTGAACCGTTCCAAGCTGATGTGGAACATGTATTTCCCATAAACATTGCCGACGACAATGTACCAAGCAATCTGTTTGATTCTGCTGCGGAGTTAGAGTTGATTCCTATCCAAATTGATGATGAGGAATTAGACGATGAGGCAGAAGTGATTTACTCTGATAGTGAATTTGAGTTCGATGACTAGGAGACTTTAGAGGAAGGCGTGCAAGCATATGTCGAAGAACATGAATCGTCTGGTTGATTTGTGTTAGTTCTTTGTTTATGACGATCTATTGTACTACATACTTCGTTACTTCGCTACTGTCATATTAAGTAAATTTCTTATTTATATATATATTTTGACATAATGTTTATAAGTGTTCAGAGATGGAGCATCTAGGAGGACGTTCAGGTAGTGGACGTAGTAGTGGTTGAGTCCGACCCCGTCTTATTAGAGGGGGTAGGGCGACGCCATCTGCTCCCTTTGTAGGTAGAGGGCTCAGCGCTTCCCTAGAGGTGCCACCATTTGAGATGTCATCTTCACCATCGGTTTATTTGTCATCTTCACCTTCGCTTTATATGTCATTGTCACCATCTACTACCGACTCTTTTATGGGCTGTACACGTGTACCAGGAACTTCCACTGATCCACAGCAAGGGGCACAGCGGGTTTACTTTACCATTTCTGATTGATTTTCATATGTTTAGGTTTCTTTAACCATCCATGTACAAACATCTTCAATAGTTCACATTCCTTCCTCCAGCATACTGCGTCGCCTCAGAGCCAGGTCGGGGAAGAAGGTAGTTCTTCTAATATACCAATCTGGGGAACGGTAGATCCTGCGACTGGGAAGCTTTGGATACATCTTATCGGCACCACCGAGTAAGTCATGTAAAGTTACGATTTTATACCTTAAGTTTGTATATATGCTAATATTTGCATCATGTTCTCTGTCTTCAGATTTGACCCTTATAATCAGGTGTCTGATATCATCTAATTTCAATCAGCCTTGGGGCAGTTGGACAGAGATTCCTAAGGGGAATCAGGATGCATGGTTCAATGAGTTCTTAGTAAGTTATGTGTTTTATGGTTAAAATTTCTTATCCAAATGCAAACTGATTAAGTACTTTTAAAATTTGGAGCACTAATTGTTCGTCATTGATTTTCAGCGTGAGTTTAGGACGTTGCCTGAACATCGTCAAGATCTGAAAAAAGCTTATAACCACAAGGGAGGCCGGTGGTTGTCTGAGAGGTTTTATAAATTGAGAAATGGTAGAGGCAAGCAAGATTGGATTCAACCTGAGACTGCAGAACAATTACTTCAAAAATGGGCCGCCGATGAGAGATTTAATAATAGAAGTCTGAAAAATAAGCAAAATAGGGCCAAAATGGAAGGGCCTTCATATGCTGGCGGCTCCATTCCAATGAGTGAGCATAAATGAAAAATTGTGAGTAGACGTTATTTTCTATTTAAGTATTCAATATTTTGTACTTTGAAACAATTAATTAACAGTCATCATTTGTGTTTACAGGCACTGTCTGGGGAAGTTTCTGCAGAAGATGTTGATTGGACTTTGAGCGGACCCATTCCCAACAATCTAAAGGGAGTAAGAGGCGGTTGATTAATGCCAAGACGCAGCAAGTAGTGGTGAGACATTTATTACATTTATTCTTTGTTTCAACACCAACATATTTATTTCATTTCACATGGCTTATTTGTGATGTATTTTTTGCTTGTAGGAAACCTATCAGAAGCTGACGCAGGAGAGAGACTCGTAGAGTGAGACCGACCCTGCATCCTCTCTGTCCGATAACGAGAGTCTATTCATTAAAGCTGCAGGCAGATTTAACAACAAAGGCAAAATATTCGGGTATGTGATGAGCACTATTTATGCCATACTTTCCCTATATTATATGACTGAATTGTTTGATGAATATGAGCTTAACTGTACTTAATCTGAGCAAAAAGGCATTAATTTCTTATATAGGGAACTGAAGGATAAATTCCACATACATCCTAAAACATGTGCTAAGAAGTGAACGAGCCTGAGGGTTTATGAGAAAGTTGCATAACATAGCCGATACTATGCTATAGCATCAGGACAGCTTTATCGAAGTGCAATACAATGCATCCCTGAAGCTATAGTAAGCGACGCAATGCTATGCGGCATATGTCCTGATCTTTTGTCAAGGCTATTTCAGGAAATATAGTGCAAGTCAAGAACAACGGTTAGATTGCTGGCGTATTGGAATAGAAGATGCAGAGGATCAAAACTAAGATTTGAAGAATCCCGCAGGATCAGCAAAATCAATCTACCTAGATTGGAAAGAAAGATGCGGTTGGACCTCGACAGATTAGGAAAGGCCCAGTTCGCTGGACGTACATCGCAAGTAGACCAGACTACATAAAGAAACAACTGCCAACCCTAAAGGGTGTCGAAGTCATCGCGAGTCAAAGACCAATCCCATACGGCTAGACTCGAGAAAAGAGAGAGAAGAGAGAAGTACGAAACACGAGAGATCCAGAGAACCCAACATCTTTCCGGGCATTGAGACGGAGATAAGAAGACGTGGAGTCATGACGTGACAGGGCTTCTTCCACGCCGTCGAAACCTCCATCAAGCTTTCTATTTTTCTTCTTTATTTGATTTTAGTTAATCTATTTGTCATGGGCTATTCTGCAGTGCTCTGTTTAGTGATTCCTTCGTCAGTCATGAACTAATTTCCTGTGGCTGCGCAAGGATGATTTCCTAAGTTGAATGAACCTAGTTGCTAGTTTTTAATCTAATACATTCAGTTTTCTTATCAGTGATTTAATTTCTTGTCGATTAACGAGAGCTAAGGGCTAGATCAGTGGTCTAGGCTTACTGAAAGAGAGTCGGGGTTAGACATTTGAGAAATAGTTATTGCTAGGCAGGCTGGTGCAAGGCTTGATCTATTATTGTAGGCCTCAGGAATGAGTCTACCGCTCATAACCATAACACCTTGATTTGTAATGATAATATAACTAGAAAATCGCCATAGGCATATGGGAGAAGTAAAGTTAGGATTATATGTATCGGACGTGAGAGCTTCGATAGATTAAAGTAGTGGGTTAACTGAATAACATTGTAAAAGGTGTTATGCTGTAGCATTTGCGAGAGCTGTGCAATATGAATGCTATAACAATGCGTATAGGCAACTGGGGGAGTGTCATGCTTAGGAAGGATTATGAGCTCAGCCTATGTTTTACTGATATCTTTTCACGACTATGATCATTTGGTTATTTTTCTGTTTATTAGCATAACTATAAAAACTCCCAAACCAATCAAATTTTATTTTCTTGTTAAGCACAACTAATTTTGCAATTCGGCGTTATCATTCGGCATCTCAGTCTCTGTGGGACGATACTCTACTTACTCTTTATTACTTATTCGACTGGTTCACTTGTTGTCAAGGAATTCGACCAACAATTTTTTGGCGTCGTTGTCGGGGACTGTAGATGCCCTTAGTGACGACGTACTTATTGCTGAATAGTTATGATTTACCCAATAAAGCTCACTCTTTCCCTTTTATTGATTTTCAGGTACATTATGCAGTGTATGCTTAACTCGCCTTCAGGCAACCTAGAGCCTTATGATCCTGAAATCTAACGCACTTACAAGCAAAGGTGCAGGAAGCAGAAGCGAAGAAGTCAACTTTTTGACTCCGCAGACATGGCAGATATGCCTGTCAATCACGATCAGGATCGAAGGGAGCCATAAGGAATAAATAGAGACAATCAGGTCCCTCCACCTCCAAATCCAGATCTGAACAAATCTATCATGGAATTCGGGATACTTGAACAAGTTGAATTCAGCTATCACACCCCGACCTTAAACGCATGGCACTTTGAGATTAAAGGTGTCATGATTCAAACGCTGAACGTAGTCGGACAATTTGGAGGACTCTCGTTTGAAGACCCTCATTTACACTTAAAGGCTTTCATAGAGGTGTGCGACTCATTCGTCATTCAAGGAGTCACGCCCGACGCCGTTTGGATTAAATTATTCCCATTCTCTCTTCAGGATAAGGCTCGAACATGGCTTAACAACTTACCAACTAATTCAATCACCTTTTAGAATGATCTAGGGAGTAAATTTCTGCTCAAATTTTTTCCACCTACTAAGAACGCCCAATTTAGAGGGGACATCACCAATTTCCAACAAAAGTCTGGTGAATCCACATATGAAGCTTGGGACAAATTTAAGGACCTCCTTAGAAAGTGCCGACAACATGGGCTGTGTGAATGGGTCCAATTAGAAACTTTCTATAAAGGTCTCGATGGACAAACACAGTCAATTGTGGACGCTTCCTCCGGCGGGTCCATCTTGATGAGGTCCTATGACGAGGCTCATGAATTATTAGAGCGCATGGCTAGAATAGCCATCAGTGGCAAGCAGACAGAGCTACACCCTCTAGGACTGTTGTTGGGATACATGAATTGAATGTTATGACTGCTCTCACAGCTCAGGTATCATCTCTAACCAACATGGTGAAAGGACGAATCCTTCCGTTGAGTAACACATCACCACAACCATCTTAGGTAGCTTGTGTGTACTGTGGCAAAGAGCACCCCTACCCTCAGTGTTCTGCCAACCCCGAATCAGTAAATTCCGTCGTAATTGCGACGAGGGTTTTTGCGACGGATGTAATCCGTCGCATACTAAATTTGCAACGGAAAAACCCTTTTTTGCTACAGATTTTTTCCGTCGCAAAAACTGATTTTTTTTTGTAGTGGCAAAAGACTGGTTATTATGTAATGGTTGTTGATGAAACTTGTTAGGATGGTGGATATGGATATTTCGAATGGCACGATGGTGGGTTTGGGGAAAGGAAAAATGCAGTTATCAAAGATTTACTGAATGACATAGATAAGTTATATGAGGAGAACAAGCAGCTTCGAAGAGGGAATGTGTGCGGGAATTTGTACGAAAAGTTTGTTGCACTGGAAGGTGAGGTGATGAAGCTGAAATCTAAACATATAGTGAGAGAAAGTGATGTGAAGATGGGGGAATTAAAGTTGAAACATGCATTAGCAACATTGTTACTGACCTGGGCATTGTTATTAGTAAGGTATTTGTAAGAGATTAGACAAAGTGAAGTGAAGAATGGCTTATGTGTAATTTTGTTGTTCTTATGAGTTGTAATGTATTTGTTGGTGATTAGACATTATTACTGACCTTGCTGGTTGCTGGTGGTGGTAATGGATTATTAATGGGTTAGTGTACTTTTGTTGTTATTTTGAGGGATTAGACAATGGTTAATCATGTGTAATATTTGTGTTTTGTGAAAATGGTGAATTAGTGTTCATGTTACTGATGGTGAGTGCATTATACTAACTTTCTGTGGCCTTAACACCATAGAACAGAAAAATGATGTCTTCATGAAATGGTTAATTAAGTAAGGAAAAATGCAACATTTCAATTTACGCTTAACTAAAAAGAAAAGAAAACATAGTTTGACCAAAAGGAATAATCTTATGTTTAAAGAAAGAAAGTGGCTGAAAATTAAACTGGACAAATCTCTGTTATTTAAGATACTCAGAAAGCATTTACAACTGTGTGTCAATTCCATAAAGGATTACCATAAACCAAAAGTCTGCATTATGACAGTGATAAACTAGAGTTGAGATGACAAACGATGATCATAAACCAAAAAGCCTGCATGATATACTCAAAACAATCGTTCAGGTTTGACACATTTACAACTATGTGTCAATTCCCTTCAAGATACCTGTTGGGATCCGTACACGCAGCGGATTAAAATTTCTACGAATCCCGTCCCGAGGATCACTCAATCGCGTTTAAATCAAGGCTAAGGGTTCCGAATATTACCTACGGCTGAAACAGTCTGCTTCTCGTTCTCTTTAAACTGGTGGGCTACCTTCTCGATCAGCAGAAGTCGACTCCTCGAATCGGCTTCCTCTACTGGTATCCACACGAATAATCCCCGAACACGATTGCGGCAGCGTGCTAGCGCCTATTGAGTTTTTCGTCTCTCTCAGTTTTACTCTAGGGTTTCTCGCGGCTTTCTGTAATACGCTCGACAAAAGGTCCCGTAGGTTTTCTAAACCCGATCAGCGTATTATATTCGAAATTAATCCTCATTAATTTTGAATTTCAAATTTCAAATCTGGATTAAAAATATATTAATTAAATCTATCTAATAGATCTAATGTAATCTATTTATTTAATCAGAATTAAAAGCCAGATCTGAAATTCGAATTTTGAATCTTTGATTAAAATATATATATTAATTAAATCTATCTAATAGATCCAATCTAATATATTTATTTAATCCGAATCAAAAAGCCTTCGATTTAATTTATTTATAAATTAAATCCGAGAAATGATATCCATCTATTTAATTAAATATGAGATACTATATCTCAAATTAAATCAAATAGATATATGATATCTTTATTCGAAAATTAAAACATGAGATACAATATCTCTATTTGTCTTAGATATTTAATTTATCAAATAAATTAAATACTAAACAAATATTATATAATAATATTATAATCTCCATTAATAATATTAATACATATTAATTTCGAATTTTAATATATATATATACACATATATATATATTTATCCTAGATTAAATTCATTATTCATTAAATCTTAGACATATCTAAGATTCAATGAATCTAGACACTTTTGCTCGTGTTGGGCTATTCTTGTGTGCGACCCTGCAGGCCCACATGAGATTGGTAGTGGGCCAATACTGTACTAGCCCACAAGTCGCAAGCGGCCTCTAGCAAGACATTGCGACTACCCAATTCACATGGGGATCGATGATACGATACTACCTATCGTACAACCATGTCACGTCCCTTTTGTCACGCGATAATTTGGTCAAGGATGAGGCATGGATAATGTCAACTTCCTTTTCTTGACCATTACTTTCTCGATTCTCGAGTAGTCTAATAAGTGAAATGGAAAACTCCTTTCCATCACAGTACGGCCGTACATTTCTTAGACTCACTCATCGAGGGGCCCAGTATTATCTCTCTACAAATGTGAGGGACAAATTCCATCTTGACCATTCACATTCCTCTCCATGAGAACCACTGATCCCGATCCTAGCCTTTATCATCACCCGGTCAAAGGTGACTTTTGACTAGGTCAAAGACCAGCGACTCATCATGTAGGAATCCATGATGATCTCAGGTCATAGGGCGCTGTGACGCGGTTATACATGAGATAAGCTTATGACAAAATCCATGCAGCTTTCTCATAGTGGGTCGGTCCAGCACCTTGTACTCCTACAAGTGCCCATGACTTTGACTCGTATCTCCATACTCATCAAAGTCATACTGGTCTTATTTCATCTTCGATCCCGCGTAGATGACTGACCAAGGACATTTAGGATAATCTTTAAGATATATCCAAAGATCAGTTATCACTATAAACATGCAAACTTAAATGATAACTTAAAAGAGAATACTTCAATAAACATAAATGTCTAAAGTACAATGACTTACCCTAGGGCCTAATTTCCAACATGTAAGCTACCAAGGATATTTACAGTGCCAAGGATGTTGCCAAAATAATTACAAGTGAAGATCAGTAGGCTACCAAGCTTTTTTACAGTGAAATTACTAACCAAAAACAGGGTTCATTGAAATGAGTTCGGCCTATATAGTTTTTGAACCAAAATTATTAGACAACCCCAGGCCATATACATACAATTAAGCTACTAAACTAATAAGTATGCTTCTTTGCTTTGCCTTTTTCCTCTGGATTTCGCTCCGACTCTGTGCCAAGAGCTGTGACGTTGTAACACATGGTTGTCCTCTTCATTGCAGACCTCAAGGCTAAAACCAAAGGTTAGAAGGTGGAGCAACATTGATTGGGTCAAGATGAAACTTAATGCATCGTGAACCTGTTGGATTGCTTGAGGTACAACTGCGGGATGATCTCAACTCCCTTTCATTTGGGATGGGAAACCTTGTCTGTGGATCAACATCGTTGCCCATATATCCATGTCCAGTGCCCTCTTCAAAAACCAACTCAGAAGTAAGTCCAGGTTGCAACATAAGCAGAAAAGGGAAAAGTGAGTCAAATTTTTGATTGACCATACCCACAGACATAAGCATAATTGAATAAGTGGTATGATGTACTTGAGGCTTGGGTATTTGAGGGTACTGGAGATGGCTATATACTAACATTGTAAACACTAGATCCTGTGGTCTCGTCAAATCTTATCCCAAAACTACATGCACCTCTTGCCTGCCTGGTAGAGTATCTTGTTGCTCTATTCTATGATGTATTTGAGGCTTGGGTATTTGAGGGTCCTGGATGGGAACTTTGTGTCTGCGTAGGTGCTTCTTGTGTGGGTTGGGTTGGTTCAGGTAGCTGTTCACATCATAAAATTCAGAATTTAAAAGAGTAAGTTCACAAGGAAGCAATTCAGAATTAAAGGTTCAGGTCAACGCCTTCTCTGTTTTGTCATCTCAGAATTGTAAAAATAAACACCACTTTTGTCATCTTAGAATTGTAAAAATAAACACCAATATTTTATCAACATTTTAAACAAAATTTACATTATATATGGCAGTAACCATGAAATGTCAAAAGCAATCATGCTTGCAACGTCCATATTAGTATCTAGATATTTTTTAACAGACAAGGTAACAATAAGATATCTAAGAACTACCTGAACAAACATAACATCAGATAAAAGGATTTCATGGTGTTGTTGCCAAGAATATTGTTCCCGAAATTAAAGGCAAAAAAAGGAACTTCAAATCCCAGTCACAACTCAATGCAATATAGAACTGTTAACTCAATATAATATACAAAGTAGACTTTAATAGACAAGGTACCAAGCATGATACAAAGGGTTTATTTTTGTTCTAACTACAATATACAAAGTAGACTTTAACTCAAATTATTCTTATACATTCACAGTAACCATGAAATTTCACAAAACTTAAATCTTTACATGAATTCTTGTTGTGTCTTGGTTTCTTG
This sequence comes from Acacia melanoxylon, assembly GCA_019022615.1. Taxonomy (NCBI): domain Eukaryota; kingdom Viridiplantae; phylum Streptophyta; class Magnoliopsida; order Fabales; family Fabaceae; genus Acacia; species Acacia melanoxylon. The sequence continues at coordinate 79,985 of JAFJYJ010000037.1, forward strand.
CAGCGGGTGCACTTGTGGATCTTTCCACTCCATGTTAATCTTTCAATGGTAACTTGTTCTTCACATTGAGAAGCAGCTAAATCAGTGGGTTCATGTGTGGAGGTAGATTTTTTCCTCCTTCTCCCTGCTTCATCAGTTCTGGTTCTTTTCTTTTGAGGTCTCCTAAGCAATTGACAAACAGTGGGAGGGTGCATTGTTAGGAATTTGTCAATGTCCCAAAATTTCTTCCCCCTAACCGGTTGTAGTTTTGTTCTATAGACTCTAAGATAGGTGTCCTTATGATAATAGTGTGATATTTGGGACTTGAGATCTTCCCCCTAACATGACACATTGCGCAAATGGTATGTTGGCAAGGTATTCCCGTTAAATTTCAAGCTCTGCATGTACACATTTGTCTACATAGATAAACTAAGTGCCTATCTTGTCCCTCTACAACCTCATATCCATCATCCTCATTAAAGAATGCTCTAAAGTCAACAGCCAAGAACCTATTAAACTCAAACAGATCCATACATTTAGGGCTGAAATCACTGTTCCAACCACACACATTTGATTCTCTTTCTGCCCATTTAGCCATCACTTTCAGTCTAATTCTATCAATCATTCTAATAACAGGTAAGAACTTATACTCGTATATCAACGTATTAAATGACTCACTCATGTTATTATCGACCACCCAAGACTTACACCTTGCAGTAAAATAAGCTCTTGCCCACGAATTTACATTTGTAAACACGACATCTCCAGCTGCCTCTTGGTTGAGCAAACCCAGACATGTGAGATTGTCTTTGAATTCTTCTACAAATGTACTCCATGCACAAGTGAAGAATTTCTTTTTGAACTTGTCCCTCTCCACTTCTTGCTTCAGTTTGCATAAATGTGGCGCACACAAAATCTGTGCTCAACCTGAGGAAGCACCTCACCAATAGCATTTGACAGTCCCTTTAAAAGGAATAATAAAAGTTTTCAGATACGCAAGAATAAAATTACATTGACTAAGTCTATAGATTGTAACGGCCTTCAAAAGCTTAATTAGTTCAGGTTTAACTATGTAGCAAGATGACAATTTTGAATATAGGAGTGCAAGGCATCACATTACGATGGTTTATGACACATTTATACATGATGTATACGTTTAGTCATCTACAATAAGTTGACATAATTAATTCAGGTTACATTAGAAACCTTCAAGATATAGTGGGGGAAAATTTAATCAGGTACAACTATTGGTAAAACATGAAATTAACAATCTAACTTGATCAGACATTCAGACTAGGACCATGTCCTACTTGAACAATCTAACCTTAACTTTATTTATTTCCCAAGTAATCACACTCCAAGTCTGACGCTGGCAAGCCCATGACAAACATATGTTAATTCTCTTCAATCTTATATAAATTTTTCTTAAACTATACTATATTATAGATTATAGACCATTAATCAGTTGTGCCCATCATTACATACTAGAAAATCTATAAAATCAATTTTTGGCTATTGGCATAAAAAATTCACCATAAAAAAGTATAGATAATCAATTTTTGGTTGATTGTAACGGTCTCACCATTACCTAAGTGTGGAGAGTTACGAAGCCATTGTAGGAACCACGACCAGTTAAGTGTTGTTTCCTTCTCAAGCAATGCAAGTGCCAAAGGAAACAACGAGTCATTAGCATCAACACCCACAACTGTCAACAATATTTCTCTAGATTTTCCAATCAATGGCCTACATCCTTCTTTCCACCCAACCTATAACAGAAAATGTCATACAGTGAACAATAACCGCATGTTGAAAAGCATAGTAATTAATTTGAACATAGTATGTAGAAACGTACAGTATAAATCAACATGAGAGTTAGTTGCTTCTCAATGATCACAAATCTAGGTCAGGTCAAGGTCAGCATGGAAACCTTGTTATGATGATAGCTAGCTTACTCCAGAATAATAAGCATAAAATGAATGTATCTATTTATGCAAGAGTCGTAGATAATAATTTTTGGTTCAAAAATAAAGTTGGGTTATAGTCTAACTACTTGATTGTTAACAATGATTAGAGAGATGAATCAATTAAACTCATTAAGTTCATTTCCTAAGTTTGTATGTTTTGTTGGGTACATTATGCTAAATGAATGCTTTTAGTAGATGAAGTAGTTTGCTGCAACATTGTTAATTTCTTATTAAAAATTAGTTAAATATCAAATGTGCTAGTGAAATCGAATTAGGTTGCATCTATGAATTTAACTAGTCTCAAATGACTTGTTATTTAATTTTAATTTACATTTCCATTTCGAAAACAAACGACTTGTCTGTATGTATCTGAACATTGATGCATCTACTATATACATATCACAGTATGCAGGAACCAGTTTGCATAAACACAGAATGCAGTGAAGTTATTGAACATGTATCAAAATCAATTGGAGAAACTAATAGGCATGGCTTTTCATATAAAAACCAGTATGCATAAAACCAATTGCAGAAACTAATTAAACCAATTTAATCCAGAAACCACATCAAAATCAAAGTACAATAAACATCACAGTATATAATCGAGAGCAGCAGCAAAGTCAATTAACAATATGCATAAAAACCAATAGGTATGGTTTTTAATATATGCTTTAATTTAATCAATTTGAGGCAGTAAAACATGAAAAATAACGAAACTAATTATACCTTTGAAGCATTAAAGCTTAGGTTCATCCTCTTGAATATTCTTATTCTGTGTTCCAATGCCTCCATGCTGACCTCGACACACACATCTAAACCAGGGTTTGAAAGTTTCAACTTATTGCAATATGCCTCTAATTTTCCAAATTCATCCTTGAAACTTCCTTCCATTTCTACTATTATCTTCTTCGCCTTCTTGCATTTATGGATACTCACACTTACCTTAAGATCCCTCTGCGCCTCTTTCTTCATCTCTTTTGTCTTCAATTAAGGGTTTTCTTGGACCTTGTCCTTGAAATACTCGGCCAACTAGGTTGTAGAAGCTCTAGGATTTTCTACATACGTGCACACATATGTTCGTAACCTAGTGACTTCACTTGCCACCCCACGTTTAACCCAAATGTATATGCATATAGTGTAAAAGGGCATCCCTCCTCACACACCACCTTGAAAGTCTTCTTATCACTTCGGACAATTTTTAGGTTAACTCCACGGGTGATAGTGTACTTATCTATAGCCCTCTTAAGTTTTTTTTTTTGGTCTTTAAATGTCATGCCAAGAACAAAAGATGGCCTACTAGCCATGGCCTCAGCCTCTTACAGGACTATCAGCTGTTGCAGAGGATCTTCTCTATCACGATCTAGCCCATTGCCATCAGTATCACTCCCCTCCCCCATAACCAGCTCCCCAACTTCAAAATATATGAACTACAACTTTGCCCCATATAACTGCCATCATCACTATTATCATCATCAGACCTATTACACTCTTTATGACTAACATCACTCTCTTCCTTATCCCTCTCAACATTCTTGTCAAAGCCCAGAAACTCAATATCACTATAGTCATCAGCCTATCCCATTTCCTCAATCACACCCTCCACATTTCCTCTTACATTTTTTTCGTCATTGACTTTTTCCACTTCCTGGACTGTCTTTTTATCATTTCCTTTGACTCTATTTTCACTTTTCCCACCCCCACCAGCATGTAATATACTATCTACAACTGACTTATGCCCTCCCCACAATCGAGCCTTAGTCTCTTACCACTCCTTCATTGTCATTTCATACTTTTCAAGAATGTGTTCTGCTGAATTCGACAAATCTGATCCCCATTGTCTCCATCATCGATTATTGCTTTCTCCTTTCCCTTTGTTGCCATTACCACTACATAGAAGAAAATATAAATTAAGTCAGGGGCCTCAATGCCATTTCACTCTATCTGAAAGAAAACAAACAAAACAAATGTTTATGGGTCCTAATCGTTGCTTACTTGGAGCAATTTTTTGTCCGTTGTTGGCCTACAACTTATGAATGAATATTCCCCTTTCACATGCTTTTCATCTTTTCCTCTACCAAGATTCCCCACTTCCGCAACCAATTCCTCTTTTCCTTACTCACTCGATTTAGAGAAACCCTATCGCAAATCACAACTCCTTCACTTCAATCATAGCTCACAAATTTCTCCCCAATTGCTTGCTGTTTACCATCGACAGAACCATAGCTCACCAATTCTTTCCTACTGAAACCCTAGCGCAGATCATAATTCGTTCACCACGTCGATTTCTCTTCACGTTGAAGACAAATCAGGAATCACGAGCTTCAGCGTTTAAATCACCTCGTTCACTTCAAACCTAGCTCACAAATTTCTCCTCAATCGCTCGTCGTTCACCATCGACAAAACCGTAGCTCCACAATTCTTTCCTACTAAAACCCTAGCATAGATCACAACTCGTTCACCAAGACTATTGTGTGTGTGTGTGTGTGAGTGTGTGTGTGTGTGTGTGTGTGTAACGTTTCTACTTTAGCTGCATAAATTGTTTGGCAAGTAAGCTAGTGACTTAGGTAAGCACCTTATTATGTGTGTATATATATATATGTGTGTATGTGTATGGGTTTAATGTTTCTACTTTTGCCGCATAAATTTTTTTTCTGCCACTCACATAAAAGTGAGTGAGTTCTATTGTAAAGAAAAGATAGAGAAACTATTATGGAATCCACTCACTTTTATATGAGTGTGGCAGAAATATTATTTATGTAGTAAAAGCAGAAACATTAAACCATATATATATATATATATATATATATATATATATATAGCAGAGGTGGATGCACGTTATGGCCTTGAATTTGTCTATTCCAAATTTTTTTTTGTTAAAGATGTATTTGATAGCATTGATAATATAACAATTAATTATAATGAAATTCTAAAAAATAAGGCCTAGAAGAATGTCATTGTAATTATTTTTATTGTAATATACTTTTGTTATTAAAATATATGTACTTGAACTTATTGAGTGTCCACCTTTCATTGTAATTTATGTAGTTACATTTCTAACAACACTTAGTCTTGCTTTTCTAAATGACAAGTTTGTAAAATAACTGCCTCTCTTATTACATCATCAGTATTCACTTGATTTCATGAATATTTTTTTGATATTCTTTTCTTTTCTTGTTTATATTCTTTTATTTTTTAATACATTTAAACTTTCCTTTTAAAAAAAAAATTGGGGGCCCTGAATCCCACCCACTAATTGTACAGACACAAACAAAAAATCTTAGCTCCGTCACTGGTGTCCCCTTCATTATTTTGCATTATTAGAATCATTAAGGAATATAATACCTGTTCATAGATCTTTTTTACTTCTACGACGCCTCTCATAAAACTGTTCTTCATTTCAATATCACATAATACATGGATATAAAATAATCCAAAATAAAATACAATGTTTACTTCAAATTTAATGATTTTGAAATAATCTAAGTATTATCATATTACTTGCAGCTAATCAATGCCAACCCAGCAAAGTGCCTCCAACTTGATGATTCTCTAATAACAACATTCTACTAATCTTGTCAACAAAATAATTGTTGAATATACCAAGACTCTTTGCCAAAAAGAAATAATTATAAATTTTAGCACAACCAACAAACTGCATTTAATTTGACAAAGCAAATAATATATGGCCCACTTCAATAGCACTAGCTGTGAAATCTTGGGTCAACTTTGCCGCTTTTCTTTGATATCTAGTGTCAAAAAAATGAACAAATGTTCAGACAATCTACACCACCAAGGAACTTTAATACCGGAGTAAAACAATTTCAAGTAGTTTGAATCCGTGAACTTTTCAAGACACATGTAATATTTTGTGGATTGTTTTTCATTTTTATGTTCCCCGGAAGAAAAATTTCCATCTCAAACCAAGCAAAACATTGTTCCCAGAAATTCTTGGATGCATGTTCCCATGAAGCTCTTTTGGCCTTTCTCACCCAACACAATGTTTAACTTGGACAGAAGACTTCAACTACAAAATGAGATGATTATGTGCATTGATGATTGTCCCCCGCGTCTTTGCGTCCTTTATTCTTAACCGCACCTGAAACCCATCAATCGATATGCGAGAGCAAAATTAACCCGAGAAAAACAGAAACTTATAGAAAAAAGGCATACGGATAATGGAGACGACACATACCTTGAGAAAGCCATTGCTCTCGCTGGGCATCAACCTTGCACTGCTTCAATTTAGCCAATTGTCTGAATGTTTTCAATAAATTAGAATGGGGACGGAATGGAATGCCCAGGATAGGCATCACAATAATGTCAAAATAATAAGCAATCAATATTTCACCCTCTTCTTCTTGCCCAATTTTTTGTGTGTTCGCAGCTGAAGGAATCAGAGCGATAGAGATTGAATTCGAAACCATGACTGAAGTGATGGATTCAAATTCTAATTCTAATTTGTGCGGGGAATAGAGAATATATAGAGCTGAGTAATTTTTGAGCGGCACAACAAGCCAAATGACGGGCTGAAGTGATGGATTCAAATTCAAATTTAAATTTGCGCGAGGAATAGAGAAAATATAGAGCGAGAAATCTCTGAGTGGCACGAAGCCAAAAGACAAATGAATGGCTTGGAGGTGAAGCCGTTACTGTTGAAATAAACAGTAATGCAAGACTCATAACAGATAAGAAACAGTGTACGGCTTAAAATGTTATTGTTATTAAGTTTATATTGATATAATGCATCCATAATTTCACTGTTTCTTCTCTCTTGTACATATTTTCATATAACAATTTTCGCTTCTTGGACGTACGTGGCGGTGGCATGCAGTAACATATAACTGTAATCACCAGCACTCAGGTAGTGCAGTGGTATGACGCTGGTGTATCCAGCTTTGTAATCAGGGTTCGACCCTGCCCGGGACCATTTGGTCCCCAATGATTAAAAAAAAAAAACATATAACTGTAATCGACATTCTCCTCTAGCTATGGTTTCATATCTCTTCGTACGATATATATATATATATATATTGAATTTGTAAATACCGTTGATTTTTTGTTTTTAACTCAGAGGCATTAAAGAGGAAAAAAATGTAAACTTGAAAAAAAGTTGTAAATGGCGTTATTGAATTTGTAAATACCGTTGATTTTTTTTTTTTTTTTATTTAGAGGCATTAGAGAGGAAAAAAATGTAAATTTGAAAAAAAAAAGTTGTAAATGGCGTTATTGAATTTGTAAATAGCGTTATTGAATTTGTAAATAGCGTTGATTTTTTTTTTTTACTCAAAGGCATTAAAGAGAAAAAAAATGTAAACTTGAAAAAAAGTTGTAAATGACGTTACTGAATTTGTAAATGGCGTTATTGAAATACCGTTGATTATTATTATTACTCAAAGGCATTAAAGAAAAAAAAATGTAAACTTGAAAAAAAGTTATAAATGGCGTTATTAAATTTGTAAATGCGGTTGAAAAAATGTTAAGAAGAATATATATATTTGTTAATGTATATCTATATTAAAAGAACCAAGTGGCCTAATTGGTGGGCCACTTGGCCCTATGTATGTGTGGGGGGACCCCCCACTTTCAAAGAATATAAATTTTTTATATATATATATAAAAACCTCCACCCAAAAAAAAAAAAAAACTTCACCCCTCACCGTGGTAGCCTTATGCCGGCGTACCGCCATTGGTAGTGGCCCTCCGGTGAAGGTATTTTATTTATTTATTTATTTAAACGGCTAAACGGTCATCGCAAAAGGAGGAGCGCGCCCTTTTAACGAGCAGGAAACTCGTTCCTGGAAAATTCTCCGAAGCTACGGTATATGTAATTTCACAAGAAAATGCAAAAGAAAGAGAAAGAGGGCAAAAGTCATTTGTTTTTTAATATATATATATAGGAGACCCATTTTTATGAGTCTACTGCTTCAATCTCTGCCTGAGTCCTTACCTATCACTCCCCGCTCTCTCTCAAGTAGTCATTGTCTCCATCATCTCTCTGCCGTGCGAAGCCACTTAAGGCGGCGTCTCCCTCCATCATCTCCGTCTTCAGTAGATCGTCAAAGAACGTTCTCCCTCCTTGGTCCAGATCTGGTGAGCTTGAACTTGTAATTTTCATATTTGCTTGATCTGAATATTTTATGGCGTGTTTCTGTATGAATATTCCATTTGTGTTCTCCATATTTGTTTGAGCTTGGGAAGAAGAAGGGAATAATAGGGTGTTTTCTCTCAATTAGGATTTAGGAAAAGAAATTTTGTTAGTGGGTAGGAGTTGATAAATTTTTGTGAAGACGCTGATTTAAATCATTCTCACAAATAAAATTTTGGGGAAATTACTTTAAAAATCGTCTGAAATACCCAAATTCTTATTTAGGTTGCGAAGCTTATTAAATGGATAATCAAGTCATATGTCTCAAATAAGGATATTGAAATTTTATGACTTTACCTCAATTTATATGATCGACATGCTTCATCGGACCTCACTTGTTCTTGCCTTCAAGTTTGCAAATTTGCATCAGAACATCGCACACAGGCTCCATAAACACCAAAGAAATTCTGCAGATTAAGACCTGCTTTAAAAAGAATATGTGTGGTTCTCACCAAATACGCAGGAGGAAGGGGCTTGGTGCTGTGGATCATCAAAGCTCCTCCTTCTGCCTTCTCTCTTTCTGAGTGGTCTTGAGATAAATGGACGAGAAATTTTTATGACTTTTACAGGAATTTTTCCTAAAATTTTTAACACTGATAAAATTTTCAATAAAACTTTATCCAATTTTTCTTTTGTTTAGTTGAGTTTTACTTCGTGGCTTTTTTATTTTTCCAATTTTGACGACATACTAAACAAGGTTGAAAAACTTACTTCTAATCTCAAACTCAATCACAACCCTATGTTTTTTAAAAAGTCCAACATTATATTTTTTTGGCACCATGTACATATTTTAGAAAGTTGAACATTGTGTTTCTCAATATATTTTATTTTATAATTTATTTCTTCATAAACCCTATGTATTATGAATTATTTTTAATAATTTATCATCTGTTTGCGTACTTGCCTAAGGTGGACCATCAAATATGAAAATTTCTCCTCAATCAGGAAAGGTAATCTGATATGCTTTTGCTCAATAAAATAAAGGGTTAACATAATCATTGGTCCTTCAAGTTTACCCTCATTTTGATTTTAGTCATTTAAGTTTTAAACTATAGGTTTTGGTCCTTCAAATTTGTGCTCGTTTAAAATATTAGTCCCTATAACTCAATAAAAACTTGGATCATTTTGCCTCTAGGAAGACTAAAACCAATGGTTTAAAATTTAAGGGACCAAATATAAATATAGTATTAATCCAAAATAAAATATCATCGCCTTATGTAGATAATTTTCATGCACTACTGTTCCTGTGGTTTATTCTCTTCCTACTCATCTTTTCAATTCTATACATAATTGTCCTATGACTTTTTTTCCCCTTCTGTTTTTTAAGTTCATGTACTATACAATTTGTAACATCGTTTTTATTGATCATATCAAAAATTGCATATTAAGAAAAATAAATCCTTTATTTTTTATTTTTGAAATCTAAATAAAATAATAGGTTATTTATATGCAGAAGGTAATAAATTCTAAACTAAAACAGGTTTAAATTTTAATTTACATTGAGTTCACAATTTAAAAATAATAGTGATATGGATGATAATCAAAAAAGAAGTTTTTTAATATGCAAGAGGTAGTATATTTTAAAATAATCTGTTTAAGAAAGGCCATTGAAGCCTCGTTCTTTCTTTTTGTTAGTTCCCATCGCTTTATTGTGTGTGGCCCCACAACTACTTCGTCATCAACAATTTCAGTTTTGTGGTAAGTAATAATCTGATATCTAAAATTGCTTGGTCTAGTAGTGGATCAGATAGATTATAAATTAGGCAAACTAAGTTCGAATCCCATCTTATTTAAAAAGACCTTTAGGAAGAGGCATCTTGATCACAAACCTCGATTCAGATTAGTCAGCTACTCAGATATTTAATAATAAAATCCATAAAAAGCATCAGACATCGGGTGACGCAAAAAGTTATTAAAAAAATCAATTCATTCATTTCTTCATGATCATTTCCATATATATATATATAGAGGTAAAGGAGCAAAAATACACATAGACTTTTTCGCTAGGAGCGTCCAGCACCACGGGCTTTTTTCTGGACCAAAAATACATACAAGGTTATCTTATAGTAGCAAAAGTCACACTCCACAGTTAAATCAAAAAACCTCTGTTATCTCTCTGCTGTTGCACTGTGTTCTTTGTGTCAGATAGAGAAGAAGCACGTCCCCCACACCCCTTGTGTCTCTCACTCTCACTCTTCCTCTTCTCCTTCTTCTTCTTCCCTTTGTTATAAATTGGAGGGTAACAGATGGGAATGTCAGCCGAGTGAAGCTGGATCTGTGAGAGCACGGAAGAACGTATCTGGGCATATCCAACAAAGACTTCATTGGGTGTATTGTTCCCCGTTGAGTACGTTGCTGTTCGACATCATTCTTGGGCTTCATGTAGACATGAACTTCTTTAATGTAGTGAGTTTCTATTCGTTCTGGTCATGTCTTCGACCTTGTTCTGTCACTTTCTTCAACTTAAAAATGAATCCTCTGTCTTGCCTCTTCAATAGGTTTCTAAAACTATGGGGGGAGTGTTCTTATACTGTGAATCACTCTGTTACTTCATTTATTGTCATTGATGAGGTAGCTGTAAGTGTGTAACCATAATGGCGATGTATTAAATCTCTCATTCCCTCACCCCTCCCCTATTCTATATATACGAAGCAGAGTGAGCCTTTGTTTTGCCTACTCATCAAGTAGAACGTTTTTTTTCCTTTTTACGTCAGCGAAGCAGCTCATACTAGGTGCATAAACTCGATCAACCTATTCACTCGTATCATAGAGCTCTGATTTCGATTTAAAAATTAAGTGTTTGACCTCTGTATTTAAAATTGTATAAAGGACCCGTATTTGTGATGGAACAAGTCATATGGAATTTTTTATTTATTTATTAGTTTCCTTTTTCACTGATACGCTAATTAAGGAACAGAGAAAATAGTGAGAGTAAAAGATGAGAAGGAAGAAGCCAATTTATAACAGAGGGAAGAAGAAGAAGGAGAAGAGGAAGAGTGAGAGTGAGAGACACAAGGGGTGTGGGGGACGTGCTTCTTCTCTGTTTGACACAAAGAACACGGTGCACTGGCAGAGAGATAATGGAGGTTTGTTGATTTAACTGTGGAGTGTGACTTTTGCTCCTATAAGATAACCACGTGTGTATTTTTGGTACAGAAAAAAGCACGTGGTGCTGGATGCTTCTAGGGGAAAAGCCTATGTGTATTTTTCCTCCTTCACCCTATATATATATATTCACACAGACTCCACAATTTTTGTAAGTTAAATTAACATTATTTCCTTAATCTTTACCAGTGGGAAGCTATCATGACCGGGTTGGCACCATCCTCTTCTTCTTTCAATTACCAATGGACTTACGATGTCTTTATCAATTTTCGTGGCGAAGATACTCGTCATGGTTTTATAGGAAATTTGTATAATGCTTTAAAGAATGCAGGAGTTCGCACCTTCCTTGATGATGTGGAACTAAGAAGAGGGGATAAAATTACACCAGGACTTCTCAAAGCAATTGAAAATTCTAGAATGGCCATTACCGTATTTTCGAAGAACTATGCTTATTCCACATTTTGTCTCAAGGAACTTGTTAAAATTCATGAGTGCATTAGTGGAAAGGGTCGGTTGGTATTGCCCATTTTTTATGATGTGGAGCCTACAGAAGTGCGACGTCAAAAAGGTTGCTATGAACAAGCATTATCTGAGCATAGAAACAACCTAAGGGCTGATGAGGACGAGATAAACAGTTGGAAGTTTACATTGCAAGAAGTGTCTACTATTTTCGGTTACCATCTTGATCTACGGTAATTCGAAACTTTCATCATGTGTTTTTTTTTTTCAACTCTGGTTTTTCCGGTAAATAAATTTAAATTTCTTTACTACGGTGAATTTTATTAGAATATATATATATATATATTTTGCAACTTTTCAAGCAAGGTGATGAATATCAATTTATTCCCTGGTAATTCACAACTTTCATCTTATTTTTTTACTCTGGTTTTCCTCGTTTCCTAGCTTCAAATTAGTTTATATGTAAATAAACTAAAATTTCTTTGCCAGGATAAATGTTTGAATTGATTTTTTTTTTGCAACCTTTCAGGAAAAATGGTTATGAATATCAATTTATTGAAAGGATCGTGAAAGAAATCTCTAGCAAAATTAATAGGGCTCCTTTAGATGTTTCTGAATATCCTGTTGGGCTAGAGTCTCGAGTGAAAAAAATAACCTCTCTATTACAAATTGAGTCAAATGACAAGGTCATTATGATAGGAATTTGTGGAATGGGGGACTTGGGTAAAACAACAACAAAGACGTGCTTTGTATAATTCAATTGCTGATAATTTTGAAAGTTTGTGCTTTCTCCATGATGTCAATAAAAGATCAGAGAAACATGGCCTAGAAAAAGTTCAAGAGACAATAATTTCAAATATTTTAGGAATGGACATGAAAATACAAGACGTTAATGATGGAGTTCAAGTAATGAAAAATAGATTCAAAGAAAAGAAAATTCTTTTGATTCTCGATAATATTGACGATAATATTGACAAAGATGAGCAACTGAAAAAATTAGCTGGCAATTGCATTTGGTTTGGTGGTGGGAGTAGGATCATTATAACCACAAGGAACAGACATTTACTTGAGAGGCATGGGGTTGAAAGTATATATGACATGGAGGTTTTCAATCCGAAAGAATCTCTTGAATTGTTAAGCTGGAATGCTTTTAGAAATCGCCAAGTAGACCCATGTTACAAGGATGTTTTGAATCGTGCAAGAACTTATGCACAAGGGCTTCCACTTGCCCTCAATGTAATAGGCTCTAAATTGTATGGAAAGCCTGTAAATGAATGGGAATCTGCGCTTGACGTATATGAAAAAATTCTCCATAAAGACATTGAACAAGTATTGAGGGTGAGTTATAAGGACCTAGAAGAAGTTGAAAAAGAAATATTCCTTGATATTGCTTGTTTCTTCGAAGGAAAAGAATTGGAATATGTCAAATATATGGTTGAAGCAGTTTATGAATTTAATAATTTAAGTTATTTTATTGGAGTGTTGGTTGATAAATGCCTTATAAAGATTGAAAAGTCATCCAATCATATTCAAATGCATGATTTGATACGAGATATGGGGAGAAAAATCGTGAATGAAGAATCACCAAACAATCCAGGAGAACGGAGCAGATTATGGTTCCATCGAGATATTGTTAATGTTTTGGAACGCAATACAGTAAGTAACACTAGTTGGGGTGATTTATTTACCTTTGACTTTTTTGCGTTGTAATTTTATTGTTATTTTCACAATATCTTAGTTGGCATATCCTTATCTAAGTGATTTATGTTTATTTTCCTTGTTATATGAAGTTATTAACTCATTTTTTTATGCATAGTTGTTAAGTCCTTTTGTCTCACTCATAAATTCAATGCATGGAATTTATTTAATGAAAGAATGGGTTGAATTAGTTTTTCATGAGGTGAAATTCTTAGAACTTATTTTTAATGGTGCATGAACTGTTGGATTTTTAGAACTGATTTTATAGATCTAGGGTGAAATTTTTTTCCCATTCAAATACACACACATATATGTATGTGTATATATGTATACATACATACATATATGTGTGATGTATCAAATATATATATATATATATCTATCTATCTATCTGTGTGTGTACTCATGTATGTATTATTTTAAATATTAAACTTTTATTTTTATCATATTTTTTAAAAATAAAGAGTTTTGTATTATACAAGAATTTCCTTTTAAAAAATCATATAAAGTTATATAAAAATCTCTAAAAGATTTCACATCACTCAAAAATAAATATATAATCAGTAAATTAATATTCACAAAAAATTCAATTTTTTTAGAAAAACATATAAAATTCAATTTTCAAATACATGATAAACGATGATAGTTTATATTTTCAATTAGATATAATTTGATTTTTCTAGATATAATCCTAAAAAATACAGTCACTTCAAATTTTATACAAAATAAATGAATGTTTGAATTCATTATATAATAACATAGAATAATTAAGATTATTTATAAATAACTAATAAACAATACATTTATATTTATGCTATTGTTGAATTCTCATCGAAGAACCTCCTAAATATTTAGTAAATGAATAAACTTTATGTATAAGTAAGGAAACAAGTTTGAGAGTGTGTGTTTGTGTAAACATAGATGGTCAAAAGAGTAAGATCGAGTTGAGAAGTAGACAACCAATTTATCTTGATTCAGTCAACTCAGATTGCTTTTAATAGATTCTTGAAGTACTATAATCAAATCATTATTCTGTTTAGCCGCAATTAATGATAAAACCCTTTTTAGATAATTTAAGATATTTTTAATAACCAAAGCCATTAAATCAGTGTCTGAAGTCAAGGTTTGATTCTTAAGAGGTTTACATGCATATTTCAAAGTATGTCACTATTTCAAATTTGTGGAATTTTTTTTCTTCCTATTATTGCATATGCTTCAAATTTCTAATATTTTCAACATGACTTTCATTTGTTGTTCACTTGAAAGGGCACAAATAAAGTTAGGATGATAGTGCATGACAATAAGTGGGAATGGATAAAAGTAAACTGCGAGGAAGAAGCCTTCAAGAGTATGAAAGAGTTAAAAATTCTCATTTTAGTGAATGTGAAATTTTTAAAGGATCCCAAATATCTTCCTGAGAACTTAAAAGTGCTGATGTGGGAACGGTATCCTTCTTCATGTTTGCGTCCTAATTTTAGTCCAAAGGAGCTTGTTGTGCTCGACGTTTACTATAGTTGTTTGGGTTCGTTGGAAACAATAATTAAGGTAAGATCCCAATCTTATAAGCATTTCTAGTTAGCTATCTCGTACTTAATAATTCATTCTTTTTTTTAACTAAACTGTTTAGATGATTTGGTTATTGCAGACTTCGGACAATTTGGGCATTTTGATTCTCGCATCTTGTGAAAATGTTAAAGAGATACCTGATCTGTCAAATCTCAGAAATTTGAAGAAATTAATCCTCGCGGATTGTTGGAATTTGATTGGAATTCACGATTCAATTGGCTATTTACCAAAACTTGAGGTCTTGAATGTAAAAGTTTGTTTCCAGCTGGAGACCTTCCCACGTGCCATCAAGTTACCCTCTCTTAGACAACTCATTCTTTCTGGCTGCTCAAATCTGAAGTACTTTCCAGAAATACTTGAAAAAGTGAAAATAAGAGAGCTATCTTTAGAGAACACAGGAATAGAAAAATTGCCTTGGTCGATTTGCAATCTTTCTGAGCTTAAGGAGTTATGGATTGCTGACAATAAGCAAGTCATTAAGATCCCAAATAGCATTTTTCTATTGCCGGAAATACAAGAGATCAAAGTGGAGAGTGGTTATGGGGAGGTGATATCATGCAATTCAAAGGAAGCCAAAGAAATGTCAATTTGGTCCAAGAAATGTCCCAACGGAGTTGTGTTTCGTCTCCCATATTGTAATATATCAGATGATATCCTTAGAATTGATCTTAGTCGATTTATGAACTTGGAGTATTTGAACTTACAGGGTAATGATTTCACAATTTTGCCGGCATGGATGAAAGAATGTCATTTTTTGGGGACACTAGTGTTAAATGAGTGCTATCATCTGAGAGAAGTTGAAGGGATTCCACCACGCATAAGACGTTTAGAAGCAAGAAACTGCTTGTCATTGAGTTTAGAGTCCAAAAGCATAATATTGAGTGAGGTAATCCATTTCTCTCTTTGATCGTTAGTCCTTATTATATTCACAAAATATATGTATTGAGTTAATGTATTTTGCTCAACACTTATTTTGATCCACAGGAATTACATGGGGCTCCTGATAAATTACATGGGGCTCCTGATAAATTACATGGAGCTCCTGATAAGTCAGGGGAAGAAGAACAATGGTTTTTTTATGTGCCGAGTAGAAGCATACCGAAGTGGTTTGATCACACAAGCAAAGGAGCTTCTATTTCCGTTTGGTTTCGTAACTCCTTCCCAACTCTATGCCTCTGTCATCTTCTTAAAAAAGCGGAAGCTGAATCATTCTATTGTTCCTTTCTTGTGCGGGTGGACATCAATGAGGGACCAGCATTTTATCAAGAATGTCCAACTTTATCACCTGAGTCAGTTAATTTGGATGAGGATCATTTAGTTGTGTGCATTCTAAAATGGGATGATACACGTCATTTTAAGAGAAACCGACTTCATCTAGAACATCAGTGGTATCATGCACAGGTTTGTTTAATAATCGATGATGAAGGCATGGTTATCGAAGAGAGCGGGATGTATGTAATCAAACAACTTTGTGAGATGGAAGATATCAGTTTTACAAATCCTTATCATCAAACATTGGATTCCACTTTGGGTAACCAAGGTAAGCCTATGCACTCTTCCTCTATCACTATTAGTTTGATTTTTTCAAATTGAAATTGCATTCTTCTCCAAATTACATATTGATTATAGTTTGCTTTCAGGTCCACAACCTTTCGTAATATATTTATGTACATATCTATTTGAGTTCGTCTCTCAATTATACACACATTAGTGGAGACAATTGATGTAAAGTATTAGTGAAAAAACACTCTACAAAAAATAAAGTATTCATTTTATCAAAATAATAAAAGAAACTGAAATAGCTCAAGAGAGTTGGCCTATCTTCACTTTCTGCACGGTAAATATATTAACACCAAGATACCACGCTAGTCCTTATTATATGTCCAATTTGATCAAATCTCACATAACAAGAAATAAAAATTAAGACCTTTAATATATATGTTAAATTGATTTAGTTTTCAAAATTTTCCCTTATTTAATAATGAGAATTGAAAAAAGGAGATGTTTTCCCCCCAAAATTTTCAATAGGGTTAAAATTGGAAAATAATTTAATGACATATTTAGGAACAATTTTTTTTTTATTATTATTATTTACGAACCAGACTTCTAATAAGCAGAAGAATGGTAATTAAGTGATAGTGTGATATATTAAGTACTTGCCAAACAGGTCAATTTCAAAGCTCTATTAAATTGATATATATATGTAATTGTAAATAATATTAATAATGAGTAAAGTGGCTCTCTTGATACCCTTGTTCAAGAGCATCCTTGATCTGAATATAATCCACCAATAATTTACCCCCAACAAAACACACACACACGCACATTTCAAAGCTATATTAAATTGATATATGTAATCGTAAATACTATTAATAATGAGTAAAGTGGCTCTCTTGATACCCTTATTCAGGAGCATCATTGATTTGAATATTGATGAGAATAGAGGAAGAATTCACTCTTATTGATATATCATATGAGTACATAGCTAAGGTATATATAGTCTCCAAAAAGGAGAGTGAACATTCAGCAATGAGTGGAGCAGATAGTGGAGGAATTAGTGGAGGAATAAAATAAAGATAGTGCAGCACTAAGAATAAAGTCAATAAGAATCCTATAATTAAAGGGGTATGCCATAATTGATGTCTGATATGCCATAATTGTTGTCTGATTTCCAACACTCCCCCTCAAGCTGGAGAATATATGTCAATCATTCTCAGCTTGCCTCGAAATCCTTCAAACTTTGTTCTGCCTAGTGGCTTAGTTAAGATATCTGCAATCTGGTCTGCAGATCTTATGTGAGATAAAGTCATAATCCCTGCTTCAATCTTTTCTTTAATGAAGTGCCTGTCTATCTCAACATGTTTAGTTCTATCATGATATACCGGGTTCTTGACCATTTCAATATCGGCCTTGTTGTCACACCAAAGTTGCATTGGTCCATCATGTTGAATCCCCAACTCCTTCAAAGAATCTCATAACCCAGATTCCTTCACATACTCCTTTCTCAACGGCTCTCGCCCGCTTTCGCACTACTTGTTGACACGACTGTCTGTTTCTTACTCCTCCATGTAACCAGATTTCCCCACAAATATGTACAGTACCCTGAGGTTGACTTCCTAGTCTCTCTATCCCTTGCATGGTCTGCATCAGTGTAGATTTCGATGTTTCTAGTAGTACTTTTCTTAAAGAATATTCCTCTTCCAGGATTAGACTTCAGATAGCTCAAAATTCTGTGTACAGCTTGCACGTGTTCTTCTTGTGGTTGATGCATAAACTGACTTACTATTCCAACTGCATAGCTAATATCAGGACGTGTGTGGGTTAAATATATCAATTTTCCCACTAGTCTTCTCGTACCTTCGAATCGGTTGGAACACCTTGTGGCTTGATCTCCAAATGGCATCCCTCCTCCATAGGTGTCCCCTCCGGTTGGGCACCCAACATTCTGTCTCATGTAATAGGTCTAATGTATACTTTTCCGAGATACATTGATACCGTTCTTGGTTCTTGCCACTTCCATGCCTAAGAAGTACCTTATTTGTCCAAGGTCTTTCACCTGAAATTCAGTGGACAAGTCCTGTTTTAGTTGAGCAATAGATTCTTCATCATTTCCTGTAATGACTATGTCATCAACATAGACAATCAATATGGTGACTTTGCCATTAACACTTTTGATGAATAATGTGTCATCTGCTTGTCCCTGAGTATACCCAAGCTTTTTTTGCTTTGGTGAATCTACCGAACCATGCCCCGGGAGATTGCTTGAGACCATACAATGACTTTCTGAGTTTACACACAGAGTTGTTGGGAGCTAAGACTCCATCTGGAACTTCCATGTATACTTCTTTCTCTAGGTTTCCATTCAGAAATGCATTCTTCACATCTAGTTGGTGTAATGGCCAATCCAAGTTTGCTGCAATTGATAATAATACTTGGATGGTATTGAACTTGACTCTTTTGGAGCGAATGTCTCCGATAGTCAATTCCATATGTCCGGGTATAGCCTTTTGCAACAAGTCTTGCCTTGTATTTGTTGATACTACCATCTGGATTGAATTTTGGGGTGAAAATCCATCTGCATCCCACTATTTTCTTTCCTTTAGGAAGAGTTGTAATCTCCCATGTTCTATTGTCTTTGAGTGCTCGTAGCTCTTCTTTTGCAGCTTGCTTCCAATTTGGATTGGCCATAGCTTGTTGAAAAGAGTTTGGAATTGTTATCTGTGCACTGTTTACAACAAAACTTTGCATTTTTGCAGATAGATTACCATATGAGACAAAGCGTTGAATTGGATGTTGAGTACACGATCTTACCCCTTTTCGCGAGCTATCGGCCATCCTAACTCTTCGGGATTTAATCCTGGATTGGATTCATGGTCGTTCCTTTGAATGAGAGAGATAGTTCTACCGATTAATGCGGTTCATCTTGAACTTGTGATCTGGACTCTACCTCTTGTCGTGGTTCAGCATCTATCCCTGAATTGATCTCAACATGTGTTTCTAGTTCATCATGTGCAAGTTGAGGTGGAATTGGTTGGTTTGTGGGAGCAAGTGATTCAAGTGTGGGTATAAGGTTAGGCTGTGATGGTGATGATAAGTCGGGTGAGCTTTTGGGATTGGATGTGTCCAGGTTTAGCCATTCAACGTCAGAATACTCCCCCTGAATGGGTAATTTAGGATAATATGCTTCTTCTTCCAAGAATACGGTATCGTGGGAGACAATAAGTTTCTTAGAAGAAGGACAATAGTATTTGTACCCTTTTTGAGTAGTGGAGTAGCCAAGAAATATACATTTGTCAGCTCGAGCACCAAATTTGTTGCCATCCTTTTTGTGTACAAAGACAACACATCCAAATACCTTAGAAGGTAAAGAATTGATTAGAGGGCAATTTGGAAAGAATCCAAGGAGTTTTTGAATTGGGGTGTCATAATTGAGAACTTTGGATGGCATACGGTTAATGAGATAGGCTGCTGTTTTGATGGCATCACTCCAGAAGATTGTAGGGACATTTCGCTCCATTAGCAAGGCTCGGGTTACTTCCAACAGGTGACGATTTTTCCGCTCTGCCACTCCGTTTTGTTGAGGGGTGTAAGGACAGGAAGTTTGGTGATGAATTCCGTGTTGATCAAGAAATTCTTTAAAGGCAGTACTCATGTATTCCTTGGCATTATCACTTCGTAATACCTTAATGGAAGTGTTGAATTGGGTTTGCAGAAAGGTATAGAAGGTTTGAAATACTTTGGTTACTTCCGATTTGTCTTTCATCAAATAAACCCATGTTGTTCTGGTGTGATCATCAATGAAAGTAACGAACCATCTAGTATTGGAGAGGGTAGTTATTCATTTGGGCCCCAAATATCACTATGAATTAGTGTGAATGGTGAGGAAGGGGTATAGGGTTGTTTGGGATATGAAGAACGAGTTTGTTTTGCAAATTGGCAAGTTTCACAATGAAAAGGGGTAGAATTTTTATTGAATAGACTTGGAAACACATGCTTCATATAATCAAAACTAGGGTGGCTCGACCGACAACGGTGCCATAAAAGTACATCATTGTTTTGAGAATTCGAGCTAACCAATACCCGCCTTGCTTTGTCATGCGTGCAAGTTTATTCTTCAAATTCAAGCCTTCAAGGTAGAATAATCCATCCCATTCTCTAGAAGTCCCAATCGTCCGCCCTGATTTTAAATCCTGAAAAACACATAAACCATCATCAAAAATCACTCGGCATATTTGACCTCTAGTCAACTTGCTCACGGATATCAAGTTACATGTGAGTTCAGGTACAAACAGGACATTTTGTATGGTTAATTGATTAGATAATGTGACCGTGCCAATACCCTCTACCCTTGTGAATATACCGTTAGCTACTTTGACTTTTAGGTGTTCATGACAGAATTTTAGGTTGTTGAATAATGTTTTGTTACCGGTCATATGATCCGTAGCTCCTGAGTCAATAATCCAGGTACTAGTCATCACAGCGTTGAAGGCTACAATAGAATTACCTGTTTGAACCAAATTTACGCTGGGAATAGAGTTTGACTTATTCTGCTTGTCGAGTATCCTGCGAAGCATCTGTAATTCTTCATGACTCAGGCAACCATCATTCTCAACCTTAGATTCAGCTGTAGTCAGGTGACTTTGGAAGTTGGATTTTCCATTGGAAGGTTTTCCATGGAGTTTCCAGCATTCTTCTTTATTATGACCTTTCTTCTTGCAATAGTTGCACCATTTGATAGGCCTTCGTTCCCGTGTGATCCCGGATTGCGAGTCGAGCTTTCGATTGGGTTATGTCGATTCAAGAGTTTCCTACTTTCCTTGAATTGCACAAAATTAACAACATCAAAGAGTTGAGGAAGTGGCTTCAGCCCCATAATTCTGCCCTTTATCTCTTCGAAAGTGTCATTCAGGCCTAGGAGGAAGTCATGTATCCGTCCTTCTTCCACGATCTTTTTGTATAGTTTTGCATCTTCGAGGTTTTTCCAGGGATGAACCTCAAATAAATCTTGCTGTTGCCACAATTTCAGCGAAGTATTATAATATTCGATCACGAGACATGTTACCTTGTCTTAGATCCGGAGTTGTCGCTTCACGGTGAATCAAGGCGCGGTGTTTTCAAGTGAGGAGTAGGTTCTTCGAGCAGCATCCCATATTTCTTTTGCTGTGTGAGCAAGTAGGTATCCTTCGCTGATCTCTAAAGTCATTGAGTTGCACAACCAAGTGATGACTTGGTTGTTTTTAGCAAACCATGTGTCGAAATTGGGGGCATCAGGGGCTGGTTGAGGTGCTGCCCCATTAATGTATTTCTCCTTTCTCTTGCCACGAATATACCTCGGCACGCTTTGTGACCCTTTGGAGATAGTTTTTACCATTAAACTTATGGTTAATGATCATCGTGATTTTCTCGAGAAATCTGGTACCATTTCGTGATTCGGGTGGTACTGGATTTTTACGAGAAATGTGGTGGTATCTCGTGGTTTCGTGTGGTACTTGTTTGGTTTGGTGGTTCTGAAGATGAAGAGTTTGGAGTTTCAGAATCTGTACCAGACATGAGAACTTGGGGAATCATTCCGGTTCTGTACAGATTTTCAGGAATTGAGCCGAACTGTGGAAGGATTTGAGAAAGATCCATGTTCTGGACTATTCGCCGGAAAAAGGACTCAGATTGCCGGAATCTGGGATTGATGCCTGAAACTGCAGAATTCCATTGTTCGACCGTTTACCGAACGGAATTATTAGTGGCGCGGTTCGGAATCTGAAACGCAGAATTCCATTGTTCGGGACTGTTTGCCGAACTGGAATTATTAGTGGCGCGGTTCCGAATTTCTGCCTCTTTTTGCTCTGATACCATGATGAGAATAGAGGAAGAATTCACTCTTATTGATATATCATATGAGTACATAACTAAGGTATATATAGTCTCCAAAAAGGAGAGTGAACATTCAGCAATGAGTGGAGCAGATAGTGGAGGAATTAGTGGAGGAATAAAATAAAGATAGTGCAGCACTAAGAATAAAGTCAATAAGAATCCTATAATTAAATGGGTATGTCATAATTGCTGTCTGATATGCCATAATTGTTGTCTGATTTCCAACAAATATAATCCACCAATTTACCCCCAACAAAAAACACACGCACACAGAGATAGACATAGACACAGAGACACGCGTGCGCGCGCACCCACACACACAGAGACAGACAGACACACCCACGCACACACACACAAGAGAGAGACAGACAGACACATAGAGACAGACACAGAGACACACATGCGCGATCGCGCGCGCACACACACACACACATAGAAAGAGACAGACACACACACACACACACATAGAAAGAGACACACACACACACACATAGAGACACAGACACAGACACACACACACACACATAGAGACACAGACAGACATAGACACACACACTGTAACACCCCAAATTCCGTAGCATAAATCGTGTTGTTGACACGTGGTTTTATAAAAATTCATCAGAGTTTTGAGATACTACAACTTTGCGTTTTGCGGAAACGGAGAGCATGTACTAAAAATTTGAACAACAGGTATAACAACGAGTTTAACAATGAGTAACTGATATGAAAATACTCAGACATATGATGATGCCTGACGTATACTGATATATTAGAAATTTCCCAAAGGAATGTTCATGTGATACAGTAATACAAAACTTATAATTACAATTCTTCTGTGTAACTATACCCTCTTCATCCGAGCCTTGAGTAGACTTGGGGCATTGAACCTAACTCAGTTAAATCATCCCATTTGGCCAGACTGGGTAGGTCTAGTGGAAGTCTCACCGTGCTAAGGTGACTGATTGACTGAACCACATAGACGACCCTTCTAGTTTAAGCACCAAATGATATGAAGTAACTTTATTAGATTCATGCCATAAGGTAGGTTACATTGACTTTCTTTCCGCATTTCCTTTGACCGAGTGCCTTCTCTCATGGCTCCGTCTGCTGACGTATATCTATAGCTCCGTCCCCGGGTGCCTCCTCCGGTTCATTACCCGAATCCTGTCTAATCATGCAGACTGAGGTCCAATGCCCATCGGACCTCAGGTAACGGTTAACCTCATGTTTATGTAGACAATATATGTATAACAGGTATTCATGACATTTTCACAAAACTACTACAACAGCCCACAACAGATACACAAATATGTATATACGGCAATAACAATACACAGCCCCTGCAGTATGTTTGTTATCCCAGTCTGCACATTCAAATCCAGTGCCACGATGGCCTATCGTGTCCTCAGCGCTAGGAAAACTCTCAACGGTGTTAACAATACCATAACCCGTGTACTCGCATGACTCCACCAATTTCAAATGAGACGAGTCTCGACAGAACACAAACAAGCATATATAAGCATATCATAATCATCAGAGTTAGTGTTACTGTACGTCGCGAACGTACCTTCGCTGACGGTTCTTTTGGTACTTTCGGCGGAAAACAGCGGTACGTCTAACAACGGGAAAAACAGCGGGATGACGGCGGTACGACAGCGGTCCGAATAACTTAGATATCCCATAATGACAATGTTTATCAATTTTTAGAAGCATTCCGGGCATTTTAGGTACAAATTACCATTTTGCCCCTAGTTAGACTAATCGGCGGAATTTCGCTAGAGCTTCGCTGTTTCTGCTCTATTTCTCCGGAATTTTGACAGACCTCTTTTCCCCACATATTTTCGAAATAAGTACCATATTTACCCCTAAATATGATATTCATACTATCTGGGAAATTTAAAGCTAATTCTAGCATTTCTACTATATCTACCGAAAGAACTACCGAAACTTAAGACCAGGGACCGAAAAACTTACCCCGGCTTGGCTAGAACTTCTGAGAGCTCTTCCTTCTCTCTAACTTCTCTCTAAGGCACGGTTTTGAGGGGTGAAGAATGAAGAGGAGGAAGAGGCTTCTATTTATAGAAGAAAGGAGGGACAAGGTTGGAATTTCACAAAAGTTCTTGGATCGGATTTCGACCGTCGGATCGCACTTGGACACGTGGCTTTTTCCTTGCCATACACCTATGTGCCGACATCATCCTTCTAGAAGAAGATGATGTCATGCATGACGTCACATGTGCGACTTACCGATAAAGTTCACGATCGGTGTTCGAATCGCGTAATCTTGTCGAAACTCAAAATTCCGACAACGTTGTTTTGAAGGTCTAATCTTTCTCATTAACAATACCTGGGTTGACTAAATTTTTAATCCCATTGAGGGTATTTCATTCTTTGGCTGAACATTTCAAGCCAGACGCGGTCGGTTGCGGAAATAACTTCCGACAGCCGTGTTTTCTGGACAATAATTCACGGGTTCGAAATATGTCCTGTCGTAAGAAACCTTATTCCTGGTTTGTCACAACACTCAAGTTTACCACGGGTTCACTTTTTACTATCTGCCTATTCTCATAAATACCCGGTCTCTTATTTGCTCTGTTGGCTTAGATCGAATCGGCTTCGGAGGTAGCCCGCTCCGAGGTAGAATTTCCTTGGTTTATAAAAAGTCCGGATGTCTTAGACTAAATCCCTATGTTTTGGTGTAAGATTTAATTTCTATCCATTCTCAAATGTCCTGTTGGCTCTTTACCATATATATTATTATTGTATTCCAAATATCCAAATATTTTATTTTTTTATTTTTATTTATTTTTCTATGCATTTTATATTTTTATATTTTTATTTTTATTTATTTATTTATTTCGAATTTCTCCCTCTTTAATTAATTATTTACTAATTAATTTACTTATATCTTAATCTAAACAATTAGCCAATAATTACCTAATTAGTCATTTACTAATTGTTGATAATTTCCTTAATTAGGATAAATTATTTCCTCACAACTATTGGCTGACATTGGTATTTTATATCCTATATAAAATATTAAAAATAAAGAGCCATAAAGTCCCTTTTAATAATATTTTATTTATGCTCAATATTTCTCCAGGAAAATAATCCCAAAAATTTCTAAAATTCAAGATAACATACTTCCCAAGTTTTTATCAGTATTTGTTATCATATGGTATTTACATAATATTTTTAGGTCATTTACTGCCTTATAAAATATACTTCTCGTGGATCTTAACTCTTTCTCTTTTCAAATTTTCACAGTAATTACCTTATAACATAAGATTCTTAAAACTTATTATGTGAGATCCCATATTCACCTATCTTCAATAGGTATTATTTACTAAACTGTGATACTTATTATAAGCGTGATTTTTAGGGTATTACACACACACACACAAACAGAGACAGAGACAAGCAAATATATATATATATATATATATATATATATATATATATATATGTTTAGGCAAATAATTATTGTTAGAATCATTTCTAGAAATATTTTAGTTTGCATTTCAGCTTGATGATGATAAACTTTACACACACACACAGATATGTATATATATATATATATGTATATGTATAGGCAAATAATTACCGTTATAATCATTTCTAGATATATTTCAGTCTGCATTTTAGCCTGATGATGATAAACTACACACACACACACACAGAGACAAAGACAGACAGGCGCACACATACACAAACACACAGATAAACAGAGACGAGACAAATAGATATGTGTGTGTGTGCGTGTTTAGGCAAATAATTACCATTAAAATCATTTCTAGAAATATTTCAATTCGCATTTCAGCTTGATGATGATAAACTTCACACAGACAAGATATATATATGTTTAGGCGAATCATTTCTAGAAATATTTCAGTACACAATTCAGCCTGATGATGATTAACTTTTATTTGCTTTATTGATCTCCTCATTTTCATTATTAAATCTGATTTAATAACTTATTATCATTCAAGAATATGATAACATTGGCTTGTTAAAAGTGGCTCTATCTCTTGGTATATGTAATTGTAAACAATATTAAGGAGTAAAGTGGCTCTCTTGGTTCCTTTGTTCAGAAGCATCCTTGTTGGACTTTGATTTGAATGTAATGCCAATGTTGCCATCCACGGAGCACACTTGTGAGACCTTCAAAAACCAAGGTATGTTCATAAAACTGTAATTATCCACCAATTTATCCCCAACAATATGCAAATCTCTATCTAAACTGAAACAAGAACTATGTGACTAACAGGTAATAGCGTTGAAGATGACGAGTGGCTATCCTTACGTCCCAGTTGGGAAACACCCTTTTATGATGAGTCAGCCAATCACCAAGGTACTAAGAGACATGTGGATTTCATGAAAGTGTATATAAGATTTTAAACAAATTAAAATCTTAATTGGTATTTGGATTGCAGAACTTCAACAACAAAAATATTTAAAATTCAGCAATGTTGAACAAGTTCCAAAAAGTATTGAAGATGACGAGTGGCTATCCTTGCATCCTTGTCGGAAAACACCCTTTTATGATGAGTCAGCCAATAACCAAGGTAATAAGAGACATGGATTTCATGAAAGTGTATACAAGATTTTAGACACATTAAAATCTTAATGTATTTGGATTGCAGAACTTCAGCGACAAAAAAATGTAACATCCACCAATGTTGAAGGAGTTCCAAAAAGCTTTGAAGAGACTAGAAAAGCCAAAGGAAAGGAGATAGCATTCTATGATGATACCATAAATAAGTAATGACATGGCAATGAGTAGTAGGTATTCTTATCATTAATTACCAAAAGAATGTTGTTACATTTCTCTTTATTTTTTTAATCTTTCATTAGTTTATTAAGTGTTTTGATAGCAGTTTGGTTCAAAAATATGTGTGTATATTAAAGTTTTCTCACTCTACGAAATTAAACTATTTCTAACTCCAAATTAAGGTTGTGTTTTGTAAAACCATGACCTCATGAAATCAAATTATCATCTTCTGAATTTGATTCCATGCCTTTCTACACCAATTTAATTACTTAGATATGTTGTCTTTGTTTGTTGTAGCCTTAAAATAAAATGAAATGTAACTGATGTACCATACATAATTGGTTTCACCCTTCTATTTTTCCCCCGTTAGAGCTAGACTTTTATTTGCAAAGTCTGAAAATTATCATGCTTTACGAAAAACATAATTAAAAATATTAAATTTTAGTTGTTACTCCTTATGATGGCCATTGAAAATAGGTCAAAACAAAGAAGACATAATAATGTTCTGCTCTTTAGTTGCCTTTTTTGAACAAATGGTGTAAGATGACTTATGTCATCCCCACAAATTTAAGCTTACACCTTTATATCTTGTCATAAGAATGTCCTCAAACAACAACTCAAATTTTTAACAATTTATTATTATAGAAAAGTTATCTATTTCATCTATTCTAGATTCTAAATACATGTCATGATGACTTGCATGCTTCACATTTCCGTTATTTTGCCTGAGCTTTGCACATTCATTTATTGTTTAGAACAGTGAGATTCATACGAATCTCAGTCATAGTAAAATATACACCATTTAAAACTATAGTTATGGTGTCTAGTTATGGTGTTTGTGCAATGTACTTAATTAAAGTGCGAATTGTTTAGTTCAGGATTCATCTAGACTTGTCATTGTTGGTATCTGTGTAATTTGTTAATCAACATAATGATTTGTGTTATATACAAGAAGCAATTAACCTTTACATTAGTTGAAGCAATTATGTCTGGATTTTTAGAATACTTGTGTACGTACGTATTAACCTACACTTTACGTCTTAGTCGTTTTCTGCTTTCAAATATGTAACCACCACAATAGCTTGCCTTGTATGACTAATTTTCACAAAATACGTTTTATGGTAAATCCCAGAATTTACCATGGTGAAATGAGGTAAATAAGGTACAGACATGCAATCAGAAACATGTCAGAATGAGTATGGGACCTTGAACATAAAACTCAATTTAAGTATCATCTTTATTTATATATAAAGATAATATGCAGCATTTAGGGACCTAAGTGTAATATAAACCTAGGGACCTATTTGTAAACTAGATAGGAAGTAGGGTAATTAGTCAATAAATGCTGCTTATTATCTTTATATATCACATCTCTCCATAAATCTGTTCTGTTTAAACAAACTTAAGAAGATAAGAACAAAAAGCAGCAGAGGAACGTAGTTGGTTGGAATTTCATGTTCTTTTCTCCAAAGTTGTGATTGTATTCACATGGATAACATGTTATGCTGTCAATTACTGCAACTGAGTTTCATTCTTCTTCTATGCTTCTCAATTACAATAGCTATTACTTTATTGTTTGAAGAATATATATGGTTTTATTTCATTACAGTGTACACTAGCGGAATAAAACCATGCTGTTATATGTGTTTATTAAGGTTATATTCTAGCTGTATATTACCATGATTTTGTTGTTGATGTGCTGTGACTTGTGTACTTATAACATTCTCTTAATGTATATGAATACAAAGGCTATATATATGACTTTAGGTTATTTCTATAATTGATAATGTTGAATGCTTTGTTTTATAAAGTTCCAATTCCGTTTCCTTTAAGTTGAGATGACTTAGTAGTGATAGTTATGTAGAGGCTCCTTCTTTATAACATGTTAACTCTCAGTTCCAATATAATTCATAAGTTAATGAACTTTGTTGTCTAGTCTGTTACGTTCTCTTTCTTTATCACATTATCCAGCGTGTGTTAATATAATGAACTCTGTAGGGAAAAATTCTAGACATGTACATTTGACATGTCATTAACTTGATTATCCCAACGTGTGAACTTGTATTCTTTGTTCGAGAACTGATTTAATCGGTGTTTGGATTGCAGAACTTCAGCAACAAAAAGATGTAACATCCACCAATGTTGAACGAGTTCCAAAAAGCTTTGAAGAGACTAGAAAAGCCAAAGGAAAGGAGATAGCATTCTATGATGACACCATAAATAAGTAACGACATGGCAATGTGTAGTAGGTATTCTTATCATTAATTACAAAAAGAATGTTGTTACATTTCTCTTTAATTTTTTAATATTTCATTAGTTAATTATGTATTTTGATAGCAGTTTGGTTCAAAAATATATATGTGTATATTAAAGTTTTCTCACTCTTTATTTCTAACTCCAAATTAAGGTTGTGTTTTGTAAAACCATGACCTCATGAAATCAAATTATCATCTCCTGGAATCGATTCCATACCTTTCTACACCAATTTAGATATGTTGTCTTTGTTTCTTGTAGCCTTAAAATAAAATGAAATGTAACTGATGTACCATACATAATCGGTTTCACCATTCTATTTTTGCCCTGTTATAGCTATACTTCTATTTGCAAAGTCTGAAAATTATCATGCTTTATGGAAAACATAATTAAAAATATTAAATTTTATTTGTTACTCCTTATGATGGCCATTGAAAATAGGTCGGAACAAAGAAGACATAATAATGCTCTGCTTTTCAGTTTCCTTTTTTGTACAAATGGTGTAAGCTGACTTATGCAATCCCCACAGATTTAAGCTTACACCTTTATATCTTGTCGTAAGAATCCTCAAACATCAACTCAAATTTATAACAATTTATTATTATAGAAACGCTATTTGTTTCATCTATTCTAGATTCTAAATACATGTCATGATGACTTGCATGCTTCACATTTCTGTTATTTTGCTTGAGCTTTGCACATTCATTCATTTTTGAGAAGAGTGAGATTCATACGAATCTCAATCATAGTAATATAGACACCATTTAAAACTATAGTTATGGTGTTTGTGTAATGTACATAATTAAGGTGCGAGTTGTTTAGTTCAGGATTCATCTAGACTTGTCATTATTGGCATATCTCTGTAATTTGTTAATCAACATAATGATTTATTTGTTATATTCAAGAAGCAATTAACCTTTGCATTAGTTGAAGCAATTAATCTAACATTGGACAGTTTCCATTGCTGGGCATTATGTCTTGATTTTTAGAATACTTTTGTACGTACGTATTAACCTGCGCTTTAGGTCTTGATCGTTCTCTGCTTTCAAATATGTAACCACCCCAATAGCTTGACTTGTATGACTAATTTTTACAAAATATGTTTTATGGTAAATCCCAGAATTTACCACGGTGAAATGAGGTAAATATGGTACAGACATGCAATCATAAACGTGTAATAAGTATGAGACCTTGAACATAAAACTCAATTTAAGTATCATCTCTCCATAAATCTGTTCTGTTTGAACAAACTTAAGAAGATAAGAACAGAAAGCAGCAGAGGAACGTAGTTCGTTGGAATTTCATGTTCTTTTCTCCAAAGTTATGATTGTATTCACATGGATAACATGTTATGCTGTCAATTACTGCAACTGAGTTTCATTCTTCATCTATGCTTCTCAATTACCATAGCTATTACTTTATTGTTTGAAGAATATATATGGTTTTATTTCATTACAGTGTACACTAGCGGAACAAAACTGAACATGCTATTATATGTGTTTATTAAGGTTATATTCTAGCTGTATATTACCATGATTTTGTTGTTGATGTGCTGTGACTTGTGTACTTGTAACATCCTCTTAATGTATATGAATCCAAAGGCTATATATATGACTTTAGGTTATTCCTATAATTGATGAATGTTGAATGCTCTATTTTATAAAGTTCCAATTCTGTTTGCTTTAAGTTGAGATGACAATGAGGTCAAACCATATTTCCTAAGTTATGAAGCTTTCGGATCCTCTCGACTTTCTGATCTCTTGTTTTCGTGCAGCTCTGTGGTGGCATTTCATGTTAATAATGTTTCAATATGGAATTTGGAGATTAATGCAATTTTATTTGTAAAACTTAGTAGTGATAGTTATGTAGAGGCTCCTTCTTTATAACATGTTAACTCTCAGTTCCAATATAATTCATAAGTTAACTCTACTTAAAGCGTGCAGACTTGAACTTTACATATATCTGCTTGTAAAACAGAGCAAACAACATAATTGCATGTAATTCAATATGTTTCATCATTATATGACAAAAGTCACAGCATCACATCATCAACCAGAGACTTAAACTTGAGTTCCTTACTGTTTGCCTTTGCTGGAGCTCCGACCTAGCAAGGTTAATTAGTGATTCTGGAAGAGTGATATTATTATGGCTATTCCACAAGCAACAGTTTTCCACATAAAATCCTTGGTAACATAATATCATGCTCTGTTCCGCAAGTTTAAATTGTAATTTTGAAATAAAATCACAACCTTCAAATAATAGCCATGGCATTCAATTTTTTTGCATTTTTAGAAAGTTATTTCATTTTAAAAAAAATATTCATTAGACCAAATAATTTGAAAGTCTTCCAAGAAATGAATAATTCCACAATTTCAAATTTATTCAATGCTCTTTATCTTTTCTAGCTAGCGCCACTACTTAAACAAACATTGAAAGTATCCTTTTGGTGGAATGAACATAATAAAGTACTTTAATTAAAATGAATGACAAAAAAACTTCCTTTTCAAGTAATTACAAATTAAATTTGTCCCTCTATTATCAACATGCTTGCTTTTGCTTATCTTTTTTTTTTTTTTTTTTTTGATATAGAAAGGTTTTGGAGGGATTCAACATCGGTCCCCACAAGGCAAGACGCCCTGCGCATTTCTTTGAAAGACTTAATGGGACTTACGAGATCACCTACCAAAGGAGTTCTAGCGACGGAAGCGAGGATCGAACACACATCCCTTTGGAACTTGAACAAATCCCTTATCATGAAATCAAGTTGCTCGGCTCATTGACATAAAGGCCAACAGAGTGTCGTGCATAAGTAGGATGACTATCCCAAACCTGCGATTTAGAAATAATAAAATATATGAAGGCATGAGTTTGCGTACTTTGTGAGTGTGAAATCTCAGTTTAAAAATGTTTCTTTCATTTCTTTGAACCTACTGTCAATATAAAAGGATCATGACATATTTACCATGGAATCAGTGGCGGAACTGCCTTGCGGCCCGCTGTGGGCTTGGCCCGAGCTGACTTTCTAAAATTTGTTGGTGTATGTATATATATATATTTATTTATTTATTACTCCCTCCGGTCCTAATTATAAGAACACATTTTGGAGTTGGTTTTGGTCATAATTATAAAAACAAGTTTTAACTTTTGTCAATTTTTTCCTATAATACCGCTATTTATATTTTCTTAATAATAATTAAAGATAATAATAATTTAGTAATACACATATATATTCTATAAAGTAAATAAATAATGTTTGCAACTCATTAATGTCATATAAACGTTAATTATATATTTTTTATAAAATAATTTTGAGCAATTTTTGTCATATTTTTCACATATCACCCCTACTAATACTTCTTCCACAATAATTAATTTAACAACACGCTTATATTCTATCAAGTGAGAGATTTTACTTTATTTTTTATTTTTAAATAAAGTAATTTTAATATTCCTTTAAAAATATTTTTGATACAGAAGGACCCTTTAATTGATGGGATGTAATGATGCTTTAAAATAGTAAATAATAATTTTTTTTAAAAAAAACTTGTGTTTTATTATGAATCTTTTCCTTATCATTTTGCCGTGCTACTCTCATTTGCCAGTCTAGTGAATGACAAGATTGAGATTTTTTTTTTTTTTTGGTCAAAGACAAGATTGAGAATTTGAGATAGATACTACGTAAAGCGCAGTGCTAACAATTAATAGCTTAAAAAATAATTGATGCAGAATAAAATTTAATAGCTTAAAAGTTATTCGATTCAATATGAAAAATGATACAATGATGTACGTTGGGCGCCGTAGCAATACGTACGGTAGTTTTTATACCTTTAATTTCCATCGCTGCATTAAGAAAATAAAACATATTCTTAACATCATTACTTTATCATATTGCCTTGATGTAATTTTCAATGTAAAGTAGGGGTATTTTCGAAAAATAATTATAATTAACTAATTTAACTTCTCTCTTTAATTTCTCTAAATTCTGGTAAATAGTTTGGACTAAAGAGAGTATATGATATTTTATTTGGCCAATAATTTAGCCATAGCTATTTTTTTTTCTATAAGGATAATGTTTGGTTCATTACTCATTGGGCTGTGAAAGGAAGTAAAATTCTTGTTTGAGATACCTACCGAAAATGTTAGTATCATCTTATATATTATTTTGATTTATAATTGTCGGTTATTATTTATTTGTATTTTCAAGGTTATGTGATACTATTTAGTAAATACTCTCTCGATCCTTATTATAAGGCACAAACTAACAATTCTTACAGGTCAATAAAAATAGTTAAAGTCATTAAATTTGTCCTAAAATTTAAGTAATTTCCAATATTATCGCTATTAATTACACTAAAGTTTAATATCATATTAATTATTACTCTCTTTTTTTCTCTAAAAAATAAGAGTAAAAATTAATTAATACTCTTACTCATTACCTTTTTAATTATGGGTATACATGAAAAAAATATTTATTTATCTTGGATGTTTCTTTCATGCTGGTTATAGTTTTATTGCTGTGTGTGTGGTGTGGACACAAAGAAACCTACTAAGTGCGAAGTGTTGACACTAAGTTCACATGTGAATTAATGAATAATTGAATGTCATATGATATACTGCTAAGCTTGCTATAATTAGTTATGTCTGTTTTATTTGCTGTTGAGCTTCGTATGAACCTCACTATCCTCCAAAATAATGACAAGGAAAATTTCAGGAAAAGGGAAAGAGAAAATTGTAGGAATCTCACCAGAAGCGCGGAAGCGTATCGAACCGAGACGATGTAGGAAAAGATGAACCTTCATCGTTTTGATTACCTGGAAAGATGAGCGATCTAAAAGCCTCTTCTCGAACGGTCAAGTCACGAACAGTCCAAGTCCGCTCTATGATCGATCTTCCGGACTATCTCTCGAGGGGAAGAGATGGTTGTGTGGGCAACCGTTCGGATGATGAACGTACGCCTCTAGGGTTTTATTTCGATGAGAGCCTCCTTGTGAATTAGGTTTCTCAATGGGTGAAAGTAGGTTTATATACTACTACACCAAGACCTAACCCTAAAACCTAAAGGGGCATAGGGCTCTTGGGCTGTGGTCTCACTTAAGCCCAATTGGGCTTAAGTGACCAAAGAGCATATATTCCAAGAATCTCCCACTTGCTCTTTGAGATACAAAACTTGAGCTCGTAAACCCAAGACCATGTAGCCCTTAAGCCATCATTATCTGATAATTTACCCCATCCCTTGTTTCAAGCTAGCACGGGGATCTATCATTTGTCATTTATCGAGGCTCATGATAATCTGCTGAAGATTATCTAGTTCGGTGCTACTCCACTAAAAGCCCGAATGTGAACTCCAAGATTAATGACAATTATAATACGAATATGCATTACCCCTTTATAGAATGTCTATAATTTGATTGATTAGTTTTCTGTAACTCAATCAATTATTTATTCCCTTGACTATGATAGTTTCTCTAATGGATTACATGCACTGGCCAGTGTCTTCAATATCTAAGTACCGAAACATATCAAGTGGACATTTCCTATAAATTCCATGTTGTTTATCTCATAAACACCGATAACCAAAAAGTCTCAATCCCAAAATACCAAGTTATTGGCCGTCATATAGATCAAACCTCACATGTTGGTAAATCAAAGAATGAAAACTATTTGACTACCTATTTAAAATAAACTCGGGATTAAGAGCAACTACATGACTATAGTTATACGGAGATTTGATTCCTTATGATGAGAAAGAGCAACCTTAATCAAATCTCTCCTTGATCAATTCAATGTAAGTATTAACTCACACCAATATTTTATAATGATTCGGACAAAACCATTTCATAAAATATTGCAGCCTAAATAAAGTGCCCAACTTAATTTAATAGTTTGTGAAGCTATTCATCAATTGTGAGTACCTATGACCATGTCCTCTATGAACGTATCCATATGATCATATACTCCACAATTGATCCGGACCTTTAAGTCTGTAAATAGTGTGCGAAATTTAAATGAAAAACACATCATTTATACCATTCAGAAAAAATGTAATGTCATAATGTCTTGCTCATAAAGCACAACATAACAAAATGAAATAACAACTATCTAAAGCTATAGCAAATCTGGAATCCTCCTAAGACCCATAGATGTAACATGCCTCTCGAACACACGTTCAGGCAAACTCTTAGTAAAAGGGTCAGCAAGGTTCTCTTCTGATGCTATCTTTGCTACAAAAGTATCTCCTATTTCAACTATTTCTCGGATCAAGTGATACTTTCTTTGTATGTGTTTTTGTCTCTTGTGAAACCTTGGTTCCTTGGATTGTGCTACTGCCCCACTGTTGTCACAGTAAAGTGTGATAGGACAGTCAACACCTGGAATCACCTGAAGGTCCGTTAGGAACTTCTTTAACCATGCAGCTTCCTTTGCAGCCTCTGAAGCAGCTACATACTCAGCCTCTGTGGCAGAGTCAGCCACACATGATTGTTTTACACTTCTCCAACAAACAGCACCACCATTAAGGGTGTACACATATCCAGAGGTGGATTTACTTGAGTCAATATCTCCTTGGAAATCTGAGTCCGTATAACCAATGGTTTCAAGACTCCCACTAGAATAGACCAACATATAATCTCTCGTTCTCCATAGGTACTTGAGTATATGTTTGACCGCTACCAGTGTTCCTCTCCGGGATTAGATTGGTACCGGCTTACTACTCCCATCGCATATGAGATATCTGGTCTAGTACAAAGCATAGCATACATAAGGCGCCTCTGCGGAAGCATAAGGTATCCTACTCATGCGTTCTCTACGCTCGGGAGTTTTAGGAGATTTCTCCTTAGAGATGAATCTCATGCCTGAAGGGTATCATTCCCCTCTTGGAATTCTCCATGCTAAACCTGGCAAGTATTTTGTCGATGTATTTAGCCTGGGATAATGCCAAAACCCTATTCTTTCGGTCTCGTAAGAGTTTAATACCAAGAATATAATTGGCTTCCCCCAGGTCTTTCATATCAAAATGCTTGCTCAGCCAGGTCTTTATGCCTAACAATACATTTGTATCATTTCCGATAAGGAGTATTTCATCCACATAAAGTACTAGAAAGGATACTGTGTCACCTTGGATCCTTTTATACACACACGGCTCATCAGGACTTTTCTCAAAACCATAAGACTTAATGGCTTGATCAAATCTGATGTTCCATGATATGGACGCTTGCTTAAGTTCATAAATGGACCTCTGCAACTTGCATACCATATGTTCTTGCCCTTTGGCTATAAACCCTTTTGGTTGATGCATATAGATCTCCTCTTCCAAATTTCCATTTAGAAAAGCAGTTTTGACATCCATTTGCCAAATCTCATAATCAAGATTTCTTTGCAATGACTAAGAGAATTCGGATGGATTTAAGCATGGTAACCGGTGAAAAGGTTTCTTCATAATCCACATGTTCTATTTGGGAGTACCCTTTTGCCACCAATCTAGCTTTGAAGGTTTCAACCTTCCCGTCCGATCCTCTCTTTCTCTTGTAAATCCACTTGCACCCAATAGGTCTTACCCCCTTCGGGTGCATCTACAAGAGACCAAGCGAGTTGGAATACATATAATCCATTTCATGATTCATAGCCTCAAGCCATTCACGAGCATCAACATCTCCTAGTGCCTCGTCATAGCTTGTGGGATCATCATCTTCATCAATGATGACATCCCGATTTGACTCACCCAACAAGAGAAATCTTGTAGGTTTACGAATCAATCTCCCACTACGACTTTGTCTCACTTGATGTTGTGCATCTACGGTGGGTCCATATTTTGTGGGTTAACAATTTCTTGATGAGGACCCTCATTAGGTGGATTAACCAATTCGTGATTTTGTTCTTCCATACGTTCATCATTATGCTGAACTTCGGTTCTATTTACGGTTCTGTGTTTGTTCGGGTATGTTTTCCATATTTCCCCTCTTTGAACAACCATAGGAATAAATGCTGGAACCGCCTAAGGAGGTGGCGGTGAAACTTGATCTGAGACTAGCTCATCAAGAATAACCTTACTTCTTGGCTTATGATTTGCCATATAGTCCTCCTCTAAGAAAGTCACGTGTGTGCTCACTATGAC
This sequence comes from Acacia melanoxylon, assembly GCA_019022615.1. Classification (NCBI taxonomy): domain Eukaryota; kingdom Viridiplantae; phylum Streptophyta; class Magnoliopsida; order Fabales; family Fabaceae; genus Acacia; species Acacia melanoxylon. The sequence goes on from JAFJYJ010000037.1 coordinate 117,403, forward strand.
CTTCTTATCTTTTGGACTATAAAACAACCAACCTCGGTTCCTTTAGGATAGCCTATAAACATGCATACTTCGCACGCGAGTCCATCTTATCTGGTTTATGTTGCAAGACATGTCTTTGGAGCACTCCAAATCCGAATATGTTTCATGGTGGGCTTACACCCTTTCCACAATTCTATTGGTGTCTTTGAAACCGACTTGGACGGTGCTAAGTTAAATAGATACATAGCAGTTTCTAAGGCATATCCCGGAATGAATCGAAAGAGATGAATAGCGAGCATAGATCTTGTCATTTCTAAAAGGGTTCTATTTCTCCTTTCAAAGCAACTCCATTTCTTTGGGGTGTCCTTAGAGAGGATAATTGTGAAACTATCCCCTCTTTGATCGGGTAAGACACGAACTCTCCGGATAGGTATTCTCCCCTCGATCGGATCGAAGGGTCTTAATTTGAACACCAAGATGCTTTTACGCCTCGGCCTTGAACTCTTGGAATTTTCCAAAAGCTTCGGACTTGTGACGCATCAAGTACACATGCCCAAATCTAGAGTAATCATCAAGTAAATGTGATGAAAAATCGATACCCTCCTACGGCTTGGACATTTATTGGTCCACATACATTAGTATGTACCAATTCCATTTGAAGTGTGGCACGTTTTCCCTTGGCCTTGAAGGATCTCTTGGTCATTTTACCCTCTAAACAAGATTCACATATCGGTATCGGTTCAAAGTTCGGGATTTTAAAATCCCACTTTTGACCAAACCTTGTATCTGTTAGAGTTAATATGACCTAATCTCAAATGCCAAAGATAAGTTTCATTAGAAACTTTTCTTTTCTTTGATGAATTATTATGCTCAACATCTCTTAATTCAACATGATTAACTTCACAGGGAACATGATTAAGGAAATAAAGACCATTAATCATTACACCAGAACAAATAAAAGAAGATTTACTTCTTATTGAAAGCGAGGAATTAAACTGAATCTGTCAAACCATGTTTTTCCAAACAACTAACGAAATTAAATTCATCTTAAATTATGGAATAAATAAACAGTCTTCTAAAACCAAAGTTCGCAATTATCAAAAGATAAAATAACATGTCCCCTTTTGCTAGTGCGAGACACAAGCTCCCCAGTTCCAAGCTTCAAAACTTTGTCCTTCACTTATAGGCAAGCTATGTTTGAACCCTTTTGCATAGAGTAACAAACATGGTTAGTGACTCCTGAATCAACGATCCATTTTTCATCGTAATTCTCCACTAAACAAGCCTCAATCACATGTAAATTACACATACCTGGTTGATTCATCCGTGGGCAATTTTTCTTCCAATGCCCCTTTTGTCCGCACTTGAAGCACTTGCCTTTTGGCGCTTCATTGCAACCGTTTTTAAAGCTGGAATGCTCGATTTCTTCTTTTTCTTGTTCTTGTTCTTTCCCTTGGGTTTCCCCTTAGGTTTCAGAACTTTCACTAGCAAATAATGCATGCCCGCTTGACTAGAGGCATTCAAAGACTCTCAAGCTCGTGCATCAGTTGAGTGAGGTCAAGATGCATCTTATTCATATTATAATTCATCTTGAATTGATTGAAGTATTCAGGCAGTGATTGTAAGAGAAGGTCAACTTTTAAATCTTGTTCAAATTTGACACCATGGTCATCAGCCCTCTTAAAGTTTGCTATCATTGTTAGATAATGATCACACTTCCTCCGGACATCACGTCTTGTCTTGGTGGTGAATTCAGCGCATTTTGCCTAGCGGAGCGCTAGACGTAGCAAACATGCCATCAAGAGTCCGGACCATTGTTGCTCCACTTTCAATCATGCTTACTTGCTCCGAAGGTATTTGGCGAGATGGCTAAAATATAGCAATGAACCGCTACATTCGCCTTCTCCCATTTTTCCTTCTCTTGCTGAAATTTAGTACGGATTGCCACGAGACGCATCTGCAGCAGCCGCAACCTGGCATAGGGCGGTTAGAACAAAGTTGAGCTTTTCATATTGAAGAACAATATCCAAATTTGTTTTCCATTGTTTGTAGTTTGTACCATCCATAGGTTTTTGGCTCAAGATGGTAGCTAAAGGATTGAAAGACATTTTTAGAAAATAATAAAGAAGAAAAAATCACACTAATTACAAACTATAATTAACAACAAACGAGATATTGCGCTAGTAGATTCTAATAACTACTATTCGTTTATTGTTTAACAATCCATTAGTTATCTTTACAAGGCTTACGATGGGCAAGATACTTGTAAAACTAATATTGTTATTTTGGGCCTTCGGTTCCATTGCGAGCCTCGATGGGAGGGTTAACAATTTTACCAAAGTTGAATGTATTTAACCATTGTTTACTTTCAAAATTATCTTTAGTGTCTAAGTGTTGCCGACGATGGGCCGTACAAAACTTTACTAAAATTTTGAAAATATTAGGGTTTAATCTAGCGAAATCGATTATCCTTATCCGATGGGGCTTCGATAACCATTTCACTAATAAAACCCACAATTGGGGCCCGTAGGTTTTAAAATTAATTGCTTAATTTAAAACCTTCACCCATTCAATAATTTTTAAAATAAGAATTTTCAATTTCCAAGAATTGTTCAATTTAGAGTAATTTTAAATCAATCTCAAATATACAATTCTCTTAGGAAATTTTCGGATTATTTGTCTAGATTTTAATTCCATAATTAATTAATCCAATTATTAATCTAGATTTTAATATAAAATCATAATAATTTATAATTAATTTAGTGGATAACCTAAATAATCTTGCAAAATAACTATCATACTAGTCGAATCAAGACATAATAGCTACTATGCAAGTAATGACATGTGATTATGCATCAAATATGGCATCTTTCCTATTCTATATGACATGTTATTTCTAAAATCATGTTAAACGCACATTTAATTCATCAATTCAATAAAACCATTTAAAAAATTAAACAAATAACTTTAATCCATGGCTTTCCTATTTAAAAAAAATATATAATATAAAATTACAACTTTGGAATTTCTCTTTTGTCCAGCCTCTTAGGATCTGTCTCAAGCCCCTTTAGGGTATTCATGGGCCGTAAAAACCCAAAGACCCACTTTTGGCAAGAAACCCTAGGATGCAAAAAAGGAACCCTAGCCGTCGATCTTGTCGCGTCGTCACCGAAGTCATCTCAAAGACGATGGGCAATTTTTTCTTCTTTCTCTTCGCAGTTTCTCGATCTTCAACTTTTACGAAATTTGAAAAATTACATAGAAATTTCTAAAAAACATAAGATCAAGCAAGGAGGAAACCTAATCATATGGGATTAGCCTCCTTGTTACAAATCAAGAAATACACGAGAAAATCTAACCATGGATTAAAGCGATTAACCGATTAAAATTATAACTAATATTAAATCTGAATTATAAACGAATAATACTCATGAAATGAATAACAAATATAGAAATAGATGCCATATTTTTCAAAAAATAATATTTTGAAAAATCGAGATTTGATCGCATAAACTAAATCAAAAGCGATTCTTTTCCTCATCGCCAACCGCTCTGATGCCAATTGTAGGAATCTCACCAGAAGCGCGGAAGCGTATCGAACCGAGATGATGTAGGAAAAGATGAACCTTCATCGTTTTGATTACCTGGAAAGATGAGCGATCTAAAAGCCTCTTCTCGAACAGTCCAAGTCACGAACGGTCCAAATCCGCTCTATGATCGATCTTCCGGACTATCTCTCGAGGGGGATGAGATGGTTGTGTGGGCAACCGTTCGGATGATGAACGTACGCCTCTAGGGTTTTATTTCGATAAGAGCCTCCTTGTGAATTAGGTTTCTCAATGGGTGAAAGTAGGTTTATATACTACTACACCAAGACCTAACCCTAAAACCTAAAGGGACATAGGGCTCTTGGGCTGTGGTCTCACTTAAGCCCAATTGGGCTTAAGTGACCAAAGAGCATATATTCCAACAAAAATAACCGAAGTGTATTTTCCCCTTGTTTTGATGTTTTGGTGTTGTTAGTAGTTGATGGAGTCCAAAGATGGTGTTGTGTATGCTTTTCACTTCAAGATTATGTTGTGCGTGCTCTGTTTTATAGCTTTTGTTTAATGAGTAATTTGAGTTGTTTGATTTTGGTGAATTTGAGTTGTTTGATTTTGGTGAGAACTTTTCAGGAACATTGTTATGACAAGATATAAAGGAGTAAGTTGAAATCTATGTGGATGACATAAGTCAGCTTAAACCATTTATACAGAAAATGAAACTAAAAAACAGAGCATCATTATAGGCAAATAAAAGTCTAGCCATAACAGAGTAAGCATGAGATGGTGAAATCGATTGTGTACGGTACATAAGTTACAATTAATTCTATTTTTATTTTACAGAAAACAAAGACAACATATCTAATTAAACTGGGGATAGAAAGACATGGAATTGATTTTAGGAGATGAGAAATTGATTTCTTGAGGTTACGGTTTTGCAAAACACAACTTTGTAGTTAGAAATAAAATAAGGAAATTGGTTTCTGAATAGGAGAGCAAGACGCTGCTCAGGAGTAAGATTATTACTAGAGGTCATATATCCTGAGATTACAAGCCAAAAAATAATAATAATTTCGCAAGTATTTAGATTTCTTCAAGATTGCATGAGTTGCTATATTCTTTTCCTCGCTCCGAAAAAAGCTAAAAAAACTGGTGTCTTACAAATTATGAATGAATGTGTTAGTTTTAGACTAAATTATCATCATTTTTGTGACACCCCAAATCCTGGGATTTGAAGTTAGAAATGTTGTATGGGAATTAATTGTGAAAATTTGGTCTGAATAATTGTAATATTAATTATTTGACAAATTAAGGTTTTATTTTTAACACTTATCCAATATTTATAATTAAATAAGTAAATGACATAATTACAAATAAGAGTGTTGTAGATAATCAAATAGGATTAAAATGGTTTGGGACCCACAACACTCACCGCACCAATTCTCTAATTAGAGCTGTCAATCAGGGCCGGCCCGGCCCTCCAGGGCCGGCCCGTGAAGGGCCAGGGCCTAACAGGGCCGGCCCTCCAAGGCCCAGAGTAAGAAAAACACATGTTTTTCAAAGCCCTACCAGAGAGCACCGGGGCAAGGCGGCCCACGGGGCCCGAAATTATTATTCCAAATTTTAACTATTTTTCCTCCGTGTGTTTCAAAGAAATATAATTAGTAAATTACAACACGAATCATCTAATAAATAAGCACAGTCACTAATTCATAATCAAAAGAAAACTATGTTCACAAATAACTCACATATAAAACATAAAAAGCATATCACTAAACGACATTAGTACGATGACTATTATTGTCGTCATTTTCGTCACTATCATCAATTTTAACGACATTTGATTGTTCTTCACTTTGAGTAGTAGCCTCGGCTCATGAGTAAGAATATCATGAAATTCTTCTCCCGCATCATGAACACATCCATAATCTTTATTTGTAACAAATTATAAATCAAATCATAAAATTAAAGTATAGTTATTATGTATTTGTAGTTAAATGGATAAACAACTCTATAACAAATACAAAATATATATAAATTAATAAATTTAAAAAGGAAAAAAAAGAAAAAGCTACAGTGAAAAGGGCGGGCGGGGGCGGCCCATGCCCTCCGGGGCCGGCCGTGTAAGCCGTGGCCCGTCGGGCCGGCCCTCCAGGGCTAATTTCAAATATCTCGTCCATTTTTCAAGCCCGGCCCTTGAAGGGCCAGGGCTTAAACGGGCCGGCCCGATGGGCTTGGCCCGTTTTGACGGCTCTATCTCTAATCTTCACGCCACTTGCACACATATTTTCTGCCAGCATCTTAAGTCCTCATTTTCATTTTCCATGTGCAAGTCATGTGCTCATATATATATATAGGTCTATATCGTTTTGGGAGTTAGGGAATTAAAGAAGGGTGTTTTGTTATTTTTTTTTTATATATTTATTAAATGAATTTTAACAAAAGACCCTTCATTAATTCTCTTAACCTTAAAACTACGTCGTTTTGGGAATTCATTAATTCCCCTAACTCCCAAAACGACATAGTTTTGGGATGACTTAACATAACTTTATATCAAGTGACATGACAAACGATAAACCCTATATATATATATATATATATGGAAAAATATTTCTCCAGTCATTAGCGATAAGTTTATCTCCAGTGACTTCCTAAAACTACGTCGTTTTGAATTAATGAATGATGTATTTGTAATTTTAGCTGAATTAATGAAGGGTGTTTTGGTAAATTTATATGATAAAAAAGTAAACAAAATTACGGAAACACCTTTCATTAATCCAAAATGACATAGTTTTGGGGTTACTAAAGATAACTTATCTCCAGTAACTGGAGAAATCTTTTACCCATGTGTGTGTATATATATATTATAAAAGGAGAATAAACGACAAAATTAAACTAGAACAGGGGAAATTAATCCCAGTAAATCATGTGAGAGCACGTCCTGGCAAAATCCAGGGCACACATCATAAAATGACGAGGTTGATAGATAACCCATTCTTGGACAACACATCAGCTAACTTGTTTCTCTCTCTCTCTCTCGATATGCCGAAGCTTGATGTTCCAATTCCTCTATAAAAGCTCTTTAATTTGCCAGCAAACTAAAGAGGCCTTTCCATCCTGTATAATCCCTCGCAGCAGATCCACCACTTCCTTTGCATCTGATTCAAGAATTACTTTCCTATATCCCAAATCCCAAGCCATTCTGAGACCTCTGATAACCGCCCACTCCTCAAATCGGAAAACATTGCAACTTCCTAAGAAATGGGAGAAGCCAGCCAAACAAAACCCTTCATGATTCCTCAAAACACCACCACAGCCCGATCTGCCTCCTGATTTGGTAACGGCCCCATCCACATTAATTTTAACCCAATCCACTTCAGGAGGTTCCCACACCAAAATACTTGGCTGATCTAGTTGGATCTCCATATCGCTATCCTGCAGCTGTACAAAAGACTTCCAGCTTCTCAGTACAAGTTCAACAGGATTATTAGGCTTGATGAAATCCTTAGAAAATGATGCCTCGTTTCTCCATAGCCATAGCTTCCACAAAGTGACACCCCATCATGGATGCCAGTTCTCATCCTTCAGACTAACGAGGTCTTAAACCCTATATATATATATATATATATATATATATATATATATATATATATATATATATATATATATATGAAGAACCAATCCAACAACTCACCCTTCTCATGAAACATCAATTAATTAAAACAGTCCATACTCTCTGCACTCACGTAGTTCTTCGGCCCATATACTCAATAGGGTACCCAACTCACTATCTTCCATTTGGCCCAAAACCAATTTCATTTCTCATTCCTCACTCTCTTCGGCCAACAGGAGACGTAGAGCCTATTTTTTTACTTGAATCTAATCCCCATCACCTTAGTTAACTTGCACAAGGAGATCTGGAAGTGGAAAGGAGTGGAAAGAATCAAGGTTTTTATGTAGATGACTGCTCAATGAGTGAAGAAGCGGTTGGGCTCGGTCTTCAGCTTTGTGCGACTTTTGCAAAAATGGTGTGGAGTATACTCTACATATCTTACAGGACTGTCCTTTTGCTAATCAGATGTGGATGTCCCTTTTATCTCCAAGGTTTGTATCCTCTTTCTTTTCTGCAAAACTTAGAGATTGGATAGCTATGAACCTTAAAGCCAAACTAGGCAGTGGTGTGGAGTCTATTTGGCATATTTTGTTTGGTGTTGCCATTTGGAAATTGTGGAATTGGAGAAACCTATTTATTTTTTCAGCAAATTTTGTGAAACCCACAATTCCTGCGGCAATTATTCTTCATATCTTGAGGAAATTTGCTATATCTCCAGGGTTGGAATTGGATGATCATGGTATTGGCCTAGCGAATGATGGGTCTTGGTGCTGGAACGGCCCCCTGTGGATTGGGTTAAATTAAATGTTGATGGAGCGGTGAGCTTAAGATCTTCTTTGGCGGGATGTGGGGGAGTCTTAAGAGGCTGTCAGGGTGAATGGCTTGCTGGTTTTTCGAAGGATATTGGAATATGCAATGCTAACATTGCTAAAGAATGGACCATTTTGGGGGGACTGAGACTTGCCTGGGATTTGGGTTTCAGGAAGATAGTTTTTGAATCTGATGCTAATGATCTTGTTGTTAACCTGTTAAACATGAATTTCCATACTGGTAGTTTGTTGGTTGTTCAGATAAGGGAAATGATGGATAGTGATTGGCTAATCTCTCTTCGTTACATCCCACGTGAATGTAATAGGGTTGCTGATGCTCTTGCAAAGTTGGGTTTGTCTGACTCTAGCATTTTTTGTGATTGCCCTATGTTTTTAAGAGCTGAGTAGATCAAGAGTGTTTTGAATTAATTTCCCCCTATATTTAATTTTTGCCTATTGTACTTTGGCTTTGTTGCCTTCATTTATATCCAAAAAACAAAACAAAACAAGAGACGTAGAGAGCAAGAGATGACAGCGTAAAATCACATCCACTTTATCCTTCTCGGATAGACACAGGTATAAAAAAGACTTTTAAGATCGGACGAAAGAGGCATCGTAAGACCAGATCCGCGACCAATCTTGTTCCAGACGGTCTTAAAAGTCTGTAACTTTTAAGACCGGACGCGAATTGGTCTTAAAGAAATTATTTTAGACGGTACATCAACAATATTAGGTCTTAAAAGTCTTACTATATAGACCTAATATACTTTTATTCAGTCTTAAAACTCAACTTTTAAGACCGGATAAACAAACAAGCCGGTCTAAAAAGATCGACATTTTAATATCGAAAAAAAAAACAATTCGGTCTAAAAAATATCAACTTCTAAGACCGAACGACTAATTATACCAGTCTTAAAAGACCGACTTTTAAGAGTGGATATTAAATACATCTGGTCTTAAAAATTGAACTTTTTAGACCGGACGGATAAATACATCAGTCTTAAAAGACCAACTTTTAAGACCGGCCTAATATGTACTCAACTTTTAAGACCGGACAAATAAATACATCCAGTCTTAAAATTTGAACTTTTGAGACTGACGTATTTATTTCCGGTCTAAATTTTCTCAAAATTTTCCCTATTCTGTTCTTTCTAATCATATATATACATACATCCACTACCCAATCCAGCACCTAAAAGTCGATATTTTAAGCTACAAGCTATGAACAATCCATTATGAATAAATTGAATTGGGAAAAGAATATAAATATTATTCACCATGAGTTATGTGGCCTCTTAATGATTATACTATGAGAGTACAACACCTAAATGAATATATACAATAAGATAACTTACAAATACAGCATGTAAATCAACATACATGCCCAATATAATATTCATCATGCCTACATCTAATTCTCATCCAACAACGTAACATCTTCTTTTATAACATACCTCTTTCGATCAGATCCTGCCGTAAAAATAAAACAAGAACAAAAGCTTCACAGTCAGTGACATTATGTTTAAGAACGTAGAAGGAATATAGTTAAAACCTTAAAGTTTTCAAAGAATTCTGCATATGAATATTACTTTATGAATTGTCTCTTTTATAGAAGCGATATCCTCCAATATCCCTTCATGATGATCATTTCTTATGTCGGGTTCATTATCCGACAAATGCTAGGCGATCGTCTAGTCGAGGGAATTTCTGGACGAACGTAGAGATTTCGGTTCGTCCAGAACCAAACGCGAGTTCGTTCATATTTTGTTCAATGATGGAAGTCTCTAGAATCTGAATGTTGAGTTGATCGATTTTAATTTGTTTCTGTTTATTTCGTTCTGTTTCTGTTTATTTTCGTTTTAATTCTGTTTGAACCAAAACCCCCCTCATTTTTACTGTTTCTATTCACTGTTACTGTCCATTCAAACCTGCTGTGAATTTTTTTGGGGAAACGACCCAGGTTCCCTATTTCTACAAATCATTTTCGAACTTGGTTATTTTGGGAGATACGTCAAATCTCTGTCAATATTGTCAGAAGGCTAGAGAGGGGGAGTAGGAACCTCTTCATCATCCGACATAACAATGGGTCCAACGACCTGAGACTCTTCAGTCACAACAGAACGCACTCTCGTTTGAAGCGCCCCCTATAACGATCTAAGGTAGGCACGAGGTTCAAGACGACCCCTATGAGAGGTTATCTTATATTTAACCATTGTTTGAGCAGTTAGGGGACAAAGGATTATCAAGGACGTGCTGAGGAGTTAGGGCAGAGAGACGAAAGAATGGGATTCAATTGGTATATATAATTAGTAAATACTTTTAAGAGCGTATTTCTAAAATATCCAGTTCTAAATGAACTTTTAATACCGATTTATAATAGAGTATCCGGTCTTAAAAGTCTATAATTAAATTATTCAATTTAATAACTATTAAGACCGGTTTATTATAAAGCATTCAGTCCTAAAACTCTATTATTTATTTTGTCAATTAAATAACTTTTAAGACCAGTTTGTTATAAAATATCCGGTCTTAAAAGTTCCGATTTCATATTCTCCAGATAGAGTCGTATCCTTACACTCTGTTCAATGATTCAGAGTCTCTTCGGCTTCCAAGTAAACTTCCCAACTATTCATCTCCTCATATTTTGAGGCCACTCCACTTGTTAATGTTTCTGGCGTTTCAAATTCTTCAGGATGGGGTTCAATATTTAAAACTGTTGTTACTTTAGTTTCTTTACATTCTTCTCCACTTCTACAATCTCCATGGCGTCCTCTACTGCCTAGCCTCCACCATAATGGCTGCTCCACCAGGTCTTCATTTTCATCCTCCTCCTCCTCCTTAATCCCAGCGCCCTCCTTCATTGCCTCCAAATCCTTCTTTCTACCTGATGGTGGAGCACAGCCGCGTCGATCACATCGACCGACGCTTGGGCCAATTGTTTGGGCTTGTTCATACTGTCAACAACAAGCTCAACATGGTACTCCATGCCAATGACGTGGAGTACCATCCTTCTGACGAGGACTCCTCCAACGCGCTCTCCACTGGCTCCTCATTCTCCAACAACGATAGAGAGGATTAGATGTTTTATGTTTTTTTTGTCTGTAGTAGTACTGCCCCTTACCGAGCAGCATAAAAATTATAATAAATAAAATTTTTAAGTTATGTTCCCATATTTGATCATTAGTCATCTCCTATGTCAAGTGGTCCATGTACAGTAGTAAGGAAACAAACAAAACATTGTCTTCGTGTGTGATCAACATTAAAAATTCGCAGAATACAACGTTAAGACCATAAAAAAAATCGAACAAATACAGTGACAATTCTTCTCAAAATTGGACCATCATTGTCCTTTTCATTATCTTCCTTTTTTCCTGACAAAAATAAAAAAGACAGAAAAAGGGAGACTGATAATGCTCATCAACATCTGGAGAGGTAAAAACGACGACAATGAGGGGCCTACCTTGAGCAGAACCTCGGTTGTCTTGAACCGTAATGCATTGTCTGAAAAGTGGTCACCATTTCATATATTTAAATGAAGACTTTTAAGACTGGATTTTAAAACAATATGGTTCTAAAAGACAGATTTTTAAGACTGAACCTTTATAAACCATACGTTCCTAAAAGTCTCGCCATATTTTTCAAAATTAAACGAAGACTTTTAGGACCGAACATTTATAAACCATCCGATCCTAAAAGTCTTGCCATATTTACAAATTTAATCGAAGACTTTTAGGACCGGAAATCTATAAACCATCCGGTTTTAAAAGTCTCTCCATATTTACAAATTTAATCGAAGACTTTTAGGACCAAACATTTATAAAAAAAATCCGATCCTAAAAGTCTCGTTATATTTATTAAAATTAATCGAAGACTTTTAGGACTGGACATCTATAAACCATTTGGTCCTAAAAGTCTCGCCATATTTAATGAAGACTTTTAGGACTGGACATCTATAAACCATTTGGTCCTAAAAGTCTCGCCATATTTAATGAAGACTTTTAAGACCGGATCCTAAAAAACTATCCAGTCCTAAAAGTCACGAAGACTTTTAGAAGACTCATACTGCTCATTTACAACATTCTGTCCTCAAAGTACAAACACTAAATAGCTTTATCCACCATCCAATACATTCAGCAACACAAAATGGACACAAGGAAATTGTTCAAAAAAATAAACAAATGTATTATTGACAATTAAACAAATTGTACAATTGTTCATTTACAGAAGATGATTGTTGCTACAACATATATTTACAAATGAATTCAGGACATAAATTATTGTTTTGACTTTAAGAGGTCATACAGATATTCACAGAACACTTTGCACATGTGCTCCACGTCATCATCAGAAAAGGGATCAGCATAGGCAAATGTCTGTAACATCAAAGATAGAAACTAAATTAACTTGCGTGCATATTTCATATGTAACATTAAGCCAGAAACTAAATTCAGCCATAATATGTAACATCAAATACATTTACCTTTACAATGAATTTAATCCTTCCTTGCATGATAATATCATATATGTGTTTCAAGACGTACGGGCCACATAAGTTGGACCCCTTTGGTTGCCGACGGGTCTAAAAAGAATAAGAAATATATATAAGAGCATATATAGCTTACTGATCAAGTTCACAAGGCAGTGTGTCAGTGTCAAAATATGTACTAACCTTTGGACAGATCCATCTAGGATCTCTGGCCGCATACGTATGATTTTTTCTTACCTCGATTTGGAAGGTCCTTATGACACTATCATCAAAATCACAAATTTATCCATAATGGCCACTGAAGATTCACAACAGAGATTTCAGACAAGACAATCAAAACGGCATGCTTACTCGTTCATGGTCTGCTTCAATGTAGGCCCTGGACTGCTGAGAGTAGAGCATAAGAAGACCACTGTATTCTCCTTCATGCACATGAGGATCAACTCCTAGTGGTGGCTGAAAATTCACAGCAAACAAGTGCTTAGTGATATATGTAGCAGAATTAAGTGAATCGCAGACAAGAATTGTGATATGTACCTATGGTAGTCTGGAAACAAGTACATCTTTTTATCACTCCACACACCCTTCTTGAAATGTACTGTTGTCTGCTTTCTAAGTCTGTTGTACTTGCATAGTTGGGGTACAAGAATCTAAAATCTTTGCTTCTGCCCTATTGTTCCAATTCATCATGCATGAACCTACAATAATGACATCAAGGAATTAGTATATATGTATGTGTGTCTAAACGATGCATTTAAATTATGTACTCATAGAAGAAGATACTTACTTTATAAACATTAGAACAATTGAATTAGTAAGCTCCTTTCCAGGAAACAACAGGGACGTTAAATCATCTTGGTCAACGAAAACCGTTTGCTTATCAGGGAGGCCTACTACTTCATTGACAGGCCACGATTTATCTATAAAAGATCAATTGGATACCATAACGACAATTTTGTCCTTGGCAGTCAACTTAGCTGTGTCAACTACTTTAGTGGCTGGAGCTTGAGGAGGGGATGGAGCTTCAGGAGGAGTAGAGACATGTACAAGCTTCACTAGCCAAGAGATGAAGGTTCCCTCTACATCACTCACAACCTTCAGCTGATCAGTTGGGAGAGGGACAAGTGCATCAATGATCACCTCTTCAACTAACACTCTAACTTCATCATCAACCATTTGTTGGTGGTGTACAGTTGATCTCAAGTTGTAGACAATCCCTTTTGCAACTAATCGTCTATGAGGATCCTCCACATAAAGGTCACAAGGTTCCTCTGACTGTCCAACAATGCAGCTCCCTCTAGCACTCTACTGCATAGGTGCAGGTGAATGTGTGAAGGGAACACTGGTCTCTGAATGAGAGTTCAAAAGAAGCATCATTTTATCCATGTTCTCCTTTATCTTGCTCGGATTGAAACATTGCAGTCGATAAAGCTTCTTTAACCGCTGCTTCCTCACTGAATTTGGCCAGCGTATGTTCCATCTCCTCCTGGGCAACCATACTTTGTTTATAACGTTTGGATTTACCAAAGTATTGCTTTAGGCCTACCTGTCCTCCAATCCCCCTTACACGCCCCACGTGATCCAGTTTTCCAGTTGCAACGATCAGAATATCATTCCTCTCGTCTGACACAAAAGATCCCTCTGCTTCTTTCCTTTTAAGATCTTCCTGTAAGATACAGATAACGAGAAGCGTAGTAATGAAGTTTAGTAACTAAAAAATAACAATGACGATACTTACAATTCTTTCAGCAACTATACGAGTTTGTTCACTCGTGTAGGCCCCGCTTCTCTTTTGGCGAATATACAACCATAACTCCTCGCGACGTATTAGAGATGGTGGATCACATATCACAAAAGGGTTGGATTTAGCTTCATCTTCCAATCTTTTCCGCTTGACTGCCATCAACTCTTTTTCGGCCTTTTCATATCCGCCACGAGAAGCTCTATGCGGGCAATCATTCTTCCTCTCGATCTCTTGTGCTTGTTCCCTTCTTTTCTGTGAATCAGAATTGAAAACTACTATTAATTATGAATTTCAGCCATCTCACTAACAGAAATTAGAGAACTTATGCTTGATATGAACCTTAAACACTAGTAAAAATTCACTTCATCAAGTTCCAAGACTTTGTTAAGAAAGATGTAGAATTGTAGAAGAAATTGAGAGAAATAGAGGAAAGGGAGTTACAGAATTGCTGCCAACTCAGTCAATTCATTTATTCATCATAACTGGTTCTTACACATATTAGACTAACCTCTTATATATAGTTAGAGGCTTGACTCTTAAGGCCCAATAACAGCTTCCACCGAAACCATTATACAGTTAACATACTAACTAACTAACTAACAACGATGTCTAACCACTACCTACTATAACAGAATACCTTCCTAATTGACTAACGGCCTCATAGGAGATGTTATACCATTATTATTTCCCTAATTACCTACTTAGTATTTTACCTTTTCACGGTTTACATATCAGACTTGCATAGAACTAAGACATGCTCCTCTGATGTAGGACAAAGGATGGAAATGTATACTTCTATTCATACACCAAACCATCTAACTAATAGAATAGATGAACACAATAACATTCACATATCTGCACAGGTTAATAAGAAAACAAAAAAGGGCAAAAAAAACTAAATATAAACTCACCAAAGCTTCAGGAGTGGTCTGTAGCAGAACAAATTGTTGCCAAGTTTGTTCATCAAGAAATGTGTACTTGTCCCAAGGATTAGGGCAAAGCTCACCACTTGGAACCTCGGTAAAAATATAGTTGTTAGCAAGATAGGTCTTATACTTCCTCCAGTGATCAACACAATACGACAATGTCATGTCTTTCAACTTCTGACTGTCAGGAAGAGTGTATGTAAGCCAAATAGTGTCCCAAATAAGATCATTTACTGTGGCATCGTCGACATTTTTCCACTCATCTGTCAAGATGCTAACCTTGCTGTGTTCTAGAAAGCCGAAAAAACTATTATATTTGTTTTTATTAAGATCGATAGGACCCAAATTTTAATCAAACTGAATCTCGAGCTTTGACCCAGAAGTCCGACTTAGGGATACATCTTTCATTCGTGTGCCTCTTCTACCATGATGTGCAGGGCGTTACGAGGCATACTGTGAGATGAAAAGGGTTCGTTCTGACTCACACCAGTCATACCAGTAACTGGCATTGCACGAACAGGACTAGAATCGTTTTCTCCGTTCATTTTCGAGAAAGGAAGAGAGGTTGAGAGAGGTGGTGCGAAAAAGGAATGCCTGAGAAAATGAGAGAGTAACAGACGATGGTGGTGGTGGGCGAGGAAGAGAGGTTTCGCAATAAGAACATGGGTTCAGACTTCAGAGAGAGCAACACAAAGTAAGGTTTCGTGAGAAGAAGAATATATTTGGCGCTTTAGTTTTAAGACCGGATGTATAAAAAGATGGTCTTAAAAGTTAATATTTAAGACCGGTCCTTATAAAACTACGGTCTTAAAAGTATTTAATTTTTTTCAATATTTAGTACCGGCCACAATTTATATCCGGTCTTTAAGGTATAACTTTTAAGACCGTATTTTATATATAACCGGTCTTAAAAGTTTTCGATCTTTTATATTTAAATTTTTCCTTATATTTTCGTAGCGCATAAATATAAGTCCAGTTGTATGAGATTTCTCTAAAAAGTAATTGATATTTCAATTTTTTTAATAACATTTTAAAGACCGGTTGTTTTGTTTACCAGTCTGAATAATATATTTAAGACCTATTAATAAAGGATGTGGTCCAAGAAGTTCTTTATATTTACAAAACTGCCACCGGTCATACTTTTAAAACCGGTGCATCAATATTCCGGTCTAAACGAGGCGGTCTTAAAGCTCTTTTTTGCACTAGTGAGATCACACTGCCCATACTCATTCAGCAGCTCATGCGCTCAAGCATCCTCACGCCAACGAGCCATACTCCCTCTGTTCCATACTCCTTCTCAGTTAGGACCATATATTTCCCTTCTTCGAGTATTGTCCTAAAAGGTTTTTGAGTGTTCAATATCACTTTAAAAGTTTTAAAACGTGGTAATATTACTTCAAACCATTAAAAAAAAATAACATTGACTCTTAGAAAGTTGACATCAACCATTGGCATTTTTAACGATAAGGGTAACATTGCTCTTTTTCAACACTTCTAGGGTAACCTTGAACCCCAAACAATTTTGAGGCAATATTGTTCTTCAGTAAAAACTTTTGAGACAAATTTACACCATAATTTATTAAAATTATGGATGGGGAAAATTTTCTGGTAGGAAAAATATTTACATTGAAACAATTACTACATTACTTGAATTTTATTTTTTCCACACTCTACTTGGATTTGATCGTATGATACCGAATGCTATATAGTTTTATTTAATGGGACAGAAAATAACACAAATCCCTGTTTTACAAAGGAAAATCTTAAAAAAATACCACTTGAACTGTAAAATCTTAAATAGGTGGTTTCCCAACAAAATGAGTTGTCAATTGCTTTAATGTTCTTGTTAATTACATTACTATTATTAATAATAGGATTTTAAAGTTTAAGTAACAATTTTTTGTCTCCGAAAATTTTATTAGGCAAAAGGATATAATATATTACTTCCTTCGGTTCTTAATTTAAGATATAATTAAAGAATTAATTTTAGTCCTAAATATACGATAAAATTTTCAAATTTTTTAATCTTTACTTAAGCTACCCTATTGATCTTTGCTTCAATAATATTAAAGTGGAGAAGGAATGCGAGAAATTAAGAAAGATGAGTAAGATATTTTAGAAAATACATATATTATATTAACTAATTTAACTAACTTCTTTAATCTAATTAAATTAAATAAATGTTTCTTATATTAAGAATGAGAGATAATAGCAAATACTGATTTTTCAAACAAGCATCTAAACTAGGGGTGTTCATGGGCAGGGCGAGACCCTTGCTCGATGCCCTGCCTGAAAGATCACTGGGCAGTAAAATGCAGCCCAGTGGCCGGTCCTGCCCAATAGAAGCCCTAACATTTTTGGGCAGGGCAATAATAAGCTGGGCAGGGCGGCCCTTCCATACCCAAGTGGCGATACACTGCCAGTCCGCCACACTCTATGTAAAAAAAAAAAAAGCTTAAGTAATTGAAAAATTAAATAACATCCATAATTCTACACTTTTGAATATTTCAATATAAGTCTACAAATTAAGTCTTAAAATTAAAAAGACAATCATATGTCTTAACAAAGCATCAAAAAATAGTTCATAATCCATTAAATACAAGACATCAAAAAATAGAAATTAAATCCTTGTAGACATCCAAAACTCCTAGAGGTTGCATCAAGGCCCCAAAATGTCAAAAGGATGAGGTATATGGAATCACTTACAAGAAAGCAAAAAAAGAAGCATATTATTACATCATTTACATGTGAAAATAACAATTAATTGTAGGCTAAAGTTTACAAATTGTCTACTTCATCCACTACTAGCCAACCGACAACCATAACCATTACATTCCCCCTTCTTTATGTGCAGCATCTTGGAAGAAAATAAAACAACAATTACATTACAAAATAAAAAGTAATATATATGTTCAGGTATGTATATATCAAATGATCAACCACGAAGAATTTGTGTTCAAGAATATATGTGTTCAGGTGTGTGTGTGTATGTATTTTTATACAAATAGGTTATATAATTTATAACAAATATATAATACTATTTTATAAAAAAATAAAAAATATATAATATATACTACTGGGCAGGGCGGCATACCCTGCCCGATGCCTAGCGCTACCCGCAAAAATGCCCCACCCAGTTGAGCCCATTTTTCTTTGGGTGGCTTTTCCTTGAGCTGGGCAAGGTGATTTTTCAGTGGACGCGGGCAGGCGTACACGGCCGTGACATCATGAACAGCCCTAATCTAAACTCTCGTGAAGATTTCCACCTTTTAGCCATTAACCTCCTATAAATCCCACCCCCTCCTCGCAACATCATATCCCATTATTTCGTGGGGCATCTCATAGATCAAATCATATCCACAAACACAAATCCCTTTTTGTCTTCAACAATCACCATCTTCCGGCAAACCTGCAGCC
Organism: Acacia melanoxylon; assembly: GCA_019022615.1. Lineage (NCBI taxonomy): Eukaryota > Viridiplantae > Streptophyta > Magnoliopsida > Fabales > Fabaceae > Acacia > Acacia melanoxylon. The sequence continues at coordinate 135,919 of JAFJYJ010000037.1, forward strand.
ATGAGTCCTAGAGATGATATCAGAGGGAACAACCCATTCCTCTTAATCCCACAAAACATCAACACCTTTCTTCCCGACACAAGCCTTTTCACAAACCTCGACATAACCAACGACCCCCTTGGGACAATCCATCATCATCATGCTCATCATCTTCTTCTTCTTCACAGTGACCTTCATAATAATAATGGTGTTCTTTCTTCTTCAACCTCTGATGAAGCTGAAGATCAGAAGCAGACAATCATGATCGACGAGAGGAGACAGAGACGAATGATATCGAACAGAGAGTCAGCTCGAAGGTCAAGGATAAGGAAGCAGAGACACATGGACGAGTTATGGTCGCAGGTTGTTAGGCTCAGAACAGAGAATAACCACCTTATTCATAGGCTTAACCATGTTTCAGAGTCCCATGATAGGGTTGTTCAGGAGAATGCTAAGCTCATAGAAGAAGCCTCTGATCTTCGCAAAATGGTTGCTGATTTGCAGATTGGCTCTCCTTTTGCCAACGCCCTCACGGATTTTAATGACTTCTGAGATCTGTATAAACATTATTAACATGAACACCACACAGACAAAAACATGCATCAAAGTTTCGTATTTTTTGTCTGTGTCGTATGTATGATGCTCTGTTTCTTAACTCTTTATGAGCTGAATGAGTTTTAAAAACAGGGTTCCAATAACAGCTCTGTGTGTTCTGTTTTTATCCTTCTTTTTTTTTTTTTTTTCCTGGGTTTCTCTATGATACCATCAAATTTTGGTTATGTTTACCATTTAATGATATGTTCCCTAATAAAATAGCTTTGTCATAGATATAATATCACAATCCGTTCCCTTATTTATCATTTTTTAAATAAATTATTCTTATTAATTGCACATGTTATAAAAGAAATTTATATCCAGAGATAGTTTTAATGTAAATTATTTAAGAAGGTACTTTAAAGAAATTAACATATTTTTTTAATAAATAATTAATTTAACTAATTTTTGTATGGATTCATCATTGGCTTCATTACGGCTCATGACACAATTCACTGTTCACATGCCGGTATAAATTTTTTCACATTTAATATTTTCTCCTCCTTCGTATGCGCCATATCAGTCTGGACAATCGATTAAAAAATCACAAAAAATTAATGGCAGGATGAAACAGGGTCACCCCTCGTAATCAAGCTGGTTCCTTCACTTTTATCTAACATGTGTTGCGGAAGCACACTATAGAGAGTAACCGATTATACTAGAAAATTACCCAACTATAAAACAAAGTTTCTAGACGTAATTTAATAATATAATAAGCCACAACTATTATATTTAAATGTAACTAATAAATAATAAATAAGACAAATATAAGAGAAATATCAGATCTTAAATTCACTCCAAATAAATTACAAGTGAAATACTACAAGAGAGGAAGATATACAAATGTCTTAAGAGACAATTGAGGGGTGAAGAATAAGGGAGGAGGAAGGCCTATATTTATACTAAATCTTCCGCCTCCTCCCCTGTCAAATAAGCGATGTGGGACTTTGCCACCCACACCGCACCGCACAAATCTCCACCTTGGCAAAATCCCTACATTCTCACTTCTCTTAAAAAAAAAAATCTAATTGTAACTTCTGCTCAAAAATCAATATTCAACAATGTTGAGTGAATCCAAACAATGTTGAAATTTAATAGAAGTCACCACCTTCGTCAACATATCAGCAGGATTATCATCTGTCCGTATCTTCCGTATCGTGACTCCACCTTCTTCCAATATTTCTCTTATAAAGTGATATCGGACGTCAAGGTGCTTCGTCCTTGCATGGTAGACCTGGTTCTTCGCTAACTGAATAGCACTCTGACTATCACAAAATACTGTGATGCTTTCTTGACCAATACCAAGTTCTCCGAGCAACCCTTGAAGCCAAATCGCCTCCTTCACACGGCCTACCGTAATCGCCATGTACTCGCCTCGTTGTAGACAAAGCTACCGTTGATCGTAAAGTAGACTTCCAACTAACTGGTGCACTTGCAAGAGTGAACACATAACCAGTAGTTGACCTTCGTTTGTCCAAATCACCTGCAAAATCTGAGTCACAATACCCAACTAGACGTTGATCAACATCCTGCTGAAAGACCAATCCAACATCCACAGTATTACGTATATACCGTAGAATCCACTTCACAGCTTGCCAATGCTCTTTTCCGGGATCATGCATATACCTACTCACTACTCCAACTGCCTATGAAATGTCTGGTCTTGTACAAACCATAGCATACATCAAGCTACCAACAACATTTGCATATGGAACTCTTGACATATATGCTCGTTCATCTTCATTCTTTGGCGACATATCAGCACTAAGCTTAAAATGCGGGGCAAGTGGAATGCTTACCGATCTTGTTTCTTCATTCATACCGAAACGGTGTAGCACCTTCTTCAGATACTCCTTTTGAGATAAGAAGAGCTTCTTCGATTGTCTATCTCTTGTTATCTCTATGCCAAGTATCTTCCTTGCCTCGCCTAAGTCCTTCATCTCGAATTCCTTCTTCAGTTGACCCTTTAGCTTCTCAATCTCTGCTTGATTTCTTGAAGCAATCAGCATATCATCAACATACAAAAAGAGATAGATAAAAGATCCATCTTCAAGCTTTCGCAAATACACACAATGATCATATTTGCTTCTCTTGTACTTATGCCGCAACATAAACTTGTCAAACCGTTTATACCATTGTCTCGAAGACTGCTTCAATCCGTATAACGATTTTTCAAGTTTGCACACCATATTCTCCTTTCCAAAGCAACTCGAATCTTACCGAGTCATGTAGATTTCCTCCTCCAAGTCTCCATTCAAAAATGCAGTTTTTACATCCATCCGAACTAGTTCCAAATCCAATTTGTGCTACCAAAGCCAACAAAATTCTAATGGAGGAATGTTTTACAACCGGAGAAAATACCTCATTGTAATCAACTCCTTCCTTCTGAGCATAGCCTTTAGCTACCAACCTTGCTTTGTAGCGCACATCACCTTGGTTAGGAAATCCTTCTTTCTTCGCATAGACCCATTTGCAACAAATTGCTTTCTTACCCTTTGGGAGTTTGGCCAATCTCCACGTACCATTCTGATGAAGGGACTGCATTTCTTCATTCATGGCACTCATCCACTTATCCTTTTCTAGGCCCCGGACAGCCCATTTATAAGTTGAAGGAATGCCATTTGTTGCAATTGAAGTTGCACAAGCCACCATATCCATGAAGCGAGTAGGCTTTCTTACTGTTCGTCGTGGCCTGCTGGTTGCGATTGATTCATGTTGCTGCTGAGGTTCCTGTGTTGAAACCTCCCTTTCAACTGGTTCTTCTTCTACAGGAGAATCTTCCCTCGTTCAAACTCCACCTGCTTCGAAGCACCATCGGTCTGTATGGTATCTTCAGATGCTACCTTTCTCAAAATAGCAGTCTCATCAAAAGTAACATCCCTGCTAAATACAACCTTCTCCGTCTCTGGACACCATAAACGATATCCTTTGACTCCAGAAGTGATCCCCAAGAAAATGGCTTTCTTTGCTCTCGGATCCAATTTTGATTCTTTTACATGATAGTATGCAATTGAACCAAACACATGTAAAGAGTCATAATCATTAGCAGGCTTACCATACCATTGTTCTAACGGTGTCTTGCCATCAATAGCGCGAGATGGTAGACGATTAATGAGATGGCTCGCATATGTTATTGCCTCAGCCCAAAATTCTTTGCCCAAGCCAGCATTGGACAACATACACCGAACCTTCTCCAGCAAAGTCCGGTTCATGCGTTCTGCCACCCCATTCTGTTGTGGTGTATTTCTTACGGTGAAGTGTCTGACGATGCCATTGTCTTCACAAACCTTCTGGAAAAGATCATTCATGTATTCTCCACCATTGTCTGTGCGAAGACATTTGATCCTTCTACCTGTTTGTGCTTCTATCATCGTCTTCCACTTGAGAAAAATTCCCAAAACTTCATCTTTGGTCTTCATCGTATACACCCAAACTCTTCGGGAAAAATCATCAACAAAGGTTACAAAATAATGTTTTCCTCCCAATGAAGCTGTTTTGGAAGGACCCCAAACATCAGAGTGTACATAATCCAAAATACCTTCTGTATTATGAATGGCTGTACCGAACTTAACCCTTGTTTGTTTCCCCTTTACGCAATGCTCACAAAAATCCATGATGCAATGCTTCAATCCTTTCAACAATCCTTGATTTGCTAGAGCTTTCACGGACTTACCTCCAGCATGTCCCAAGCGCATATGCCACAACCTGGTTGCTTCTGCATCCTTCTCACTACTGGATGTCACTGCTGCCATCCCAATAACTGTGCTACCATGATAGTGGTACGTGTTATTGTTCTTCCGAATACCCTTCATTACCACCAATGCACCGGAGAAAATCTTCATTACTCCATTTTCTGCAGTGATCTTGAATCCTTTAGAATCGAGAGTTCCCACGAAATGAGATTCTTTTTCAAATCCGTACGTATCGAACATCTTGTCAATGTTACGATCAATCCATCATGGTTCCTTAATTTGATTGAACCAATGCCATATGCGGTAAGTGAAGAGTTATCTCTTTGTGTGAACAATTCCACATTCCGCTTCTTCAAAATCGGTGAACCTAAAAGTATTTGTTAGGACACATATGATGGCTGCAAGCTGAGTCCAGCAACCATTCGTCTGATGGTTTTGACGAAGTTGTTGTAGCCAGTGAGAAGTCTGAATTCTCATCATCACAATCAGCTACATTTGAGTCCATAACAGCCTTCTCATTACCAGGTTTGCCCTTGTTCTTCAGCATCGGACAGTCCTTCTTCCAGTGTCCCTTTTCTCGACAAAAGGCACACTCATCTTTGCTGGGTCTGGACCTTGATTTGGATCGGCCTTTCTTTGATCTCTTCTTCTCTTCAGTGCGTCCTCTTACCACTAGAGCCTCTGCATTTCCACCTTTTTGTTTCTCTTTCCTTCTTTGTTCATGGCTGTACAAAGAAGAACAAACTTCTTCTAGAGAAACTTTATCCTTGCCGTGAAGAAGAGTAGTCTCCAGGTGCTCGTACTCATCAGGAAGTGATCCCAACATTATCAGGGCTAGATCTTCATCTTTAAAGGTCTCGTCCATATTCTGCAAATCTGTCACCAACTTATTGAAGCTAGTGATATGCTCATTCATTGTGGTATTGGGAACATAAGTGAAGCGAAACAGTTTTTTCTTCATATAGAGTTTATTCTGACAGTTTTTCTTCAAGAACTTGTCCTCCAGTGCCTTCCACAGTCTACATGCAGAAGGTTCCTTTGTGTATGGATACTTCTGCTCTCTTGAAAGGTACGATCTAATAGTACCACAAGCAAAGCACGATTGACGACCCTCCATTCTTCTTTCCTCCATGCTATCTCGGTTTTTTCTCTTCAAGAGCAAAGTCTAGTCCTTGCTGAAAAAGGACATCCAGAACCTCGCCTTGCCACATGCCAAAATGCCCAGTCCCATCATAAATTTCAACTGCAAATTTCACATTGGACACTATTCTTGTCAAATACGAAGACGCCATCGAACTGCCGGCACCTGCTGTGGACACATCACTCTTTTTGTCATCACTCTTTTTGTCTACCATTTCTGTTCCAAAAGATTATCTAATAGCTGCCAAAAACAAGAGCCCAAAAGTAATTCTTTTCTGATGTGGAAGCTCAGACTAAGCTGCAATCACAGAGCATACTCAGACAGAACCTCGGCTCTGATACCAATTGTTGCGGAAGCACATTATAGAGAGTAACCGATTATACTAGAAAATTACCCAACTAGAAAACAAAGTTTCTAGACGTAATTTAATAATATAATAAGCCACAACTACTATATTTAAATGCAACTAATAAATAATAAATAAGACAAATATAAGAGAAATATCATATCCTAAATTCACTCCAAATAAATTACAAGTGAAATACTACAAGAGAGGAAGATATACAAATGTCTTAAGAGACAATTGAGGGGTGAAGAATAAGGGAGGAGGAAGGCCTATATTTATACTAAATCTTCCGCCTCCTCCCCTGTCAAATAAGCGATGTGGGACTTTGCCACCCACACCGCACCGCACAACATGCTGAGCTTGCATTCAAATCTTCATCCTCTTTCATTGATTCAAATTTAAAATTCAAATTCTCAAATGACTTTTGTAGGGCAGAATATAAGGAGCATTCTCAAACCTAGATTCATTTTTTTCTCTTTCCAACATTCCATTTTTCATTTGTCTGCTCTGTTGTTCCTTGCTTCCATAACCTTACTCTTCATCTTCTTATGAAGAAAGGGCTTTGGATTTCAGATGTGGCTCACTCATGCCTTCTACTTTTCTGGTATTGATTTTCTTTTTTGAAACCTGATTCCCTTCTTTCATTTTTTTTTTGGCCCCCTCTTTTGCTAGTTTAATTTGAGTTGGGATTTATTTCCTTTTCCAGTTACGATTTAGTTCAAGAGTAGACCAACCAATTTCTTAACAGACTTTGCTTTTCAAGGTGTCAAGTTTCTTTCTTTTCTGCTATGATTTTGTTAGAACCCCATCTTTCAAGTCTCTGAATCTTTTTACTTATTTGTTTGCAGAACCATTCAAACAAACTTTCTGAGAAGAGATCCGGAGCGAGGAAGAAAGAGTATGTGGCTGAGATGGAGAGACCAGCAAAATATATATTTGTAGGTGAAAAATTCTTCTTCCAACTTATAATTTATTTGTTAATGATTTTTTGGGGTTTACAGACAAAAGTTGGTTGTTTGATTTTTTATTTTTATTTTTTTTTTATAAATGGAGTAATCTCATCTATTGAAGAATATATCTTTTTCCTCATTCATGATTTAGCATGTGAATACTTTCAGCTCCTATATGAAGGGGGAATTATTTCTTTGTATTCAATTGTTTGCCAACGTGCAGAAATCAATCATCTGATGAAGAGCTGCAACCTTCTTGCACTAATAGAAGTATATTATCCTCACCTTTGAATAGATTCATTGCGAGGGATATTTCTACTCTAATGTCAAAGAAATTTCTTCCTCTATTCATGTATGAAATGTCATGAATGGAAGGTGTTTCTATTTTAGTTGATATAGTATGTTTATAGTATGAAAGACAATGATTTAATTTAAGGAAAATCATATAATTAAGCATTGAACTGTTCTTTAAGTACAAGCACCCCGTGTTGTTCCGGGAGCACAAACTACTACCTTTTGTACTAATTATAAGACCAGGTTGACTTTTTTTGGAGAGATTAAGAAAGATAAATAAGCTAATTAATCATATCATATGTTATATATCCTTATATTATATATTAGTTTATTAGTCAAAATAATTAGTTTTGAAAAAAAATTAAAAAAATTCTAAAGTAATTTAATTTGCTTCCTTAATTTCTTTAAAAAAATCAACTAGATCTTATAATTAAGATCAGTGAGAGTAATTGTTAAATAAATTTTATATTAAAGTATGAAAGTAGTACGGAAAATAATAATGTATTATTGTGTAAGCATCTCGCCGCATATGATTGACGTTAGTGTGTGCCTTTGATGTATCATTTTCACAGTGCTCCAACTTTTGGCGATGATGAAATCACACAATGGAAATAGAACACTACAAGTCTACAACATAAAAAGGAATATTATATCTTTATTGGAAGTAACAACTAACAATTTGAGGTAGATAATTGTTTGACACTACAGAGAAGGTGATATGATATTTGAAGTTATATTTAAATGATTTCAACAACAGTGAGAAATGAGGAATGCAAGTGGAATGGGAAAACAAGCCATAGCCCATAGGAAATTCAAGAGTTAATAAGGAAAAATGGTGGCGTTGTTACCAGGTTATTAAAACCAGACCGATTACTGAACCAGTCAGAGTGTTGGGTCAAGGGTCAGTGAGTTATGCCGGAGTCAATTTGGAGCTAACTCGAGGCCAAACCAGGTGAGAAAGTGAAAATTTTAGGGTTATTAATATGAAATTAGAAGAAAAATTTTAAAAATGATTTTTTTTAATTAAAAAAACAGACCGGATTAATGCCAGACAAGACCGGTTTGCTGGTTTCTAGGCCAAACCGGTCGGTCTTGTCCGAATTTAATAACCCTGGTTGTTGTTTTTTTTGATACATTAACCCTGGTTGTTATTTGTTAGTACCTCATTGTACAAGTTATTAATTTAGCGAGAATATAATCTTTAAATAATTTAAAGTGTTACATGTGGAAAGTAACTCAAATAAAAAATAATAAAATATCGAGTATCCATATGCACTAAGTTATTTCTTCTATTTTGCATGTTTTAGTGTCTTTACCTGAGTTTAACGACCAATTCCAATACTCTTAACGGATTTTGGTTTTAATCTATGTTCTTAAATTAACTTCTTATAAAATTATAGAAACCAAAACCAAATATTTGAAATCATATGGACCAAAACCATAATTTTGTCAAATTGTAATGACCAATAATGATGTTAGCCCATTTTTTTAATGCAAAGAAACGATATCATTTTAGTGTGTATGGAAACTTGTTGATCTTGGTCCAAAACAAAGTGAAAGTAGCTTTATCTGGGGGAAAACCCTATTTCAAACACGTTTTGAAACATAATCTTAATCTTATCTGGGTCAGGTTTCTCTCATCATCATTTTTTCATTATCCCTCATTATCTCTAAATCACATCCGTCTAATCAATTTAAAATATCACAATACTACTTTAATTTTTTTCTCCTCTTTCCAATCAACGGTCCAGATGAGATGGGGAGGGATGAGGAGAAAAAATGCTTATGAGAGGATCCCCTTCCTACCTTAATTATCAAAAGCAGCAAGCTTTTCTTCCCAACTAAAATTGTCTAGTGCTCCTTCTGTTCCTTTTAATAAGGAACACTTAACCAAATCTCATGATTCAAAACGTTGATTAAAAACAATAGATTTATCAAAATTGTAACCCTTTTAAATTAAAATACTCTTATTTATGATGAATAGGGAATAAGAGAGAGAATAAATGAACTATTATAATAAAAACGATTGTAGAAAAGTGAGAATAAGAAAATAAATACGGTAAAATTAATAGGCCTTTATTTATTATATTCATATTAAATAGGGCAATTAAATATAAGCAAAATGAGAAAGTAACAAGTAAAAAATAAGAGAATCTCTAAATGTTTCTTATAAAAAGAAATGGGATATATGTGACAGTTATTTTCTTATAAATAGAAACGGAAGGAGTATTTCAGAAAAATGGAGGGGAGGTATCTACAGAAAGGATTTGGTTGTGTTGAAATATGGCAGTAAAACATGGATCAGACAAGAGACAGATAAGGGTTGATCATGTAGGGGAGGAAAGGAAGGTGTGTGAGAAGCATCATGATGTTATTGCTGACAAAAACATGATATCTTTAAATTGAGAGAAATTTATCAAATTGGATTACAATGCCTGCCTAACTTTTGACAAAAAGGTCAAAACCCCATAAGGCATCACCTTCCAGGAAGTTTCTGTTGATGCATCATGTTTCCATGAATTGGAAGAATACATTTTCTTTTTTTTAGAAGATCAGTGTATAAAGTGTGAGTAACTGGGATAAAGATGTTGAGATGATTGTGTAGTCATATAAGAAAAAATTCATGATGCATATACGAGAAAGAGTTGGAGCGATATATATTGAAAAGAAAAAGGTAAAAAAAATTGTTTGTGATAATTCAAATACGTACAAAGAAGGCCATCAGATGTATTAAGAAGAGAGTAAATCAAGCAGTATGGAGAGTTCTCTTAAAAAGGGTAGAGGAAGAATGAAGGACAAGCTCACTGAAGTTATTGAGTAGGAACATTTTTTAAACAATTTATCCAAAGATTTTATTGTAAATAAGTATAATGGTGTCGTGCAATCTATCTAGCCGACCCCACTTAATAGGTTCAGGCTTATTTTAGTTGAAAGATCAATGAATATCTTAAGAGAATACTCTAACTTTAAACTAAAGGTTTGACATGCCAATGTACCACAAATAAATTATTAATTTTCTTCCTCCTAGTTTCTCTCTATGTCAACCCAAATATGAAAAATTTGGAGAGTTTGATCTAAGCATAAAATAATGCAAGATTTTTAATATTTTGAGCTTATATTGATATTACAGTCTGAATTTCCAAAAGGTCAAAGAGGCTGAACTACAAGTAAATCTGTTTCTTCATAGGCTCAATGAATTCACCAAGGGTTATCTGCAAAATAAACTCAATCATTTCCAATAGATAGTGAATATGTACTGTGGAAATACAGAAAATTTTGTGACCAAATTGAATTGAAATTGGGGCTCATAGGACAAGGAACTTAAAGAAAACTAATGCTAAACTATAGTGACAACTTGAAACCTCATCAATTCTTTTTCTATGGGGTGAATTACAGTTTTCAGAGGCAAATGAAATGTAAGAAAGCAAAAAAAAACTGTTCAAACTCAAATTACTCTTATCAAACGGTGTTATTGGAAGAACTGTGCATGACATCAAAATCTCATAAAAAAAGTTTGTGAAATTGTTTTCCCCTGTTCTTATGTCTGTTTTAACCAGAGCTTGTTGATGAATCTTCTTTGGATATTCTTGCATTGTGCTCATATGTAATTTGCTTTGTTGAATCAAGTGGAACCCAGAGTTCACTTTTCTGCTATTTTCAGCAAAACAATTGAATGCAGCTCAAGTGATATAAAATATAACCACAATGATTACATTTATTTGAACTTTTGAGGATTCATGAATGAGTCACTCCTGATAGAGAGATGAATGCATTTTTTATTTTTCTTTTGTTCCCTTATGATTAGGTTGTTTCACTTCTTAACTCCCGGGGATCTCTAACAAAAACATATTTTTTTTAATGCATCTTTCCTTTTATCTTTCATCAAGAAAAAGAAGGGAAAAAGTCTTCATAGTGGGGTTTATATTGGTAAGGCAGATACATTCAAAAGGTTATGTAAAGGTATGACCATGCCACGCTTAGATTTTAATTTTAATTTTTTTTTATCTCATTTATATGTGTTTATTTTTTTATTTTGAAAGATGCAGAACAGAGGATGAAAGCCGTCTTAAGACTTCTTTCAAACAAAAATAAACTCATGTTGTTTTAATCGGAGTTAAGCTTATATTCACCATGCTTTAGCTTCCTTCAAAATAAAAAGAAAAGAAAAAGAAAATTCATATTTAATTTGTCTAGATCAAATTATGAATAATAAATATTGATCTAAAGGAAGCATCACAGGGGATCTGCTACTGCACAACGTGCTTTAGGTAAGAAAGTGACATGAATGAAAATCAGTATATACAACAAGTATTAAACAGATAAAAGTTGATCACATTGAAGATGCTGGAATCGAACATCAAATTTGAATTTTTTTTACTCTGATTCTAGATCATGTCTAGAGAAATATGAAAAATTCCACACACAGTTCAACCCAGCAAGTCAAAGAAGATAAGACATACAGATTTTGAATGTATAATACATTTTTCTCACACTACACCTCTACATCAAGTCTAAATAATACATTTAGAAATCTGAATGTTGCATTTTGTAAAATAATCTAACGATTTGATTACCAAATCTTCACCTTGTGCACAAAATCTATTTAATTAGACATTCAGATTCTTGATGCATACACATTTGACAAAGAGGATAATACTTCATAGTCTATCCATTGGTGTTGTCCTAACCACTAAAACATACTTAGCTTGAAGGTCTCTGTCAAATTATTCTCCAGTATTATGAACCACATTAGTCAAAATCAGATAAGAAAAAGAGAAGTTTCTTTCCCACTTCCCTTTTTTCCTTTTCTTCTTATGTTTTCACTAACTGTTCTTGTATACCATTCTCAGATCATTACACAAAACTTCAATGAATGATTATGACTTTCTCAAGGTCATACAACCACCTCCACAGAGGGAGAAAATTCTCGGGGACACTCATTTTAGAAAGATACAAAAAAGAGGCAGCTTAGTAGACAACCACCTCCACAGAGGAAGAAATTTCTCGGGAAAGAATAGATGTAAGCAGCCTTATCCCCGTAAATGGAAATATTGTTTCCAAGATTTGTACCTGCGACCTCAAGATCACATAATAGCAACTTTTCCATTATCCCGAGGTTCACTCTCTTCATTTTAGAAAGATATGATTTGACTAAACCAGTGAACTTTCAGTGTTTTGGTTTACCTATCTTTTTGTAAACTAGAATGTGGGTCTCATGTATTGCATAGAATCTAAAATAAATCATATATTATTCATGGCTTTTGTATTGTATGACTTACTGTAGATTTAAATTATATATAGATCTATAGAGAATATCTATATAAGAAGAATCTTCAGTAAAAATTCATGTGAAATGAAATGAAGCAGCAAAAAGTATCCCAACGTTTTTGAAATTGTCTCCTCTGTCTATTTTAACCAGAGATTTTCTGATGAACCTTCCTTGGATTTTCTGCCCTGTGTTCAACTGCTATTTCTTAGACGGACCAAGAGGAATCCAAAATTTACTTTTCTGCTATAAAATGTAATCGATCACATGTCATTTTAACTTTAGAGGACTCATACATGAGTCACTCTTGAAAGAGACATGCATGCACTTCACTGTTTTTTCCTCCCTTTTTTGAATTTTTCATTTTAGCATTAGGTTTCACTTCTTCCGTCCAAAGGTTCTCTTTCAAAAAAAAAAAAATCATTGCTTCACTCCTTTCCTCTGTTACGAGCATAAATAGGTGAAGGGATTAGGTCGCCTTAGTGTATGCCTATGGATATTCTCTAGTGCTCTACAATATGCATTTAGAAAGAAAGTGACATATAAAGTGAGTACTCCTTCTAATCCTTGATATATGAGTTACATAACTAATTTATAATGATTAAGAAAATTAATTAAGTTAGTTATTTATTAAAAAAAAAAATGGGTGTTGATTTTCATAAAATATTATTCCCTTCATAAATAAGAACATTTTTTTGAATGAGCTTATCCTTAAATGTAAGATCTCTTTTGAGTTTGCTTCAATAATAAATGCATTTTTCCCATTATTCCTTCAATTAATTATTATACTACATACATTCTCTTTCATCCTTTTTTTTATTATTACTCTCTCACACACCTATTCATATATAGGGATATTTTTGGAAAACATTAAATTTCCTACATATTTATTTTATTTAACTACTTTTAACTGTCTTTTAGAATCTCACAATTTGATTGAAATGTTTTTATATATGAGGACGGAGTGAGTAAAAATTTGGGTGAGAAGGTGTATTGAAGTCTTGTATTTAGTACCAACTTATCAAAGTAAAACCCCCACTATTTCCCATATTTAGGACCAAATGGAGTATTATCTTTGAAGACAAATAAGTATCCTTGTCATATCACTTTTCAATGTGGAAATGAATAAAGTTAATCAGATAGAAGATCACAAAGAAGGAACACAAACTTCAAAATTGGTTCTTGAAAATTCAACACACAATTGAACACAACACATTTTGTCAAAGAAGATAATAAATACACATTTGTCAAAGAAGATAAAAGTCCAACCAGCTTTACTTAATGTTTTATCTCAGCCACGCAACATACTTAGCCTGATTGTCTCTATCACATAATTCTTCAGTCTCATGCTTATGCATAATTATCCAGTTCTTTTAATCAATGTGCAGATGATCCAAATCCACCTTTACTTAATGACTCGTTGGAAAATTTTAACCAGCAAATCTTGTTTTGGATTTCAAATTAGTCAAAACCAGATAAGCAAACCATCATAGTTTCTTTCTCACTTCTCTTTTTCCTTTTCTTCGCTTCATATTCTTACTCAGATTAGGACTTTTGATTACTTCTGATCAAGTCTACTACTTTCAGATTACCATACAACAACATTTCAATACTTGATACTGTCTTGCCCAGTGACAGAAAATCAATATAAAAGATATAGTTTGAATCAACCAATCATAAATGAATACGTAATAAACATGTGAAACTCATCCCTGTGGTTTGATCTGCCTATCTTTTTCTGTAAATTGAATCTATATATGCAATAATCTTCAGTGAAATGACAATGTTTTATATTGGGTTAAGATCCAATTTTGTTCCAGAAGTTTTCACTTCAAAATTGTGGGTATTTGGAAGTTTTTTTTGGATTGTGTTAAATAAGAGCAATGTCATCCGTCATCCTTGGCCATTCAAAATGCTAACGGTCAATAGTATTAGGACAATTTTGCTCTTTTTTAACTTCCAAATAACCACAACTCCTACACCAAAAACCCTTTTACATTTATGCCTTATGCCATCAACAATCTATGGCTTTCAACCTCTATTTTGTGAAGGATAGCTTTTTGTAGCCATCAAACACCTGTTAGATAGCCAGAGCATCAATTTCAAGCTTAACAGCATACCCAGTGAATTTGTCAGTCTAGTAGAAATAAATAAAAGCAGATTTAATTGCAGGCACAGAATATGACCCATATTTACAAATTGTTCATATTATTATATTCAAGACTGGTTACACTTTACAGTATGCTAGTTAAGAATATAAACGAAGTAAAAAACCAAAAAAGAAAGAAGAAAAGAAAGAAGAAGAAGCAAATAACAGCAGTACAGTTCAAGTTCATGGTCCATTAGTATCTTGTGTGTATATATAATCCGTATGAGCAGCCAGAGTTTTTCTAACCAAACACTCTTCCCTGCCAAGTCCTTTACATAACTGATCATCAAAATTGTTATGCCTTGACTGTTCCTACATACACAGTCACAGACAAAAACACAAACAGGTACTGTGCATTAGTTCAAGCTCCAAACTCCAAAGTGACACAAACACAAATTAAGACTTAAAAAAAAAGTATATAACCATATAACCCACTTACAGGTGATGAAGCTGCAAGATGAGGAGGATTATGAACTGATCTGGGAGGATCAGAATCTGGACTAATGTCTCTGCCTTCTGCAACACAGAGTACAATAAGAGAGATGATGAAGATAACCACCACAGACTTAGCCATTTTTGTTAGCTCTTAAGTAGGCATACACATATAGTTTTCAGTATATATAAATTGAAAGTATAGGAGGAGGAGGAAGAAGAGGGTAGGTTTTGGAATGATATGAGAAAAGTGGGGTTGTGGGGATTGAAGCTTTTTTCTCTGGAATGAAGAGTTAATATGAAGATTACAATAATGGGGCTTTGAAATGAATGCGACCAGAAAGTCAAAACATATTCAATGTCCTCTATTACTATAATGTATAAAGATCTATGCTTTCTGGCTTTTCTAGGAAACAACAATGTTTAATTAGGAGACATTGTTGAGAAGTTCGTTCTTTTGTTCTTGTGAGGTTATTTTTTTAATTGTTCAGTTTTTGTGTGCATGTGATAATGAGAAACTAGCTGTACTAGTGGCAGATTTTAAAATAATACTCCCAACATCCTCACATGCATGTGGTAGACACCTGTTGATGTTATGGGGCGTCTTGGTGGTGGGCTATAACTTGCCTAAGTTCCATATTTCCCTGCCTATTTACACTCCTCCCACAGTCACACTACTATAATAAAAATGGACATGTAAGGGAGTTGATTATAGGGGAAGGGATAAATCCCTCAAAAAATGATAAACTAATATTTGAACCTCTTGAAAATGATGTCGATATTTAAGTGCTCGATAATATCTTAAACGAAATTATATTAAGTAGAAGGATATTTATTCCTTAAAAAAAGAAAGGACATTTAGGGCCCGTTTGGTTGACAGAACTTGACAGAGGGAAAGGGAACTTAATACAATTCCCATGTAAAAAGACCGTTTGGTGCGCCAAGTACCCAGGAACCCAACTTCCTGGGCCCACCACTCTTTCCTCATATGTGGGAACTTGAGATCCCACCAATTTTGGTGGGATCTCAAGTTCCCTGGTCACTATTCACATTTTTGGACAGATTTACCCCTGAAATTCAAACTTGGCGGGAAGTTCGAACTTGTCGGGAAAGTTCAAACTTGGCGGGAAAGTTCGAATGATGAAAAAATTTGGGTCACAAGTTCGAACTTGACAGGGACATTTTTAAAAAAAATATTTTAGCGAAAAAAATATTTTTCTTTTTTTATTTTGAATTAATTTCTTTTGAGGGTAAAATAGACATTTCCTAATTCTTTACCAACTACCACCCCTTCATTTTCTTCCTACCAAACAACTCAAGCCATCTTCCCTCATCTTTCAAATCTTCCTTTCCCTTCCTCTAAGATCCTTTCCTTCCTCAAAAATTCCTTGAACCAAACGGGCCCTTAGACTATGACTTTTAGATCTTATCTAAAACTGATTTAGACAATGGTAGTTTACAGGGAGGTGGACTCAGAAATGTAATTTAGGGGGCAAAAATCACAGAATAGAACCCAGATTTTCATGAAAATACATTTTAGCCCATAAAAATTTTAATATTTTTATTTTAGTTCCTCGTGAAGACTAAAATAAAAATATTAAAAAATTTATAAGGCTGAAATATGATTTCTTATAATTATCTAATATTTCCATTTTAGTCAATCACTTCTTTGATAGTTCACTCAGTCTGGAAAAGTACACATTTAGTCATATTTATAATGTAGAGAGAGTAGAATTTTTTTTTGGGTCTTATTTATAGGGTAGAGAGAGAGAGAGAGAGAAATCTTTCATATGAATATACAAATTTATTCTTCATTTATTATTATTTTGACTTTGTTCTTATGTAGTACTCCAACTAGTCCTTATTATAAGGCACTAATTAATGATTCTTTCAAACCAATAAAAAGAATAAAAGTCATTAAATTTTTCTTAAAATTTAAGTAATTTTCAATATTACACCTACTAATTGCACTAAACTCTAATATCACATCACGCTGGTCCTATTTATAAGTCATTTTTTACCAAAAAAAATTGGTCCTATTTATAAGAATAGTTTCATGTAGCAAATGAGGTTGTGATAATTTTGTTTATATTAATTGTACCAATGAAAATAGAGAAAGAAGAAAGAGTTGAAAAAAAATATCTTTATAAATGAGGGTAAAGTTGAAAATTTACCTCATAATCATTGAGTTAACTACATCTCCTTGATATGTGTGATTTAGTTAAAAATGACTTATAAATAGGACCAGAGTGATATTAATTATTATTTTCACCACTACCCTATTAATTATTGGCATACATAGAAAAAATATATATTTAATGCTCTTTGGAAACAAGTATGTATATTATAAAAAAGATATACACTTGTTAGTTTGTGATTTATAATAAGGACCAGAGGGAGTATAATGTATATTACATAGGGGTAAAATTAAAAAGTTATTGAGTTTTATGACAGTGCAAGTGAGGTTTAAAGTTTTTCTTAGTTTATATAAAAAATGTTAGAAGTGTCCTATATAAATAGGATCACAAACTCTCCTTTTCTATCATTTTTCACTGTTGAATTAAGATCTCAACGGTCTATATTTAACGCATTATATCTTTAAAGTAAAATTATAATAATATTTTTATATGAGATCTTAATCCAACGTTGAAAAAGAAAAAAAGGAGAGAAAATGAGTGTAAGAGGAAAAAGAGGAAAGTCAGATCCATCAAGAGAGTATTTTCTAAATTGGTTCCTAAAATCAAGTCTAGAAAATCACACTTTTTAGACTTTAGCGAGGTCACAAACCTGATCTAGAAAGGCGACTCCAGCTTTTAGACATATCTCATTAATAATATACGTATGTTTTTGTTTGTCACCTTTGATATAATGTATTTCACCAATTAATACTCCGTGAGTAAAATTGAAAAATGGTAATTAAATAACTTTAAATGAGTTTTTCAGAAGGTGCGTTATTATTTTAATAAAGGGAGAAATTGTGTGTATGATGCATGCGAGCATGTAATATTTGGGTAAAAGTGGCATTTAAGATAAAAGCTAAGATGAAACAGCACGCTTCTTTAATTATTAAATAAAACATATGGCGCGTCTGTGTGTTTAACGCATCGATTATGTTATCGAGGCTCATTGACTGTCCGTTGAAATCTCATTTCTCAATAATGTAATATGCCTCAGCTACTATTTCAAAGGTAAAGAGATTATTATTATTTTTTTGTCTCATTTATAAATCATGTCATTAATTTTTAATATAAATTTATAATTTTACCCTTTATTTATTACCACTCTGATCTTATTTATAAGTTCATTTTCGCAAAAAGTGAAAGTGGACTTTACTAGAGTGGTATTGAGTAGACTTTGCTTCAATAGAGTTATTGCGTATTGAATAGGAGTAAAGTTATAGAGTTGTTAGAAGCATTGTTATCATAACCAAACCAGACCGGACCAGCCGGTCTGGGATGGAAACCGGCCAATCGGTCCGGCCGGTTTGATAGGTCCAACTTTTTTAAAATTTTTAAAAATAAATTAATTCATTTTTAATTTTATTCAGAATTTCATATAAATAACCCTGAAAATTTTCACTTCCTCACCGATTTAGTCCTAGGTTAGCTTCAATTTGACTCCGATCTGACCCGTTGACCCTTGACTCAATATCTCTACTGGTTTAGTCGCTGGGCCGGGTTTATTAACATTGGTTAGAAATGATTTATAAATAAGACCATACAAGTTGTAGAAGTAGTGGCTTATCTCATTCCTTAGTAAATTACTCTCTGCATCCTTATACCACTCTGGTCTTATTTTGACAAAAGAATTTGGTCATTATAAATCTAGTTTCATAGTAATGAATGTGTGTGTTTTTTTTTTTTTTTACAATTTTACCTTTATTAATTGCAATAAATAAAAAGAATTTATTAATATGGACTTAGAACTAATCATAAATAAGAATAAAATTGAAAATTCATATCATAATTAATGAGTTAACTAACACTCATTGGTATGTGAGAATTAGTTAATTTGGATTTATAATAGAATCAGAGTGGTATATGAGATCGCTTCAACTGAATTGTAAAATTCTAAAAACAATTAAAATTAGTTAAAAGTAATAAATATGTAGAAAGATGCCCTAAAAATATAATTATTTTTTCAAAGATGCCCCTATTTATGAATGAATAAGAGAGAAAGAGTAATTATAAGAAAAGGAAGAAAGAGAATGTATAATAAATAAATGATGTGACCTTATAAAAAAGGATAAGCTCATTAAAGAAAAGAGACCTTATATATAGGGATGGAGTAAGTAATAAACTAGCATTTTGAATTTTTTGTTGTTTTAATAGTATTTTGCGCTCTTCTCTAGTCCTTAAATCAGAGAGGAAATTTAGTTAGTTTTAGTGAGATTGAATAAAAGTATTTAAAATATTTTTCCATAGAAAAGATTATGTGTGTGTGCATATATATATATAAAATTTTAAATGAAAGGGAAAAAAAAAAAAAAAAAAAAAAAAAAAGAGCAAGACGATAAAGTGCCGTTGAAAATTTTGGCTTGATAATGAGCACTTTTTCTATCATGTTTGGAAGTGGTGGCATTCTTTTGTTGAGAAAAATATGTGTATATATTGATATAACAAAGATAAAAGTTAAAAAATATAAATAATAACATTTATAATGGTGTTATAATTGCTTTCACTCCCATGGCTCACTTCCTCTACGGCCTTCATTTTTTTTCCTCTTTCGCGTCTTCTCCTTCTTCTTTTTTCCCATGAGCTCCAAGTCCTCCATTAATGGCTATTTAAAATAGTTTTGAGCTGTATTTCATCCTTAAAAATTCATCCAACCTCAACACTTATTTCACAAATGTTTTTCTATCCATCTAAAGCTTTCTAAAAATATAAATTCCATTGGGAGAAAAACAAGTTTGAAGGTTAGGGTTTGAAGCAAATGTTGAGTTTCAAATTAGAGCTAGTAATGTGGGTCAGCCTGCGGGCCACACAATGTAGGCCTATGTGGCCCGCAATTTTGCAGGTTGGGAAATCCCCAACCCTAACCACACAGTGCAGGTTGGCTAGCATGCGTGTTTAAAAATAAAATTCATATTTTCTTAAGACGTTCGAGACACTTATATATGAGTAATCAAATCTGTCTTCCTGCTATCAATTATTTCACTTATAAAAATTCCAAAATATAATCCATAATTCAAGAGATAAAGTTATCAAATTTGTTAAAGTTTATAAACAAAAAACATCGAACCATCCTCAAGCAATCAAAAAATAATAATTTGGTTTAAAGAAGAAGAAAGAAGACTAAGATTTTTTTTTCTTTGGGATTAGGAGGTACCAAATGGGAGTGTGGGACTTTTGTAAAATTATAATTTTTTTTTTAAAAAATAGTATGCAGGCAAACCCGCCAACTTGTAGGTTGGCCTATATCAACCTGCGGGCCAAGCATGTTGGGCCTTTGCGACCCATACTTTTTAAGGGTTAGGAAATCCTCAACCTTAACCCTGCCCAAACCCGCTGGCTAGCAGGTCGAGCCCAAATTACCGGCTCTAGTTTTTGTTAGTTCCTAGATTAGTTTTGATGATAACAAACCTTGGAAAACAATGAGGACTTGATGATTCAAGTCACTCGAGTGAGTTTCTAAACACTAGAGTAATATAACTGAATTTGAACTAAAACTTGAATCAGCACACGCACTTCAAGTTTCTGAGATGATCACTCGAGTGATAATCCTTAACTTCTAGTGATTTTGCAAGTCACTCACTGAAAAAATGAGAGTGATGCAAGATCACTTGAGTGGCAAGTTAGCACTCAAGTGATCCCTCATCACTTGCAGGAAATCTGCAAGTCACTCGCAAGATTTTTGAAAGTTATAGCAGATCATTCAAGTGATGAGCCACCTCCTGGCTTCAATGGAAAGCATTTTTCGTTGTGGAAAGAAAAATTTAGAGTCTTCGTAATGGCTATGAGTATGGGCTATGAAAATATATTGAAGTAGACTATGTGCCTATGAAAACTGAAGGTGAATGAGCCACATGAAAGCCTCCCGCAGAATAAGATGATATTGACAAGAAATTGATAACTCTGAACAACAAAGCCATTTTGATGATTTAGAGTGCGCTCAGTCAAAATGAGTATTTCCGAATATGCAACCTCTCAACGGCCAAAGAAATGTAGGAAGCACTTAAGATCACCCACGAAGGAACTTCCGACATAAGGAGAACATAGTCAATACTCTGGTCACCAAATATGATCAACTCCGAATGAAGTATGATGAATCTATAGCTAAGTTTGAACTCATATTTACACTTCAGATAAGCTAGCTAGTTGCTTAGGGGAAAACATACGATGAAAATCCCAAGTGAGAAAATTTTAAATATTCTCACGAAGGAATGGGAGGCAAAGGTTACGACCGTAGAGGAAGGCAGAGGACAATCAATGAGGTCTGTAGCTACATTATTCGGAAGTCTTTCCGAATATGAGGGAAAGATGAAATTCAAGAAAAGGTTAGATGAAATCAATAACAGAAAGAATAAAGGCGTAGCATTCAACACCATCAAAGAAAAAAAACTTAAAGAAGTGATGAACCTAAAGAAGATGATGAGCTCAGAATGATCATCCGGAGATTCAAGAAGTTCTACAAAAAAAAGATCAAGGATTCAGAAAATTTCATAAAGTTGGCTCGAGCAGCAGAAAGGAATCAAAAGATCAAATTACTTGTTATGAATACGAAAAACTAGGACATATCAAGTTTGAATATCTACTTCTGAAGAATAAAGAAAAGAAGAATAGCAACCACTTCAAGAAGAAAGCCTATGTCTCTACCACTGGGGAGATAAATATCAGATGAGGAAAGTGAGGAAGAAGAAATTACCAACATCTTCCTTGTAGGTCATAGGGAATCAAAAAACGAAGAGGTAAATGATTCTGAACCCTATTATGATGAACTATTATCTAAATACAATGCTTTACATTCAGAATTTAGAAAGATAGTTAAAGAACTTGGGAGTTCAAAGAAAAGAGTTAAAGCTCTTGAACAACAAATCAAAATACTCCTCCGAGTTCTTGTGAAACCTGTCCTGAGTTAGAAAGAAGAAAATCTGATCTAAATAAGACTCTTGAAGTAAAATGATTCATTAAAGGAAGTAAAATGCTCAAGGTTATCTTAAAGGCTCAGAGATTCACTAATGACAGATATGGAATAGGCTACTATCCAGAACTGGACAAAAGGAAAGGTAAAAGGAAAAGGGGAGGTAAATCATATTTAAATTATTTTCAACAATCTGTATACTCGTCCAATCCATTTGCTTACTATAATTATTGCAATAGAAAGGGGCACAACACATCCTCCTACTTTCATATGAAAGAAAAACCAATGGGTATTTATAAATAGGTACCAAAATGACCATATGTTCTTCAAATGATTTGGACTAACCATAAAGGACCCAAGAAAATATGGGTACCTTATGAGTCATATTTATGCCATGTTTTCCCTATGTGTTTTGACTTTTTAAATGCTAAACCTAAGCTTTATTGTGTGCTATCTATTAGAATGTCTAAGAATTCATGCACATAAGGAAATAATAGATGACAAATCCTACAAAATGTTGCATTCATATCATTATCCTACTCATGTGCATAAGAAAAGGACCACTTTATGGTTTGTCATGAAAGCGCATAATGAAGCTGATACAATGCTATACTATATTGCATGCTCACATTTGCGCCAGCAATACAATGCGACCGCTATGTTGTAGCATCGTAAGTGATGTAGAATTATGCACTAAATTATTCAAACATTTCCTCATGAGTTTTCAGGAAATTAAGACAGGTCTTCTAGACGAATGTTAAGACAATGATTGACTTAAGCTAAATCCAGAAGATGCGAAGAATTGAGAGAAAGATTTGAAGAATCATGCAGTATTAAAAGAAATATCAATCAACCAAATCTAGGGATTTAGACCTAATAGATTGGGAGGGCCCAACTCGCTGGACGCACGGCGCAAGGAGACCTAACTATAAGAGGAAAGTGCGGCAAAACCTATGAGTTATCGAAGTCGTGAGAGTAAAGCAGTCAACACAATTCCAATCCGAATGAACTCACCGAAGGAACGAGAGAGAAGACCGATCGAGAGGATAGTAGATTAGACCTAACTCTTCCCTAGAGCAAGACGGATCGGAGAAGACGTAGAGATGTCGCGTGACAGGATGCCTCTTACACCGTCAACCTTCCGATGAGCTTCCTTGTTTTTCTTCTGTTATTTTATTTTCATAGTTCTGCCATGGGCTGTTCTATATTACTCTGCTTTGTGTTTCCCTCATCAGTAATGAACTAAACTTCCATTGGCTAAGTGAGGATGAATTTCTAAGTTGTAGAATGAACCCAGTTTGCTAAGGTTTTAATAAATTTAGTTTGTTTAACAGTGCTTTAATCCATAGTTGGTTAGCAGACGCTAAAGACTATCTTAGTGATCTTGGCTTACTGGACGGGAGTCAAGGTTAGACCTCTGTTAGACAGTGTTTGCTGGGCACGGCTTGACCTAAACTGTAAATGCCAGGAATGAATTTACCGCTTATAACCAGAACACCTAGGTTTATTTAGATAGATTAAACTTGAAATCGCCATAGGAATATGGGAGAGTAGAGCGAGGACTATAGTTACAGAATGCGGACGCTTTTGTATAGGATAGTAGTGGGTTAACTGAATAACGTTGTAAAAGGCGGTTATACTATGCAGCATAATTGCTATAGCAATGCGTTCTATGCAAATTGGGGGAATGACACGACTTAGAATGAAATCCGAGCTCAGCCTACTTTTAAACTGATATCTTCCTTCGACTTCCGATCACTTATTTATTGTCATTAGTAATAGCAAAAACAACCAAAATCAACTCTACTTTCACGTCACACAACTGTCATTAGAAACTAAAATCATCTATGGTATCAACAGTCTTTGTGCGACGATAACTCTACTTACTCTTTATTACTTGTTCAACTGGTTTACTTGCCATAACGGAATTCGACCAACAATACCTAAGACTTAATTGTCATTTTCTGCAGGTATGTCTAAGAGCATCAAAGACCAACAAATGGCACATCAATAGTAGATGCTTTAAGCACATAACTATATATTAGACCAAATTTACAAGAATGAGATCAAAAGCTGGTGGCAAGGTAAGCTTTAAAGGAAACCAATATGGCAAAACAGCTGAGATAGGTGAAATTGGTGAAAAGGATGGAGTATAAATCAAATATGTCTACTATGTAGAAGGACTTTGTCATAACCTCCTTAGTTTCAGTTAGAGTGCTAATAAAGACAGCTGGATCATCTTCGATTCAGAAGAATATCTCATTATCAACAAGAAGGATCTCGAATTGAACAAAGACCAAGTCAAGGTTAAAATAAGAGCCTCAAGAGATATTAACTTCTATACTATTAATATTCCCAACTATAATACTAATTCTGAAAAATTGTTTTCTTAGCAACACTGATGAAAGGTGGTTATAGCATAAAAGACTGGCGCATGTCAATATACACCAACTAAGCAAGTTGCTCAAAAATGACTTAGTTCTTGGTTTACCCAATCTTTAATTTAAAAATGATTTAATTTGTAATGCTTGCCAAAAGGGTAAACAAACTAAATCTTCTTTTAAATCAAAAAATGAGGTCACAACAGAAAGACTACTCCAACTTCTCCATATGAATTTAGTTGGACCAACAAGAGTTAAAACCCTTGGTTGCAATCGTTATACTCTGATCATCGTTGATGATTACTCCAGATTTACTTGGATCATCTTTCTTTCCTCCAAAGATGAAACATTTGATCAATTTCTTGTTTTCTATGAAAGTGCAAAACGAGAAAAGTATGTGCATTTCAGGTATAAGGACAGACCATGGAGGAGAATTCAAAAATCAAGCTTTTAGAGAACACTACTATTCAAATCGTATTGACCACAATTTCTCAACTCCAAGAACTCCTCAACAAAATGGAGTTGTAGAAAGAAAGAACAGAGTTCTCACAGAAATGGTCAGAGCCATGCTGAATGAGAAGAATGTATTGTAAGTATTATGGGTGGATGCAATTAGCACAACTAGCTACATTTCCAACAGAGCTTATATCAGAAAGAAGCTCAGTAAGACCCTTACAAGCTTTATAAAGGAAGAAAACCAAATCTTTTTCATCTGCATATATTCGCCTACAAATGCTTCGTTCACAACAATGGTAAGGATAATTTAGGAAAGTTCAATCCTAAATCAGATGAAGATATATTTCTGGGCTATTATAATAGAAGTAAGACTTACAGAATTTATAACAAACGTACTTGCATTGTTGAATAGTTAGTTCATGTTTTTTTTCAAAAATAAACCTCTAGTCCAATCTTTGGAAGATGAATCTAAGATGATTCATCAAAAGAAAAATCAAATTATTTTGAAAACACCTTCTTCTTTAGAAAAAGAGCCTGAAAAAGATTTTGAACCATCCGATCAAACCCAACCAAGAGCTTGGAGATATAACAGGAGTCATCCCTTAGACCAAGTGATAGGTGATGTCAATGAGGGAATGAAAACCAAAAACAAAACTTTCAATGAGGTGAGTTTCTTTGCTTTTATATCCGAATTAGAACCTTCTAACATTGAAGAAGCCCTCTCAGACAATGATTGAGTGATAACAATGCAAGAGGAATTAATCAATTTGAGAGAAATCAAGTATAGGATTTGGTATCCAGGCCTAAAAACCATCCGGTCATTAGCACTAAATGGGTATTCAAGAACAAACGAGATGAATCTGCTATCATTGTTAGAAATAAGGCAAGATTGGTGGAAAAATGCTATAATCAAGAAGAAGGAATTGATTATAAGGAAACATATACTCCAGTTGCTAGATTGGAAGCCATACGAGTACTCTTAGCTCTTGCATTTATCAAAGGATTCAAACTCTATCAAATGGAAATTAAGAGTATCTTCCTAAATGGTTACATTATGGAAGAATTTTATGTTGAAAACCCCCCAGGTTTTGAAGGTATGTCTAAACCCGACCATGTTTTTAGACTAAAAAAGGCTCTTTATGATTCTAATCGTTGTTAATTATTATGTACTATTTAATTATTGAGAATATTATTATTATTATGTTAGTTAAACATGCTTCTCTGACTTACAATCATTTCTTGTATACTTTGTAAATTGATTTTGGTTACTGAGAGTTTATGTCTAACCCCGTCGTTGCTAATATTTTTCAGGCGAGAATTCTAATTTTGCTAGAGGCCAAGAGAAGAAGTCAGAGGCATAAGAGTTGTAAGCTTTGTAGGCCTCTTTTGATAATGGTGTTGTATTGATTTCTATATTGTCATTCTAGGGCCTTCATGTTTTTGAAATACTATATTTATTGCTTTGGATAACTGTTTAAACATTATTGGGCCTAATACATTATTTTGTACACTCTGATGCTTTGGTGGATCTACAATCATATCTTGTGTAGATCCTTTGTTGTGGAGTTTAGTGTTGTAAAACTTGTGGGCTATGTTTTCTTCTGTTTGTTAATTGTGCCTAGAGTGATGGATTTTTTGTAGTGGGTTTGTGGGCGGAATTTTTGTCGTGGACCCCGATGTGTGTTATTAAAGAAAATGTTTTTTTATTATCACATGTTAATCAGGTTTTGTAAAACCATCATGGTTAATTGTTGTTTTGTGAAAAAGGTTCTTTTCATGTTGTGCCCTTGGAGGGCTTGACTTGGAATTATATATTTGACTAAAAACTTACATTGATGATATTGGAAACCATTCAAGCATGCTTTTATATATATTAGAACTCATGATTATATATTTTGGAAACTGGTTAAGCATGCTTGTACGTTATGACGAAAGTATCTTTTGCTATAAATGATTTGGAAATAATGCCATATGTTTTAGATGATGCTATTTCTTATCTTAATGATGATTGAAAGGATGTATTATTTGATAAATCATGTTTGGAATCATATTCATGGTTTGGAACTTGTATATACATGCCATAATTGTAATTTTTTATATTTGATGTACATGGATGGATGTGGAGCAATGATGAGAGTTATTGTGTATGTAAATACTACATGGTATGTCTCTACTCGGTGCACAATGAGTAGTGATTCTCAAGGCCTCATCTCCAATGTTTTTCCTTTGACCGGGAATTACAGCAGGTTCGATGGACAGTGACACCTCCTTGGTTTCATAAAAAAGGAGTGGAGCTATAGCCCAATCATGGTGAGTTAGGGACCTAGGCCGGGTGATGCCTCAGGATGGTCTGTGCATCAATCATTTACTTGCCATGTTATATATGTGATTTAGGATTTAAATATGATAAAGCTTTTGGATAATTATTTTTTTAACAAGGTTGGGACATGTTTTCGAGAAATTTCTTATGAACGGTATTTGAAAAATGAATTATGATTTTCAATCATTTGGAACCTATTTGGGAGAGGTTTTTGATAACTGAATCAAGAACTAGTTTGTGAAAGTTTTTATGTAAAGAATAATATAAATTAATTATTGTGAGTTGAACTTAATTTTAGAACTGTATGTTCTCGATCTCAGTTTGCATGTATATTTATGAATAACCAATAGTTACTGAGATCTTTGAATCTTATGATTACTATATTCACATTTTTTTTCATGTGAGAACTGAATAGGGCTATAGGAAAGTTGTAAGAAGTGAACCTAGTTGTAGGCTCTTGTTAAGGTTCCTCTTACTTGAACATGTCATTGTTTGTCATTCTTGTTTATGTATGTAATGCCATGACCTAGGAATTTTTTAATTATAATTTGAGAATTTTATATTGTAAAATCATTTCCCTAAAACTCAATTATCCAAACACTTAATCAAATATTTACATAATAGAAAAGATTGCAACTCATCTTTCAAAAGTTAATCATGGTAGCTAACCATTTGAAAGTACTACCATGGTTATAAAGGATTTACTGCAAATATCTATCCATGATGGAAAAAAAAATAAACTAGTCATTTAAAATTTATCATGGATAATAAAATATTTTTAATTTGTACACTAAGTCATTTCAAATCAACACATTTATAAAGTCATTTCAATTAATAGTTGGGCCTTGAGTTTCTCGAAACTTGGAATATAATGTTCAATTATAAGCCAAGATTTAAACTCATTTTTGAATAATATTATTTCTTAAACATTTATAAGATGTCAGAAGTCTATTATCTATCAACCAAACATTAATAATATATCATGAATAATAGAACTCTTCTCATCGCTTCACAATCTAAATATAATTAATCAACAATCTTGGGCCTTGGACTTCACGAAGTCCAAAATATAATCATTCGACTATGAGCCAAATATCAAACTCAATTATCATAATACTTAAACAACAATTTCTCAAATGTCCACTTGAGTTACTTATTCATAATAGTATAATTCGACACATAATATCACATCAGAGTAAGCAATGTGAGCTCTATAGTAGCAATACACAACAATTCATCACATAAATAAAAATGAGACTTTATAAAAATTATCACAATAATCAAGCCTCCAGAACCTTCCCTCAATTGATTAGCAGAAGAATTATTACCTGAAGAAAGTTAAATCAGCGGGGTGAGATAAAAGTCTCAATAACCAGCTATCCAACTCATTATACATGCTAATATGTGTTTGTAAGGTGCCAATGGAACAATTTATATAACAAAATATTATAAATATAATTCACAAAATCTCATATCACAAATTCCATATCTCACATTCTATATCACAATTCTCAAGGTGCCTCCTATCAATCCAATTGAACCCCCTTATTTCCGCCAACTAGACCTATGGGCTAAGTTGTTATCTTTGTTTGTTATTGGCCACTCAAAAGCTCATTGGTTATACGATGAGGACTGGCCAAAATCCACATAGCACATGCCCATACTGTAATACCAGGGTAATTATTTATCTGGAATATTATATTTCGATAAATAATACATATTGAAAATAGGTAAATATGTGGTTTCAAATAATAAGTAATAATTATCTTATTTCCTAAGGTAATTTCTATTGAAATTAGGGTGAATAAAGAGCTAAAAATCCCTAAATGCAATTGTGGGCCATAAAATACCCCGAAAATATTATGATAAATCCTAAGAGGCAATAAAATATTTATTAAAAATTGGAGAATATGTTGTCTCTAATTTAGGTAATTTTTGGGATTAATTTCCTTGGAAAATATTGAGGCAAGATTTAATATTATTTTGGGGATCATAATTGACCCCATGATTTTTAATATTTTACATGGGATATAAAATACCAATGTAAGTAAAATAATTGTGAGATAATGATTTATCCTAATTAAGAAAATTATCAAAAATTAGTAAGTGGCTAATCTGGTAATTAATGGGATAATTAAGGTATAAAGTAAATGAATTAAAAATAATTTAAATAATTATTTTTAATTGGAGAAATTCGAAATTATTAAATAAATAAAAAATAAAAAATAAAATAAAATATTAATAAAATATTTTATGCTTAGAAAAAATAAAAAAAAATAAAAGAAAAAAAAATATCATGATATTTTTGTAAAATTGTATTATTATATAATATAGTGAATAATAATGGAATAAATAGGAAACGGATCCTATCTAGAGAACCAGGAATAGGAATTCCAAAGTCAAGGTAAAATATTGATCAGTGAGTTTTTACCTTCAAGTGACCTCTTCCGGAAGTTAATTCCGAGGTCGGTAGCGCATTTGCCTAATAAGACGAAATAGGGAAAAATGCAGATATTCACATTTTGGATTTGAAGAAAACAAATTATAAGTCAACATCCGGAGATGAGTTTATAATTATATGGACATATTTGGAATCAGTGAATTTTTGTCCAGAAGTTGATGATTCCGAAAACGATTTTCGTACCGGACGCGTCGGACACATTTTTCGAGAAAACTTTAACTGGGCTGTTGGAACCCTGTAAGGGACCGAAATCTAAGTTAAATTAGATATTATTGATGAGGAAGAGAAGATCTTCAAAGTTATGAATTCACCACTCGGGGAAATTCTATCAGACCGGGCATAAAGTGAGCTTGAGTCACCATTCTTGGACCAATTGCTGCCACATCACCCCCTTATGTCGACTAGGGCAGCCCATGGTCAAGAATTAACCACCATTTAGCCTTTATTTTACTTGGTTATAAGGTAAGAGAAAATTACAAGATTTGGAATATGGAAATTACCAAAGTGGCACAATTTTTGCCTATATAAAGGCATGAGCACCTTCATCATTTTTCACACCAAAAATCTGCCCCTTAGAGAGAAGTTAGAGAGAGGCTGCGGAGAAAGTCCGAGCAAAGTCCGGGTAAGTTCTTCGGTCCTTAGTCTTTAGTTTCGGTAGTTCTTTCGGTAGATATAGTAGGAATGCTAGATTTATCTTTAATTTTTCAAGATAGTCTAGATATCATATTTAGGGGTAAATATGATACATATTTCGAAAATATGATGAGGGAAAAGATCTGTCAAAATTCTGGAGAGATAGAGCGAAAACAGCGAAGCTCTGGCGAAATTCCGCCGATTAGGGGTTCAGGGGCAAAATGGTAATTTGTACCTAAAATGCCTTTTATACTGCTAAGAGTTGTTAAATATTATCCTTATAGGATATCGGTTATAATCGAGCCGTTGTTGTGCCGCCGTCGTACCGATGTTTCACCCGCTGTCAAAAATCACCGTTTTCCGTAAAACGTACCGTAGTCGACAACGAAGGTACGTTCGCGTACTGTAACACTAACGATGATGTTTATTGTATGCGTCTATGTGCTATGTATGGTTTGTCTATGTGAAGTAGTCGATAGCTCTGTGGTATGCTTATTCTACTGTTATTATGCTTGCTGGGTGTTGGGATACGTTGGCTAAGTGCGAATACCATTACTAAGTGCGAATACCATTTCTAAGTGAGAATACCATTGCTAAGTGTGAATATCATTGCTAAGTGCGAATACCATTGTGAAGTGCGAACCGTATGCTAAGTGCGACATATCTGCCAGGGGGCTTATATGATGTTGGGGTATGCTTGTTAGTGTGCTCATATACTTGTCTATGTGGTGTATATAAACATGAGGTTAACAGTTACCGAGGTTCAATGGGCATTGAACCTCGGCTCTTAATATAGCGACAGGTTCTGGAGGAACGAGGATCGAGGAGAAAGGCAAGCAACACGCATAGGGACTCGGCTGAAGACTTTCCTCTACTGCTATTTACTTTTGAAAACTCTCGGTCATTGTACCGCTTTTGTAATCAGCCAAACTTACGGCATTTTGAATATAAGTATCAGTTACTCAATCGCTCTGATGCTCTACTCTGATGAAAAAAAAATTATACTGCTTTTAAAAAGTCGGGATGTTATACATACCATGAGTCTTTTCCCCTAATTGAACTAGTGGGGTGTCACAGCACAGCCCCTCATTGAACTAGTGGAACAATAGAAAGCTAACTATTGTGCACAATGGACGCTTCACCATGTGGTGGAACAAACTACTCTATCTCATCCTAATCTAATCACCATAGTAATTATCAATAGATAAGTCAACGGGAATTCCTCAAGATGTTTACATTTATATCATACTATTCAAATCATTTTCATATACATGCTATAATATCTCAATTCTCAACTTACACACACATGGCAATTTCTATCCAAATATAATGATACCTTTCTCAATCCGCATAAACATTTCAATACTCATTGAAATATCTAATCAATATCAATATACCATTTTCATTCTTATAATCATTTCACAAAATACTCACAAACAACATACCAACACACAAAACAAGTGAAAAGTAGTTACCTCTCGCCAACCCTAAGTTTACCACAAGAATCCAAGCTCCAAGCTCAACCACAATTCACAAATAAATCTATAACAATCAATTGGAATCACAATTTAGTATTTAAACTAGGGTTAAGGTGCGATTTGGCCAATAAACTATTGGTTTAGGAGCATCCAACACAATTAACTATTAAGTTGACCAAAAACACCAACAAACTTTTAAAAAGGAGCGCCCAACACAAAGCGGTTAGAAAAAAGTTAACGTCCGTTATCTAAGGTGCAGATTGGCCAACGAACGTTAACACCAGAAGCGCCCAACACAAAACTCTAAATTTTACTAAATTAAATAATTTTTTTTCTCAATTGTCATTATTCAAAACTACTTGTATAGATATCTATGGACAAAAATTACTCATTCTTCAATTTTGTCAAATATATAATTTGCTAAAATAAACAAATTTTTTAATTAAAAATATAACTATATGATTTAAATAAAACTCAAGGTGTTTTATAGTTTATTATACATGTTAAACAAAAAAAATATTATATTATTTATATTTATTTTAAAAGAAATTTATGTGAGTTAAAAAATTCAATTAATGTTAATAAAATTTAAAAAACCTAAAAAATCTATTATATCCTGAAAGAAATGAAATGAGTTTAATTTTTATTTTTATAAAAAGAGCTTAATGGATATCAACATTGATACTTAATAATATAAATCTGGCAACTTGATGATATATTTGTTAATTAAATGATCTATTGCTTATATGGATATGAGACTTTCGTAGGCCTAATTGCTCCTTAACCTACTATTAAATTGTCCTTCCTCAAGCCTCTTAAGTTATCTTCTTTTTTTCAATAAGTCCCATATGCATATAATCTATAGATCATTTAATTAACAAATATATCATCAAGTTGCCGGATTTATATTATTAATTATCAACGTTGATATCCATTAAGCTCTTTTTATAAAAATAAAAACTAAACTCATTTCATTTCTTTCCGGATATTATAGATTTTTTAGATTTTTAAATTCTATTAACATTAAATGAATTTTTTAACTCACATAAATTTCTTCTAAAATAAAAATAAATCATATATTTTTTTGTTTAACATGTATAATAAACTATAAAACACCTTGAGTTTTATTTAAATCATATAGTTATATTTTTAATTAAAAATTTTGTTTATTTTAGCAAATTATATATTTGACAAAATTGAAGAATGAGTAATTTTTGTCCATAGATATCTATACAAGTAGTTTTGAATAATGACAATTGAGAAAAAAAATTATTTAATTTAGTAAAATTTAGAGTTTTGTGTTGGGCGCTTCTGGAGTTAAAGTTCGTTGGCCAATCTGCACCTTAGATAACGGGACGTTAACTTTTTTCTAACAGCCTTTGTGTCGGGCGCTCCTTTTTAAAAGTTTGTTGGTGTTTTTGGTCAACTTAATAGTTAATTGTGTTGGATGCTCCTAAACCAATAGTTTATTGGCCAAATCGCACCTTAACCCTAGTTTAAATACTAAATTGTGATTCCAATTGATTGTTATAGATTTATTTGTGAATTGTGGTTGAGCTTGGAGCTTGGATTCTGTGGTAAACTTAGGGTTGGCGAGAGGTAACTACTTTTCACTTGTTTTGTGTGTTGGTATGTTGTTTGTGAGTATTTTGTGAAATGATTATAAGAATGAAAATGGTATATTGATATTGATTAGATATTTCAATGAGTATTGATGATCAACTGTACCGCAAAGGCTTGCATTCTCCGATGCTAAGGTGCCTTAATTCTGAAGAAGCCGATTATGTTCTGTCCGAGATCCATGAGGGGATCAACGGGCAACATATGGGTGCCAAGGCATTATCCATAAAGGCTTTAAGAGCTGGATATTATTGGCCCACCATGACGGCGGACTCCAAGGAGCATGTGCAAAAATGCGATAGCTGTCAGAGGCATGGAACGATCAAATGGTTGCCACCCGCAGAGTTAAAATCTATCTCGGCCCCTTGGCCATTCTTCAAGTAGGGTTTGGACTTATTGGGACCATTCAAGGCGTCTCCGGGACAATTTCTGTAACACCCCAAATTTCGTAGCATAAATCGTGTCGGTGACACGTGGTTTTATAAAAATTGTTCAGAGTTTTGGGGTGCTACGGCTTTAGCGTTTTGCGGAAACGGAGAGCATGTACTAAAAATTTGAACAACAGGTATAACGCTGAGTAACTGATATGAAATACTCAGACATATGATGATGCGACGTATCGATATATATTACAAAATCTCCCGAAGGAATTTTTCATGTGATACAAAGAATACAAAACTTTATAATTACAATTCTTACATGTAACTATACCCTCTTTAACCAAGCCTTGAGTAGACTTGGGGCGTAGAACCTAACTCGGTTAAATCATCCCATTTGGCCAGGCTGGGTAGGTCTAGTGGGAGTCTCACCGTGCTAGGGGCGACCGATTGACCGAACCACGTAGACGACCCTTCTAGTTTAAGCACCAAATGATATGAAGTAACTTTATTAGATTCTTGCCATAAGGTAGGTTCTGTTGAACTTCTTCCCGTATTTGCTATGACCGGTGCCTTCTCACGGCTCCGTCTATCGACGTCTTTCTATGGCTCCATCCACTAGTGCCTCCTCTGGTTCATGACCCTTTCCTGTCTATTAATTCAAGACTGAGGTCCAAAGCCCAATGGACCTCACGTAACGGTTAACCTCATGCTTATGTAAACAATATATGTATGACAGGTATTCATGACATTTTCACAATAATCACTACAAAAGCCCATAACGAGATGTAGGAAATACATAATAATGTATGTAAAGGCAATAACAATACACGGACCCCTCGCAGTATGTTTGTTATCCCGATCCGCACTATTCACCAGTGCCACGATGTACAGTCGTGTCCTCAGCGCTAGGAAAACTCTCAACGGCGTTAACAATACCATAACCCGTATATTCATGATTTCATCATTTTCAAATGAGACAGAGTCTCAGTACAGGAACACAACAATCATATATAAGCATATCATAAGCATCAGAGTTAGTGTTACAGTACGTCGCGAACGTACCTTCCTTCCATGTGAATAGTAATTACTATTCACGTATACGGTACTATTCACGTATAGTAATACGCCGTCCATCAAATCTGCCTCCGGAATCCTCGGATATCCTTCATTGACGGTACTTCGGTACGTTTTACGAAAAAAGGTATTTTTGACAGCGGTGCAAACAGCGGCACAACGGCGGTATAACAGCGGTACGACAGCAGTTCGAATACAGATATCCTATACGAATTATATCGTTTTTATCAGTATTTAGCATTATAACAGGCATTTTAGGTACAAATTACCATTTTGCCCCTGACCCCCCAATCGGCGGAAATTCGCCAGAGCTTCGCTACTATGACCCTATCTCTCCAGAATTTTGACATATCTCTTTTCCCAGTATATTCTTGAAATAAATACTATATATACCCCTAAACATGATATCTAGACTATCTGGGAAATTTAAAGATAATTCTAGCATTCCTACTATATCTACCGAAAGAATTACCGAAACTAAAGACTAGGGACCGAAGAACTTACCCCGGAGCTCCGCTAGATTTTCTCCGGACTCCTCCTTCTCTCTAACATCTCTCTAGAACATGGTTTTGGTGTGAGAAATGAGAAGAAGTGAAGCCTCTATTTATAGGGTGGAAAATGGGTCCTTAAGTGTAATTTTCTCCTTTGGGCCCTTTTACGTAATTTTCCCGTGCCAAATTTTCAAACCTCCGTGACTCTTCACGTGAAGAAGGCGAAATAATTTTCCATGGGTCCCGCACCTTGCTTTATGTGACTGTACCGATAAAGTTTTACTTTAACGAAATTCATTTCCAGTTACTAGACTAATCGCTAATACTTTTAAATTTTGAGAATACTTTTTGGATGGTAGTAAAATACCGGGATTTATGGTCTAATTAGACTTCCCTAGTTGGACTAAACTTATTCCTCAGTGTTAGCAAAAATAACCTTCACTGGTCTTATGTTCGAGGTTAAATTATGTGGGTTCCAGATACGTCCTTATATTTTCTCCAGGATTTCCACATCTTCACAACTATTCCATATAGCGTTCTTGAATGAAGTGGGAGAAAGAATATTATATTATTATCCAAATAGTAAATTACTATTGAGTGGGTCCCGCTGACATTTTTTTCAAACTTCACGTGAATGTCTGCCGGCAGAGGGAAATAATTTGATGTGGGTCCCACATGAATAGTGAATACGTATTTGTGAATAGTAAATACGTATTTTTGAATAGTAAATACTATTCATGGGTCCAAAAATTCCTAAAATTAAAGATAACATACTTCCTAAGTTTTTGTCAATATCTGCTGTTATATTAGATTTATCATAATATTTTTAGGCCATTTTTTTGCCTTATAATATTCATTTTTCCTGCATTTTTAACTCTTTCTCTTTTCAAATTCTTACAGTAATTCCCTTAGAAAATAAGGTATTTAAAACTTATTATGTGAGGTCCCACATTCACCTATCTTCAATAGGTATTATTTACTAAAATGTGATATTTATCATAAGGATGATTTTTAGGGTATTACAATTTCGATGGCTCATAGTGGCTGTCGATTATTTCACTAAATGGATAGAAGCGGAACTGGTGGCGACAATCACTTCGGCTCGAGTGAAGAAGTTTCTTTCAAGGAACATCATATCTCGGTTCGGAATCCCATCAGAGATCGTCACAGACAACGGCACCTAATTTATAGATAAAGGCTTCCAAGAAATGGTTTCCGATTTTTAGATTAAACAACACTTCGCTTCCGTAGAGCATCCCCAATTCAACGGACAGGCTGAGGCCGCCAACAAGGTCATTGTAGACGGATTGAGAAGGCAAATGGAACAGGCTGAGGCCGCCAACAATCTTGTGAGGACATCGAACAACCACCCAAACCTCAACGAGGGAAACCCCTTTTAGGATGACATACGGATGTGAGTCCATGATCCCGGTAGAAATCGGCCAATCCTCATGGAGGCGAATCAAGGCCCTGCATGACGAAGAGGAAAATAGTGAAGCTTTGGCAATGGAGTTAGATTTGATTGATGAGGTCATAGTTACGGCTCACTGCCGAGACCTGGCTACCAAACAGCTCATCGCCGCAAGATACAACCAGAGGGTGAAGCCCCGTACTTTTGAAAAAGGTGATTTAGTTCTTCGAAGAGCCGATATAGGCAACAAGAATGCTAAAGAGGGAAAGCTTGCACCAAATTGGGAAGGTCCCTATCGAGTTAAAGAAAATCTCAGCAGGGGGGCTTAGACGTTAGAAACCCTAAAAGCAAAGACGATCAAAAGAACATGGAATGCGAATAAGCTGAAGCTTTATTACAGCTGAAGCCCTGAATCTCGAAGAAGAAAGCCCGTAGGCCAAATTTTGTAAATTCTTCTTGAACAATCATGTAAAAGTGACTATATCGACTAAGCTTATAAATACAAAAACACTCATTTAAGGGTAAAGGTTGAAACGTGTTTCCATGGGAATAGACGTGTTTCCGTGGGGGCACGATAAGACCGAGATTTTGGCTAAAACGTACTCCTCCGGGATACGGTAACGCCCGCATACGGGTCCAAACCGGGATACGGTCAGACCAGGATTTTGGCTAAAACGTAATCTTCCGGGATACGGTAACGCCCACATAGAGGTGAAAACCAGGATGCGGTTAGACCAAGATAATGGTTAAAACGTATTCCTAGGGGCCACGTTGACAACCCACAGGCTAATAAATGTCCCTCCGGGATATGGCAAAGTCGAGATTTTGGTTAATACGTACTCCTCCGGGATACGGTAACACCCACAAAATGAGAGCAACGTGCCTCTTCTGGAGGCACGGTAAATCCGACGAAGCCCATTGTGGCCTGATGAAGACCTTTTGTCATTAGCTCCAATTTCGTCCATCTTCTTGTCCAAATCAGCCTCCCGAGTCTTCATAACAATTGTAGCTCTCTGAATCATCTAAAAAACGAAAGAAGAATGAGGCTAATCCGATATCTAGATCAAAAGTTATGGCGAAAATAGTAAAGCATTGTAAATCTAGAATTTTATTACCAAAAACGAATTTAATCTAATTAAAAGCTTAAAGCCCAATTAAGTAATAAAACCACCCAATTAAGTAATAAAACCATTATTTATCAATTAAACATTCCTAAATTATTAACCAAGAGATACAAATAAGTGAAATAATATTCATTTATCAAATTCCCCCACACTTATCCTTTTGCACTCCTCGGCAAAATTAAAAGAAAAAGACTAAAAGAAAAACTTCTTCTTTCCAACAATTGCCAAACTTCAAGATTTGAACAAAGATCAAAAAGCTTCTCAAGATCAACCAATCAAAATTGAATTTCTTTCATCTCAAATTATAAAGCATGGCAATCTCAATTAATGATGCTAACCACACAAGATGGTCTCTCAAGGATGCCCTCAATCAATCTCTCAAGTGTATAGGGTTAATAAGTGTATCGCTCAAATTCTACTCATGAAAATAGTCCTACCATATGCTTGCTCAATTTCTACTTCTCCACTACTCATAACACATGCATGCAAAAATCAAGAGAGCTTGTTATTGAAGGTTTTAATGGGGCTAGGGTAAAGGTGTAGATAAGTATGGATATGATAGGCTAAGCACCCAAAAAATTCAAAGAACATTAGTTAATAATGACAAATCACCTCAATATCATTTCTTTTTATTTCTCCTTCTTTGCATTGCTTCCTTTCTCTTTCTCTCTTTCTTTCTTTTTTTTTGTACTATTTTTTTTGTACTTTCTTTCTTTTTCTTTTTCTTTTTTGTACTTTTTTTTAGAATCACAATGACCAACATCAATGCCAAATGTTGAATGGCATAAAATTAAAATCAAACACTCCCCCCCCACACTTAAAAATGTTGCACACCTGGGAAACCCCCACACTTAAACAGAAAACTCAGGTGAAACCAATGCTCAATAAATTTTTAAGGTGCGGAATAAAATGGTTTTACGCTTAGGTTTGTAATGTGGCTTAGAAAAGAATGAGTCAAGAAGGCACAAAGGGGCTAGCAAAGGAAATATAATGTAAGGGAAAGGCTATTTGGCCAAAGTGGGAAAATGAAAGAAAGAAAACAAGCTTTCATCATACTTATGCACGTAAGTGAAAAATTTAGCTTCAAAATGAAAGGGAGCAAGTTCTAGAGAACACAAATCATGAGCAGATGCACACATGAAAGAAAGAATGGTAAAAGATGAATTCCATTCATGCAGGCTCAAAATCTTACAAAGGTCAATACCAAATCATCCAACCAGCATCCCAAAATTAACTACCAAGAAATATAATCCAATAGTCCAAAAATTCATCCCCAAACAGAAGGATCCATCAAAACCAAGATATCAAAGTTCACAAGAGGTAGAGCAATCATAGAAAGAGAGTGTGTTATTCATAAAAACTTTTTTTATTCTACCTACTAAACTACATTATTGCTACTTTTTCTACTAAATTGTGTCCCTCCCCCGCACTTATCTTCCTCATACAACAATTAAGCCCAAGTAATCATAGGAATTAGGAAGAAAATAAGTGAGGAAAGAGACAACCTTTGTTAGAATTTCTTGAGTCGCTTGAAAGAGAAGTTCTCATCACCAATGAGAATCATGCATTTGTCTTTAAAAATATCCTCTCTTCTACTGAATTTCCATGTTGGAGGTGGCTCAGGATCAATTAGAAGAGGTCCAAGAATGTATGATGGATGTTGGTTCCATCGACAACCTTTCCAAGAATGTGCCTGCAAATAAGACAAGCGAATAGCAGTATCCCATCCAAAAATAGAGACATGGAGAGATTTCAAGTGAATTAAGGGCATGTTAAGTTCCAAACTCTCCAAGTAACTACCACATCCAAGGAAATCAATGATACTCCCATCAGTAGGAGTCAAGGAACCAGTTATATTGTGAGAATTCTCTTGTGCTTGCAAAATGGAAGGTATGGAATCCAACTTAGTGTTGGAGTATACCACATCATTGTTGCAATCATAAGAGAGGGAAGGGAAAAGAGTGGAAGAATGAAGAGAATTTTTTAAATCATCACCACCTGGAATGTGTAAAGATTCAAAACAATCATCTTGTTTGTCTAAATCAGGTGGTAAATCACAAGAAAGTACTTGTTGGAAAGATTCATCAACATGCAGGATTTTATCAATCAAAATTTCGGAATCTTTCTCACAAGCAAGACTACAGGGAAGTAATCCGATGGGAATTTTGTGCATTTGGTATTCTAGGCTATGATTTTTCTCACTCACATCAACAATGAATCCACAAGTAATGCAGAATCACTAAGCAATTCAAAATCACCAAATAATGCAAAGCATTAACCAAATCGGTGCAAACATGGCACCATTCATTATCGAACATGCACAAATGGTAGAATTACTCGTACATGCAAAATCAGGACAATCAGCATACCATTTAGTAAGAACATCATCAACAACATTGGCATCCATGCTTGATTCAACCTTTTCAAAATTGACATGCTTACTATCATCAATAGTACAAGAGGGTGCAATTTGATCAATGGTAGAATCAACCACTTCACTAAATGCTTTCTTTTGAAGCTCAACAAGTAAATGACATTTTTCATTATAACAACTTGCACATATTTGATATTCCTCACAAGAGTGTGAAAATATGTCATTCAATTTATCGCAATCATCCGTAGTACTAAGAAGAGAAGAATTTTCAACAGTTAAAGCATCACAAGAAGAAATAGGAGTACACTCATCAACAAGTACAATCAAATCACTTTACTAAAGCCAATTGGCTGAGCAATTACATTTCCAAATAATTGAGGGGATTCAACAATGATTTCCTCGTCCACCTCATTATCACTCAAATCATGAATTGCTTCATTAATCAAAGTAGTAGGAGAGTCTACTTCTATAAGGATAGGATCATTACCAAATGGGAGAGAAGACTCTTCAATGTGATTTTGTACTTGCTTCACTTCTTGTGCATGTGTGGCAATGAGAGAAGGATTTTGTTGAAAATTCATTTTCAACACTTCTGTTTGCTGCTCAATTTCCTTTCCTAATCTCTCAGATGATTTCACTTGTTGTTCCATCATTCTAAAAATAGAGTTCATTTGTTGATGAAAGTCGTCCTTATGTGACCACTCCTCATTTACAGCCCAAGCCGTTTGATTTTTGAAATCTCCAATGACTTCACAAAATGAAGGATCTTGGTTAGGCACACATGGATGAGAATGAGGTGCATAAGGTGGCTCAAATGGGTATAGGGATTCATGAGATGGATGGCATGGTATGGAAGTGGGATGGAATAAAGGATGGTATGGTAAGTGAGAGGGTTGATGATATTGTTGGAATGGAGGTTGTTGGTAAGGTTCATGGTATTGGTGGTTGAATGGGCCATCACATTCTTGATTTCCTACAAAAGAGTGAGAATTGAAAGGTAGATTATGATTACCATAAAGCCAAGCCATGAAAGTTCAATGCAATTAATTCCCAATGAATCACAAGATAACTATCTAACTATAAAAATTAAGAAAATGAATCTAATAAAATACAAATGAAAGTGAAAAAGAAAAAGAAAAGAAGGATTTTTTTTTAATGATAAAATATGCAAGTATTCTATGAATTAACTTGGAGACATGGTGAAATCAAACAAATAATCTCAAAATCATATCAAATTTTATACAAACACACCACACAGAAGCTACCAAGTCAAGACAATGCAATGAGTGCTATGCAAGCTACTTAAATGCAAAAATCCTAAACTATATGCAATAAAAAATCAAAAATGCAAAACTAACAATCTTCACAAGAGAAACCCCTTGTCAAAAGTAAATTTGACAATTAGATTACTTAGGGAGCCAATTACTTAGCTTCCCGGCAACGGCGCCATTTGATGAAGACCTTTTGTCATTAGCTCCAATTTCGTCCATCTTCTTGTCCGAATCAGCCTCCCGAGTCTTCATAACAATTGTAGCTCTCTTAATCATCTAAAAAAAGAAATAAGAATGAGGCTAATC
The DNA here is from genome assembly GCA_019022615.1 of Acacia melanoxylon. Lineage (NCBI taxonomy): Eukaryota > Viridiplantae > Streptophyta > Magnoliopsida > Fabales > Fabaceae > Acacia > Acacia melanoxylon. Next base: position 177,622 of record JAFJYJ010000037.1, read on the forward strand.
CGATATCTAGATCAAAAGTTATGGCGAAAATAGTAAAGCATTGTAAATCTGGAATTTTATTACCAAAAACGAATTTAATCTAATTAAAAGCTTAAAGCCCAATTAAGTAATAAAACCCATTATTTATCAATTAAACATTCCTAAATTATTAACCAAGAGATACAAATAAGTGAAATAATATTCATTTATCATGGCCATGATGCATCAAAGCGTAAGGCGGTAAAACCTGCCGTCACAAATGACCCTGATCAAGTCGGAATGTTTAGAGTTCAGTTGCAACACTCAACCTAGATATGTGACGGACGGTTCTTACTCCAAATTGATTTCTGGTAAATCACTCAAGAGGGTATATTGCCCATGGGTGGTCCCAGACCCGTATTCTGCGCAGCAAACCTCCGACTTTGGCCAAGTCATTCAAATGAATTTCGAAAGTAAATTCAGGTATTACGGAGAAAAGCAATTGTCGCATCAAAAGGAATCACAGACGAATATACAGATTGGACAAAGCAGACAAAAGTAAGCGTTTCATTTGATATTAATGTGTATTGAATACAGGTACCAACCCGGTCATTAACCCGGCGAAGAATTACAAAAGGGTATCAATACCCTAAGACAAATTAAAACAACACTAGAATCTCGGTTCTCAGTTAGAAGGAGTCTTGGCATCGTTTTCAGACTCCTCATCTTCCTCTTTGCCTTGGTCCCGTTTCAGTTGACTTTCGAAGGCCTCACCATGAGAAGGAAAGAGCGGGACTATCTTATCACCCACAACCCAGGACATGCAATCCATCCCGGATGTGTTGAACGTCAGGCTGGGGTTCAATAGCCGGATTTGCCTCAGAGCATTATCGGAGGATTCCTGGACAGATTTCTTTATGGCCTTGTCCTTTTCCCGGATAGCTTCTCGGGCAGATTCCATGTCTTGAATATACTCTTGTTTTTCGGACCGAGATTGTTCCAAAGTTTTCTTGTCCCAGCGACTTTCTTGGAGGAGGAGATTCAACTTCGAGTTAGCCTTACTCATAGCCTCCTTTTTCTTCTCTAGGTCTTTCCTCATGCGGTCCTCTGCTGCCTTTGCTTCTCGAATTTTTGCTTCAGCGTCCTCCACAGTGACCGCTACAAGTTCCTCAGACTTGCGAATGTGCTCCTTAAACGCTGACTTTACTTTGTTTAGTTCATCAGCCTGCATGGAGTATTTCGCATTCATTTTGGTTAAGGCTTAAGGTAGTCCAGAGCCCCTTAACCCCCAAAGTTCCATATTATACAAGTCGCGAAGCTCGATGTCTTCATATTTCTTCTAATCCAAGAAGTGGTCAGGGAGCCCGATTGCATGGCTAAGTGGCACGAGCACCCCTCCATCCTAGATAACGCCATAAGGAAACTCAGGAGTCGGAGACAATGAAGGAAGACTTGCGTCATGAGAACCAATAGGAATTCCCATAGGAATTCCTGCAGGAGAGATGGTAGGATCTTCAATAGAAGGGTCAACCGGGATTTTCGATGAAGAGGGGACAGGAATATCTGTCCTGGTTGGAGTAGCTTTTTGGGGCTTCGAGGTCAGAGCTGTTTTGTCGGTTTTGGATCTCGGCGAGCTAGCCCGTTTTATTCTTTTGCCCGCTGACTTAGACTCGAGTGCGGTTCGTTTCGCCGAAGTCTTCGTCTTGTTCAAAGCTTCCGCCCAGGCCGGTATTTGTTCCATCCTCGGATCTGTCAGACACAGGAAAATGGGTTAATCTTCAAATCAACAGGGATAAGATATGCAATATGAAGCAACAAAGTTATAAACCTACTCGGTAAAATTCGTTTTTTCAGCTCGGGCATGACTATATAATCTGCCGACTTCAGCTTGTCGGCTTCTGCAATTTGTTTTCCTAAAACGGCTATCGTCTCCCTTTCGGCAGTGGAAAACGAACAGGCAGGAAAATCATAAGAGGAAGGAGGTTTCTTGTGGTGGTCAAGAGACTAGTAGAGGGGAAATCTTCCTTCTATTTCCCCGGACTCGTAGCTTTGAATAAACTAGGGGGACTGCCCAGGCACAGCAGATACTTTAAAAAACGAGTCCTTGAAAGCTTTCCATGATTCGGTGAAAGGTTTAAAAAGCTTGCGTTTCCGGACACTTCGAAGAGATGTCCAACCTTTCTTGGTGGGAACCTCACCAACAACGGTTTCCTGGTCAGCGTCTTTGCTGGCCTTCCCACGGTTAATGTCATGGATAGAGTAAAAGTGAAAGAAAGCTGGAAGGGTACACGTCAAAGCTTTTTGCTCACAGAGGTTCTCAAAAGCAATCGTGAAGGCCCAACTGTTGGGGTGAAGTTGGGAGGGAGCAAGGTTCAGATGATGAAGAAGCGACAATTGGAACCTGGTGAACGGGAAGCGCATGCCGAACAGGGATATACAATCTTTATAAAAGAAAAAGAAATGGGGTTCGTCATCGTTATCTTGGTAGCTCGATATAGACTCGGTTGGGCGTGGCAGGCGAAAGACATAGTCTTTTTTATCACGAAGACCTATCCCGGAAATTTCTGTAGCAGCCATTGTGCTCCATATTTTGAGAACCTCGTCAACCCATGCGAGTGACGGCTTGGAAGTGTCCGAATTCCTGGAAAAGCTCGATTCCCCCGTAGCAGATAACTCAGTATGATGTGAGGATGAATCCATTTATACCTATAATAAAAAATATGAAGTGCAAGTCAGAAACAGGAATTATACCTCGGCCAAAGAAATAGTTGTCAGTAAGTTGGGCAGGCGGTTGGCGGGGATTGTCTACTCGGACCGAAGTTGAGGTGTAGGCCGGTGTGCGGCCATGATTACAGGATGCTAACATCTACTCTACTTCCGAGTTACGACCGCTGTTGGCAAGTTTGATGCCCAAAAAGAGGCACTCATCACATGGGTCATTGACAATTTTGGTACGAGACCCAAGTCTATCCAGAAGTAGGTTTGATAAGTGGGCAAGAGGAGAAGTCGAGAGTGGCCGGGGAGGATCTCGATTTTCGGTAGAAAGATTAAGTGGGACCCCTGGAAAAAAGGCGTAGGGGTCTGGGCTTTCGGATGATGGTGTTTGGAGTTTTCTCTTACTCCTGCTCCAGCTGGGTTGGCGAAGTAGGGCAGCTTGTTTCTCCTCTTCAGTACGTTCCATGGACCACAGCCAGTATCTCGTAGGGCTTGAGGCTTTTTAAATCACCTCTCTATCTTCCTCAGGAATAGGGTTGTCGTACATATCCACCAGTGGAGGCTTATTGTTATCCATGGAAACTCTAGGACAAAAGAAAACCCAGAAACTCTAAGGGGATACCCAGAAATTGATTGGCGAGGTTTGATGAAAACCTCAACGGGAAGAACAGTGTGATTATAGACAAACCAAAATAACAATGGTGAAAAGAGGGGAGATAGTGGGAGTACCTGATTTGGTGAAAAACAGAAGGAAACTGGAACTCACAATCGGATGAATAGAAATGGAGAGGCCTACATAGAAGTTCTTTTAAGCGAATAGAGCAGAACGTCTGGCGAAAGGTATGAAGAGGGGCGGAAAAGATGAATTTATAGACGATGCAAATGTGAAGCATCAGGGGTAATAAAGACAATTTATGCAAGGATCAGATTTTAAAATCCCAAAAGGCGCAATGATGACTGTTATGAAACGACGTGAACATTTAATGTGCGCGGATTTCAAAGGCGGTGAAAAGACGATTCCCACGCCACGACGTCAGCAGTAAAGGCTAATGGAAATCGTTTCGTATACCTCAAGTTGATGATATCCCGAATTGGGGTGAATAGAAATGTGTGAATCCAGTAATCCGAGTTTAAAAATTTGACAAAGAAATCTAGAATATCATAAACATGGGAGATATCAAACACGGTAACTCGGCATGCATAGCTGGAGACAAACCATGAAGAACTAGGTCAACTTCAATAATCCTCCGGGATAATTGAGAAAGCAAAGCAGATGTCAATACGGGTTTACTGGTCTATGAATCTCGGCTGTTCAAAGTTCTAAACTCCCAAGCTTGGGGGCAACTGTTATGGATTCATATTTTGGGCCTAGATGCGATATGGCCCAATAGAGGCGCAGGGCCGCTAAAGCCCTTCACAAGCAAGAGAAACGCTAATCCCCCTGTAACCCCGGCACTAATCCGACCGTACAGATAGTGGAGCAGAGGCATGTAGTGGAGCAGGCATTTAGGAAACGTGGGAGGTGCACACCGCCCAAGCAACGAACGTAGAACCAAGAGAACGAAACCCTATGTAATCTCTATAAATAGGAGATTACCCATCAGACGATACTCTGTGTGTCTTCCTCATAGGCATCACTGAGTATTTATCCTCTCTTCGGTATTACTCACCGGAGATCATTCAGACCTACATTAACCAGATACTGACCCAGAGGTTAGACATTTGTGTTCGTAGAACCGAACACTATTCAAACAATTGGATTAAGTCTACCTAGACAAACTTTTGATGATATTTAAATAATCATAATATATCATTTTTTTAAATATTCTAATTACTTTTTATTTAATCTCATCAAATTTTATAAAAAAAAATTCTCAATATTATGGTTTGGAACTAATTATATAATATTTAGTTCCATTTTGAGTAAATTCCCAATACTCAAGAATTGCATGGTAGGTCTTAATTACTAATAAAGAATCTCGTTAACTCAAATCCAAATCAATAAATATCTACTACATTAAATTTTATATTTTTATTATATAAAAAAGTAATTAGATGCCTTTTAAAAATATAATTAGGCTTATTAGGATTTTTCACTCCAATTTTAAATCATATGTCAATTAATTTTTTTCCCAATTCTATACTTCAAGATTTCAAACCATATATTTGATCTTCTTTAATTATCAAATTAGTTGATAAATAACATCATAATATTATTTAAATCTTAGGAATATAAATTGGGGATATTACATATATAACTTGAATATTCTGAGCTATAGTTTTTGAAACTATTGGTTTTTGGTGTTTAATTGAGATATTAGATAAATATGTGTTGTTGTTATTGGGTAAAACCCTTGTTGCTATGATTTTGTGATAATGGATTTGGACAAAGGGATTAATAAGTTGTGATTTGGGCTTGTGGATTGACTAATGTTATGTTGAGCTTCAAATGCCCGAGGTCTAGTTGGCTATTAAGGATCCCTATTACTTACTTTCGTTGTATTTCGAAATGATTTATTAAATTGTTCTGATTAGCTTTTCAAACTGTTGTTTAAAACTATTCTATTATGGCATATTCTTTTCTATCATGGTAAACTTTATTGCTTGGATTTTAATTCTTTATTACCATGGTAGGTTACTTAACCAAAAATTGACTTGTTACAATAGGCCTTTATTAAAGCAAATTGAAACCCAAATGTTTACTCCGCCAGTCTCTCGAACATCTCACTTTTTTTTTTCACTTCTAGTAATTGGGCTCTCGATGTCATGAAGAGGATCTTGGACTTGCTTAGAACCTTCTTGGATAACATAATCAGCATCTTATTCATTATAGATGCCACATAAATTGTCATGTAGCACTTTGTCGCCACCTTGGATGCCAACTTTGTTCCTTTGTTAGACGCCACATAAGATGTCATTGTATTCCTATCACCACATCATCATATTTAACACAATTAATGTCCTTATTAAATTATAGGGAGTAATATTTTAGATGAAAAGAACCTTGAAGGACTAAAACCTATGGTTTCAAACTACAAAGACCAAAATCAAAATAAGAGCAAATTAGGAGGACCAAAATATTATATATCTTTTGGAAAAAAAAACATTTAAATACCACTTCAACTTCCAAAACCCAGAATAACCATTAAAACTTGCAGATGACAGAGAAATGATGGGGTGAGATATGGCTATTTCATGTTTTGGCTTAAAGACCAAAATGCCAATTTCACATATTTTTTCATTACATAACAATTTTGTCAAAATCATTACGATTTTTGTCAAAACTATTATGATTTTTGTCAAAATCATTACTATTTTAGTCAATCTCATTACTTAATTGGTCACAGCCCACAAAAATAGTAATGATTTTGACAAAATTCGTAATGCTTTTGATAAGATCGTCAAGTACTAAAAAAATATGTCAAAAGCCACCTCATCTCTTCTCTCGTCCTTTGCAAGTTTAATGGTCTTTTACAGGTTTTGGAAGTTAAAGTGGTCTTTAAATGTCTTTTTCCCAGCCAAATATTACAGAAAAATTTCAAGAAAATACCACTTGAATTTGAAAATATCAAATAGGTAATTTCCCAACAAAATAAGTTGTTAATTGCTTTACTATTCTTGTTAATCCTATTATTGTTGTTGTTAACAAAATTTTAAAGTTCAAGTGGTATTTTTCTACTATTTTCTCATTATTATATTAATCCATTTAATTTTTTAGGGTATTATTCTTAAGAGAAAATTCCATATAAAGACGGTTGAATTACGCAAATTCTAATTTGAGTCACTGAATTTAACAAATTATATATCAGGTTATGCGTCATAATTAGGAATTTAAAATTTGGGTCAAATTATCTCTATATCCTCTAGCTATAATGTCCATAAAGAAGCTTCTTCCTCCCATGAATTCTGTCTACTCTCCAGAATCATCATTTATGGACCCTTTCTTTCCTCCTTATTTCTAGTAAACCCGTCTGCTTTATGATATTTGCTTTCCCTACTCTCCCTTTCATTACTCCTCTCTTTATCTCCATTATCTATCTGAGATTCACATCGATTTCCTTCTCCAGAGAAAAATGGCTTCTCATGGCAAAGCCCTTGAGGGATCAAATAAGGATGATGAAGATAGAGCACGAGGGGTGAAGAGGACCACTATGAACGATAGGGGAATGAAGAGATACGAAGATGGTGTGATGCGTGAAGGAAGAAAACAACCGGCAGCAACACATGTGCAAACAAACCCCGTTTAAACTAAGGAATAATAACGGAGGATTGACCGATGCTCAATTGGATTCAATGGAGACACCCCTCTCCTAACACACGGCGTTCCGTCCTGTAGTACTTCTTAAAGAGTTTATTGATGGGAAAATTCATCTCATATCAGTAAAAAAAAACCCAAAAAAATCATATGTCAAAAAAAAAAAGCTCTAGGGCCTTTTTTTGTTATTATTTCATAAAACGTTAACAACTAAATCAATCTCATTAACAACTAAATCAATACCCAAATCAATACCCGTTAACAACTAAATCAGTTGCATTAACAATAATATCTTAACAACTAAATCAGTCTCATTAACAACTAACTCAGTACCCGTTAACAACTATATCAGTTTCATTAACAACTAACGTTTTATGAAATAATATCAAAAAAGACCCTGGGGCATTTTTTGACATGTGACTTTTTTTGGGCCTTTTTTGATATTTTTTTGTTAATATGGGCCCTGAGATGAATTTTCTCTTTATTGATAGAGCAAGTAATAGAATCATAGCCAAAGAGAGTTGTCATAGATGGTAAGAGATTTGTTCAAGTCTCAAAGGGATGTGTGTTCGATCCATTTGTCATTTGGGGCTCGCTTTGGTATGCGATCTCGTAAGTCCCATTAAATCTTTCAAAGAAGCGCAGGGCGCTCTTAGCGCTAGTGGGGGGCGATGACGACGCGAACCCTTCCAAAATCTTTTTTTAGCAAAAAAAAAAAGTAATAGAATCATATTTTCAATTGTGCTATTTTAATAACTAAAGGATATGTAAGTCATTTGAATTAGTTTTAAATCTTTATTATAACGTATAACCTGGTATATAATTTGTTAAATTTAGCGACTCAAATTCAAATTTAAATAATTCAACCATTACGTGCGATTTTCCCTATTTTTAAACTCCCTCCCTCAAATCGAAGGGTGGTCCTCCTGGGTCCGGATCCTCTCATTATCCCCCATCTCCCCATCCCTCACATACGGGCCAGATTCAAATCTTGATCCAACGGTTCATATTTTTTAAAAATAAAAAATTTGGACGGGGACTGCATCTCGGCCGTCCAAATCTAAATCGGACGGCTGAGATGCAGCCGGACAGAGGATGAGCAGAGGGAGGACTGTGAGAGGACCTGCTTCCGTCCTGCTGTAGTAACGGTGTCACCTTCCTGCTTCGAAGTTCAGACTTCAGGATGATTCTCGCTTCACAGTAACCTGTCTTCCTTCCTACACTTCAAACTCGAATTTCATGCCTTTATCTATTTTGGGGATTTTCTTATTATTATTTTTTATTATTTTTAAATTATATCCGTTCGATTTTACAATGACTTTTTCTCCTCTTCCTAATCAAATGCTCCTGCTCATGAGGGAAGACAGAGAAAAAGGGATGCAGATTTCCTTAATATCATTTGCCTCATAATCTTTCAGAAGCTGATCACAACTGTTGGGGTGAGAGAGATAGAGAGATGCACAAATCTCAATGAAGCATATTTTTTTAAAAGAAAAAAAAACCACTATTTACTCTTTTTTTTTTTTAAATAGTATTCAAGCATCTTGAATATTTTTTTAAGTCTTAGTTAGTATCGGAAGTATTTTTTAAAGATCCTAAATTTTTTAAGATCAGAAAGTATTTTTTCAAATATCATTCAAGACTGCGAAATATTTTTTTAGTATCAATCAGCATCTTGAAGTATTTTTTTAATACCAGTACCCTAGAATTATTTTTTCAGTCCCAATCAGTAATCTGAAGTATCTTTTTTAGTACCAATTAGTATTCTTAAATATTTTTTTAGTATCAATCGGTCATTAGGAATATTTTTTTATCGATCAATCTAGGAATATTTTTTTAAAGATCATAAAATAATTTTTCAAAATCATAAAGTTTTTTTTTTTGTACCAGTCAATATCTTAAAGTATATTTTTAGATTTCACATTGCTTTATCTTAAAATTAATTTAGGATCTTGAAAAAATAATTTCAGAGTACTAACACAAAAAAATTTATTTCAAAATACTTATTGATACTTAAAAAATACTTTATGATCTTAACAAAAATTTAGAATCTTTAAAAAATACTTCTTGATACTAACCGATGATGCCGGAAAAATACTCAATGCTGAATACTATTTTTTTAAAAGAATTAAAAATTAAAATAAGTGAACAGTGGATTTTTTGAAAAAAAAATACTTCATTGAGAGTGAACAGTGGATTTCTTCATAGAGATTCTGAGGTAAAATCTGCATCCAAAAGATATCGGATCTGCTTTCATCTATTTAGCGGTTCTGACATTCACCGCTCTATGCCTCTTTCTGTTTCGATTCTTTTATCGCATCATTGTGTGTTGCAGGCGCAGCAAAATCCACCACGTCTCATCCTCAACATTCTCTGTCGTTAAAATTTCTTGTTTGACTCACTGAATTATTCGAGCTCAAGAATAAGAAGAGGATAATCATGATGATGACGGCGATGATGGGATTGAGCATGCAGGGCATGTTGGATCTCATGGTGGCTGGGGTTTCCCTGTTGATTGGTTTGGGAATTTTTTGTTTCATTGCTTCAATTCTATGCTTTGCTGCATTCTTCCTCAATTCCAAGGACGTATCCTGAATCCTTGCACTATTGGTATGCACTAACATACCCTCAATATAATCTCTCCTTGAATTTTGATATTGTTTAGATTAGAGCTGTAACTTTGATATTGCCAGTTGGAGTATTCTTATAATCTTTTCATTGATAGGCTTAGACGATTTATTTAGAGTCCTGTGCATTTGTTACTCATGAATTGATCGCCTCTTTGGACTTCTGATATGCTTAGGAAAGGCGCACTCGTATATTTGAGAACATGCTTCTGTGTGGATTCTTATATGTTTAGGCGAAGTGCACTTGCAATAAGCTAATTACAGTATATGATTAATCTGAAGACTAAAGTGATCATCATAACTTAGGTAGTGTCCAGTGAGTTTATTGCCATATTTCTGTTTGGACTTCTCATATTCTCTGGCAAAGTGTAGAACTGTTAAGCCATTAATTTTCAAATATGTTTAATCTGTTATGTATATAATATTCATGGCTTCTCTTGGGTCCAGTGAACTTATTACCCTCAGCTAGTCATGTTGTAATTATCATATGCTTAGGCAAAGTGCACTGCAGCTTAACTAAATATATGTGGTTAATCTGAAAAGCTTAGTAATCTTCATGATTTTGGGGTCCAATGAGTTTGTTGCCTATGTTTACTTCTGCGTGTTATTCTCAAATGCCAAAGTGCACTACTGTTGAGTTAATAATCATATTTGATTAATCTGAACATAGCAGAGAACTTCATGGCTAAATATTTTTATTATGAATTTTTTTGGTCTGACATGACTTATAATTGAAATCTTATTTTGTGTAAAAAGTTTTCGCAAAGAGTATGGTTAATCCAACTTTTTTGACAAAATTTTGTTTGTTTGTGTGATTATGCAAGATAGAAATTCTAGAATATGTCTACCATGCTATAAACTCCTCTACTGCCAGTGCTAACAATCCTGCTATTCACCCTATGCTGCCATTATATTGATGCCCAACAAATAATAGTAATATCATAAAGCAGTTTCATTAATGTAACATCCTCCTGTGGTGTACTTTTTAAGGGATACATATGATCATGAGAAGCTGAGAAATAGGTAACTAGAGTTGTATTTTGCCTAAACTCAGCATATTGTCGATCTCACTCCTTAGCAAATTCTTAATGTATAAGCGTCTTTCACGATTCACATGTCATACCCCATCACCTAACTTTTACTGCCCATGCTTGTGCTCTATAACAGAAGTCTTCATCACTGCAAGGATTGCTGTGGTTTTTGAAATTTGTGTTAAACATTTCTGAACCATCAGCTATGTTCAGAAAGAATCATTTTTCCCTCCTGTTGAAAATTCAGGGATGGGGTTAGAGTCTTACTGCTCAAAGAAAAAAGTGACTAGATTTGGGGAGGGAAGGACAAGGATTCTGACGATTCCAGCTTGGAAGCGCTGATGTTTAGAAGGATGACATGTGGTGTTTGAGTCACAAAATGAATGGGGGAGAGATGATCCATTTGCTTCATGGAAAAAAATACACTTCTGAAAGATGTCTTGGAAAGCAACTATATTTTTAAAAGTAAAGCCCACTCTTAAATTTCCACTTAGAAGTCACATGAAACATTGAACACATAAAAGAGTGTTAGCCACCTCCTTGGTATTGCCATATTCTTCCACTTTAAGCCAATAAAGGATCACTGGAGTTGCAGAGCTTAATATTGTCTACACAATTAGGATATGCATTCACTTTCTCACACATGATTGGTCCATTCATGGGCTCATAGGCATTCATTTATTATCGCTGGTTTTCGGAACTGTATCAGATGAATAACCTTCAGAGCCTGATCTAAGTTGAAGCTTTGCATTTGTTTCCTTCATTAAGTGCAAATGCTTTGGAGTCTGGACTTCTTAGAGTTACGTTATGCCTTTTAATTTTCGATAGGTTCAGGGACTCAAACCCTATTCCAAGGTCATAGGAACCATGACTGATGACTATAACTTACACTCCTAATCATAGAATTCATACTATTTTTGCTTTTCTGTTTCTGGATATTTGTTTTATTGGAAGATAAGTTTTAGATCTTTTATGAGTTTGTGCAAGTACCAGACAGTTGCTATCTCTATAGATCTTTTTTGAGAATTTCTACCTTAAATAGCAGACATAAACCCTTGAGGAGATTTTCATATTACACACATTTCCTCCTCCTAAATGCAGATTAAATACCCGGGGAAACATCGTCTTCACTGAATTCTTTCTTGGTAATATAAAGGGTTTTCCCTTTTAAGGTTTAGAGAGAAAAGGGTTTTCACCTCTCCCAACAAGTACGCTTCCCAACATTTGAATTTGTGTTTTCTTCCTTATGGGGGCGAGGCCGTCTTCACTGAATTCTATAATGAGGGGTTTTAAATTCAAACATAAGCTGACTCATGAACCAAAAACTGTAAAATTGTGGAAAGCATCAAGTATTTGCACAATATTTTATTCTGCTTTAATTCTGTGCTTGTTTTTATTACTTCTTCTGGCTTTGATATTGCTGTACTATTCCACAGTTTCTCTCGGTGGCCTCTTTAAAACGATTAAGTTTCAGATGTTAACTCTCGTATTTGGATCAGACGTTCTTGATCAACGTGCTCAATTTGGTTGCAGGAATTCGTGGCTTATGGAGATTCATTCATCAAAATGGAGCCATGTTGTTGCAAGAATCAGAGTGTTTGAAAAAGTTGAGGATGCAATATTGCTTCATGAAGCAGGAAATAGGAATGTAGCCTCTGTTCAGTATATAGTCAATAAAAGTTCAGTGGTTAGATTTTACTTCTCTCCCACTCTTGTAAGATCATTCTTTTAAATTAGTTAAATTAGGTATTTGTTATGAATGTTCGTTGATTTTCCTAAAATACTAATTTCTAATCATGTGGGTTTAACTGCCCTTGATGAAAACTCCATTGCTATGTGCAATAATTATAAATATTTTGGTGAAAAAAATTATAAATTTAGGAATAAAGTAGATCGGGGTATGAATGATATTGAAGGTTAAAGTAAACATCCTGTCTAACTCTTATAGTCAGGATCAAATGTATTGATAAATTAGGTGATTCTCTCACATAACTTGTACAAAAGCTGAGAAATGAGTTGCGCTATTCATGAATAATGCAACTTATTATAAATTTTATATTAGTTAATGATATTGATATACATTCATCTCAAATGGGGATACCTTCAAAATGTATCAAACTAAACAAAGCTTTGTTTTTTGGGACAGTTGAGAAACTAGTGTTCCTCTAGATGAACTAAACATGTTTCTGATTCAACAGGTCTTATGAATACAAATATTTTGAGCTAGAATTTACAATTGCATTAGAAATATAGCGAATACAAATTATGAAAATAAAATAAAAGAAATACAGCGAATACATTCTAATTTCTATTCACTTTCTCATCCCTCTAATATTTTTTTTGATACTTCATCCCTCTAAAATTCATTCCATGTACCCAACGTGGTCTTAGATTCTTTCACTGCATAATTCTGTTTTGCCCAATGTCATTGTTGTACACTTCATGGGATTTTATTCTAATACTAATTTTGATGCATTAATATTAATGTAAAATATATATATAAAAGAACATAGGGGCAAGTTTTGATTAGCGGTGGAGAATTAATTTTAACTTTTACCAAATAAATATGTGAGCGTAGTTTTATTTTGTAAAGCTGCAACTTATTTTTAAAGGGTTAATATGCAAATTTGTTCCGGAAGTTTTCGCTGAGAAGTAATGTTGCTTTGGAAGTTTTTTCCAAGTTCAATGTCACTTCAAAAAGGTTCAAAACGTAAGAACATTCTTTCATACTTGTTAAAAAACTAACCTAACCGTTAATTTTTTAATAAAAGATGGCAATGATGCTCAATTTTAACATTTTTAGGGTAACATTGAACATAAGAAAACTTTCCAGACAAATTTACACATTAACCCTAATTTCAAATGTCATGCCAAACAAGCATGCATGTGTATTCAATTAAAAAATATATATATACGTGAAGGTAGTTTTTTTTTTTTTTTTTTTTAGCTGCATCATGAGTGGGGATTCAAATATAGAAGCAACTTGGGAAATTCTGAAATCTCAATATCTACTTAATTTGCACTAAAGTTACAATTTACAAGGAATAAACAAATCAACAATTTTTATTTTGTTTCATAATTTATTTCCTTAGGTAAAAAGTATTAACTTACAAGTTAATTTAGGAGGGAAGAAATTCATCAGGAAAAAAAAAATTAGTGAAAGAATGTGATTGCTATTTTTTCTTTTTCTGTTTCCTAGAATACACCATTCCTCGGATGCCATCCGGATCCGCGATGAAGCCCAACGGCCGGTAGAACCCGAGAACTCGGGGCTCCGAATAAAGCGCGATGTTACTAATCCCCTTTTCTAACAATTCCTTGATCAGCCTCTCCATCACCGCCTTCCCCAATCCGATCCCTTGGAACGACGGATCCACCACCACGTCCCATATGATCGCGTTGAACACGCCATCTCCGGTCGCTCTCGCAAATGCCACCGGCTTCTTCGTCTTCTTGTACTCCACCCACAGCACCGTCTCCGTGTTATCCAGCGCGATCCGGATCTTTTCCGGGTCACGTTTGGGGAACCCTACCGCTACGAAGATGGCGTTGAGCTGGTCAAGGTTCAGGTCGTCGGTGTCGCGGCGGAGGATGAAGCCGCGGGATTCTAGTGTTTCGTCGGAGACCGAGAACTTTGTGGCGGCTATGGTCGGGAGTTGAGCTGAGACGGCGAGGCTTCTGCGGGGAGGGTGAATTGAGGGTTTGATGCGGAGTGAGGAAGGGAGAGGGGTGGAGAATATGGCGCGCAAGTTCATTATTGAAGCTTGGGTACTTTGATCCTTGTTCCGTGGTATTGGATGAGGAATAAAGTAAAGCCGTGAATTCGAAGAAGCTAGTGAAGTGTTATTGTGCAATTTGTGGCTGTGATGGAGCATCTCTGGGGATAATACCGTTGTGTACGTGTACTCTGATTGGCGGGAATTCGGTGGGCCCACTCGTTTATTTACTTTTGGATTTTCCTTTAGAACAAGTTTTTATTTGTATGTTCAAAACTTTTATGGAAAAATATTTCTGTTGAAGATATTAAAATCTGTCCAACAATTATATTGACATTAAGTACGGTTTAGCTTTATTTGGGATTGAATCTTAATTTAATCGTTAAGTTGTGTGATTGAATATCTCACTAGTTGCACATTGTGGGCACATACTGTTCAACTTTTCTGACTCAGTTCTTTTTAATCTAATGGCTAATTGCTAGTAGTTGCAAATTGTGTTGTACTTTTCTTGAGCAATATGAACCCCCCATATTAGGTGATCTGCTCTGGCATCCCTAATCGGAAAAATATTTCTGTTGAAGATATTAAAATCTGTCCAACAATTATATTGACATTAAGTACGGTTTAGCTTTATCTGGGATTGAATCTTAATTTAATCGTTAAGTTGTGTGATTGAATATCTCACTAGTTGCACATTGTGGGCACATACTGTTCAACTTTTCTGACTCAGTTCTTTTTAATCTAATGGCTAATTGCTAGTAGTTGCAAATTGTGTTGTACTTTTCTTGAGCAATATGAACCCCCATATTAGGTGATCTGCTCTGGCATCCCTAATCTAACCCTATTCTAATAACATTGTTAATTTAAGCTCCTGATGTAATGAATGAGAAGAAAAGTTTAGCTATTGGTGAACTACAATAACGTTTTGCTTTACTAAAATAAGCACTAATGTATTTTAAATTAAAAACGAATGATAATGGACAAGGTTTTAGGTAGTTAAATGGACAATCAGAGAAGCTGCTGTTGAGCTGTCTGTTGGGGCTCCCTGAAAGCATTGACAGAGACTGAGACTTGAAGCTGCAAATGAGTCCAGTTTCCGTAGATATAATGTTTTCTGTAAAATTGTGGCACGTGAAAGCTTTGCAGTTCATATATGTGAAAACTGCTGACAAACGTTCACCAATTTGACTGTCAAAATATAAACCATAATTGTATTAATTTTTCAGGAGTAGAGTGAAGAAAAGTTGCATTATTGGACCTTTTTGGACTGTGA
Organism: Acacia melanoxylon; assembly: GCA_019022615.1. NCBI lineage: Eukaryota > Viridiplantae > Streptophyta > Magnoliopsida > Fabales > Fabaceae > Acacia > Acacia melanoxylon. Next base: position 193,197 of record JAFJYJ010000037.1, read on the forward strand.
AGGAAGCGCGACTGGAACCTGACATTTCATTTTAAGATTATTGATCCAGAGTTTGCAAGGGAGAGGTAATATTTTCTTCCAGTATTTACTTTTTTTTGTTTTTGTTTTTGGGATACTATCTAGTATTTTCTCTTACACTTAAGGAGCGAAATATTTGTGGCTAACTTGGTGCCAGCTCTCGAGTATTTTGGTGCTCATTTGTAAGAGGGAGTTTTACTACTGAAGGATTCGATATTTGAGTGTCATGCTTATCTCTTTGTCATAACCTTTTGCCAAACTTTATGATTGTTTTACTTTTTTGACCAATCATGACATTTTGAACTTCTATTTTATGGTTATCGTTCTTTCAGCTTGTCTTTTCTCTAATTTAGTACTTAGTAGTTAGGATTTGGGGAAAAAATAAAGAAGTGTTAATCTAACTTCTTGCTTTAGTAATACAATACTTTTTCTTTCCAGTGCTTTTTTATCCTTCAGAGAAACCCGATTAAAAATTTGATTCTATTCTCGTGGGAAGGACAAATTTTTTTTTTTTTTAAAAAATAAAAACTCATTGATGATTTTTGGGTTTTTGGCTAAACAGTGACAATATAAATTTAAAGAATTACATGGAACAAATTGAGTCATTGAGAGTTTAGTCAGGACTCATGAGAACCAAAAGATTAATACTCTTTTTTGTGTGCGTAAAAACTCTTGTTGGTCCTGTTCACTTGAATTTATTTCCGTTACAACCACATCAAATGCGGTTTTTTTGCTTTTGGGGCAAGTTTTGCCTCCCCTCCCCATGCCCTTCATTGTGATTTATCTTTTCCCTCCTTGTGTGAATTAGAAAAGTGTAACAGAGATTGCTTAGCATTTTGCATTTGCCTGCCTGTAAGGATTGAAAATGACTCATGACAACTCACATTAAACTCCCTGAGCCTTATTTGCCGTAGATCAGTAAATGCTTTTGCTGCTTTCTGCAGGTTCATGCTTATGACACATGCTCTCTGACTACTCAAAACTTCAATTGGCCATATATGCAGTTCTCTTTTCTACCTATGGGCAGTTGTTTCAACGCATAACGTAGAAAGAGAATTATCCACATTAATGTCTTCAATCTGTTCCCTAAAGCAGTTTTTAGTCGAACATTATAAAGAACTGACTGACCTCCGAATTTGTCGTCTTTGGAGAATTCTCTGCAATGACTTTCTGAATTTCTCTCTCCAAATTTTCAAAGGTGGCTTGCTTTAGTGATAGATTTTGGTATCGATGATGTCAGGCTTTGGTTAACAATATGATAATAAGTTAATTCCCCGCAGTTGTCTCTTGAAAAGGAATATGACAAGGGGGAAAGAAAAAGACAACCTAATTTGCCGTTCTGAGTCCTTGTGATTATGAAGTTATTCAATAAAATTTTCACATGCTAGGATGTCTGTTTGGAAGACCAACCTAATAAATAAAGTGATTCTTTAAGGGACTTAACAAAAAATATCTCATGTGTGAAAGACAAAATGAAGTCTTGCTCATTATTATGTATTTATTTCAGTTGCTTGCAAAACTTTTGTTGCCTTCTGGTAGTTGCACCTGGGCTATAGATTCCTTTTCTTTGTCTAGGTTTAAAAATAGTTCACAAAAATTCTTGATCTTACCGTCTAGCCAGCAAGGGATCTTGTTTTTGCGCTTCAGCACAATTAAAATAGGAGTTATTTGGGTTTTTTAAACTGATAGGAACACAAAGTAAACATTTAAAAGCTATTCTAGACCCAATTATTGGTTCTGTCTAGACCAGGCAATTACTGCACAATTTAACTATGTACCTTTGTTTGTTTCCTTTTATTCCAGCTTAATATGATTCCAAGAACTACTCTTCTGCAGTTGTCTAATGCAAGTCCAGTTTATACCTCAATGTTATGCCTTCAAACTAGTATTATTATCATCAGAACAAAATTTCAGTATCAAAGGAAGGAAGGAAGGAAGAAAGCTCAAGCATATATGGAATAAAAGAATCACACACACTCATTTTCTCCCAGGTTCATCTGCTTTAAGAGGTCTGAGTCGATGCTTTGAGCCTATGGATTTATACTGTAACTGAGGGTTCATTTGAAATCCAAAGGGCGATGCTAACTCATGACTCTTTGTTTTTATCCTTTTGAAGAATGAAAGTTATAGAACAGTTAATATATGAACAATAAAAGGGATTGAAAAGTTCAGGTGACATGGACCGGTGTGGAAAATATTCTGGATGGGGTTAAATTCCTTGCATGCCATGCCCTTCTAGAGCTTGGCAATAAGCCAGAACAGATAAATAAATAGATTTTTTCTAATTAAAAAGGCTAGCTTATAATTATTTTTTGGGGCTAAATAATGTGTGACAAGACACTGTTAATTTAACCACTTTCAAAGAGAAAGGAACATTTTTCTTGCCTTTCAAACATGACTACTAGCAGCACTACCAGCCTCAACCAGCGACTCGTCGTCTTCTTCCTCCTCCTCTTCTTTTACTTCAGCATTCCTTCCATATCTTTTCTTGCTTGCTTGCTTGCTAGTCTTCTTGCCTGATAATAGGCTTTTATGATCATTATCTTTATGCTTTGTGAACTGATCAGAGCCACGACTTCCTTCACCGTTTATGCCTAAATATTGAAGGTGACTTGGACCAGAAGATGCATCAGAAGCCATTGAATCATCATCATCATCATCATCATCGTTATGGCCATTATTACCATCGTCCTCTACGCTTTTCACATCTTCATCATCACTGTAGCTTGGTTCTGTGTGAATGTGAGAACCAATATAAGCAGTCCATCCAGACTCGTTATCTCCACTAAATTCCCCAGAAGCTTGGGAAGGCTCCATGGACACGCTTCAGGAACTAGAGCATAATAAGACCCAGCAAGTAAGAAGTTTTATGCTTTCATCAAAATATGGGTCTCTGATCTCTGCCTCTCTCTACTGCCACCTGAACTAATTTTTATCCTCTTCCTGCCTTATTCCTAATCCAACTTTTTAGTTTTCTTTTTAATTTAAAATATGGACACATCGAATTTCAGGACATATTGTTTATTATGAACGAAGGTTTAGGAGCAAGTCCCACTAATGACTTGATGTAGATTCTACTATATATTGATATATTAATATATTGATTTTATCCTCAAAATATTATTTTTAAAGAAATTATATTATTTTCTTTGTTAGAAAGCTGGGTAAATTGTAGTTTTTAGGACAAGACAAGAGGCCTATCACAACAGTAGTGCACGTTTAACCTTCATTATTGAGTCGCCAGTGTACGTCTGAGTTACCTGGCAATCCTAGCACCATGACTTGCTGTCATTGCATCTCACTAAAAGAGAGGATATTTCTTTGTTATAAATAAAGCAAAATTGTCCCCTTTATCTGATATTACGTAGGGTAAAATAAATCTGTCTACCTTACTTTAGGAAAGATCTGCTGTTTAGGCTCACACGAGTCAAAAATATTTTGCTCCCTTCATATTCCGGCAATTGTGGAAAAGATTGAAAGACTATAATTAGCAACAGTTGTTCTGTATTATCCTTACCAACTTGAATTATTGTTAGTTACAATGTTGGAGTGTTATTAAAAAATTTCATGGGTTATTTTTTAATTACCCTTTGGCTCCCTAGAATCCAATGCTTTTTCTAAATCATGTTACCAGATACTCAAGCATACAACTAATCAGCACAAAGGCTTTGTAACCAAAATGCCTTTCAAAAGTGTTTTTTCAACAAGGTGGAGTTCGGACTAGGTTGGCTCTTTCTGTGGGATAGGTAATCCACCACTAGATCAAGTACCTTAGGCAAAAAATTTCATGAGTTATTGTTATGATACTTTTGAATAAGTACTTAACTCATGGTTCTGAAGTGCATGTTTTTCTGTTTCTGTTTTTGTTGTCAATGCAACCTTCCCTGTCAATGGTATATCTAAAGAATGGGTTATTGATAAAGTACATTAGCATGGTGTAATTTATGTTATCAACGCAACCTTTGTATCAGTGGTGTGTTTATAGAGTAGGTTGTTGATAGAAGTATACTGGCTTTGTGTAAACTATGCAGCCAAATCTATTGCAATGGAATACAACTTTTTGTCACAGTATATTGGCGTAGTTTAATCTAATATATGTTGCTTGAGACTTGTTTAAACCTTTGCTTTATTGAAATGTTAGTTCTCTGCAAAAACAAGTTTTAGTTGCTAATAATTACTTGTTAATGGAGCATCTATTTATAGTACATTTTGGCAAAAGAAGATAAAATGGTCAAAATTAAAATGCTCAGGAACGAAAGAAAACAAAATGTAAGAGGATGTGTGAGAGTAGCGGTTGGGTTTCTCTCATCATCTTTTTCTTATTATCCCTTATAATCTTTAAATCACATCTATCCAATCAATACAATACTACTTTTATTTTTCTCTCACTTTCTCAATCAACGACCCAGATTGAGTCGACGAGAGAAAATGAGAAAAGAGATATGGAGAGAATCTCTATCCGTGAGAGTAGTAGCATATTTTGTCATTTAGTACAGCTTCAAATCTCAGTCATGTCATCGAAAACAAGGACAGTTTTTTGCTGGACATGAAACAGGGAAGCCAACTGGGGTCATTTGTCGTTTTGCTCTTAGTGTATTAGATGTGAATGTGATTGTCATTTTGCCTTTCCCCCCCTCCTCCTGTATTTTCCCATATGCCACTCTGTCTTCTCTTTCCCCCTCAAAATTTACTTGCTGATACATTATAGGAAATAGACGGAAAAAGAATTTGAATTTGTAAAATTTTAAATTAGATATTTTTTAAGAAAGTAAGTTTTGAATTGCTTATCAAGTTAATCATTTGGAAAGTTCTTTTTCCGCCTTTTTCTCTTAAATATTTTTGATGAAAAATTTAAAATTTAAAGTGTACATAAATATTTATGCAATTTTCAGATATCTGTTGGTTATTATTCATCCAAAATCTGAGAACGTTCAGAACTTATGGCAAAAATAATTTTTGGGTTTACGTCTAATTTGGCCCTAAAAGTTTTTACATATCTAGAAGTTTTTTGTGTGAAAAAGACAGAAAAAGAATATAGAAATTGTAAAATCTCGTATTTCTTGTAAAATGAATTATTAATTGTTTATCAACCGTCTTCGTTACATTATCAATTCTAGACAATAAACTTGATTTACGATTTTTCAATTTTCATTTTTTTTTAAGGTTTAATGTCACACAAAAGAAAAAGTATTAAATTAGGTGTAATGTCTCCCGACTATTATTAAAGTTGGAGCAATGTCACCTCTGTAGTCATATAGACGTCTGTCAGACCTTATGCTAAGTATGATTACATGTGATTGTGAATTGTGATTGCGATTGCGATTTCCTTTTGTCGTCGGCACCCTTGGAGTTATCGTGAAAGAGTAATGTTTATGTTAGAAGTATTCAAGAAAAAGGAATAATGTCATTCAAATTTAACAATGAAAAAAAAAGGCATATGAAAGATTGATGAAAATGCATAACAAAATAAATCACAGTAATTAAGTACTCCCTCCGGTCCTAATTATAAGATAAAATTGACTTTGTTTGGAGAAATTAAGGAAGCTAAGTAAACTACTTAATCATATCATATATTGTATATTCTAAGATTATATATTAGTTTATTACCAAACTAGTTAATTCGAGAGAAAAAAAAAAAAGAATACAATTACTCTAAAGTAATATAATTAGCTTTTCTTAATCTTTCTAAAAAAGTCAACTTTGTTTTATAATTAGGAATGGGAGGTAGTATTTTTTTATTAATAAAGAGTTTGACACAAAAAATTTGGGGAAAATTTCATTAAAATACCTTTTGAATTTGCAAAACCTCCAGAAGTCTTCCGAATTTGTAAAAAGACTGAGAGGTACAAAGGACTTATGAAGGATATGCAAATTCGAGTGAAATTACCCTTTTGCCCTTACTTTTAAATAAAAAAAAATACCCTCCACCCCCCGACGTGACTGGGCTCCCACCACCGCCGGCCCACCCCGCCCGTATATTTCTTCTTTTTTGTAAATTTTAAAAAAAAATGATACTACCCAAAAAAAACTTCTGGGTCCTGAATGCCCCTTACCAATACTTCCGGGGCGAAAATGATATTTAATCCTACTTTAAAATATTATCTATAGGGGAATATATTTTTGTATAATTTCAAGTGGAGTTATGGACAATTTAGCTTTATCTTTAGAATTGGTACCTTTTCATCCTATTTTATGTTTTTATGCGACAAACTTTTCGGCTACATCTGTTTCTTTCTGGATGATTGCTTCCTCTTCATTATCAGCAAATCGGCAAAACCAAACCAAAATATCACACTCTCAATAACTTCTGCAGTATTTCTTTTCATAAGGTTACGAGTGAATCATATTTGAGTATTGTTGACCCTAATTTAAAAGGTAGTTTTTCTAAATACATTTAATTTTTGGTTCACATATATTCAAACTTGGAACTTCATACTTAACATTTTAGCATTTTTAGATTCTTCACTTAAGATATTGTGAAAAAATTTATTGAATAGTGTTATTCATGACCTTATAATAATGACTATTGAATGATTGTACTTTCATTTCAAGTATTTTTTGTTAGGCTCAATCCATTATCACTAATTCATTAAGCATAGATGTGTTGATGATAGTTTTTTGTTTTTTGTCAGCCATAATAAGGGAATTAATGAGTACACCTAACTCTTGGTGACACTAAATATCAGAATTTAATCTGTTATTAGGTCAAAAAGTGTGGATTTTAATCAAAACGTCCATCAATATTTTTGTCTACATTTTGTTGGGGTACAAGGGAACAAATAAAAAGAGAAACAAGTAAAAGATTTCCAGAGATGTCAGGTTTAATTATGAAGAGAACGTGAGAGATGGGTTTTGCACATTCAAATTTTTAAAACTATTTTTTTAAACATAAATTATCTATAAAAAAAAAAACTATCTTAAAAAAGTTTAAAAAATTAAGTAAACTCCATGCAGAATTATTGCAAGGGAAACTTTAAAAGGTTTATTTGATGTGAGGGAAATAGAGGGGGAAATAGATGAAAATTTAGGTTGTGTTTGGTTTGAAGGGAGCATAGAGGGGGGAGGGAGGAATTTTTTTTACCATTATACCCTCATATATTTTATCAAATTCTAATTTTGCTCCTCTTGTTTCTTTCCTTCATCTTCAACCTCTTGACAGCCTCCATCTCTCTTTCTCATGACGACGGCGACGTATGGTGACGACGAGGATAGAGAGATCAGACTTTCACTTCCCATGGTGAAGAAGCACGGCTCTAAGCTTCCAAGCTTCCCAGATTTGAGCTCTCTCAATTTGATCGGACTACTCCGTCTCCTTCCCTCCGATTCTCTCCCTCTCCTCTTGGTCGACTTCAATGGTCAAGTATGCATGTGTCTCCTGCCTTCATTTCAAGGTCCAAGCCCTCACAACTAGACACCAATGACGGAAGAAGGAAATGGTGCCACCAACGAGAAGTAAGGTGAAGGCGAGGGGGAAGAATCGAAGGTTGGTCTCTAGTGGGCTACTGTAGCTACGGAAGGAAAAAAAAACAAGAGGGGCAAAGTTGAAATTTGCTAATATGAGGGTATAATGGTCAAAAATTTTCCTCCCCTCCCTCCCACACCTTTACCTCAAACCAAACACAGCCTTAATGATTTCAATTTAATAGAAATGAATAAGGGAAAACCTTTGAAAAATATTTTTTAAAATGCTAAAGGACAAAAAAGTGTTTCAAATATTCATAATGTAATAGAGGTGTGAGGGCCTGATATATCCTTTTCAAAATTAATTGTAAATAACAAAAATGTTCCTTTGAGTTTAAAAAAACTATGCTCCCATTTTGTATAAGGATTTTATAAGTTCATATAAGACTTTAATAAGTTCTAATAAGTTGGCAAAAAAAAATTCTTACAAGATTTTTACAAATTCCAATTCAAAAACCACTACTTGTTACAATAACAAGGTATTGATTCCTACTTTTGATAATGGTTTAATAAGTTCAAATAAGGTTTTCAAAAATTCTAATTCAAAATTTATCACTTGTTACAATGACAAGATATTGATTCCTACTTCTATGTACTAAAGAGTTAACAGGTTCAGATAAGGTTTCCATAAATTCTAATTCAAAAATAACCACTTGCTACAATGACAACTTTATTGACTTTAACTGTTTTTATTAGTTTGTGAGAAAAGTTAGTTGGTGTCTTATAATAAAGACCAGAGGGAGTATTGTCTATTTGTTTTAGCTTTTTTAAAAGTTCTTTATTTTACAATTTACGAGATAAGTATGTGAGAGGAATTTTGTTTTGATTTGTGAAAAATAGCTTCTGAAACCATGCACATATATTGGGTCATTTATATATTTACTCCTTAAATTTTAACCATGGTAGGATATATATTTTTTATTTGATCAAGAGTTTTCCCTTTCGAGATTTAAATGATAAAGGGTTTTCGCTTCTCCTAAAAAGTGCTTTCTTCATATTGGAACTTGTGTTTTATTCATTGCATAAGGCCATTATCATTGATTCATTTCAACCAATATTTTTAAAAAGGTATGATAAAACACCAACTAACTTTTCTCACAAACCAATAAAAACAGTTAAAGTCAATAAAATTATCCAAGAATTTAAGTAATTTTCTTGATCTTTCTGGACTTTAAAGATATTTTTCTTAAAATTTTCCTCCACTACCCCTCATTCCTGTCCTACCAAACAGATGCTGGGGGTGAGGATTGGACAGTTATGACCTTTGCTTCCGCGTTGCCACACAAATCAGATTTTCATGTGCGTTGTGTGTCTCACCCAACAAATAACAATACCGTGTTCCCTATCCTTCTACCAATTTCATGGCTCACCTAGTCCCTTTGTCTTTTTCTTTGTCTTTTTTTCCCTTTTGTCCCTTCAAACCAGGAATATTTTCGAGATAAATAAATAAATTTGCAAATGTAAAGGTATATCCTATTTATAAATCCCTCTTCACTAAAAATATTGGTCATATGTCTAGTTTGGGGGTAATAAATGAGATTGTGATAATTTTGCTCATATTAATTATAACAATGAAAATAAAGAAAGAAGAAAGAGTTAAAAGATGCCCATTAATAAATGAGTGCAAAATTAAAAATTTACCTCCTAATCGTTGAAACTACATACGTTTTAGTATGTATAATGTAGTTAAAATATACTTATGAATAAGACCAGAGTGATACACTTTTGTTTCTAGATAAGATAAAAATAAATTGAATAATAACAGTAGTAATAATAATAATAACAACAATAAAAAGATATAATGAGCATTATATATATTATTTTTTCGTATAATAAAAAACAACGACAACACCAATATATAGTAAGTATAGTGGTATAAGGCCCTAGTAGATCTTTTAGGTCTAGAATTCAAATCCTAAAAGAGTCATTTGTATTAGGCGAAGCAGCCAGCTAGCCACGAACTCTAGTGAATGATAATATTAAAAAATAAAAAAACAAAGACAAGAATAAGTAATTAATGATCTCTCCATATATTACACGTGCCATTTTGCCGGGAGGTTTGCAATAACGGATTCATGATGGTGAACAAATGAGAAGTATAGTCCGTACACATATATAACATATAGATAATCAAATTATGTAAATTAAAAAATTGGTTGACAATAATAAATATGTAAAATTATATTTTAGTTTTTAAAAATATCTATATTGGGGGAGAGGGAAAGTGACATAGAGAAAATTAACAGACAAAAGATGTGTTTGAAATAATTAATGTATTGGTACAACAAGTTATTAGTGGGATCGGAGAAATTAAAAAAAGTTAGTTAAAATTTTAAACTAGCACTCCAAAACGCATATTTTTTTATATATAGGGCCGGATGAAGTATTATTCAGAAAGAAAGATAAGAAAATGCCAATTGAATTTCAAAATATCAAATTAGTGATTTTCTATAAAAATGAGTTGTCAATTATTATATTTTTGTAGATAACAAGACGAATTTAGGATTTTGAAATTAAATATTGTATTCCATTTTGGGACTTTAGATCTTTGCTTCAAGTAAAATATATTCTTATCATAACTTCTAGAATGAGTTAGTTAATACACACCTTATATTTAACTTTTGTTTTCTTATAGGCAAAAACATAACTTTGGCCCTCTAACTCTATACAAAATCTCAATTTGGTCCTTGAACTTTTAGTATCTTTTTTAATCTTTTAATCCTATCACTTTTTGTATGAATTGTTGATTTTTTTGCAATATTCATTAATACGAGTATTTTGAAAATTAAACTTTATTTATTAGTATTTGACAATGTTTTCTCAACTATAAAATTTCAATGTCCACATCTTTTATTAAGAACGGTTAGAAATAAAGAATTGATGAAAAGCCAATTTTTAAAGTTAAGGAACTAAACTGAAATCTTGTACAAAATACATTTTTTATTGTAAAGAATTGTTTACAAGAGAATGCTGAGAAAATATACCGAAACCTTGAAGTGGAGATTTAAAACAGAAGAAAAGATTAAGAAAATATCACTTAAATTTTAAAATTTCAAACCAGTTTTATTGCTTACAAGAATGTAGATATTAGCTATAAAAGTAAAGTAATTAACAATTTATTTTAGTAAGAAATAATTTATTTGAGATTTTAAAGTATTTTAAAAAAAATATTTTTCTCTTTAAAATCCTTCAATTAGGATAGCTTCTAACATTCCTCAAAATTCTATACCACCAAGAATATACTAATTTGAATTTCATAGAATGAAGCTTGAAGAAAAGAGGAAGAGACATATCTGTACCCGTTTGGTAACCTTTTTTGAAAAATTATTTTGAGCAAGCTGAGATAAAATTACTTTTATAACTTAAATCTTAAAATGCTATTCTCTAAAAGGAATTTCCAAACGGGCACTTTACAGTTCAAACTAGAGAGAGAGCTGGCTTCCACATTTCTAGGAAGTCACGAAGAATGAGGAAACAGGACAAAAGAAAAAAGAGGTACCTACTGGGAAGACAAATAAATAGCCCACATGAAGATATAAATGCAAAGCTCAAAAGTTTGGTATCTTTCTTTACTGTGGTCCATCATCTCCTTCCATTCTTCGTAGGCCCTAATCTAATTGCTAATTTCCCCAAACAAGCCCTTAAAGAGGGTCATGGTCTAATATTTCCTTCTCACTCTAGGCCATTTCCCTTTTGTCCTTTAAAACAAAATTATTGTACAAGCTCTCTATCTTTCTTTTTTATGGGTTAAAGGGCATTTTTGTCCATAAGTTTTTTTGAGACATTTTACTTTGAAAGTATTGAGAGCGTGGAGTAATTTTGCTATCACTATTAACATAATTAATTTTGACCATTAGTTGACTAAATATGTTGAGCTAACAGTTTAAATGTCATCCACGTCATTTTTTTTACATACAAATTTGTGTCGAAAGTTCATGTGTTATCTACTTCATCTTTTTTTTTTCAAAGTTATATTTAAAACTTCCAAGATAAATTTGCACCTTAACAAAATGATGTGAATGAGACGTGGATTGTCAACCCTACATATTTAGTCAACTAATGGTCAAAATTAACTAAAATAATAGTCAGAACAAAATCGCTCTATTTTAGAAACTTCGGGGCAAAATTGCTCATATGTGAAAATTTCTGAAGCAAAAATATCCTTAACCCTTTTTTAATTTGAAAATATAGTTTCACCTTATTTTTAATGCTGTTTTTCTAACTTTTTTTTTTAAAAGGAAAAAGTTCCCTATTAAAAATTTAAAAATGTTTATACATTAAAGGAATGATTCCCTTTTTATAGCAGAAAATATACACAGTAGCTAATTTTTTTCCCCCCACAAAACTACTCATCGTTTTGTATTACCCTTTTAACTTATATCCATTTCATAGGAAAAATGAATATTTTAAGAAAAATAATATCCATTTTTAAGAATAATTAAATTAATTAGTTTTATTGAGACTTACAAACTAATTATTTAACTCATAAATTTAGAAAAATTAACACACATTTTTTTTATTCGTCTAAAGGAGCTTTGGCTAGATATCAAAGTTTTAAAACAACTATAAATTATGCAAAATTCACCTACACTTCATATGTAAATGACCTTTTTGACTTTTAAACTTTCGGAACTTTACGATAAACTTCTTTTAACTTTATATTTATACAAATAACTCTCATATTGTTATTCTTGTTCATTATTTATTTGTACATGAAGTAAATTTTAATGGATTTATTTGTATATAACTCAAAGTTTGAACGGTTATATGCATAGAATTAAAAATAAAATATAAGGGGCATATATTTGATAGCTTGAGGTAATTATCTGCATAGATTTCAAAGTTTAGAGGGTTTATTATTAAGATTTAAAGGTTAAAGAAGGTTATCTATATATACTTCTAATTTTATTTTATTTTTAAGGAATTTAGAAAAACATAATAATAATATCATGTTAAGAAAAAGAAATAATAAAAAATAAAGGTACAAAAGAATTGAGAAAATATGTGAAAAGTCTTTCTTTCTTGGGAAAATCACTTTAGGGGCCCTTTTAACAAAAAAAAAACGAAAAAATGCCCCAAAATTCAAATCCCGTAAATAAGAATCTTACGTGAGTTGTTAATGGAAATTATGATATAGTTGTTAATGATCTTGATTTAGTTGTTAGAAAATTGTTATTAATGGGGTGATTTAGTTGTTAATGGCCTCTAGATTACGTTAACAACTATATTAAATTTCGTTAACAACTCACGCAAAATTCGAAAATCCCAGGATTATCGATTACGATGGCGATTTTTGGGATTTTTTTTTCCTTCAAAAAGGGCCATGAAAATGATTTTCCCTTCTTTCTTTGAAAATTTTATTGAATAGAAAAACCTGAATTCAAAAGAATTTCTGGCCGGTGGCATGAAAACATTGGACGAAGTCTCTCGTACTTTGGTGACTATGAATGCGCCACGATAAGAACAAGACATCCGTTTATGAAAGAAAAAGATAAGAACGAGGCATCCTATAGTTATCAAAGAAAAAGATAAGAACGAGGCAGCTCCACACATGTTGGATGTTATTATTTTTCATAGTACATCCAACACAACATGTTACGATGCCACGTGTTTTTTTTTTCTTCTTCCTTAATGGCCAGAACAAAGCAAGCAGATTAAAGAAGAGCCATATTTTTTGTCATGTCGGTTTGCTTTTGTTTTTTTGTTTCCTTTGACCTTGTTTAAGTTCATTTGCTTTTTTTTTGGGCTATATTTAAGTTGCTCCGTTGATAGTTTTGTAAACAGTGTTTATATGATATAATAATTCAGCACTTAGGCTTCTAAATAAGACCTTAAGAGGAATATTCAGCACTTGCTTCTAAATAAGACCTTAAGAGGAATAATTCAGCACTTGCAATTCTATGTTTACGCTTCATTATTTATCCAACTGGCACCACTGCATCACCTACAAAGAATGACATGTATGTGGGTCCGGCTTTTCTTATCATCCTGTATAATCTCTAAATTATGTCTGTCTGATTAATATGAAAGGTCACAATACTACTTTAACTTTTCTCTCATCTTCCCAATCAACCGCTTCGAGATAAATTTCATGGGGATAATGAGAAAAAAAGACGATGAGAGGATCTGCTTCCTCCGTAATATCATATGTTGACAATTAAGGAATAATGAAAATAAAAAATATCAATTAAAATATCACAATTTTGCCAATTAAATCCCCAAATCATATTTGCACTCAAATCTCTTATTAATAAATAGTCAATCAAATCCCAAAAAATCCTAAGGTTAATCACTAAAAAATATATAAATATTTAGCTCTATCAGAACGCTTAATAAGTTTACGATGGGCCTATTTGGAGAGACACTACTACAAAAAACCTAAAAAATGACCTAAATAAGACCCAATTAACGTCCCTTTTCAAAGGGACGTCTCAACGGGGGTAGTAAAAAAATTTGACTTTTGGTGTCCTGAATAAAATTCAGGTCGTTTTAGTTAAGCGACCTGAATTTAAATTTAGGTCGCCTTATATTGTTTTCTTTTTTTTTTTTAAAAAAAAAAAAAAAACCCTCCAAACCTCAGGTTTGGGGTTGGCCGTGGAATTGGAAGAAGAATGAAAGCAAAAAACACATCAACAATCAACATTATTCCAAAATACCAGCAAGAACAACACATTAGCAATCAACAATAAAAACCAAAGTAGAAACTATAGATTCAGAGATTCCAATATTATATTATCAGCCACCAAAATTCATAGTTACATACTTATATCAGACAAACAAGTTCAAATTCAAGAACAAAGAAAGTAACACCAACAAAAAAATATATACACCATTTTTTCGCTTCCCGAGCTTCTTCCACCGGCCCAAAATCCAGATCTAGGCAAGGCTCCATTTCTAGATCGCAAAAATTGGTGCCCTCTCGGATCTAAAAAATCAACAAGAGTCGGATCCGGAAAAACACTTACCGGGCGATGGCGTTTTGGATGAAATCGATGGTGACTCTTGTTCCGAAGTGCTGATTCCCGGCGTCTCGTTGCTCTGCCTCCTCGCCGTCGTCTCCTCGCGCCTTCTCCTCGCCTGACTAGATCGAAGAGTGTTGAAGGAGTAGGAATAGATCGAAAGAGAAGATGGGGTGTAGAGGAGAGAAGAGGAAGGCGTATGCGCAGATCAAAAATGAGAAGATGAAAGATACGTGGGGAATTAAATCTTTCACAGAGGAGAGAAGGGATAAATAAAATTAAAAAAATTTCATTTTAGGCGACCTAAATAATTGTTTAGGTTGTTTAAAGTCTCAAAAAAAAATTAGGCGACCTAAATTAATATTTAGGTTGTCTAAAGTCAATTTTCAAGAATTTTCCTACGCCAAAAAAAATCCTAAATAGCGCCTAAATATTTCATTTTAGGCGACCTAAATTAATATTTGGGTTGTCAAAAAGTCTCAAAATTGCTATCAATTTTCAAGAATTTTCCGCGCCAAAAAATCCTAAATAGCGCCAAATATTTCATTTTAGGCGACCTAAATTAATATTTGGGTTGTCTAAAGTCTCAAAAAAAATTTAGGCGAATTAAATTAATATTTGGGTTGTCTAAAGTCTCAAAATTGCTATCAATTTTCAAGAATTTTCCGGCGCCAAAAAAATCCTAAATGGCGCCAAATATTTGGCGACCTAAACCTTGTTCAGATCGTCACAAAAAAAAATTTGGCGACCTAAACCTTATTTAGGTCGTCACAAAAAAAAAATTTGGCGACCTCAACCTTGTTCAGGTCGCCAAAAAAAATGTTTTGGCAACCTGAAGCTTGTTCAGGTCGCCAAAAAAAGATTTTGGGGCTAAAACATTTCCCAAATTTTCTAAATTGCGCCAAATATTAAATTTTAGGCATCCTATAATATATTTAGGACATCAAAAAAAACTTTAGGCGTCCTAAATTAATATTTAGGTCGTCTAAAGTCTCAAAAACAAGTAAATAATTACGAGAATGCCACCTCCTTCACTGTTTACTTCCCTTTTTAAAAAAGGGACATCTTTTAGGGTAGTAGTATCCATATTTTGTAGTAGTGAGAGCTTTTAGTAGTTTAAAGTCAGAAAAAAGTAGCAGTAGAAAAAAAAAAGCCAGAAGTGGAGTGTTTGAGTTGGGCTTTAAGTTCACTGGGTATTTTTAAAAAAAAAAGCTTCTAAAAGTCAATCAAGGAAAAAACTCTATGGGGTAGCTTTTTTCAAAAAGCTCTCAACTTTTTGACGTGGGCCTCGCAACTTCTACCACCATCAATCCAAATACAAATCATATTTACAACCTGACTTTTTTCCTACCGGGTTTCTAAAAGAGTCAGATAGAAAATTTCCTTTGTGAATGCTGCCACAATGCATCATTTGTAAGTTGATCATTCACCATGGTATCAAGTTGATTATGTCGGTTCCAAATAGAGGTGGCAACATTTGTTCTGGCTTGCGTTGTTCGACTAACTTGTCGGGGGAGGCCATTTATTTATTTTCCACATGAAAGATGCTATTACGTCTAAACTGTAACATCCTAAATTTTCATTTATAAGATTTAGGTAATCTAATGAAGGAAACATTTAACAGTAAATATAATTTAGTGAATAATGTGTTAAATAAGGAGATAGATCTAAAATCAATTCAAACATTAAAGTTAAATGAAGTGTAATAAAAATATAATTAAGTGTTTCTTATTATTGATTTTTTTTGTAGTAGAGGTTGAATGAGAGTATTTGTAACACCCCATTTTCCAAAAGCGGAATCAGTTAATATTATCAGAGTAGAGCATCAGAGCAATTTAAAAGAGTGAGTAACTGATAAGTATGTGACAAAATACTATCTGTGGCGTATCCGGTTGGTTACAATAGCAGTACATTTATCCGAGTATTCAAAATTCTAACTACGTAGAAATATAAATACATCTCCAAAATAAAATTCCAGCTGAGTCCTCACGCGCTTACCTTGTCACCGGCTCCCGATCCTCCAGATCCCGAAGCTATGGTAAGTGCGAGATTCAACCCATGAATATCAAAGAACGGTTAACCTCATGCTCAAGTAAAACAATATATGTATGACAAATATTCATAACATTACAGCATTAACCAATATATAGCACACAACAGATGTAAGGTTATAACAACACAACAGAATATAGCACACATCACATGTAATGTCTATCCATGTTTGCACTAACTAGTGCCACAATAGCTCGTCGTGTCCTCAGCGCTAAGAAAACAATCTCACGGTATTATCAAGACTATAACCCGTATATAGCTGAATGCATAAATAGTGACTTAAGACAGAGTCCTAGCCACGGTGCATGACCCAAGACCAAGTCTTATCCATGACTCTATGAAATCATCTACCACATATAAGCATACAAGACACATTAGAGTTAAAGTTACAGTACACGTCCGTACCTTAGTTCGTAGAGCTAGTGATACGTTTGTCCGTCTGGTACGGTTCCTGATTTTCCCAGATGTCCTATGATAATATCACTGCATTATTTACTTTATAAATAATATCCTAAGAGATATCTTAGCCACTATTGGCATTTTTACCCCTGGTGGATTTGTTATTCCAATTATATCCTTTCTTTTTCTTAAAAACGCTGATTCAGTATTTCTGGGCAGATTTTTCGGTAATGATGAAAAATCATAATTAATTCCAAAAAAATCGAAACAAGGTTCCGTAAAATTCCTTGGGATCCTTAGGATGTCTATTTTTGAGGAAAAATACTGGATTTCACCCAGAATTAGTGAATCATTCCCAGTTTAACGTTCTTCAACCCCTGCCCAGAATTTTTCCAGAAAATGTAGCCCAGATTGAAGATTTTTTTTCTCCTTGCACAGAACTCAAATGGCTACAAATTTGGTATATTTAGAAAGCCCTAGATGTATACTTTAACCATGAACAATTTCAGAATTTAATAACTTCATCTTCTACATAAAATCATAGCTTTTATGTGACTGACTCCAGAAAAACTTCCAATCGTAAATTTTACCAGAATTTCGCTATTTTGATCTTCAACTTCCAAGAATTTTGCTCCTCCATATTTTCCATCAAATTTTCGAAATAAACTCATTTTTAACCATAAAAACATGAAAACAAAACTACTCTTGAAGATTAAATATCAAAACACAATTTAACTATGAATTTAAAGACTAACTCAAGAACTCACTCAACTCGCTTCTACTCCCTTCAAGTTTCTACTCACTCACTCACTCTCTTTTTTAAATCACCTCTTGAAGACTGATTTGGTGTGAAGAGATTGGTGGTCGATCTATTTATAGGGAAAAATCAAGACAAAAGCGATTAAACGTAACCAAAACTCACCTTAACCCTGGATTAAATTGCACTTTTTGAAACTAAATCCTAACCCCTACTTTAATGTGCCGACATGCCTTTCTCCATCAGCCATTTGTTGAGTTCTTTATTAACTAATTACTTTTGATTACTTTATTGAAAGAGAAATAATAACCAAAAAAAAAAAATTATCCATGTCCTACGTCCTCTTTATTGACTTTTCAAAGCCATCTATTATAAGATAAATACTATCTCAATTCCTCCAATATGTGCACCGACATGCTTCCACTTCATGAGTCATTTATTGTGTCTTTAAAATAACCAAATATATTACCCATTTATGATTAATTCCATTAGATTCATTCTACAAACCACACGTCCCCTCCTTCCTCTCTCCTTATCCTCTTCCATTTCATTTATTATCTAATCCTATCCTCTTCCAAGTTGTTCCCTCAAATTCCATGTGCTCTTAACTTAATTAAAATACATTAAATAAAAAATATCCTCCCTTATCCTCTAAGCCAACCGTCCCCTTCCCCTCTTCCTTGACTCAAGAATTGTGTTTCTTTTGTCTCTAATAAATGACAACCAAAGCTTCCTATTGGTTCTCTTATTATCACATGGATTAAGATTAATTGTGTGATTTATTAAGACCATTAGATTTAGCTTTATTAGATTTAATTTTGGCCTTCCAGTTATGTAGAAATATCCTATTACTATTGAAGATCTTTATTTAATAACACATGTGCTCTTAACTATATAATATCTTGATTTTTAAACAATTTTCCCTCTCTCCTCCCATGTGCAAACCGTCCTCTATGCTTGACTTTGGGGGATGAAGATTTAATCTTAATTAACATCCCTAAGTGTAGTGTTTTAGATGTTATTAGGTATAATTGACCAAGTGTGATTGGTTCTTCAATTGATTATGATCATTACAGACTCATTCTATGCTAATCTTGTCTTTTAATTCATCCTTGATTTTTAATTAAGACATTCCCTAATAGTTGCTTCTTAATTTGCCCCTTGATTAATTATGAAAATTTACACAATTATTTAATTAGTGAAAACTTAATTACCCATTAATTTTTGTTAATCTCCTTTAATTAATTTAAGTGTTTTCATAACATTTTCTTGCTTATTTTAATTATATAGGAACCATGATTTAATATGTTAATTAGTATTTTATGATCCTTAAATGAAATTTTTAAAATTGGCCTTTGGTTTATTTAATTCCAAGAGAAAATTGCCTAAAATTATAATTAACAAATTACAAAAATTTGGAGACACATACTCACCTTTATTTAAATATGTGTTATTTATCAAAATATAATATTTATGATAAATAGGAATTTTAGGGTATTACAAAGTATTTAATTTTTATTTTAATTATGTGTGTATAAGTAAATAAATAATAAATAAAAGAGACTAAAAAAATTCCACATCGACTAAATAAAGAGAAGAGCAAGCTCTTAGAGCCTATATATAGGAGTAGTGAGGTAGACACAACGTGCAACTTTTCTTTTTTCGCATACAATTGGGGAAGTTTTGGTAAAATGTGATTTTTCTTTTTGTTAACCGTTGGATCTAGCTGAAATTTGGTCAACTAATCCATTGTATAATGTGATTTATGTTTCGATTAACGGTATCATAAGTGGTTTTTCTGAAACCGAAACTTGTTTAGATGATATTTTGAAAAGCAAGTTTAGACTGAAAAGGACATGAATGTTATTAAATAATGCATATATATTATATATGTGTGTGTATTGTGAAAAATAGAGAAAATTGTTTGAATGATTAATGGAAAAGCATGTTTAAAGGTAAAAGCCTGAAAAAATGCATAAATTTTATAAAAATAATTGGGGAAAAGTCCACTGAAAATTTAATTGGTGAGAATGATCTAAATAAGAGTATTGTCATGATTTTTATACAAAAAATTATCAAGTAAGTCTCACCAATTAAATTTCTCATGGACCTAAATCAGAATACTATCATGATTATTAACTTTTAAGTGAATTTATATTTCGGACAAAAAATTTTATCTATAAGAGTTTATAATCAAGACTATAATAGTATTTCAATTCAAAAAAGTGGAACCCAACATTTTTATTTCATAAGCTATTTTTCTCTCTCTATGGTGGAAAAGCCAAAAACAAGAAATTTTGGCATGAAAATTCGTTCCCCCCCCCCCCAAAAAAAACCCGCTTTAAAAAAAGTCATAACAAACATTTTTAAAAAGCCAAAATCAATTATAAGCACGTTTGAACATAACATTCAAAAGTAGCTTTTGAGATGGCTAAACGCCATCTCAAACATACTCAAATGTCGTGCATTATGAGTTAAAAAGCTAAGGAAACGAATGAATTTCTGAAACGAGGAGAACAAACCTAGAGGAAAGAAACAGCGTTTTTAGCTAAGTCCAACGTTGGATCATTGTGAAATTTTGTGAGCTTGTTTGAGACATCTTGTTTGGAAAAACCAACGGTATGATTTTCAATTTGATGCCTTGGGTAAGAGTAATTTATCACATATTGAATATGTTATTTAAAAAATAGGAATTATGTTATAAATTTAATAGTTTTCTAGAGGTTCTAAAGGTTAAAATCTCAAATTGAGATCATAGAAATGTTAGACAAGGCTAGTCTAATGCTCTAATGATCCCAATTCTCAAATCTAAAATAATCCTAATATAATGTTTTCTACTTGTAGGAAATTATGAGCAACTCGATGGAGGAGAAATTATAAACATATATTATTGCTAAAAGACTTTGTATTAATTAAGTTTCTTGTTACTCTGAGCTTTGGAATAAGGATTCTCCTTGGTTGGAACTTAAAGAATATATGTAATGTGGTCCTATCTATCTTATTTATCGGTGCTGCTCTTGGGTTTTTCTGGGGAAAAAAAAAACTTTACAAGCCTAGAATGAGTAGAACTTGTATGAACCATGCTATTCTATGACCAATATAATAATGCCTTGTGGTACCTTTGTATGAATCATAGGACTGGATAGATTGGTTTGTAGAATCATTAAAGACAACTATAAGTATGGATGCATAAACTAAATTGTTTCTGGTATCTTTGGCATTCATGCCTCGCGAGTGGCCTTATATGGGCAATTGAACTACTGGTGAAAATTGTTTATGAGTAAAGACTTGACGAATATATGTGTTATTTATGTGATGCATTGAGATTTTGTATTGTTCATATATTGTTGATTAACTGAATAAAGAATATACGCTTGTGTTAGAACAAGGTGATTCTATATTATGAACTGGAATGCATGAGCATGTGAATATGAAAACCCCTTTCGAATAATGTGATATAAATGGCAGAGTTAGTGAATAGATCGTGATTGATAAAAACTGAATACCACTTGGCGGGCCACTAGTTTGATTATTGTGCATCACTAGTTGGCATATATTTTACTGGACAATATTCCCTAAAATGACACTCCATGGGCTCCTTGGCAGTATTCTTGGGGCCTGACCAGTATTCCTAAAGGCAATAACCCTATTGGAAGAACCTATGGTCTCATATGTGCTTTGTCGTACTTTGGCCAATCTACATAACACTTGCAAAGAGCTTGTGAGAGTAACCAATAATATGGAATGTACTTAGCCTATGGATTCAGTTGGAGGAAATAAATAGGATATAAGGATGGTTAGGGTAAATGAAAGATAAAATGTAATAATACATAATGACATTTTGTGAAACAGTATGTTGTGTTGTGAGTAAATGTTCTTTGAGAATATGCATAGATACGATCATGCTATTGATTGGTATATCTGCTTGCCCTCTTTCTTATTATATCCGCTTTCTTTTCTTCCTAATATATCAACATGACATGTTTGTGTGTTAGTCCCACCTGGCACCCCACGAGTAGTGCTAGTAGGTAAGGTGGGTAGTGATTGCGTTACTGAGACAATGATCTTATCCCATTACTTGTCATATTTTTAAAGTGCGAGCTTGTGGGTAGGAACAACTAGGAAGTCATATGATGATGTGGCTACCCGAACGAGTAGCTAGCGGTTACTGCTTATTTCATTTTTATTGCCATATTTAGGGAATTTTGCCTATTATATCATACTGCATGTGGGTTTACTTAGAATATATATAATTGCACTCTTTTGATAGACGACCGAGAACCTAGGATATTTATTTACTAAATTTGGATTGTGGATTGGAGGAACTCATTTCGAGGAATTGATTGTCATATGGATTTTAGAAACTCCTTTAGATGCATGTGCATTTGAGTTCATTCTTTCCTATCGAGGTCATCTTTGAAAAAACTTGTTGAAAATCACGTTAAGCTTAGGGTTAATTAGAGATGATGTTACACAAACCACAAAGATTCTAGTAATTGAAAAATTAAGTATGTTATAACGTTACTAGGATCTTTGTGGTTTATCAACCATGTAAGGTCCCGTTTGGATCAAAGAAAAGTTAGGAATGGAAATAAAAAGAATGGATGGGATGAAAAATATTTTGTCTCGATGCGTTTAGTTCACACTGGAAAAGAAAATGGGTTGATAGGATAATTTTGTTTGGTTGGCAGAAAATGAGATAGGAAAATAAAGCAAAATACCATTTTGCCCCTTAAGGTTTCAATTTCTACCAAACACTTGAGTACTCACAGAGGCACACTCGAGTGTCACACTTTAGTGCTCACAGAGAGTGCCTTACTCGAGTGTTAAAGAAACTAAAAGTTTTGAAAAAGAATATTCCATAGTTAGTAGGAGCAGTCTTACTCTTCAAGTTTAAGCATCAAACCAAAGAAAAACAAAGAAAGGACCAGTGGCGGAACATAGTAATGGCCGGTTGAGGCCTTGGCCCTACCGGCCCCGACCGATCTTATAAAATTTATTAGTATATATATGTATTTATTATATGATATTTTATTTTGGCCAATAATTTGGCTTCAGTTAATGTCTTATATTTTCTATAAGAACAATGCTTGGTTCATGACTATTAGACTGTGAGAGGAAAATAAAATTCTTGTTTGAGATATCTAATAAAAATGTTAATATCATCTTATATCTTGTTTTAATTTATAATTGTCGGTTATTATTTATTTATATTTTTAATATTATGTGATACTATTTAGTAAATAGTTCGACATATTTACTTTTTGGCCCGGGGTAAAAACATTTTTTAGTTCCGCCACGGGAAAGGACACATTACAGTAGGAAGAAGTGTAAGGAACAATTAGTGAATGAAGAGTCTAAGCCACCATCTACATCATTGTACTTTGCAAATGAACATTAAAAGGAAATCGCTATACAACTATAAAACAAATCTGTTAAAATAAATGAAGTCCAAGATCCTGTAAAAAGACAGAAAGTTTACAAAATCATCAAAATTGCAATAAGATATAATGCATTTCCTATTGTCATTATCATTCGCAGCAACGAAGTGTCTAAGGAACAAATAATGCGATATGATATTCATGACTCTACAAGTTGTGAAAACTCTTAGCATTCTTCATAGTTCAGCAAGTCCATCAAAGAACTTAGAACACAAAAATCCATCCATACTCAATACAAGTAAAAATTTGGGGGAGAAGAATGTACAACGTGAACTTCTTGAAAAGTAGATGCATTTTATTGGCAAGAATGAAAACCATTCTTATTAAACTGATCAAGAAAATTTCAAAAGGGATGTTAGAATTAGCTCTGGATTTGCAAAAGCCATCAGTAAAAGACTTAGTCTCCATCAAGTAATAATTCCTAGAACAATTTTGTATTCCCATTGTACTTTAAAAAATGCTTTGCTAAGAAACCAAACAATTCTCCAAATAGAGATAAATAACAAATCGCCAATAAACCTAGTTAGAGATGGTCATACGGATTGTCAAAATTTTCACCAAATCGTAAAATTTCAAACAGAAAACCAAAAAAGAGAAGAAAATCATATACATTGCAACATAGTACAACCATTCTACCTGATCTGAATTTGAATACTCTAGAGAATCTGAATAGCATTAGGATATTCAGCAATGATGCACGGAAATGAACACCATTGTAGTGATTTTAATAATGCGAGAAGCAAAATAAGGGAATGGAGGGGAGAGAGAGAGAGAGGAGGCAGTACCTGAATCAAAATGCTCTGCTCAGAAGAGAAGCCCGAACACAAGAGCAACCAGGGAAACAATAGCAGAAGGCGCGAATAGGGTGGTGGCGTCCAATGTATGATTGGGAGCTAAAGCGTGGGAGGCCAAGACAGCGGACACTGCAACCATGTGGCGACCACGACGAAGAAAAGCTTCATCCTTATTGCCTCCATTTTTTGCGGGAAAATTTTTTGGATTCTTGAAGGAAACAAAGCAAGCACAGAAGACAAAAACTAGAAATGGCGAGGTGAGAACATAGCTAAAGTGCCTTGAACGTGAATTTTTCAGCACACTCAAGTGTTACACTCGAGTGTGACACTGTGTACTTGAGTGTGAAGCACTATTTCGGCTCCTCTGTTCACCCATGTTTCATGTTGAACTTGTACAAGATTTAGTAATTCGATCATATCTCTCAAATGACACATCTGATTGAAGTGAAACTTGTTTCATATGAAACTAGACTCCCAATGCGTCACATAGACACAAAAATAAGCTCAAAAAAGTTCATATGAAAGAGATATGCTATTTTGAAGTTGTCAGTGGAATTCACGCTCTATATAAGACACAGGTTCAACAATTTGGATGTAACTTACAAAATACACATCCAATTGAATTGAAACTTGTGGCATATGAAACTAGAATCAAAACCCGTTTCAACAACATTAAGATCATATAAAAAAAATAAAAATTGGAAGAGATATGAATTTTTGAAGTTTAAAGTTAGACCAAGACTTTGCAAAATGCTGCTCTAGAACAACTGTTATTAATCTAATCAAAACTCAGCATACAATGAATTTGGAGCTGATTCTTTTTGCATTGGAAAGAAGACTTAAAGAGCTTTATGAGTATAGGTCATAATTTGGAGTTATATTGAAGACGTTATGCCTACTGAAAATTGACCTCTGTGTAAGTTTTTGATGTTCTGACTTCTTCCTTAACTGTGCAAGACTCTTAGCACTCAATGTCAAAATCCCACAATCAAGTGTGCCTATTCAGCACTAGAGTGAACATGTGCTTTGAAATATCCCCTCAACATTTTCTTCAGCATTGTCTTTGCACTTCGAGTGCTAAATATCCATACTCAAGTGTCCTTGGATTGCACTTCAAGTGCTCGTTCTTTACTTATTGTATCATACCCTCTCCGTTCTTCACAGCTCTATGTTTTTCCAGGGGTCAAATGCTCTCCCTTTTTATATATACAGGTGGTTGCGACATCAGGGGTAAATGGGACATTTGCCTGTTTTCAGAAGTGCTACAAAATTGGTTCCCACCATTTTTGGTGGGAACCAATTTTCATTTAAATGTGGGAGAATGGTGCTGGCTATGAAAATTTTTTCCTACGAAAGTTTCATCCAAGCGGCCGCCGCCAGATGAAAATTTCAATTTTCCATTTCCATGGCCTGATTTTCCTTGATCCAAATGGGCCCTAACTATCCAATGTCTTAAAGATATATCAGGTTGGGTATTGTTATGGACCGACATAAATGGGCCTCGGAAGATAAGGCTCATCAACGTGCTTCTACTGGGACAGGATCCACGATCCCATGATCCCATGATCCTGTGACCACGGGATCCCACGACCCCCATCATCATTAATGATGGGGGGAAGGACATGCCGAGTAGAAAGGCAGGAAAGCTGCCAACTAAATACCAGGACGCTTCCTCTATAAATAGGAAGGATCCAACAGGGGCACGGTACACACTCACATTTTCTCTCTGAACCTACTCATCATATTGCATACACAGAGCACACACCCCACGCCTTTGGGTGAAAACCCTTGTGTTTAAGCTCTGTGATCTCCTATCTATCTGGATATCTCATCCATAGATATCTAAGAGAAGACTAAAGATCCTACATTGACTTACTAGCTTGCCTAAAGCTAGACATTTGTGTTCTACACCAGAACATTGGCGCCGACCGTGGGGACTGTAAATTTCGAATCCCACATCGCAAAGCTACGGGTTCAACCAGGAGCATGGCGAACACAAGAAGAAAAAACATAGAAACTCGGTAAGATCAACTGCCAGACGGAGCGGGGCAAAATCCCCAGGAGCCGACATCACGCCAGGAAGGTTCTACCAACCCAGAAGCAGAAAATGTGATGGTAGAAACCGAGTATGAGACATCGGACACGGCAAATTCCCCTGCTCTCGGGAATGTCGTCATCCAGCAAATTAATCCGCAGGTTCCACCACAGCAACACCCATTAGAGTTCCAAAATGTAGACCCCGACATTCGCATTATGCAAACCGCACTCGGCTCCATGTATAATCGGATGGAGGCAATGGAAACCCGCAATCGCCTCGCGTGAGGAGGATGCCCGAGCATTCAAGGAGGAGTTGAATAGTCGAAATGAAGAGTGGAAGCGAATGTTCGAGCGACATTTCGGACATGCAGAAAACCATACTCGGATCCAGGGCAAAAATGTTGTCGGTCACAGCCGGGATGAGGTTTCCATATCTCAGAAGGCGGGAACTTCACGGGCACAACAGAGAGAAGAAACCATACTCGGAGAAGATCAAGAACAACTCATTGAGGAGCGGTTGCGGAAGATATGAGCTTTGCATGAACAAATTGAATTCCTGAGACAGCTCAGAGGGAACCAAATTGAGCACGATCAGGAAGCGAATTCTCGGGCAAACATTGAGAAAGAAGGACAGAGTCGGGCAGAGGCGGAAAAGTTAATCGGTGAAGGGGAAAAGGAGCCACTGCAGGCCCGCAAGCACTCAAAGAAAGATGCGACGCCGACTTCGTCTGAGTTAGATGCCTATGATGACAATATCCAGAGTCCTTTCGTGGATAAAATAATGGCCGCCCCATATGCAAAACGCTTGGATACCAAAGATTTTCCTAAATATGACGGGAGTCAAGATCCGTACATCGGTCACTTCAATAAAACGGATATAATGGTGAAAGGGTTTCTTGGGCGGTGATCCTCGACTATTTGCGGAACATTTCGAGGTCCGGCTCAAATATGGTTCAACTCCCTACCAATGAAGTCAATCACGGACATGAAAGATTTCGAAAAGAAATTCTTGCATAACTTCGCCACAAGTCGGAAACAACCAAAAACCGAGTTTCAACTCGACCAAGTTAAGCAGTTGCCAGGAGAGACAGTACAAAGATATCTGGAACGTTTTAAGGACGTAGCCTTACATGTCCCCGGGTTAAAGGATGAGGTACACTTGCATTGTGTGATTTCAGGCTTAGACAAGGATTTTCGCTTGAAGAAGTCGGTGATGAAACGTCGGCCCAAAACTCTGTCAGATTTCCCAGATCGCTCTAAACAATACATAGAGCTGGAGCAGATGGACATCATGACCCACGCGCCTCGAAGCAAGGCGAAAAGCCCGACTCCCAAAGAGAAACAACAATTCGGAATTAATCAGCGGGATACTCGGACACATGTAAGGGATAGCAAATCAAGAAGAGACAAGGTTGAAGGAAGATATGACAGATATGCCCCGTTAAGGATACCGCAAGCGCAAATTTGGAAGGAAGTCTCCTTAACGGAGATGAAAAAGGTGGAACGACCACGGCCAATGCGCAATGAAACCACTTTGGATAAATCTAGATATTGCGAGTTCCATGATCAGCACAGCCACACGACGGACATGTGTTGGGACTTGCGGGACACCATTGAGAAATTTATTCGAGAAGGAAAACTACGCCGTTATGTTATACAAACGCAGGGACGGCAAAACAAGCGTCAGGAAGGCAGAAGTAGGAGCCCGACACCTGAAAAGAAGAGAAGAGAACAAAGGAAATCGGGGCGAGGCCAGGATGAAAAATTTCCTGAGTCAAAATACGACTGTAATGTCATAGTCGGAGGTTTTGGTGGAGGAGGAGATTCAGTTAGTCAGAGAAAAAAGTATTTGAAAGAGATCCTCTCTGTAAGAAGTTGTCCCGAGTTTAAGGGGGAATCATAAAAAACTCCTACCCCGGTACTCGGGTTCACAGATGAAGAACTGGATGAGGTAATACCAGGGCATCACGACGGCCTGGTCATCACGGGGATGTTGGTGAACTGCCAGGTAAGGAAAATCTTTCTTGATAATGGCAGCGCCGTTAATATCATCCTTTGGGATGCGTTCAAACGCATGAGGTTTGATTCTAAAGAACTGAAACCCTGTAAAACCGTGTTAACGGGTTTTAACGGTCAAGATACCCGTCCAAAGGGATTCATTGATCTCAAACTCACTCTGGGCACCAAGGAGGCTTTTAAGACAGAAGTGGTTCGGTTTGTCGTTGCCGACTTCCCCTCTACATACAATATCATCCTGGGACGACCCGCGATTCATGACTGGAATATGTTGGTATCTTCAAACCACCAAAAGCTGAAGTTTATCAACAAGAGAAACAAAGTGGTTACCGTCAAAGGCGACCAAAAAGACTCTCGGCAATGCTACTTTGACACTGTCAAAGGTAGTAAAAATTCGAAGAAAGGCGAGTCAGAGAAAGAAGCCGAGTCGGTCCAAGTTGTGGAGTTAGATTTGAGGGAAGAGGACAAGATCCAGAGAACAGAACCAAATGATGAACTCGAGGACTATGTCTTGGCGGACACCCCAGAGAAAATCACCAAAGTCGATCCACCCCGGCTCAACACCTGTGGCGCAAAAGAAGAGAAAACAAGGCTCCGATCGGTCTAAAGCCTTAGAAGCACATGTGTAGGAGTTACTCGAAGCCGGATTTATCAAGGAAATACAATACACAACATGGCTCTCCAACGTGGTTATGGTTAAGAAACCAAATGGGAAGTGGCGTGTTTGTACTGATTATAAAGATCTGAATAAGGTATACCCAAAAGACGCATTTCCAATGCCTAACATAGATCAGCTGGTGGATAAATCCTCGGGTTTTCAACTCCTATCATTCATGGACGCATACTCGGGGTACAATCAGATAGCCATGCATCCCGATGATCAAGAAAAGACGGCTTTCATCACAAATAGCGCTAATTACTGCTACAACGTGATGCCTTTTGGCCTTAAGAATGCTGGAGCTACTTATCAGAGATGATGACTAAGGTTTTTGCTAGTCAAATGGGGAATAATGTGGAAGTATATATTGACGATATGATAGTCAAATCAAAGGAAGCGAACAACCATGTCAATGATCTGCGACAGACATTTGAAAAACTGCGAAAGCATTGGATCAAACTGAACCCGGCCAAATGTGCGTTCGGAGTACCATCGGGCAAATTCTTGGGTTTTTTACTGACCCACCGGGGAATAGAGGCCAATCCAGAAAAATGCAAAGCAGTGTTGGAAATGAAGGCTCCAATCAACAAAAAAGAAGTCCAACAATTAACAGGACGATTAGCAGCATTGACAAGGTTTTTGCCTAAGTCGGCTGAAAAGTCACTTCCGTTTTTCAAACTTCTGAAAAAAGAGACACATGGAGGATGGAACTCGGATTGTGAAGAGGCACTTGCAAAGATAAAGTCATGTCTGGCATCTCCGCTAGTGCTCTTTAAACCTGAACCCGGAGAAACACTGATCCTATATTTATCAGTAGGAGAGGAAGCGGTCAGTGCCGTTCTCGTCCGAGAACTGGAGGAGGGGCAAAGACCCGTGTACTTCGTTAGCAGGGTGTTACAAGGTTCTGAATTGAGATATCAAAAGTTGGAGAAAAAGGCATTTGCACTGCTAACTGCGGCAAGGCGACTGCGCCATTACTTTCACGGGCATTCTATTGTCGTCGGGACCAATCAACCCATTCGTCAAGTCGCATAAACCGAGACTTAGCGGAAGAATGACAAGTGGGCAATCCAATTGTCCGAGTTCGACATCAGCCTACGAAGCCCAAAGCAATCAATCAAATCTCAGGCCTTGGCTGATTTCCTAATGGAGTTAACCCCGTCAACTCCAATGGAGGGAATGCAAAATGAGCCGTGGAAGGTGTTTGTAGACGACTCATCAAATGTTAAGGGAAGCGGTGCGGGAGTCATTGTGGAAAGCCCCGAAGGAGTTGCAATGGAATTGTCACTTCGGCTGGATTTCCTGACATCAAATAATCAGGCCGAGCATGAGGCCCTCATCGCTGGCTTACTGCAGGCTAAGGAGAATGGAGCTCAACAGGTACATTTAGCAACCAATTCACAACTGGTGGCTTCCCAGATACAAGGAACCTATCAAGCCAAACGCCCGTTGTTGGCAAAATACTTGCAAAAAGTGAAGGATATCATTGCTGATTTCAATAAAGTAGAAATCGAGCACATTCCTCGGACTGAAACTGTCAGAGCCAATGTTTTGTCTAAACTCGCTAGCACTAAAAGTCCAGGTAATCTTCAGACTGTGATACAGCAAAATCTCCTAGAACCGAGTTGCATCATGCTTATTTCAGATAATCGCGATTGGAGAAAGCCAATTGCCGACTATCTAGAAAGGGGGATCGTTCCAGAAGACACGGCGAAATCAAAGAAACTAATCAGAACAGCAGCCGCTTATTCAATGATGAATGATCAGCTATATCGAAGGGGCTTACACTCTCCGATGGCCAAATGTCTCGACCAACTTGAAGCCCAGTACGTGCTTGCAGAAATCCATGAAGGAATAAACGGACAACACATGGGGGCAAAGGCGTTGGCTCGAAAAGCAATACGCACCTTGGATATTATTGGCCTACTATGGCCCGGGATGCCAAGGATCATGTCCAAAAATGTGAAAACCGCGCGAAACACGCAGAATAATATGGACCCTCCATCCGAGTTAACACGAGATCTCGGCCCTTGGCCGTTCTACAAATGGGGCATGGATTTGTTGGGACCATTCAAGGCGGCACAAGGACAATTGAAGTATCTCATTGTTGCGGTGGATTACTTCACCAAATGGATTGAGCCGAACCTTTGGCGACCATCGCCTCGGCAAATGTGCGAAATTCCTCAAGAGAAGCATTATTTCGCGTTTGAATACCAGTAGAGTTGGTGACCGACAATGGAACCCAATTTGTGGATAATAATTTTCAAGAATTAGTAGCCGATTTTCAGATTAAACATCATTTTGCCTCGGTTGAACACCCACAGTCCAATGGGCAGGCCGAAGCAGCCAACAAGGTCATAGTGGATGGACTGAAGAAGCGTATGGAAGACGCTGAGGGTAGTTGGGTTGAATATTTACACTCAGTGTTATGGGGACATCGGACTACGTCTCAGACATCAACAGGCGAGACCCCGTTTCGACTCACATATGGATGCGAAGCAATGATCCCAGTCGAAGTCGGGGAACCTTCATGGAGAAGGTTACACCATTCACGGGAGCGGAATGATCAAGAGTTGACGATGGAAATGGATCTCATAGACGAAGTCAGAGCCACGGCTCATGTAATACCCGGATAATTATTTATCTGGAATATTATATTTCGGTAAATAATACCTATTGAAAATAGGTGAATATGTGGTTTCAAATAATAAGTAATAATTATCTTATTTTCTAAGGTAATTACTATGTAAATTAGGAGAGATAAAGAGCTAAAATGTATTTTTATGGCATTAAATGGCCAAAAAATATTATGATAAATCCCAAGAGGTAGTAAAATATTTATAAAAATTAGAAAGTATGTTGTCTCTAATTTTAGGAATTTTTGGGATTATTTCCTTGAAAAATAGAGAAGCATAAATATAATAATATTAAAAGCACTTTATGGCCCCATGATTTTTAATATTTTACATGGGACATAAAATACCAATGTCGGTCTGATAGTTGTGAGATAATAATTTATCCTAATTATGAAAAGTATCAACAATTAGTAAGTGGCTAATTAAGTAATTAGTGGCTAATTGTTTAGATTAAGATATAAGTAAATTAATTAGTGAATAATTAATTTAAGGGAGAAATTCGAAATTAATAATTAAATAAATAATAAATAAATAATAAAATATTAATAAAATATTTTATGCTTAGAAAAATAAATAAAAAATAAAAGATAAATAAATAAATATCTAGATATTTTGAATAAAATAATAATATAATCGGTAAAGAGCCAACAAGAGATATGAGAACATATAGAAATAAAATTCTACCTCAAGATATAGAAATTTAGTCTTTTATCACTTTGGACTTTTTATGAACCGGTGAAATTTATCTCGGATTGAGCGGTCTCGAAATCGGTTCCGGAACCAATAGGGTATTTAAGACACCGGGTAGAGAGAGAAAATGCAGATAGAGGATTTAGAGTCAATACTTGAAACAAGTAGTTGCCGTGAATTAGGAATCTAGTGACTTAGGTCGATCATATTACAAACCGGTGGATTTTTGCCTAGACGACGCTTCCGAATTCAATTCCGTAATCAAGACGTCTGTCCTAAAATCTTCAACGAGATAACGGAATACCCTTAATGGGATCATAAATTTCATTAAACTAGATATTCCTAATGAGAAAGAAAGAAACTTCGAAACTCTCGTCGCATTTCGCGATTCGTCAAGATTACGCGTTTTGGACACCGGATCGAAACTTTATCGATGCACGGCTCGGATGTCACCATCAAGATGACATCATTTTGTTGACTATTGGGGAGGGGGAGGTCTGCACAAGAAATGGAGGGCCAAGAGTGTTTTGTCCTCAAAAATGCGATCCTACGGTCCCATATTCGTCAAGACCGAAGTTCGAATTATTTACCGTTCGCCATCCGTCTCTTCTATAAATACCAAGCTCCTCTTCTTCATTTTTCACACCAAAAATCTGCCTCTTAGATAGAAGTTAGAGAGAGAAGCTCTGGAGAAAGTCTGAGCAAAGTCTGGGTAAGTTCTTCGGTCCTTGGTCTTAAGTTTCGGTAGTTCTTTCGGTAGATATAGTAGGAATGCTAGATTTATCTTTAAATTTTCAAGATAGTCTAGATATCATATTTAGGGGTAAATATGATATATATTTCGAAAATATGATGAGGGAAAAGATCTGTCAAAATTCTGGAGAAATAGAGCGAAAACAGCGAAGCTCTGGCGAAATTCCGCCGATTAGGGGTTCAGGGGCAAAATGGTAATTTGTACCTAAAATGCCTGTTATGCTGCTAAAAGTTGTTAAATATTATCCTTATAGGATATCTATTATAATCGAAACATTTGTCGAGCATTTGTTGTGCCGCCGTCACACCGCTGTTTTTCTCGCTATCGGAAATTTACCGTTTTCCGAAAAAGTACCGTTTTCCGTCAACGAAGGTACGTTCGCGTACGGTAACACTAACTCTGATATTTATTGTATGCGTATATGTGCTATGTGTATGTTATGTTGTATGATGTACGTTCGCGTACGGTAACACTAACTCTGATATTTATTGTATGCGTATATGTGCTATGTGTATGTTATGTTGTATGATGTACGTTCGCGTACTGTAACACTAACTCTGATATTTATAGTATGCATATATGTGCTATGTGTATTGTGTGTGGTAGCTGATAGCTCTGCTGTTTGTATGTACGTTCGCGTACTGTAACACTAACTCTGATATTTATAGTATGCATATATGTGCTATGTGTATTGTATGTGGTAGCTGATAGCTCTGCTGTTTGTATGTACGTTCGCGTACTGTAACACTAACGCTGATGTTTATTGTATGCATGTATGTGCTATGTGTATTGTATGTGGTAGCTGATAGCTCTGCTGTATGTCATATACTGTCTATGTTGTATGTGTATTGGTGGTATGTACGTTCGCGTACTGTAACACTAACGCTGATGTTTATGTTATGCGTATATGTGCTATGTGTATGGTATTGTATGTGATAGCTGATAGCTCTGTTGTATGTCATGTACTGTCAATATGTTTACGTTTGCTAAGGGCCTAGGTGTGTACGTTCGCGTACTGTAACACTAACTCTGATGGTTATTGTATGCATATATGTATTTTCCTCCGTCATGCTGTATTTTCTATGTTGTGCCTTAACCTTACATCTGACTGTATTGTTATTGCCGTCCATATCCGATTATGTCCAGTGTCCGTTGTGCCTTAACCTTACATCCGATTTGTATTGTTATTGCCGTGCATATCGATCATGTACATTTCTCCTTGTGCCTTAACCTTACATCCGATTGTATTGTTATTGCCATATATATCGATTATGTATACCCTACTTTGAACGTAGTAAGTGTCGTCAAAATTCCATGAATATACGTAATACTTATATGATGTATGTAAACATGAGGTTAACCGTTACCCGGGTCCGGTGCATTGGACCTCGGCTCTTAACATAACGTCGGAGTTCGGGAGGACCGAGGACCGAGGAGAAAGGCAAGCAGGCCGCATAAAGACCCGGCTGAAGACTTCTTATGTTTTTGTAGTTACACTGACGTTAGACGTCCGAAAAAAATGTCCTATTATTGTAATCAGCCAGACTTACGGCATTTGAAATATATGTATCAGTTACTCAATTGCTCCGATGCTCTACTCTGATGAAAAAAAAAATATACTGCTTTTGAAAATGGGATGTTACAGCTCACCTTCGGGATTTAGCCGCCAAGCAACTCATCTCCTCGAGATACAATAGGAAGGTAATTCCACGCTCGTTCGTAAAGGGCGACCTGGTACTCCGGAGGGCCGACATTGGCAATAAAAACGCACGGGATGGCAAACTCGCCGCAAATTGGGAAGGACCATACCGTATTACAAATGAACTCTGAAAAGGGGCCTATGTGCTGGAATCTTTGACAGGCAAAGCAATTAAAAGGACCTGGAACGCGGACAAACTTAAGGCCTATTATAGTTAAAATCGGGGAGATTAGTTTCCAATGGGGTTTGTTTTCTGCTTTTTACAATTTCGCTTAGCTTCATTTTCAGGAAAACCGGTCGCAAGTACATGTAAATTCCCATGTGAATCAAATTTGATGTAACTTCGTGGTGAAGAAATAAAGAATATAGGGTCATGGAGCCCGTATTTGGCAACCGCAAGTGCATATAAGAACACTAAACATGTATGAATAGAGGTTCGAAACTCCTTCATAAATCATGTGGTGTGAAAGACTGAGTTTTAACTCATTCATGAATGACATGAGCGACTCAGGGTAAAAAGCCCGATTACGTGAAATTTGTCATAGCGGCAAAGCCGCCAAAGAAAAAGCATACCCCGAGTCCAAATAGACAAGGCGAGTATAAATACAAGACATGAGCAACTCAAGGTAAAAAGCCTGATTATGCGAAATTTGTCAAAGCGGCAAGACCGCCAAAGAAAAAACATACCCCGAGTCCAAATAGACAAGGCGAGTATAAACATAAGACATGAGCGACTCATGGTAAAAAGCCCGATTACGCGAAATTTGTCATAGCGGCAAAGCCGCCAAAGGAAAAACATACCCCGAGTCTAAAATGACTATGAGAGTATCGATCGAGAAGGGTTTCCTGACACTGATCACGTCGGATCCCAACTTCTATTAAGAACGAGAATAGAAAAGCGAAGCGCAAAGAAGAAAAGGAGTCAATTCGGATAAAAAGAAAAAAGACGGTCATTTAAAAGATTGTCTATTACAAAGGCCCAGACGGGCAAAACGATAAAATACAAATAAAATTACGGACTAAAACAATCAGTTCGGGGGAAGAGACTGGTCTTCCCTATGAGATTGGTCTTCCCCATCGGCTTCCGGAACCACCACGGAGCTTGGAGTAGGCGAGCCAACAGCTGGAGAAGGAGCAGGGAAAAATTTCTCGTCGTCAACATAGGCGTTCATGTGCGCCCCTTCCAAATTCAATGTCACCGTTGGGTTCAAAAATTGAACCTGTTCCAGGGCATTTGCAAAAGCATCCGAGACACCATTCTTCGGCTTGGCAACATCGGCCGAGAGAGAGAGAGCATCCTTGTACAAAGCCGGCTCGGAGGACGCCGCGTTCTTGCGGGGACGCCAACTCGGACTCTAGGGCCGAAATCATAGTTTTTTGATGGCTCATGGCCTCCAAGTCCTCTTTGTGAATCTGCGGCCTCGGGTAATCTCGGATTCAGCCTTATTAAGGCGTCACGGGTGCGTCCAAGCTCCTCATCCAAGCTCTCCTTCGGCCCTTTGCCAACTCCAAGTCCTCCGGCGCTTGGGTTAACCGTTCCTCAACCTTTTCTTCTCCTCCTCAAGCAAATCCATCTCTTCTTCACGAGAGGCCGACTTTTTCCTTCGGATGGGCGGCAAGTTCACACAGGCCAGCATTCTTTAAATTGACGCTCGCCAGCTCCAAAAGCTCGTCCTTCTCAGAGTCGGCAAGCCTCTTCCTATCAAAAAAGTTTGCGGGAGGACGCAGAGCTTTCCGAAGGCCAGGAGGAAAACGGCCGCCCCAGATAAAAGAAGCGGGAAGTCGGACTGCGGGACCAGAACCAGACCCTGAGGGCACACCTTGAGTCTCAGGCTCGGGAACTGAAGGATCGGGAACTAAAGAAGATGGGACAACAACTTTCTTCTTCTTGGAAGTTTTTGCCTTCTTGGCAACGGGGGGAATGCTGGGCTCTCCACTCGGGAGTGCTCGTTTTCCACCCGCGGGTGTATGGACCATCTCCCGACGGCAAGTCACGTCAAGGTAATCGGGCCTTTTCCCCATTTGCCCACCTGAAAAGAAGAGCAAAAAGCATCACAGATCTGAGCAAATACAACAAAAATTGACGAAAACAAGAAATATCATACCCAAAACGGGTTTTGATTTATTACAAGTAATATACTCGGCCGAGTTAACCAAAGCCCCCTTTTTACTGGCAAGAGTGGTTAAGGTAACAATGGCTTCATCCTCGGAATCAGAACGCTGCGAAGGGGCGGGTAAGAAATCCTTGGAATGAAACTTATGATGACTTTCACCCCAGTATAGAGGAAAGCGCTCTTCAATGCCCCCGGACGGGCTTCTCTGAAGAAACCAAGGTACCTCCCCGGCTTTGGCAACTACTTTAAAAAAAGAAGTTTTAAACCCTTTCCACGAATCAGTGAACGGCTTTAAAAATTTACGTCAGTGACAAGCGCGAAGAGACGTCCATCCATACCACATCTTCTCCTCCTCCACCATCATATTGGTCTCTAAAGGTGAAAAGAAGCTACAAAACACATGTACGGAACACTTGAGTTCGTGTTTCATGCAATAATTTTCAAAAGCTAAGGCAAAGGCCCATCCGTTCGGGTGTAGTTGCGAAGGAGCCAGGTGCAGGTGGCGGAGTAGGCACATTTGAAAGTCGGAAAATGGAAAAGAAAGGCCGAGTCGGGTAATCACATCCCGATAAAAATAAAAGAAATGGCCACCCTTATCAGATAACCGACTTGAAGCCACTGATTCGTTCACTGAAGGCAAAACTATATTGTATCCCGGGCCACCTCGGATGATTTGGTCAAGCTCTTTCGCGGGCATTCTGTTCCGCACTCCGGTTATAGCACTGCTAATGACGTATTCCTTAGTCGACGTCATCCGAGAAGACCCTGAAGGGGCAGATTCTCCGGTCTCGGATTGATGAGACGGGTGAGAGGGGGAAGACATCTAATACCTATAATAAACAAAAAGCAAAGGGAAGAATCAGAATCATGAAGTATACCTGACATAACAGGATTGTGAAGACGAGTATCATAAAACAAAGGAACGGGAGGAATCTGGGAAGCAACAGCCAAAGTCGTCTGAGGTCTGAGGAGACAGCGACATCTGTCCATTAATAAATCAGCGTCTCTATCTCGGCCATGACAGACTAGCTCTATCGCCTTATCATGACAATTGTCGCAAGGATTGCAACCTCGGAATACGATTGGCGGATTATCAACCACGGACGTCGAAGAAGACGTTGCCAAAGACAAAGCTGGTGTACTTGCGGCAGACAAAATCGGTGATGGGAAATCTCGGATATCTCTAATTCTCCCACCTCCCCGAGAAGAACCACCTCCCCGAGAAGAGTCACCCCCCCGAGTGGGGCCAAGTAATCTTGCCATCCGTTCTTCTTCGTAGGAAGAAGGGACCATAGCCACTTTGTTTGGCCGTACCGGGGGGTGTTTTTAAGAATTTCCCTATCTTCCTCCGGGATAGGTCTACCATACATGTCTACTAGCATCTCGGGATCGGGATCCATCTTTATAAACCATGAGGTTATAGGCAAACAACCTTATATACGCTAAACTCAGAACACCCCGAAAACCCGGAACGCCCAGAACACCCAGAAACCCAGAAAACTGATGAATAGAGAAATCACCAAATCGGAAAATGCTATAGAAGCAGAATGGTATACAGTTCAAATGGAAGAGCACGAACGAAAGGTCAAAGAAAATACCTGAAAGGAAGGGGATGGAACTACGTTTGGAGTAAGACGAACAGAAAATGAAGATGCTGCAAATGGGTTCTCTTTCAAGCTCTTCAAATGCAGTGATGGGTGCGTTAAGAATGAGACCAAATTCGCAAACAATATATAGGCAAAATGAAGCCAAGGAATCCGAAACGCCTACCGTTGTGACAATTACGAGGCGTAAACCCTAAAGCAATCATGACAGATAGGTCAAATGATGTGAAACGACAGGGGCCATTAATGGGCACGATAACTGAAGGCGGCGTTTGAGGACGTGTGGCTGCAGGCGTTAGAGTAGAGGTTATCCGCTGCTACGCGGGTAAATGAAAAGGCGCCCAGTCAAATTAGCTGATCGCCAGGGCGGGAGTTAAGATGTGCAACTCGTCCAAGTATAAAGTGAATACCCGAGTACAAAGTTGGGCACTCATAGGCTAAAGGTTCGAAGATTACTCGATTCCAAAAGTCAGGCGTAGCGGCAAAATCTTCCACAATAAAATCAACTCGGCCGATCGGGAACCCGAACGACCGAGCTTGAGGGGGGCAAGCGTTATGAAGGCGACATAAATGGGCCTTGGAAGATAAGGCCCATCAACGTGCTTCTACTGGGACAGGATCCACGATCCCATGATCCTGTGACCACGGGATCGCACGACCCCCATCATCATTAATGATGGGGGGAAGGACATGCCGAGTAGAAAGGCAAGAAAGCTGCCAAGACGCTTCCTCTATAAATAGGAAGGATCCAACAGGTGCACGGTACACACTCACATTTTCTCTCTGAACCTACTCATCATATTGCATACACGAGCACACACCCCACGCCTTTGGGTGAAAACCCTTGTGTTTAAGCTCGTGATCTCCTATCTATCGGATATCTCGTCCATAGATATCTAAGAGAAGACTAAAGATCCTACATCGACTTACTAGCTTGCCTAAAGCTAGACATTTGTGTTCTACACCAGAATAGGTATCAATTCTAAAACCAGAAGAAAGACCAAACCAGCATGCTCTAGAAAAAGGATAGTACAAGAACAGGTACTCTAGAGACTGATTAGTACTGTTACAGAAAAATCAAATCTTAGAAGCTATCGGATGTTTGCTGTGTTACAAATGGGTTGTTGGCAGAATACATCTAATAATATTCCATAAAAGCAAATGAATTCTAGGAAGAAATGAAGATTTCCAAATCAAATTACAAACCTCAATATCTGTAGGCGTGGAGCAATTGGAGATAGGATGAACAAGTTGAGATTGAAGCAGGCAATATCCATCACCGACTGTGTAGACACCAGAGTTATTACCAGACCATCTGATCACATCAAGGGCTTTAAATAAAGGAATCAGATAACGTGCAAATTGATGAACCACCTGTTTGGGGTAAATGAAGGAGATTACTTGAAGATTTCAGCTACCCTTGGAGCACAGTATAAGGTCTGACACCTTCAATGAAGAATAAGTCAGACCAGACTATTGCACAGGCCACTAAAGCCGACTATTTAGAGGTATCAAGGAGCCATCCCCTACTTGTCAGTTAAGATGATCAATAATTACAAATCCAGGTTTTATAATATG
This sequence comes from Acacia melanoxylon, assembly GCA_019022615.1. Lineage (NCBI taxonomy): Eukaryota > Viridiplantae > Streptophyta > Magnoliopsida > Fabales > Fabaceae > Acacia > Acacia melanoxylon. The sequence continues at coordinate 232,864 of JAFJYJ010000037.1, forward strand.
ACTTCAAAGAGTTGAGCTATTATATTTAGGTTTAAGCAAAAAGTCCTGGTCAGGAGGAAGAGACTTCTTCAACATTATTTGACAAAGCAGGGAAGATTTGCCAGAGATAGCTCGCCACAAATGCTTAGCCAATAATAATGAATTGAAGGTCTTAAGAGGAACAATTTGTGGCCCTCTACTAGATTTGGGTAAACATAATTCTTGCCATCGGAGAAAATGAGTTTGTTTGAATTATCAAACCACCCTTAAATTTTTTTTCCATTTTCCATTGTTATATTACGGCATAGTTGGTGGGGGAAACCTCATACGTGAGAAGGGATAGACAAGTAGGGAAGATAGAGTTTTTAATCACACAAGTCGCCTAACCTAGGAAAGTAATGTACTTTTCCATCCCCCAAGTCTCTTATCTAATTTTTCCAAGACCTCATGATATTTCCGTTTATCAGATCTAGGATCATCAATATACCTTCTCGAATGCGAGTGAAAACGAATGCTGAGGAGATATGATAATTTTTGTTCACAACTGATGATAAATTGATGGACTACACACACACAACTTGATTTTTGATAATTAACTTGTTGACTAAAGATGAGTGAATATCGCCTTAGTAACGCCTTGACTATACGACAATCAACTTCTATGGCACGATAGAAAAGAAGGGTATCATTAGCATACATGAGATGAGTCAAAGGCATTACATTGCAAGAAACATTAATACCCTTCCACCATGATTTTTAGCTTGATGAATCATGTAGGATAAGACATTTGCACACATTTGCACATAGTAAAAAAGAGATAGGGTGAGAGAGGATGCCTCGTGAATAAATACACATATACGGATAATATGGTCTATTGTTTTATGAAAAAAATAGGGTTAAAGTACAATTTTTTTAGCAACAAAGTTTTTCTCCCGGAGTTTCTGGCACAAATAAGTTTTGGAGGGGCAAAAATATTAATAAACAGTTTAAAAGGGTACAAATTCACCAAAACCGTTAAATTTGATCAAACGACCATTAAATTATCAAAGAAGAAAACCCTAACATCGTTTGAGCAAATTTAACGGTTTTGGTGAATTTGTACCCTTTTCAATTGTTGATTGGTACTTTTACTCCCTTTAAAACTTATGTGTGTTGTGTGCTCCTAGTGTAAAACTTGTTTGGCCAATCTACACCTTAACTCAAAAAAAAAATATGCAAATCCTTACAATTTTACCTAATTTTTAAACGGGTCTTTACAGTTTCATTTGGTTTTAATTAGGTTCCTATATTTTAAACTAATTTTTAATCAAGTGCTCTAGTTTTAGGTGACTAATAAAAAGGAAAAAAAAAACTACTAAAACCATATTAGAAAAATACGAAACTATAAGAACCTAATAAAAAGATAAAAATTACATGGATATAATTAAAAACATGTGAAACTCTATAGACCGAATAAAAAGAAGAAATGATTTGATTGGACCTGAATAAAAATCAAGTTAGAAATATAAAACCTTGCCTATTAATTATCCCCTATTTTACCATTTACATAATGCTCAAGCAGTGGACCTTATCTCTAATTAATCCAAAAAATATTACTCATTTTTGTCTTTTTTATAAGGACCTGAAATTTGAATTGTTTTAAAAAAAAAAATTTATAAGAGCCCACTCGGGGTTGCTTGAGCATTTAATATGTATTTACCATTTTTCCCTAATTAATTCTATTATCTCTCCTTATTTTTTCTCATACTATATTCTCTTTCATACTTTCTCTCATTACTACACTTTCTTTCTCTTATTTTTCTCTTTATAAATGAGGGCATGCTTGAAAAAAATATTCATTTCCTATATAGTACTCTGTATCTAAGTGTAAGTCACTTATACCTCATTTTTACAAACCAAAAAATACATTGAATTGATAAAATTTTATATATTTTCCATTATAAATTTTTTTGTCTTTTGATTTTATAGATAATTTCCACACCCCTCTATCCTCTCTCTCTCTCTCTCTCTCTCTCTCTCTCTCTCCAATAGAATTTAAATAGGAGTAAAATTGAGAAAAAATCATTAATTATCCTACAAGTGACTGACATTTAGGTTTAATTTTAACTAATTTTAATTGTTTTTTTAACTACATAATTTAGTTAATGGGCTCTTAAAAAAAGGATTAGAAGAGTAAAAATTTTTAGGAAATAAAGTACAAATAGATGCTTATTATTGCTGGTCTAAATAATATATGCTTATTATTTAGAAAAACTTAGGAGAAATGTTTTTTTAACGAATTATTATTTGTATTTTTACGAAAAATAAAATGATTCAATAAATACAAATGTTATCTTAGGCCAGTTCAGCAGTTCTATTTTGCAAACCATACATTTCATTTATGGAAATTGGAAACATTAGTTAAATGAATTGATTGAAAGTGACTTAATTTGTGTTCACAAAAAAAAACTTAATTTGTTATTAATAACATCAAAGTGACTTAAATTAATACAAGTATTAAAAGATACTTGTTGGATTTTTAATATAAAACATATTTATCTAACTTAATTAAATTAATGAAGTTGTTTAAGATAATTAATATTTCATGTATTTTCTAAAATATTTCTTCCTTAATTATTTAATTCTTTTTTTTTAATTATTGTTGAGGGAGTATCGATAGGAATAAATTAGGAAAATATTAAAAAATATAAAAACTACATATCTATATCTAGTATCAAGTAGTAACCTCTAAATATGTCTTATATTAAGTTTTTACTACGAAATAAGAATTATTAAATTTGCAATGTTTTATATTCATAGGTATAAGGTATTCTCTCCGACTTTTTTTTAGAGATATTAAAGAAATTAATTAAATTACTTTAAAATATTATATTTGTCATTTTTTTCCTAAATTATTTTGCATAACTTATAAACTAATATAAAGTCTAATGATATATAATTAAGTGATTTATTTAATTTTATTAATATCCCTAAAAAAAGTCAACTCTATCTTACTACCTAGGTCCAATTATAAGGCATAGTTGAAACTTTGTTTGGAGAGATTAAAGAAGATAAATAAGTTACTTAAACATTTTATATGTTGTGATCTTTAAATTATATATTAGTTTATTAGTCAAACTAATTACTTTGAAGAAAAAAATAAAATTAAAAATATTTAAAGTAATTTAATTAGTTTTCTTAATTTCTCCAAAAAAGTTAATTATGTCTTATAATTAACCGAAGGAGTATATCTTATATTGACTAGGGTGAGTATTATTATCCTTTGGTCCTAATATATTTATGAAAATATAATATATTTAAGACTATAAACTATGGGTTTACACTTCTCAATGTGAAGAAGAAGATTTCTACCTACACATAAAAATGATGGGACCAACACATTTTTTTTTAAAAAAAAAAACTTAAAAATGGTGGGACCTACATCTTTTTTATCTATACTTCTAAACTACATCTCATATTTATAATCTATGTCTCATATTTACGAAAATATAAATGCGTTTTGCATTTCCTCATATCTGGGTTGAATTTTCATATGAAAAAGCAAATTTTCGCAGTCACAAAGTGGACTGTTAGACGAAGAAGGGGAAGGTTCAACGAAATGAAGGCATGAGGATGTAAAGAAACCGAGTAATAGTCAGATTTCCATTCAAGTATATTCCAAATCAACAAAAACATTGCCGTCTTCTTGGATTTTTCTCTGCATGTTTCCCAATCTTTTGAATTCCAATTTCTTGCTTGTTTCCCAGGAAAATCCCTGAACCTCCCGCCAGATTATGTCATGGCTTTGATTCAACAGCTTAGCTCTCTCGACTGGCAGCGAGAATCGGACCCCTCATTCCATGATTTCGTCGCTATCCCCTTGTTTGCAGTTTTCTTCCCCTCCGTTCGCTATTGTCTCGATAGATATGTTTTCGAGGTACTTAACGAATCATTTTTTATTTTTATTTTTCATTATTTCGCTGCGTTTCCTTTCCTTGTATTTGATTAAGAAACGAATTGTTTCCGTTTTTGCTGGTCAGTGAGTTTGCAGTTAGTAATTTGTGTTCAACTATTAGTGGCTTGGTATTGACTGTCGATTGAATGTAAAGACTAAGGCACATTTGTTAATCGTTATCTCTGTTCCTTTCCTGTTTATTTGATAGAAAATGAATTAAGAGAAAATATTTGTTTCCCCCTTTGTGCTGGTGGGGCTTGTTTTTTGTACTAGCAAATTTGTTGACCTCTGTGTATCCAATGGAATATAAACTCACCAGCTTTGAAATTCCAAAATGGAATTACTTGGCAAGCAGATTTGGTCTCCAATGTTGCTAAGTCTTCTGTCCCCTACTGTCACATACCTGCCCCATATGATGTAATGGATAAAGTAACTTCTATTAATCCGTTCTTTTCATGATATTTTCTATCTATAATTTAAGAAAGCTAAAAATAAAAGATTTTAGAATGTTTCTTTCTAGTGGGTTTTCTTATGTATGACTCTGAAGCTAACATTGCTTTTGAATCTTTGTGCAGTCCAGGTTATATGCCTATCCACTATTTTGTTGGTTAGTAATAGTTAAAGTTTCCAGCAAGCATATTCTTCTAACTTTATTTAAAGCAACTTGTTTTCAGTTTAACCAAGAGAAGGAAATTCTAGATGCTCATTCTGACATTTCTTATGTTTGACCAATGTTGTTGGCCGTCTAGTTATTTCCCTGCAATTATTCTAACATGCAAAACTTCTATATTGACAGCCAACTCTATATTCTGGTGAATTTTGTGTGTGTTTTTCTTGCTTGCAGCTGTGCCCTGGGCAAGGTTCACCTAGTACAATATGACATGTGATTGAGGATTATAAACTCTAGTGGACCTCAGCCCCACAAATACCATAATTATTCTCCATATAAAGCTTTGATCAGCATTTTTACTCTATTTGCCCCTCTACAATTGATTGAGCCTGCAACATGAGTTGATAATGTTAGCTTCCTATTTTGCTTTTAAGGCGTGATGGCTATGGTAACATGTTGCCAAATACATCTGTTTGTCATTACACAGTCACTCTCTAGACTTTACTTACTCCTTCAAACTTTTTTGCTTATAATTTGCTAATCTGAATTTAGTTTCATTGACAGAAAGTGGCCAGACGATTAATGTATGGAAAGGGGCATGAGATACTGGATTTTCAGACAGCTGAGAAAAGGAAAAAGATTAAGAAATTCAAAGAATCAGCATGGAAATTTGTATATTTTCTATCAGCGGAGATTCTTGCATTATCTGTAACTTATGATGAGCCTTGGTTTACTAGCACAAAATATTTTTGGGTGGGGCCAGGGAATCAAGTCTGGCCAGATCAAAAGATTAAGTAAGATTCGTTATGAAACCAAATCAATGTTGATATTCAGTTCCAGTGTTTCATCTACTTTTGTACTCATTTCCACTTTCTATTATGATTTTATGCAAACTTCAAATGTTTAAAAGCAATAACTTTTAAACTTTTCAGGTTTAAATTAAAAGGACTCTACATGTATGCCGCTGGGTTTTATACATATTCCATATTTGCTTTAATATTCTGGGAAACAAGGCGTTCTGATTTTGGGGTGTCCATGAGCCATCATGTGGCTTCTGTGATTCTCATTGTATTGTCCTACATGTTGAGGTATGCTTTGATTGATTTTTATTTGTCTTGTTATAAAGCATCTCTGCTAAGCATTATGATTTGCGTCATACTTAATTTGTAATTGTCTAGTGTGTTATAATTTACTTTGTCACAGGCTTCTTGTCAAAAGAGTTAAATTTTTCAACAACTTCATTTGTCTCTTGCTTCTATTTTCTAATATATTTTTTATTTCCTTGTGTCTTCTATGTTTGATTTTTCAGGTTTTTTCGTGTGGGATCAGTTGTTTTAGCTCTTCATGATGCTAGTGACGTGTTTCTGGAAATAGGGAAAATGTCTAAGTACCGTGGTGCTGAAGCAATTGCTAGCATTTCATTTCTTCTTTTTGTTCTATCTTGGGTCCTATTGCGCCTCATTTACTTCCCATTTTGGGTAATTAGGAGTACAAGGTTTGTATTATTTGAGGTCCTAAGTTACAATTTTTTTGGTTCATAACTTTCCATTGTTCTGCTATTTACTTGTATAGGATGAATACTAATAGGATGACATGCTTTTATTTAAACGGAAGTAACTTAAGGTTGTTATATAAGGATTTGTCGATGATAGTTATCTGAAAGCCAATACTCGAGTTTCAGTCATTTGTATTAAAAATAGTCACGCAGATAGTATAATGTTTTCTTCATACATTCTTGACACTATGGAACTGTATTAACTCAACTTCCATACAGCTCTACAAGATTGCCAAGTTCCCATATTAATTTCTATGGATAACAATAATTTTTTCAAACTGTATCTTCGTGCCTTTCAGAAAGAATCCTTAAAATGGAGAAGCTTTTTGATGAACAATTATGCATTGATGAGCAGCATTGTTTCACTGTCTAAACCTTTTGCAAAGCAGTTATAGTTTAGCAATATTACCTTTAACCTGACTTGTGCACCACTAAGCTGATGATAAATGTGAAAGAATTGTTTATACATTGGGCTGACTCAGAATTTGTGTAAAAGAATTTTAGAACTGTCAAGTCTGAGCATAATCGTCATATAGAAGATATCCAGGATGATTTTGTGCCTAAATTTTACTCTGACTATAAAAACAACATAAAATTTCATCCGAGGTAGCTGAAAGTTTTAGTATTGCTTGTTTTCTGGCAGCTATGAAATTCTACTGACATTGGATAAGGTAAAGCATGCAGTGGATGGTCCCATATGTTATTATGTTTTCAATAGCCTTTTGATCTGCTTGCTCGTTATGCACATTTACTGGTGGGTGTTGATGTATCGGATGCTTGTTAGACAGATCCAAGATAGAGGAAAACTTAGTGAAGACGTTCGATCTGGTGAGTTGAGGCAAGACGAAAACGTGTTCATTCAATATTTTAACTGATCCTTAATAGAATATCCACTTTGTAATTTAATTTTTTTATTAAAGTGGATCTTATATTAAGAATCGGACGTAGTACTTGATCATGCATATCATATGTTTTTATTCTGGATTCCGGTCAAGATACCTGAAGTACCTTGATCTCAGGAAATGTTTTAATCCATATTAATTGTGGCCTTTTGTCTGTTTCTTGATATGAGATATCTTTACCTGTTTATCTGATCCAAACTGCTCCTCTTCACCTTTTTCGTTTATGCAGATTCTGAAGGCGAAGATGAACATGAAGATTAAGCAGACAAACAAATATATGTGCGAGTAATACGAACACAAGGCAAAAGTGAGGTTTGAGACTAGCTGTTATATTCCCTAGACATCTATGTTAGAGTTGTTTAGTATAGGAGTAGGCGGATAATATATATGAAGTTCTCCACAAGATACTGGAACTAGATTCGGGACGTAAAATTATTTCCACGATTTATTCATTCCAACAGTTAATGATCAAAAGAAAACTACAAGAATGATGAATCTATGTTCCATATCCTGCTCACCATGTGTGTGCTATTATCTCTTGTGCTCTCACTTTCAGTTTGGGACACTGGAATTTATGCCAAACAGCATATACCCTATTTCCTGTTTGTTATCTGTCAAAATAAATAAATAAAAAATGATGAGAAAACAGAAAATAGTGTACAACAGCAATAAGCTTTTTTTTTTTCCTTTTTTTTTTCAATTGTCTTTTTGTACTCTGATTATAAGTTAAAACCTGGCAAGAGCTTGTTGGTCAATGATTAATACTGAATGATATTTGCCCCATTTTCACAAATTTGTTAGTTTCTTGTTGGCCAACCATTTGAGCAGGGTGTGAATATGAGGATTGTGTTTGTGACTATAATGAAAAAGGTTCAACGAAAAAGCTATAATGAAAATTTTATTGCTGAGGAGGACTTAAGTCTAAGTAATATTTTGTGTACAAATCTCGCAGAGCGACCGTGCTTTCTGTGTGTAAAGAAGGGGTGCTTTCTGTGTGTAAAGAAGGGATAAAGATGACGACGACAAAAAAAAAAAAAAAAAAACCGTTTAAATTTCAAAATGTCAAATCAATCTTGTTACCTATGAGAATATAGGTATTAATTGCGAGAATATAGTAATTGACAACTTATTTTTGTAGAAAATTATTGATTTGAGATTTTGTAGTTCAAGTGGTATTTTTTTTTTAAAAAAATCTTTTTCTCTAAGGTCCTGCTCGCCACTAAAATTTTCAATGAGGGGTTTTTCCCCCAATTTTTCTGATTTTTTTTTAAAATTCTAACTTGAATTACACTACACCATCCCATGACTTAATTAAATGCAACTCAGCATACAATGAGTTGGGAGCTGATTCTTTTTATATTGGAAAAAAGATTTAAAGAGCTTTCTGAGTATAAATCATTTGCCAAATTCGAAGTTATATTGAAAATGATATGCTTACTGAAAATTGACCTTTGTGTAAGTTTTTGACGTTCTGACTTCTTCGTCAACTGTGTAAGACTCTTCAACAAACTCTCACCACTCGAGTGTGCCTATTCTGCACACGAGTGAACATGTGCTTTGAGATATCCCCTCAACATACAAACTCTCACCACTCGAGTGTGCCTATTCTGCACTCGAGTGAACACGTGCTTTGAGATATCCCCTCAACATTTTCTTCAGCATTGTCTCTGCACTTCGAGTGCTAAATATCCACACTTGAGTGCCACACTCAAGTTTTCTTGGATTGCACTTCGAGTGCTCATTCTTTACTTACTGTATCATACGCTCTCCATTCTTCAAAGTTCTATGTTTTTCCAAGGGTCAGATGCTCTTCCTTTTTATATATACAATTGGACGTGGCATTAGGGGTAAATGGGACATTTGCCTATTTTTAGAAGCGTTGGAAAATTGGTTCCCGCTATTTTTAGTGGAAACCAATTTTCATTTAAATGTGGGAGAATGACACCGGCTATGAAAATTTTTTCCTACGGAAAATTCAATCCAAACGGCAGCCGCCAGATGAAAATTTCAATTTTCCATTTCCATGGCCTTATTTTCCTTGATCCAAACGGGCCTTAAGTATCCAATGTCTCAAAGATATATCAGGTTGGGTATCAATTCTAAAACCAGAAGAAAGACCAAACCAGCATCCTCTAGAAAAAAGACAGTACAATAACAGGTGCTCTAGAGACTCATTATTACTATTACAGAAAAAACACATCTCAGAAGCAATTAGATGCTGTGTTACAAATGGGTTGTTGGCAAGGTACATATAATAATATTCCATATAAGCAAATGAGTTCCAGGAGGCAATGAAGATTTCCAAATCAAAGTACAAACCTCAATATCTGTAGGCGTGGAGCAATTAGAGATAGGATGAACAAGTTGAGATTGAAGCAGGCAATATCCATCACCGACTGTGTAGACGCCAAAGTTATTACCAAACCATATGATCAAATCTGGGGCTATAAAATAAAGGAATCAGATAACGTGCAAATTGTTGAACCACCTGTCGGGGCTAAATGGAGGAGATTACTTGAAGATTCCAGCTACCCTTGGAGTGCAGTATAAGGTTTGACACCTTCAATGAAGAATAAGTCAGACCAGACTATTGCATAAGCCACTAAAGCCGACTATTTAGAGGTTCAAGGAGCCATCTCCTACTTGTCAGCTAAGATGATCAGTAATTACAAATTTAGATTTTATAATATGACTCCAAAGAGTTGAGCTATTATATTTAGGTCTAAACAAAAAGTCCTAGTCAGGAGGAAGATACTTCAACATTATTTGACAGAGCATGGAAGATTTGGCAAAGATAGCTCGCCACAAATGCTTAGCCAATAATGATGAGTTGAAGGTCTTAAGATGAACAATTTGTGGCCCTCCACTAGATTTGGGTAAACATAATTCTTGCCATTAGAGAAAATGAGTTTTATTTGAATTATCAGATCACCCTTGAAAAATTTGCCATTTTTCATTGCTGTATTAGGGCATAGTTGGTGGGGTATACCTCATACATGAGAAGGGATAGACAAGTAGGGAAGATAGAGTTTTTAATCACACAAATCGCCTAGCTTGGGAAAGTAATTTGCTTTTCCACCCCTATGTCTCTTATCTAATTTTTCCAAGACCTTATGATATTTCCGTTTATCAGATCTAGGATCATCGATATACATACCCAGATACTTTTCCAAATGCGAGTAAAAATGAATGCTAAGGAGATCTGTCATTTGCACATAGTAAAAAGAGATAGGGTATCATTAGCATACATGAGATGAGTCAAAGGCATTACATTGCAAGAAACATTAATACCTTTACACCATGATTTTTAGCTTGATGAATCTGTTGGAAATTATGCCTAAGGGAAAATCATTGTACTTTAAACATAATTGATATTTAAAGTATTTCTTCATTTTTGTTATCATGTCATTTGCATGTTTATTATAATAACTGTATCATTGGATGTATCATAAAGATTATCCTAAATGTCCTTGGTCGGTCATCTATGTAGGAGCAAAGACGAAATAAGACAAGTATGACTTTGATGAGGTATGGAGATACGAATCAAAGTCTTAGGCACTTGTAAGAGTACAAGGTGTTGGACCGACCCACTATGAGAAAGCTGCATATATTAAGTCATAAGCTTATCTCATATATAACCACGTCACAATGCCCTTTTGACAGAGATTTGTCGTGTCTCTCAAAATAACCAGATTCAATAAAAGATTTGCAGTAATAGGAAACCTGGGTCGTTTTCCCAACGAATTCGCAGCGGGTTTGAATGGACAGAAACAGTAAAAATGGGGTTTTTTGGTTCAAACAGAATATAAACGAAATAAATAGAAACAGAACGAAATGAAAATAATCAGATTAAAATTGATCAACCCAACATCCAGATTCCAAAAACTTCCATCATTGAACGAAATATGAACGAACTCGCGTTTGGTTCCAGACGAACCGAAATCTCTGCGTTCGTCCAAAAAATCCGTCAACTAGACAATCGCCTAGCACCTGTTCGAACAGTGGTGTCTCACTTTGCGATCACATAGTAACACTGTAACCTAGTTCGAACTCAGTCCTTGGGATGAACCAAACCGAATATTAAATCTAATATTCGAACTATTTCCAGAAATCGAATCCGATAAGATGAAAATAGAAACGAGTAAAATTACCAATTAAGCACAAGCTCTCTGGACGAATCATGGAATCCTCAACATTGGGTTAATCAAAGAAGCATAGCTGGAAAAAATGAAGAACAGACGAAGAACGTGAAGAACATTGCAGAGAAAATGAAACTTCTGTGTTTAATCCGAAAATGTGTAAAAAGGTGAATGACAAAAGTGTTTGTGGCTGCCATCTAACTTAACCTAAAATGGAAAAAATGAAATGGGGCTCCAATCCACAATTCAGTTCAGGCCCAAAACGGAAAAGAAATAAAAATGGGCTTAAGTTACAAAATTTGAGCCCAATTAAAAATCCAAAAATATACATCTGACTTCGGCTCCAAAATCGACCGCCCTCTTGTCCGAATTTGCCCTTCATGTTTCATAACAATTGTAGCTTTTTGAATCATCTGAAATATGAAACAAGAATGAGGCAAATCCGATGTCTGGTTCAAGAGTTATGGTAAAAATAGTGAAGCAATGTAAAAATGAAATTTTATTATTAAAAATGGCTAAAATATAATCAAATGCCCAAAGCCCAAATAAGTATAAAAGCCATTATTTATTGACTAAAGAGTCCAAAATTATAAATCAAGAGATAAAAATAAGTGTATGAAATATTCAATTATTACCTTTGACTTGAGATCATCATGGATTCCTACATAAGAGTTATTGATCTTTGACCTAGTCAAAAGTCATATTTGACCGGGTGATGATAAAGGCTTCGATCGGGGTTAGTGGTTTTCATGCAGAGGAATGTGAATGGTCAAGATGAGATTTGTCCCTTACATTTGTAGAGAGATATTACTGGGCCCCTCGATGAGTAAGTCTGAGGAATGTATGGCCATACTACGATGGAAAAGAGTTTCCATTTCAATTGTTAGACTACTCAAGAATCGAGAAAGTAATGGTCAAAAATAGGAGAATGACACTATCCATGCTTCATCCTCGACCAAATTATCGCATGACAAAAGGGACGTGGTATGGTTGTATGACAGGTTGCATCGTATCATTGATCTTCATATGAATTGGGTAGTCGTAATGTCTTGCTAAAGGCCGCTTGCGACTTATGGGCTAGTACAATCTTAGCCCGCTGCCAATCTCTTATGAGCCTACAGGGTCGCACACAAGAATAGCCCAACACGAGCAATAATGTCCAGATTCATTGAATCTTAGATATGTCTAAGATTTAATGAATACAACGTTTAATCTAGGATGGATATATATATATATATATATATATAATATAAATTCAAAAAATAATAATAATAATATTTATATAGATAATAATATTATTATGTAGTATTTGCGTATTTAATTTATTTGATAAATTAAATAACTAACACAAATAGAGATATAGTATCTCAAATTTAATCAAATAGCTAGATATCATATCTCAAATTTAATTTATAAAGATAAATTAAATCAGTTGGCTTTTAATTTGGATTAAATAAATAGATTAGATTAGATCTGTTGAACAGATTTAATTAATATCATTTTAATCCAAATTCGAACTTCAAGATTAATTAAGATTAATTTTGAATATTTTAATACGGCCCATTAGGGTTTGAAAAACCCTATAAGATAATGATCAAGTCGTATTAAAAGATAGATGAGCCGCGAAAGAGAAATCCTAGAGAGAAAGAGAAGAGACGTAAGACGTTGAGGGCGCTAGCACACTGCCGTCGGTGTTGGAGTTCTGTTCAGTGTGGATACCGGTAGAGGGAGTTGATTCGTTTAGTTGGCTCCTAGTGATCGTATAGAACAAGACACACACGAATATGAAAGGTACGGTTCTGACTACTTTAATTTAAACGTTGTTGATAGATCCTCCTATGAGATTCGTAAATTTTATTGGATATATTCCTTCCGTTGCGTGTACGAATCCCAACAGAATCATGCTGGATAAGACATTTGCACATAGTAAAAAGAGATAGGGTGAGAGGATCCCCCTGAATAAATACACATATACGGATAATATGGTTTATTGTTTTATGAAAAAAAAAAGGATTAAGGTGCAATATTTTTAGCAACAAAGTTTTTCTCGTCTGGTACAAATAAGTTTTGGAGGGGGCAAAAGTACCAATAAACAATTTAAAAGGGTGTAAATTCACCAAAACTGTTAAATTTGACCAAACGGCCGTTGAATTATCAAAGAAGAAAATCCTAACGCTTTTTGGGCAAATTTAACGGTTTTGGTGAATTTGTACCCTTTTTAATTATTGATTGGTACTTTTGCTTCTTTGAAAACTTATTTGTGTTGTGTGCTTTCTGCACCTTAACCCAAAAAAATATTATGCAAGTTGTTACAATTTTACCTAATTTTTAAACAGGTCTTTACACTTTCATCTGGTTTTTATTAGGTTCCTATGTTTTTAACTAATTTTTAATCAAGTGCCTCTAGTTTTAGGTAACTAATAAAAGGGGGAAAAACTACTGAAACCATATTAGAAAAATATGAAGCTATAAGAACCTGATAAAAAAATAAAAATTACATGGATATAATTAAAAACAAGTGAAACTTTATAGATCTAATAAAAAGAAGAAATGATTGGGACCTGAATAAAAGTCAAGCTAAAAATATAAAGACTTGCCTATTAATTATCCCCTATTTTACCATTTACATAATGCTCAAGCAATCAGGCTTATCTCTAATTAATCCAAAAAATATAACTCTTATTTGTCCTTTTTATAAGCGCCTGAAATTTCAATTGCTTTGATTTTTTTTTTTATAAGAGCCCACTCGGGGTTGTTTGAGCATTTAATTTTTTTTAACCATTTTCCCTAATTGATTATATTATCTCTCCTCATTTTTTCTCATACCATATTCTCTTCAATACTTTCTTTCATTACTACTCTATTTCTTTCTCTTATTTCTCTCTTTATAAATCAGGGTATGCTTGAAAAAAGTAGTTCATTTCATATATACTACTAAATATCTAAGTGTAAGTCACTTATACCTCATTCTTGCATACCAAGAAATGCATTGAATTGATAAAGTTTTGTATATTTGTCGTTATTAAATTTTTTCTCTATCAATTTTATAGATAAGTTTCACACCCCTCTATCCTCTTTCTCTCTTTCTAATAGAAATTAAATAGGAGTAAAATTGAGAAAAACTCATTAATTATCCTACAAGTGACTGACATTTAGGCACAGAGTGGTATTTATTAATTTTAACTTATTTTAATTGTTTTCTTAAACTACATAGTTTAGTTAATGGGCTCTTATAAAAAAGGATTAGAAGAGTTTTTGTGGAAATAAAGTACAAATAGATGCTTATTAAGTTATTATTGCTGGTCTAAATAATATATGCTTATTATTTAGAAAAACTTAGGAGAAATGTTTTTTAACGAATTAATATTTGCATTTTTAAGAAAAATAAATTGATTCAATAAATACAAATGGTATCTTAGGCCAGTTCAGCAGTTATATTTTGCAAACCATACATTTCATTTATGGAAATTGTAAACATTAGTTAAAGGAATTGATTGACAATTACTTAATTTGTGGTCACAAAAAAAGACTTAATTTGTTATTAATCACATCAAAGGGACTTAAATTAATAAATATACACGTATTAAAAGATACTTGTTGGATTTTTAATATAAAATATATTTATCTAACTTAATTAAATTAATGAAGTTGTTTAAGTTGATCGTACTCCTATGTTGTTGAGGTTGTCTGGTCCTCCAGAGGGTAAACAGGATAAACCTTTTCGTTTCTTAGCTAACAGGATGAATCACTCTAAATTTCCTAAATTTATGATTTCTCAATGGAAGACTTGTCTTGACCTTCCTATTATGTTAGCTCGTTTGGTTTCACCTTTGGGTCGCTGGAATAGGGAGGTTTGTGGTAATATTTTTTAGATGAAAAATTCCCTAAGCTCTGAACTGGAATTGTTACAGCAATATGTTATCTTGGGTTCAAAGGAGTTAAAGCAGAAATCATGGAATTGTCATTGCTCAAGAATTGATTCATTCAATGCACAAAATGCGACGGAGACAATTTATGTCAATTAAGGTTGATCTAGAAAAGGCGTATGACCGTGTGAACTAGAATTTTTTACATAGCATACTTGGGGAAGTTGGCTTCCTGTGCGCTATAGTTGACTTCATTATGCAGGTTGTTTCCACTTCTTCTTTTAATATCTTATGGAATGGGGGTAAAACTTCATCGTTACAGCCTTCTAAGGACATCTGCCAAGGTGATCCCTTATCACCATACTTATTTACATTGGCTATGGAAAAACTATCTCATATCATTTCCACGGCTATTAACAGAGGTCTTTGGACCCCTATTAAGGTAGGACAAGGAGGCCTTCCTGTTTCCCACCTGATGTTTGCAGATGATCTTATGCTATTTGTAGAGGCAAGGCCTGATCAGCTAGAGACTGTTTTGAAGTGCCTCTCTTTGTTTGAACATATTTCAGGTTTAAAGGTAAGCATTGAGAAAACTGTCATTTATTTCTCCAAACACATATCTAAAGATTTGGTTGTTTCCTTGGCAGCTAAAAGTGGATTCAAGAGAGTAAAAAATGACGAAAGATACTTGGGGGCTTGTATGGTTCATGGGCGAGCAATTAAACAGTGTTACCAACATATTGTGGACAAGTTACATAGGAAGTTAGGTGGGAGGCAACAACAGTGCCTGTCTCAGACAGATAGAATAACTCTTGTTAAATCAGTATTATCTACTATCCCTTATTTTCATATGCAATATGCTAAGCTCCCCTTAAATATTTGTAATGAGATTGACAGAATTCAAAGGAATTTCATCCGGGGTGATTCCCACCTTCGTAAAGCTCTTCATGCTTTAAATTGGAAAGTGTTGACTAGTCCTAAGCCCATGGGAGGTCTTGGTTTAAAAATGGCTGCGATTATGAATGATGCTTTTCTCATGAAGTATGGTTAGAGGTCCCAAAATGAGCAAGATGCCCTATGGGTTTGGTTTGTACGAGATAAATACAAGGTACAAAATGGTAATTTACCAATTCTTAAAGCTGGCTGCTCAACGTTCTGGAGCTCTTTATGTAACATTTTTATTAATATGAAGGATGAGGTGGTATGGGAGATTGGAGATGGGGCTTCTATTTCTTTTTGGAAAGATAAATGAGTGTCCTTTTCTATTTGTCTTCAAGATTATATAATGAGCCCCATTCCTGACGATATGCGAGATTGCATGGTTAATAGGTTCGTTGATCAACATGGCCGGTGGGATTTGCCATTATTACACAGCCTGCTTCGCCAGAATGTGGTTGGATTAATTAGAGGTATGCTCCCTCTTTCTTCTGATGATGGACCAGATCAATCCTTCTGGTTGGCTGGAGTCTTAAATGGTGTTAATGTTAAAAGTTGCTATCTGTATTTAGCTAAATCTGGTTTTCAGCAATCCGAGATAAATTGTGACATATGGATTAAGCTATGGAAGTTGGTGGAACCATATAGAATACATATTTTTGGTTGAAAATTATTTCACCAGAGGCTCCCTTTGAGGTCATTGGTCCGTGCTTGGTCTGACAACGATAGTTTTTGCCTACTGTGTCAACAAGAAGAAGAGACCAACTTATGTAACATCCCAAATTTTGGGATTTTAAAGTTTGATTATTATAGGAGAAATTGAATTGTGAAATTGCCCTAAAATAATTATGAAATTAATTATTTGAAATATCTTCCCATAAATTAAAGACAAATAATTAGGGAATAATTTTTGGCATAAATATTTTAGAAATAATATTTCAAGGCCAAAAGAAATTTAATAGAGAAAGAAAATCCTTAAATGGAGTTAAGGATTTAATTTTAATATATTTATCCAATTTGCAAGAGATAATTTTGGAACACACATCCTCTTATTATTAAATTGAGACACCAAGTTTATATACGTATATGTTAGCCATAGCACCACCAAAACGCTATGTATCCATATTCCTCCATTATGCATTCATTTAGCCCAATTCGATTAACCTTATTGGCCCAACACGTGAAAGCCATATCTACACAGTTTATTAATTCAACAAGTCAAAGCCCACCATTAAACCAACCCCTTTACACGTGATTTAACTTGATCAATTACTTTCTGCCTTAAACAAAAAGCTACTCCCTCTGCACGCACGTTGTCACGAGACAACACGCTAAACAAAGTCAGCGAGATAGCATCAGCGGCAAACACGGGATCTCACCATACTTCTTGAGCCTCATCCAGGTACATTTAGTAAATGGAATCATTAAATATATATTAAATCGTAATGGAATCATTAAATATATATCAAATAATTAAATCGTAATGGAATCGTAATGCTGCAAATCGTGATCATCATTAAATCATAATGGAAATTATTGTATTAACATAATATCATGAAATCAAAAAAGAAAGAAAGATACAATCTGATCCAACTTTTTCCTATATAATAGGATTTACCTAGCTTACTCTTATATTATTTTATTTATGATATTAGTTACAAATATATATATATATATATATATAAAATAATAAAATAATAAAATGAATTTTTTTATGTTGTTTAAACTCCTAATTTAAAGTATTGAAATAAGCTCTCGAGAGTTTAAAATACTTGTAGAGAAATAATAATAATAATAATAATAATAATAAAGTAAATAATTGTTATTATTGTTAGGAAAAAAATAGGTAATAAAATAGAATAAATAAATAATAATAAAATAGATAATTTTTATTATTAAAAAAAGGGGAATAAACTAAAAGGGAGTTATTAATTAATAATAAATAAATAGGGGTATTATTAATTACTAACAAATAGAAAAGAGTATTATTAATTAATAATAAATAGAAGGAGAATTGATAATCTCCTTAATTTTTCAGTCCCCTCCTAATTTGCCCACTTCAAGCATTCTAAATTTATTATTAAAAATTTGTATATTTTTAATTTTATGAAATTATAAGTTATAATTTTATGTAGAGTTTTAAAAGAGTTATTAATGGTTAGTAAATTGGTTGTGGTAGATTGATTTTTGGCATATGTTTGAGCTCTTGGATTAGGAGCAGTGTGATAATAGTTAGCTTCGGCGAGAGGTAACCACTTTTCACTTGTTATGTGTATTGATATGTTGTTTATGAGTATTTTGTGAAATAATTATGAATATTTTAATAAAAAATTCCTTGTGGAGCCTTAGGATTTGAATTGTGAAATATATGCATATATTTATTTATGTATAAGAATTGGGAATTGGGATATTATGACATGGTTATGAGAATTATTTAAATAACATGATATGAATGTGAAAATCTTGGAAAAACTCATGTTGAGTTATTTATTATGATAATTATGGAAATGGTTGAATTGGGAAGAAATAGAGTAGTTATTCCACCACGTGGTGAGGCCTCCATTGGTGCACGATGGTTGGCTTTCTATTGTCCCACCCGTTCAATGAGAGACTGGCCCACTAGTTCAAAGAGGGCTTACGACACTCCACTAATTCAATAAGAGGAAAAGGCCCATGGTCTGGGACATGTGCTCTGAGGATTTTGGCCGGTCCTCATCACATGACCAGTGAGCTTTTGAGTAACCAGTTACATGGATGTAACTTAGCTCATGGGTCTAGTCGGAGGAAATAAGGCGGTTCGGTTGGATTGATGGGAGGCATCTTAGGAATTGTGTTAATGAAAAATTGTAATACCTAACTTATGATACATAATTTATGATATGAAATTTTGTGATGTGAATATTGGGGAATTATATTTTTAATATTTTGTTATATAAATTGTTCCACTTGGCACCTCACTAGCACATATTAGTATTCATAATAAGTTGGATTGATGGTTACCACATTTTTCAGGTAATAGTTCCCGTGCAGGTCCATCAGGGAAGACCTCGGAAAGCTTAGGCTACTTACTGCCAAGAGTAGTCTTGTCTTTTTGGTTTATGTTGGATGATTATATATTGCCACGTTAGGGCTCATTATGCATACTCTAATTTATTTTGGATATTTTGTTAAATGTTGAAGCAGTATCTATTAAGTTACTAATCAAACTAATATATAGTTATTTTAGTAAATAAAATGGAGGACGTTACAACTTACATGCGTTTTGAGATTGTCATGTGGTTTGTGCTTTCTGGTATGAGGTATTACCTGTTGCTCATTTTCACTCCTTTTGTAGCTACAACTGGATTGATTGGGTAAGGGAGAATTAGATGTGTGTTGAATTGGAAGTAGGCGGATTTCGTTGGCATGAGTTTTTCATCGTCTCTTGCTGGTTTATTTGGAAATGGCCAAAAGCTTCTATACACAACACGCAAGATGCAAGTATTAGATATAGTCCGAGGCCCATTTTTGGGAGAACTAAATATTCAACTATCAAAGGGGGGGGGGGGGTTTAAAAGCTTAGTATAGAATCATCCTAATGTTCAATGGTCCTTTCCAAAAGCCCCCTTTGTGAAACTCAATTCGGATGTGGCGTCAAAAGGTCCAGAACAGGTGGCGGCATGCGGGGGGTTTGATGTGGGACTACTTTGGTAAGTGGCTTGGAGGCTTTGCTACACAGCTTGGAAGATGCTCAGAGCTAACAGTTGATTTGTGGGGCGTCTTGAGAGGATTAAAGTTGGCATGGGAGGCAGGCTGGAGGTATGCATTTGTTGAAAGTGACTGTCAACCAGTCATTGCATTACTTTCCAAACAAGGTAGTGTAGCTCGTGAGTCCCATTTGGTGTCTCGGATACGAGCAATTACCCGTAGACAATGGGTTATACTGTTCTGTCATGTTCTAAGGGAAGGAAATTTTTGTGCGGATTGGTTGGCTAATTTTGGTTTGGCGCATATGGAGTCCCCAGATGAAACTCACTTCTCTGATCCCCCTGCTGGTCTTAATCGTTTTCTTATTGCAGATCTGATGGGCGTAGAACACGTTAGGAGGGGCCTGGGACCTTAACTGTTTTTATTTTCTTTCATTTTTTTTATCCATGTTCGTATAAAAAAAAATTAATATGACATGTATTTTCTAAAATATTTAGTCATCTTCCTTAATTCTTTAATTCCTTTTTTTTAATCATTGTTGATGGAGTATCGATAGGAGTAAATTAGAAAAATATTAAAAAATATGAAAACTACATATCTATATCTAGTAGCAAGAGTAAACTCTAAATATGTCTTATATTAAGTTCACTATATACGGAATAGCAATTATTAAATTTGCAATCTTTTATACTCATAGGTATAACTTATAAGGTATTCCTAATTTTACTTGAGCTACATAATTGCAATAATCATTTCCCTCCAACTTTCTTAGAAAAGATTTACTCCTTCGATTCTAAATATATGATATAATTGACTTTTTTAGAAATATTAAGGAAGTTAATTAAATCACTTTAAAATATTTATATTTATCATTTGTTCTCTAAATTATTTCGTAAACTAATATAAAGTATAAGATATACAACATATAATATTTATATGATTAAGTGATTTATTTAATTATCTTAATCTCTTTAAAAAAGTCAACTTCCTAATTATAGGAACACTTTTGTAATGCAATTTGTACTACAAAAATGTTCCTATAATTAGGACCGGAGGGAGTATTTTATATTGACTAGCTGGTGGGGGTATTTATTACTACTTCCCGTCTTAAATATATTTTAAATAAATTTGCGAAAATATATTTACACTACCAACTAGAAACTATATCTCATATTTACGAAAATATGAAAATATATATGCGTTTTTCATTCCCTCATATCTGGGTTGAATTTTCATATGAAAATCAAATTTTCGCAGTCACAAAGTGGACTATTAGACGAAGAAGGGGAAGGTTCAGCTAAATGAACGCATGACGATGTAAAGAAACCGAGTAATAGCCCGATTTCCATTCAAGTATATTCCAAATCAACAAAAACATTGCCGTCTTCTTGGAATTTTCTCTGCATGTTTCCCAATATTTTGAATTCCAATTTCTTGCTTGTTTCCCAGGAAAATCCCTGAACCTCCGGCCAGATTATGCCATGGCTTTGATTCAACACCTTAACTCTCTCGACTGGCAGCAAGAATCGGACCCCTCATTCCATGATTTCGTCGCTATCCCCTTGTTTGCAGTTTTCTTCCCCTCCGTTCGCTATTGTCTCGATAGATATGTTTTCGAGGTACTTAACGAATCATCATCATTATTTTTTTCATTGTTTCGCTGCGTTTCCTTTCCTGTGTATTTGATCGGTAGCGAGCTGATTAAGAAACGAATTGTTTCCATTTTGCTGGTCAGTGAGTTTGCAGTTAGTGATTTGTGTTAAACTATTAGTGGCTTGGTATTGAGTGTCAATTGAATGTAAAGACTGAGGCGCATTTTTTCAGCGATTCGTTATCTCTGTTCCTTTCCTGTGTATTTGATAGAAAATGAATTAAGAGAAAATATTTGTTTCCCCCTTTGTGCTGGTGGGGCTTGTTTTTTGTACTAGCAAATTTGTTGACCTCTGTGTATCCTATGGAATATAAACTCACCAGCTTTGAAATTCCAAAATGGAATTACTTGGCAAGCTGATTTGGTCTCCAATGTTGCTACGTCTTCTGTCCCCTACTGTCACATACCTACCCCATATGATGTAATGGATAAAGTAACTTCTATTAATCCGTTCTTTTCATGATATTTTCTATTTATAATTTAGGAATGCTAAAAATAAAAGATTTTAGAATGTTTCTTTCTAGTGGGTTTGCTTATGTATGGCTCTGAAGCTAACATTGCTTTTGAATCTTTGTGCAGTCCAGGTTATATGCCTATCCAGTATTTTGTTGGTTAGTAATAGTTAAAGTTTCCAGCAAGCATATTCTTCTAACTTTATTTAAAGCAACTTGTTTTCAGATTAACTGAGAAAAGGAAAATCTGCATGCTCATTCTGACATTTCTTATGTTTGACCAATGTTGTTGGCAGTCTAGTTATTTCCCAGCAATTACTCTAACCTGTAAAACTTCTATATTGACAGCCAACTCTATATTCTGGTGATTTTTTTTTATGTTTTTCTTGCTTGCAGCTGTGCCTTGGGCAAGGTTCACCTGGTACAATATGCCATGTGATTGAGGATTATAAACTCTAGTGGACCTCAGCCCCACAAATACCATAATTATTCTCCATATAAGCTTTGATCAGCATTTTTAGTCTATTTGCCCCTCTACAATTGATTGAGCCTGCAACATGAGTTGATAATGTTAGCTTCCTATTTTTCTTTTAAGGCGTGATGGCTATGGTAACATGTTGCCAAATACATATGTTTGTCATTACACAGTCACTCTCTAGACTTTACTTACTCCTTCAAACTTTTTTGCTTATAATATGCTAATCTAAATTTAGTTTCATTGACAGAAAGTGGCCAGACGATTAATGTATGGAAAGGGGCATGAGATACTGGATTTTCAGACAGCTGAAAAAAGGAAAAAGATTAAGAAATTCAAAGAATCAGCATGGAAATTTGTATATTTTCTATCAGCGGAGATTCTTGCATTATCTGTAACTTATGATGAGCCTTGGTTTACTAGCACAAAATATTTTTGGGTGGGGCCAGGGAATCAAGTCTGGCCAGATCAAAAGATTAAGTAAGATTCGTTATGAAACCAAATCAATGTTGATATTCAGTTCCAGTGTTTCATCTACTTTTGTACTCATTTCCACTTTCTATTATGATTTTATGCAAACTTCAAATGTTTAAAAGCAATAACTTTTAAACTTTTCAGGTTTAAATTAAAAGGACTCTACATGTATGCCGCTGGGTTTTATACATATTCCATATTTGCTTTAATATTCTGGGAAACAAGGCGTTCTGATTTTGGGGTGTCCATGAGCCATCATGTGGCTTCTGTGATTCTCATTGTATTGTCCTACATGTTGAGGTATGCTTTGATTGATTTTTATTTGTCTTGTTATAAAGCATCTCTGCTAAGCATTATGATTTGCGTCATACTTAATTTGTAATTGTCTAGTGTGTTATAATTTACTTTGTCACAGGCTTCTTGTCAAAAGAGTTAAATTTTTCAACAACTTCATTTGTCTCTTGCTTCTATTTTCTAATAATTTTTTTATTTCCTTATGTCTTCTATGTTTGATTTTTCAGGTTTTTTCGTGTGGGATCAGTTGTTTTAGCTCTTCATGATGCTAGTGACGGGTTTCTGGAAATAGGGAAAATGTCTAAGTACCGTGGTGCTGAAACAATTGCTACCATTTCATTTCTTCTTTTTGTTCTATCTTGGGTCCTATTGCGCCTCATTTACTTCCCATTTTGGGTAATTAGGAGTACAAGGTTTGTATTATTTGAGGTCCTAAGTTACAATTTTTCTGGTTCATAACTTTCCATTGTTCTGCTATTTACTTGTAAGGATGAATACTAATATGATGACATGCTTTTATTGAAACGGAAGTAACTTAAGGTTTTTATATAAGGATTTGTCGATGATAGTTATTTGAAAAGCCAATGCTCTTCAGTTTCATTCATTTGTATTCAAAATAGTCACCCAGATAATATAATGTTTTCTTCATACATTCTTGACACTACGGAACTGTATTAACTCAACTTCCATACAGCTCTACAAGATTGCCAAGTTCCCATATTAATTACTATGGATAACAATAATTTTTTCAAACTGCATCTTTGTGCCTTTCAGAAATGAGTGCTTCAAATGGAGAAGCTTTTTGATGAACAATTTTGCATTGATGAACAGCACTGTTTCACTGTCTAATCCTTCTGCAAAGCAGTAAGCAGTTATAGTATAGCAATATTACCTTTAGCCTGACTTGTGCACCACTAAGCTGATGATAATTGTGAAAGAGTTGTTTATACATTGGGTTGACTCAGAATTTGTGTGTAAGAATTTTAGAACTGTAAAGTCTGAGCAGAATCGTCATATATAAGATATCCAGGATGATTTTGTGCCTAAATTTTACTATGATTGTAAAACCAACATAAAATTTCATCCGAGGAAGCTGAAAGTTTAAGTATTGATTGTTTTCTGGCAGCTATGAAATTCTTCTGACTTTGGATAAGGAAAAGCATGCGGTGGATGGTCCCATACTTTATTATGTTTTCAATAGCCTTTTGATATGCTTGCTCGTTATGCACATTTACTGGTGGGTGTTGATGTACCGGATGCTTGTTAGACAAATCCAAGATAGAGGAAAACTTAGTGAAGATGTTCGATCTGGTGAGTTGAAGCAAGACGAAAGCAAGTTCATTCAATATTTTTTCTGATCCTTAATATAAGATCCACTTTGTAATTTAATTTTTTTACTAAAGTTGATCTTATATTAAGAACCAGATGTAGTACTTGATCGTGCATATCATATGTTTTCATTCAGGATTCTGGTCAAGATACCTGAAATACCTTGATCTCAGGAATTGTTTTAATCCATACTAATTGTGGCTTTTTGTCTATTTCTTGATATTAGATATCTTTACCTGTTTATCTGATCCAAACTGCTCCTCTTCACCTTTTTTGTTTATGCAGATTCTGAAGGCGAAGATGAACATGAAGATTAAGCAGACAAACAAATATATGTGCGAGTAATACGAACACAAGGCAAAAGTGAGTTTTGAGACTAGCTGTTATTTTCCCTAGACATCTATGTTAGAGTTGTTTAGTATAGGAGTAGGAGGATAATATATATGAAGTTCTCCAAAAGATACTGGAACTAGATTCGGGACGTAAAATTATTTCCACGATTTATTCATTCCAACAGTTAAAGATCAAAAGTAAACTACAAGAATGATGAATCTATGTTCCATATCTTGCTCACCATGTGTGTGCTATTATCTTTTGTGCGCTCAATTTCAGTTTAGGACACTGGAATTTATGCCAAACAGCATATACCCTATTTCCTGTTTGTTATCTGTCAAAAGACAAAAATGATGAGGAAAACAGAAAATAGTGTACAACAGCAATAAGCTTTTTTATTTTTATTTTTATTTTTTTAAAAAATTGTCATTTTGTACTCTGATTATAAGTTAAAATCACTATGGCAAGAGCTTGTTGGTCAATGATTAATACTGAATGATATTTGCACCATTTTCACAAATTTGTTAAGAGTTTCTTGTTCGCCAACCATTTGAGCAGGGTGTGAATGTGAGTGTGTTTGTGACTATAATGAAAAAGGTTCAACCGAAAAGCTACAATGAAAATTTTATTGCTGAGGAGGACTTAAGCCTAAGTAATATTTTGTGTACAAATTTCATAGAGCAACCTCTCTCTCTGTATAAAAAAGGAAAAAAGACAAAAAAAATACCACTTGAATTTTAAAATCTCAAATCAGTCTTGTTACCTACGAGAGTATAGGTATTAACTATAAGAATATAGCATTTGACAACTCATTTTAATAGAAAATCATTGATTTGAGATTTTAAAGTTCAAGTGGTATTTTCTTGTTTTTTCCTAGGTCTTTCTGGCCAATAAAATTTCAATGAGGGATTTTCCCCCTATTTTTCCAATTTTTTATTCTTACATGAATTACACTACACCATCCTATGACTTAATTAAATGCAACTAGTTTTTTTGTGATCTGATAGGCAATCAGTGTATAGTGAATGTTATAAGCCCGATCACATGGTGTAATATAACATGAAGTTTCAAAGTGTCATTTAATATTCTTCCCTCTATGCGCAACTTTTCCAACTGATTAACGGTGTTAAGAAATAAGCCACTCTCTTCCCAAATTGCCCCAGCAATTAGATCTTTACCCTATTTCATCTTCATCCTCAATCGACGTGACCATTTAGCACTCTCTGTCACACCATCATGAAGCCACCAGTTTTCATACCGCCAAGAGGATGAAGAGTTGGGTGGGTCTTACATAATAAGGAGGAGAAGCATAGATATAAAGCTTGATTTGATGTCAGTATCTAGAGTTTGAAAAATATATATAGCTTCAGGTGGGATACGACTGGAAAAATATTCGTTTAAAAAATAGCTACAGGTGGGTGGCCTTTGTAATTTATTAGGAAATTGGATTAATATAATTAGTTATTGGCAAAAATACGATTCTCCTTCAGTTAGATAAATCCATGAGCTGCATAATGAATTAGCAGTTTGCAGAGAGTCCAGGGAAGGGGATGAAGATGAAATAGGGTCAAGATCTAATTGCTGGGGCAATTTGGGAAGAGAGAGGCTTATTTCTTAACACCGTCGATCAGTTTTAACCACAGGGACTAGTTGAGTTGACGAAAAAAATTTAAAGGACTTGATAAAAAGGGGACAAAATGTAGGGACTTAATTCAAAACTCATGCAGACTATAAGAACTGGGTAAGTGGGCTTTATTTATTTATTTTTTAATAAAAGAATGTTGGACTCTTCAGAGAGCATCTTCCAGTTAGGGTGGATTAATCCAAAACATCAAAATACTAAATGTTTTTTTTAAGGAAAAATTCCTTTAAGGTCCAAGGAACCAAGAAAATGTCAAAAAAGTCTCAGAGAAAATTTTGATGTCAAAAAGGTCCCAAGAAGTTGTTAAAACCTGCAGATGGAGTTGTCAATGCCCTACTGAAAGAGTTGTTAATGAGATAATGTTAACATCAAAATTTTCTCTGAGACATTTTTGACATTTTTTTGGACTCTTGAAACCTTAAGGGGATTTTCCAGTTGGTTGGTTGGTTGTTGTTGTTGTTGTTGTTTTGTTTTTTTTTAACCATCCTTCCTTCCGTTAAGGAACTGGTGCATTTATTAAATCTACAAAGTGTTAAACTTGCAATCTCAATTAGAAACGCTTAAAGAGGTGCTTTGTGTTAGTTTGGCAAAAAAGCCTAAACAAGAACCGAATGATTTGTGAGGAGAAAAGGTTATAGTCTAT
Source organism: Acacia melanoxylon (assembly GCA_019022615.1). Taxonomy (NCBI): domain Eukaryota; kingdom Viridiplantae; phylum Streptophyta; class Magnoliopsida; order Fabales; family Fabaceae; genus Acacia; species Acacia melanoxylon. The sequence goes on from JAFJYJ010000037.1 coordinate 259,765, forward strand.
ACATAATCCAATGTTGCAGGGACACATGTGTGAATGAGATTATATGGTGATTAAATTTGGTGATGAGGTTTGATTATTTTTTACCAATAGTAAAAAAGGTTTGATGACGACTACTAGTGAAAAACACTTGGGAATAATGTGAAAGTAGAATTTATCTTTCGGCCAACTAAATAGAGAATATGGCCACACATTGCAAGGCATGGACTTTTTTTTTAATATTAAATAATGGGCCAAGATCCTCAAGATTTTTTTTCCGGTTTCATTCAATATCTTAAAATATTTTATGGTATACTGGAATATTTTTTGTAGGTGCATGTATCATCTTAAATTATTTTTGTTACATCTAACACCTAAAGTATATATTTTTTTCAGGTGTAAAAATCACCTAAATTATTAAATGCAAAATTGCAACAAAAAGTACTTTATAAAGATGGATGTACTTGAAAAATATTTCAGGACGCTGGATGCATCACAAAATACTTTAGGGCACTGAATACACCGGAAAAAATATTTTATAGCACAAGATACACCTGAAAAAAAATACTTTAGTGTGCTAGATAAACTTTACCCAAAATAAAATAAAACCAAGCTTCTTATTTGTACGCTCAGGCACACTCAACCAATTTAGGAAAAACAAAATTGATAGGAATATTTTGGAAAAAATTATAAATTTGAAAGACAAATAGGATTAAAGCGAATCTCTCAACCAATTTATGAATATATATATTTGGGTTTTCTCATTTAATTTTAAAATAAAAGAGATGAAAAGAAAAATTTGCTGATAATATTTTCTCATTCAAGCTCTTGAAGAAGGTATAGTGGGCAAACCCTTTGCATCTAAATTCACCCTTTCATGGCTTCAACTTTTAATTCACTTATTGATCAAAAGTACTAAAATTCAAGTCATATTGAACATGTATTTTCTTATTAAATAATATCTTGATCGGAATTTAAAAGTGATTTTTGTCATTATTATTTCAAATTATGAATACTGAATTATTATAAATTAATTTTACGAAATATTAATTCAATAAATTAAATTAAAATTTTAAAAATAAATTTAAAGTATATTATAGTCATAAAATATATTTTTTTTGGGGTAAAAATTGGGGCTCAATCGCCATTTACTTTACTGAAATTAACCAAGATCTAGACGTGGGTAAACAACTCCCACAGTGTCCCTATACAGAAAATCTACCACCCCTGCCGGAGGAGAATAAAAAATAGTAAAATCTTCATTACAACTAAAGCTATACTTGGCTAACCAATCCGCCACAGTATTGCCTTCGCATAAAATATGGGAAAAATCTATTTATTATAAGTTAGGTCCCCAAGGAAAAGTCTTTAGCTATTCAAGGATTTATTATAGTCTTTATTTCTTAAAATTTTATGTATGTTAATATATATTTATTATTAAATAAAATTATTAATGAAAATATGATTACAAGATTTTTTAACTTATATAATTGATTTCTTTATATTTTTTCCATACACCCATTAATTAATTTATACATGACTCATCCGGGATATTCGGGAATTAATCCATATTCCCCATATTTATTTAGGTAATTTATTATATATAAAATTTAAATTGTAAGAGGTTATGCCAGATTAAAGTGACATATATATAGACACACATCCTCAAATTCATTTCAAGAGGCGTTATCGGAAGGGTCAAAAGTCATTTTTCTACAAATAAACTTATAATTTATATATAACAATGCCCCTTTCACTAAACATCTTTATATTACATAAAACAAGTTTAGTTAACTACTTAGAGATTTGCAGGAAATATTCTGTAATGTTAACCTAATAACCGTTTCGCTGTGTAGATTAAATTCATCAGAGACAATAATCAAAAGCTGCAAATTAATTCTGGGCAATATGAAGATTAATGTTGGGGATTTATTCTGTGTGTCTTTGATGTCAAATCTCAAGTTTATGTTGCTTGCAGCAATGGGCGCAGTATTAGCACTCCAACGTTTTAATATCCTCGGACATGAAGCTACTAAGCCCATCAATAAGGTAAGTGTTTCTTCACACAATTCGATTTGTTCGGTTTTGATTATACCCTTCGTCGTACATAAGTTAAGAATAATGCAATTCATTATGTATTTCCTGTATTCCATGAAAAATCAAACAAAAATTTGGTTTCACATAGCTATATACTATTCATAGATTATGAGCATGAGTAGGGGTGTGCAAAAATTCAGTAATCTAATCCCTAACCCGAGATCCGTTAATTTATTGGATTAGACTAGACTAGATTGGCTGGTCGGGCTGAACTGGGTTCTAGAACAAATTGATCATACCACTTGGTCCAGTCTAGTCTAGCCTAGGAGAATTTTTTAATATTTTGTAACTTTGGATGTTGCTTTTTATTGTTGATGAAGATTCCAATGGACTTATAATTAAGTTTTAATATTTTGGGATGAACTTTATATGATTGCAAGTACTTTTTATTATCTTAATTGTATTTCTTAAGTTAAATTTTGCTCCCCATACCGGGGGAAAAAAACAAGAAGTAAATTGAGGTCTTGAATTTCCCATACCAATTCAGACAATCCATTGAACCAAGTTCGGTCTAGCTTGACCTTAGGTTGAAACTGAACTAAGACTAGATCACGAGCTGTCTTGTTCCACTTAATTGATGTCTTCTCTAGACCAAACATTATTATGTTGATGACTAACCCTGTCCGGTCTAGTCCATCCGTACCTTTTATTGTGAGCAGTATAATTTATTTATTATTATATGTCAAGACGTATATGACACTATATTATTTTCCATTCGGTCTTTAATATAATACATAATTACCTAATTTGATTAAATTAAGAATATTAGTTAAGTTAGTTAATATGATATGTATTATTTAAAATACTCTAGTCATCTTCCTTAATTTCTTCATTTCATCTTCTCCTTGATTATTGTTGAAGGAGAATCAATAGAGATAAATTAGGAAAAGATTGATAAATATGAAAACTATGATTTATATTTGGGATCAAGATTAACTTACCAAATATGTCTTATATTAAAGATTGGAGGGAATATTATTATAGTTTGGAGTGACAAATTGGATTTAAACGTGCAGGTATCATTCTATGTCTTCAATCCAGCACTCTATCTAAGCAACCTATCTGCAACATTAACACGCAAAACCATGGCTATGTTGTGAGTGTAATTAGTTTATTATCCATTAATTAATTAATATTATTGATGATCTTAATTAAAATTGATTATTATAATTATTTGATTGTCTTTGGCCTAAAGAAAAATATTTGATTATCATTTATATGCAGTTAATTATTAATGTGTATGTAGGTGGTTCATGCCACTCAATATTCTCATATCATACATTATTGGGTCAATACTGGGTTGGATCCTTCTCAAAATAGTTCAAGTTCCTGATACTCTAAGACGACTCGTCTTTGGTTGTTGTGTTGCAGGTTTGCCCTTGTTTCATTAATTACTAATCAAGCACTTAAACATATGTATACGTGCATATCCAATAAGATTTGATTAATTAATTACTATATTAATTAATTCGTTTTTTTTAATATATTATACATGCAACAGGAAACATAGGGTCGTTAATGCTGGTTTTAGTTACATCAATATGTGAGGAAAAGGGAAGTCCATTTGGAGCTGGTAACGTTTGTAAAGATCAAGCCTTAGCCTATTCTTCTCTTTCATTTGCTGTATGTTCTCTCTCTCTCTCTCTCTCTCAATTAATTTACTCCATAGAGTGGAACTGTATATATTTTATTACTCCATCCCATCTTTAATCACGAGTTAGACAAGGGGTTTACTTTATTTATAAATATAGGAACTCAATTTAACTTTGCCTCCTAAAATTATACTTGTAATTTTTAAAGTTAATATAATCTTTTGTCTCTAAAGTTTACTCTTCATTTTGGTTTTGGTTTTCAACTTTTTATTACAATATATGGGCCAATGTTTTAAATAAAATGAAACTTGAGGGAGAAAAACCTACAATTTGAAACTTGAGAGATGAAGAAGCTAGTGCTTTATGCCTTGGTAACTTTTTCAAAATTAAGCCAATGATTGTAATATAGAGTGCAATCCTGAATCATCTCTTGAGGACCATTTTACTAATTACCTAGCAAATAAATATGTTGATTAGCATAAAAAAAATATTTTTTTTGAACTTTTTATCTAACAACTAAATTGCAATTAAACTAAAATGCTTTTAGAACTAATATTTTTAGATTTTTGGAATAAAAGTGGAGTGGAATGGAATGGAAATTGGCTTTGAAAAGTATGATAAAAAACCTTAGATATTGAGAGTGTGCTAGATTGATAAAAGTGCCCAAAATACCATTTGAGCAAGCTTGAGTTAGGTGAATTAAATCTTCCACACCAGACAAGACTTAACTCCTCTAACAAAAAACTCAGTTCAAAACTTTAGCCAATGAAATTAGCAATATGCAATGATACAAGTAACCAAAGACCCTTGAATTATAAGCATAATATATTCATAGCAACTCCATCCACAAACTTAACCAAATCAATACATAAGAAATTGCTACTAAGTTTAAAATGTCGAGTCAACAAAGTTAAAACCAAATACATATCTATATTCTCAAGAAATGCTTGGAACCCCAATAGGAAACTCCAACCCAATATACTAATTAAACTCTAAACCTTAATTTAACTAATACAAAAGATTATATATATATATATATATATATATATATATATATTATAGATAGTAGAACACTCTCCTATGAAACTCCAAACTCAAGAATCAACTCATTGCTCTAGGAATTTAGCCACTGAAACTTGTCATCACAATATCACCAAACACTTTCAAAATTTCAGACATTGAAGAACACCAATTTAACTTGACAGATTAACATTGAAATAAGAGAAATCAGTGGTTGAAAGTGGAACCACAAACAGAACAGAGAAGCCACTGTCAATCTGTCTGGACAAAAGAGGTAGCCGGCGTTGAAGCTGATTGAAAGAAGAAAAGAAGAATGGAGAAGGTCTCTGAGCTTCGTCCTCCTCTAGTTCGCCTCTGTGCTTCACCGCAACTTAAGCTGGGAAGAGCTTAATGATGGCGGAGGTGGAGAAACTGTTGACCGGCAGTGGTGGAGGTGAGGTGAACGAAGGTCTGATCTCCCTCTCTGTGATTCCGAGCTTCTGTGTCGTGGCCTCCGAGCTCTATGTTCTCTTCTCTCGCTTCAGATTTGACACCAATTTGCAGCTCTGTCTCGAAGCTTTCCAGCACACCAGTGGACGACCGAGACGAGGTATGGTGGTGGGTGTTGGTGAAGGGTGAGAACGGTGGTGAAGGAGGGAGGTCATGAAGGTGTGTTGATGTCGTTTAGCTTTTCTGTGTCTCCGCCTCCCCAAGTTCGCCTGACCCGTCTTGAAGAAAGAAACACCAAGAAGAGAAGCAACTTCGGGCAATACCTAAACCGCGTGAGAAGTTTTTTTTTCTACAAGACAAAACTCTTCTCAAATGTTTATCTCTAAATAATAAAATCTGTTATTGAAAAGCTAATCCAAAATTCCAAATACATCCTCTAAATAATAAAATCTATTATTCAAAAGCTAATCTAAATACACCTAAAACATGAAAGGTTTGAAAGTTTTTAGGAGGAACTAAATGAAAACGTGAAAAATTTTGTAGGTATAACTATAATTTTCAAAAAATCGCCCTTTTCTATAATTTTTCGGGTCATTTCTTCTTTAGCTATCAATTTCCAAAAATTCTAGGTTATTTTCTGTAATTTTCCCTAAATTGATCTACTAAGAAAATAAACCCAAAATGTAATAGCACCTTATATTCAAGAAATTAATCAATTAAGGTAAATCATAGAATATATGACATTTTTGCCCTTTTTTCAACCTTAATTTCATACAAACACCTTTAATCACAATTAATCACAAAAGAGGCATTTTAAGCTCAATTATTATGACAAGAGACCAAAATCAAAATGAGAACAAAATTTTGGGGACTAAGGATTATATTAATCATAATTTTTATGGTCTACAAAATATCTTTTTAAATATTGCACATTTTAAATGGTTTCTATCAAGAGGCCGTTCCAATGCACATGATTAAAAATGATATTTTGAAAACAAACACTGTAACATCCCATTTTCAAAAGCAGTATAATTTTTTTTTTCATCAGAGTAGAGCATCGGAGTGTAAGAGTAACTGATACTTATATTTCAAATGCCGTAAGTCCGATTTGTTTACGATAAAGAACGGTACATTGTACCGAGTGTTTACAAAAGTAGATAACAACGGAGGAAAGTCTTCAGCCGGGTCTCTATGCGGCCTGCTTGCCTCTCTCCTCGATCCTCGGTCCTCCTGAACCTGACGCTATATTAAGAGCTGAGGTTCAATGCCCATTGAACCTCAGGTAACGGTTAACCTCATATTTACATATACAGTATATCATCATACAAACAAGCATATCCCAACATCATATAAGCCCCCTGGCAGATATGTCGCACCTAGCATACGTTCCACTCCTAGCAATCAATTCGCACCAAGCATTTCGCACCTAGCAAACGTATCCCAACACCCAGCAAGCATAATAACAGTACAAGGAATATACCACAGAGCTATCAATGACCTCACATAAGCATACCATACACATAACACATATACGCATACAATAAATATCAGAGTTAGTGTTACAGTACGCGAACGTACCTTCGTTGACGAAAAACGGCACGTTTGACAGAAAACGGTATTTCTGACAGAAAACAGCGGTTTGACAGCGGTACGACAGCGGTTCGTGATTACAGATATCCTATAAGGATAATATCACATTTATCAAATTTTAGCATTATAACAGGCATTTTAGGTACAAATGACCATTTTGCCCCTGAACCCCTAATCGGCGGAATTTCGCCAGAGCTTCGCTACTTTGACCCTATCTCTCCAGAATTTTGACATATCTTTTTTCCCTGTATATTCTCGAAATAAATACCATATATACCCCTAAACATGATATCTAGACTATCTGGGAAATTTAAAGATAATTCTAGCATTTCTACTGAATAAAACACCGAAGCTTAAGACTAGGGACTGAAAAACTTACTCAGGGCTCCGCTATATTTTCTCCGGGCTCCTCCTTCTCTCTAACCTCTCTCTAGAATTCGAAATTTTGGTGTGAAATGAGAAGAGGAGGTGATGGCTATTTATAGAAGAAAAAGTGACACTATTCATCACTTTATCAGACTGGATTTCGGCCGTCGGATCGCACTTCGCCACGTGGCTCCATCTTGGCCCTCCATGTGTCTTGGCTGACATCATCCTTCTAGAAGAAGATGATGTCACCCATGTTCTAGAAGAGCCGGTACTGATAAAGTTTCTAGTTCGGTGTCTTAATCGTGTAATCTCGGAGAATCTCAAAAATCCGGGATCAAGGCACTGAAGCTCTATTCTTTCTCTTTAAGAATACCTGAGTTAACTAAAATTTTGATCCCATTAAGGGTATTCCGTTGTCCGTTGAACATTTTCGTACGTCACCTACGTCACCGATTACGGAAATCACTTTTGGAAGTTCCAACTTCTTGCGAGAAAATCACCGGTTCGTAATATGATCGATCTAAGTAACCCAATTCCTCGTTTGAAAAACACGGTCCGTTTTCTATAAGTCACTTTTAGCACTATCTCGCCCTTTCCTAATTATCCAAGTACTCTAATTACGCCTGTTGGTTTCGAAATGACTTCGAGACCGCTTTCACTCCGGATAAAATTTCACTTGTTTATAAAAAGTGCAGATGTTAATGACTTCATTTCTATATTTGGAGGTAGGATTTAATTTCTATCCGTTCTCATTTCTCCCGTTGGCTCTTTACCGATTATATTATTATTTTAATCAAAATATCTAGATATTTATTATTTTTTTTTTCCTTTTATTTATTATTTATTTTTCTAAGCATAAAATATTTTATTATTTATTTAATTAATAATTTCAAATTTCTCCCCTTAAATTAATTATTTACTAATTAATTTACTTATATCATAATCTAAACAATTAGCCACTAATTACTTAATTAGCCACTTACTAATTGTTGATAATTTTCATAATTAGGATTAATTATTATCTCACAATTATTTTACTTATATTGGTATTTTATATCCCATGTAAAATATTAAAAATCATGGGGTCAGTTATGATCCCCGAAATAATATTTTATTCTGCCTCATTATTTTTTCAAAGGAAATAATCCCAAAAATTCCTAAAATTAGAGACAACATACTTTCTATTTTTTTTTCAATAATTGTTGCCATATGAGATTTATCATAATATTCTCAGGCCATTTTCCTGCCTTATAAAATACATTTTTCATGGATTTTAGCTCTTTATCTCTCCTAATTTTCATAGTAATTACCTTAGAAAATAAGATAATTATTACTTATTATTTGAACCCACATATTCAATAGGTATTATTTATCGAAATATAATATTTCAGATAAATAATTATCCGGGTATTACACACTCACTTATTACATATAACCAACTTAATTATTTTTTTAATATTCGTAAATTAGTTATTTAACTCTTATAATATTAAAGACTGGAGGTATTATATATTATTAATTTATTATTTGAAATATACATATTATTAATTTCAGATAGGAGGCATATACTTCTGGACGTACGTATACAGCTTCGTTCGGGTATTTCCAGAAAGTAAGATCAGCAACATCAATTTTGACGATGATCCTAATAATAATAACCCTCCTCCATTGCCTTCTTCTTCTTCAGATCTCATCACCCCTTCCACAAACAATAAGGTCCTTTCTTGTGACTTCTAATATAATTAAGATATCATGTAAATGAAAATATATATACTCTTAATTGATTTTTCTTTCTCTTGTTTTCTTATATAGGTGAGAAAATCGGTAGAAAAAATCGGCTTACTCATAAAGGATATAACAATGAAGTACCTCAACCTCAAGTCTCTTCTTAATCCGTCGAACATCGCCGTGGTATGTAATGCTTAGAACTTGCACTTTTATTACAACTTTAAATTGGATCCATATTAGCTTAATTAATTTACAAATAAATATATATACAAATTCCATCAACATGTTTGGTTAAGTTAATTTCTATATATGCAGATTGTGGGGTTAACGATTGGCATAACCCCATTCCTTCGGAAAGTATTCGTTGGTCCAAGTGCTCCTCTCCATATTCTTCATGGCACTGCTTCCTTGCTCGGGTAATTACTTTATATATAGGGTTAAGGGGTGATTTTGTTTTTGAAGTTTTCACCAGGGTTATTTTGCCCCAAAAGTTTTACAGGGGCAATTTTGCTTCAAAAGTGTTAGAAATGAATCAATTTTGCCTTGGCCATTATCCTTATTAATTTTAATCGTTAGTTGGCTAAATATGCTGAGCTAGAAGTCTACATGACACCCATGTTATTTTTATTAAGGTGCAGATTTGCTCTGGAAGTCCATGTGTCTTCTACTTCATTTGTTTCAAAGTTAGATTATTTAAAATTTTCGGGGCGAATTTTCATCTTAACAAAACAAATAGATGACATAATGGATTATCAGCTCAACATATTTATTCAACTAACAGTCAAAATTACTGGGATAATGGTTGGGAAAAAACTACTCACTTTTTGATACTTCCAGGGAAAAATTTGCCCCCGAAGATCTTCCGAAGCTATATTGCCCCTTGGTAAAAACTTCCGGGGAAAAACTGTCTCTTAACCATTACTTTATATTCTCAACTTCGTTGTACTGTTACTTTGATTATCATCATATGCATTAATTTCTTTCATGCTCCAAATATTTTATATATAGTGTTAGAGTATATACTATATATTGAATTTTACTTGGTTAGCTAGATCGATAAAGAAGGAATATCTAGAGTATTTGACAAAACATGCAATTATACTCCCCCAATCCTTGATATACGACTTATTTATGAAGTTGATCATAAATATAATAGCTATTTTGTCAAATTTGCCATTCTTTTCATATTTTACCCCAGGGAATAATTAAGAAAGATAACTGAAATGTTTTAGAAAATACATACTCATCCGATCCTTAATATAGACATATTCATCTAATTTAATTAAATGAAGAAAGTTAGTTGAGTTAGTTAATTTGACATATATTTTCTAAAACACCCTAGTCATCGTCCTTAATTCCCTCATCTCCTTTGATTATTGTTGATGGAGCATCAATAAGGGCAAATTAGGAAAAAATTGATAAATTTGAAAATTATGTCTTATATTTAGGACTAAGATCAACTTCTCAAATATGTTTTATATAAAAAACCAGAGGGAGTATCATATTATGACTGACTGAACTAACTTTCTTAATCTAATCAAATTAGGTGAATATATATCTTATATTAAGGATTGAAGGATTAATAAAAAAAATACACGCACATAAGGAGTTATATATATATATATATATATATAAATAATGTGGCCTTTGTGTTGTTAATTCCTTACTTGCAGGGCTGCTTTCATTCCAACTATAACCTTGATAACCGGAGCAAATCTTCTAAAGGGTAATCAATGCGAATACATAACTTTTGCTAATGAAATCCAAAATAAACAGACAGTGACTTTATATATATATATATATATTTGATTGAAGCAGGTTTATGGAATAAGACGGATTTGAAGTATTCAGCCATAGTGTTAATAGGGGTGATTCGTTACGTGTTGATGCCCATAATAGGCGTAGCAATTGTGAAAGGTGGAGTTCGTTTTGGGATGATTCCGTCAGATGAACCTTTGTATCAGTTAGTTTTGCTGCTTCAGCATTCTGTCCCTCCCGCCATTAACATGAGTAAGTTCATTTAATTTCATCAATTCATCACTCATTTAATCATCATATACTCTCCCGGTTCTTAACATATGATCTGATATGACCATTGAGTTTATCCTAGTCCAAAATATAAGACTTATTTTCCTTATTAATCAATCTTTTTCTAGTTTAGCCATATTGATGGATACTCTTTCAACAATAATTAAGAGAGAGATGTAGGAAATTAAGGAAGTTGATTAGGGTGTTAGAAAAAACATATCATATTAACTAACTTTTTTAATCAAATCAAATTAGATAGATATGTCTTACATTTACATTAAGGACAAGAGGGATATATATGTGTGTGTATGTGTGAGAGAGAGAGAGATGTAGAAGGGGAATGGAGAAAGAGAGAAGAAAGAGAGAGACTCCTGGAGAAGAGAGAAAGTCAGAGAGAAAGAAGCTCAATATTCAATTTAATATGGTTCTAATAAGATCGAACAAAATCAGATTTGCTGGGGTTATTCAATATATAGCTTCTGCTGTAACCTAGAAATTAAATAGTAGAATAATTTAGAATCCTAGAATTAAAAGCCAATGTTCTGAAATTTAAATATATAACAATAAACTTAAAATAAAAATTTTATATTTCTAAATTTTCTCGTTAATATTCAAATTTCCTTCGAAATATTCGAATCTTCCACCATCTTCAATTATTCTTTTTCTTCCCATTTTTTTTTTAAAATTTCCATCAATTAATTGAAGGCTGATTAATTGATTGATTATTTATTAATTAATTGAATATTTGTGGCAGCGTCCATAGTTCAACTGAATGGAGTTGGGGAGAAGGAATGCTCAGTTATATTGTTAGCAACATACGTGGCAGCCCCAGCTGCTTTAACACTTTGGTCCACTTTCTTCATGTGGCTTGTCCTTGGTCAACATCTCTGAACTCTTCTTCTATTTAAAATCCCATCTTCTAAAAATGTGTTAGAAGTAGTGAGAAATCATCAGACTCACTGTTTTGTGTTTATTTCTTTCTTCATTTCACAAATAAACTTTGGAGTTGTCATACTTTAAAGGATTTCATTCTCTTTTCCTAATTAGGCAAAGGATCAATAAATATATATATATGTGTGTGTGTGTGTGTGTGTGTGTGTGTGTGTGTGTGTGTGGGGTTTCATTTTGTAAGAAATTTCTTGTTGCTCTCACTTAATGTAAGCCAAGAAATATAGTTGTGTCACTCATCAAACAAATCGAACGAAATACTATAGATTTATAAGAATTATCATATGAATTAGGCGCTATATATTTAGTGCTCTCACGACTTATAAAAGTATTTTAAATAACACTTTATGTTAGAATGAAATTCAATATATGAGGCTACACATATAAGTATAAAAAAAAATGCGTAGCAACTATTTATTTAAGCCTAAATAAAGTTCTCCGGTCATTAATATAAGACATATTTCGAAAGCTGATCTTGATCCTAAATATAATGAACAGTTTTCATATTTGTCAATTTTTTCTTCTTCTTAATTTACCCTATCGATGCTCCTTTAACAATAATTAAGGATAAGTGGGAAGGGTAGAATTAAGAAAAATGAATAGGATATTTTAAAAAATATATATGTTATATTAAATAACTTAACTACCTTAATTTTATTAAATTAGGTAAATATATTTTATATTAAGAATGAGAGAGAGTGTTTTTTGCATTGCACTCTTTTAAGGCTATTGTTCCGCGTGATGGTCATGGAAATAATGTATAGAGACGAGAGTGACATGGTTGGCAAAAAAAAAAAAAAAAACCGAGACTTGAGTGGTATTTGTAATTTTTTGAAGGGTCAAGTTGTAAATATCTTGATCTTAAGTCTATAAATTAAGGGAAATACACTTCTCATATTGTAGGAGAAGTGTATCCTCATGTTATAGATACAAAAAGATGTGGGTCCCACCATTTCCGTGCTTGAGTTTTTTTTTTTTTTTAAAAAGATGTGGGTCTCACCATTTCATGTGTGTGTAGGAATCTTCTTCTTCTTATGCAACATGAGAAGTGTAAACCCCATAAATTAAATAAAAGGTGTGGTCCAGGTTGGTCGTATGTTGGAAATGTTCTTTATTTCTTCCTCTACTGTAACACTTTGGAAAACACACTTAATCAAGAATCTAGACACTTCAAACAAACAATGGATTAACAACAGGATTTTATAAATCCGTGGTAAAATATACCGTTACTAAGTGATTAGCGACAAAATTCTTTTGGTAATCCACTGCTTTCTTTAGTATAGTAACTCAAAGTAATAGATTCTAGCTAGTAAGCTTTTTGTGTTACATCTCTTGTTATAACAAGTCAAAATTGAGCTATCTTCTAGAACTAAGAATCCCATCAATAGTGAATTTTTTGAAGGAAAAATCCCATAAAAAGACCTTTAAAATCAGTAAAGAACAGAGAGGTGCTCCCAATATTGGTAATGCCACAGAAGTGAGTACCTCAATTTTCTTTTTTGAAATTAAACGGAAATGACAAAAATAACCTTCACTTATTATCCCCTCTATACTCGACTTTTTCTCGGTTGTTCATATCCAGATATCTCCCTAGCCTCCTTCTCCCTCTCTCGCCTCCATGACCATCACTCCACTGTTCTCTGCTATCCCTCCGCCTACGATCTCACTCTTTCTCCGTGAGTGACTTGTTTCTAAAGGATGAACCAATTGCACCTAGATATTAACATCCAACAAACTTCCCTTAAAGCTTCCATGGTAAACATGCTTCCATAAGAACTTGCTTCATTCTCTTTATGAAACCCAAGTAATCCAAAGCGTCTTTTGATTTGTCAGCATTCAAGGCTACTTCTTCATCTAACCCACATATTCATTTCAAAAATGATTTGCTGAAAAATTGATATGCATCTTGTGTTTATGTTGATATTGGGTGAAATTGAATGTTTCAAATTTAGTTACTGTCATTGCTTTCCGTATTTTTGGGTAATTACTAAGATGAAGTTGTTATTTTTTAATGAAAAGTTGTTATGTCGTCATTACGTAATCCTATATAGTAACATATTACTCATTCATTCCACACCTTCCTCAAACATAGATGATCTTGCAATCCGTTCTCCTCTCTCACTGCAAACTTCCTTAGCCTTCACTAACGTTTTTCTCACGGCGAAATTTTTTGGTGAGAATATGGCAGAAATAAAGTGGGAAAATGGGAGCACGATAGTGTGTGGGAAGTTAGCAAATTTATAGTGCTTCACTCCCTTTCCAAATCTTCAGCTTCGCACATGGAGGTGGGAGGGGGAGAGAGAATGAGAGGGAGAAAGAGAGAGAGAGAGAGCAGCATAAAGAGGTGGTAAGTGAAGGTTATTTTTGTCATTTCCATTTGATTTCAAAAAAGACAAGTGATGCACTCATACTTCTGTGGCATTACCAATATTGGAAGCACCTATTTGTCCTTTATTAATTTTAAAGGTCTTTTTTTTTGGTATTTTCCCTTTCTTGAACTGTGCACACCAATAACTAATTAATAATGCCAATACCTCTTAATCTGATAAGTTATATATTCTTCAAATGAAACAAAATCAATAACAGTATAAAGCTATAATCTTTTTCTTGTTTGATTCTTCAACCCCCTTCTTTGTATGTACGTTGCCCAAAAAATTGTCTGCATATATATTTATTTAAGAAATTAATTAAAGTCAAAGATAAATGAGAAATAATTTTGATATATCTTATATATGTATTCTTTACACGAACATGACTTAATCACTCCACGCATTTTTCTTTCTTATAATTAGTTAAAACCAGTAAGAATTATATCAATTTCTTGATGAAATTTTCTTCATGGATACAGTAAACCAAAAGGAAAATTGACATTGTGGTGAATCTGACTTTCTTTTATGAAGTACTTTTGGAAAGAGAGATGACCTTAAAGATATGTTTTTTTTTTTTTTTAAATAATAAAAAAAATTAACCATCATCTTGAAAGCAACAAATTTTTAACTTAAACAATTCCAGTATTTTTGGGTGAAATAGTTAATATTTTTAAATTGAAATGAGATAACTTTGTAGCAGCAATTAATACGTGCCAGTACTTCTAATTAATAAGATAATTAAAGTAACCATTGAAAGAAAATCAACACAAGTATATGGAGCTAAAATCTTTTTCTTGTTTGGCTCTTCATATTATCTGTGTATATTCAAATGAGAGAATTAAAGTCAAAATAATTTATAGTTACTTTCAAATCACTAGTACAAAAAAGTCTTTTAAGACCAGACAAAAAACGCTTCGTAAGATCGGATCTGGAATCGGTCTCGTTCCAGGTGGTATTAAAAATATGTTACTAAGACCGGATGAACGACCGGTCTTAAAAAAATCGTTTCTAGACCGAACTTTTGAAATATCCGGTCTTAAAAGTGTTTCAGAAGAAATAAAAAAAAACCCCAAATGAAACAATTGGTCCCAAATCACCAGATCTGGAAACATTTTGAATGTCCTTACGTCATTAGCGACGAAGAACCAAGAGAAGATTGGAAGCAACAACAACAAGAAAAAAAAAAAGAAGATTACAAACTCCGTAAATAAGAAAAAATAACAAGAAATAGAAATCATTCACCATGGAAATCAAATTTAAATCAATATAAAATCGAGGTGAAATTGAAGTCCAGATCTACAAAAAATCACAAGCTTAAAGCAACCAAATCGAAAGCGGGATCCTCTTGTCGGTACTAGCAAAACTTCAAGCAACCAAAATCGAAGTCCAGATCTAAGCGGGAGTGGTCAAGGTAGGAATAAATAGACTTATGCAAGAAGAGATCCGGGTTTGATTTTAATTTGGATCTCGTGCAAAGACGGCGTGGGAGGAGCCATAGATCGAAGAGGAAGGAGCCGCCGCCATCCAGAATCCTCGAAGTAGTACGCTTTCCCTGTTGCTGAGGATTGGAGTTGATGCCATCGCAAAACCCTTGAAGCATCTCACCGCCAACGTTGCTAAAGATTTGATTGTGTGGTTCTTGGGATGACTTACAAAGATTGCGAGTAGGTTAGAGGAAGATGATGACATTCTTGCTGAGGATTTAACCCGTGAGGCTCTTGGGATACTCTTTGAATCTATAACTAAGTAAATGTTATATCACCAAGAAGACAAAGTAGACTCTCGGACTTAACAGGTTTAGCGAATTTAGCTTTTTTTTTTAAAACACTTTTAAGACTGGTTTTTTGAAACAAGCGGTTTTAAAAGTATACTTTTAAGACCTATTTTTTAAAACAAGCGGTCTTAAAAGTGTTCTACATATTTACAAAATTGTCACCGGTCATATATATATATATTTTAACACTTTTAAGACCGGTTGTTTGAAACAAGCGGTCTTAAAAGTATACTTTTAAGACCTGTTTTTTTGAAACAAGCGGTCTTAAAAGTGTTCTATATATTTACGAAATTGCCACCAGTCCAAAAAAACGTAGCAATGTTGCTCATGAAGTTTAGAAACATAGCAATTTTGCCCCTCCGTTAAAAACCCTAACGGTCAACTAACGGTCAACGTTAGTTGACCGTTAGGGTTTTAAACGGAGGGGCAACATTGCTACGTTTTTAAACTTCAGGGGCAACATTGCTACGCCGAAAACTTCAGGGGCAAAATTGCTCCTGAGCGCATACTTTAAGGGCAAAATTGCACCTTAACCCTTTCTTCTTTAGCTATCAATTTCCAAAAATTCTAGGTTATTTTCTGTAATTTTCCCTAAATTGATCTGCTAAGAAAATAAACCCAAAATGTAATAGCACCTTATATTCAAGAAATCAATCAAGTAAATCATAGAATATATGACATTTTTTCAACCTTAATTTCATACAAACACCTTTAATCACAATTAATCACAAAAGAGGCATTTTAAGCTCAATTATTATGACAAGAGACCAAAATCAAAATGAGAACAAAATTTTGGGGACTAAAGATTATATTAATCATAATTTTTATGGTCTACAAAATATCTTTTTAAATATTGCACATTTTAAATGGTTTCTATCAAGAGGCCGTTTCAATGCACATGATTAAAAATGATATTTTGAAAACAAACACTCGTTTATTACATATAACCAACTTAATTATTTTTTTAATATTCGCAAATTAGTTATTTAACTCTTATAATATTAAAGACTGGAGGTATTATATATTATTAATTTATTATTTGAAATATACATATTATTAATTTCAGATAGGAGGCATATACTTCTGGACGTACGTATACAGCTTCGTTCGGATATTTCCAGAAAGTAAGATCAGCAACATCAATTTTGACGATGATCCTAATAATAATAACCCTCCTCCATTGCCTTCTTCTTCTTCAGATCTCATCACCCCTTCCACAAACAATAAGGTCCTTTCTTGTGACTTCTAATATAATTAAGATATCATGTAAATGAAAATATATTTACTCTTAATTGAATT
Organism: Acacia melanoxylon; assembly: GCA_019022615.1. NCBI lineage: Eukaryota > Viridiplantae > Streptophyta > Magnoliopsida > Fabales > Fabaceae > Acacia > Acacia melanoxylon. Next base: position 276,984 of record JAFJYJ010000037.1, read on the forward strand.
TTCTTTCTCTTGTTTTATTATATAGGTGAGAAAATCGGTAGAAAAAATCGTCTTACTCATAAAGGATATAGCAATGAAGTACCTCAACCTCAAGTCTCTTCTTAATCCGTCGAACATCGCCGTGGTATGTAATGCTTAGAACTTTGCACTTTTATTACAACTTTAAATTGGATCCATATTAGCTTAATTTACAAATATATATAGAAATTCCATCAACATGTTTGGTTAATATATATATATATATATATATATATATATATATGCAGATTGTGGGGTTAACGATTGTCATAACCCCATTCCTTCGGAAAGTATTCGTTGGTCCAAGTGCTCCTCTCCATATTCTTCATGGCATTGCTTCCTTGCTCGGGTAATTACTTTATACATAGGTTAAGGGGTGATTTTGTTCCTGAAGTTTTCACCAGGGGTTATTTTGTTTAGGAAGTTTTTCGGGAGGCAATTTTGCTTCAAAAGTATAAAAAATGAATCAATTTTGCCTTGACCGTTATCCTTATTAGTTTTGACAATTAGTGGACCAAATATTTTAAGCTAGAAGTCCACATGACACCCATGTCATTTTTATTAAGGTGCAGATTTATTCTAGAAGTCTATGTGTCTTCTACTTCATTTGTTTCAAAGTTAGATTATTTAAAATTTTCGAGGCAAATTTGCACCTGAACGAGACATGGATTATCAACTTAACATATTTGTCTAACTAATGGTTAAAATTATTGTGAAAACGGCTAGGGAAAGTTACTCAGTTTTTGATACTTCCAAGATAAAATTGCCCCCTGAAGATCTTCCGAGGCTATATTGCCCCTCGGTGAAAACTTCTAGGGCAAAATTGTCCCTTAACCCTTACTTTTTTTTTTTTTTTAACACCTTAACCCTGACTTTATATTCTCAACTTCGTTGTACTGTTACTTTGATTATCATTATATGCGTTAATTTCTTCCATGCTACAAGTTTTTTTTTATATAGTGTTAGATTATATACTATATATTGAATTTGGCTTGGTTAGCTAGATGCCTAGATCGATAAAGAAGGTATATCTAGAGTATCTGACAAAACATGCAATTATACTCCCTCCCATCGTTGATATAAGACTTATCTATGAAGTTGAGTTTGATTATAAATATAATATTTATTTTTTCAGATTTATCATTCTTTTCATATTTTACCCCCATTGGTGCTTCTTGAAAAATAATTAAGGAAGAGAGCAGTGGAGGGAAGAATTAAGAAAGATAGCTAGGATGTTTTAGAAAATACATATTCATCCGGTCATTAATATAGACATATTCATCTAATTAATTAAATTAAGGAAGTTAGTTGAGTTAGTTAATATGACATATATTTTCTAAAATACTCTAGTCATCTTCTTTAATTCCTTTATTCTCCATTCTCTTTGATTATTGTTGATGTAGCATCAATAGGGAAAAAATAGGAAAAATTGATAAATTTAAAAACTATGTTTTATATTTAGGATCAAGATCAACTTCTTAAATATGTTTTATATTAAAGATCAGAGGGAGTATCACATTATAACTAAGTGAATTAACTTTCTTAATTTAATCAGATTAAGTGAATATAGGTCTTATATTAAGGATCGGGGATTAATAAAAAAATACACGCACATATAAGGACCTGATTTAGGTAGGATTTACATATATATAATGTGGCCTTTGTGTGGTTAATTATTTACTTGCAGGGCTGCTTTCATTCCAACTATAACCTTGATAACTGGAGCAAATCTTCTAAAGGGTAATCAATGCGAATACATAGCTTTTGTTAGTGAAATCCAAAATAAACAGACAGTGATGACTTTATATATATATATATATATATATATATATATATATATATTTGATTGAGGCAGGTTTATGGAATAAGACGGATTTGAAGTGTTCAGCCATAGTGTTAATAGGGGTGATTCGTTACGTGGTGATGCCCATAATAGGCGTAGCAATTGTGAAAGGTGGAGTTCGTTTTGGGATGATTCCGTCAGATGAACCTTTGTATCAGTTAGTTTTGCTTCTTCAGCATTCTGTCCCTCCGCCATTAACATGAGTAAGTTCATTTAATTTCATCAATTCATTACTCATTTAATTATCATATACTCTCCTGCTTCTTAATGTATGATCTGACATGACGATTGAGTCCACTCAATCTTTTCCTAGTCTAGCCTTATTGATTAATACTCCCTCAATAATAATCAAGGGAGAGATGTAGAGAAATAAGGAAGATTATTAGAGTGTTCTAGAAAAAAATATATCATATTAACTAATTTCTTTAATCTAATCAAATTAAGCATATATGTCTTACATTAAGTACAAAATATATATGTATATATATATATGTGTGTGTGTGTGTGAGAGAGAGAGATATATAGAAGGGGAATGGGGAAAGAGGGAGAGACTCCTGGAGAAGAGAGAGAGAGTCTGAGAGAAAGAAGCTCAATATTCAATTTAATGTGGTTCTAAATAAGATCACAAAATTAAATCAGATTTGTTGAGGTTATTTAATATATACATTCTGCTGTGACCTAGAAATTAAATAGTAGAATAATTTAGAATCCTAAAATTAAAAGCCAAAATTCCGAAATTTAAATATATAACAATAAACGTAAAATAAAAATTTTATATTTCTAAATCTTCTCATTAATCTTCAAATCTCCTTTGCAATATTCGAATATTCTACCATCTTCAATTATTCTTCTTCTTCCCTTTTTTCATTTCCATAAATAAATTGAATGCTGATTAATTGATTGATTATTTATTAATTGAATATTTGTGGCAGCATCGATAGCTCAACTGAATGGAGTTGGGGAGAAGGAATGCTCAGTTATATTGTTAGCAACATACGTGGCAGCCCCGGCTGCTTTAACCCTTTGGTCCACTTTCTACATGTGGCTTGTCCTTGGTCAACATCTCTGAACTTTTCTTCTATTTAAAATCCCGTCTTCTAAAAATGTGTTAGAAGTGAGAGATCAGACTCACTGTTTTGTGTTTATTTATTTCTTCATTTTACAAATAAACTTTGGAGTTCTCATACTTTAGAGGATTTCATTCTCTTTGCCTAATTAGGCAAAGGATCAAATATATATATATATATATATATGTGTGTGTGTGTGTGTGTGTGTGTGTGTGTGTGTGTGTGTGTGTGTGTGTAAGAATTTTCTTGTTACTCTGACTTGATGTAAGCCAAGAAATATAGTTGTATCACTCATCAAACAAATCGAACGAAATACTAGAGATTTACAAGAATTATCATATGAATTAGGTGCTATATATTTAGTGCTCTCATGACTTATAAAAGTATTTTAAATAACTTTATATATGTTGGAATGAAATTCAATATATGGGCCACACATATAAGTATAATTTTTTTTTTTGTAGCAACTATTTATTTAAGCCTAAATAAAGTACGCCGGTTATTAATATAAGATATATTTTTGGAGTTGATCTTGATCCTAAATATAATATATAATTTTCATAATTGTCAATTTCCCCGTTAATTTATTCATATCGATACTCTCTCAATTATAATCAATGATGAGTTTGAATTGTAGAATTAAGAAAAATAATTTAATGTTTTAGAAAATACATGTCATATTAAATAACTTAACTACATTAATTTTATCAAATTAGGTAAATACATTTTATATTAAGGATCACAGAGAGTATTTTTTTGCGTTGCAATTTTTTGAGGCTAATATTCTGAAATAATGTGTAGACATGGTTGGCAAAAAAAAAAAAAAAAAGACTTGAGTGATATTTGTAAGAGCAGATTAATAAACACTGAAGCTTGATATATCCGAAGATATTAACTCTTAGACTGGAAACAGTAAATGCTCTTAATTGCTAATTGAATGTGCAGAGTTTCGGTAGTTGTAGATTTGAATGCTTCTGGCATTTATAGTTGGTGGCATTTATGACCGTTATAGAAGCTTGAGGATATCCGTTGAGACTCTTCGATTTAGCCGTTGAGGGTAATAAATATTTCCGTTGAAGAATGTTTATACGGACTACTCGTATTCTCTGAGATTCATCGTTGACATTCCTTATTCAAATTGTCCGTTGAGACTTAGTAAGAATGTATGAAGGAAATAGTTGTGAAGCTTTATCGTTGCCTAGAAGGTCATCTTGCCGAATTGGTGAATAACTCTGCTTTGCATTAAATGCTTCTGACACATTGTTGCTTTATTGCAATTTAGTGTTAATCCACATAATAATCTTTTGAAACTCATTAGCAAACTCATTAAACGTGATTAGGAATAATGATGAGAGAAGATACAAAGTATACAAACCATACTTAGAGATTTGACAGGGTTTGGAACTAAGGTTTTCCAAAAACTGATACATTTTGGCTAGAGTCAGGATTTCTGGCTAGAGTCAAGATCTCTAGTTAGAGTCAAATTACTTTGATGAAACACTCTAGGCTCGAGTCACAGGATTTAGGCTCCAGTTTAGGTGAGAACTCGAGGTGCACTGTGTAGGCTAGAGGTGAAAATGTCATTTGAAAGTAACAGTAAAAAACTTGGCTAGAGCCAATGCTCTTAGGCTCGAGTCAAATAATATATATATATATATATATATCGAGTCAAATAATATATATATATATATATATATATATATATATATATTAAGGGATTGGCTCGAGTTAGCCAGAATTGGCTAGAGTCATCGTTTTGCATTCTGACAAATATAGATAGGAGATGACTTTGGTTGGAGCCAATCTGACAGTTATAATGCAGACGTGTATTTTCACAGAGTAAAGCACTTTGGTTTAAATCATAAGTCAAGATTTCTTTATAAGGGTTAGTTATCATCAAAAGAAACATTGGGAGCTAACATTCTCCCCCTTTTTGATGATGACAACCTTGTAATCTTTAGAAACTTAGAAGTAAAAAAAAAGTGTTTTAAGTGATTTAACCAAGTTTTGAAAAAAAAAACTATAGAACATAGCACAGTAAGCAATTCATCATAAGTATCAGACAATGTAATTGATAAAAGATCATGCATTGATAAATCAGATACATTAGATTGAACAAAACATAATCTGTCAGAAGATGAGCTAGCAAAATAACTTGACAGACAAAAGATGAACTTCACAAAATGAAAGCTTTAAATCTTTGAAAAATTCAGAATAGGAGTTCTGTCTTCACAAAAGGTTTGACTAGACTTCTTTACATGACTTGACTAGACTTCTTTCCATGACTTGACTTGACTTCTTCTTGTTTCCTAATCTCTCCCCTTTGGCATCACTCAAAAAGGAAGGTTCAGAGGTGGAAGCTGGAAGCGAGAAGAAAAAGGATGGAAGGATGATGGAAAGGGCAGAGGTGATAAAGAAGAAGAGGTGAGAGACAATAGGGAAGCAGAGGGCTCAGGCTTAGTAATAGGAGAGTCAAGATCACTTTCATCAAACAAGTCAGCGGTAGAAGTACCAGAATAAGTGATTTTGATAGGAGAGGCTTTTGGAGATGGAAGAGGAACAGTGGTAGGAGATGGAAGAATGACAGTAGCAGGAGTGGTGATGGAAGATGGGAAGATGGGAGTGGAGAGAATGGGAGAAATAACTTCATGAGTGGGTGAGACTGATGGGTGGATAGGAGATGGCTTAGGAGAGGCATGAGGAGTGCCAAGTCCAGGAACAACTACTGAAGATCGTTGTTGCTGAGATGTTTGAAGTTTGTCGACCTTATTAATTAAAGTCCACAAGGTGTTGTGGATATTGGTTAGACTGGCACCATGACCGTCAATATGTCCACTTAAGTTGCCCACTTCCTCTTTGAGATCAACTTGGGCATCCTAGATTTTAGTAATGTCTTCCACAAGCCGTCCAATATGTGTTTCAAGCTTTATGTAGAGTGAAGTTTGAGCAGCAACAGAAATAAGCAAAGGATCCAAGCTATCTGATATGGCCTTCTCCACAATAGATTTGATGTGAGCTCCAAGAGAAAAAAGGACCTTGACCAAGTTCTGGTCGAGCTCTGGATGTGGGAGCTTTGGACCCAGATGGAGCAGGTTCTCTAGACTCCCCAGATCCCTCTTGAAAGGAAACCTTCATAAGATTCAAATGATGTTGGCCAAACCTCTCAGGTGTCTTGGGTTGTTCAAGGGATTCAAGGTACCATACTTTTTCATGAAAAGGATAAATAAAATCAGACTGGGAAAAAGTATGGTTGAGTTCTTTTTGGAGTGGAGAGTGTATTTCTTCATCTCATTGAAAATCCAATGACCAAGATTGTGAGGTACCTTAGCCACGAAGGAAGCAAATAGAGAGTAGTCTCTTTAGGTAAAGTGTGTAAAGTTCTTCCCCTTTTGGATAAAATTCCTTGAATAGACATACCATAAGGCTCTGTAAATTGGAGGCATGGCTACTGGAGAAAACTTAAGTGACCCTACTGGTTCACTTAGTGGCTCATTTGGGCAAAGCATTTGGAAAATTTGCTCATTGTCATAATGGATTGAAGGAACAGGAGGAGGGTTTGAGACTTGAAGCAGAGAGTTAAAGTAGTCAATGGTCAAAACAATTCGTTTACCTCTTACATAAGTAATGAGCTTTTCCTCAGACATTTGGTTATTTTTGTCTAGCAAATGGTGAGCAGTCATGTTAAAATAAAATAACCTAACCAAAGAGGGGCTATATGAGGCACGAATAGAAAGAAACAACTCATATTATTTGAACCAGGGATAGAGGTTCAAATGACACTCTTCCTTCAGTTTAGGTAAATCAACATATACTATTGGGCAGAAATCTCTATGCCCAAAATCCTCTCTGTATCTCTTTCCTTCTTTAGGAGAAAATAGAAGTGGTTCACAAGCAAAATCTAATGGAGGGTTAGAGGTAGGGGTATGGTAAATAGCATGAATGGCTGGAATTTCTAGTACCTTTGATCCAGATGGCTCATTAATTTTAGACTTAGAACCAGAAGCAGGCACTTTAGACGAAGATTGTTCTTTGAGCTCTGAGGAAAACACGAGCTTCTTTCTGGATAGCTTGGTGGTCTCCTTTACTAGTTCTTTGTCTTTCCGAACAGCTGCCTCAGCGTCAAATTGTTTCTTGGCAGGAATTTCAGAAGGTTCTTCGATTATTAGCTTCTTTGAACGCTTTGACGGAGGTTCTTCAAAAGCGACTTTCGGACGAAACCTTTTAGGAGGAATTTTCGCTCCTTGAGGACGTTTCAGTAGCGGGGGTGAGGAAGATTCAGTCTTTTCATGATCTGAAACAGATCCCTTGATCTTGGCAGGAGACTTTTGGGAGATTTTGGGAGACATTGCCGAGAAGATGAGGGTTAGGGTTTTGGGAGGTTTTTCAGAGGGAAGTGAGAGGTCAGAGAAAGAAGAGAGACGTAAAAATGAAAAATCAAAGACACCAACGTATATAACATAACAATAGGCTTGAGTGTTCGATATAGAGGCTTGAGTCTAAGTAAGAACGGCACTAACCTGGAGTGTATGGTTGACGCTCGTAGGCTAGAGCCACCTATCGTTGGCTCGAGTTTTGCCTCAAACTCGAGGTTGGTCAGGGAGGCTCGAGTTTGTTCATCATGTCTATTCTCAGCAGAATTGCGTTGACTCGAGTTATAGACCATTGGCTCGAGCCAAAAACCTTTCTCAAAATGCTTATCTTTCTGTCTTGCTGAGGCTCGAGGTAAAGACCAAGTTTTGCTATAATGCAAGTGTTTGTCTTTGAGTAGGCTCGAGGTGGACAACCATTGGCTCGAGTTTCATCGAGACGAGCTTGAGCCAAGTCATACTCTGATTACCTCTGTTTCTTCTTGTCTGAAATAGAGTCCTACAAAAACACAATCTAAAGGCTCCGATGCTTAATTTAGTCCTTATTAATCATCAAAACATAATTAATTTCATTAAGCTAACATTACTTACAGTTCATTGGGATTTACCATTCCGAATTCTCTTTTGATGAATGTGAACTATTCCTTGGCCAGAGGCTTAGTGAAAATATCAGCAAGTTGCAGATGAGTTGGGATGAACATTACTTTAACATCTTTCTTCTGAACATGATCCCTTATGAAGTGATGTCTAACATCAATATGTTTGGTCTGAGTAAGTTGTACTGGATTCTTTGCCAAACTTATTGTGCTAGTGTTGTCATACAATATTGGGATCTCCTTCAAGTTGATTCCCAAGTCAGATAGTTGTTGCTTGAGCCATAGGACTTGTGCACAACAACTTGAGGTAGCCACATATTCAGCTTCAGTAGAAGATACAACCACACTTGTTTGCTTCTTGCTGAACCAAGAGACAAGTGAACCACCAAGAAATTCACATTGGCCACTTGTGCTCTTCCTATCTGTCTTGTATCCGGCATGATTTGAATCTGAATATGCCACAAGATGTTCTGGTTGACCTTTTGGAAACCACAAGCCAAGGGTTTTTGTGTCTGCAAGATATCTGAAGATCCTCTTTACATTCTCAGCATGCGACTCTTTGGGAGCAGATTGAAATCTTGCACACATCCCCACGCGCAGTGGATGTCGGGACGACTTCTTTGTGAGGTAGAGCAATGATCCAATCATTCCTCTGTATCTTGTGATATTGAAGTCCTTGCCCTTTTCATCAGCGTCCAAAGCAGTGCTTGAGCTCATTGGAGTATCAGCTCCATTGCATTGATCCATCTCAAACTTTTTCAGCAGATCATTGAGATACTTGGTCTGAGATATGAATATTCCATCCTTCCTTTGTTTGATTTACAGTCCAAGGAAATAGTTGAGTTCTCCCATCATGGACATCTCAAACTCTCCCTGCATATTCTTAGCAAACTCTTCACACAAAACATCGTTAGAAGCACCAAATATAATGTCATCAACATATATCTGAAAAATTAAAATTTCACCAATCCTCTAACAAATCCTTGATTAAGAAGGAATTTTCTTAATCGCTCATACCAAGCTCTAAGAGCTTGCTTAAGGCCATAAAGGGCTTTCTTGAGGCGATAAACATGATCTGGATGATGATCACATTGAAAACTAGGAGGTTGTTCAACGTAAACTTCCTCCTGAATAAAACCATTTAAAAATGCGCTCTTTACATCCATTTGATAAAGCTTGAATCCTTTGACACAAGCAAAGGCTAGAAGAACTCTCATAGCTTCCAATCTTGCCATTGGAGCATAAGTTTCTTCATAATCAATTCCTTCTTCTTGATTATAGCCTTTAGCAACCAATCTTGCCTTGTTACGGACAATGATTGCAGATTCATCACATTTGTTCTTGAATACCCATTTATTGCCAATGACCGGATGGTCGTTAGGCCTAGGTACCAGATCCCTAACTTGATTTCTATCAAATTGATGTAACTCCTCTTGCATTGCTATCACCTAATCATTGTCTGAAAGGGCTTCATCAATTTTAGAGGGTTCAATCTCTGATATAAAGGTAGAAAAAGTTACTTTATTCAAAGTACTATTTCTGATCCTTACACCTTGATTTACATCACCTATCACTTGGTCTAAAGGATGATTCCTAATGAACCTCCAAGCTCTAGGCTGAGATTGATCAAGGTTTTCTAAAGTATTTTGAGGATCAGCCTCGAAAACATTTGAAAGTGAAGCTAAATCGCCAAGAGAGAGGTGAATTGGGGATTTTAAAATCTTTTTCGAAGTGCTCTGTTTCGAACAATAAAAACAAAGGTGAACAGAGAGTATGAAGAAGAAGAGCAGGACACAAGATTTTATACTGGTTTGGTCCAACCTCTTGACCTACGTTCAGTCTCCAAATTCTCTGGGATTTTTCACTATCACAATTGATTACACACTCTGTACTCAAGAGTAATTCTCTCACTAGAACTTACTCGCCCTTACAAGTTGCAATCAATGAACCCAATCACCAAGTCCCCTGACTTGTGATTCTTTACAATAAATGATTTACAATCAAATAACTCTCTTTAAGAGTAGATAAGAATAAACACTGAAGCTCAATGTATCAAAAGATACTATACAGATGAAAATTGAAAGAGTGGGTGTAAAACTTGAATGCAATTCGTTTTCAATGGATGTGTTCTTGAGAAGAATTGAATGCAGCTCTATTTATAGCAAGAGGGCATTAAATGACCGTTGTAATCTTCAATATAACCGTTGCCTTCATTAGACAAGGATTAGCTTAAGCTTAGGTCTTCTTCTCTCACTATTCTTCTCTTAATCCAGTTGTGCAGAAGTTCAGAGTTGACTTCTTGAAAATAAATCCGTTGGAATGGCAGCTGCTAGATGTAGAAACATTCTTTAATTCTTTGTTAAGCGTGTGCAGGCGGATTACCCAAAAGAGTACAACTTTCTGGGTTTAGCATTTAATATACTGACATCACTTTTTGCTTTAGCTTTAAACCTTCAATAAACATTCTCTAATTCATCTGAAACTCACTAACAAAGTGGTTAAACATAGCTGAGAATATCAGAGAATAATAATGAAAAGTATTAAGATCAAACAAGAAGGTTTTACAAATTCGTCAAATTTGAATTTCAGATCCAGCGATGAAAACTCGAGTTTTGTTTCTCAAAACTTGAGTTTTGGACTTTGGTGTGTAAAATCGATTTAAGTCCAAAACATCAAAACTAGAGGTTTTCTTCCAAAATTGAAGGTTTTCAAAACATTGAAAAACATCAAACTCTCGGCTTGGCCAAAACTCGAGTTTTAATTTAAATATGAAAACTTGAGGAAATCGCGCCAAGTCAAAACTGGAGGTTTTGGAGGAAACTGGCAGTTTTCAAAAACTGAGAAAACACAAAGATTCTCTGCTTGAGCAAAACTCAAGTTTTGAAATCAAAACTCGAGTTTTCACTTTACTGTGAAAACTTTGCCAAACTCAAACCCGAAGGTTTTCACAAAAACCGGAGGTTTTGAAAACCGGCTAAAACCTGAATCCTCTCTGCAAACTCAAAACTCGAGTTTTCACAAACTTTGTGAAAACTTGGAAAATTTCAAGTTAAATTGAAAACTGGAGGTTTTAGGCAAAACTGGAGGTATTCAAAGTTCAAAACTTAGGAGACTCTCTATAAGGCCAAAACTCGAGTTTTGAAACCATAACTCGAGTTTTCCTTTGACAGCAAGTTTTCTTTAACTTGTCAAAGAAAAACTTCATACTTTGTTTGCAATTGTTGGTAATAATCAAAACCCTTAGAGAACTAACAACATTTTCAGGATTTTCAATAGAGGCAGGATTAGTTTTCGAAAAGAATTGATTTTTTGAAAACATTTTCCTCATAATCATCCAAGGATTTATCAGCTTTGGATTCACAGAATACAACATGCATAGACTCTTCAACAATACTAGTACGAGTATTAAAGACTCTATAAGCTTTACTTCTATTTGAATAACCCAAAAATATACCTCATCTACTTTGGGATCGAACTTTCCCAAATTATCCTTACCATTATTGTGGATGAAGCACTTACAGCCGAAAACATGCAGATGAGCTAAACTTGGCTTTCTTCCCTTGTACAGCTCATAGGGAGTTTTGCTCAACTTCTTCCGAAGATATGCCCGATTCGAGATGTAGCAAGTCGTACTCATTGTATCAGCCCAGAATACTTACGAAGTATTGTTCTCATTCAGCATAGCTCTTGCCATCTCAGTGAGGACTCAATTCTTTCTCTCTACAACACCATTTTGTTGAGGTATCCTCGGGGCTGAGAAGTTGTGACCGATTCCCATGTTGTCGCAAAACTCTACAAATGCATGATTTTCGAATTCTCCTCCATGATCAGTTCGAATTCCTGAAATAGAGAAACCTTTCTCATTTTGGACCTTCTTGGCAAAAACAACAAATTGATCAAATATTTCATCTTTAGAGGATAAGAATATAGTCCAAGCAAATCTAGAGAAATCATCGACTATGACCAAAGTATAAAGATTGCCACCAAGGCTTTTTACTTTAGCTGGTCCAACTAGATCCATATGAAGTAGTTGGAGAGGTCTATTGGTTGAAATTTCATTTTTAGATTTGAAAGATGATTTAGTTTGTTTACCTTTTTGACAAGCATCACAAATCATGTCATTTTTGAAATTAAGTTTTGGTAAGCCAATGACTAAATCCTTTCTTAGCAAATTGTCAAGTTGAAACATATTGACATGAGCTAAACGCTTGTGTCATAGCCAACTTACTTCCAACTTACTAATAAAGCAATTTTCAGAAGTAATTCCATTGCAATTACTAGAGAGGTTTAAGGTGTAACAGTTACCTTCTCTAGGAGCCCTCAACAAGGCTTTTGATTTGATATTGACTAAGGGCAGATCATTTTTGCTCACAATCAAGCATTCCTCAGAGTCGAAGATAACCAAGTTACCTTTGTCTGTGCTTTGGCTCACACTGAGGAGATTGTGATAAAGGCCTTCTACAAGGTAGACTTCCTTAATTTGAGGTCCATCGTTGTTGCCAACTTCACCAATTCCAGCAATCCTTCCGGATTGATTTCCACCAAAAGTCACCTTGCCACCATCCTTAGTCTTGAGAGTAACAAACTTAGTATGATCTCCTGTCATGTGTCTAGAGCATCCACTATCAATATACCACTTGTTGGATTTTGATGCTCTCAGACAAACCTGCAAATAATAAGAAATCAGGTTTTAGGTACCCATCTTTTCTTGGGTCCTTTCGGGTTAGTTTGTGTCTTAGGAACCTTGTAAGATCCCTTAGGCACCCATTGATAATTACCTATAGGTTTACTTTTTCTTTCCTTTTTATGAAAACAGGAAGAAGTAGTATGACCTTTCCGGTTACAATAATTGCAATGAGCAAAAGGATTTGAAGAATGAACAGATTTTCTAAAATAGTTCATATAGGATTTTTCTCCAAATTTCTTTTTACCCTTCTTTTTTTAAAAATCAAAATCAGGTTTGTAACCGATTCCTGGCCTGTCATTTATAAATCTTTGCTGTTTCAAAATGATATTGAGCATTTCACTTCCTTTAGTGAATTTCTCAAGTGCTTTTTTAAGATACACATTTTTCTTTTGCAAATCAAGACAATTTTCACAAATATCATTTTCAGGAGAAAGATTTTTAACTTGCAGTTCAAGAGTAATATTCTTCTTTTTCAAAGCAAAGTATTTCTCAGCAAGTTTTTCAAATTCAGATTGTACAAGATTATATTAAGCAAATAGTTCATCATAAGATGGTTGTGAATCATATACCTCATTGGCTTTTTCGGATTGCTCTTCTTCTTGAGCCACGAGGCATATGTTAGCTCTATCCTCATCTTCATCTTCATCGGATGAGCTGTCTCCCCATATAGCTAACACATAAGCTTTCTTATTGAATTTGTTGAATCTTTTCTTGTCTTTATCCTTGTTCTTCAGCTGGGGGCATTCAGACTTGATGTGGCCAGGCTTTTCACATTCGTAGCAGATGATTGACTTCTTTGCTTCAAAGCTGGAGCTACCTTTGTGAAACTTCTTGTATCCTTGGTCCTTCTTGTAGAATCTCTTGAATCTTTGGACCATCATACCTAGCTCTCCATCTCCATCTTCGTCTTCTTTATCATCATCTAACTCCTTAGCTTCTTTGACAGCTTTAAGAGCAACACCTTTGCTCTTGCCAGTTGCTTCATCAAGTCCCTTTTTGAACTTGAGCTTGGATTCATATTCAGAAAGACTACCAAAGAGGGCTGCCACATATCCCAATGATTCACCACGAGTTTCTTCAATCGCGGTGACTTTAGCTTCCCATTCCTTGTTGAGGATATTGAGAATTTTCCTCACTTGAACAGGTTGCTCATATTCTTTGCCCAATGCAGCAAGCTGGTTGATCAGATGGGTGAATCTTAATTGAAATTCGCTGATGGATTCACCAGGTTTCATACGAAGAAGATCATATTCTTTCATGAGAGTGTTGATCCTATTCTGCTTTACTCCAACGGTTCCTTCATGAGCTATCTCCAGAGCATCCCACATGGCTTTAGCAGTTGGCAGTGTGCAAATATGAAAATACTCTTGTTGACTTAAGGCGCTTTGCAACATGAGGATAACTTTACTATTGAGTGTGATATTTCTCCTGTCATTTTCATCATAGGCCTCTTCAGGCTTTGGAACTCTGAGGCCATTTTCGAGAACAATTGGGTTGTAGTCTCCAATCTGGAACACTCTCCATATGCCATATTCAGAAGCCATGACAAAGACTCTGAATTTGGCTTTCCAGAAAGAATAATGCTCTCCACCGAATCCCGGTGGTCTGTTGATCGAAGCTCTGTCGGGTAGAATACCGTCCATATTGATCCTTCTCGAGGTGTTAAACTCTTCAGAGAAGACCTTGCTCTGATACCAAATGAAAGACGAAATATCACCAAGAGGGGGGGTGAATTGGGGATATACAATTTTCTTCTAAAAAATTACTCTGCTAACAGATATTAAAATAGAGGTGAATAGAGTAGGATAGAGAGATATTGAACACAGGCGATTTATACTGGTTCGGTCTAAATCCTCGACCTACGTCCAGTCCCCAGACTCTCCGGGTTTTTCACTATCTCAATTGATTACATACTTTGTAACTCAAGAGTAATTCTCTCACTAGAACTTACTCCCCCTTACAAGTTGTAATCAAATAACCCAATCCCAAAGTCCCAATACTTTGAGATTCTTACAAAGATTGATAAACAATAATGAACTCTCTGAAAGAGCAGATTAATAAACACTGAAGCTTGATATATCCGAAGATATTAACTCTTAGAGTGGAAACAGTAAATGCTCTTAATTGCTAATTGAATGTGAAGAGTTTCGGTAGTTGTAGATTTGAATGCTTCTAGCATTTATAGTTGGTGGCATTTATGACTGTTGTAGAAGCTTGAAGGATATCCATTGAGACTCTTCGATTTAGCCGTTGAGGGTAATAAATATTTGTGTTGAAGAATGTTTATACGGACTACTCGTATTATCTGAGATTCATCGTTGACATTCCTTATTCAAATTGTCCGTTGAGACTTAGTAAGAATGTATGAAGGAAATAGTCGTGAAGCTTTATTGTTGCCCAGAAGGTCATCTTGCCGAATTGGTGAATAACGCTGCTTTGCATTAAATGCTTCTGACACATTGTTGCTTTATTGCAATTTAGTGTTAATCCACATAATAATCTTCTGAAACTTATTAGCAAACTCATTAAACGTGATTAGGAATAATAATGAGAGAAGATACAAAGTATACAAACCATACTTAGAGATTTGACCGGGTTTGGAACTAAGGTTTTCCAAAAACTGATATATTTTGGCTAGAGTCAGGATCTCTGGCTAGAATCAAATTACTTTGATGAAACACTCTCGGCTCGAGTCACAGGATTCAGGCTCCAGTTTAGGTGAGAACTCGAGGTACACTGTGTAGGCTAGAGGTGAAAATGTCATTTGAAAGTAACGGTAAAAAACTTGGCTAGAGCCAATGCTCTTAGGCTCGAGTCAAATAATATATATATATATATATATATATATATATATATATATATATTAAGGGATTGGCTCGAGTCAGCTAGAATTGGCTAGAGTCATCGTTTTGCATTCTGACAAATATAGATAGGAGATGACTTTGGCTGGAGCCAATCTGACAGTTATAATGCAGACGTGTATTTTCACAAAGTAAAGCACTTTGGTTTAAATCATAAGTCAAGATTTCTTTATAGGGTTAGTTATCATCAAAACAAACATTGGGAGCTAACACTAACATATTTGGACATGTGTCCAACATTCAAATTCTCATATAATTGTTGGTAAGATCCCCTGGGCATGTCCACTATTTCTCGCTGTTATAGTTGCGAATATTCGACTGGATCTTCCCCGTAAAGGTGTCAAGCATGGTGAATTATTTGTGGTTGTAATAATCTTTTGACTCTTATGATGAAGTGTTGAATGTCAAAATCTGGAAGCAAAGCATTTTATTATCAATAAGATAACTTTAGTTGTCATCCAAAATATTGGAATCTCAAGTACAATGTGAAGCTACTTGCTAATGTTAGATAATGGCTCCAC
The DNA here is from genome assembly GCA_019022615.1 of Acacia melanoxylon. Classification (NCBI taxonomy): domain Eukaryota; kingdom Viridiplantae; phylum Streptophyta; class Magnoliopsida; order Fabales; family Fabaceae; genus Acacia; species Acacia melanoxylon. The sequence continues at coordinate 292,944 of JAFJYJ010000037.1, forward strand.
CATCTTCATTACTTTAATTCTATATCTAAAGATCTCTAATATTGATTCTCGTTTAATTTAGCAACCCAGATAAGAAAGTATTGGTTGAATTGTTATCATATCTAACTAGGCATGTTGTTTTGTGCAATGCTAGGAGTTTGAGGACGTGTCTCACTGCGGCACAATGTTGTCAAATTTTTGTGTTACCATATAGTGCTCATATTTATGTATAGTTGTTTGTGGCCAAAGACTTTGTCCATTGATTGCTGATTTACTGAAGATTTACCTTGATTGTAATTGAATCTTATAGGTCTGTCAAACTTGACAAGTTTGAGTTTTAGAAGAAACAATGTCATTTCTGCAGAAGGAATAAGTTCATTTTCTGCTCAATCTTGTGAACTTGATTAAGTTGGATTTGGAGAGATGTCCTAGGATTCATGGGGCCTTGTTCATCTTCAAGGTTGGTTCTAATGTCATGTGCAAAAACAAGTATATCCACTGTTCTAGGTCTAGTGCACTTTATTAATCCTGTTGATTGTACCACAATGGAGAAATTTATTAATTTGCTGCATATTTCAGGTTTAACCAAGCTTGAATCTCTAAATATGAAGTGGTGTAATTGCATAACAGATGCTGGCATGAAGCCTTTATCAGGTCAATCGTGCATCTTGCTTCCCTTTTATCACAATGTTGACTTGGCATAAACATTCTTGCTATGTTTATTATTGTATTGCTTTAGAATTTTTTTTTTCATTCACTAGAGGCTGGAGCTGGAAGAGAATAAAGGCAATTGATAAACATGCTGTGTTTGACAATAGCATAATTATTAGCAAGCAAATTGTGTGTGGATTTGGTCATGGGATTTGGAAATAGTACTTCAAGATTTGTTGTGTTCAAGGTCCAGCCTAGTAGTGTTACTATATCACTGAAAAGAATTCATGGCTCAATAACTAACACTGAAATATAATTCTCTTCCAGAGCTCAATAACTTGCTGTTGTAATTTAATTTGAATGTCCAGTATAGCATATTGTAGCAGATATATATATATATATATATATATATAAGGTGTCTTGAAATAAAATCAGGATGCCTTACAGAATAATATTTAGGACGCCTTACACAGGCGTCCTGAATATTATTTAGGACACATAATGCGTCCTGAATAATATTATTCAGGACGCATAAGGTGTCCTGAATATTATTCCGGACTCCTTACATAAGGCATCTTGATTTAATTTAAGGATGCCAAAAGCGTGAATTTTTAACTTCCCCCGTTCAGACGTTCCTCTGAAAAGGGACGTTAATTGGGTCTTATTTAGGACGTTTTTTGGGTTTTTTTTTTTTTTTTTTTTTTTTTTTTATTTTTATTTTTATTTTTAATATAGTAGTGACTATGAAAGATATATAGAAGAGAAAGAGATTTAACACATAACATCTAATTCACTAAATGGTAGTACTGGGAGTCATTCGAATTGTAAGCACGCCTGAAATTCCTTCACTAATTCATTTAGGCTTTTTTTTTTGCACTCTCTCTTACTATATACTTATCATCTAGTTCTATTTATAGGACAGTGAGAGAAAAATAATTTCTATCCTATTTATAAGACACCTTTTTAAACTTTTCATATGCATGTACATTTTTTTCCTTTATTTATTACTGTATTCTCATAGGCAGGTTATAATGTATATTAGATCGAGATAAAGTTATAAAATGGTTCGATTTGATGGGAGTATATAAAGATACCTTGGGAGCTGTGTGAACGTGGAACACATGATTGGGAAAATTCCTGCATCAAGAGTCAGTCATAACCACATGTATAGGCTTCGTACAAAAAAAAATACATCTATAGTGGAAGTCGTCCCTTAATTAGAAAAAAAGAAAAATCAAACAAGGAGAACGTATACTGACTGGAGTTCCAGAAGCAAAATGATTTGGACGCGCCATTAATAAGATGAGATCGTTACAGATGAAGCTTCGTGTATTGTTGAATGTCAGGATTTGAAGTGATCCATATATAATAGCTAGCCACCTAGCCCTTAATCCCTGTATATCCCACACTGTAAATCTGATCTATATATCGACAAGAGAGATGTGCTTGTTGAACTCACTGCATTTGAAACTGGCATTGCTGGTCACCGCAGCCGTCACAGCGGCGGTGGCCGAAGCCCAGACGAAACCGGGCTGCAACAATACTTGTGGGAACGTGAGCGTCCCATATCCCTTTGGCACTAGCGAGAACTGCTACATCGATGAATTCTTTTCCGTCAATTGCACAACCACCACGTCACCATCTGGAAAAGCCACAAAACAAATGATTTACGGCGATAATATACCAGTCCTCAACATCTCCCTGGATCCTCCTGAATTAACCGTCTCCTCAGACGTTTCCTACCATTGCTATAATTCAAGCTATTCGTATAATTGGATACGGTTCGGCAAGTTTTCTGTATCAAACACGGAGAACAGATTCACTGTGGTGGGGTGTGACACCTACGCTTACTTCAGGGACCTGAGCAGCACGTTTAGAACTGGCTGCTCGTTGAGTTGCGGTAACGAGACGAGGTTTGAGGAAGCAGAGGCATGCTCTGGTGTGGGATGCTGTCAGACCAGTTTCCCTCGAGCCATAAGGAACTATGACATCACCTTACAGAGCTTTAACAATTACACGAAGGTGCGTGACTTCAACCCCTGCGGCTATGCGTTTTTTGCCAAGGAAGGATCCTTCAACTTCTCTTATCGGGACCTGCTTGATCTCAGCAACAGAACACAATTTCCCGTGGTTGTGGACTGGGCTGTTTCCAATCAGACATGTCGTGAAGCCAAGAAAGATGCAAGGAGCTATGCCTGCAACCAAAACAGTAGATGTAAAGAGTCACTAATCGGGTACTACTGTGTATGTGAAGATGGTTTCAGAGGCAATCCCTATCTCGATACCGGCTGCAAAGGTAAGCCTCAGTCAACTTTACCAATTTCCGAAACAGAGCTATTCTGTTTTCAAGTTACTATTAAGGTTTAATTTGTTGACTTTTTTATTTTTTAAGAGATTAAGAAAGGTAAATAATTTATTTAATTATATAATATATAATATATTATTAGATTATATTAATTTATAAGTTAAATAAATTAGTTTGAAGAAAAATATAAATATAAATATTTTAAAGTAATTTAACTAGTTTCATTAATCAGTCAAAAAAAGTTGAATGTGTCTGATATTTAAAATAAGAGGTAGTTAATATTTAATCCCTCAAATTTTTGCACACTTTGGTTGTAGTCACACTAGTTTCAAACCATGGTTTTGGTCATTTAAAGGGAAAAATGATTTAGGTTTTTATTTAATTAGAGGGATTAATATTTTAGGGTTAAGATGTAATTTTAAATACAAAGTTTTTTTGCCATGAGAGTATAGTACAAATAAGTTCTAAAGGGAACACAAGTATAGAAAGTATGTTAAAAATGGTACAATTTTAATAATTCCATAAAATTGGCACAAAGGTTGCTTATAATTATAAAGTTCTCATTATAAAGTTGGAAGGAGAACAAGTGGTCCCACATTTAAAAAAAAGGAGAAAGAAACAGGATTTGGACCAATTTGATGGAATTGCTAAAATTGCTCTGTTTTTAAATAGGGGTTTAAACTTTTCATGTTTCATGAGAAGAAGAAGATTCCTACACACATGAAATGATGGGACCTATATATATATATATATATATATAATGCTCATTATATATATATATATGTGGGTCCCACCATTTCATGTGTGTGTGACATGAGAATACACTTCTTTTACAACATAAGAAGTGTTTTTCCCTTTTAAATATTATGTTTACTTTTACACTCTTCAAAACTTAAAATTGCACATTAACCCATTATTGTAAATTTAATGAAACTTAACTTAAAGAGTCAAAACCAAAATAAGGACAAATTTAAGAAAGCAAATATAATATTAACCCTCAATTTTAATTCCACTAAATTTGTTCGAGATATGACATCTAGAGCAAGATTTTGATATTTATAATAGCTGTGCTTGGAGATATGTATAATTAGCTTAAAGATTAATTTTCCAGATATTAATGAGTGCAATGGGGACAATCGTTGCAGCAAGAGATGCCACAACGTCGATGGAAGTTATACTTGTTCATGTCCATGGAGTTATAGAGGCGATGGCTATAAAGACGGATCAGGCTGCAAGTTTCCCATCCTAGAAATTTCACTGGGTAAGAATATCATAGTAATTAACCCTTTATCGTCAGACTCACTTAGCTAACAATATTAAGTTGAAAGTTTTTTCATCCCATTCCTTGAATAAAAAATAAAAGGCAGTCAACAATTTTGGCATTATATTTTTTTAAAAAAAAACACATGTAGCTCTATGTTACAGACCAAGATACTTAATACATCAACAACTTTATCAGTTTTGTCACAATTGTTAATTTGCATGCCTCGTTTCCATATTCAAAGAAACTTTTGTTTTCATTCAAAGCATTACCAATTTGAGTTCAAAAACCACACACAAGCTTCTTTATCTCTACCCCAAGACTCACCTTCAACAAGAGAGAATCAACACTATTGAACCGGGGGTAATGAGGAATAAACAAAGCATCACTATCATGAAGTGTTCAAATCCGTGGTTTATTGACAAACAACATTACTTACTAGCAACTCTAGATAATATTTTGAACTTTGTTTGTTTGCATGCATTTCTGTAGGCTTGCTTGTTATCTTTACATTGGTCTCATCATTATTCTGGGGAAACAAGCAAAGAGCACTAAAACAACTTGGAAGACAATATTATATGTTGCACCAACTTCAACTACAGAGATACACTGATAGAATCAAAATTTTCACTGAAGGCGAGCTCAAAATTGCCACAAACAACTTTGATGAGAGCAAAATTCTCGGTCGTGGAGGACAAGGCACGGTTTACAAGGGCATATTACCAGATAACTCACTTGTTGCCATTAAAAAGTCCAAAGTAGGAGGTGACTCAAGACAAGTTAAGGATTTTATCAATGAAGTAGCTGTACTTTCCCAAATCAACCATATAAATGTGGTTAAACTTTTTGGGTGTTGTCTTGAAACTGAAGTTCCCTTGTTGGTTTATGAGTTTGTGGACAATGGCACCCTTCTTGACCATATAGACCCACTAAAGAATGAGCTCTCTCTTCCGTGGGATACTCGATTAAGGATAGCTACAGAAACAGCTGAGGCCATATCATATTTACACTCTTCTGCTTCCATCCCAATTATTCATCGTGATATTAAATCTACCAACATACTATTAGATCACAATCATATAGCAAAAGTTTCAGACTTTGGAGCTTCAAGACTTGTTCCTCTCGATGAAACTCAAGTTTCTACTATGGTTCAAGGGACATTAGGATATTTGGATCCAGAATACCTCCTTACAGGTCAACTGAATAAGAAAAGTGACGTATATAGCTTTGGGGTTGTGCTTTTGGAGCTAATAACTGGGAAGAGACCAATTGAATTCCATAGGCTAGAACAGAAAAATTTGGCCACATACGTTGCATCATCAATGGAAGAAGGTAGCTTGTTGGAGGTTCTTGACAAGCAAGTGTTGAATCAGAAGAATGTAGAGCAGCTAAAGGAGGTTGCTTTATTAGCAAGAAGGTGCATGAGAGATAATGGAGAGGAAAGGCCAACTATGAAAGAAGTAGCAAAAGAATTAGAGGGTCTAATTGCTATGAAAAAGCATCCTTGTGTAAAAGGAGGGGATATGATGTTTGAAGAATGTGAATGCTTGCTTGGTCATGCTGTTGCTAGCACTTCAGCCGGTTATGATGGTGGATATGGGAATGTTAGTGCTAACACTTTTGCTGCTTATAAAAGCATGCAGAAGCAAATAGCATTTGAGATTGCAGATGGGCGATGATCATGTTAGTACTTTCTTATGTGTTTGAGTCACTGTTTGCAAATTAATGTAATTTTAAGTAATACCATCTTTAAATACTTGTAAGGATTTTTGAAATGTTTAAAATTATTGAATATCTTAAAATCTTTGGTTATGATCATGTCCTCATTGGCTTGATGAACTCTTGTTTTTTTGTTCCCCTTTTGCAAATAAAAAGAAAAAAAAAATAGGTTCTTTCTTTTTTAAAATTTTTTTTAGCGAATTTGGTTTCATATGAGAAAATACGGAAAATGATTTTTTTAAAAAAAAAGCACAAGCAAAAAAAAAAAAGCACAAATTTATAAAATAAAATTTTTTCCTAAAAAATACCTATTAAGTGATACACACTTTTACCCCCGAACTGCGTAGCCTTTGATCCCTCTAAAGGGTATGTAGACCATAGGTTTTTTTCCTTGGTCAAGTCCAACTTTGTAAATAAACAATTTTCCTTTCATTAATTTCTTCTTCTTTTTTGTAACCATTTTGTTATGTTCTTTTTTTTTTTTGGGTAATTATAATAAAATTAAAGGTCATATCCATTTTAAAATAATTGACTTAGGGTAACCATTCTTATAAACAAGTGTTATGAGATGCCTAACACCTTCCCCATGCACAGTCAACTCCAAAACCCTATTTGGTTTTCATTTTTTTTAAAAAAATGTTTCTAAAATTATCCTTTTTAAAAATTTTGGGGCCGGTTCCATATTTTCCAAATTTTGGACATTACACCGCCTTAGAAAGCTTGTAAAATTATTAAAAATGTTCTTTATCCTATATCTTAAATGTCTTTGATTAAGGTTAAAGATATATGAATATGATTAAATTCAAAATTATTATTGGTTGATAAGGATTTCATATATTTTTTCAAAAAAAAAAAATGATGAAAGGAACACGATAACCAAAAAATTTCACAAAACTAATTTCAATACAAAAAAATGACAACATATCCATGTTGGTATACATAAAGAAGGGATTTATATATAAGTGCTTTCAATAGAGACGAGCAAAACATCTAATATGAAAGAGAAAGGAGAAAGATTAGATTGAACCCATTACAAATAATCCACCAAGTGGGAATGCTGGGAGTCAATCAAATTTCAGATACACCCGAAATTTTTTCTATAATTGATTTTTGAGTGTTTCAATAACTCTAAAACCGTGGTTTCAGAAATCCTGTTCTGCAAGCCGTGGTTTTAGAAATCCTTTTCCGCAAGCTGAGACAATATTTCTATCACATACTTACCTCAAAAACCATACAAACTATTCTCTCTTACTCCTTCTGGTCGTATTAACTAATAATTCTCACAAACCAATAAAAACAGTTAAAGTTAATAAAGTTGTTCTAAAATTTAAGTAATTTCCAATATTACCCCTACGAATTGCACTAAACTCTAATATTATATTAATTATTACTCTCACATATTATCCTTATTAATTATAGGCATACATGAAAAAAAAAATTAATGCTCCTTGGAAATAAATATATACTACCTCTGGTTTTAATTATAGGAACACTTTTGTAGTGCGAATTGCACTACAAAAGTGTTCCTATAATTAGGACTGGAGGGATTACCTTATAAAATAACCAAATATACTTATTAGTTGGTGCTGTTCTGTTCAAGAACAGGATGTGGCTAGCCCTAATGAACTAACATGTTTGATATTGATTGAATCGGACTTAACCTAGGAACAATGCCTAGGGCCTACATACCTTGTAGAGTGATCAAAGTCCTCGTAATTCGAGACACCAATAGGCGTTTAGCCAAGGGGTGGTGTGTATGCTCTGTGACGGCTGAATTGTGAATAGCCAGAGAGAGCTTAGAGTCTGTGTACCTTAGGGTTTGACTTCTGTATTTATAAAGTGTACCTTAGGTTGATATGGGCCCTATGTGATCCATAGCCCAAGTATCGTAACCGCTGGATCTAGATGAAGATATTCCTGTATTATAGATAAGATAGGATCCTCCTTCATTATAGATAGATCCTGATCTATAGAATATTCCCTGTTGGGCCATATATTGAATATGGGCCTTATACAGGTCCGTAACAGTTTCCCCCCAGCTCGGTAGTTCGAGCTCTCGAGCTGTCCGGATGTATTTTGCCCCCAAGCAGGTTTATCCGGGCCAGACTTCCGCTAACCTTACCCTCTCGCATGTTTATCGCGCATTGCCGGGTTGGGTCATTCTGGCCCTAGCGACCAAAGTCATTTACTCACAGATCCGAGGTAATGTCTCAAAGATTCGAGGTAGTAGTCTGCTACTCAAAGATCCGAGGTAGTGTCTCAAAGATCTGAGGTAGTATCCGGGAATTTGCTTGGTTTCTAAGCCGGGGTTTCCGCTGTGATTGCCATCATTTTGACGAATTCGGATCATTCGTATTCTGCTATCGATTTTCCTGTTTAGGCGATAGGTTTTTCCTAGATTTGCCTGTTTAGGTGATATATTTTTCCCAAGGCAGAATCTATTTGTCTTTCGCTCGTTCTTTGTTTTCACTTGCCTTAATCTCGGTTGATGGTGAACATGCTTTTTCACTAGCAATGTTCCAATGACCGGGATAGCATTTGAAAATTCGAATAACCCCATGAGGGCTTCCGTTAGAATAACCCCGTGAGGGCTTCCGTTAGTTCTTCTTACACCATTGACAACTGTATAGTAGTTGCCCCCATCCTGGTAGTCAAGGGCTCTGGGCTGCCGGGGTAGATATGTTATTGAACCCTGATATCGTATCCGAGTTGCTACAACTTGTTTGATTTTGATAAAGTTTATATCTGAGTTTCAACGAACCCCAGATTTACTTGTATTCTGATTGAATTGCCCCCCAGACATGTAGTTCGGGTTAATTTGCTTTGAAACTTCGTTTGTTTATTTTCATGATCATCAGAATCCCTTCTTCCTCAATCATTCAGGATTCTGGGTTTATTTGCTGCAACACCGAATTCCCCCAATCCGAATTATCCTGAAGAGGAACGGACCGGGTTTCCGGGTTTGTTTGTTGTAGCATTGGGCTCCCCTATCTGAATTATCCTGAAGAGAAATGGACTGCATTTGCTTATGTCACTGATAGCTTTACAGTGCCATGCTTGTCGTGTCGCCCCCCAGCCTGGCAGTTACAGGCTTTGGGCTGCCGGGGTGCATTAACTATGAACATATGTTTATAGTTCCAATGAGTGACCTGGCCAAGGTCAAAAATGTATTATGCAGGATCCACTTATGTTCTTCCAGTATTGAGGACTGGGTATCGACGTAGGGTTGTCAATTTAACCGCGATACCGAGTTCCGATTCTGTTGTCCGGGATCTTAACCAGGATAAGGGCAAACTGCCACATGTCTAGCCATGGTGTAGGAAACTCATGCTTAAACATTTTGACCTGATCAGGGTCGGGATGGCAATTCACTTACTTATCTAGGAGCAAATATTTGATGCATCAAATTTTTTTGCAAGGGCTTGTAACAGCGGCCTCGCGTATTTGAAACCCAGGCTCATCAGCCCCGGTGTCCATCTCTTAACTGTGCTTAGGGTGTGACTGGGTTTAGTGACCTGAGTTTTCATCTACCGCTTAGCAGGTGTTAGGTGCGACGTTAGATAGTCTGGTTTGTCCGACGTATTGTGCCTGCGGTAGCTAGGTCTAGCTATAGTAGACTCGCAGCTTATCAACGTTCCATGTTCTTTTGTTTGGCTTCCTTCCCAAGGTTTCCATTATGAAAGCTCCTTTGTCGAGCTTTTCCCTAACCCGGTAAGAGCCTTCCCAGTTTTTCGCTTGCTTGCCATCCCTGGCGTTCTCGTTTCCGACGTCTGCTCATCAGTGTATGAGGTCAACATTGCAAAGGCCGGCTGTAGTGGCTTTGCTTGACAAATAACTCGAGCTTAAGGGCCCTGGTGATAATTTTCAGTTAATCTGGGGTCCAATCAAGGAGCGCGGATTTAATAATCTTCAGTTTACCCGGGGTCCTATCAAGGAGCTCGGATTTAATAATTTTCAGATTATCCGGGGTCTTATTAAGGAGCGCGGAGTCAATTGGATAATGCTCAATTTATTCGGGGTCCAATTAAGGAGCGCAGAGTCAACTGGATAATGTTCAGTTTACCCGGGGTCCAATTAAGGAGCGCGGATTGAACTGGATAATCTTCAGTATATCCGAGGTCCAATTAAGGAGCGCGAATTTAACTGTTCTTTCAGTGTTACCGGGTTCCAAACCGATCATGGAAATGCGGATTTAACCGTTCTTTACACGGAGCCTGGATTTTAACTGTATTAAGTGTAACAGGGGTCTGCCGTTATAGACCCACGGCCTTTACACAGAACTCGGATATTTAGCCAAATTCAGTTTTACCAAGTTCGCCTTTAAAACTTTACACGGATCCCGGATTTTAACTGTATTAAGTGTAACCGGGGTCTGCCTTCTTTTCGCCTCATACACAACTTTGCACGGAGCCCGGATTTTAACTGTATTAAATGTAACCAGGGTCCTTCTTATTTTTCTTTTGGAGGTGGACTCCTCCGCAAAATTTTTATTGAATTTATTTATCCATGATGGGTGTTGTAACCGAGAATTTGTTTATCCGAGATGGGTGACGTAAGCCAGAATTTGTTTATCCAAGATGGGTGTCGTAACCCAGAATTTGTTTATCCGAGATGGGTGTCGTAACCCAGAATTTATTGCTCCATGCTTTATTTGAAAAGGGTGTTGTAACCCTGGATTCTCTGCTCCATTATCCGTGTTCCAAAATGATCATGGAAACGTGGATTTAACTTTTCTTTCGAATCTTATTTTACGTGGAACTCTGATTTTAACTGTTTATCTAGTTTAACTGGTTCTGTCCTCGTCTATTTCGGTAGGGTACAATGGCTCAAAGGAAACACAAGTGATATGTGGACTTGAAGAAATATGCAATGAACAATTATATATAATGGAACAAGACCTGAGAGACAAAGGTACCTGAAGTATAATCCGGAATTTGTTTATTCGGGATGGGTGTTGTAACCCAAGATTCCATTATGGGTGTCGTAACCCTTGATTTGTTTTTACGCGGAACTCGGATCTAGCTGGAATACAGTGTAACCGGGTTCTGCCTTCGTTCCCTTTCGTAGGGACGGACTCCACGTGAAACTCAGTTTTCAACCCGCAAAGCTTTGCACGGAACCCGGATTTTAACTGTATTAAGTGTAACCGGGGTCCGGCTTCTTTTCGCTTCCCGCAAAACATTCATACTAGCCACAAACCGGTGAGAGAAATTGGCTTGACAGAGATGCGGTGTAACCAGGTTCCATTTGATGACTGGGCCAAGTCAAAAAGATATTGCGCATAATATTCATATGTTTTAACCTTTATCTCGGTTTTACCGTGCTCCCGAGGAAACGCGTATGTTCCCAAGGAGACACGTTTTAACCGTTATTTCCATGGAACCCAGATTTTAACTAGATTCAGTGTAACCAGGTCCGCCTTCAAAACTTTACGTGGATCCCGAATGTTAACTAGATTTAGTTAACCGGGCTCGACTTCAAAACTTTACGCGGATCCCGAACGTTAACTAGATTCAGTGTAATCGGGTCCGACTTCAAAAATTTACGTGGATCCCGAACATTAACTAGATTCAGTTAACCGGGCCTGACTTCAAAACTCTACGCGGATCCCGAACGTTAACTAGATTCAGTTAACCGGGTCCGACTTCAAAACTTTACGCGGATCCCAGATTTTAACTAGATTCAGTTTAAAACCAGGATCTCCACACGGCCTTCAAAAATTCATACGGAGCCAAGATTTTAACCAGATTCGGTGTAATTGGGTCCGCCTTCGAAACTTTGCACAGATCCCGGATTTCAACTAGATTCAATTAAAATCGGGTCTGCTTTTTTTTTTTTTCCTTTACAGGAATTTAAGATAGACTTGGCGGCCTTGCCGTAGCAGATAATCCCATAAAGGACTTTAAATAGACTTGGCGGCCGCAGCCATCGTAAATGATTTTGATTGGAATCTTAAATAGTCTTGGCGGCATAGCTGTCGCAACATGATTTATGAAAACAGGTTTGTTTTTCCATGGATTCATATATGTATATAAACTTGACATGATTCATGAAAATGGGTTGGTGTACCTCGGATTCATGCATGTATAGCTTGGACATGATTTTCGAAAATTGGTTTCTTCACCATGAATTCATACATGCTTAGCTTTGACATGATTTTCGAAGATTGTTTTTTTTTACCATGAATTCATACATGTTTAGCTTTGACATGATTTTTGAAGACTGGTTTCTTTACCATGAATTCATACATGTTTATAGATAATTGATAATAAGCAAAGATTGAGCATCTATGAGATAAAAAGGGTGATACTCATCTGGATGTAGCTTAGGGAGTTACTACAGCATGATGCTTTTGCTCAATAAATGCTTGACGGAGTTCTTGGTATCCACTCATAAGTCAGTAGAGTTGCATAACGATGCCTCTTTAAAGTCACAAGAATTTCCAAATAAATTGCCTTCATCAATCCTCAGCTTGTGTAGAAGAAAGGATAAACATCTCTCCCAAATCTTCTCAGCCTCTACTTTTCCGGAGTGTTAGCTATCTCCATTTGCTCGTTTACCCTGCCTCAAAACAACTAGATCCGAAGAAGGGAAATACAAATCCCAGCCGAGAGTACATCTCGACATGCACTCAGAGTATATCCCGGCATTCTCTGAATCTCGGCATCTAACAATCTCGGCGTACCTCGGCGTCTCGGCACCTCCTCATCTCGGCGTATCTTTAACCTCGACTATTGTGATGGAGTCAGGACACCATAGGCGTTGAATCAGCCTCGGCTTAACAACAACCTCGGCTATCTCGATTTGCTCGTTTGCCCTACCTCAAAACAATTCTGATAGACCAAATATATGTTCAATAAGATCAGACGCTATTGCTATATGTTTAGAGGGTTTCAGTAATCCGCTAACTCTTTCTAATGTGAATGATATAGAAAAGACAATCACAAATCATATATAGCAAAGGCAAACATAAAGCAGTGTGGTCCTATTATTGACCTCTCTGCATCACTGAATCGTGAAAATAACTCCTTTGGTATTGAATCAGCATCGGCTTACCAACAACCTCGGCTATCTCAATTTGCTCGTTTGAGATTCTCAAACGGGTATTGAACCCCGCAGTTGTGTCAATTCCTAGATCTCATCCTCTGTCTAGTGGCTATTGTTGCGCGGTACTTCCGGAGGCTACTGTGCCGACGGCTGCTGGCACGATGATAGGAGGATCTGAAGTTGCCGAATAGGATTCTCTAGGTCTGCTAGTTTTCTATTAAGGCCATCAAAGACTTCTCTGAGTTCTTCCTGGTGATCCTTCCAACTATCTTCTCGTCATGTGGACACATGGAGAGTTAAAAGGAAACCCATGTAAAGCAGCTCAAAACCAAGATCCTCTAGGCCTGCTAGTTTTTTATTAAGGCCATCAAAGAATTCTCTGAGTTCTTCCTAATACAGACGATGAAGTTCTTCTATCATTGCCGCCATTACGGCATTAACTATGGTTGTTGGGGCCGCCATTTACGAACAATAGAAGAACTAAATAGGAAAAAATAGAATCTTTAAACCATGGGAGAGGACCCATAGAGAGAACCTGGTGATCCTTCCAACTATCTTCTCGTCATGTGGGCATATGGAGAGTTAAAAGAAAACCCATGTAAAGCAGCTCAAAACCAAAGCCGTTGTCAAACAATAATTGTTCCTCTGAATCCCTTCACAAGCTGCTACAGTTCTTGATTTTGCTGCGGTGGATTTTCAGGAACTGCCCGTGCAAAGGCATCTAACTGCTGCTTCTAGTATTGACCATCTTTGGTCACGGGAATCGAAATTTAGGGATCCCCACGGACGGCGCCAATGTTCTGTTCAAGAACAGGATGTGGCTAGCCCTAATGGACTAGCATGTTTGATATTGATTGAATCAGACTTGACCTAGGAACAATGCCTAGGGCCTACGTACCCTGTAAAGGGATCAAAGTCCACATAGTTCGAGACACCAATAGGCGTTTAACCAAGGGGTGGTGTGTGTGCTCTGTGACGGCTAAATTATGAATAGCCAGAGATAGCTTAGAGTCTGTGTACCTTAAGGTTTGACCTCTGTATTTATAGAGTGTACCTTAGGTTGATATGGGCCCTATGTGATCCATGACCCAAATATCGTAACCGCTAGATCTAGATGAAGATCTTCCCGGATTATAGATAAAATAGGATCCTCCTTCATTATAGATAGATCTTGGTCTACAGAATATTCCCTGTTGGGCCATATATTGAATATGGGGCTTATACAAGTCCGTAACAGGTGCCTTATAATAAAGACAAGAGGGAGTATTAAGTTGTGTGTGTGTGTGTGTGTATCAAATGAAACTTTAGGAGCAGTATGAACATGGAACGCCAAATAAATCATGATTGAGTAAATATCGCATCAAAGGTCAGCCATAACCACATATATAAAGGCCTAAGCAACTGATAACACACAGAGAGAAGAGACCAAGACCCTTTGCAGATTTAGACACACTATTATGTGTCGTCCATCTACCTAGAATTTGGGGCCTCCAACGTGCCTCCCTCTAATCATTTTATGATGGTTTAAACTTTCAAAACTTTTTTTTTTATAATTATTAAATTCTATATAATAATTATAACGAGATATTATCAGATAACACGCTTGTTGCCATTAAGAAGTTCAACATAGGTGGGGATTCCAGACATATTAAAGATATTATTAATGAAGAAGTAGTTGTGCTTTGACTACTATAGAAGACACTTTTAATATCCGTTTTACAACCCTTGGACAACCGTTTTGAAGGTGACGTGTATGTGTTTAAAGTTTTAAAATAGACATCTGTTTGAAAATTTTTGTTGTAAGTGACTTTCAACAACTGCTTTTAGAAAGCAGTTGTTGTAAGTTAGAACATACAACGTTGATTTTATGTAAAACCGTCATTATAATCAACTTACAACTACTTTTTTTTAAAGCAGTTGTTATAAGTGACGTATATATCTGACTTAAAACGATTGTTTTTTCCTACTGTTTTGAAAACAGTCGTTGTAATCCTTTTACAAAGATTGTTTTTTCAAAAAAAAAAGAAGGTTGAAAGTCTTTTTTAAAAAAATGAAATTCATATTTTCTATCTGCAACATTAAAAAAAAAAGAATAGAGAATAAAGAAAAATAAGTAAAAAACAACTAATTCTCAGAACAAAGAATAAAGAAAACAGAGTGAGGTCACATTATAACGCCTTGTATATACACACAAGTTCTCTAAACATGGTTAATATAAGAATGTGCACAAGTTCACAAGTTAATATAATCAAGTATGTCCACAAGTATTTCTATAATCAAGTAATGTGGGCTCAAAAACTAAACGTGGTTAATATAAATCAAATTAATGTCCACAAGTTCTCAAGACCATTACATTTTGTAAAAGAAACCTTCATCGATCTCTACACATCTTTTATCTGTTGTAGAAGATGTCCATCTAAAAGGTCTCAAATCAAATTAATGTCTTCGATTGTATAGGGTTCCTCATTACCAAAAATATATGGGCAAATTGAAGAATAAGTTAATGTAAATAAATCAATTTAATGAAATAACTAACAAATAAATTACAAGAACAAAAAGGAAGATCCTTTGAGCACGAAGAAATGATCACTTGTTCAAAATTTGAAGTAAGTCTGCCAACAATGATGTTATACATATTAAGTAAAACGTAGTATCTACACTTAGTTTTCCCTGGTTTCTGAGGACACTATACATCAAAAGAAAATGATAAAAATGAATAAAGGAAAATATAAAGTGATTGTCAATTAAAAAACTTGAATTTAAACAACTTACTTTCAGCATGAACTAACATTGTTGACTTGATGGAATTGATTTGGATCTAATTCAATGGGAAATAATAGTAATTAACCTTTAGCGGTCAACTCATCTTAACCAAGATTGTTAACTTGATGGGATTGATTTGGATTTAAAAGGTACTCTCACTACAAAAAAACTATCATTTGTCACGGTTTATCTGTTGCGGTCATAAATAACCGCTACAAAATCATTCTTAACTGCGTTTTTGTAGCGGTTACTCTAAAGTAAACCGCTACAAATGTGGCGCCAACGTTGGCGTGTAATGGCATGAACTTTGTTGCTGTAATTCTATAGCGGTTATATGAAAGAAACCGCTACATGAAAGCGAAACGATAGCGTTTTGTTGCGGTCGTTGTGAAGTGAAGCTACAACTGCATCAGATACTATAATTTCGTAGCAGTTTGCCATTAACCGCTACAAATATTTACACTATATATAGTTAATCTGTCCGTACATCTAATTATAAATTTTCAGAAATTACCAAATCTGCATTGTCATTGAATGAAATTTCTCGGCTGAGTAGTCGAAGACATGCAGATATTTGCAGCCCTGATCTCATATGTCAAGAGATAAGAGTTGTAGATATTTGCCTCTCTCTTCCTTGTAGCCGAGACAGTTCCTTCAGTGACAATCCATATTTAGTTTTTTCTTTGACCTGAAGACTTCTACTCTTCTGAAGATAGTCCAACCTGCGACCGAAGATTGGGTTCCATTATAGCCACCATTGTCTCTGAAAAATATCTCTGATCAAAATGAGTCAGTGAGTTTTTTCTGGGAGATTGGTGGCTATACTGAATCCGGATCTTCACGGGCATGTTAGACTATTTTCAGTAAACTCATTATTCCTAATTTATTACTCTAGAGTGTTTTGGGGAAATTAAAGAAAATAATTAAATTAATTGAGAGTTCTTTTATTTTAATTATTTTCACCAAACTTATTGGTTTGATTCATAAACAAATTAGTTTGGAATTTTTTTTTGCCAAAAAAGTAAATTTGTAGCGGTTCTACGCTTTGAATGCTACAGAATCGCAAGGGTCTCTAAGTTGTCGCGGTTCATTGACCGTGACAAAAGCAAACTTGTAGCGGTTCTACGCCTTAACCGCTATAGAATTGCAAGGGTCTCTAATTTGTCGCGGTTCTGTGACCGCTACAAATTTTCATGAAGAACGAGGCAAATGTGTCACGGTTTTTGTTGTGGTTTTGTCTAAACCGCAACAATTCTTTTAACTTTGTAGCAGTTTCTTTTAAAAACTGCTACAAAATGTAGCGGTTTTTTAACAGTTCGCCTCATTTTGAAAATCCCGCGCAAGGTTTTGATTTTTCACCTTTTAACCTTTCAACTTGTATACCTTTCTACATCATGGTTTCTAAAGATAAGGGAAAAGGGAAAGCTGTTGAACGGGAGAAAAGGCCTATAAGAGGCAGTAGTAGTGGAGGGGGCCGTACGAGAGGGCGTGGGCATGTAAATATCCCCCCTCCGCCCCTCAGGGGGAGGGGAGGGAGTTTGATTACCTCTTTACGGATGAGGAAATCCCAAACCTAGACACTATAGGGGGAGAAAAAGGCGCAAGTTTGTCGGTCAGGGACGTGGACGAAAATCCGGAGATCCATATTGAGATTCTCATAGCCGAGGCGAAGCGGTTTCTGGATGAGGAGAATGAGCGGGAACATGGGAACCCCCGATCGTCGTCTTCGCGTTCCACAGGATTTGTGGTGGATGTCGAAGGTAGATATAATCATTTTTTTGTTAAATAATTAAATTTAAATTTCTTACATGTAATTTTAATTTATTTAAATGCAATACAACAATGTGTTTATAATTGTGCAGATAAACATGGGAACATCGGCAGGAGGAAGCTGGATGTTTCCGCGGTCACTCAGATGGACGAGTATCACGTCATAGTCCCCTGGAACACGGACACGGACCAGTCGATCGGCAATGGTGGTCATTTGATGAACTGATTCCTGTCAAAATTTGGCGGGAATTGAGCATGGTTCCCGATCTTTTTCCACGATTGGAGAAAGATTCCGTCGGAGAACAAGGACAAAGCGTTTACTGACGTTGTGCAGGTAACTTATGCTGTTTAATTAAATTCAAATATTAATAGTAATAAGTTGTGGTTTATTTATTTATTTCTTACTTAATTACTAACTAAATTATGATATAGAAAAAGTTTAACATGCGAGCCAACCAGAAGAGATACGTATTGATGAGAATGGGGGAAGGGTGGAAGAGCCGGAGGGGTTGTCTCTACAACCAGCAGAATGGAGATTCGACTATGCCTCTGCAGCAGTTGATCGAGAACGTCCTAGATGGCGTGGACCCAAATGATTGGGCGGGTTTTATCCACTATCGAATGAGTACAGAGGGACAGGTAGGTTTTTTAATTAATCATAGTTTACGTTTTGTTTAAATATGAGTTAATGTATTGTTTAAAATTTCTTTAAATTAATTTTGTTTAAATGTAGTTTAAAGATATAAATATAGAATAAATTAATTTATTGTTTACATTTGGTTTAAATTAATTAATAGTTTAACTGAATTTATAGTTTAAATGTACTTGAAATATAGGTTACAAGAAATCATTTAAATCTATAATTAATTTCACTTAACATTTTGTTTGGTCCTCCTTGCAGGCCCTATCGCAGAGGAACACCAGAAGTCGGTCACATCAGAAGGTCCATCACACGACAGGAACCAAGACGTTTGCCGTGACCTACAGTGAGATGGTATGTTGAAAGATCAATTAATTTTAGGTTTAAATGATTATTGTTTTATTTTTGAAATAATAAAGTTTATATTCTTTTAACTCTTTCAGCAAGAAAAGGCTCGGGAGGAGAACTGTGAGACGGACTATGGGCAGTTGTTCACATGCACCCATAGACACCGTGATGGGATGCCGACTTCTGACGCAACAGAGGACATCAAAGTAAGTCACAAAAAAATATTTATATAGTTAATGTTGTATATTTAAATTGAATTAAATTGTTTGATTAATGTTTTCTAAAATCTGTGCGTCAGGCCCGAATTGAGCAGAGCCAGGATGATCTGCGAGCGTCGCAGCCCCCGGAGTCACAGGGGTTTGTTGATCCTACGGCCCCTTTGAAAGCTGCTGTAGGCCCAGTAGAGCATCCTGGCCGCGTGAAGAGTATGAGGTTAGGCGCTAGGCCTGGCATGGTGTATGGCTAGGCCACCGGCTCTGAGGCCGGCACCTCTGGCTCGAGAAGGCCACCACCGGAGAAGGTTGATGCGATCATTACCGTGAAGGTTGCTGCGCAGGTTGCCGAGCAGGTTGCTGCATAGAAGGCCGCGCATGATGTCAGGAATAGGCGCATGCAAGAGAGATACAACTGGTGGTTCGTGAGTCAGAGGCAGAGCTGGGATGCTGTTGCCGGGGCCTTGATTGAGTTGATGCCTCACAGACGGTTTCCATCTCCCGAGCATCCCCCTCCGTTCATCTACGAGGATTCCCCCCGCCTCCCCTCCCCCTCTGGTCGTCTTCGAGATCAAATTCTGTGTCCTGCTTCTACTGATGACGAGGGTGTTATTACCTCTGGTCGTGCACACGCCCCCTGATAGAGCCCCCTCGAGACAGCCCCACATGAGACAGGACCTGATCATCAGGCTCCTGATAGTTAGTTTTTATTTTGAATCACTCGATGTTTGTTTTCTTTTTTTTATGTTATTTAGCTTGTTGACATTTTTATTTCGTTAAATATTTGTTATCTTTTACTATGGTATGTTTTTATTATCTTAGAGTATTATTTCAATACTTATATTCCATTTCTATTAGGTTATTAATGCTACTTATAATATATGACGTACAATATAAAATTTATTATAGCTAAATAAAATAGATATTGTAAAATAATTAATGGAGTTAATATGAAGTGAATAAAAAGTAATTTTCTCAAATAAAATAGACATTGTGAAATAAATAATGGAGCTAATAACATTTGTAGCGTTTATGTTGAAAAAACCGCCATAAATTTGAATTTTGCTGTGAATAAAATAGCGCCAACATTTGTCGCGGTTAATACGACTCACTGCAACTAAATTCAAATGGCTATTATTTTGTAGCGATTCAAAAATTGCGACAAAGCTCTGGCGCGATTTTGAATTCAAATTCGCTAATTTGTAGCAGTGATTGTGGTGGTTTACAAACTGCGACTGATCTTTGACGGGATTTTTAATTCAAATTTGTAGCGGTTAAAAAACTGCAGGTAATTGTCTTTTTCATATTTGTGACTGTTATTGTAGCGGTTAATGAACAGCTACAAAGTGTTTCCATGTGGCATTTAAACATCTCAGGTGCTATTATGAAGGTAATTAAACATTCTCTCTACATTTATATTGTACCCTAGCTTTGTTTACTACAGATGGATAAGTCATGGATCAAGCTACTGCGCAGTTCTCCTGTATATTTAGCGGGATTGAAAACTTTCTTAGATTTCGTCTTCTCTCACGCTAGCATTAATGGAAAGATCGTGTGTCCTTGTTGTAGATGCAAGTTTAAGAAGTGGCAAACGCGAGAAGGCGCTGTGGAACATCTTCTTATCAAGCTTTTCCCAAAAGGATATACATTCTGGCAAGTTCATGTTGAGAAACGTGGTATGAGATATGGGGATCATCTTCCTCAAACCTCACAAGTAGGAAATCAAGTAGATCAACATGATCCAGTTAATGAAGCTGTTCACGATGCTTTCGGTGTTCAAGACGACAACTTCACGGTAGAAGTTCAGGGTCCAGAACTAGTTTTCTTTAGGAATGATGCAGCTCGGGAATTTTTCGCCCTAATGGATGAGAGCGATCGTCCTTTGTATCAAGGTTGTCAGAAATACTCAAAATTATCTTTTCTGATCAAATTGTACCATATCAAGTGCTTGTGTGGGATCACTGATAAGGCAATGTCGATGTTGCTAGAATTACTATGAGATGCTTTCCCTGACGCGGACATTCCCACAACCTTTTACAAGGCCAAGAAGGTAATCAACAGAGTAGGCCTGAACTACGAAAAGTCTATGCTTGTCCCAACGACTGTATGCTTTATTGGGGAGAGGATGCTCGGAGGGAGACTTGTAAGAAGTGTCACAATTCGAGGTTCAGGACAGTTGATAAGTATATATTTTATAATTAAATAAGTATATATTTCATGATATAATGAGTTGGATTTATTAATATTGTACTTATTTAATTATCTTTTATATATTTATCTATCTTTTAATTAAATATAGGATAAAATGATATTTTGACATAAAATCTATTCATATCCTATTTTATTGTGTAGGAGATATCATGTAATCTAGCAGCAATATATTAATGGGTCAAAAGGTCAAACAAAAAGAAAACAAAAGAAGAAACCGTGGAACCCACGTTTGTCCAAGATGATCAGATTTGCAAGATAGGATATATCCTATCTTTAAGAGATTTGGATTAACGGCGTGGGACCCGCAGCAAAGGCAAATAACTTATATCTATTAATAGATCAACAGAGCAGAACGATAAAACCAATAAGCCGAGACGCATTGACGCACAAGAGGGAAGGACGGAAATTATAGAAAAGACGCAGCGCAGCAAAGAGGGCGGAACACACTGAGCAAGAGAGGGTTTCAGTTATCTTCATCATCTCCACGGAAAGACGAAAGGACTGTGGAGGCGACGGATAAGCTTTCTTTTCTCTCTTTCTTTATTCTTTAAATCTGAAGTCTTATCTTTTTATTATGGATTTTATTATAGCCATGTGTGGCTAAATTTTCTTTTCAACCTAGAGAACCTATGAACTTGTTTGGGTTCTAGAGATTATTCTCACGGATTAGTTTTGCTTAATTTTATTTCAGTTTATTTAATCTTATCTTATTTGTTATTGCTTATTGATTGGCCATCATTGAGCATGTTTTGGGGATTTAGGGTTGAACTTGGAAGAGGGACTCTTAAATTGACCTTGGGATTAAATAATGTGGAGTTAGATTTTAATCTAATTTGCGTCTAGGATAGTCATATACCTAGAAGCTCCGCATAATCAAATTAGAGTGAGCCCGATCTAAAACGAATCTTATTTAGTTGTGTGAGGCATTACATAATTAATTAAGGTAGGTATATAAATGGACCGGTAGGCATTTATAGACATTAATACTCTAGATTAGCTGATTAGGTTAAGTCAAAATTAATTTAGTGGGAATAAAGTCTAAGAAACAAATAAGGGATTAGTGACTTTAGGTTGCTCGTTTGATTAGTGGTAGTTTTTTATTTTAATTTTAGTTTTAATTTCTTTTCTCTTAATTAAATTCAATCTGTTTTTCTGAACTTAAACAAAATTGTAAAATCAGTGCTTAACTGAAGTTGTGATACTAAGTCCTCGTGGGAACGATACTTTTCTTATCACTTTATTACTTGATACGGCCCGTACACTTGCGGATTCTATAGGCTATAAATTTTGCCCTATCAAGTTTTTGGCAGGGAAAGAAGCAGGAGAAGAAACCCGCAAAGATTTTAAGGTACTTTCCTTTAAAACCTCGCTTACAAAGACTGTTTATGTTGTCTAAGACAGCTGAGTATATGAGGTGGCATGAAGCTGACAAGAACGAAGATGGTAAACTCAAACATCCACGGGATGCTGAAACGTGGAAAGCGTTCGACTTAGACTTTCCTGATTTTGCGGCGGACCCTAGAAATGTTCGTCTTGCTTTGACGACCGACGGTTTTAATCCGTTTGGGAATCTTAGCACAAGCTATTGTATATGGCCAATTGTTTTGATACCTTACAACTTGCCAGCTTGGATGTGTATGAAACAAAGCTCTTTCATTATGTTCATGAACATTCCAGGCAAAAAGGCACCGAGAAATGACATCGATGTGTATCTCCAACCGCTTATCAAGGAGTTAGTGGAGTTGTGGAATGTTGGCGTCGAGACGTATGACACGCACGAGAAGACACTGTTCAACTTGTGTACGGCGTTGATGTGGACTATCAATGACTTCCTTGGACTGGGAACATTATCCGGGTGGAATGTACATACCGGCCTTACGTGTCTGACTTGAAATTTTGACTCTGACTCAGTGCGCCTCCCCACAGTCACAAGTGATGCTTCATAGGTCATCGGAGGTTTCTCGATGGTACGCACAAGTTTAGGTTGCAACGCAATCGTTTCAATGGGCAGCAGGAAAAAGAAGACCTCCTCGGAATTTATCCAGTGCAGAAATCATAGAGCAGCTTGTGGATGTTGAATTTGAGTATGGAAAAAAAAAGACGATGCAGCAAAGGCTGGCACAAAGATTGCCAGGGCTTCTGGTTCAGCGCCCCAGCAATGGCGGAAGATAAGCATCTTCTTTACTCTTCCGTATTGGAAAGATAATTTGCTCCGACATAGTCTGGATGTCATGCATATTGAGAAGAATGTGTGCGACAATGTGTTGTACACGATTCTAAATGAACCAGTCAAGTCAAAAGATCATCTTCAAGCGAGGAAAGATTTACGGGAGATGGGGTTCGTGGAGACGCGTGGCCGGATGAGCATGATAGATTTCAACTGGCAAAATTCACCCTGACAAAACCGAATAAGGAAATCTTCCTCGTGAAGTTGAAGAAGATAAAATTTCCTGACGGGTATTCAAGCAACATTTCACGATGTGTTGACGTGCAGGCTCGAAAGATTATTAGGCTGAAGAGTCATGACTTACATGTGCTTATGCAACAGTTACTTCCGCTGGCCATCAAAAAATACGCTGCCACTGGATGTGTCGATCGTTTTTGTCAAGCTTTGTACTTTCTTTCGGAAGTTGTGTTCCAAGGTTTTGATCGTGGAGGAGCTCGACCAGCTGCAACAGAAAATCATTCTTACGCTGTGTCATTTGGAGATGATCTTTCCTCCGTCATTTTTCACGGTCATGGTTCACTTGACAGTACACCTTGTTCACGAAACAAAGCTTGTTGGCCCAGTTCACTACCGATGGATGTATCCTACTGAGAGGTACTCATTTAAAATTAATTACTTTAGCATTACTCCCTAGTCGCACGTCTAACCATTGATGTATCAACATTTTCCCTTCATTACTTTAGAGGTTTCTTGGGAAACTGAAGTCTTACTTGAGGAATAAGGCGTGGCCTGAAGGTTCAATAGAAGAAGGCTATATTGGGGATGAGGTCTTGTATTTGTGTTCCAGGTACTTTGATGACATTGAGACGTCATTCAACCGACCGCCTCGTGTTGACGATTATCCTGAACCAGCGCTAGAGCCATAAGCAATAGAGTTGTTAGTCCCTCGTGTTGGTAAACCAGTTGGTGGAAGTGAGAACTTCAAACTCACGGCACTTGAGAAGATTCAAGCACATAGACATATCTTGATTAATTGCACTAAAGTTGAACCGTACCTTCAGTAAGGATTACACACACACACATATATATATGTTATCCTATATATTTCCTTACATTTTATACTCACATTTCAAGCTCGTCATCGCATGTTTAATTGCAGGGAATTCAAGAGTCATGTAAAGCGTCAACTGAGGATCTGTACGCAGACATCCTCCGAAATTGATAGAAAGGTCCATAGAGAATTCCCCGATTGGTTTAGGAGGAGAATAATGAATGACCACAACCCGCACTCACCAGAATTCAGAGCTCTCGCACTAGGCCCGCTTGAGCATGCCCAAAGATTTATGGCATACAATGTCAATGGTTTCAAGTTTTGCACCATTTCACGAGATCAGGGATTGCTGACCAAAAACTCAGGTGTATATGGCACGTTTGGGACGAGGAGTTATGCGAGCAGCAATGACTGGAATATGTAGTTCGGTGCGTCCCGTATTATGGAAAGCTGCTTGATGTGGTCAAGATAACTTACCAAGGCCTTTTCCTCGTGACGCTGTTCAAGTGTTTGTGGGCGAATACGACAACGCCCCGGGGACTCACGACTGACGACTTAGGCATCACATCGGTGAATTTCTCCCGGCCTATTCACACTAGTCTGTCTAAAGATGACGAGCTGTATATTCTTGCCTCAGAGGTCCAACATGTTTATTATGTCGCCGATGAGAGGCACGTGGATTGGAATAACGTCGCCTATGATTGTGAGCCATTCCAGCCAGCCAGTTTCCAAAACTTCTTTTCAGACGGCGATAACAATTTACCTATAGTTCGGTATGTTTTTTAATATACGTTTTATGAAATAATAACATTTAACCAAATTTTTATTTGTGTTCAAACATATTCATCTCACACGTAACATTTTATCCAAACTTTCTTTGTATGGATGATGACGAAGATTGAGAGAAAAGATTATGCCATATATAGTTAATCTGTAATCTTCTTACTATTTTTTTTTTAAAAAACCACAATAGTATTTGTAGCGGTTATAAAATTGCTACAAAACCAAAAAAGCCGCTACAAAAGAAAAAAAACACACCGCTACAAATGACGTGTCACAAACCACTACTAAGTAACTCCGCTACAAAAAGTGACAACTAAACCGCTACAAAATGATTCGCAGATATCAAAATAAATACCCCCACCCAACCATATTTAATACGATTCAGTTCCTCCCTACTTACGTTTTTTCTCCGTATTTACTCATAGTTTTATATTTTTTCAAAGAGCTTAAGTGTTTGAAAGGGGTAAGTGCCGTTTAACCGCATCAAATCTAATGCTTATCTTCTACCCCCTGCTGATACTAACTTTTGTTATTTTATAGGTGCATTTCGTATTTTTTTACACTTTCTTTCTACTTTCTCGTATATATTATTCAATCCACCTTCACACACATTGTTTGTAGAAGTAATTATATTTAAATTAACACATTCTTTCTACTTTCTACATATTCTCATTGTTTTCTACTATATATTAACCTTATATAATCAAATATCATATTTTAATATAATTTATTTTCACCAAAAATATAAATTATTATTAATACAATATTTAACTAATTACTTTAATTAATAATTTTTTTTTCAATTTCATTTGTTTGTAGCGGTTAATGAACCGCTACAAAACAGAACAAAAATATGACAACGGGCCAAAACAACAAAAATGACGAGAATATTTTGTAGCGGTTTTAAACCGCTACAAATATGAAATGCTGAAAATTGCCACCAAAAGTTTTCCTAAAAAATTGGCGGGATTTATTTGTAGCGGTTAACAACCGCTACAAATTTGGCGGCAAAATGTTTTCCCTAAAAATTGGCGGGAATATTTGTAGCGGTCATGTAACCGCTACAACATATTTTGAAACCTTTCGGCGCTACCTTTTTATATAATTAGTTACGGTTATGTAACCGCTACAACAGTGATCGATCTCAACTTGTAGCGGTTTTATAACCGCGACTAATGTTCAAACAAGGAGTCAGCCTGGCCTCATATAGTGGGGTTATTTGTAACCGCTACAGATACAGTAGCGGTCATGATATATGTAGTAGTAGATTTTTTTAACCGCTACAAATCGGTTTGCCACAGTGGATTTTGTTGTGGTTTGTTTAACCACTACAAATGTCATTAGTATCGGCTAAAACCGCTACTAATGATCTGTCTAGTTCTTAATATAAGAGTTAGATAACTAATTTGCATATATTAAAAAAATAAGTTGAGTCAATTACTTATAATAAATGTGTGTTGCTTTTCTTATAATGCTCTCTTTAATCATGTGTATTGGAATTATATCTGTGATGGAAACCTCCTTAATGTGTATAATCAATACGGGTGCTTTAAAAAAATTATAAATTTGGGAAACAAAGTGAATTGAGATCTTATATTTAGAAATAAGTTAAACCTTTTGTTTAACTCCTATATTTAAGACTAGATGCAGTAATTCACATCAAGGTTGTCAAACTCACGAGTTTAAGCAAATTCGTGACAGTGACGTAAACTCGTAAGAGTTTACTTTTATTATTAAATATGTATTACTAGTGTATAATTAAATAATTAAAATACAAAAAAGACAATAATTTGATTTAAATATATTTTAAATCCAAATAATTGAAATTAAATCCATCAACATTCATCATTTATCATATTTAATAAAGAAAATTCTACAAAATTTCTATATAAAGCCATTGAGCATGATTAAATCAAAAAAGTTAACATGAATTTAAGAGTAAGTTAACATGGTTTTGTAAGCTAAAAACGTAAAAACGGTAAACTTGGTGTATAAACTCATGAGTTTAACTGAGTTTATGACTAACACGAGTTTACTACTAACTTTATAAGGTAGAAACGTAAAAACGGTAAACTCGGAGAGTCAACTCGTGAGTTTGACAACAATGATTCACATGCCAGTCAGCTGCATGAACAATTTTGGCAATATATTTTAAAAATAGCCATGTAGCTACATGTGGCAAAAGTCAGTTAATACATCAGTAGCTTATCGTGACATGCCAATATCTTTTTTCATTGAGCTGTCAGTTGTGTCACATTGGTTAATTTTATGAATGCCTCCTTTCCATATTTAGAGGAACGTCTATTTTTATTGAAAGCATTACCAATTTGAGTTCAAAACCACAAACAACTTCTTTTATCTCTCTACACAAAAGAGAATCAAGACTATTGGAGCGGGGATGATGGGAAGTAAACAAAGCATCACTAGCTAGCAATTAGTGTTCAAAACCACGGATTATTGACAAACAACACCCCTTATATTAGCAACTTTGAATAATATTTTGAACATTAATTTTTTTCAGGCATTTTCTGTAGCCTTGCTTGTTATCTTCACAATAGTCTCAACATTATGTTGGGGACGGAAGCAAAGAGCACTGAAACATCTTATAAGAAAGTATGTTGAGCAAAATGGAGGAAATTATATGTTACAATAACTTTATCAACAACAAAGATGCATTGAAAGAACTAAGATTTTTACTGAAGAAAAGAGCAAAATTGCCGCAAACAACTTTGATGAAACAAAAATTCTTGGTTGTGGAGGACAAGGCACAAATTACAAATTAAAGATTTTGTTAAAGAAGTAGTTGGACTTTCCCAAGTTAACCATAGGGATGTGGCTAAACTTTTTGACTGTTGTCTTGAAACCAAAACCCCTTTGTTAGTTTATTGATAGACAATGGCACCCTTCTCGAGCATATAAAGCCACTAAAGAATGAGCCCCAATTAAGAATAGCTGCAGAAACAGCTGAAGTCATTCTATATGAAGGTCTGCCATTGCCTCTGCCTACGATCTCACTTTTTCTCCACGAGCGATTGGTTTCTAAAGGATGAATTGCACCCATATTTCAACATCCAACAAGCTTCCTTGGTAAACGTGCTTCCACAAGAACTTGCTTCATTATCTTTATGAAATCCGAGTAATCCAAAGCGTCTTTTGTCAGCATTCAAGGCTACTTCTTCATCTAATCCACATATTCATTTCAAGAATATGAAGTGAGTTTGAGATCTGGGAATGGGTTTCGATTTCGAGGGTGCTTCTTCATTTTCAATGATTCAGAAATTTCTCAAATATTATAGAATGACTTCAAAAATGATTTGCTGAAAAATTGATATGCATCTTGTGTTTATGTTGATATTGGGTGAAATTGAATGTTTAAAATTTAGTTACTTCATTGCTTTGCTGATTTTTGGGTAATTACTAAGATGAAGTTATTTTATTGAAAAGTTGTTAAGTGGTCGTTACTTAATCTTATATAGTACTTCCTCTGGTCATAATTATAGGATAACATTTGAGAGTATAGAACAAAATTTTAATTTTTATCAATTTTTCTTAAAATACCTCTTACATTATAAACTAGCATTAAACACATAAAAGAGACCACCATGGTCATAATATCCGGCACTAGAAATGATTTTTGGAGCTAAGCCTCTTTACGGGGACTAAGATGAACAGGTAGTTGGGCTTAAACTTAAATTACTTGGCCCAATAAAATATACAAAAAACAGTTTACAAATATATCTCCAGTTCTCCACAAATTATCCATAACCTGTTACAAGGTATAAATTTTAAATAAGGACATTTTAGAAAAATGAATATAATTAACTAATTTAATTTATATCCTTAATCTCTCCAAAATCTAGTGAATATGTCATATATTTAGGACTGGAGGGAGTAACATATTACTCATTCATTCCACACCTTCCTCAAACATAAATATCTTGCATATAGTCATTACCTAATCCTTTCTAGTCATTTCCCAAACATTTATCGTCAATAACTGCACTCATGTAGTGTGTTTAACTGTTTATACAACACTAACTTCAAACCACAATAATTAGAGTCAATCCCTAACAGATTTTTGTCCTTTCCTAAACTAGATTCATCAATCGCTCTGCTCAGTCAACCAACCATGGCCAGCAGCCAAAAAAAAAAAACCAACAACTTACCCCACTGAATTGCCGAATAGCAACTACAACTATAAGGGTTCAGTCCACCATACGCTACGCTTAATTACCATGCTGGGCAAACACACAAACCTATGTGCAATGGTCAACGCCTCTCCTCTTCCTCAGTGCGACAATGACAACTTCCGATGCAATCCGTTCTCCTCTCTCACTGCAAACTTCCTTAGCGTTCACAAACACTCTCCTCAAGGCGAAATTTTTTGGTGAGAATATGAGAGAAATAAAGTGGGAAAATGGGAGCACGATGATGTGTGGGAAGTTAGGAAATTTATCGCGCTTCACTTCCTTTCCAAATCTTCAGCTTCGCACATGGAGGAGGGAGGGGGAGAGAGAATGAGAGGGAGAAAGAGAGAGAGAAGAGGTGATAAGTGAAGGTCATTTTTGTCATTTCCATTTGATTTCAAAAAAGATAAGTGAGGCATTCACACTTATTGTGGCATTACTAATATTGGGGGCACTTCCTTGTCCTTTATTAATTTTAATGGTATTTTTTTCTCTGTTTCTTGAACTGGGCACACCAATAACTAATTAGTAAAACAAAAAATTACTTCCACGTGCTAATACTTCTTAATCTGATAAGTTATACATACTTCAAATGAAACAAAATATTG
The DNA here is from genome assembly GCA_019022615.1 of Acacia melanoxylon. Taxonomy (NCBI): domain Eukaryota; kingdom Viridiplantae; phylum Streptophyta; class Magnoliopsida; order Fabales; family Fabaceae; genus Acacia; species Acacia melanoxylon. The sequence goes on from JAFJYJ010000037.1 coordinate 322,646, forward strand.
CACATGATCGATAAGAAAAAGTAACAAGTGAAACAAAATCAATAAAATTATAAAGCTATAATCTTTTTCTTGTTTGACTCTTCAACTCCCTTCTTTGTATGTACGTTGCCCAAAAACTTGTCTGCAAAGAGAAATTAATTAAAGTCAAAGATAAATGAGAATTATTTTTGATATCTCTTAATTATATATGTATTATTTACACGAACATGACTTAATCAACCCACGTATTTTTCTTTCTTATAATTAGTTAAAACCAGTAAGAATTTTATCAATTTCTTGATGAACTTTTCTTACAGGAAACCAAAAGGCAACGCAAATTGACATTGTGGTGAATTTGACTTTCTTTTATGAAGTACTTTTGGGAAGAGAGATGACCTTAAAGATATGATTTTTTTTAAAAAAAAAAATTACGTTTTCAATGAAAGGAAAAGTATTTTTTAAATTAACCTTCATCTTAAAAGCAACAAATTTATAACTTAAATAATTCCAGTATTTTTGGGTGAAATAGTTATTATTTTTAAATTGAAATGAGATAACTTTGTAGCAGCAATTAATACGTGCCAGTACTTCTAATTAATAAGATAATAAAAGTAACCATTGAAACAAAATCAACACAAGTATATATGAAGCTAAAATCTTTTTCTTGTTTGGCTCTTCATATTATCTGTGTATATTCAAATGAGAGAATTAAAGTCAAAATAATTTATAGTTACTTTCAAATATGTGTGTGCGCGTATGCATAAACGAACATGCATGAATGAGTACAAGACTCAATCAATCTCTACAACAATTTCCATTCTCATAATTAGTTAAAACCAGTAAGAATTTTATCAATTCCTTAATGAAGTTTTATCCATGAAGAGAAGAAACCAGAAGGCTACGTGCGAATAGACTCTCTCTCTCTCTCTCTCTCTCTCTCTATATATATATATATATATATATATATATATCACACAAAATATCTTATGTCTTCTTGGTTGAGATGCTTTTTGAAAAGAAAGTCGTGAAGAGGTAACTTGTGAGGCAAGATGAAATTGCGTATATTTTGTTATCATATATATGAGGTTAAAAGTTTAACGAGAGCGGGTTAAAAGTTAATACTACTGCTTTTTTTGTTTTTTTAAAGAAAAAACTATAAGTCAAAGTCGGAGGTAATGTAGAGAAAGGCAACAAATAAAAACCTTTCAATCTACATACTCCCTCTAGTCTTTATTATAAGGCACCAACTAGCAAGTTTATTTGGTCCTTTTTATAAGGCGCTGGCTTATTCCCAAGGAGTATTAATTATTCTTTTCCATGTATGTCCCTAATAAATAAGGATAGTGGGTGGAGTAATAATTAATATGATATTAGAGTTTAGAACAATTAGTAAGGGTAATATTGGAAGTTACTTAAATTGTAGGCTAACTTTATTGACTTTAACTGTTTTTATTAGTTTGTGAGAATTGTTAGTTGGTGCCTTAGAATAAGGACTAAAGAGAGTATATAATACGTTGATGAAATCTAAACTGAGACATCATGTGCACTGTATGATAGTTTCCAATTGTGTTGCCTGAGCAAAGGAGAGGGTCGAAAGGTCAATTAGCGGTAATTAGTTTTTGGTTTGGTGGCTGCTTTACACACAACTTGTTTGTACAAAAATGTCGATTAAAATCATGTTTTGATCGATCTCTCTAAATTTTTATTATATTAATTTTAATAATATTTTTTGCCCAATTAGTCGTTTATATTTAGAAAGTTTCAATATAATTCCATAAATATGAAGCATTTCAAATATTCTCTTAAATGATCATCAGTAGTAACAGAAAACTATAAAACTCATAAAAAGATATAATATCCATGGTGCAACACAAGAAAAAAATGTATATTATAATTATTAAAATAAATGATATTTTAATTAATTTTCACTTTGGGAAAATTAAAATGATGGTCGTCTGTCATAGTTTCACTTGATTTTTAATAATGAGGTGTCTCCAGAGAATGTTTACTTAGCTTCGGGTACAGGAACTCCCAGGCCACCAACTGAATAGGTGTTAGTTGTATCTTCTTTTGACTCTTTACAAAACCCGATTTCTTCAAAACACGCTTTAAAAACGTCATCAATCTCTGACTAAAGAACAAATCAAAGAGAAAAAAAACTCATCATCACCATCAATCATAACACGTTTTTTTTTTTGGCTAAAGGCATTTAACTATCTTATGGAGTATTAAAGAAGGGTAGTTAAATCATTAAATTAATGTTTAGTTGATACCACTCTAGTCCTATTTATAAGTCTATTTCGACCAAATCTCACATACCAATGAGATGTATTTAATTCAATGATTACGAGGTAAATTTTCAACTTTGTCTTTATTTATTATTTGGTATTTTCAACTATTTCTTCTCTCTTTATTTTCATGAGTACAATTAATATGAGTAAAATTGTCACAATCTCATTTATTACATAAAACTGAACTTATAAATATGATCAAATTTTTTGGTCAAAATGGACTTATAAATAGGACCAGAGTGGCAAATATTTCTACCTTTATCTCTACTTTTTTTTGGGGGGGGAGAGAAACATGCTGATTGGATTAGAAATACAAACTTAATGGAGGAAGAGAGAGAAATATACTAAATAGATTGAGAATGCAATAGTCAAATAAAAAATATTAGCCCAATAAATGAGGCATCATGGGAAAAACCCAATAAATCAGTCAGTTAGAAACAGTTGGTGCCTTATAATAAGGATAAAAAATTGTTGACAGTTGATGCGAACAGAAGGAGTAATATATATTCACACTAAACTTGTACTCTGTGTGGGGTTGTGTGTGTGTGTTTGGAGAGTGGGATCTGGATGTTGTAAAGTTTGTGAAGTTTTTTTTTTTGGTTCAATATGAAGTCTATGAAGTTTAACATAAAAGTGAGTGGGTTCTATTGTAAAAAAAAAAAAAAAAAATATTAGTGAGATCCACTCATTTTTATGTGAGTGTGGCAGAAAAAAATATTTCTGCAACAAAAACAGAAACATTAAATTCTAGTAATATATATACAAAATATAAACAAATATATCCTATTAAAGCACGTGCGTCTACAGTAGTTGGCCGAAGTAATAATCCAATTAGAGCCATTTATCGTTAAGCAGTTATCCACGTGTCACTAAATGCAAAAAAAGTAAAAAACAAACCACGCCGTTATTTTAAAATCACTGTCAGATTCATGAGACAATGGCTGCCCACACCTTCAACCTCGTTGGTCGTTACCTTCTTTTTTCCCAATTTTTAGGAGCTCTAGAAATCCACGAGTAGTTTAATTAGAGTAAATAAGTTATATTTTAGCTTGTTAATTAACCCCGTTATTAATTTATAACCCATATTGACTTGAGGAGCACTTGCTCATGCATAGACTTGCCTATGGTAAAGTTTTGGTAATCATGGTACTCAAGGTAACTAGATTCCTTCTTGGAGTATAGTTACTAGGTATTCGCGGCGTTCTTGCGAATTCATAGATTTTATTAAGTTTTTCTCTAGGAATTTATAAAGAATTGCCTTGGGTGACTTTCGTACACATTTCTATATCTATTCTGTAATCATGAGAACGTGGTATGATATAACTGTGATAGTTGTTTATGATTGTGGAAACAAGAATATGAAATTGATATACCGTGACCTGTTGGTTACACTTGTAATATATGTCTGATTTATCTGTGTAATTAAAGATAATTAATGATAAGGGAAGGAGGACATGGAAGAAGTTTGAGTATTGTTGTGCGATGTGGTATGGCACCATACGGTATATAATGGTTGGTTTTTTATTGTCTTTAAGTGGTAACCTGGGATTGTGTCACGTTACAAAATAAATTAAAAGGTGAGGGAATCCATAGTCCGCTATGAAATCTACGGTACTTTGGCTAGTCGATATCGCACACTAGAGAGCTGTTAAAAGTTCCCAGTCATGAGGGAGACTTAGCCTATGGATTCAAGCCGGTGGATCGGAGGAGATAAGGTGGTAATTGAACACTTAAGAATAATAAATGAATATTTATTGTATGTTCGATCTTGGATATTTATTGTCATTTTCTCGTCTTTATTGCATTCACTTTTTTCAAATTGTCCACTTTCAATAATTAACATTTTTCAGGTCAAAACAATAAGGCAGGAGCTTCGAGAAAGGGGTTGGATTCATAAATACGGTCTAATGAGGATTGTAATTTTTCCTTCATGTTTTCCTCTACTAGGAGCATTATCTCATATTTATTGATTTAATTTAATTAATTCAAGTTAACTTGAGATTGAACGGATTCAATTGAGTTGAGGGCTGGAGGCCAAGAGCGAAGCTCCCATGTTTGTACTAATTGTGAGGCCTGTGGCCTAGAGCTGATGAGCTCCCTATAACGGTTATAATTTTCACAAGGGCATGTCGACAGCTTTCAATGCATTGTTAACATGGAACATTTTAATTAACCATGGTAGACCTTTATGTGCATGTTTCTTTTCTATCATGGTTAAGAATTAAATAGTAAAGTTAATTTTTATAACCTGGATAAACTCATGGTGGTCATTTTCTTTTCTAACGAGATTATCTTTTGAAACTTTTCTAAAATCTACACTAGAGGTGTGCAAATGGTTTTACGGTTCGATTTCAGTTAAAACCGGAAAAAAAAAAAATCAATAGAAATACATGTTTTTTTTAACACTGAACCAAAACCAAAGTGACTAAAAAAATCAAACTGAATTAACTGAGGTATTTTAGTTTGGTTTTTCGGTTTATTTGGTGTTTGGGCCTTTTTGTTTCAATGTGAAAATACCTAGAGTTTGAACAACAACCTTAAAACAAAAGCATGAACTCAATTCAAATACATCCAACCACCAACAATTAAATATGACCCAAAAAACAATAAGCAATCAACATATTCAGTATATTCATTATGCAGCACAATCATCATTTATCATGGGAACACAAAACCCAATATTTACACAGATTGCACTTTAGGTCTTACAACCTAAAGACATATAGTCCAATAATCACACAAAATGAACACTGAGACTTACAGCCTCAGGACACATAGTCCAACAACCACGTTGAATGCCCACTAGGACTTACAGCCTTAGGACACATAGTCCAATAACCATGCTAAATGAGCACCAATACTTATAGCCTCAGGACACACAATCCAATAATCAAATCACCCAAATATTCATGAAAAGAATGTAATCGGTAGCACAAACAAACATGTAGAACAATTGCATAATATTTGAGAGAAAGAGTTACTACCTGTTGACCTTTTATTACTTTACCTCCACCAAAATCCTTTTCGGTTTGCTTTCTTTTTGAGCTTAGACAAATATCAAATCGTATAATGTTGAAATTCATACAGAGATGGGTCATTTCTTATTCTACTCTTATTAACGCAATTAAAAATTATGTTTTTCTTGACCCACTCATAAATCTTATTCTCTTTATTTGAAATAGTTGGTCATCATTGATAATATTTTACCCTTATATTACACACACACACACACTGTAACATCCCATTTTCAAAAGCAGTATACTTTTTTTTTCATCAGAGTAGAGCATCGGAGCGATTGAGTAACTGATACATATATTTCAAATGCCCGTAAGTCCGGTCATTTTACGAAGCGGTACACTGTACCGGGTGTTTACAAAAGAAGATAACAACAGAGGAACATAACAACAGATGTGTCTCCGACCATAATTGTCTCCGTGGCCTCCACGTGACCCTATGCGTGCTGCTTCCCTCTCGGTTCTCGGTCCTCCAGACCCTGAGGCTATATCAAGAGCTGAGGTCTAACGCGCACCGGACCTCAGGTAACGGTTAACCTCATATTTACATATACAGTATATCATCATACAAACAAGCATATCCCAACATCATATAAGCCCCCTGACAGATATGTCGCACCTAGCATACGTTTCACACTTCACAATGGTATTCGCACTTAGCAGTGGTATTCGCACTTAGCAACGGTATTCGCACTTAGCAACGGTATTCGCACTTAGCAACGGTATTCGCACTTAGCAATGGTATTCGCACTTAGCAATGGTATTCGCACTTAGCAATGGTACTCGCACTTAGCAACGGTATTCGCACTTAGCAATGGTATTCGCACTTAGCCAACGTATCCCAACACCCAGCAAGCATAATAACAGTACAATGAACATATCACAGAGCTATCAACTATCTCACAACAACATACAATACACATAGCACATATACACATACAATAAATATCATAGTTAGTGTTACAGTACGCGAACGTACCTTCGTTGATAGTAAACGGTACTTTTATGGAAAACGGTAATTTCGACAGTAGGTGAAACAGTGGTACGACGGCGGTACAACAGCGGTCCGATTATCTCAGATATCCTATAAGGATAACATTTATCAACTTCTAGCAGTATAACAGGCATTTTAGGTACAAATTACCATTTTGCCCCTGAACCCCTAATCGGCGGAATTTCGCCGAAAGCTTCATTTTTTTTTTGCTCTATCTCTCCAGAATTTTGACAGATCTTTTCCCTCATCATATTTTCGAAATATATATTTACCCCTAAATATGATATCTAGACTATCTTGAAAAATTAAAGATAAATCTAGCATTCCTACTATATCTACCGAAAGAACTACCGAAGTTTAAGACTAGGGACCGAAGAACTTACCCCGACTTTGCTCAGACTTTCTCCAGAGCTTCTCTCTCTAAAACCTCTCTCTAGGCTGCGTTGTTGGGATGGAGAAATGAAGAGGAGAAGGCTTCTATTTATAGAAGAAAGGAGGGACAAGGTGGGAATTTCATGAAATGTCTTCAAATCGGATTTCCACCGTCGGATCGCACTTTGACACGTGGCTCGATCTTGGCCTTACACCTATTTGGCTGACATCATCCTTCTAGAAGAAGATGATGTCATGCATGACATCACATGTGCGACTTACCGATAGCGTTTCCCGATCGGTGTCCGAATCGTGTAATTTTGCCGAATCTCAAAAATCCAGGAACTAGGTTTTGTAGTTCCATTCTTTCTCTTTAAAACTACCGGGTTTTACTATATTTTTGATCTCATTAAGGGTATTCCGTTATCCGCCGAAGATTTTCGGACAACGTCGGTTACGGAAATAACTTCCGATAGAACCGCCTTCTTGAGAAAATCACCGGTTCGTAATATGATCGATCTAAGTAACCATATTCCTGGTTTGAAACACACGGTGCGTTTTCTATAAGTCACTTTTAGCACTATCTTCCTTATCTTAATTATCCGGTACTCCTAATTACGCTGTTGGTTTCAGAAACAACTTCTGAGACCGCTCAATCCGAGATAGAATTTCACTGGTTCATAAAAGGTCCAGTGGTAAAAGACTAAATTTCTATATCTTGAGGTAGAATTTCATTTCTATCTGTTCTCATATGTCATGTTGGCTCTTTACCATATATATTATTATTATATTCAAAATATCTAGATATTTATTTATTTTTCTTTTATTTTTCTAAGCATAAAATATTTTATTATTTATTTAATTATTAATTTCGAATTTCTCCCTTAAATTAATTATTTACTAATTAATTTACTTATATCTTAATCTAAACAATTAGCCACTAATTACTTAATTAGCCACTTATTAATTGTTGATAATTTTCATAATTAGGATTAATTATTATCTCACAACTATTTTCTTGACATTGGTATTTTATGTCCCATGTAAAATATTAAAAATCATGGGGCCAAAAAGTGCTTTTAATAATATTATATTTATGCTTCTCTATTTTTCAAGGAAATAATCCCAAAAATTCCTAAAATTAGAGAAAGATACTTCCTAAGTTTTTGTCAAGTATTTGTTGCCATATGATATTTATCATAATATTTTTAGGGTATTACACACACACACGATATATATATATATATATATATATATATATATATCTCTCTCTCTCTCTCTCTCTCTCTCTACCTATTAAGACATATTCAAAAGGCTAACCTTTCATACCTTTCCTAAAACTTTCAAACCCATTGATAGCTACCATTTATAAAAAGTGTTGTCATTTTCTGCCATAAGCAAAATCTGCCTCGCTCTAAATTTTTTAGGAACTTTGAAAAATCATAACTTAAACTAGAAAACTTCAAATGAGGTGATTCATGTCCCTATTTAAATATCTGTAAGTCTACTTCAAAATAAAAATAATAAAAATATCAAATTATGAAGGTAACCTTGCATATTTTGCATAATTAGTTACTGCCCAAATATGGAAAACAAGATTTTTCCCATCTTTTCTGTTTAAACTTGAAAAATTCATATATTTCGTTCTAAACATCCAATTAATGTGTTATATGACTCATTTTAAAGCGTAAGATGTGTACTAACTCCTCACCAAATTTCACAGGCATAGAAAATCATTTGCTCCATCAAAACCTCACACAAAACTGACGGCTTCATTGATTCTCCAGAATTGATACTCTATTCAAAATACATATTTAACCCTCTAGACCTGAAAGAAACCAACTCAAGCTCACCTTAAAACTTAAGCTTTTGTTCCAGAAATTGCATGCATGTTTCACCCTGGTTTTTTGTCAAGAAGATAAGAGGAAAAAGAAAACATGCAACCTCAAAATCATGGCTAAAATTCTAGAAATTTGACCCTTTCAACCCCATATTGCATGCTCAGTTTCAATGAATCAATAGCAGAACTAAAGAACCTCAAATCATACATCAAAATCGACATGCAATTGCACAACTCTACCTTTCAAAGTGACAGAAACATCCTCCCAACAACACTCAACTTTCAGCAATAACTTAACCCCAAGAACATCACCAAACTACTAAATGAAGATGGAAAAGGGTTTAGGAGGTTAACCTTAGTCCAGATTGCGCTTTGCATGTCCAAATCAGTACCTCCTTCAAGCTCCTTTCCTTTGCCAATCTCCCTCACTCTTGACTCCCTCCCTCTCTCTCTCTGTTTTTGGTTTTTTAGAATGAAATGAGGAACTAGGGGGGTTGAAGTGGTTTTGGTGGAGGTGTGTGTGTTTCGAGTGAGAGAGGAATGAGTGTTGTGAGGGTAGGAAAAAGACCACTTTGCCCCTTTTACTAATCTTGTATTTGCTATTTGGTCCTTTTCTCAATTAAATGCAAACAACACTAAATAAGTGTTAGAAATTAATCCTTAATATCATATAAAAATTTTCTTCATCAATTAGCTTCTTTAGGCCATAAAATATCAACTCTAAAATATCTAGGCTAAAAATTATCCTCTAACTATTTTTCCTTGAATTTTCGGAAACAGACCCTAAATTCCTGAAAATAGCTTTAAATTATTTAGGCCAATGTTTTGGAATTAAATATCTTCATACTATTTCTAAATCCATAAAATAATATTCCATAAATTTTTCCTAAATTTTCAAGGTCCAAAATAATTTTTAATAATTATCTTAAGTTTTTCCTCATGATATGCATAAGACTTTTGATTCAATGGGCTTAATAGTCTACTTATCTCCATCTTATTCCTAAAATTCTAGACCCAAAATTTGGGATGTTAAACAAACGAACTTAAAAGACTCACTCAAGTGGGAGACGAGGCTGAGATCGATGGCTAATCGATGATGCAAAGTGAGGAGCGAAGGCAGTGGCGGACGATGAACTTGTGAAGTGAGAAGGTGACTTGATATCGGCAAAAATGGTGAGGCTGCAAGAGGAAGAAGATGGAGAAATGGTGAGGAGGCTAGGGTTTTCACTTTAAATAGAAAGTGAAAGTAAAAGATTAGTCAATAGGGTTAGGGCATACTGAAGGGTGTTGGGTTGGGTTTTGGCTGGCATTACATTAAAGAAGTTTTGATAAGCTTGGTTTTTTATTCCCCCAAGAAACAAAGTTCTGAACACCTGAAGTGCAAAAAAAATTATAATATATAAAATGACGTCGTTTAGCCTTAATTTTTGGTTATTCAATTATAACTGAATTAATTTTACATAACCACACTGATAGCCGAACACCGAAATAAGCTTCTTTAAAAGCTTAACCAAAACCGAACACTGAATTAACTATATCCAAATAACTAATTGAGTTTGGCTTGGTTTGGTGTTCGGTTTTGGTTATGACTTGCTCACCCCTAATCTATGCTAAGTAAATAGTTTTTGAGGGAGTGTGTTACACTCCTCACCTAAATAAGTTGAGAAGTTAGTAAAAAATAGATATTATAAACTTTATTAGCGAGTTATAAGGGGATGGTACTTCAGCAACCAATAGATATGCACTTTGCTTTTTACCGCATACCAGGTGTAACTAATGAACTTGTGAGATTTTAAAATTTGACCTCTCTTGTTCAATCTTGCAGAAAGTTTCCTCCCCTCTCTATTTGCTTTCTGATCCTTCTTTATGACAACAACACCCTTCCTTAGTCTTCTTTCCTCTTGTTCCATTTGTCTATCATTCAGCGCACTAGAGGGATTGGCAGAGAGGGGGACAACAGGGTTATGACCCTCAATACTTGAGCCACTTTCAGAAGCTGCCATATTAACCTATAACACCTTTCAAATGGGAATCAATGACATGACTCAAAACTTATGTTTTTAATAGGGATAACGACAATGACATGACTCAACTAACTACAATCCTTTGCTAGTAATAATATTAAAAAAAGAAAAAAAAAAAAACTTAGGTAAAAGAAAAGTTAAAATTTTGCAAAATCCCAAAAGCTTGGCTGAAATTACAATCTTCTGTAGTTTTAAATTCAACACTAACCTTTTATGAGTTTTGCTAAAACTATATACATCCATTCTATTTTCAAAACATGCATGTTTCCATGAACCAAGAAACAACAATACAAAAGGGCAAATTTCAATATAAGCACGAAACAGGGACAGAATCATATATCACCTCTAACAACAATGCAGTGCCAAATTTGTGAAAGTGCCAAAGTACTCAATTTATATCAATGTAGATTCAAAAAAATATCTAGTCAGAGTGCCAAAACTTGACAGGGGTTAAGTGTACCAAACAACTCATTTGAACCCAGAACAGAAAACCAGAGCTTCAAACTACTGATTCCCAGCAATTTCAACAACCAACAATTTCACAAAGCAAGTTTCCAACAATTTCAGCAATTCTATGAGTTAATATTAACAAAAATACTATGATAATAACAACAATTTCTTAGCAAAGTCAGAACGCAAGAAATTTAGAGTTCAGAATGAATTAACCTAGAGCTTCGAAACCCCCAGAACCCATAATTCATAACGAAGCCATACACATCAACAGATGAACAAATCTTCTAGAAATAGCTATCTAGAGTTTGGATTTTTAGTTTGCAGGGACTTAAGGGCAACAATTACTCACCTTTATAAATGCGCGTGACAAAACCAAAGCTTTGAACCGAGAATGAGTGACAAATGCCTTCACGAACAGCCACAAATGCAGAATGAAAGAGAACGATCAGTTCAACAACAACAGAGAAGGAAATAATGGAGAGGAAGCTGGAAAATAGTGGTTAGAGGTGTTCGGAGAGAGCACTGAACCCTCCCGCCGGACTTGACTTTCAAGCTTCTCATGCTGACGCCATATCTTTGATTTACTACCTCTCAATCCTTGTTCTGGTGGGTGAGAAGATGGGAATAGTTCCCGCCGAGGCATGCTACTTCCTTTTAGTCGAACGTTATTGCATTAGAAAGAATAGGGCAAACATGGGCATTTCAAACGAAGTAGCTGATAAATAGCTAGCTTTGAGCTTCCTTACTTGACGAAGCAGGGCCTCTAACAATAGCAAGATAAATAGGATTATGCCCTGCTGCTTAGAATGCTTGAATTAGTCAATTCAAGAGGAATCTCAAGGATGGGATTGAACAAGAATTAGAAGTCTAATCTAGTATGGGCTCCTATACACTCAGATATCAATGATATCAATAGTAAGAGGAAGAGCCATAACTTGCTTTTCGTATTAGATTGACGCTTAGGTAATGCCCTCAAAGTAAAGACTGCAGGCGAGGTTGCTTTTTAGGAGCTAGCTATTTCAGAGAGAGTTTAGTTGTGCTCAGGATGGGAATTTTGAATCGCCAATGAACAAAAGCCTTGTAGGGTTTTTAAAACCCAATACTTCACGGTTCAATTCTGAACAACTGTGAAATATATAAGTTTCATGTTTGTTTAAGACTAACCATGAAATATTCATATAATCTACTTTATGATTTTTCAAAATAAACTGTGAAGTAAATGTGAATATTTTAAAAAATTAAAAATATATTCCACAGTGTTTTGTTACCGCTGTAAAATATTTGTTGCAATACTTCATGGGTTCTATTAACAACCTTAAAGTATTGCTTTACACAATCTTCGCCTTTTGATATTCCATGGTTTCCTCTTAACCGTAAAACATTGGGTGTTATAATGATTATGTGTATTGTACATACCATAGCAATATTCGAGTGATATTTTTAAGTTATTGAAGGATCAAATTGTAAATATCTTGAACTTGAATCTATAAAACAAATAGGGGGTGTGATTACGTTCTCTGTTTCTCCCCCTACTATAACAATTTGGAAAACACGCCCACTAAAGAATCCAGATACTAAAAAGAAAAAAGTAGATTAGTGATGGAATTTGATGATTTTGTCGTAAAATATACTGTCACTAATTGATTAGCAACGGAATTCTGCCGCTACGTCAGTTTAGTAACGGATTTTTGTTGCTAATCCACTACTTTTTTTAGGTAGTAGAGTAACTCAAAGTAATGGATTCTGGTCAACTTTCCGTGTGACACTCTTGTTACTACAGGTCTAAGTTGAGCTATTTTTTAGAACTAAGAATCCCATCAATTCTGAATTTTTGAACTGTGCACACCAGTAACTAATTAAATAAAACAAACAAATTACTTCTGTTACGGTCCGGCCCAAACGCCTAGACAGCCCAAACGCCTAAACGGCCCAACAAGGAATATATCACATATCAGGATCTACCTATAATAAAGGGAAATCCTATCTTATCTATAATCAAGGAGATCTATCTTATTTAAAGATAAATTCGACCGTTATGATCTATGGCGTGGATTACGCCCATACTATCCCACCCGAGGCACACCCTATAAATACGAGAGGTTAACCCTAAGGTGCGGAGAACACTGGCTACGGAGCATACACACCACCCCTTTGGCTAAATGCCAACGTGTGTCCTCGAACTACGTGGACTTTGATCCTCTACGAGTACGTAGGCCTAGGCATCGCGCCTAGGTCAAGTCCGCTCCAAATCAGCAAACAATCAAACAGGCTAGTCCATCCGGGCTAGCCACATCTGGTTTCCGACCAGAACAACTTCCATGTGACAATACTTCTGATTCTAATAAGTTATATATTCTTCGAAGCAATTGCATCCTTCATTTTTTTTTATTTTTTTTTAACATTTAGTATTGCACATGATAAGAAAAAGTAACCAATGAAACAAAATCAATAAAAGTATGAAGCGATAATCTTTTTCTTGTTTGACTATTCAAACCCTCTCTATCTGGAGTTCTGGACGTACGTTGCCCACAAAAATTGTCTGTATATATATTTATGTAAGAGAAATTAATTAAGTGATAATTTATCCTTTAAACTAACTGATAAGTATATATTTTATAATTAAATAAGTATAAATGTTGAGATATATTGGATTGAATTTACTAATATTTTATACTTATTTAATTATCTTTTATATATTTTCTCTCCTTTAATTAATTACGGGATAAAATGATATTTTGATATAAAATCTACTCATATCCTAACTTAATTATTGTGCAGGAGTTTACTATAGACTCAAGTTCAACATAATTAAGAGATATATATATATATATATATATATATATATATATATATAGTAAACTCCTGCACAATAATTAAGTTAGGATATGAGTAGATTTTATATCAAAATATCATTTTATCCCGTAATTAATTAAAGGAAAAGAAAATATATAAAAAATAATTAAATAAGTATAAAATATTAGTAAATTCAATCCAATATATCTCAGCATTTATACTTATTTAATTATAAAATATATATTTATCATGAACATAACTCAATCACTCCACGCTTTATTTTTCTTTCAAATAATTAGTTAAAACCAGTAAGAATTCTATCGTTTGCTTGATGAACTTTTCAACATGGATAAGGAAACCAAAAAACATCGCGCAAATTGACATTGTCTTGTGTGGTGAACTTGACTTTCTTTCTTTCTTTCTGTTTTTTAAGTACTTTTAGAAAGAGAGATAACCTAACAAATAAATATTTTATTTCTTAATTTTTTATTTAATGGAAAACTATTTTTTAATTAACCATCATCTTAAAAGAAATAAATTTATAATTTAAATAATTCCAGTATTTTTGCGTGAACTAGTTAATATTTTTAAAAATTGAAACGAGATACCTTTGTAGCAGCAATAAATAAATACGCGCCATTACTTTCTAATTAGGAAAGAAAAGTATTTATTGAAACAAAATCAACACAGTTATGGAGCTAAAATCTTTTTCTTGTTTGGCTCTTCATATTATCTGTATATATTTAAATGAGAGAATTAAAGTCAAAATAATCATGAGTTACTTCCAAATATATATCTTATGTATACACGAACATGAATGCGTACAGGACTCAATCAAATTTCCCTTCATATAAAGGCTACGTGCATATTGACATTATATATATATATATATATATATATATATATATATATATATCTTGCGTCTTCTTGGTAGTTAGATGCTTTTTGAAAAGAAAGAAGAAAGTCGTGGAGAGATATATAACTTGTGAGCAAGAAGAAGAAATTGCGTATTTGTATATGCAAGGTTTAATAGGAGTCGGTTAAAAGTTAAAGCTAATTGTGCATTTAAAAATGGAACCGTTGGTCAAAAGTCTGAGTTATGTACAGAAAAGATAACAAATAAAAACTCTAAACCGAAACATTATATAATTACTACTAGACGGTTATTAACTGCCATACATCACGATTCTAATTAAACCGTCATATTGTGAGCGCTATATTTGCTCGGCGAAGATACAATACGGTTCCAAACTATGATTCATTCTAAATATATTATAATGGTTCTAGTATAACAACCGTTATATATTGAGATATGGTTAGGCCATGTTGTGCACAATTTTGTCATGATAATAAAATGGGTTTACATAAACAATCATTATATATACCATAATACTGGCACAATAAATAACAATATCAAATTAGCAATTGTTATAAACTCTGTAACATACAAAAATGACCATTACATAAAGTTTAACATACATGACGGTCGTTATATCGTAACCATTATTTATTTGATATAAATGCTACTGGTTTAATGAAACAACTAGCATATATAGTCTATAAATATATAACGGTTGAGACAATTTTTTTAAAGGGGGATTCTCCTTTCGATGTCTCCTTGAATGCATATAAAATGAAATTGTATACAAATTTCTATATTACAAAACTCGCACATCGAGTGTAATTTGGGATGGATCAAGATATTCTCGGCTTTGTCTCTAGGCTCAATGAAACTCTCTATTGTAAAGGGCTCAAGGGGTATGTAACCTCATGAAGAGTTGATAGAGAAGGAGGGGTTAGATATATAGTACGCCATCTACTCCTTCTCTTTAGGTTGCATATGGCATTCTATAAATCTAATCTCTTCTTCTCTATCAACTCTTGCTCGAAACTACATACCCCTTGATCACTTTATAGTAGGGAGTTAAATTGAGCTTAGCCACAAAGTTGGGAATGTATTAATCTATCTCAAATTACACTCAGCTCAATGTGTGAGCTTCTGTTATATTATACAGAAAAATCCAACAATCAAAGAACAAGTAGAAACTCTATCTAATGCATATATATGATAAGATAACAGTATACATTTTTTTTGTCATATATGGTATGATACTAAGGTGGTTAGACCAAGCAACAAGTTCAAGCACATCTCATCCCACGAGCATTCTGCAGTAGGTACTGGAAGAGCTAACTTGGATCGATGGTGGCCTTAAGTTCTTTAGGCTAACATGATTCTAAGGGAGAGGCAAGTTGTGAATCATGTTCGATCTCCCTCGATGGGTTATACATGTGGCATGTAGAGATAGTTGTGAATCCTGTTCTCCCAATGTAATTAAGTTATACAAGTGGCCTATACCTACAAAACATGAGCACGACTTAGGTCAAAACCTAGCTACAAAACATGAAGTGAATAATAATGGAGAATTCAGAATGGAGAAGGGAAGTCATACCTCCATATGATTAGAACATACCACGCAAAGAAATGCGACCTAATTAGGGCTAAGAACAAAAACACAAGTAAGGGCAACCGAAGCAACTCACACAACTGTTGCTAACAAAAGTATAGCAAACACTTTGGATTGTGTGGCTCCACTACATGCAACAGATGTATGATAGAAAATCCAATCAGAGAAGTGGGATTCCGAGGTTTGTTGGTTACAGTAAACCCTAAGACAAGTGTTGTAATGAATGAAAATGCATGTGAAGGTATGCGCAACAACTCACGCAGCTATCGTTGAGAAGCATGAAGAAGGTTTTGTGGATAGTGTGGTTTGACTGAAAATTATGGTCGATGACCAGAAAAGACGATAGAGTAGTGAGGTTCCGAGGTTGGTGGGTTTGGGGTTTACATTTGACTTAAGACGAGTGTGGTAGTGAATGAAATTGAAAAGCGGGGAGACGTTTAACTAGAGGGGAAAGTTTAACTTTAAAATGGTTCAAATATAACATCTGTGATGCATTGCTCCATTGTTACATATATAACGGTTATTGCAAGAAACCGTTAGTTATTTTGTAAACATATATATTACGGTTTCTAGCGAATAACCGTTAAATATCTGTAACATTTTTTAAAAAAACATTATGGTGGTATTGCTATCAATTTCCCCCTGCTTTCATACAACACATAAACAAGCAACAATATAATAGATCATTCATAAAAACACAGAAATTAACCAATCCCAACAGTAGGAAAACAAAAATACAAGGTCAAAACACATAAATTAAGTATCTCTTTTTCTTTTCCTAGTCTGAGCATTTTGTGAGTTAAATTTTTTAGCTTGAGTTCTTCTCTTATTGTGAAGTAATAATTTCCCCTATTTGAAACCCTAATGTCTTCTTTATGATTGTGCCTAACGTAAAAAATATTTTCTTCATCCAAATTTAATAGTTCAAATAACCTCCCATTGATTGGATCATCCTCAACTCCATCACCCAACTCCTTATCAATCAATTTATTTGTCAACAAAACAATAGACCATCCATATTTAGAAGGATCAAGGATGAAGAACACTTGTTTAGCCTGAGAAGCTAAAATGAAGGGCTCTTTTTTATTTCCTTCCTTGTTCAAATTCAATTGTATCAAGCCTAAGTCATCAATTCTTAAAACGTGATTATTGTCAACCTACTTGCACCCGAAGATGGAAACACGAAAGCCGATATAATCCAACTCCAAGTTGTCCTCAATCGCCCTAAAGTATGACATCTTCACATAGATAGGGTTTTTATCTTTGGAACTCGATACATGCATGGTTTTAGCTACAAGAGTTACACCACTATTTTGCATTTTACTTCGATCATCTTGCTCTCTTTGGCTTATAAGCTAAATCCATATTGTGTAGCTAGCGTAAGACATCACTTGATTGCTTTGATCATATACTAAGAACGTCAACTTTCTAGAAATTGATTTAGGATAAACTCTATACTCATGAAGGACTTGATCTTTAAACCATGTTATAAAATGTTTATTGCATTATTGAGCACACCATCTTTCTCCTTCGTAGGGATTTTCCCTATGAATTTGATGCATAAGGTACGCACATACTCATCAACCTCTTCGGAGTTGTGCTGCACATATAGGTGTGCTTGCTCCAATTGTTGGTCTGACATTGTTACAAATTTCTTGCCCATGATCCCTTACATATCAGTCCTTTTTCCCTTATGCTGAGACACGAGAAGCCTAATATTGCTTGCATGCATTAAGTATGTCGCAGAAATTTCAGTGGCATCTTCATAGCTTTATTATTCAACATTGCAACCCTTTAGACAACTCTGATTTTTCATAAACCCTTTCATTATCTTCATGAAATGTTCGACCAAGTACATCCACCTTAAATAGGCCGAGCCAAAAAGTTGTACCTCTTTAACCAAGTGAGTTGTCAAGTGGACCATGATGTCAAAGAATGCTGGAGGAAAATACATCTCAAGATCACACAATGTGTGTACGATTCGGTTTTAAAACCTTACCAAGGTCTATCACTTTACTCAAGCAAAGTGACTTAAAAAAGAATCATAACTTGGTGATTGCAGCTCACACCTCATAAGACAAGATATCATGTATAGCCACCAGAATCAAGTTCAACATGAAGACATGTCAGTGATGAGATTTTAATCTCATCAATTTTAAGCCTTTCACTAACACTAGTCTTCTGATATTTGAAGAGTAACCTTCTGGGTCCATGATTAAAGTAATAAACTGACAAAAGCTAGTGTTTTCTTTATTTGATATTGTGTGAGACGCGAGTTGAACAAATGTACGGGCTCCCCTCTCTTCTAGTGCTAATTCTTCCCTAATTCTCATCTCAACCATGTCTAGCTGAGCATTTATGCCTTTTTTTTTTGTCTTCCTTGGCATATGGAGTAACATGCCAACAATACTTTCACACACATTTTTCTTAAAATGCATAACATTAAGAAAATGTCTCACATCCAGGGTCCTCCAATAAGGCAAGTCAAGGAAAATGGACATCTTCTTCTACCCGCTTGTCCCAACATCCTTGTCAAATGGTTTTCTAAATAAACATTTTATATCTTTCATCTTTTTATATTCTTGTTCATTGCTCAAAGGTTGAGGTACCCTACTCTCTTCTTATTTCTCATTGAAATAATTTTTAAAATGCGGTAAGGATGCTGCTGAATCAACCATCTTTGATGTCCAACTTTGGAATTCTTCATGCCATGCTTCAATTTAATTGAATGTGTACCCTCTTCTTAAATTGGACATCCAAGTTGACCTTTAATGTTGTATCATGAAAAATTACCATATGTAGGAAAGTCATTGATAGTACCAAAGAGCATGGCTCTCAAGTTGAAAACACCATGACCACATCATCCTAGAAGCGCTTCAAGTCTTCAATTAGTGGAGCCAAGTAGACATCTTTGTCATTCCTGGCATCGAGATTAGCATGGAAAACATGGAGTACTTGTGCTTCATGCAAAGCCATAGAGGAAGATTATATATAAACAATATTACAGGCCACGTGCTACGGGTACTGCTTTGCATTCTAAACGGGTTCATCTCATCAATAGCCAATGCAAGGCATAGATTATTATAATCATTAACGAATTCGAGGTAGTTCATATCAAACTTCTTCCACTATAGAGAATCAATAGGATGTCAAAGCATGTCGTCATCTGTCTTTTCATCTGCATGCCACCTCAATTTTTTTGCATCATCACAATTGCCATAAAGGCGTTTAAATTTTGGTATAATTGGGGAATATCATAATGTCTTATTTGAGCTCTTCTCCTTCTGTTGGTAGTGTGACTCCTTACACATGGAAAAATGTGTTAGCGATGTATATTCATTCCTGAGCAAGACACAAATGTTGGTGCAAGCATGTATCTTCTCGTAGCTTAGGCTGACGGAGTGCGACATCTTTGTGGCATATGTTTTGCGTGTAAGCACATTTTTGGTTGGTAGCATTTTATTCGAAGCATCAAACAATTATGTGAAGCTGATATCATACCACCAATTTCTTTCCTTCAAGTTGTACAACATCAACACAAATCTCAATAAGGTAAACTCAGTGAACCCCTCATGCAATAGCTTCACTGCATCTCCCTTCAAATGCACTTGTGTCGAAATCAGGTTATGCACAACTTTCTGTATGTTCAACCACCCCACTGATTATCTCCCCATGCCTTATCCAACATGTATAAGTAGGATTGATTCCATGAATCACTAAATGAGATATACAAGTTTCTTGATCACATCACTGTACATTGCCACACTTTGCACAAGGGCAAAGAATGACACCGTTGTTTGGGGGATTATGTTCACATGTAAAGTCAAGGAAATATGTTGCCCTATCCTAACAATCTCTCGTTATCTGATCAACACACATTCACTGCTTATTCAAATACCCCATATAGCATAAATTATTTAAAAATACAAACCCCAATCAAAACCTAATAATCATCCACGCCCAGAATAAATTCATGAAAATGTATGAGAAAAAGAAAAACCACAAACCTTATGTCAACTCGGCCTAAAGTTGAAGAAATTTAAAAGATCTAGAGCTTTTGACAAGTTTGAAAGTTTCCAAATTTCGAACTGATTATACGTTTTACAAACAAATACTGTTATAGATTTTAAGGTCTTACATAACAGTTAGTTGGTAAGAATCACTATTTGTTTTGTTTTTATAACGGTTATATTCAAGTAACCGTGAAGTATGTTATTAACAAATCTACGATATTTAAGGTCTTACATAATAGTTAGTTGGCAAAACCGCTAATTATACTTTTACCTTTGTAACGGTTATTTTGATTTTTCACAATTCTTTAATAACAACCGTAAGGTATATTATTTTTTTAACATATGTTTGAGTCATTACATTAATAGATATTTATATATCAAACTAAAAAATGGAAATAAATAAAACTTACCCATCATCCTCAGAGGAGCGACCTGAATCATTTGAGAACACAAGGACGATTGAAGTTCAAGTAGTAACAATGCCAGTTGTAGGCCGAGGTAGAAAAAGAGAAGCATGCAGGTCGAGGAGCATGAGGAGGGTGTGGAGGATTGGTGAGAGGATGAAGTAAAGCAAGTGACAGTTGAGGTTGGGAAGGAGGAGGAAGCGAAGCAGGTGGAGGAGGAGCAGGTTAGGAATGAGAAGGACGAAATGCATAAGAAGGAGGAGCAGGTTGAGAAGGAGGAACATGAGGAGGGTGTGGAGGTTGGGTAGGAGAAGGAAGAGAAGTAGGCAGAGGTGCATGTTGAGAGGCAGCACGAGGAGGAGAAGGAGCAGATGTTGGGGAGGACAATTCTCTAGCATTTTATCAGTGCGTTGCTTGACTATAATGATGACGACAACAAAGGAAGAGGGTAAAGAAAATGTATGAAAATAGAGAGTTTAAATAGATTGGAAGTGAAGCATGCGATGTAAGTTCAAGATCAAAGATAAATCCGTGCAACTATATTATGTTCTTTTTCCTACAATGGAAGTGAAGCGTGCGATGGAAGTGAAGCGTTATTTATTATATTTCATAAGGGTTCGTGAATAATGTTTTGTATTTTTTTACAATACGTTTAAAACAAAAGAAAACGTAAAAAACTATAATAGCGGCAAGTAGCCTGATGAAATGATGAGATCATCAAACTACTCATCACCAGAGGAGTGGCCAGGATCATGGTCAATCCCGTACTCATCAAATATGAGTTTGGCCTTCCTGTTCATAATTGAAAGGTATAAAGAAAGCCTCCTCATGGCATGGTCAATGTGTTCTATATGCCGCAACATTGCCTCCTGTTGTGGAAGCATAGATGTGGAGGCGGAGGAGAAGGAAGAGGTGGAAGATGACACCGAGAGCTTTCTAGCAATTCTTTCGCATGGCATTTCATCTTTGAGATTGGGAGAACAAAGAGGAGGACAATGAAAAAATGTAGGAAAAACCAAATAAAATGGTGAGTTTAAATAGACGTATGGAACTCTAGAAGGGACCAAAAAAACCATCATTGCAGACGTTAATTGAAGTTGAGTAGGACATCATGAGAGGGTACCTGGTTCTCCTGATGATCATTGGGTAACGAGGAGGCACCCAGAGTCAATGCAGGAAAGAAGAAAGGTTTGAAAACTTTAATTTATGTTTATTATGTTAGACCTGTTAAGTATGGAACAAAAATACTTTACGATTATTAATTAATAACAATAAAGTATAAAGTTTTTTTATATAATTTTTTTTAAAAAAAAATGGTTTTAAAATACAATAGTAGTATTCAGTCACCACCACCACTATCGTCTTCCTCCTCCTCATCATTCTCATCATCAAAGGAAGGAGATGAAGAGTCTGACTGCAAGTCATATTCAACCTCATTGTGATGAATTATGAGGTTCAACTTCCTATTCAGCCTGTTGACGTATGCCGTCAGACGCCTTGTGTGGCAATCAAGGCCTACCAACAGCTACATTAGAGCCTTCATTTCAGGAGAAGGTGGAGGAGGAGAAAGAGAAGGTGGTGGTGGTGGCGGCAGCGGAGGAGGAGCTCCCTGGGATGTTAACATTATAAAGAGAAAGAGGAGGCCCATAAAGAAATGTAGTAAGAATCACAAGGAATAAGTGAATTTAAATAAAGGTCTAATGGATTTTACAAAGGGTTGTGACCCATGAAAAGAATTACATAACTGTTGTTTTTTAAGACCATTTTGTTTTGTTTTCGCTAATATAAGAGGTTGAAAGTCAAATCATTTGTAAATGTTACATAGCGGTTATTTCGAATGAACCGTCACTTTAGTCACTAAGTAAATGATAGTTATTAACTACAACTATTATTTTTTGTGATTTTGTGAATTTGCTTCACAATACGTGATGATGCGCAAAATTAACCATTATATATCTTTGTGTGACCTCCATTTCGTCATACATAACGTTTATTAGCTATAACCTAACCATTATGTATTAAGTATTATAAATGACTAAATCTGTAGTAGTAGTGACTGTGACAATTTCTAATTGTGTTGATAGAACTAAAGAGAGGGTGGAAGATCACTTTCTTTTAATGTCATACAATTCAGATTAAAACTAGAGTAAGCATGCATAGTAAAAGATTAGCTGTAATTAGTTTTTGGTTTGGTGGCTAGTTTACGCACAACTTGTTTATGCAAAATTGTCTAGTAGCATCATGTTTTCATCTCTCTAAATTTTATTTATCAATTTTAAATTAGACCGTTTCACCCAAAAAATAAGTTAGTCGTTTATATTTAGAAACTTTCAATATAACTCGATAAATATGAAGTATTTCAAATATTCTCTTAAATAATCATCAATAGTAACAGAAAAATATAAAACTTTTCACAAGATATATAGTCCATTGTGCAAATAATTATTAATTTAAATAACTAATATTAATTTATCTCGGGGAAAATTAAAATGATGGGTCAACCCGTTGCAAAGATGGAAAGATGGTATATTATCTTCATCAAGCAAAATAATTAAATAAATGAATGAAAATAAGATATTAGAATATTATTTAATTTTAAGCCAAAATAAACTTATATTAACCTGTTAGTCGAGTATCTAGAGAATGTTTACTTGGCTTCGGCCACAGGAACTCCCACCAACTAAATAGATGTTAGTTGTATCTTCTTTTGACTCTTTACAAAACCCTGTTCCTTCAAAATACTTTAGACCTGCCATCAATCTCTGACCAAAACAAAAGAAAAAAAAGAAAGAAACTCATCACCATCAATCACAACACATTACTTGTTCGTAGGACTTTTCTTATATAAGGCCCTCTCAGTCTCAGTCCCACCCATATCATCTCTCTCCCACCCTCCTCCATTATTAGTCTTCAACAACAATGGCGACTACGAGACCTTATTCTTTTCGTTTGAACTATGTTGTTGTTACTGTTGTCTTTGTTCTTCTTGTTCTTGTTCTGACTAATAGATGTGAGGCTTCTGAACTGAGACTAGATTACTATGCTTCGTCTTGCCCAACTGTGTTTGATGTTATTCGCAAGGAAATAGAGTGTGACGTTCAATCAGATCCTCGTAATGCAGCCCAGGTTCTTCGTCTTCACTTCCATGACTGTTTTGTCCAGGTCTGATCCATCATTTCTTTATTTACTATGTATTTAACTAATAGACAATACTTACATTACATTAAGTTCCATATATTCGTTATATCAAATTCCCCAATTACACACGATCATGTATCCTATTTTCTTTCATATGAGTTTATAGTTAAATGATAATAATTCAAAAATATGATACATAGACACATGTGATTGGAGAACTTGATGAATTGAATAAAAAAAACTTGACCTAAGTACCTATTTTCTTTGACTAATCTACACACACACAACTTGTACTATATATGGAGAGCTTAAACTTGAGAGTGGGATCTGGATTCTGTAAGGTTTGTGAAGTTTAACGTAAAATATTCTAAGTTTATCACTCTTTGATAGTTACATATACTCAATACATACTTTTTGAATAATGCAAAGTGCTTTGCATTCAACATTACAAATTTTAGAGGACTTAATTAACTTCCGGATCTAGATTCACAGACTTTGTGAGTAATAATAAAATATCAATTGTTACAGATTTTGAGATATGCATCCATCAATAATTGAAAATTTTCAACTTGTAAAACTTTGGAGAGCTCAAATCTTATGTAAACTTAGAATTAAAAGATAGCTTGGTATCTTAACTCATTTAGCAAGTGAATAGTCCATGTTAGTAGCCAGATATATTTAACTGTGAGATATACGCACACACATTATTTACGTGTGTGTAAATATTTTTTTATTAGTATATGTATATTATTTATTGAGGTGTTTATTCTTCACATGTGTCCGGGTTCTTTGAAATTCATGCATGCTTATAGAATTTTCAAAAAAAAAAACCGTACTGGGATTAGGTATATATTCTCTTTATGTTTGTGGCTATATATTCTAAGGTACTAGGTTATCCAACATAGTTGACAACTGTTTACGCTTTATTTACAACTAACACATCTTAAATAAAACTATATATATATATATATATATATATATATAGAGAGAGAGAGAGAGAGAGAGAGAGAGAGAGAGAGCTTGAGAGAGATAGAGCAAGGAGGCAATTATTATATATAATTTGCATTAGAATAATATATGTGTATGTGTGTATTATACGTCATTAAATTGTTTGAGCTGGCGTGTGCTTACAACTTGCAATAGCTCTGGATTCACCCATATTTTTTCAGTTTTTAATCAGAAGATTTTTTGGAAAAAAAAATTACAAATAAATTACCCATATGTTTTTTTATTAAAATACTTACAAGCAAATATATTTTTATTTTACATAGTTAAAAATTTAAAATATTTATTTCCTTAGAAAAGTGGCAAAAATAGTCCATTATATTGTTTTTTTACCCTATGTTTTTTATTAAAATACTTACAAGTAATTATTAAAAGTGGCAAATATTTTTTTAGTTCATGTGTATGTTTTCCCCCATTTCTCATATATTCTTTTTTTTAAAAAAAAATAAAAATAAAAATAGGTGGGGCGGGGGCCCACCATAGCTTGAGAGAGAGCAAGGAGGCAATTGTTATATGTAATTTGCATTAGAATAACATGTGCATGTGTGTATGATGGAATATGTGAATCAGGGATGCGATGGATCAGTTTTGCTGGACGATACAGTGACACTAAAAGGAGAAAAGACAGCGTCGGCGAACATAAACTCTCTCAAAGGCTTCAGTCTAATTGACAGAATAAAGAACATGTTGGAATCTGAATGCCCTGGAATTGTCTCTTGCGCTGATCTTCTCACTATTGCTGCTAGAGATGCCGTTGTTCTGGTATATATATATATAGATATAATAACAGTTAATTAAGTTCCTGATGATTTTTTTTTTCCTGAAAATATAAGTTGCAAATATTGATTCAAACAACTCTAAATTTAAGAATCTCAATTATAACATAAGGCATCTAATTTTAATTTCAAACGTTTGCAACTAAGATTCCAGCTGTTTACAACTATTTGAATCGATATATGCAAATTATTTTGTATAACTTTTTTTAGAACTTAATTATCATTAATTCAACATCTTAATTGGGAATTATCACTTACTTATTTTGTTTCATATATGCAAAATATAATAGTTTACGGAAAATCAGTGAAAAGTCTTAGTTGGAAAATTTTATTAGCCAAAAAACTATATTTTATACACAGAAAGAAAGTATTGTTACTCTGCAAAATTTCATATATAGAAATTACTGGTACTCAAATTCAGGTATTTCTATCCAATAAAACTTTCAAACAGAAATTTTCCATCAATTTTCTCCCAATGATATACTTAGAAAAATGAATATATGTTCTTCTAATTTGTTGTAGGTTGGTGGACCTTACTGGGATGTCCCAGTGGGAAGGAAGGATTCTAAAACTGCAAATTTTGCACTTGCCAATACCCACATTCCAAAACCAGATGACACCCTTCTCACCATCATTTCCAAGTTTCTCTATCAAGGCCTATCAGTCACTGATATGGTTGCTCTCTCAGGTACCATATATATATATATATATATATATATATATATATATATCCATCACCAATTTGTGTTCTTCAAAATCTAACTTCTTCATATATTCCTCATGTTACTTTCTGATCACAAAACCTACACAGGAGCTCATACGATCGGCATGGCAAGGTGTGAGAGTTTCCGGTCGAGGATTTATGGCGACTACGAAGTGACTTCAGAGAAAGATGCCATCTCTGAGAGTCACCTGAGAGATCTGATATCCATGTGTCCGTTAACGAAGGGAGGATCATCAGAAAATAATGTAACAGCATTGGATTATGTTACCCCTGACCTCTTTGACAATTCTTATTACCACTTACTTCTGAAAGGCCAAGGACTGCTTAACTCAGATCAAGAACTGTATTCGAGTTTGTTTGGGATCCAAACCAGAGAGCTTGTGAAGAAGTATGCTTTGGACCCGCTTGCTTTTTTCCAGCAATTCTCAGATTCCATGGTGAAGATGGGGAATATTGTGAACCCAGAAAGCTTTGTTGATGGAGAAGTCAGGACGAATTGCAGATTTGTTAACACTTAGAAGTTAAATTCAAAGATTGGTTCGTGTTTTGGTTTGTTTAATAATAAACACAAATTACAATGTTATTTGAGTTATTAATTTCTTCGTTGTACGTAAGCAAGTAAAAAGTCAGAAGGATGAAGTTCAGAATTGTTCCTTTTTTACATGATTTAATTTAAATATTTATACAAGTTGTGATGAGGTATATTACTATATTAATTTACCAACGTTTTTATTTTATTCTTTTGTTTTTTGTTGATAAAGCCTTTGTTTTGTATCTAAAATTATCCGGAGTATTTCACTTCTAATAAAACAAAAAATAACCAGGGCAATGAATAATATTGCTCTAGTCCTTAAGGTAGTTTTTAATTGAGAAGTTGATATTGATCATAAATGTAAAACCTATTTCACATGTTTATCAATTTTTTCACAAGTTGACTTTATTGATATTTCCTCAACAATAATCAAGTATGAGAGGGAGGGTGGGATTTAAGAAAGATGATTAGGGTGCTTTAGAAAAAAAAAACATATCATATTAACTAATTTAACTAACATCTTAATCTACCAAAATTAATTAATTAGTTTTAAATTAAGGATCAGAAAGTCTATTATTTTCGATACTTCAAGCTTTGTCTATCATATATTATGTTTGATACTTTAAGCTTTGTATATCATGACAACTTGACCATCTAAAATGAAATTAAGACCAATGTATACTATCAAGAAAATAGAAGTATAGTGTATTGTACCATGATTGAGTTTGATGCCGCACATTTGATGACTTCCTATTTTTAATATATTTGAGATATATTTGAAGCCATAAATGCTAAATTAACGAAAAAAATTCGAGATTTTATGAGATATTAATTGGGTGCATCATTTGTGAGATGTCAAATTAAAGAAGGAAAACCTAAAGCACAAGAAAGACATGATTGTTTAAGAAAAGGGAGACAGTTGTATTTGAGAATCATCTTCATCGTCTCCTTCAATCACAAGAAAAAAGAGAGTGAAAGGAGTTCGAGTTTCATTTTTCTTCTTCTTCACGGAAAGACGAGAGGACTATAGAGGAGAGAAGAGATCACTACAAAAAAAAGTCAATTTTTGCGACGGAAAAATTCCGTCTCAAAAATTGTTTGCGACGGAAATCGTCCGTCGCAAAAAAAGTGCGTCACAATTGCGACAAAAAACATAAATTCCGTCACAAATTTGGAAATTTGCAACAGAAAATGATTTCCATCGCAAAACTTTGAAATTTGTGACGAGAAAACAATTCCGTCGCAAAACTTTGAAATTTGCAAACGAGAATTAAATTCCGTCGTAGCAAATTTTCAAATTTGTGACGGAATTGTTTTCCATCGCAAAATTGATTTTATTAAAAAAAGTATATAAAAAAATTGTATATCATAAAAAAAATATAATAACAATCATAAAAAGTTTACATAGAAAAAACAAAATATAAATAATAATGTTGCGAACAATATGTACTAAAAAAAGTCTAAACAACAGCAGTATGGTCATCATCATTACTAGGAGCCGACCCCACACCCTTGTCCTTCATTAGGGAAGGAAGTATAATCTGCATATGCTTCATCATCCTTGTCCTTCATTAGGGACTGAAGTATAATCTGCATATGCTTCATCATCTCCTATGTCTGATGCACCGGTATGGTCATTCTGTAATACCCTAAAATTCCTATTTATCATAAATACTATATTTTGATAAATAATACATATTAAATACAAAGGTGAATATTTGTCTCAAGAAATTATAATCTATTGATTATATTTTCATCCAAATTCCACTTTGGAATTAATTAACAATGGTTAATTATGAGACATTATTTTGGAGCTATTTAATATGATATAAATAGCACATAAAAAGGTAATTAATTTATAACCAAAAGGAGGAATGTAATATCCCAAATCTTTGGATTTGGAAATAAGAAATATTTTATGAGAATTTATTATGAAAATTTGGCCTAAATAGTTTTAAAGCTATTTTTACGGATTTTGAGGCCTATTTTCCCAATAATTCAAGGAAAAATAGTTAGAGGATACTTTTTGGTCTAGAAATTTTAGAACCAATATTTTATGACCTAGAGAGTTAATTATGGAAGAAAATTCTTATATGGAATTAAGGATTTTATTTTCCAATACTTATTTAATATTTGTAAATAAATATTAAATGGTAGTTGGATATTGGTAGATATGTATAAGTTGGTATGAATGTTTGGTGTAAGAGTGTTTGGTGTGAATGTTTGGTGTAAGAGTGTTTGGTTTGAGTGTTTGGTTTGAGGGTTTGGTTTGAGTGTTTGGTTAAGGAAGAAATGTAGTTGAAATAGCGGAATTTTTGCTATAAATAGAAGGCTCTTCTCTTCATATTCTTCACACCAAAATCAGCTCAAAGCATCTGATTTTAAGATTAGAGAGTGAGTAGAGTGAAGTTCTTGGAGCAAGGACGAAGTAGTAGCAAGGTTCTTCAAGGGTAAGTTCTCTAGTTCTTGAGTTCTAGTTTTAAATTCATAGATAAGTAGTGTTTTGATCTTTAATTTTCCAATATAGTTTTGTTATCATGTTTTTATGGTTAGAAATGGTTTTATTTCGAAAAAATGATGGAAAAGATTATATAGCAGAATTTTTGGAAGCTAATCAGAAAGTAGCGAAGCTCTGGCGAAATTTTATCGGTAAGCAATTTTTGAAGTCAGGGGTAAAAACGTCAGTATTTTATATTGAAGATGAATTTCTAAAATTCTGAGAAAATTCATGGTTAGAGTATACATATAGACCTTTTCAAATATACCAAGAGTGAATTAGTTCGAGTTCTGTGCTAAAAGATAAAAATGTCCAAAGTTGGGCTACGTTTTCTGGAAATTTTCTGGGCAGATGATGAACACGTGAAAACTGGGAACTGTTCATACAATCTGGGAAAGAACCAGTATTTTTCCAAAAATTAGACATCCTAAGGATTCCGGGGAATTTTACGGATCCTTGTTTGAGTTTTCTAGAATTACTTATGAATTTTCAAAGTTAGAAGTAAATCTGGCCATAATGCTGAAAGTAACGTTTTTATTAAATAAAATGTAATGGCAAAATGGTAATAACAAATCCACCAAGGGTAGAAAGGTAAATTAACCTTTTGGATATTATTCTAAGCAATATGGTAATATGTTAGGATATCCGAGGATTCCGGAGTCAGATTTGAAGGACGGACATATTACTATTCATAAATACCTGTATTTATGAATAGTACCGTATACATAAATAGTAAATTACTATTCACACGGAAGGAAGGTACGTTCGCGTACGTAACTTTAACTCATATGACTTGTATGACTTGTATGCATGTATGAGATGGAATGATTTCATAGAGTCATGGACAAGACTTGGTCTTGGGTCGTGACCGTGGTTAAGAGACTGTCTTGAATCACTGTTTATATACATTCAAACTTGATACGGGTTATAGTCTTGATAATGCCGTGAGATTGTTTTCCTAGCGAGGACACGAGTGTACATCGTGGCACAGGTGGTGCAGACTATTTAACTATACATGGATTTGTATAGATAACTTTACATGTCTTTGTGTGCTATGTCTTGTTGTTGTGTTGACATTACATCTGCTTTGTGTGCTATGTATTGGTTAATCTTTGAAATGTAATGAATATCGTCATTCATATCTTTGTTATATTTTCATATGAGGTTAAGCGTTACCTAAGATTCAATTTGTTTTGAATCTTAGACTTGACTAGAGGTTCGGGGAAAGGAACCAGGATTTATGAAGACGTTGTGAATGGAGCCATGAGAAGGAGCATTAATGGACGGAGCCGTGAGGAGGCACCGGTCAAAGGAAATGCGGGAAGAAAGTCAACGAACCTACCTTACAAAGCATGAATCTAATAAAGTTACTTCACATCATTTGGTGCTTAAACTAGAAGGGTCGTCTATGTGGTTCGTCAATCGTCACCCTAGCACGGTGAGACTTCCACTAGACCTACCCGGCTGGCCAAATGAGATGATTTAAGCGAGTTAGGTTCTATGCCCCAAGTCTACTCAAGGCTTGGTTGAAGAGGGTATAGTTACATGTAAGAATTGTAATTATAAAGTTTTGTATTACTGTATCACATGAACAATCCTTCGGGAAATTTATAATATATATCAGTATACGTCAGGCATCAGCATATGTCTGAGTATTTTTATATCAGTTACTCAATTGTTCAAATTTTTAGTATATGCTCTCCGTTTCCGCAAAACGCTAAGATGTAGCACCTCAAAACTCTGATAAATTTTTATAAAACCACGTGTCACCGGCACGATTTATGCTACGGAATTTGGGGTGTTACAATTTTGGTATCAGAGCTAGCTTCACAGCTAGTCTCAGAGCATTGTATAGACAACAAGGACAAGAGTACTGATATAATACTGGTTTTGTGATACAATAAAACAAATACCCTAAGGAATGGTTAGAGTTCTGAAAAACTCTAAGACTTCTGATATGGAAATCGGAGTCTGAATGAAATTCCCGAAACAAAAGCGATAGTTGTACTTAGAAGACAATACTACCTAGGTCTTCCAATAAACAGTAACCTATTGTTTAGGTTTGTCTGTGAAAATAGTGGCTTCTCGGATAAAAGTCTTCCGGTAAGAATAGTAACTTACTACTTAAGTTTCCTTGAAGGAACAGAAAACCTACTAAGTACTAAATTAAAAAAAAGTCTCTGCCTACTAATGGCCGGACATCATGCGTACAACGGAGTGTGGTTCCGAGGATAGAGGTCTTTGACTAAATCTTTGACGGTGGTGGTCCATTACATAAAAAGGGTGTAACTGATAGGAAAGGGAAAGTACCCAATATTTCTGGGGAGGCACATATGTCGTACTAGTACCTATGAGAGTTGTCGGTATGCAGTGGTATGTGTATCGGTATTAGTACCTTAGATCTGACAGACGTTATGAAGTTAAGCGTGCTTAGGCGAGAGAAATCTCAGGATTTTTAACCCCTGGGATGTAGCATAAGGATGAGATCCTTTGAGCTAAAGCCTGAATACCGTGAGGTATGAAACATAGTAATCCTTTGGGATACCGTGAGAATATATGATAGACTTAAAACAGAGATAGTGCTTAGGTCAAGATATGACTGAGCATTTCTTATGTTCCAAAGCATTCGAGAGTTGGAATCCCGAGAAAGTATGAGTGAGATTACCTTAGGTTCAACGCTCGAGAGTAAGTCCCTTAACAAAGTGCAAACTCCTCGAAAAGTTGAGTTGTTTGGGACGTTATATCAAAATCATGTCAAAAAGGTGTTTAACATTTTAAACATTGTGCATCCAAATTTCTCGTTCACGAGACATCTCATCAGTGCATTTAGAAGAGTACATGTACCGGTTGTGAATGATTTCGTGACTTGATCGAGAACACTTTACGAAGGACCTTGACTTCAAAAGGAAAGTGACCATCATTCAAGATTTGCGTGAGATGACAAGTCGGTACTTCATTACTACAAAGGAGATAGAACCTTAGTAGCCATGGGTTATAGTTTCAAGGTGGGACCAATAACCGTAGAGATATTAGTGGTAAATAAATTCCCTAAAAAGAGGGTGATTACCCGATAGGGAAAGTTAAGCTAAGGATTATGCCTGGAGGTAAAAATGGATAGTGACATCCACGAATTGAATGACCCTGGATAAGATGGCAAACATAGAGACAGTAGATTACGAAACCACTAAAGGGTAGGAACCTGATAGAGATATGAGTTCTTGTTATAATGATTCGAGACGATCAACCGACGCTACTTGTGGAAAGTTTTGATTGGAGAAGGCTACCAACGGGAGTTCGATCGAGGAGGTTTTACCTACAAAGGATGCTGACCGGAGAAGCTGACCAGTCATAAAATACTGCGTAAAGCACCGAGTAAAGTGCCGTAGAGCAGAGCCACCGTGATGACAAGCCGTAAGGTACAGCCGCCATGACAACGAACCATAAAGTAGAACTATCAGTATATCGATTCTCAAGGTAAGTACATTGTAGCAAGTCCCATATCTAATCGGTTCCCTAAAGGGAAGGTTTTCGTAATCCAATATATCGCCATAGAGTCCTCTAGTGCTTTGTATAGCATATATTGTGCTATGATATCCAAGCAAGAAGCGAACTCGCACTAGAAGATATTCTAGTTGTGAATAGATTCCCGAGATGTTTCTAGAAGCTCTCGGCGAATTACCACCGATGTAGGGAAGTTGAATTCACTTTGGTTGGTTGATGCCGGAAATGAACCAATATCAAAGGTGAAGTATCATATGGCTATAAATGAATAAGTTTTATGTAACGAAATCACACACCAAAACGAATAGCCCAGAGACTAAAGAAGAATAGATCGAGCATTCTATGAATGGTGGAATAGCCAAGGACGAGAGGTCCAAATGCGTTAGTTAGTAATGACCTTCTAAGGTTAGTTGTGCGGTTTCGAATAGTTTTAAAAATTGAATTTTTGACTTACCAATACACTGCTATATTTGAAATTTTCGGAATGGATTTTTCGAACTTATGAATTTTCGAAA
Organism: Acacia melanoxylon; assembly: GCA_019022615.1. NCBI lineage: Eukaryota > Viridiplantae > Streptophyta > Magnoliopsida > Fabales > Fabaceae > Acacia > Acacia melanoxylon. The sequence continues at coordinate 355,976 of JAFJYJ010000037.1, forward strand.
TTGAGTTTTCGAGAGAAATATTTTCAACAGAATTTGAGACCACGGTGATGGTTATTTTGAAATGATGTTGTCTTATAAAAGGGGTTTTTGTTAAAACCTAAAGTTTGAAACTGAGTTTTCAAATGTGTTGTGGTAAAATGAGTACGTAACCTGGAAGGACGAGAAAAGCTGTTGTAGATATACACGGTTTCTTGGGTCTTGCCGAGATGTTTTAAAGTGTTTGAAATCGCCGTTATAAAGCTCATTTGAATTGAAAATTTGTTTGATGGGATATGAGAGGTTGACACTCGCACCAATGGTTAATATTCCCAATCTGAGTAGTTCCGCCTTAAAGGGGCACATATTTCGCTGTGTTGCGCTGGCACTAATCGTGATTACGAACTGGTCAATTGGGAAAGCGGTGCACAGTGGTGACCGTGACTACGGACTAACTTGACTGGGAAAGCGATGCACAATGGTAGCCGTGATTACGAACTGGTCGACTAGGAAAGCGGTGCACAGTAGTGGCCGTGACTACGAACTAGGATTGACTGGGAAAGCGGTGGAGAGCCATTATTATATATGCTAGTGTGGACACTGGGGCCCTTATGGGGGATGGAAATTCTCCCACATCGGTCGGCAGATGCGTTGTCACTGTGATGGTTTGTATGAAAGGATTGTGATATGTCCTGGTAAGCCAGGGCAAAGTGGTGGTGTGTGCCTTTTAGTTGAATTTTGTGAAATGAGTTATCCCTCTTAAAGGTATATACCGGTAGTAAAAGTTTTTGAAACCGCTCCGGTAGTGAATGTATCTTCATGAATTTGTTATGGCAGCGATTAAGTTTGAAAATGATAGCACTATTACTTTTTGGTATAGTGCAGATTATGAAATGTACTGAGACCACGAAAAATTTTCAATGTTTGAAAATTTGAAAATGAGACAACATAATGGTTTTTGGGTAGCGACGATTTGTCAATGCTATTGTGTTGAAAAGCGGTGTAGTTGGAAAATTTGGAACAAAAACTATTAGACAGGTCTAGAACACTAAACTAGTTAAGCCAGATAGTAGTTGTCAGCTATAGTGCTAAGTGAAAGTAGTCTGAGAGCTTGAATGAGAAAGACTCGAGATGAAATAGACGAGCGGATGCTCGAGGCAATAAGACCGGTGTGCAAGTGTGCACGGGCGGTGTCCCTAGGCCATAAGATCGGTAATGGATAAGCACTGTGTGAAATGCAGATTGCCATGGTGACTTTAGACTATTATGTCTACAGTACCTTTAAAGTCTAGTAAAACATTCATTATACCAGGTAAAGGTTGAAATGCTTAAGGCCTAAGGATGATTTCCTAGGTAATAAAGCTAGAATCTCCGATCTTTGTGGTAATTGATTGAGCCGGAAGGCCAATGTGTGTTAAGGCGAGAGGCTAAAAGAGTCGAGCGAGAGAGGCCGCATAACCAAGCACGAGAGAATGGATCGGTGGATCCTGTTTTTGATACTATACCTGGGTGCAATACAAATGAAATTAGAGTACGTGCTAATAAACATGTATAGAAAGGAATAGACTAGAAGTCTAAATAATCTTTCAAGATTTTACGATCAAATTTCGAGGGCGAAATTTAATTTAACGGGGGGAGAAATGTAATACCCTAAAATTCCTATTTATCATAAATACTATATTTTGATAAATAATACATATTAAATACAAAGGTGAATATTTGTCTCAAGAAATTATAATCTATTGATTATATTTTCATCCAAATTCCACTTTGGAATTAATTAACGAATGGTTAATTATGAGACATTATTTTGGAGCTATTTAATATGATATAAATAGCACATAAAAAGGTAATTAATTTATAACCAAAAGGAGGAATGTAATATCCCAAATCTTTGGATTTGGAAATAAGAAATATTTTATGAGAATTTATTATGAAAATTTGGCCTAAATAGTTTTAAAGCTATTTTCGGATTTTGAGGCCTATTTTCCCAATAATTCAAGGAAAAATAGTTAGAGGATACTTTTTGGTCTAGAAATTTTAGAACCAATATTTTATGACCTAGAGAGTTAATTATGGAAGAAAATTCTTATATGGAATTAAGGATTTTATTTTCCAATACTTATTTAATATTTGTAAATAAATATTAAATGGTAGTTGGATATTGGTAGATATGTATAAGTTGGTATGAATGTTTGGTGTAAGAGTGTTTGGTGTGAATGTTTGGTGTAAGAGTGTTTGGTTTGAGTGTTTGGTTTGAGGGTTTGGTTTGAGTGTTTGGTTAAGGAAGAAATGTAGTTGAAATAGTCGGAATTTTGCTATAAATAGAAGGCTCTTCTCTTCATATTCTTCACACCAAAATCAGCTCAAAGCATCTGATTTTAAGATTAGAGAGTGAGTAGAGTGAAGTTCTTGGAGCAAGGACGAAGTAGTAGCAAGGTTCTTCAAGGGTAAGTTCTCTAGTTCTTGAGTTCTAGTTTTAAATTCATAGATAAGTAGTGTTTTGATCTTTAATTTTCCAATATAGTTTTGTTATCATGTTTTTATGGTTAGAAATGGTTTTATTTCGAAAAAATGATGGAAAAGATTATATAGCAGAATTTTTGGAAGCTAATCGAAAGTAGCGAAGCTCGCGAAATTTTATCGGTAAGCAATTTTTGAAGTCGGGGTAAACACGTCAGTATTTTATATTGAAGATGAATTTCTAAAATTCTGAGAAAATTCATGGTTAGAGTATACATATAGACCTTTTCAAATATACCAAGAGTGAATTAGTTCGAGTTCTGTGCTAAAAGATAAAAATGTCCAAAGTTGGGCTACGTTTTCTGGAAATTTTCTGGGCAGATGATGAACACGTGAAAACTGGGAACTGTTCATACAATCTGGGAAAGAACCAGTATTTTTCCAAAAATTAGACATCCTAAGGATTCCGGGAATTTTACGGATCCTTGTTTCGAGTTTTCTAGAATTACTTATGAATTTTCAAAGTTAGAAGTAAATCTGGCCATAATGCTGAAAGTAACGTTTTTATTAAATAAAATGTAATGGCAAAATGGTAATAACAAATCCACCAAGGGTAGAAAGGTAAATTAACCTTTTGGATATTATTCTAAGCAATATGGTAATATGTTAGGATATCCGAGGATTCGGAGTCAGATTTGAAGGACGGACATATTACTATTCATAAATACCGTATTTATGAATAGTACCGTATATATAAATAGTAAATTACTATTCACACGGAAGGAAGGTACGTTCGCGTACGGTAACTTTAACTCGATATGACTTGTATGCATGTATGAGATGGAATGATTTCATAGAGTCATGGACAAGACTTGGTCTTGGGTCATGCACCGTGGTTAAGACTCGTCTTGAATCACCGTTTATATACATTCGAACTTGATACGGGTTATAGTCTTGATAATGCCGTGAGATTGTTTTCCTAGCGCGAGGACACGAGTGTACATCGTGGCACGGTGGTGCGCAGACTATTTAACTATACATGGATTTGTATAGATAACTTTACATGTCTTTGTGTGCTATGTCTTGTTGTTGTGTTGACATTACATCTCGCGTGTGCTATGTATTGGTTAATCTTTGAAATGTAATGAATATCTGTCATTCATATCGTTATATTTTCATATGAGGTTAAGCTGTTACCTAAGATTCAATTTGTTTTGAATCTTAGACTTGACTAGAGGTTCGGGGAAAGGAACCAGGATTTATGAAGACGTTGTGAATGGAGCCATGAGAAGGAGCATTAATGGACGGAGCCGTGAGGAGGCACCGGTCAAAGGAAATGCGGGAAGAAAGTCAACAGAACCTACCTTACAAAGCATGAATCTAATAAAGTTACTTCACATCATTTGGTGCTTAAACTAGAAGGGTCGTCTATGTGGTTCGATCAATCGGTCACCCTAGCACGGTGAGACTTCCACTAGACCTACCCGGCTGGCCAAATGAGATGATTTAACCGAGTTAGGTTCTATGCCCCAAGTCTACTCAAGGCTTGGTTGAAGGTATAGTTACATGTAAGAATTGTAATTATAAAGTTTTGTATTCTTGTATCACATGAACAATCCTTCGGGAAATTTATAATATATATCGGTATACGTCGGCATCAAAGCATATGTCCGAGTATTTTTATATCGATTACTCAATTGTTCAAATTTTTAGTATATGCTCTCCGTTTCCGCAAAACGCTAATTTGTAGCACCTCAAAACTCGATAAATTTTTATAAAACCACGTGTCACCCGGCACGATTTATGCTACGGAATTTGGGGTGTTACACATTCCCTCACAAAACTCGATTCCTAAAAAATAAATTTAAAAATTATATTAAAAAAATATGAAATAAAAAAGAAATATATAAAATCCTGAGTTTTTTATTTTTATTATTCATATGCCTTCAGGATTGTATACATGTAGATACTCTACTGATCGGTTTAGGCCGATCCTAATATCTAGGATTATAAAAGGCAAATCCTAATATCTAGGAATTATAAAACAGAAAAGCAATTACAAAATTCAAATTCCATAATCCGATTAGATCCTAAAATATCTCTAACTATCAAGATTATATATTATATAGAAATTTAACATATAACAAGAAAAAAATAAGGTTCGAAAGAGAAATTAAAAACTGTCAGCCCCATGCCAAAAAGTAATTTAAAATCAATTAGAAAAAGAAATTGAAAGGGATTCGTGATTTTAACAGATTCAACTATGGTATCAAATTTGATCATATGCCGCCATGAATATGGGAATCATGAAAAACATCCATTTGAACATACGACAAAGCAAGGATCTCCTATCAGCAGAAAGGTAAACGAGAAATAGGTGCACCACTGTACTGTAATATCACTTGATTCACAGAAAGAACCTGCAAAGTTTCAATAAATTACTAATAGGTGTGCACATCACACTCAAGAAATAGTAATGAGAAATATAGCAAGATGGAGAAAATAAAGATACCCATGATTATTCCTTGAGCTCCTCTGTAATATGAACTAGTAAGTGTTTGAAACCTTTCCTGCCCAGCTGCTCAAATAAGAAATTCACCATGCATCAAAGTCATTTCAAAGATGGTTGAGAAATCCAAAATGCTCCCATGCTTTGTTTATATAATTGTGCAACAAAAAGGACAAAAAAATGAAGAATATTGTCAAGTATTTACTTCATGGCATATTGGGTGTTTTTCTAAGGATGCATACTTCAAATACTTTCAATACACTATAAAATTCAGAAGAAGCTACCAAACTCTCAAGTCTCAACTTTGCTATCCGCCAAGTACTAACACTCTTGACTTCCTAGCACACGCATGTCATATGAAAATATGCTAATGAAAAAACATCAAAGTATTCACACACCAAAAAAAAAAATCCTGGTATATTGCAGTAATTGCTTAAAGCAGAGAGGAAGAGCGAGAAAGAGAAAATGAAATCAAAAATACTCGGAGTAGGGCACGGATCCGGAGGAAGAGCGGCGAACTGAGCGGTGGTTCTGAGGACCGGACTCGCGGCGAACCGTGGGGAGAAGAAGAGCAAGAGAGTCAGCGGATCTGAAGCCAAATGACGCCGGACGCGAGCGAACTGTGATTTAGAGTCCCGACTTTTTGCGACGGAACTCGATTCTGTTGCAAAATTAAAATTGCTTTTTGCGACGGACCTCAGTTCCTTTGCAAAAAGGATTACCGCCAATTTGCAAAAAGGGGGACATGGCGGCCAATTAGCCACCAATTTGAGTTCCGTCGCAAAAAGTAATTTTTTTTTGCGACGAAACCATTTTTTCGTCGTAAAAAAGGGGGAACCAGTGACCAATTGGACGCCGGTTTGCGACGGAACTGAGGTTCAGTCGCAAAAAGAAATTTTTTTGTGACAGAACCATTTTTCTGTTGCAAAATACCTGAATTTGTGAGGATTATTGATTTCGTCGCAAATTGACAAAAATTTGCAACGAAAAAAATTCCGTCGCTATTTGTGTATTTTCTAGTAGTGTTATAATAGCCTCTTGAACAGAGGAGCATCTAGAGCTTAAAGATGATGCTTTGAATAATCAATACTCTATTCCTTTTCCTTTTCTCTTTTTCTTGAGATTTTGGATTATGAATTTGTGTTGTCTTGCTGAGATCATTCTAGTTATGTTTGATTAGTTTGTTATGCAACCTAGAGGAGCTATGAACTTATAAATGGATTAAACTTATTGTTTTCACTGTTTAGTTATAATTAATATTAGTTGTGGTTACTTAATCTTGTTTAGCTTTATTTATTTAGTAACTGGTCATCATTGAATATGAATTTAAGCATTAAGATTTACTGTTTGAGTTATCTTGCCTATTAAGTAATTATGTCAGATATAGCAATTTATATTTAAGAAAGGGTTGTGAGTGGACCGACAGGCATTATATTTAGGGTTAAGGTGCAGGTTGACCAATAAACTATTACACCAGGAGCACTTAGCACAAAAAAAATTTAAGTGGACCATATCTACCAAAACAACAATTAAAAATTTTAAAATATCACAATGTCGTTAGGATAATGTAACGCCATTGAGTGTAAATTAAAAATGTCCAGGTGGCGGGTGAGATAGATAGGCTTATAGGTGATGCAGTTAGAACCTCAAACGAGAATGGGCAGATAGATATGCAGTGGCTGGAAGGATAGATGTGCCTGCGGCTGCAAAGTTGCAACCTTTTCGAAAATTTGGAACCCCAACCGAATCCATATACGCATTTAGGAACGGCAAGTTCATCGCATTCACTACAAAATTAAACCAAAAACACATGACACTCCATGAAAACAGGGCAAGCAAGCTTCTGGCTGGGTGATCGTTTATTAGAAGATTACATAGAAAATCAATGATTAGACGGCCATCAGAGTATCTCCCAGATAGTATTTTGAAGTGAGTCTGTCCATTGGGAAGATATAGACTCTCGATGCCAGCAGCAATAAGGGCACCAATATCAGAATTAGAATCGCCGAACTTGAAAACCGCAGGAAAATCCAAGTTCATAGATTTAGTAAGATTTGAAGAGAAAGAGATGATGGTGAGAATGGCAAAGACACATGTTTTGGTGTTTTGAAGAACCTGTCAGAAGGGGTTTTGAAGAAAGTTTGCCATAGGGTAAGGGAAGCTAAAAGCTGAGTCCAGCTGCAAGATCTCCGGTGTAGGAGTTTGAATCACGAAGTTGAAAACTGCTGGGAAATTGAAATCAACTGATTTTGCTCAACCGATTATAGTAGCTTCGTACACTATTTCACGATGAACAGTTAAAGAAGTGCTTATTATCAGACAAAGTATCTCTGCTTAAAGAAGTTCATGCTTAGTGAAGGGGGTTTCTGGGCATTTTGGACTGAATCTAAGGAACTGAAAGAAGAGCTATACCCAAAATAAGCAAAAGGAAGAGTGAAGCAGCTCCGATCCCACCACATTCTATCACAGCGATGGGCTCGAGCTTGGCTCTGACGACAATTATTTACGGCAGATTCAGCCCCCACCAAATTCTCCAAATGGCTCGCTTCCTTCACTGATTGCGTCTATTGGTTCCCTCTTTGGTCCAGATTTATATCCACAGTGGCAACACCCACGACTCTCAACTTTGAGATTGAGGGAAGAGTGAGGGTGAGAGAAACTCCTGCACGCGAATGATTGAAGCAGTGGCAAACCCACGTTCACAAAGGCTCTGATCCACAGAGCTCAAGGTGAAAGAGATTCGAAATCCGAACGAGGTAAGAGGTAGTTAAATTTTGCTGATACATGTATGCCACATCTGCAACAATTTCAGTCAAAGTCCTACCCCACTAAATATTTAAACGGCGTTACTTTATCCCTAACAGTATTGTGATATTTTAAACTTTTTAATTGTTTTTTGGTAAATATGGTCCACTTAAAAGTTTTTTGTGTTGAGTGCTTCTGACGTAATAGTTTATTGGCCAATATGCACCTTAACCCTTATATTTATAGCTATTTATACTCAAGATTAATAAAATTGATATTAAGACTAATTAAATTAGTGAAAACAAGGTTTATAAAGTTAATAAGGGATTGGTGACTCTAAGTTGCTCGTTTGATAATTATGGTTGTTTGTTTGTTTTTATTTGATTTTAATTTTCTTTTCACACATTTGAATTTAATTGGGTTTTCTCAAATCAAATAAAAGTGTAAAATCAATGCTTAATCGGGTTTATGTACCAAGTCCTCATGGGAACTATACTCTACTCACTCTTTATTATTTGATACGGCCCTTGTACTTGCAGAGTTATAAGCTATAAATTTTTCCCCTATCAACATTCTTTAAGAATTTCCCTATTGCAATCCCTAGAGCTCTTTGTAGTATGGTAGTCTTATACTTGAGTTTATTCTATATATTCTTCATGATTACCCTATTATAGACTTGGATGCAGTATGTGGATTTGTTCTTATCAAGGGGAAACATTAAGGCTCTTAAGCTTGTAAATCATTGACAGGTAGATCCATATGAAATGTCATCTCATGACTTCTCATGCAAGGACTTGATTTTGCTTGGAACTTATCAATTTAACACTGAGATATCTATTTGATTTTGTTGGCTTTAGAAGTCTGGTGCAACTTCACATCATGTGCATTAGACTCCGTAGAATGCGATAAAGCCTTACCCTTAAGATAGAATGAAAATGCTCACAGTAAGGTTCCTCATTTCACCTAAATACCAATTAATTTGTATCAAAGCCATGTGGTTGATGATTAGGTGTTGGAAATTATGCCCTAGGGCAAGTCATTGTACTTTAAACGTTAATGTCATTTAAAGTATTCTATATTTAGTTATCATTTTCATTTAATTTGCATGTTTATAGTGATAACTATATCCTTTGATATATCTTATAGATTATCCTAAATGTCTCTGGTCGGTCATCTACAAGGGAGCGAAGATGAAATAAGATCAGTATGACTTTGATAAGTATGTAGATACGAATCAAAGTCATAGGCACTTGTAAGAGTACAAGGTGCTGGATCGACCCACTATGAGAAAGCTGCATGGATTAAGTCATAAGTTTATCTCATATATAACCGTGTCACAACGCCCTTTGACCTGAGATCATCATGGATTCCTACATGAGAGTCGCTGATCTTTGACCTAGTCAAAAGTCACCTTTGACCGGGTGTTGATAAAGGCTTGGATCAGGATCAGTGATTTTCATGTAGAGGAATGTGAAGGGTCAAGATGGAATTTGTCCCTCACATCTGTAAAGAGATAATACCGGGCCCCTCGATGAGTGAGTCTGAGAAATGTATGGCTATACTACGATGGAAAAGAATTTCTATTTCAATTATTAGACTACTCAAGAATCGAGAAAGTAATGGTCAAAAACAAGAAGTTGACATTATCTATGCCTCATCCTTGACCAAATTATCGCGTGAAAAAAGGGACGTGACACGGTTGTACGATAGGTTGCGTATCATTGATCTCCATATGAATTGGGTAGTCGCAATGTCATGCTAGAAGCCACTTGAAACTTGTGGGCTGGTACAGTAACAGTCCGCTGCCAATCTCATGTGGGCCTGCAAGGTCGCACACAAGAATAGCCTAACACAAGAAATAGTGTCCAGATTCATTGAATCTTATATATGTCTAAGATTTAATGAATTTAGCATTTAATCTAGGATGGATATATATATATATATATATATAATTCGAAAATAATAATGATATTATTTATAGATAATAATATTATTATATAGTATTTAATTTATTTGATAAATTAAATAACTAAAATAAATTGCGATATAGTATTTTAGATTTAATTTTCGAATAAAGATATAGTATCTCGATTTAATTAAATTGAGATATAGTATCTCGATTTAATTAAATAGAAATATATCATATCTCAGATTTAATTTATCTTAATTTATAAAGATAAATTAAATATGTAGGCTTATAATTCGGATTATATAAATATATTAGATTAGATATGTTGGACAGATTTAATTAATATATTATTTTAATCCAAATTCGAATTTCAAGATTAATTAGATTAATTTTGAATATTTTAATACGGCTCATTAGGGTTTTAGAAACTCTATAAGAGATATTGATCTAATCGTATTAAATGAATGAATGAATTAGACGAGTCGTGAAAAACCCTAGCGAAAAGAAGAGACGAGAAAATACTGAAGGCGCTAGCACGCTGCCGTCGGTGTTGGAGGCTGTTCGTATGGATACTTGTAGAGGAAGTGGATTCGTAGAGTCGGCTTCTAACTGATTGCATAGACGCACACCAGTTCGCAAAGCACCTATATGAGTTTGAAAAGGTACGGTTTCTAACGAACCCGATTTAAACGCCGTTGATAGATCCTCTTAATGGGATTCATAAGATCTTTTAAATGGATAAAATCCTTCCACTACGTGTACGGATCCCAACATTAGGTACCTAACATCTGGTGTCAGAACTAAGTTGATAGTTAGATAACCGATCAAATGGTATCAAAGCTAGGTTGTTGACAATTAGATACCCGATAACTTGTAGATATGGCTGCCCGTGTTGAGGACCAACACTTGCCGAAATCTTTCTTCTGATAGTCAGCTCATTACAACTCACTTCAAGTGGATGTTTATGGCTAAAAGCTGTGAATTTACTAGTTTAGATGGTCATCCCAATTCAGGATTTCATAATTGAGTGCCCTTACCGATATGCCCTTTTGCTCCCTCTCTAACTTTTTATCAATAATTACTGCTTTGAAAAAAAACAACCCCTATTCTCAAAAAGGATCTGAAAGACGAAGAAACTAGTGATGCAATAGCGACAGTGGAGCAAGCCCTATGAGAAAAACACGGTAGTGTACATCATGTACAAATCTCCACATTTAATTATAAGCCTACCTGGGGGAAAAAAAAAATTACACATGGTCATGCATAAGAAGAGTACTCAATATAATGGATATAAAGAACTTGACATGACTATTTTCCTTATATTTAAAAGGAAATCTCCATTTAATATTGATATTTATGGTCTTTTTGCCATCATTAATATTTATGGTTGTAATAGTTTAAATTGATATTTGTAACTCAATTTTTCAGAAATTTTTTTCAAGAACTTAATTGTTATTAATTAAATCTTTTAGGATTTACCAAAAAAATGTTGGTTGAAGTAGTAAGAAGCTTTATCCCTATAAGGAAGAAAACACAAGTTTAAATCTCAGGAAACATACTTGTTGTGATGGGCAAAAACCCATTGTCCTTAAGCATCGTAGGGAAACCTTTGATCAATAAAAAAATCTTTTAGGATTTAAATGTCATTCTCATGTATATATTTTGTCTCATAAACGTAAAATAAAATAATGGCAAAAGTACATATTTGGTCCTCTAATTTTATACAAAGTTTTAGTTTGATCATTTAATTTTAAGAAACATTTTTTAGTTATTTAACACTAATATTGTTAATATCAAATGATTATTTTTAATGACCATTATTATTTTGAAAATTAAACTTAATATGTTAATATTTTAAAATTATTTTAATGATCCTAATTTTAAGTAGGTTTTTACAACATCTAAAATTTTGATATTAGTATTTTATTATTATTATTATTATTAACGTCATTAAGATTAGAGAATTAAAAAGACACTTTATAAAAACATAGGATGAATTTAAAGTACTATATGTCTACTTCTGTCCAATACCTAATACGGGCATAATCCTCTAATTTGTTGTAGGGTGTTATATATGTTCTTGTTGAGGAAGCTCTAAAACTGCAGATTTTGCACTGCTCTTACCGGTACAATATATCCATCATTAATCTGTGTTCTTCATCTCCTCATGCACCATCTATCTTCTCCATACCTTATTTTATTGGGAAAATCTCTTTAAGGTCCCAAGAAACCAAAAAAATGTCAAACACTAAAAAAAAAAAAAACAGTTTTTTGTGGCGGAAAAATTCCTCGCAAAAAGGGATTTTCCGTCGCAAACCGATTTTGCGGCGGAAAAAGTGCCGTCGCAAAAATAGCCTCGCAAAAACGATTTTTCCTCGCAAAAATGCCTCTTTCCTCGCAAATTCGGGAAATTTGCGAGGGAACACTTTTTCCTCGCAAAATCATCGAATTTTGCGAGGGAATATATTTCCTCGCAAAATTGAGGATTTTGAGAGGGAAACATTCTTCCCTCGCAAATTTTAATTAATTTTTTTTTAAAAAATAAAAAATCAGAAAAAATAAAATAATTACATAAAAAAATATTAAAAATAAAAAAACTTGTATATCATTAAAAATAAATTGTAACAATCATACGAGTTTACATAAGCGAAAACAAAATATTACAAATTATAATGTTTCGACCAAAATGAACTAAAAAAAGTCTAAACTGCAAAAACTGTTTCGACCAAAATTATAACATACTAGAAGGAAAGTTTTCTGTGGTACATACACTGAAGAAATTCACAAAGGGATGATCATCCAATACATCAGAGGCATTCAAAGCAGTTGAAGGTGATGGCTCAAGAGGATCATCCATAACTGCCATAGTTGGCACTACGTCCAGTTCCTCAAAGTTACTGCAAGAAGATGCCCAAATAGCAAACATTCTCAAGTTTCAAGTCCAGGATACGGGTGAATTAATGACTAGTATCTACCATCAAGATAGACATGTATTTTTTGCAGTCACAATGAGGGGAGGTAGGCATGTTGATGTTCAGAAAATATATGTTTGGGATTGAGGTTAAGTTTAATAAATTTGTTCTGAATGCTAGGAAGGGAAGAAAGAAAAAGCCTTCTGGGGGGGGGCAGGGGGAGGCACTTCAATAGAATTAAACTATAAGTGAATAGGAAAATGCATATTACTACCTCTTTGTAGAAGAGGCCTTTGCCTTTTGAGGACACTTCGAATAGGCATTAAAGATCCTAAAAAATATCAAACTATAAGTGAATATCCAAGACACATGAGAATTATAGGTTGGGAGGAGATTTAATAAAAATTTGACCAGACACATATTAACAAATATTCTTAATAACATCACCAACTACTGCTATTATTAACAATAATGAAAACTTCTTCTTCATATTGTCTTCCCCCATACCATTCAATATCCTTTGATCAAACTAGAAACTTTTGTTTCATAGACAAAATGCCAGGTAGCGCAGCTCATTGTTGCTATCAAAAATTTATTTTCATAATCCATAACTGTAGAACATTGTTATCATTTCTAGAAAATATCTCAAGGCTAACATTCTCAATATATATTGCTGATATTGATATAAGCTAGACATTCCGCACTTCAAGTAGCTGACACTGCATCAGTGTCTCATTATGCATTAGAAAATATGACTATATGAACAGCATAAATCTATAACCCCCACCAAAAGGAATGAAAGAACAGACATCATAAATCTAACTATTAAACAGAACAATGATATCAACAATTTTCAACCCTCATTGGGTTAGAAAAAGGAAATTGAATGTACTATAAACACCAATTTGGTCAATAACCTCTTAGTTGAACCGCATATTTTATTAGGAAATGGCACAGATCAGAAGTAATTACATCAGTTTTTGACTATCAAGAGTAACAGAGAATGGGTAAAAGGCACGCTCTTGTTACAACAAGAAGGCACACAATCGATCTACAAGGACCCCATAAAGATTGGGCATTTGATTGCATCCAAGTAGGAACAATACCTGTTAAAAAGATTTGCCACCTCTTCACATTCATGAGCATCATAGAACCATATACCATTCACTTCTTGATTAGCCTTTCTATATAGTAGATATGGACCCTGAACTTCGTACTCAAAATCTCCCAAAAGATTTTCCACCAAGTTTTCTGCTCATAACAACACAAGACACTTATTCAAGCATAATACTTGAGTTGATTCCAAATTGCATATAGGGAAAAATAGCACAAGCATCATATATATTACCATTGAAACACAATAGACATTTTTGCAAACCACACATTTGTTGTTATAATCATAACATTGGGGATACGAAGCCAACAGTGGAGTTCTAATAGCAAAAACCTAGCCCTAACCTAAAAATTGTAGGCCTAAAGAAAAATATTATTATACAAATATCATAGTACTAATGCAACAAGTTGAGCTTTTTCCAGTGAATGAGAGATCATTGCATTTTACACTCAAACGATTTAACATCAGATTGAAGCGCACACAGTCAAATAACAAATATTATACGTTTATAAACTGAGTCCTGTAGATGCAGTGCACAAGCCAAACTTACCAAGCAAAACGTAAATTTCAAAGATTCCCAATTACGGTCATCATTCAAAACAAAGTTGTTGTAGATTTTTGCATTCTCTAAAGATTAATTACGCACTATGACTCATACGTGCACAATGACTAGTTGCGAAAAATAAGAACGTGAACTTGCAATGTAAAAATGGTGAGACAGAAAGCTAACTGACGAGTACAAAGAAACGCATATCGACTCACTAACCAGTACTACGATGATTCATCACAATAAATTGAAATCGAGGTTGTGTGCTCCTGAAATACGACAAAATTTACAATGAAAGGCATAAGTAATTAATAAACCATAGAGACATGAGAACCACAGAGTAAAAAGCAAACATAACACAGTACTCATTTTTTCATACAGCTTTTAAATTAAAGCTCATGAAAGCTGGATAAGAAGAAAATAATAATCAAATATAAATAAGCTAACCTCTTAACAACGAAGAGAGATCCTTTGACATTCTTGCGGCTCTGCAAACCAATCAAATAGTGGGAGGAAAGAATTAAGAAAAGAATCAGATGGACTGCAAGAACAAAATTCAAGAAATACAGACTTAAGATGCATGAAGTTTAACTAAAAAAAATGTGAAGTTTGGCGAACCCATTGGCTGAGATCAATGTTAAACTCATAGAAGGTGACATGCGTGGCGGTGATGAGAATTTCCTCAACGAATGGGTCGATTCTTTGCAGAACAGTGAGGTTGAGAAGCTTGGTACTCTACTGGTCCAGCTTCGGCATCAGCTTCTCGTTCTGAGACATATTTGTATATCGCTACAAGACAAACCCTAGAATTGGGAGTTCATAGACGTCGAAACTACAACAGAAAAGAGACAGAGCGAAGCATTGCAAGTGAACGATTTGAATCTAGCAGACTCAGCTGGTCGTCCAGGCGCAGCAGCAGCAGAGTACCAATTATGATGAATTATTCTCTTATTTGTTGTAACTTGTGAGTAATCGCTTAATCTTAAAAAATTGGGGAAATCTTGTGAGGGAAATATTTTTCCCTCGCAAAAAATCACTACTTTGCGAGGGAAGATTGTTTCCCTCGCAAAATATTATCATTTTTCGAGGGAAATATCGTTCCCTCGCAAAATTGAAGACAATGGAGGGAAGTTTCCCCCCAATTTCTGACAAATTTGCGAGAGAAATAGGGTTCTCTCGCAAAAAGGTCATATTTTCTTTGAACCAATTTTTCCTCGCAAAAAATCACTATTTTGCGAGGGAAAATTGTTTCCCTCGCAAAATATGACTATTTTGCGAGGGAAAATTGTTTCCCTCGCAAAATATGACTATTTTGCGGGAAATATCGTTCCTCGCAAAATTGATGACATAGCGGGGAAGTTTCCCCCAATTTACGCGGAAATTGCAGGAAATAGGGTTCCTCGCAAAAAGGTCATATTTTGCGAGGGAACCAATTTTCCCTCGCAAAAAGGTCATAAAAAAGTGGTTTTTTGAGAGAGAAAATTGGTTCCCTCGCAAAATATGACCTTTTTCCGAGGGAATCCTATTTCCCTCGCAAATTTGCCAAAATTTACGACGGAATTTTTTTTCCCTCGCAAATTCGTCGTAAATTTGGCATTTTCTAGTAGTGAAAAATGTCAGAAAATTTTGATGTCAAAAAAATCTCATTAATAACTTATTCAGTAGGTGATTAACAACTCTTTGGGAATTTTTTAACATCAGAATTTTCTGTGAGACTTTTTTAATATTCTTTTGGTTCTTTAGGACCTTAAAGGGATTTTCTCTATCTTATTTTGTGATTTTAAAACCAGCACAAGAGTTCATACTATCGACATCCCAATACTATCATCAGTTCAGTTCACAAAACGGAGGAAGAAGCTAAATACAAAGCCACGTCGAGTCTGGTTTCTTAGCCCATATATTCTCTGCCCGTCCCTCTTCATCTTCGATATTGACTCTGCTTCCAGCCAGGTTGAGATTGAGAGAGACAAGCTAATCGACCGAATCAACGATTTGCTTAAGAGGTAATTACTTCTAAATTTGCTGCTTTGTTCATTGCTTAATTTGGTTCTGAGGGGAATAATATTTCTTGACACCTTTCTCGCCACATAATTGGCTCTTGAAGTCGTATATGGTTTGCTGATTATCTTTCCATTTTAAAGAATTTTTTTCCACCACACCCTTGCCTTCTCCAATCAAAACTTACGTAGCAATAATAAGTGCTGCCCAAGGACAGACCCAGCAATTATAATTAGGAGGGGCGAAAATTATAAAAATAAACCTAAAGTTTCAAGAAATCACATTTCAGCCTTATAAATTTCAATATTTTTACTTTAGTCCCTTCATGAAACTGTTAAGGAGACTGAAATGAAAATATTAAAATGTTTATAAGGCTAAAATGTGATTTCATAAAATTTTATGTCTTTTTCTATAATTTTAGATGGGCCACCCCTAAACCCCCCCCCCCCCCAAAAAAAAAAAAAAATTTCGTCCCTGGTGCTGCCTCCCATCCTTTTTACATGAAACAATCTTTTTTCTTTGGTGGTCCTTTTTATAAGGAATAATCTCCTTCGTAGGGGCGATTCTTAATATAAAGAACGAAAATTTAAAACTATTCTTTTTGTTTTGACCCCTATTAAATATATGTCACTCACGTTCACTTATTATTTCTCATGTATTCTCTTTATAAATAAGAGTATAATTAGAAAGAAAGATATATATATATATATATATATATATATATATATATATATATATCTTTCCATATTTTTTGTTTTTAACTATCATTTTAAATGGTATGGGTGACCGAGTGGAGTATATGGGTTGCATTTTTTCGGCCCAATGATATGGGTTGGCGTCAAGGTTTTCTGGCTCATCTACAATGATGTTTTGCTCGGCCTACTGGACTTTGTTACAGGCCTGATATCATGGACCTAGCCTGTTTGATTTCCTGTTTAAAGAAGAGTTTTTGTTCTGAAAAACAGCAAAAAAAACTGAAAAACTTCTTTGAAAATGTGTTTTTTGTTATTTATTTATTTTAACCAATGAAGGTTGAGTCTAGTGGAAAAGATTAATCTTTTAGAACATGGTTAATCAAGGTTTGAATCCCTAGGAGAGGTGTTCACATTTGACAGTGTCTCCAATAAGAGGATACATATGCTTAGCCCAAAAAAAAGTTATTTATTTTTAAAAAATAAGAATAAAAAAAATCTGAAAAATAAAAACCCAAAACATCTTTTAATGTTTTATTACTTTTTATTTTACAAAATTAGAGAAGACACAGGAACATAAAAATAGTGAATAGATTTCAAAGAAATTTTTATCCTTGTTAATCTGATAATGCTAAAAATTGGATTGATAATAATGAATACTAAATAATTGAAAAATAAAAGTACTTCTTTTATTATGCTTTTGTATTTTCTCTGTCCGAGTACCCTTTGTAATTTAGTTTAAGTTAACATTAATATATTGAAAATACACTTTATAAATTTAAGGGAATAATCTAAATCTTGACCTAAACTTAGAAGAACAAATGTATAGTTTATCATTTTTTTAACAAAGTCGCTTTGTCAGTTGTCATTTACTAAATACAGGAAAAATATTATCCTTCCTTTTCCCCCCTGTTCTTCAAATAACTTTTTCATGTATTAAACAACCTTAAAGGCACATTTGGAAAAGAAAAGAAAAGAAATAATTCCTTTATATATTTTTTAAATGGGATCATCATAGAAAATATAACCTCTAGGCCTATTTGTAAGAAACAAGTACAATTTATTTAATTATCATTTTTTAAAATAAAAAGGCTTGGAGTTAGTATTATATTTTTTGTCATTCATGGCTTGGAGGTAGTATATGTTAGTAATCTATATTTTAAAAATATTTTTAACTTAATTAATGTTAAATAGGTTTTTAAAAAAATCTAAAGGCTCGTTCGATTCTTCCCATGTCAACTATAATTTGATATTTCTTCACCCAAATTCAAACCTAACTTAATGTCCCTTTGGAATCTGACTTCATCATGGCTTTTAATTTCCATGAAAATGCCCCTCTTCTTCAACATACAAGACCATAAATATATAACTGCTTGATTGAGTGATTGGGACACATAGTATTTTGAAAACGAGGAATCTTCTTCATACAGTCTGCGACGTATGAGTTGGTTGAGGAACTTAGAAATTTGTTTTAAGTATAAGTTACTTCTAATATATTTTATCTAAACCAAGAAAAATTTTAATTCTCATTAATTCTCTCTTAAAATTTAATAATTTTTTTTTTAATTTAGCTCTATTTAAAATACACTCTACTATAAGAACACAAAGTTTACATTGCAATGAATAAAGGATAAAATTATATATTTAAATAAAAAAATTAATGATATAACTTATAAATAGGAACAAAAAACCTTCTCTTTGCTTATTATAAATAGGATCATTCATTCATATGAGTATAAGATATCAATCTTTCTTGTCCTGAATATTTTTTTTTGTTAAATTACCATTATTAATTACCACTCCAGTTGTTTTAGCAGACATAAATTTTTGTCCTTAGAGGGCTATTAATTATTGTTTTCATATTTTACCATTGTTTAATTCTAGTTGGAAAATGTAAAGAGAGAAAAATAAGAATTTTTTTTTTAATAAAGGTAAACTTAATTTTTTTTTTATTAATTTAAGTCATATTGAGAGATTTAAATGTCATTCATTAGCATGTGAGGATTAGTTCAAAAAGGGCCTATGATAAGAATTGAAGTGAGAGTTGATCAATTAGTTGTTGGTTAAAGTGGTAAAGGGCTTCATCCTATTTTAAATTCTAAGAAGTGTATTTGTTGGGGGAAACGAAAAATCCTTTACACTTTAAAGCCTTGAAAGGAAAAAAATCTTGATCAGATAAAAAAATATTAGCAAGTTGAAACAGAGGGATTTTTTATAAGGGATAATTAACCTACATGTTCTTATATTTTTAACCAATTTTTAATTAGGTCCCTCTAGTTTCTTTTTCTTCTTTTTATTAGGTCTTTATACTTTCACATATTCTTAATCAGGTCCTTGTAGATTGTTATTTTTTATCAGGTCTTTATTCAATAAATTCTAATAGTATTTTTTTAAAAAATATAAAATAAAATATTATTCTATAAACAAAAAATGATCATGATATTTCTATTTTAAAATTATTTTTTATGAATTATTTGTATATTCTTCATAAATTTTTAATCAAGCATATATTTAAATTAATTATTTCTTACTATAATTTTTATTCATTTTCATAATTATAAAAAAATATTAAAATATAATATGGATATAAATAATTAATTAAAAATTTATAATTAAACATATTATTTATTTTGTATTATATAATTATTAATTTAAATTTATTATTAGTCAATTAGATTTTAATATTATTCATTTCTATTTTAACATTCTTTTTTATGAACTATTCATATATTCTTCATAAATTTTTAATTAATCATATATTTAAATTGTTTATTCTTTACTTTAATTTTTATTTATTTTTGTAATTATAAAAAATAAATTATAATAAAAAAAGGGAAAAATACATTTAAATACCATTTGAATTTGCAAAACCCCCAAATGTTTGTTAAATTTGTTAAAAGACTTAAAGGTACTAAGAATCATATTGAGATTTTCAAATCCGACTGAATTTACCCCTTTTGCCCTTAGTTTTTAAATAATTTTAAAAAAAAATGACCCTCGCCGGTGGGGTGCCGCGGCCGGCTGCCGAGGGATCGACCACTGCATACCAGAACCGATTGCCTAAACTCGCCACCGGCGCCCGAGATTTGACGATGATTTTTTTTTTTTTTTGAGGGGGGTTGAATCTTTTTTTCAATGAAAGTGAAGTGGGTGGGATTCAAACCCACCTCACATTCATAGGGGCCAAGTGGCCCAACAACTAGGCCACTTGGTTCCTTTAATGTATATATATGCATTGACAAATATATATATTTTTCTTAACATTTTTTCATCAACAAACACTCTTATAAATCTCATTACTAAAATTGTAAATATCATTAACAAATTGGTAATTGTCATTACAAGATTTGTTATAAGTGACATTTATTTGAAGCACTCACTGGTAAATACCATTACAAAACTAGTAAATATCTTTGAAGAATTAGTAACTGTCATTAAAAGATTTGTTATAATTGACATTTATTTCTTGTTTCATCAGAGACACAAGTAGTAAACTTGAAGAACGAACTGGTAAATACCATTACGAAACTAGTAAATGCCATTGAAAAATTAGTAATTGTCATTACAAGATTTGTTATAAGTGACATTTATTTGAAGAACGCACTGGTAAATACCATTATAAAACTAGTAAATGTTATTGAAAAATTGGTAATTGCCATTACAACTCTGATGAAACAAGAAATAAAGGTCAATTATAACAAATTGTTTAATGGCAATTACCAATTCTTCAATGATATTTACTAGTTTTATAATTGTATTTACCAATGCGTTCTTCAAATAAATGTCACTTATAACAAATCTTGTAATGCCAATTACCAATTCTTCAATGACATTTACTAGTTTCATAATGGTATTTACCAGTTCATTCTTCAGGTTTCCCACTTGTATCTCTGATGAAATAAGAAATAAAGGTCAATTATAACAAATCTTTTAATGACAATTACCAATTCTTCAATGATATTTACTTGTTTTGTAATGGTATTTACCAGTGCGTTCTTCAAATGAATGTCACTTATAACAAATCTTGTAATGGCAACTACCAATTCGTTAATGGTATTTACAAGTTCAGTAATAAGATTTACAAGAGTGTTTGTTGATGAAAAAATGTTAAGAAGAATATATATATTTGTTAATGCATAAATATACTAAAGGAACAAAGTGGCTCAGTGGCCACTTGGCCCCCATGAAAGTAGGATGGGTTCGAATCCCACCCACCTCACTTTCATTGAATCTTTTTTTTTTTTTAAGATTCAACCCAACCCTAAAAAAAAAAAAACTATCGTCGGATCTCAGGCCGCCGTAGTTTGACCACGGCGGCGGCGGCGGTTGTAGGCCGTCCGGCGGTCGGTCCTCCGACGAGGGTCATTTTTCTTTTTCTTTTTAGTTATTTAAAAACTTAGGGCAAAAGGGTAAATTCACCCAAATTTAAAAATCTCAATATGGTCTTTGGTACCTTTAAGTCCTTTAACAAATTTAACATACATTTAAGGGTTTTGCAAATTCAAATGGTATTTAAATGTAATTTTCCCATAAAAAAAATTATAAAATTATAAAATAGATATAATTAATTAATAAAAAATTTATAATTAAATATATTTTATTAATTTAAATTTATTATTAGTAAATTAGATTTTAATGTTATTCATTTATTCAAATTTTAATTAAATTAATAAATTAAAATCTAAAAAAACCTACAAAATAAAAAAGTACTGGACCTAATTAAAAATCATGAGAAACTATAAGGACTTGATAAAAATAAAAATAAAAAACTACAAGGACTTTATAAAAGATAAGTGAAAGTATAAGGACCAAATAAAAAATATAGGAATCTAATTAGAAATTAGTTGAAATTATTTTTTTTAAAAATCGATTAATTAACCCTATTTATAATATGGAGACCCGGTCAAAGTGATAAGGCCTCAGGGCAATGTGATTTGACTTGGAAGATGGTCATCTCAAGTATAAGAACTTTTGTCAAGTGCACAGAAATTTCTACTTGAAATAACCAATCAGGCAACTCCGTGCAAAAGAAGCTATTACTTGAAACATAACGGCTTCATACCACAGCTTCCTTTGTCAATCACTTCCTTTACTTTACCTCTAATTTCTAAACTACTTCATCGGAATTTGGGAGAGATTACTTTTATTGGGCTTTTTTTTTTTTTTTTCCCTATTTGTCACTTTTTAAATAATTAATTACCAATTTACCACTGTTTTCAAAATATTTTTAACGCCTTTCTTTAGTCGACTAAACCAAGGTTTAGTCGACTAAAACGCGGGAAATTGAATTTTTTGAAAGCCCCGCGATTTAGTCGACTAACCCAAGTGGTTTAGTGGACTAAATCGTGGCAGAGAGGTTTTTTAAAATTTACTCAACATCTTCCTGGGTCACGCAACAGGCACACTTTACTTCTTGAGCCCAGCGCTTGCACCATACTCATTATCTCAGCAAATCTCATCAAGCCCAGCACCAAAAGTGTAACACCCCAAATTCCGTAGCATAAATCGTGTCGGTGACACGTGGTTTTATAAAAAATTCATCAGAGTTTTGAGGTGCTACAGCTTAGCGTAATGCGGAAACGGAGAGCATGTACTAAAAATTTGAACAATTGAGTGATCGATATAAAAATACTCGACATATGCCGATGCCCGACGTATACCGATATATTATAAATTTCCCGAAGGATTGTTCATGTGATACGAAGTAATACAAAACTTTATAATTACAATTCTTACATGTAACTATACCCTCTTCACCAAGCCTTGAGTAGACTTGGGGCATAGAACCTAACTCGGTTAAATCATCTCATTTGGCCAGCCGGTAGGTAGGTCTAGTGGAAGTCTCACCGTGCTAGGGTGACGTCGATTGATCGAACCACATAGACGACCCTTCTAGTTTAAGCACCAAATGATGTGAAGTAACTTTATTAGATTCATGCCGTAAGGTAGGTTCGTTCACTTTCTTCCCGCATTTCCTTTGACCGGTGCCTCCTCACGGCTCCGTCCATTAATGCTCCTTCTCATGGCTCCTATTCACAATGTCTTCATAAATCCCGGTTCCTTTCCCGAACTTCTAGTCAAGTCTAAGATTCAAAACAAATTGAATCTTAGGTAACGCTTAACCTCATATGAAAAGTATAACAAAGAGTATATGTATGACGATATTCATTACATTTTAGCATTAACCAAGACATAGCACACACAGATGTAAGGTTACAACAATACATAAGCACACAACAGATGTAATGTCAACACAACAACAAGACATAGCACACAAAGACATGTAAAGTTATCTATACAAATCCATGTATAGTTGTATAGTCTGCACCACCGTGCCACGATGTACACTCGTGTCCTCGCCGCTAGGAAAACAATCTCACGGCATTATCAAGACTATAACCCGTATCGTTCGAATGTATATAAAAACGGTGATTCAAGACAGAGTCTTAACCACGGTGCATGACCCAAGACCAAGTCTTGTCCATGACTCTATGAAATCATTCCATCTCATACATGCATACAAGTCATATCGAGTTAAAGTTCGTACGCGAACGTACCTTCCTTCGTGTGAATAGTAATTTACTATTCATGTATATACGGTACTATTCATAAATACGGCACTATGAATAGTAATATTCCCGTCCTTCAAATCTGACTCCGGAATCCTCGGATATCCTAACATATTACCATATTGCTTAGAATAATATCCAAAAGGTTAATTTACCTTTCTACCCTTGGTGGATTTGTTATTACCATTTTGCCATTACATTTTATTTAATAAAAACGCTACTTTCAGCATTATGGCCAGATTTACTTCTAACTTTGAAAATTCATAAGTAATTCTAGAAAACTCGAAACGAGGATCCGTAAAATTCCCGGAATCCTTAGGATGTCTACTTTTGTGGAAAAATACTGTTTCTTGCCCAGATTTTATGAATAGTTCCCAGTTTTCACGTGTTCATCTTCTGCCCAGAAAATTTCCAGAAAACGTAGCCCAACTTTGGACATTTTTATCTTCTAGCACAGAACTCGAAATAATACATTCTAGGTATATTTGAAAAGGTATATATGTCTACTTTAACCATGAAGTTTCTCAGAATTTTAGAACTTCATCTTCAATATAAAATACTGACGTTTTTACCCCGACTTCAAAAATTGCTTACCGATAAAATTTCGCGAGTTTCGCTACTTTATGATTAGCTTCCAAAAATTCTGCTATATAATCTTTTCCATCATTTTTTCGAAATAAAACAATTTCTAACCATAAAAACATGAAAATAAAATTACTCTAGCATATTTAAGATCAAAGCAACTTCTATCTATGAATTTAAAACTAGAACTCAAGAACTAGAGAACTTACCCTTAGCTTGAAGAACCTTGCTACTACTTCTTCCTTGCTCCAAGAACTTCACTCTACTCACTCTCTAATCTTAAAATCAGATGCTTTGAGCTGATTTTGGTGTGAAGAATATGAAGAGAAGAGTCTTCTATTTATAGAAGAAATTCAAGGCTATTCCAACTACATTTCTTCCTTAACCAAACATTCCTTATAAACCAAACACTCTTCTTCCATCTACCAAAAACTACCATTCTAATTACCTATTCCATCCACCAAAAACTACCATTCCACTTACCTATTCCATCCACCAAAAACTACCATTTAATATTTATTTGCAAATATTAAATAAGTATTGGAAAATAAAATCCTTAATTCCATATAAGAATTTCTTCCATAATTAACTCTCTAGGTCATAAAATATTGGTTCTAAAATTTCTAGACCAAAAAGTATCCTCTAACTATTTTTCCTTGAATTATTGGGAAAATAGGCCTCAAAATCCAGAAAATAGCTTTAAAACTATTTAGGCCAAATTTTCATAATAAATTCCCATAAAACATTTCTTGTTTCCAAATTCAAAGATTTGGGATATTACATTCCTTCTTTTGGTTATAAATTAATTACCTTTTTATGTGCTATTTATATCATATTAAATAGCACCAAAATAATGTCTCATAATTAATCATTCGTTAATTAATTCCAAAGTGGAATTTGAATGAAAATATAATCAATAGATTATAATTTCTTGAGACAAATATTCACCTTTGTATTTAATATGTATTATTTATCAAAATATAGTATTTATGATAAATAGGAATTTTAGGGTATTACATTCCTCCCCTCGTTAAATAAAATTTCGCCCTCGAAATTTGATCGTAAAATCTTGGAGAAAAACTCTAGACGTCTCGTCTATTCCGTTACTATGCATGCTTAACTAGCACACACCCTAATCTCATTCATATTGTACCCAGGTATAGTATCAAAACACAGGATCCACTGATCCATTCTCTCAGTGTTTGGTTATGCAGGTCTCACTGCCTGACTCATTTAGCCTCTTGGCTTAACACATATTGGCCTTCCGGCTCAAATTATTACCACAACACAGGAGATTCTAGCCTCATTACCTAGGAAATTATCCTCGGTCTTAGGCATTTCAACTTTTACCGGTACAATGAATGTTTTGCCAAACTTAAGAGGTATTGTAGACATACTAGTCTAAAATCACCATGGCAACCGCATTTCACACAAGTGCTTATCCATTACGGTCTTATGGCCTAGGGACACCGCCCGTGCACACTTGCACACCAGGTCTTATTGCCTCAAGCATCTGCTCGTCTATTTCATCTGAGTCTTTCCCACTCAAGCTCTCAGACTACTTTCACTTAGCACTAAAGCTGACAACTACTATCTGGCTTAACTAGTTCAGTGTTCTAGACCTTTCTAATAGTTTCTGTTCCAAATTTTCCAACTACACCGCTTTTCAACACAATAGCATTGACAAATCGTCGCTACCCAAAAACCATTATGTTGTCTCATTTTCAAATTTTCAAACATTGAAAATTTTCCGTGGTCTCAGTACATTTCATAATCTGCACTATACCAAAAAGTAATAGTGCTATCATTTTCAAACTTAATCGCTGCCATAACAAATTCATGAAGATACATTCACTACCGGAGCGGTTTCAAAAACTTTTACTACCGGTATATATCTTTAAGAGGGATAACTCATTTTACAAAATTCAAATAAAAGGCACACACCACCACTTTGCCCTGGCTTACCAGGACATATCCCAATCCTTTCATACAAACCATCACAGTGATAACGCATCTGCCGACCGATGTGGGAGAATTTCCATCCCCCACAAGGGCCCCAGTGTCCACACTAGCATATATAATAAAGGTTCTCCACCGCTTTCCCAAATCAAACCTAGTTCGTAGTCACGCCACTACCGTGCACCGCTTTCCCTCAACCGAGTTCGTAATCACGGCTACCATTGTGCATCGCTTTCCCGGTCAAGTTAGTCCGTAGTCACGGCCACCACCGTGCACCGCTTTCCCAATTGACCAGTTCGTAATCACGGTTAATGCCGCCCAACAACACGAAATATGCGCCCCTTTAAGGCGGAACTACTCAGATTGGGAATATTAACCATTGGTGCGAGTGTCAACCTCTCATATCCCATCAAACAAATTTTCAATTCAAATGAGCTTTATAACCGCCGCCGATTTCAAACACTTTAAAACATCCGGCAAGACCCAAGAAACCGTGTATATCTACAACAACTTCGTCCTTCCCGTTCGTACTCATTTTACCACAACACATTTGAAAACTCGTTTCAAACTTTGGGTTTTAACAAAAACCCCTTTTTTAAGACAACATCATTTCAAAATAACCATCACCGTGGTCTCAAATTCTGTTGAAAATATTTCTCTCGAAAACTCAATTTCGAAAATTCATAAGTTCGAAAAATCCATTCCGAAAATTAAAAATATAGCAGGTGTATTGGTAAGTCAAAAATTCAATTTTTAAAACTATTCAGAACCGACAACTAACCTTAGAAGGTCATTACTAACTAACGCATTTGGACCTCTCGTCCTTGGCTATTCAAGCCATTCATAGAATGCTCGTCTATTCTTCTTTAGTCTCTCGGGCTATTCGTTTTGGTGTGCGATTTCGTTTCATGAAACTCATTCATTTATAGACATCCGATCTTTCGCACCTTTGATATTGGTTCGTTTCCAGGCATCAACCAACCAGTGAATTCAACTTCCCATACTGGTGGTAATTCGCTGAGAGCTTCTAGAAACATCTCATAAAATTTGTTCACAACTAGAATGTCTTCTAGTGCAAGTTTTGTTCCTGCCGGAATACCATAGCACAATATATGCTATATAGCGCTAGAGGACTCTATGGCGATATATTGGATTACGAAAACCTTCCCTTTAGGGAACCGATTAGATATGGGACTTGCTATAATGTACTTACCTAGAGAATCGATATCGATAGTTCTACTTTATGGTTCGTTGTCATGGCGGCGCACCTTACGGCTTGTCATCACGGTGGCTCGCTCTACGGCACTTTACTCGGTGCTTCACACGTCTTTTATGACTGGTTAGCTTCTCCGGTCAAGCATCCTTTGTAGGTAAAACCTCCTCGATCAGAACTCCCCGTAGGTAGCCTTCTCCAATCAAAACTTTCCACAAGTAGCGTCAGTTGATCGTCTCTGAATCATTATAACAAGAACTCATATCTCTATCAGGTTCCTACCTTTTAGTGGTTTCGTAATCTACTGTCTCTATGTTTGCCATCTTATCCAGGGTCATTCTATTCGTGGATGTCACTATCCATTTACCTCCAGGCATAATCCTTAGCTTAACTTTCTCTATCGAGTAATCACCCTCTTCTTAGGGAATTTATTTACCACTAATATCTCTACGGTTATTGGTCCCACCTTGAAACTATAACCCATGGCTACTAAGGTTCTATCTCCTTTGTAGTAATGAAGTACCTGACTTGTCATCTCACGCAAATCTTGAATGATGGTCACTTTCCTTTTGAAGTCAAGGTCCTTCGTAAAGTGTTCTCGATCAAGTCACGTAAATCATTCACAACCGGTACATGTACTCTTCTAAATGCACGATGAGATGTCTCGTGAAGAGAAATTTGGACGCACAATGTTTAAAATGTTAAACACCTTTTTGACATGATTTTGATATAACGTCCCAAACAACTCAACTTTTCGAGGAGTTTGCACTTTGTTAAGGGACTTACTCTCGTGCGTTGAACCTAAGGTAATCTCACTCATACTTTCTCGGGATTCCAACTCTCGTGTACTTGGAACATAAGAAATGCTCGGTCATATCTTGACCTAAGCACTATCTCGCTTTAAGTCTATCATATATTCTCACGGTATCCCAAAGGATTACTATGTTTCATACCTCACGGTATTCGGGCTTTAGCTCAAAGGATCTCATCCTTATGCTACATCCCAGGGGTTAAAAATCCTGAGATTTCTCTCGCCTAAGCATGCTTAACTTCATAACGTCTGTCAGATCTAAGGTACTAATACCGATACACATACCACTTCATACCGACAACTCTCATAGGTACTAGTACGACATATGTGCCTCCCCGTAAATATTGGGTACTTTCCCTTTCCTATCGTTACACCTTTTTATGTAATGGACCACCACCATCAAAGATTTAGTCAAAGACCTCCATCCCCGGAACCACACTCGTTGTACGCATGATGTCCGGCCTTTAGTAGCGGGGACTTTTTTTTTTTTTTTTTTTTTTAGTACTTAGTAGGTTTTCTGTTCCTACAAGGAAACTTAAGTAGTAAGTTACTATTCTTACCGGAAGACTTTTATCCGAGAAGCCACTTTGTTTTCACGAGACAAACCTAAACAATAGGTTACCGTTTATTGGAAGACCTAGGTAGTATTGTCTTCTAAGTACAACTATCACTTTTGTTTCGGGAATTTCATTCAGACTTCGATTTCCATATCAGAAGTCTTAGAGTTTTTCAGAAACTCTAACCTTTCCTTAGGGTTTTTGTTTTATTGTATCACAAAACCAGTATTATATCGCACTCTTGTTTTTGTTGTTCATACAATGCTCTTGAGACTAGCTGTGAAGCTAGCTCTGATACCAAAATTGTAACACCCCAAATTCCGTAGCATAAATCGTGTCGGTGACACGTGGTTTTATAAAAAATTCATCAGAGTTTTGAGGTGCTACAGCTTAGCGTAATGCGGAAACGGAGAGCATGTACTAAAAATTTGAACAATTGAGTGATCGATATAAAAATACTCGACATATGCCGATGCCTCGACGTATACCGATATATTATAAATTTCCCGAAGGATTGTTCATGTGATACAAAGAATACAAAACTTTATAATTACAATTCTTACATGTAACTATACCCTCTTCAAACCAAGCCTTGAGTAGACTTGGGGCATAGAACCTAACTCAGTTAAATCATCTCATTTGGCCAGCCGGGTAGGTCTAGTGGAAGTCTCACCGTGCTAGCGATCGATTGATGAACCACATGACGACCCTTCTAGTTTAAGCACCAAATGATGTGAAGTAACTTTATTAGATTCATGCCGTAAGTGGTAGGTTCTGTTCACTTTCTTCCCGCATTTCCTTTGACCGGTGCCTCCTCACGGCTCCGTCCATTAATGCTCCTTCTCATGGCTCCTATTCACAATGTCTTCATAAATCCCGGTTCCTTTCCTGAACTTCTAGTCAAGTCTAAGATTCAAAACAAATTGAATCTTAGGTAACAGTTAACCTCATATGAAAAGTATAACAGTATATGTATGACAGATATTCATTACATTTTAGCATTAACCAATACATAGCACACAGCAGATGTAAGGTTACAACAATACATAAGCACACAGCAGATGTAATGTCAACACAACAACAAGACATAGCACACAAAGACATGTAAAGTTATCTATACAAATCCATGTATAGTTGTATAGTCGCACCACGTGCCACGATGTACACTCGTGTCCTCGCGCTAGGAAAACAATCTCACGGCATTATCAAGACTATAACCCGTATCAAGTTCGAATGTATATAAACGGTGATTCAAGACACAAGTCTTAACCACGGTGCATGACCCAAGACCAAGTCTTGTCCATGACTCTATGAAATCATTCCATCTCATACATGCATACAAGTCATATCGAGTTAAAGTTACGTACGCGAACGTACCTTCCTTCGTGTGAATAGTAATTTACTATTCATGTATACGGTACTATTCATAAATACGGCACTATGAATAGTAATATTCCCGTCCTTCAAATCGACTCCGGAATCCTCGGATATCCTAACATATTACCATATTGCTTAGA
This sequence comes from Acacia melanoxylon, assembly GCA_019022615.1. Taxonomy (NCBI): domain Eukaryota; kingdom Viridiplantae; phylum Streptophyta; class Magnoliopsida; order Fabales; family Fabaceae; genus Acacia; species Acacia melanoxylon. The sequence continues at coordinate 386,049 of JAFJYJ010000037.1, forward strand.
ATAATATCCAAAAGGTTAATTTACCTTTCTACCCTTGGTGGATTTGTTATTACCATTTTGCCATTACATTTTATTTAATAAAAACGCTACTTTCAGCATTATGGCCAGATTTACTTCTAACTTTGAAAATTCATAAGTAATTCTAGAAAACTCGAAACGAGGATCCGTAAAATTCCCCGGAATCCTTAGGATGTCTACTTTTGTGGAAAAATACTGTTTCTTGCCCAGATTTTATGAATAGTTCCCAGTTTTCACGTGTTCATCTTCTGCCCAGAAAATTTCCAGAAAACGTAGCCCAACTTTGGACATTTTTATCTTCTAGCACAGAACTCGAAATAATACATTCTAGGTATATTTGAAAAGGTATATATGTCTACTTTAACCATGAAGTTTCTCAGAATTTTAGAACTTCATCTTCAATATAAAATACTGACGTTTTTACCCCTGACTTCAAAAATTGCTTACCGATAAAATTTCGCCAGAGTTTCGCTACTTTATGATTAGCTTCCAAAAATTCTGCTATATAATCTTTTCCATCATTTTTTCGAAATAAAACAATTTCTAACCATAAAAACATGAAAATAAAATTACTCTAGCATATTTAAGATCAAAGCAACTTCTATCTATGAATTTAAAACTAGAACTCAAGAACTAGAGAACTTACCCTTAGCTTGAAGAACCTTGCTACTACTTCTTCCTTGCTCCAAGAACTTCACTCTACTCACTCTCTAATCTTAAAATCAGAGCTTTGAGCTGATTTTGGTGTGAAGAATATGAAGAGAAGAGTCTTCTATTTATAGAAGAAATTCAAGGCTATTCCAACTACATTTCTTCCTTAACCAAACATTCCTTATAAACCAAACACTCTTCTTCCATCTACCAAAAACTACCATTCTAATTACCTATTCCATCCACCAAAAACTACCATTCCACTTACCTATTCCATCCACCAAAAACTACCATTTAATATTTATTTGCAAATATTAAATAAGTATTGGAAAATAAAATCCTTAATTCCATATAAGAATTTCTTCCATAATTAACTCTCTAGGTCATAAAATATTGGTTCTAAAATTTCTAGACCAAAAAGTATCCTCTAACTATTTTTCCTTGAATTATTGGGAAAATAGGCCTCAAAATCCGAAAATAGCTTTAAAACTATTTAGGCCAAATTTTCATAATAAATTCCCATAAAACATTTCTTGTTTCCAAATTCAAAGATTTGGGATATTACATTCCTTCTTTGGTTATAAATTAATTACATTTTTATGTGCTATTTATATCATATTAAATAGCACCAAAATAATGTCTCATAATTAATCATTCGTTAATTAATTCCAAAGTGGAATTTGAATGAAAATATAATCAATAGATTATAATTTCTTGAGACAAATATTCACCTTTGTATTTAATATGTATTATTTATCAAAATATAGTATTTATGATAAATAGGAATTTTAGGGTATTACAAAAAGAACCCGTTGGATATTTCTTCTCGGATCAAACCACCAGCCCCTATTTAGATACCCGCGTGCTCTACGTTCCCCCATATCTTCACGTTGCCTTAACCGAGAGAGAGGGAGAGGGAGAGACCGAGAGTGAGAGACAGAAAAACTAGAAGGAGAAAGAGAGAAAACGTTGGAGCTGTGTGGGGGTGCGCTCTGTTTAAACCAGCAGAAAACAGAGGTGACTGTGTCCGGCGAAGGTCACGTTGAGCAAGCCTGAAACGAAGGTAATCATCGGGTCCCTCTTCTTTCTTGTTTTCATGATTCCCAACATGAGTTTTGAATGTGAAACCATGAAAATAAGCCATGGGAGTTTGCTTAGAAAAACAGGGGTTGTTCTATATGCTTCGATCCATGCTGGTTGGCTTGTCGTTGCACTTTGGAAGGAAAGAGTGGAAACTTGGTTGTCATGTGTGTGTACCTCGTTGCAATGAAGAAGAGGAAGTGATACTAATTTATAGATAGATGTGCTTCTAAATTAGGAGTATATGTATATACAGATCATCGGGTGTGAAAGAAAAAAATAAAATAAAAAACAAAAAACAAAAATAGGATAGATATATTCACATGCTGCTTTTTTATATATATATATATATATATATATATATATATATATATAGAGGAAGAGAAGGATTTTGTTGCTCCTGTGTGTATGTGTTTGTAAATGCATAAGAGGGAGAAAAAGAAACTTGCGTCATATGCGTGAGTATATGTAAGATGATTTTTAAAGTTTTAGTTGCTGTTTGGGTTTTGAATAAGATTAGCTACAACTTTTTTTAAAAAAAAGTTGCTATTTTATATGATTTGTGAAAAATAAGAAGGAGGGTTTTGCAAACACGTAAGTGTGTGTGTGTATATACCCTTGTATTTAGGGAATTCAAAATACAAAAAAGATAGAATCTATTCAACTTACTCCTATATAATAGGATCTAATCTAGCTCATTCCTATATTATTTCATTTTTTAATATTATTTACAAATATAGATATATGATATAAAATATATTTTTATGTTTTTAATATTTATTTAATTTCCTAAGTTAAAGTGTTGAAATAAACTCTTAGAGGTTAAAATACTTGTAGAGAAATAATAATAAATAGTAAGAAAATAATTAATTATTATTATTATTATTAAATAGGAACACACCGACATTTAGTCGACTAACCCACTTGGGTTAGTCGACTAAATCGCGAGGGCTTTCAAAAAATTCAACTTCCCACGTTTTAGTCGACTAAACATTGGTTTAGTCGACTAAAGAGTGGCACATTGGGAAATATTTTAAAAAATGTGGCAAATTGGTAATTAATTATTTAAAAAGTGGCAAATAGGAAAAAAACCACTTTTATTGCTTCATAAGAATTTAGGATAAGCTATTAATTAAGTCATTAATTTTATGTGCTTAGGGGCAAAATAGTTTTTGTCTCTTCTAACAAGTGTACTTTTCGATATTTAAACTTATCACTCCTGCCTTATTTATAAGTCTCTTTTGACCAAATCACATATACCAAAGAGAGATAGTTAACTCAATGATTATGGAATGAATTTTTAGCTTTGCCCTCATTTATAAATGAGTATCTTTCAACTTTTTCTTCTCTCTCTATTTTCATTGGTACAATTAATGGGCAAAATTGTTATAATCTCATTTATTACCTGAAAGAAAATTTATAAATAGAACCAGAGTGGTATATCTCCTTCTTACGAGTGGGGCTGCGCTTACCACATCAACCTATATCATATTTTACTCATGTTTAAATAGGGAAAAAAATCAATTTCATTCCCGCACATAGTTAATAACTTTAAACAAGGGTCATATTTTTTTTTTTTTAAAAAAAAAACTTAATTAATACTCTACTAATTGTTGTACTATATTCCTACAAAAAAAAAAATTATATCGTATGATAAAGGGCCATGGAATTGCTTAATTTGCTATGTTCTTAATCCAAACTCATCAAATCCCAACTTTATGTCACATCGGAATGTTAGTTCGTCATGACTTTCAATTTCTATTAAAAGAACCCATTATCCAACTCAGAGACATATTTAAGCCATTTTCTATTGCATGAGATTTGAGGAAAATGACTAGAAATTCTATACTACCTCTAGTCTTAATTATATGACATATTTAACCGATTTTGAAGGGATTAAGGATAGAAGTTAAATTAGTTAATTTTACTCATTTTTCTAAAATGCCCTTATATAAATTTTGCATTTCGATTACCTTGTTGATTTCACATAATCCTTCATTTACATCTGAACTCTCAAATGAAAGTATCAATAGGAGTATTTTATGAAGAAATTAATAAAAAAAAATAGAATATTTTCCTATAATTAGGACCAAAACCAATTCTTAAATATTGTCTTATAATTAGGACTGGAGGGAGTACCTTTTATTGGGTTTTCTATTGCAAACAAAAAAAAAAGGTCTGGTCACCATAAGTAGAGATGAGGTATGATTTTTATGATATTGAGGAGGATGTTATTTGTTTTTATGGAAGTAGCAAAAATACCTATAAACTTATGCTTAATGTGCAAAAATATTCATTAACTTTTCTTTAGTATAAAAATACCCATGAGCTTTTAAAATTAAAGCAAGATAAAATCATATATGGTTAAGGGGCAATTTTGTCCTTGAAGTTTTTACCAAGGGGTAATTTTGTCCTAACTGTTAGTTAACCATATATGCCGAGTTGGTAGTCTATATGTCATCCACATTATTTTTGTTAAGGTGCAAATTTGTGCCGGAAGTCCATATGTCATTTACTTCATTTTTTTAAAGTTAGATTTAAAATTTTTGGAGCAGATTTGTACCTTAACAAAAATGATGTGGATGACATGTGTTTAACGATTGTGTCATTCATGCTTCAATTTTTAAAATTTATGGGTATTTTAATATCCCAAAACTCCATATTTTTGCACATTGGGTACAAATTTATGGATATTTTTTCACCTTAAACATTTTTTATTAATAGTAAGCTCACTTGCTGGTCTGTTTTTTTCTTAAATAAAAATATATGCTCTTTGATGTTACTGAATACAAATATTATTACGCTCGTATCGTATAGACAGAATTTCTTTCCGGGTAATTTTATTTATTTATAAGGTTAGAAACTATTTTATTTAAAAAAGATTAAACTTACAACCTCCCACTGACAAGTAATCTTTCATATAATCAAGCTATATATAAGGTTATTGGCTACCTAAGCACTTCTAATATAAAAACATAATAATTGCAACTTTTGCATCTATTGTACTCTTATTATCCAATTTATAAATCACTTCCAACATATTTTACCAAAATTAAGAAAAACCTTGAAAATCAATAATTATGTCTTAAAGTTTAATAAGTTTCCAACTCTGCCCCTATTACACATACATATATATTTTGCTTCTATTTTAATAACATACATTAACATTTAATAGGATGTAAATTAATAAATTTATAAGGAAAAAGAATCATGACATGCCTTATAAATATGACCAAAAAAATCATTTTTTTTTTGCTAAGCTCCTATTTAAGCATTGTTGGACACTAAATGTGAGTACCTCTCCCAATAGAAATTTGAACCATGGTATGTCATGTTTTGAGAGACTAGCCCTTCCACTACATCTAACTCCATTGGTTAAATTTCATTCTTTCTCTTCTTTATAAAAAGGACAAGAGAAGTAAGATTTTGTGTTGCTTGTATGTGATTGGATGAAGGATTCTTACCTTTAAATGGGGGCCTTTTTATGAGAAAAACATATATGGGGCTAATTTTCAAAAGTGTCCATGATACCATGGGCGGTGGAGTTCTTCCAAATTCCAATAACTTTATTGTGTTAGATAATATCCTCACAAAGATGACATTACAGACACCAACAAAGTCATTGGGACCAAGAAAATTCCCTAGAGATAGGAAATTGATCCATAAGACTGAGATACCATGAACTTAGTGAACTCAAACCAAAATGCTTCAAGATCTTAGTCCAGGTAAGGCCTCATTCATTCATCTCGCAAGGCCATGTTAGGACATCAGTATTTACTCATTAGGAAAGTTTCACCTAAGTATGTGATCTCTCAACATCACTCATGGATCGTTGGTCATATTCTTTTTGGTGCATAGGACTCTCTTAGAAGAGGCAAGTGCAAAACATACTTGAATCTCTGGAGAAAAACGTAAGAGATTATAAACTCAGGTTTTTAGGAGAAAGAAGCTTAGAAGAAACTCATAACACACTTCTATTTTTATGAGAAATTAATACATTACACTCTGCCTTCTCCAAAGTAGAGCTCTTCCTTATATAGACTCCTTGACTCACAATAGGACAACAAACAAATTATTATATGTTACAGACAAATGGTCCCATTTAAACAATTTACAAACACATAGCAAACCTTTAGACTCATAAATGCACCAAAAGTAGAACTTAGTGACATATAGCTCATAGTGGACTCTGACACGTAACAACTAAAAGTGTAACTTAGTGTCTTCCAGCTCAAAAGCGTATGAAAAGCATAACTTAGTGGCTTCCAACTCAAAAGAATTACTGAGCAAGCACACCTTTTTATGACTTCACTTTAACCTTTGCAAATGCGCTCGTGATTATCATCAGGAGATAGGTTAAAGTAATAATCATCATATGGTGGATTAGTGAAGTAGGTACACTTTTGTTGATCTTCTTGTGAACAATACTCTGGATAATCCTGCTGAGTGGTCTGACTAGAACAACTTTCTTGGAGCTGGGTGTCAAACTGGTATGGATCTAAGGATTCTCCAGGTAGAGCATAATTGAGTACCTTGACTGGTCATGGTGCCTTGGTAGATAGGATATAACTGTGAGGGAGTAAGATCTAAGAACGCTTCATACGAAGGAGGTCTTATTGAGAGGTAATGGATTTGTGTTGGGTCTATAGGCTAGCTTTCTTCAGGAATTGGACTTGAAATGGTATACTCATTATTTGGGAATTCATTGAGTTGTCTCAAATATTTTCCTATTTGGATTAATATTTATTTTTCTAGAGTTGTCCAATTATCAGAAGTCTTCTTGAGTATGACATTGTTCTCCGAGTAGAGAACATTGTCTTCACTTAGGCTATAAGACATGTGAAGTGAAAAAAGACAGTAACATCTTTTTTGTTTGGATTTTGGGATATTCCACAGATGATAATCATTGAGGACATTGATCAGTTTGCTTCTCCAGAAAGACATGGGTGCAAAGAGTTGAAGAAGGTAGCAAGGTGAGAGTTTTCATTGTCAGCGTCACAAAGGTAGTGATAGATAAGAAGGTGGAATGACAATGGCATATGCATATGCATAGGCATAGAGAGTGGAGAGGCACTAGAGATACCAAAAGAATTCTTTAGGGATGAGTCCCCAGATTAAAGGGATCATTAGGTATTGAGTGTCAAAGTCAAAATGGCCAGGATATGGCTAAATTTGAGTATTGACAAGAAATAGGTGGAGCCAATAGAAAAGGTTCTTCTTGGTTGCAGGAACTATATCAAGCACTGAATAAGGGTTGAATCATGGGGAAAAACAATGGCTTTGGTAAAGTGAGGCATGGATAAAGGTATTTTTGAAATGGTGAGGATATAAAGTGGGTGGTTAGAAGAAGGCTCAATGGGTTGGATATTCTTTTGGGGACTTGAGAGAAAATCAACAACTGTATTATGGTGACCCTTGATATGTTGAACTATAAATTTATAGCAAGATCTTTCCATCTGAGTAGCTGGCTATCGGGCAAACCTTTCTTCTTAGGGTCTAACATCTTTGGAAAAGATATATTATCCATTTATACCATAAAATGGTGAGGGCTGAGGTGGAAACTGAACATTTCAATGCCATTTTTTTCCACAAGGATGGTGGCCTGATAATGTTTCTCTGACCTTTTGAATTGGCCATCAGCATGCCCATAGTGATAGCACTTTCCTTCTATCTCTTCTATAAGGATAGCTCCTCAAAAATCATTACTAGTATCAGTTTGCAAGATTCTTTTGCCTTTGTCAGGAATCTTAAGTGAAGGTGGCTGTTAAACAATTCTTTTGAGAAATTAGATTGCTTTAGTTGGTCTATTCCCCAATGAGGTGGATTCTTTTTCAGAAGTTTGAACAATTGTCTTGTGTGATTATACAAATGAAAAATAAAGTCTCTGATGTAATTGATTATCCCCAAGAATTGTTCAATCTTCTTCATTGTTAAGTTTTCATTTGCAAAATTGAGTAGCTCCTTAGCAATATGTGATCTAGGCTGGTATTGGCCATTTTCAAAAATCATCTTGAGGAATTCTACTTCGGTGAGACCAATATCCCCTTTTTTGGCAAATAGTAAGAAATCTTATGTTTTTATTGAGTGGGCCCTGCGTTATGTTTTTAGATTCAAAAATACCCATGAACTTTTACTCAAAATGCACTCAGCATCATATGCTTCTTGGAGGTGCAAAAAACTGATGAATTTTCAAAATCAAAGAAACAATACCATCACCGATGCCTAAATGGACGTTACTTTTCAAGTAGGACCCACTCTATTAAAAAATAAAAATCCTAGCTTTTGTAATTTCCCCTAATTACCCTTGACTTCTCTCTTAGGTCACAGACTCTTCTTTTTTTCCCATCTTGTCTCTGCATTTTCTTTTCAGACGATGATGTGACGGCAGTGGCATTTCTTCGCTCTACCTTGCAGTTCTGAATTAATGAAGTCATCCCTGCAAGCTCTCCTTCTAGATCCGCCAAATGATCCTCCACCTCTGTCTCATCACTTTTACTCGTGGTTGGCATTATCGACTTTCTCTCTTCTTCCTTATTATAGTGGCTAGTCTCTCTTCTTCCTTCACTTGGTGGTCAGTGCTCTCCTCTTCTTCGTCTTCATCTTGATCTCATTTGGTGGTGGCTAACCCACATCGAGTCACAATCACTCACACACACGCTCTGCTTGATTCTCGATCACGCCATAGTTGTGTCACCACTCTTTTCCACACCGTCAACTCTCATATGTGTTTTGCTAGCCACCATCTCTTCTTACTTTAAGTCTTCGACTCACAAGTCTCAAACAATTACCCAACACCCCTTGTTCTTCGATTTTGGTACTTTCTTTTTAACATTCATTTTGCAGACAATATTTCTAGGTGAATCTAGTTAAAGTATCTTTTAGAGTAATGCTCATTGCTTTACTTTGGGATTTCTTGTGCTCATTTGGAATAGGCCTTAGCCTTTTAATTTACGTGAATAAGTACTTTTGGATCCCAAAAGTGATCCCTTCTTATTTTAATTGATCGTTCCCAAGATCATTTAGGTGATGTTGTTTATGTTGAACATGTGGAGGATTTGTAACCCAAGAGTAGGGATGTCCAAAAAACTTGACAGTTGAGGCAGTTTGACCCGGTTCGACCCGACATGGTCTCGATGGAAATAGTTGGCCTGAGACAGTTTCGAGCATATCATACCAGATTGGTTGGTCGAGCTAGACTGGACCTCGAGCCAGGGGCTCATACCACTTGGTCTGGTCCAGTCTTGCCATAATTGTTTTTAATTTATTAAATCGCCACCTCTGTGTGCCAGCATAGTTAAGTCATGAAGTCTCATATCTGCTCCTTTGGAATCGACCTCAACTCTTTCAGGCTTAGGGTCTCACCTCTCGCCTATCATTCTTTGTCTCTCGAGTCTCGACCTCAGCTCTCAATCTCACTTGTTGTCTCACGACCTCAGCCAGTGACTCCAGATCAGACCTTAAAGGAGGGCAACACTTTATGAAGAGTATACCAGATCTAGGATCAAGCATAGCGGCGAGGGTAGAGGAGGGCAACACCAGAGGAAAAATAGGGGAGTTAGAGAGAGTAGATCAGATCTGGGATTAGGCATGACAGCGAGGGCAGAGGAGGGCAACACAAGATGGTGTCTCTGGGGCATGACAGCTCTTGTCACCGGCGGCACTCATGGAATTGGGTCCCTTATCTCGCTCTCGCGTCTCCGACACTACCAAAGCAACATCCTCAATGGGACAACGCTTATCAAAAGCGTCGTAGCCGCCGTTGGAAGCCTTCTCGGTGTCGGGAAACTTCTGGGAGTTGTTGAGCTTGGATGCCATTGAAGGAAGTTGAAGAAGATAGAAGAAAGGAAAGGCCAAAATGGGAATAAGAAAATGGTAACTTGGTAAGTTAGGTAAGAGGGGAAAAAAGAAAAAGAGAGAGAGAAATAGAGTTAAAGTCATTTTCCTATGAGCCATAATGATGATTATTGATTGGTCAACACTCCCATAAAGTCATTTTCCTGCACGTGAATCCACTGAGGCACGGATCGATCCATGCAAAAGAAAAATAAAAAAGGTTCTGGGCTTCCTGGACTGGTCTAAGCAGTCCATTAACAAAAGTGAGGCAAAGTAGAATTTCATGAATCACACTAATAATGGACTTGGTATTCATCTGATATCATGCGCTTCTAGTTAAAGGATTGCACAAGCAAAACATGAAATCCAGGTCAATATTGACTTGGAATTCAGCACAGTTAACCTTCAGTACTATATAATAAATACATTCAAATTATAGTATAACACAATCCAAGCTAGATGATATGAGAAGATGGTGCATGATTAAATTTTAAGACAAGGAAAGTGAGTATGTGTTAAAGTTTCGTTCGGAAAAAGGTAGAGAAATTGTTTACCATATACATCACAGCGAGAACCAAGGGAAAAAGTGATTACTCAATTCGCTTGGAGAAAGAAAATAAAATGAAGCGACAGAGAGAGGTAACAATTACTGACTTCCAGTCATGCTGAGGGAAATGCCAGAATGGAGTTGGAGTTGAGAAATTGGGGGGACGTGGGTTGGAAGGGTTCACATTTCATGTTTATCCAAAAAGATGAGCATGTAGTGTTCATCCTTCTAATTTTGGGGTGAGACCAATTTTTTTAATTTTTTTATTTATTTGGATTAAATTTTATGTTTCACTTTAATTTTTTTTTTTTTACACCCAGTATATCAAATTAATTAATTTTTAGTCTTACATTTAGAAATATTTTTTCTGTAAAACCAGTATTCTGAAATATCTTTTTAGTAGCACATAATATCTGAAATATTTTTTAAACATAATATCTTAAGTTAATTAATTTTTAGTGTATGGAGTATTTTTTGAAAAAATAAAAAAGCGCATTTTATTTGGAGATCACCATGAAACGTGGATTCCAAGTTGAAGAGGGAAAGAGGGTGGGGTTTTGGGACGTGACTTTGGTCCTATGCAGGTTACCATCTGCGTCCTTTGCACAAAATTGAGTTGTTCCCTCTTTTTTTTTCGTTCGTTAAAAAAAAAAAAATACTCCAGACACTGATTAATACTTAAAAGATATTAAAAAATATATTTTAGGATATTGACGGTATATTTTATGATCATGAAAAATTATCTTAAGATCTTGAAAAAATATTTCAAGATACTGAATGATACTAAAAAATATAATTGAGGATACTAAACTGGTTTGAAAAAAGACTTCATGATCTTGAAAAATTATTTTAGGATATTGAAAAAATATCCTGAAATATATTTTTAGTATCAATCAGCATCTGAAATATTTTTTTTAAGATACTAAAATAATTTTTCAAGATCATGAAGTATTTTTTCAAGACCATCAATATCTTCAAGTATCTTTTAATACCAATTAATACTCTGAAATATTTTTTTCAAGATGATTACGTATTTTTCCAGTACCGATTTATATCATAAAGTATGTTTTTAATATCTTTTAAGTACTAGTAAGTGACTGAAATATTTTCCCAAAAAACAAAAAAAGGGAACAACTTAGTTTTTGGCCCAAAACGGCGTCCTTTAATGCAAAGGACTGCAGCGGATGTTAACCAGCATAAAACCAAAGCCGTGTCGTGGGGTTTTGAGCTTTGAGAGACAAAAGCCTTTTTTAAATAATTATTTAAAAACAATAACATGGGGCCCACTCAACAAAAACTAACGGAAAGACATTGCATTTTTGCTCCTTTTTATAAGTTTCTATGAGTTTTTTTCCACATAAATAAAGTTCATGGTGTAATGCTTCACCCTTTTATAGCATTTTTTTAGCTTCATCTATTTATTTAACTTCCTAAATTTCTTCAAATTAGTCAAGTGACTTTTATATTAAGCACAACATGAAGTACGGAGTATTATTATTTACCAGTTTTGCATAATAGTATAAGTATACATTTAGCTAGTCAAAATACTAAGAACATTAATTAATTTATTTAATGTTGTCATGCTCCAACTAATTGAGAGAAAGTTTTGCTTAATACTAGTAGAAAGTATAAAAGTATTTTGTGAAGTCAAGTCACCCCTTCAATTTTTTATTTTATTGCTAAGTAGATTATATAATTTGTTTAAATTTCCTTCACACTTCAGATCAATTTTTGGCAAAGTTTCTGTATGACTGGGACTTCGGCAAGTGACACGTAATGATGGTGGAGGTGTGAGCTATTGATAGAGCCATAGAGGTGAAAAATAATACTCATAAATATAATATAGTTGATTTTTTTTTTAAAAAAAAGTTTAAAGAATCTAATTAAATTATTTTAGATTTTTTTTTTTCGCAAAACTAATTAATTTGACTAATAAATTGATATGTAATCTTAGGATACACAATTTTATTATATGATTATGTAGGTTATTTAGTTTCCTTAATCTCTCAAAAAAAAGTCAACTCTCTCTTATATCTTATTACCTCCGGTCCTAATTATAAGAGCTAGTTGACTTTTTTTGGAGAGATTAAGAAAGTTTAAATAAGTTACTTAATCATTTCATATGTTATATTTTCTTAGATTATATATTAGTTTATTGGTCAAATTATTTAGTTTGAAGGAAAAAATAAAAATAAAAAGACTCTAAAGTTTAATTTAATTAATTTTCCTTAACCTCTCCAAAAAGTCATCAACTAACTCTTATAATTGTGAGGAGCGAGTAATATCTTATATCTAAAGAGTGTGTGTGTATATATATATATAATTCTAGATTTTCACGTTATTTCTCTACTTATATTGTGCTCCGCTTTTGCACCGTTTGCAGATTCGCAGGAATTCCCGCTTCCTCAGGAAAAAAATCTCTGAAAAATTGCAGAACATTTTCTTTTCTCTGAAATGGGAGTAGGGAGAGAATAATGATAAATAGCAGAGCCGACCTTCAATAATGGCGAGGCCTCTGGGTAGTTATTGCTGGAATCACTGAGAGACCTATTGGGGAAGCCTCGGTGAGTATTATTATTGTGACTTGTGATCATCACAAACGTGCACATTGGATCGATTCTGATTGGCATTTTCTTCTAGGTGTTGATTTTTTCGGGTAATGCTTGGATTGTGCTTTTTCTTTCATCTTCTTTATATCATTACTGATGATGATTTTTGCCGCGTCGTTTGCTTTCGGTCACCATTGCGATGCGATTCAGACTGGCCGCTTGAACATCGTTGAAATCTTTTTGTCGGTCTGTTTTTGTCTTAGCATGGTTATCGTCGTCGATTTTCATTGCGATGATTCTTTCATTGCTCTTAAAGTAGTTGTTCCATTTATTTATTCTGTTGAGATTGTGCGAAGAACATGATGTCTTCTGGGATGTTCTTGATTATGACAATCAGATAGTGATAGCCTTGAAGCTATGTGCCAAAAGAGTTTGAAGAATTTTTCTATGGTTTCTTCTATGAAACACTACTGACGATTTGTGCTTATTTATGATAATGGTGGTGGGACTATAGTGGGTTAACATGATTGGTAACTGACTATTAGCATTAAACATCATGGCTTCCAGTAACTGTGTATTGGGATAACATGATTGTTAACTGAATAATGAGTATTAAACTTTCTGAACATGTTTGTCACTAATGATTGCTTGCAATGTTTCTAACTCCTAATATCCATGCACAATTTCTTCCGATATCAATATTCTGTCCGGGGAATCACCAGTTTATATAGGTCAAACGTATCAAACCTGAACTGTTCCTTACTTGGACAATTTCTTCTTCTGTAATTACTGCTAAGATTGATTACTTGACTATCTTGTTTATAAATTAGATGCTCTCATTTTACCAAAAAAAGAAATTAGATTATGGATGTTAAGTATCCTTGGTAAAAGGAAGGACCTAAGTATGCTACCTCTGGCATCATCTTGGCTAATTCACATAATATCTTTGCACAAATGATAATTTTTGAACTTTTTGAAAAATCTATATTATGAACTCTTGCTTTGTATGGAGTTTGAGGTAAGCCTTAGCGCCGGTTTTTCTTAACTTTTTAAAAGTGATTTTATGGCGTTCAGTATATATAAGAGGAGTTTTGTCTCGAATTGCAGAAAAATGTTTAAAAAAACACTTTTTCTTTCTTCCCAAACGAGCACTTAATGACTGATTAATGGCGCAGCTTCTCATATGTTAGTCATTCATTTTCCAAGAATGCAAATGATGTGTAGAGGGGTTTTCTTTGGGGTTACTAAGGAGTTATTATTTGGATGTGAAAAAAGATAGAGCTATTTCTTCTTTTGCATAAACATGAGATATTTTATAGACCATGTTGTATTCTTTTGTTACTTGTTCATTTAATTATTATAACATATTAACATGGCCTTATTATTGGTTTGAAGGAAGTTGGGCTTTTCAATGGCTCAAGATTCTTCCAGCACAGACTCAAATTACAAGCGCCAAGGTCTCTTGAAAGATCAAGTTCGTTTGGTTGAAAGGAAAGACTCTGATCGCTATCAGATTGTCCCAATCCATGGTCTTCTATCCTTTGATAAGGGTTTCTTTATAGTAATCCGTGCTTGCCAAATGTTAGCCCAGAAAAATGATGGAATAATATTGGTAGGTTTGGCTGGCCCTTCAGGGGCTGGTAAGACCGTATTTACAGAAAAAATACTCAACTTCATGCCCGACATTGCAGTCATTTCGATGGACAGTTACAATGATTCCAGTCGAATTGTCGATGGGAACTTTGATGGTAAGCTGTCATTTGATGCTGTTAGCATTACGTCTTGAGTGTATTTTCTGTTTTGTCTGGATGCAGTATAATAGAATTCAAGATATAGTTAGTCTCTTAGAGCAGCAAGGACATGGTTTATTCTTTCTTTTTTCTGCAATCACGAATTGGTTTTCTATATATAAGTTAAAGAATATGTTTATATGATATAGCTACAACTGACTAGCTGTGAAGGGATTATGTTTGTAATGATACTATGCAAATTATGTCGCGTATGTTAAAAATCCTGGCTTTATAAGCTCCATGCCTTTGTATTAATATTTTCATAATTTCATTATCAAATTTACGTTTTGCACAGTCAAGTTGTTTGGAATTTCAATGCATTTGTACAAGGCTGAGCCTTTTTTGTCTACTCCTTCAAGTCCCCTCTTTCTAGAGTCAGCTCCCATCTAGGTCCATTAAAGTATTGTTGAGCTGCCACAATACTTTTTATCTGTTCCATCCTGTAGCCCATTTCTGTATTGGAAATAACTTCTCAACTTCTACTCCATCCTTCTACTTAATGGGCTAGCATACGTTCAATTTTATCAGGTAATTGAGTGTCGTGAAGGTTTATGAGATTTCAATCTCACAGATGTCCATTCTTCTACCTATTATTTTATGTCTAGTACAAAGATCTAGCGTGGTTCTATAGTTATCTTGCTTGATTATCATATTCATGCTTTGCTTGCTATAACAGGTAAATGATAGCTGACAGTTTGAAGTTAAGATAATAATCTCATTGTATTTCTGTCAATTCTATCATCTCTATTTGCAGATCCACGCTTAACAGACTACGACACGCTGCTCCAAAATGTCCATGATTTGAAGGAAGGAAAATCAGTTGAGGTTCCAATCTATGATTTTAAGTCCAGTTCACGCACAGGATACAGGTTGAATTCCAAGCCATCTTTTGTATATGTAGTACGCACTCTGCATACATTGGCATACACTCTGAGCACTTGTCTTGAAGTTGAAACACATGGGCATCTTTTGAATTTTTCCCTCCAAACATGAAGGTTATTTAGTGGGAAACTGAAAATTTCACCTTTTACTAGAGTGTAAAGTCGTTGTTGGTTTTTTTGGGGTCTAAAAAGCTTTTTTTTTTTTGTTTTTTTAAAATTCAAACTAAACTTTACCAAACAAGCCATTGTGTAGACCTTTAACTTCTGTTCCACATTCTGATATCCAGAAGATACATGAACCTTAAAAATTTGTATCTAAATTGAACTGAATTGGTTTCATTATATTTGGGATCTCCACTTGTGTATGGGATCTCCATTTGTCCTTTATGGTCTTGATGCAGTTTGTCTCACAATGAAATGTACCTTGATAACAGAACAGTTGAAGTCCCCAGCTCCCGCATTGTGATCGTAGAGGGCATCTATGCATTGAGTGAGAAGTTGCGACCTCTACTGGACCTTCGAGTATCTGTCACAGGTGGAGTTCACTTGGACCTTGTCAAACGAGTAATTCGTGACATCCAACGTGCTGGCCAAGAACCTGAAGAAATTATTCATCAAATATCTGAGACGGTTGTTCACACTTTTATGTTCTATTCATCTTTTAACTAGAACTGTTAAGCTCTCCTATTTCCAGAAATTCTAAACTTCAATCTTTTGCAGGTATACCCAATGTATAAGGCCTTTATTGAACCAGATCTTCAGACAGCACATATCAAAATTGTCAACAAGTTCAATCCATTTAATGGTTTTCAAAGTCCTACCTATATATTAAAGGTTCGTGCCCAGAACAGTTCATTATGCGTGATACTGTGTGATGGAATAGTGATCAACTGTATAATTTATTCTAGTCAGCAAGGAAAGTAACTGTTGATGAAATTAAAGCTGTTCTCTCTGAAGATTATAAGGAAACAACGGAGCAGACTTATGATATATATCTTCTACCTCCTGGGGAAGATCCAGAAACTTGCCAATCATACCTCCGGATGCGGAATAAGGATGGAAAATACAGTCTAATGTTTGAGGTTTGCCTCATCTAATCTGTGCCCTTTGTTATTTAAGCCAACAGAAATAGAATCATAAGTGCAGTTCTGCATTAAAATTCACCAGTTTAAGCAGGTCCATGTATCTAGAGCTTCTATGATATATCTTTCAACAGAAAGAAAGATTGATGGATACATGAAATATGTGATGTCTCTCTGAACATATTGTTTCATAAATGTGTAGATATTAACTTGGATTTGGGACATTTAACTGTACATTTAATATTATTCCATAATAGTAGACATTGAAGCTGAATAACAGGACAAATGTGCTAGTGTATTTAATAGGCTTATTTGAATGAAAAGTTGTCCAGAATATGTGTGTATTTTTACTAGATAGGGGCTTCATCCTCTTGCATATGAAAGTAATACCTATTTTTTCCTTTTTGAAACTTTCTCTTCATGCTTGTAGAGAATATTTGGGTTAAATTTAGGTAATTCATTCCATTTTCCTTCCTGCCCTTTTTTTCCAGTCCTCCCCAAATCATTCTTTCTGCTTTCCACCCTTCCAATATAAAAGTCCTTTCATTACTCTCCAATTAGGGACATCAGACTACAGCTTCTTGTTTTTTCCTTCCCTTCTTACAAGCAATACAGCTAGGTTTAAGTACAAATGCTAGTTTCACTGTTAAATTAAATTTCAAATTCAAAACTATTAATATGTTGAAGATGCTGGTACTTTTTCCCCCCCTAAAGTTAGGAGGGCGCACAGAATTATTTTTGAGATGTTGAACAACTGATTGACTTTCCCCTCGCATAAATTGTGGGCTTTAAAAGGCTCAAAAATTTTTGCGTGATGACTTTTTCTTTCTTTCCTTTTTGTTTGACTATGATAAAACATATCTCAGACATAGTTTTGACATGCTATTTTAGGTTTCTTATGTCTTCAGCAGTTCAATTTTTCTTGGCTCTTCATGCCTCCAACATAAGTACATATTGCTTGATTCTTGGATAATGTACTTCTTACATAGTATAAACTAATTGACGGTTTATGCTTAACTTCTCAGGAATGGGTAACAGATAATCCTTTTGTCATATCACCAAGAATTACTTTTGAGGTAAGTGTGCGACTTCTGGGTGGACTGATGGCATTGGGGTACACGATCGCCGCCATCCTTAAAAGAGACAGCCATGCATACTCCGATGATAGGATTTGCGTGAAACTTGATTGGCTTGAGCAACTTAATAGACATTATGTGCAGGTACTGGCTAAAAGATGACTAGAACTTGTATCTTAGTACTGTTGAATGGTTGGTTGGATTTTACTGTGTTAATCACTCAAGTTCTTTAGTTCACTTTTTTTTGCTCAAAGTTCTTTAGTTCACATGTTTAGATATATTTACAATCAGTTATTCATGGGTTTTGTTTAAGTCATTGTACTGGCATGATGAAAGGTTGTGTGTGATTTTAGGAGTTATTATATTTTTGTACATTATTGCACACATGTAAGTTTGATAGTTCTTGGCAACTTTGTCACATTTTTCAAAAACAAAAATCCTTATCAGACAAAATGTCAAACTGAGCAAACCATTGGACTTTGAAGGTATAAACCTGTTAGAGACTAATAGAGTTTGGGTGTTAGAGACTAATAGAGTTTGGGACATATAGAGGCTAGAGACTAATAGAGTTTGGGACGTATAGAGGCTAGAGACTAACAGAGGCTGGAACTATTCTGTGTGTATATATATGTATAATCAGCTAATGTAATCTGTGTATGTGTGGAATACAAATTCTGAATAAAAGTTTTGTAATTCCTTTATCATGGTATCAGAGCAGAGTGGTTGTTTTTTAGCTTCAATTTCGTTTCTGTGTTCCGTCGTGAGTTCCGACGTTGTGCAACAGTGAGAGAGAAGAGCATAATCGAGTTTAGTCTCTGACCTTTTCTTGAAACACGCGCCCCATCAACGTCTTCCTCATCCTCCGATCGGCAGACGCCAGAATTTTGGCGGCCATCTGACACCTCCACGACGGCGCGTGGAGTTCACGCGCTCTCCGGCAGTTTCTCGGCGACGGCGCGTGGCGGCGCGTACAAGGGCTATTTCGACGGCGACTTCCTGTTTCAGTCTCTTCTCCTCATTTCCGGCGGTTTCCGGTGGTTTTCTGCACCTGGGTTCACTCTTTCCAGATCGTGACTTTGCTCCTTATTGCGTTTGGAGGTTTCTGGTTTAGACGCTGATTGTTTGGCACATTTCTGTGCATTTGTTCTTGGCTGCTTCCGGTTGGACCCAGAATTTCAGGGTGTTATTTGGTTCTTGTCTCGTGTTTGGAGTAGTCAATTGGTCCTTGTGTGGCCTTCTGTTATTGTCTACACGTTGGTGTTGCTGCCCAGGATTATTGGTGACTCTTCTGCCTTAAAGTTGCCTCTAGAAGGTGGTGTGTTTTTTTCTCTAGTTGCTGTACTGGTTTGCCGTTCCCGTTGTTTGGCTTGTGTGACTCTATTTATCTCTTATGGCTGACTCTAAATCAAGTATCCCGACTGAGATGGTTCCTGTTTCTAACAAAATCACTGATCACAAGTTGAATTGGACAAATTATTCGGATTGGATTAAAACCGTTCGCATGTATCTACTTAGTATTGAGAAAGAGGACCATTTAACTGAGGCTCCTCCTACGAATGATTCGAAGAAGGCATGGGCTCGTGCCGATGCCCGACTATTCTTACAAATTCAAAATTCTATCGATAGTGACCTTCTTCCTTCAGTTAGTCATTGCAATCGTTAAAGAGCTTATCGACTATCGGAGTTCTTATACTCCGGGAAAGGGAACATTACTCGCCTACATGAAGTTTGTAAAGGTTTCTATCGAAATGACCAAATAGGTCGCCCCTTGAAGAATTTCTTCATGGAATTTAAGCAAATGTATGAGGAGATGCGGCGGTTAATGCCCCCAACGACTGATCTTCAAGTGCAGGTGGATAACATGGAGAAACTGGCAATTATGAGTTTTCTTACTGCTCTCGATCCATCTTATGAGACTGTTCGATCTCAGATATTATCTAGTTCTGAGCTTCCCTCACTTCAGGATGTGTATTCTCGCGTGTTACGTGCCGACAGTATCGCTCATCCAGCTTCTAATCCTAATACTAGTGCCTTAGCTGGACGTGCTTCGACTTTTCACGACCAAATTTCACAGTGGGTAGTACACCGAGGCCAGCTAACAATTCTCCCAATTCTGGTGCTAGTGGGATTGTCTGCTATTACTGTAAGGAACCTGGTCATACGAAGCGCTATTGTCGTAAGTTGCAACGAAACAAAGAACGCAAATGGATCCGCTAATATGGCCCAATCATCGATGTTTTTGATCATACTTCCTCCGCCTCCACCGCACTTGCTGTGTAACTCGATTCATGTCTTGCTACTTCTTCCTCGAAGTGGATCATCGACTGGGGCTACCGATCATATGACAGGTAACTATCATTTGTTCTCTTCATATGCATCTTATGCCAACCCCTCTTCTTTCACCATTGCCAATGGTTCTTACTCCCGTGTCCTTGGCTCTGGTACTGTTCAACCTACCCCGTCTATTTCCTTATCATCCGTTCTTAATGTTCCTGACCTTGCTTTTAACCTCTTATCGCCTAGCAAACTTACTCGTCGTTAAACTGTTTTTATCTCACTTTTTCCCCGACCATTGTTTGATTCGGGATCTTACGACGAGGCAGATTATTGGTAAGGGGTATGAATCGCGACCATTACTTTCTTCATGATCAGGTGCCGCGTTCCGTTGCTTGCTCTGGTGGTTCCTCCTTGTTTGACATTCATTGTCGGCTAGGTCATGTGTCCTTGTCATCTTTAAAGAGTTGTATCCTCAGTTTCATAATGTGTCTTCTTTAGAATGTGAGTCGTGTCAGTTTGCAAAACATCACCGTGTTCCTCTGGCACCTCGTGTCAATAAGCGGGCTGCGTCCCCTTTTGATTTAGTCCATTCAGATATTTGGGGTCCGTGTCATGTTACGTCCAAGTCTGGTTTTAGGTATTTTGCTACTTTTGTTGATGATTTTTCTCGCACCACTTGGCTTTATTTAATGAAAAATCGTTCCGAATTGTTCTCTCACTTTTGCCATTTCTGTGCTGAAATCAAAACTCAATTTGGTGTCTTTGTCAAAATCTTGCGCAGCGATAATGCAAAAGAATATTATTCTGCCCAATTTCAAGCCTATATGCTCCAAAGATGGCATGATTCATCAATCCTCGTGTGCAGATACACCGCTCAAAATGGTGTTGCCGAAAAAAAAAATCGGCACTTATTAGAAGTAGGCCGAGCTCTAATGTTTCACATGAAAGTTCCTAAACCTTTCGGGCGATGCGTGTCAACGCATGTTTTCTTATTAATCGTATGCCCTCTCCTGTTCTTAGTGGGGCCACCCCCTACACAACTTTGTTCCCTTCTAACCCTTTGTTTCCTATTGACTCAAAAATCTTCGGTTGTGTTTGTTTTGTTCGTGATATTCGTCCCAGTGTCACCAAACTTGATCCTAAGTCTCTTAAATGTGTCTTTCTTGGGTATTCTAGAGTTCAAAAGGGTTATCGGTGCTACTCTCCTACTCTTCTTGGCGTTATCTAGTCTCTACCGATGTCACCTTCCATGAGTCAACCCCGTTCTATCCCGCTCTGCGACCGATGTCTCGTATTTCCAGATGTCTCTGTCTCTTCTACCGCTCCATCCCCATCCACCATTGAGTCTTCCCGATGTATTAGTTTATGAGACTCGTTACCACCGGTGCCGAGTGACCACGCGGTGAGAGTGACCAAGACTCGCTAAACCACCCATCTATCATGTTTATCGTAAACGTCCGAAGATAAGTAATGGTGTCAATACAGTTCCTGCCCCACCAGTGTCTGCTTCGATGTCTGATCCAGAATTAGCTCTCTCTGCCCCTGTTCCTGAACCTGACACAGTGCCTCTTTCCCCTATCACTTCCATTGACTTGCCCATTGCCCTCCGTAAAGGTCAGCGTTCTTGTAGCTATCCTATTTCTTCTGTTGTTTCCTATAACCATCTTTCTCCTTCCTCTTGCTCTTTCATAGCCTCCTTAGATTCTCTCACCATTCCTACAAAACTCCACCATGCCTTGGCCCATCCTGGTTGGTGTGCTGCTATGAAAGAAGAAATGATGGCCCTTGATAAGGCTGGTACCTGGACTCTCGTTGATTTGCCTCCTGGAAAGAAGGCCATTGGGTGCAAGTGGGTGTTCACGATAAAAACAAAAGCGATGGTACGTTGGAACGTTTGAAGGCTCGATTGGTTGCCAAGGGCTATGCTCGACCTATGGTATTGACTATTCCGAAACATTTTTCCCGTGGCTAAACTATCCTCTCGTTCGTCTCTTTATCTCTATGGCCGCCACTTATGGTTGGGATCTTCATCGTTGGATGTTAAAAATGCTTTCTTAAATGGTGATCTTTTGGAGGAAGTTTACATGGAGCAACCGCCGGCTTTGTTGCTCGGGGAGCGTGGGAAGGTATGCCTTCTTCGAAGTCACTATATGGTTTGAAGCAAAGTCCTCGTGCTTGGTTTGACAGTTTAGCACGGTGGTTAAGAAGTTTGGTATGAATCAAAGCAAGTGTGATCACTCGGTGTTTTATCGGTTGACGGATCTTTGGCATAATTCTCCTTGTGGTATATGTTGATGACATTGTTATTACAGGAAGCAATGTTTCGGGCATCTCATTACTTAAAACCTTCCTTAATTCTAATTTTCAAACGAAGGATTTGGGCCCATTAAGATACTTTCTTGGGATAGAAGTTATGAGAAATAAGAAAGGCATCCTTCTGACACAGAGGAAATATGTACTTGATTTGCTAAAAGAAACTGGGAAACTCGGAGCAACACCAAGCACCTTTCCCATGGTTCCTAATCCTTTCTTGGATATTGATGATCGCATACCATTTGATGAGCTACCTGAGGATGTGAGGAAGAAAGTTGATCCAGAGAAAATTAAGCCGTTTGCTTATCCTGAGAGATACCGTAGATTGATTGGAAAGTTGAACTATCTCACGGTGACTCGTCCTGATGTGACCTTTCCGGTTAGTGTGCTTAGTCAATTCATGACTGCACCAACCGTTGCTCAGTGGGAAGCTTTGGAGCATGTCTTATATTACTTGAAGGGCTCTTTGGTCGTGGTATACTTTATACGAATCATGGCCACAACAAGATTGAGTGTTTTTGTGATGCAGATCATGCTGGATCAAAGGCTACCAGAAGATCCACCACAGGATATTGCGTGTTTGTGGGTGGAAATTTGGTATCGTGGAAGAGTAAGAAGCAAACTGTGGTTTCTAAGTCAAGTGCAGAAGCTGAGTATAGAGCCATGTCTCAATCAGTACAGGAAATTGTGTGGATTCACCAGTTAATGAAGGAGGTTGGTCTTGCAACGTCATTACCTGCAAAGTTGTGGTGTGATAATAAAGCTGCTTTGCACATAGCCTCCAATTTCAGTGTTTCATGAACGCACAAAGCACATTGAAATCGACTGTCACTTTGTGCGTGATAAAATCAAGGAGAACTTCATTTCCACAGGATATGTGTGTTCCAGCGACCAATTGGGTGATCTACTGACCAAAGCCTTAAATGGAACTCGGATTGATTATCTTTGTAACAAGTTGGGCATGATTAACATCTATGCTCCAAATTGAGGGGGAGTGTTAGAGACTAATAGAGTTTGGGTGTTAGAGACTAATAGAGTTTGGGACATATAGAGGCTAGAGACTAATAGAGTTTGGGACGTATAGAGGCTAGAGACTAACAGAGGCTGGAACTATTCTGTGTGTATATATATGTATAATCAGCTAATGTAATCTGTGTATGTGTGGAATACAAATTCTGAATAAAAGTTTTGTAATTCCTTTATCAAAACCAAAGCTCAAGAAATGTAAAAATTTTTGTAAGAAATTTCATACTTTGTGTGATTTGTTTCTTCCCTTTTTCTTTCCCCATCCTAATCATAAATGCTAGTGCAGGAATTTTTTGTTTTCTTTCCAAATGCTATAAGAGAAACAGCCCATTATGTTGAAATATTTGTTTTCTTTTGAAAGGACTTAATACATCATTTTTCCATGTTCACTTGTATTTTAACCAGTGAAAGGTTTAGTTTACCATCTTGTTCTTTTTTGTTTGTTTAATTTGGAATATTTTGGTTTTGTAATTTATTACGTGTCTTGCTAACTAATTAGTGACTTAATAAAAAGGTGCATGGAAGAGATCGCATGGTTGTAAAATATGTAGCAGAGCAGCTGGGTCTGGATGGCTCTTACATTCCTCGTACCTACATTGAGCAAATTCAACTTGAAAAGCTTGTAAATGAAGTTATGGTACGACAATTTCCCATGATTCATTAGTACCTTTTCACACTTCAGCACTTTATCTAACTATTTATTTCTACAGGCCTTGCCAGATGATTTGAAGACAAGGCTTAGCCTAGATGAGGATTTGGTGTCAAGCCCCAAAGAAGCACTCTCTCGAGCCTCTGCAGACAGGGTCGCCATGAGAAATAAGCATGTCAGAAGGTAAAGCCAGAACAGCCTCTCTTTATATCTGTTATTTGATTTATAATGGCTGCATTTTTCATTGACAAAGACTTCTATTGAACTCACACGCCTCAAATTTTTAAAAACAACAAAAATCTCTTAATCCATATGGGAGCGCTGAAATGAAAACATTTCCAAGTCCATCACATCTTGGGAACATCAAAACTGGTTCAGAAAATCTCCATGATCATTTAATTAATCGCTATTCTTGAGAAACTTTGGGTCTATGACTTTTTCAACCTTATGTAATCTGTTAGTTGTGACATTTGACCAAGTTATTTTGCATTCGATTTTGATCTGGTTGTGCTTCTTTTCAAGAAAAAAGATTAATAATTACTCTGTAATATTTCTTACACATCACGGGCTAACATGTATCTTCAATAGCTTGTCACAATCATATACAAATCAAAGGGACAAGAATAATCTTTCCAAACTTGCAATATATGCTTCCAAGAATCGTGGTTTTAGTGATAGAAATCTGGATTCGCCAACAACACCATCAAACCAGGTACTCAAAGTGATTTTGTGGTTCCTGTAGACGTTTTTCTGTTGATTATGATATCTCTGAACGTATATCTATCTGCTTTCAATTAATTTTCATTTCCATAATGCTTGGCAGGCAACCATCACTCAGCTTTCCGAACAAATCTGCTCTCTTAATGATAGAATGGATGATTTTACAAATCATATTGAGGAGCTGAACTCAAAGTTAGCCATCCAGAAAAATTCTCTCAGCCAGCAGAATATGTCCCTCCAAGCTGAAGCCTGCAATGGTTCTGCTCCTAACTCTTACTTCCTCACTGGTCTGGGCAATGGCTCCTTAACTGGATCCATTATGCCAAATTCCTCATCTTCTTTGCAGTCACCCAAAGAGTCAACTTTAATTGAAGAGGTATGTTAACAAATTCTAATCTTTGTTTACTTTCAGAATATTCATCTTCAGGTTATGAGGCATATATGATTCTTTGAGAGCTGCAGTTTCATGAAAGAGGAATTTTATTATGATGAAACTAGTCAGATTCTTGTTAGCTATTTGAGCAGATAATATATAATCCCTCTAATCTTAAATGTAGAAGCTAGTTGTGGAGTTTGTTTTAGTCATAAATGTAATACCTCAATCTCCTTTGTCACCCTCAAATTTTTTCCCCTAAACTACCACTATTGATATGCGCAATCAATATGGGTAGCTTCTGATGTAAATAATTGAGAGGAGAGATATTTTGAAAAAAACAACACAATTATTTTACATAATTAATTAATTTTCTCAATATGTGTGAATTAGTTATCCAGCTCATATATTTATAATTGAAGGGAGTATATTTCTTTGGGACGCTTTGAATAGCTATGAAGTCTTAGTATGTTTGTTTTAAAGGTTTTCTCAAATTCATGTTACTTCTAAGTTCTAACATATTTGAGTTTATCTTGTTGGTGATCTTGCTTTAAGATGGGTGTTTGAGTTTCCTCCAAGTGCAATGAATCATGCCTAAAGTTGGTCTAGCTGTGTAAGTCCCGCTAGATCCCTATGGGTCTCAAGTTCCAGAGGAAACACTTATGTTGGAAGGGGTAGCCACAAACTCTGAACCGGATATCGGATGATAATATTAAAAAAAATGAATCATGCCCAAGTAATTAGGTTTATGCGACCGAATATTGTAGTATCAGTTGTGTTAAGCTGTAAACTACTCTCTTTTTAGTGCTTGGAGTAATTGTGTGCTTTTTCTGTCAACAATCTCAACCCATAGTTTGAATATACAGAGTCCAAAGAATAACCATTCTCTTCATTACTTATGAACAGTGCAATTATTGCGTCCCATATTGGGAAATCTCCCTAATTAAGTGGGGTTTATAAGTTCATGGGACTCTCCCTCCTAGTAGGCTAATCTTTTGGGATTGTGCTTTCCCTTTATGCTTGTGATAATCACATTGGTGCTTTCGTTGAGAGCCTAATGTTAACAAAAAGGCCTACCCATGGAGGGACATTGGGCTACTCACAATTACAAAGGGTTCTGACCAGTAGGAGGCTGTAAAGTATTATGGTGGGGACGCTCTTAAAGGCCAGGTCAATGTTATGGGTCCCACATTTAAAAATCTCACAAGTGGAGTGGGATTTATAATTTCAAGGAGCTCTCTTCTTATAGGATAGTTTTTTGGGATTTGGTTCTCCCTTTGGGTTTGTGATCATCACAGCAATTTGCTGCTATAAGTGACATGCTTACAAGTGATTGGTTTAGATTAAAATGTTTTTTGTTTAGACCAGGTAAGAGATGTTCTTTTTACTGATTAACATGGCTATTCTGTGTGATTATGGATAGTTATCAGGTATTGCAAGCAGCCAGCGTCAGATGATACTCCAACTGCACAATCTGAATAATCTTCTCCAAGGAAGCTGCAAGAGAACCATGGCTTCTGCTGCTGAATCAGAGTCCTCCAGTGGTGTGCGTGTTATGATGACTGTGGCTATTGGGGTTTTGGGGATCTTCTTGATGAAGGGTTTGTTCGACAGAAATTGATAATCATAATTACTTTCTACGCTTCATAACATTCTCAACCTTCTTTAATGGATAAATAAAATATATTCTTTCTTTTTAAAGATGCCTTCGGTACCATCATTACTTTATTGGAACTTTTAAGAGGTGTTTACATATTGATTTAAATTTGATACTCTCTCCGGTCCTAATTATAAGACAACATTTGGGGGTTTATTTTGGTCCTAATTATAAGATAACATTCTAATTTTTGTCACCTTCTTCCTAAAACACCCATATTTTGTGTTCTCAAGTGTGTTTGATTTTTAATGAGTATATGAGGTGCGTAAACTCTTCCAATCAATAAAACTTTTAAATTGTTGGATTTTAATTTGTTTATCAATCAGTTGACATTAATTTACCAATATATATGTATACACACATATATCTGTGTGTGTATATGTATGTATATATGTGTGTCTCTACACACATATATATAAACACACACATGTGTGTGTCTGTGAGAGTGTGTGCGTATATCTATGTGTGTCTGTCAATATGTGTGTGTCTCTATATATTTGTGTGTGTGTGTGTGGGTATATATATATGCGTGTGTAGATATATGTATATATATATGTATGTATATATGTATACACACACATATATAGTAAAATCATTATTTTAATTAGAAAGTGTGTGGAAAAGAAAATTCTAGGTCGGAGAGGTATGAGGTAGGAGCTATTGATTTACTTTTACTTAAGTCATTTAAAATTTATATAAGGACATTTTAGGAAAAAGAGTAAAATTAACTAATTTAACTTATTTCCTTAATCTCTTCAAAATCGGTTAAATATGTCATATAATTAGGACCGGAGGGAGTATAAAACACGACCCTCTTTCTTTCATTCCCAAGTTTTGAAATGGTAAAACGTTGATGATACTGTGAAACGCAATGAGAGTGTTGTAAATGTGGCTAGTAGTGTAGTAAATATTTTAAAACAATGAATTTTACTTTGGTAGTTATTTTATATATTATTCCCTCCGGACTTAATTATAAGACATATTTAACCGATTTTGAGGAGATTAAGGAGAAGAGTTAAATTAGTTAATTTTACTTATTTTTTGAAAATGCCCTTGTATAAATTTAAAATGACATAAGTAAAAGTGAATCAACAGCCCTTGCCACATACCTCTCCGACCTAGAATTTTCTTTTTCACACGCTTTCTAATTGAAATAATGGTTTTGCTATATATACATATGCGTGTGTGTATATATGTATGCATACAGATCTATACATACACACACAGATATACATATATGTATACACACACATATACACATATATACATATATGTACAAACACATATATAGATCTACACACACACACACATATATATATATATATATGTATATTGACAGACACACACATATACATATATGTACGCGCGCACACACACACACACACACACACATATATATATATATATTTGCAAATTAACGTCAACTGATCGATAAATAAATTAAAATCCAACAATTTAAAAGTTTCACTGACTGGGAGAGTCTACGCACCCACATATATACTCACTAAAAACCAAACACACTTGAGAGAATAAAATAAGGGTATTTTAGAAAGAAATTGATAAAAATTAAAATGTTGTCCTTAATTAAGACCAAAACCAACTTACAAATGTTGTCCTATAATTAGGACCGGAGGGAGTAATTTGTATATCTTTGGTACATAAAAGTTTAGGTAAGTTGGATCTCAGGGACTCATCAACGTCAGAGCAACGTCCAGGCTCAAAGAACGCTTTATTTACAGATTTCATCCACCAATAAAGTCTTCACATCAGTAAAATTTGAGTTCACAACTTTATAGTTATGAATCAATCCCTTTACTAATTGGACCAAACTTTATTAGTTATATGTTTTTTTTTGGCCCAAATTTATTAGTTATATGTTAGTTTGTATTATTTTAATAGGTTTTGTAACTTAATGGTTACTGTTCTGGTGTGAAACCAGATATGTCTAGCCAAGCGGGCTAGTACTTTGATCTTGGATCGGATGGCCTAGCCGGAGTATCTATAGTCAAGATATCCGGGAAAGCACGGGATCACTGCACACAATAGGCTCTTCGCCAAGGGGGATGGGGGACGTGTTCAGTGGGGATCGTGCACAGTGATGCAGAATGTAATTAGGTCTGAGTTAGAGCGTGTGTACCTTTAGGGTTTGACCCTTGTATTTTATAGAGCGTACCTTAGGTATGATATCCAGGATCTATCATAATCCATGGCCGTTATATCATCCGAGATATGATTTCTGATATATTGATATTATAGATAATAGCGGGATTATCCAATATCATCGGAGTATCCCGTGATTGGGTCTATCCCTCAATGGGCCATATCAACGTTGGGCCTGATGGGAATCCGCAAAAGTTTTCCCCCAGCCTGGTAGTTCAATTTTTTGAGCTGTCGGGATGTATCCCGCCGTTATACCTGGCTACTCGGCCGAGGTCTTCATCTGTTTGTACGGCCCGAGGTCTAGTCTCAAAGGTCCGGGCTGATGCCGGGGTGCTAGATGATCTATGGTCATGTCTCCGGGCTCAGGCTAAATGCCGTGGTACTATGGAATCCGAGGTGTTTCTAGCCGTGAAGTCGTATCTTGAGGGCAGCGTCTCTTTGCATTTCCCCATCATTGTGCTCTGACACCTGTTTCCTCTGGATTGGCTTGAGAATACAACCGACCTGCTTTGCCGTCAGCGATTTTCGTGCGCATTTAATGTACCTAGTGCGTCGCACGTCACCCCTATGAGTAGGGCGAATTCCCCCTTTTACCCCCGACGTTTGAACTTTGCTTTGTACTTCCCTCCATTACTCCAACTTACTTTCACTTTCTAGTCGTTTGGCATTTCTACTCTCACGACTCTCTATGTTCTTCGCTACGACAGCTTTTCAACCAAACTCCTTTCGCTGCTCTCTCAGTCCTTCGCACATCCCTTCTACTCAGGTATACATTCTTCTTTTCCGTTACTATTTTTACTTCTTTCGTGGTTTTCATCGGTCATTGCTTCTTCTTGTCTGCGAGTATTTTTGGATTGCTGGTTTTGTACGAAGTGAGTTCTAGTGAGAGTTTCTGGGTAGAACTAGGATTCTAGGTTCCTTCTCCTGGATACATATTCCCTTTTTTGTTGGAATACCCCTTTTCTGGTTTGGCTTCTCCTGTGTCTCATCGACCCTTTTGTGCCTGTTTCGCACAACCCATTCCTGTGAAGTTGTCCATATTCTTCTATTTTTTCTGTCCCTTCACACCTCGTTCTGATAAAGATAATGAGAACTTGAGGGGTTTGACATCCCTCCGAGGTGTTGCTGGCTGAAAACTCTTCTATTCTTTCTCTGACTCCTTCAAACACTTTAAGACCAGTTTCTTCAAGGTTGTTGCTATTTCTGGGTAGCAACCTTGGTTCCTCCATGGTCCTGAGTCTAAGGACGTAGAATGGAAATTCCCGCTGTACTGGACCGTGGATCATCACAACAAGGATTCCTCCAGTTATCAAGTAGATGGGGACGACCTTCCTGCCGAAGACGTCATCTTGGTGTCCCATATGGTAACTTATGCTAAGGAGCACGGTGTTAAGACCGTAGCTTGAATCCTCTCTCATACCGTGGCCAAGCTTGCAGCGACACGGCGTATATTTTCCCTCATTGTGTCTGATTTACTCTCTTTGTATTATTCATCTATTTAATTGATTTGATTTTCTCCTCTAACCTGGCTTGTTCTCTTTACATTGCAGCTCAAACGATGAATTCGTTGTCCCCTACCTGACTCAGTTGAATCCCGGCGGAGGGGCTCCTTCGCGTAATCCGTCGCGGAAACGTGCTGTGGTCGAGGCTGGTCGGGGACGGGTATGAGCTGTGTCCTAAGCTCCAACGTCTAAGAGGACCCGGACCTCTGCCCATGTCGGCATCTCCCCATCTCCTGCTGCTGGGCCATCTCAAACCTGTCAGAAGGAAGCTATGGATGAGGAGGCTCAACCTTCTTCTCAGTCCGTCCCGGCTACGCCTTCCCCTCCTCCTCCTCCTCCTTATAAGCTGCCGCGTGGTTTGGCTTGGGAAAAAGGGGGTAACTGAAGAGCTCAGCGTTGCCTTTTTCCCTCCCCGTCGGTTCCTCGACACTGCTATCCCCCTGACTAAGGCTGATGAGCATTTGGTTCACGCTGTGCAGCATCATCTGCTGCAAGGGGTTGGCTTGGTGCAATCCATGCTTCATCTTAAGCACCAAGTAGTCGGGATCTCGGCTGAAAAGCGGCTCATGGAGGCGGAAAGGGATCTGGCCGTGGCGGCAAAGAAGAAGCTGGAGTATGAGCTGAGTGCCGTCTGGGAAGGGGTTGGGAAAACCGTGGATGAGCTGAAGTTCACCGAGGACGATTTGGTGAAGACGAGCTCCGAGCTTCTGAATGTACAAACTGCTCATTCCCAATGCCTGGATGCCCTGAAGACGGTTCAGACTCAACGGGGAAGTTTGGCCGAGGAGTTGGGTGCGGTCAAGGCCGAGCTTGAAGACACCAAGAAGGCCCACGCCAACTGTTCTTCGACCGTGGCCAGGACCGCCAAGGATGCGTTCGACATGACCTTGGCCCAGATCCAGCACTGGAACCCTGACGTGACGTTGGATCTCAGCAAGTGCCATTATCTCACATACGTTCACCAGGGCCAGTTCTTCCCTCCTCCACCGTCCCCGGAAGATGCTTCTGTGTCAGAGCTTGACGGCTCAGGGCAGGGAGGGGAAGGAGAAGCCAAGGTCTCACCCAACGCTCCTTCTGAAGATGGTATGGGTCCTGAGAAGCCGGTTGCTTCCGACTCCTGAGACGCTGAGGTGGTTCTCGCCAGTGGCTTTCTGTTTCGGGCGTCTGTGCCCTTTTTTATTTTGTATTTGTCTGGCGTATGTGCCGGTTGTATAGACAACTTTTAACCTCTTTATTAATATATTGCTCTATCGCTTTCTAATTCTGAGGTAAGTTTAAAAATTGCATGACCGGGCCAGGGTCTTTAATTGTGTAGATCTGCGTTTTCTTCCAGACTTGTCATCTGGGAATCTTTGGTAGGGTTTTCTTGCTATAACCGCACATGGTATTTATTTTAACGCACTACTGAGTTTCGGCTCCCTTGTCCGGGTTCATCGCCAAGATAAGGGCAAATTGCCACATGTTTAAATCGTGGTGTCCGTAACGCGACGCTATAAACATTTTGACCTGATCAGGGTTGGAATGACAATTCATCTTCTTATCAAGGAGCGAGCGTTGACGCGTCAATTTTGCGAAGACCTATACAGGCAACTTCACATTGCTCGTAACCTAGGCACATCGGCCCTAGTGTCATCCATCTAGATGGGTTTAATTGAGACCGGGTTCATGGACCTCGATGTAAAACTTAAGTTATGGGCAGCACGAATTTGAAAACCTCCACTGTGGATTTCTTCTTTAAGATAAAAATCAAACTCCAAAGAGTTGATAATGTTAACGGAAAATAACTAATGTAAATGACATAAATTTAAATACTAAAAAAGGGAAAAATAATCGAGCTCAATCATGGGGTGTCTGAGGCGGTACGTGAGCTGAGCCGAGGTCTAGCTGTAGTAGATCCTCAACTTGTCGGCGTTCCAAGTTCTTTTGATGGGCTTCCTTCCTAGGGTTTCCAGTGTGTAAGCTTCGTTGTCTAGCTTTTCTTTGATCCGATAA
The DNA here is from genome assembly GCA_019022615.1 of Acacia melanoxylon. Taxonomy (NCBI): domain Eukaryota; kingdom Viridiplantae; phylum Streptophyta; class Magnoliopsida; order Fabales; family Fabaceae; genus Acacia; species Acacia melanoxylon. The sequence goes on from JAFJYJ010000037.1 coordinate 418,225, forward strand.
GGACCTTCCCAATTTGCTGCTAGCTTACCATCTCTGGCGTTTTTATTTCCCACATCTGCGCGTCGAAGTACTAGGTTGCCCCTGTTGAAAGAACGGGGTCTGACCTTCTGATTATACTTTGCCGCGATTGAGTATCAGATACTTATATTCAAAATGCTGTAAGTCTGGCTGATTACAGTAACAGTACATTGATTGCGGACGTCTAACGTCAGTGTAACTATATAAACAGAAGAAGTCTTCAACTGGGTCTCTGTGCGGCCTACTTGCCTTTCTCCTCGGTCCTCGGTTCTCCTGAACCTGACGCTATGTTAAGAGCTGAGGTCCAATGCACCGGACCCCAGGTAACGGTTAATCTCATGTTTACATACATCATATATGTACTACAGATATTCATGGAATTTTGGCGACACTTACTACGTTCAAAGGTAGGGTATACATAATCAGATATATATGGCAATAACAATACAAATCGGATGTAAGGTTAAGGCACAATGGACAATAATACGATCGGATGTATGGTTAAGGCACAATGGACATTGGACATAATCGGATATGGACGGCAATAACAATACAGTCATATGTAAGGTTAAGGCACAACGGAGGAAATACAGCATGACGGAGGAAATACATATATGCATACAATAACCATCAGAGTTAGTGTTACAGTACGCGAACGTACCTTCGTTGACGGAATTTCGGTACGAGTTTTGATCAGAGCGTAATCACAGATATCCTATAAGGATAATAACGTTTCTAATCAATGATCAACATTATAACAGACATTCTAGTCCCAAATTACCATTTTACCCCTGACTCCCCTAATCGGCGGAATTTTGCCAGAGCTTCGCTACTTTGACTCTAATCTTCCAAAATTTTGCCATAACTCTTTCTCCAACACAATTTTCGAAATATATATCATATTTAACCCTACAACATGATATCTACAATATATTGGAAGATTAAAGATCAAAACAACATCTACCCTAGAACTTCAAGAACTACCGAACTAAAAACTAAGAACTGAAGAACTTACCCTTGAAGAACTTCCTTCAACCTTCTTGCTCCCACTTCTCTCTAACCTCTCTCTAGGATTTCTTTGTGAATTGGTGAGTTTGAAGAGAAATGGAAGGGCTATTTATAGCCAAAAACTTAGGGACCCAAATGGTATAACAATTTCCCCTTACTCATTCTTGGCCATCCATTTGAACAACTTAGCTAGCAAGTTTTCTCCTCCATTCTCCTCCACTAATTTCGTCCCCTTACATCATTCTTCAAAGGATGAAGTCATCTCAATGATGTCACACACTTGCTTTATGATTTTACTCTACCCCAACGTCTGTACAAAGGATTGCGTATGGGAAATATTGAAACCGTCCTTTCCAGTAGTATCGCTGCTGTCTTTTTTACAGCTTGGTTTTATTGCTTGTTGCTTTGTCTGGTTTAATAATACGGCTTATCCTAGTGAGTTTTACGGGCTCGCGTAATCTTAACCAATCTCAAAAATTCCTTAGCATATCCCTGAAGGTCTCTATTCACTCTTGAGAAATATGTGGATTAATGAAATTTATGATTCCATTAAGGGTATTTCGTAGCTCTTCGAGCATTTTAGGACAAACCCCGTCGGTTACTGAGAAATGACTTCGGGTAACATCAACTTCGGGACAAAAATTCACTTGTTCCTAATATGTCCCGATGTTTACTTCTTAATTCAAGGATTTCAAGATAAGATTTATTTTCTATCGGTTCTCTTTTATCCTACTTGCTTTTTCAACAAATATCTCTTTCTACTTTAATATTTCCTATCCACTTGCATTGCATTTACACTTGACATCTTTTTCTCTTCTTTTCCTCTCTCCCATTTTCGAAATTCACCTCCTTCTTGGCTAAGGAAGATGTTCACCATTATCTTTGATCATTTCCCTTGATCCATGCTTAAACAATTAGCCAATAATTATTTATTTAATCACTTACTAATTGTTGACAATTTTCTTAATTGAGATTAATTATTATCTCACAACTATTTTACTGACATTGATATTTTATGCTCAATGTAAAATATTAAAAATCATGGGGAAACTTATGCTCCCCAAAAGTATATTTAATTTTGCCTCATTATTTTCCAAGGAAAATAATCCCAAAAATTCCTAAAATTAGAGACAACATACTTTCTAATTTTTAATAAATATTTTATTGCCTCTTGGGATTTATCATAATATTTTAGTGCCATTTTATGCCCCATAAATGCATTTTAGGGATTTTTAGCTCTTTATCTCTTCTAATTTCCATAGAAATTACCTTAGAAAATAAGATAATTATAACTTATTATTTGAGACCACATATTCACCTATTTCCAATAGATATTATTTGCTAAAATATAATATTCCAGATAAATAATTATCCGGGTATTACACTGCAACTTCTCGTGTTAGCCATCGGTGGTCACGGGGATCGAAATTTACGGTCCCCACGGTCGGCGCCAATGTTCTGGTGTGAAACCAGATATGTCTAGCCAAGTGGGCTAGTACTTTGATCTTGGATCGGATGGCCCAGCCGGAGTATCTATAGTCAAGATATCCGGGAAAGCACGGGATCGCGCACACACATAGGCTCTTCGCCAAGGGGGATGGGGACGTGTTCGGTGGGATCGTTCACGGTGATGCAAAATGTAATTAGGTCTGAGTTAGAGCGTGTGTACCTTTAGGGTTTGACCCTTGTATTTTATAGAGCGTACCTTAGGTAGGATATCCAGGATCTATCATAATCCATGGCCGTTATATCATATCCGAGATATGATTTCTGATATATTGATATTATAGATAATAGCGGGATTATCCAATATCATCGGAGTATCCGGTGATTGGGTCTATCCCTCAATGGGCCATATCAGCGTTGGGCCTGATGGGAATCCGCAACAGTTACCAAATCTTTTTGGAGTGAGGGGTGGTGGGATTAAATCCTGGCCCAAAAAAATAAAATTGTGGCATTGGAGCTCGTGGGGCCTATCGATAGTGAGGGTGGGTGGTTTTTTGTTTGTTAAGGGGCAATAATGCAAAATCGCACCAATGTGAGTTGGCATAGATGGTAAGGGATCCAGGATTAGGCCCTTGGGTCGTGGGTTCGATCCCCTCTGCCGTCGCTGGGACTCCTTTGGTAGGCGATCTCGTAAGTCCCCAGTAAGTGCTCATAGAGCCCGGGGCCGTGCCCTGGCCTTGGTGGGGGACTGATGTCGAACCCCTCCAAAACCTTTTATTTATCAAAAATAATAATAATGCAAAATCGCCAACTTTTCAAAATTTCATTTTAGTGTGCAATATTGCTTTGGAATTTTGCAAATTGGGATAACTTTTTAGCATTTGAGATTTCAAATGGTATTTTTTATAGAATTTTGCAAAGAAACAACATATGTGTTTGCTGTAAAATATACTCCCTCTAGTTCTATTTATAAGAGTCCTGTAACCTGGGCGGAAGGGGTGGCCCCAGCCACCTAAAATTATAGAATGTGACCCAAAGTTTTAGAAAATTATATTTCAGCCTCATAAACATTTCAAAAATTTCAATTTAGTCCCTACAAAAGGTTTCGTGGAAGGACTAAAATAAAAAATTTAGATGTTTGTGGGTTTGAAATGTAATTTTATGAACACCTGAGTTCTATTTTGTAATTTTCCCGCCTAATTACAATTTCTAGCTCTACCCCTACCTATAAGTATGTTCGAAATAAATGTGCTTTTCTAAGTATGTCTTTATTTATAATAGAGAAAGTAAGAGAAAAATATAGAGTAAATATAAGTATTGCCAATCTTTTAATTAATGCAATACGTAAATTAATGAGGGGGAAAAATAGGAAAAAAAAACTTATTAAATATTCAGATAACTCTGATCAAGCTCTTATAAAATGAATTGAAGTGAGTATAAAATAATCTGAGGTAAAAGGGGGTTATAGTCACTTATATATGATACATTGCTTCAGTTTTTCTGTTGAGTATGTTTGAATCCAAGGCTTACACAAATGCTTCTTTTGACACCTATCTTCTCTTGAATTCTTAAAACTTCTGTTACTCATCCTTGCAGTGGCAAAGAACACATCACTGTCTTGGTTGTACTTTCGGAGGCTCCAGGGAAGTGAGAGTATAGCTTTATGCTTGAAATAGAATCTAAGGTGTGTTAGCATTTTAAGTGACATGGCAATTAGGGTTTGTCAATTTGTAAATTCTTATTGTATTGAGCGGCAAAGTACGAATTACATACAACTTAATGTGAGACTTAGTATTTTATATTACCAAGTTTCCATCAATTGGCCAACATCTTGACCGCTGCAGTCCACCACACTTTATTTGACCTCCTGCTAGTTAGAAGGCTCCACAAGCATCTGAGATTGCCAATAATCTAGCTCTAATATTCACTGATAGGTGTCTGAGTGGGATTGGGAGCTCTACCCCAACAGCTAGTTGTTGAGGTGAGAAAACCAATTTACTTAAATATTACCCCATTTAGCATCCTATATTATTTAATTTGGAATATAAGGCAATTTGACTCAATTTTTAAATCCTTAATTGCGTTACATAACCTAATTAATTATTTGTTAAGTTTAATGATTCAAATTAGAATTAGATAATTCAGTTTTCTTTAAATAGGATTTTTCATTCTAAAACAATACGCATCCCCCAGGGGGGTGCCCCAATCATGCAAAACTACTTAAAATACCAACTGCCAATATCATGCAACAACATTAAATTTGTTGTAAAAATAAAGGAAATTTGGGATAAGAAAGAATAGCAGGACAAGAGAGAAAACATGAGAGAGAAAGGAGGGGGATCAATTTTCATTCATTTATATTTCTGGTAATTGCAATGCCTTGTACAAGACTTATATATTTATGAGTCTTTAAGAGTCAAACCAAAAGTCACCATTAATTTTGGATTTTAGTTTCCCAACATGTATTTATGAATACTAACTAGGGTATGAGTTAATGGATATCCACAAAATAAATATTCATAACACTTACCTTTAGATGTCCATTATGATATCCCTCATTTAAAAACTTTAATTAGGAAAAACTCAGTGGAATAAAAACCTAACCAAAGAAAAGAGTACAAATATATAATGAAGCTACCTCATTAAACACTTTACTAGAAAAACTCTATGAGACAAAACTTTGGTTAAGGAAAAGAGTACAACATTGTCATTACTCCCCTAATGACAATATCAATTTTACTCCCCTAATGATAATATCAGTTCCAATGTCTTTTCCAGCATATCACCCTTTTAGCCGCTAAACTATGAATGATACATTTTTACTAAATATTCGGTTGCAAATGTATTCCTCTAACATATCTTATGAATATATGTTAAAATATCAATTTATTCTACCTTTATTTTATTCATTGTGGAAACAATAAAAGAAAATTATTCTAAAAATTACCAAATATTATTTTCATTATCCATGGTGTACCTGCAAGAACTAAATTTTACCAATAAAATCATAATGAATATAATATTAACATGATATCTAGATATTCTCATAAAACATAAGGTACTACTAGAATATTAAATTCAATATATATTTTTGCAGGCAAAATCATCTTTGGACATGCTTCTGGCACTTCATATCCTTTAAGGATTTTTATGTAAACAACACTATTTAGTGAGCTATATGTATATGCTATATATAACAATATCTAATAGACACATAATTTTTCTTTCATATACTGCCAAACTAATCATATATACAAAATTATTATATCCACCACAAAATCATATGCATCATCATAATCATCATTAGATTTTGTGAAAATCTTTATTTTCACATAAACACATAAATATTCATATATCCTGTAATACTATCATATTTCTAGTGTTTGTACTGTAGGTGCTTAATTGTGACAATATAATCATATTTTCATTACATATTTTTCCATTTCTACTTTTCTTTTTACCAATCATCTTTATGTCTACTTCTTATGGCATATCTTTATATAAGATTCTCATTTGATAACATGATATCATTTTCAAAACTGTTGTCGACAACTTCATTTTTTTGGGTTCCAGTTTTCCAGTTGTGACATAACTTATTAAGACTCTACTAGAAAAAAGGCCTATGAGACTGCCATATCTAGATCTCTATAGGTGGAGATGGTTTAAAAAATATAACCATTGGTATTTTTGTAAATATTGATACAACTCAACCCCAGTCGCGCTTAAGCGTACTGCCTAAATAATATTTTCTAGACCAGTTGTAATGTATTGCGATATCGATAAGTATTAAATAGTAAGAAAATTTAAAAATTTAAATTCTTTTTATACTGCTAGACTCTTATACATCTGATTTAAATATCTTTTTAGATGTCGTCGTTTCTTTATACACATGGTCTTAAATGTTTAAGAGTTTTTTCAGCTTCCAAGATAAACTTCCCAACTACACGTCTCTTTATAATCTGAGATCACTTAAATAAATGTTTCGTCTTGTCTATTTTAACTCCTCACTGCTTTCATTTATTCATATTTAGCTCCTCTCCTCTCCTCTCTCATCAATATGGTACGCGTTCATGTTACTTCTGTTCATCTTCATTTTCCTCCTCCTGCTTTATAGCTTGCTCTACCTCCTCCTCCACCTTCAGTGAGGCAGCTTCTTCAGCACCTCCGTGTGAGGGTGGATCACATAGAGAGACGCCTCAGAAGACTCTTCATGTTGTTGCACACTATCAACAACAAGCTCAACCTTGTACTCCATGCCAATAACGTCGAGTACAATCTTTCGAACAAACCCTCTTCCCCTTCCTCTTCTTACTCCTCTCCTCTAGTGATGAGGAGGAAGATTTAGGGGTTTTTTTAATTATGTAAAATATTTTTTTAATTAATGTCTTGAGCAAAAAAAATATTTTTATATATTAATGAAAAAATATTTTTATTTCTAATCTTGATCTTGACCACGTTTCTTGCATCTTTGTTCTATTGTTGTTTTTGTCTCTAGCTTGATAAGTTAATTTTATAATAGAATTTATATACTTTATAGTAAATTATATTATCTAGGATATTCTAGTTGTTAAATATATAATTTGATTATATACAGACCTGTTGTAGTGGCACAAGGTCTAAATATATTAATCTGAACCATCGTTTAACTCTTGACTGGTATAAATGTCATTTATTTTTCTAACGTTCACTTTTTATTTAGACTGGATAGACATCTTTTCCGGTCTCATAATTATTAGTTAGAACACGTTTTAAAAGACGACCGGTCTAAATACGTAACGTTTCAAGTTCCAACGCCTATCATCATGTCTCGTTAGTATCAACTAAACTTTCTGGCCATCAGTCCTTTTTATAAATACCAAGGCGTCTTTAGTTCCTAAGTTCAATTTTTCAAAAGTTTTTTTCTCCTTCTCTCTTTCTTGTTTGAGCTGAAATACTTCTACTGATGACAAGATCAAAGAGGACGTGTTCCCCCTCTCCTTATCCAACAATAGCCACCGTTGGTTCCTCTTTGTAAACCCCCTCCACCTTTGACCTTGGAGGAAATTGATGAGGCAATATTTTTCCTCCAGAACATCATTTTGGAGGTCATGGAAAAGCAAGATTTTCACTTCTCCGAATGACTGGAGGAGGCGGCAGTGGTGATCAATGACATTGATGGCTGTTTGGACTAGGCGCAACGAGTCTCTAGGAATTATGATGATCCTCTGAAGGCTTGAGTTTCAAGATTCCCCATTGCTATAATATTTTAATGTAGGTGCGATTTTGTGGCCAATCATCATCATATAGTAGTATAATATTTTGATATAATAATTTTGATTTCATGCATGTATCTGTCATCTTTAGATGATGATTAATGAAAAAGTTTCTATCTTTTATGTCACTCTTTTGATAGTTTTTGTTAACGATCATCTAACTCGTGTTATTAATTAATCTCTTGTTGATGAAAAAGTTTCAACCTTTTAGTTGAAAGTTCTTGTTTCTAAAATTTTATTTCTCTGTTCTAGAAATTACATTTTTGACTGATTGATTTGAAAGACGGTGTCATTATGAATTTAAAACGTTTTTTATATATTGACACCGGTCATTAATGAGAACTGGGTCTAGAAAAGATTTCCCTAATATATACACTCTTTTTCACGCTCAGTCTTTATCTCCATCCTCTTTTAGACTCGTGTGCGCTCTTACTCTCTCTGTTGCCTCCAACTATCGTGATTTCTTTCTCTTTGCTGTTGAGATGGCTTGGTATTCCTCTCTGTTGGGGTCGCCCTCTCTGTTGTCACCGTTTTGCTCTCGCATTTGGTAAAAATCGTTGCTTTTCACAAACCCTCGATAGATATTTTGCTTTCACATTCTGTTAGTATTCTCCTTCATTTTCTTTTACAAACATTCGATACTCCTTTTCCGTCTTTGTCGAAATCATGATTGAAAGTTCAGTTTTTCTTCTTCTTACATCCACATAAATGAAAGTGTTCTGCTTGTACGACATTCTCTTCGAAAACTTATCACGCTTACTCAAAATGAAATCTACTCATTACATTTGTGATTTTTTTTATTGCATTTACTCTTCCTAACCCCAATGCACATGGTTGGGAGGTCCGGGAAAGGATTTGCAACAACCAGATTTTGGGTGGATTAAACATGGAATATTTTGTGCTGGGTGCTCCTGGAATAAAACTTTTTTGTGTTGGGCGCTCCTAGAATAAAACTTTGTTGGCCAATCTACACCTTAACCCTTAAAAACTTACATTTTAACGGACGTTGGTTTTTTCCTAACGGCGTTGTGCTAATTTTACATTTTAAAAAGTTTTTTTGGTATTTTTAGTCAACCTAAAAGTTTTTTGTGTTGGGCGCTCTTGGAGTAAAAGTTAGTTGGTCAATCTGCACCTTAACCCATTAAAATATCAATAGATATCTAATTGATTAATATAAACATATGTAATTCATAAAAACTAAAAACTTGGTTCAGACTAAAGCAATAAAAAGAAATTCTTAAAACATAAAATATAAAAATGCATAATGATATAAACTCAAACGATCTAATTACCAGAATAAAAGAGAATTTGTAAAAACAAGAAATAATTCATAGAATAAGATAACAAAATTAAAACTTTATGGCTTTAGGCCATTTAATTCTCTTGGATTTAGGCCAATTAGTCTCATGGCTTCGGGCCAATTAATCTCAAGATGAGAAATTAAATTTATATGGCTTTTGATCGTTTATCTTCAGAATAAACAAAAGTTATATATGGTTTTTGGCCATATAATAAGATAGAAGATAAAAAGTTATATGATTTCTGGTCATGTAATCTTGAAATAAGAATAAAAGGAATATCACTTCCAATTATATAATTTAGAATAGAAAATCAAAACAATATGGCTTCAGGAAATATAATTTCAAAATATGAAATTAGATGTGTATGGTTTTTGGCCATACTAAAAAAATAATATCAATAATATAGAAGAAATCGTAAAAGCGATTAAGATATAAAAGCAATAACAATATTCAATTTTAACCATGAAACCCAATGTTACATAAATTGGTAAAATAATCTCTTTAATTCCATATAATAGTTTAGATTATCCTAGATAGATCAAATAAATATACTGTCAAAAGAAGCAAGATGAAATCATTAAAGAAAAGATGAAAGAAAAGATAACTTCGGTAGAGTTTTCATGCTGATAACGTATTGTAAAATAAAGGAAATTTGTGATAAAAAATAAGAGTAAGAGAAGAAAGAAAATTTAAGAGAGGAAGGAGGGGGAGTAATTCTCATTCATTTATATTTCTGATAATTACAATGTTTTTTTACAAGATCTCTATTTGTATAGGGGTTCAAGAGTCAAAACAAGAGTCACAATTAATTTGGCTTTTAGTTTCCCAATACAAACTTATGAATACTGACTATTCGCAACGTGACCGTCCAGTTTTCCTCCCTCCCCACTCTGCACGAAGCCCTCAGTTTCTTTATATATCTGCCAAGCACAGAAAATCGCAGTCCACACACATTGCCCATTCTGATATGCAGGCTGTCAAATCAAGGTTAATTCTTTTCTTACTCTGTCATCCATAGATATATTATTTTGGTATTAACCGAATTTCGCTTCGTCTGTTAATGATATCATTTCGGTTTCGTTGTCTTGTTAAATGATGTATAATTGTTTTTCTCACCGGCTGTGTTTTCTCCTCCTTTCTTTTTCCTGTAACACAAGTTGCTTGTGTTGTGAAACTCACGAGTCAAGTCAGGTTTATGTTTTTAGGTTTTTAATTTATAAAATTGTGTTAATTGTTGGTTAAATTTGTGTTAGCCATAAACTCATTTGAACTAAAGAACTTTTGAGTTCACTCCTGGAGTTCCAATTTACAAAATTATATTGACTCATTCTTAAAATTGTGGTAACATTTTCAATTGAATCATACTCAATGACTTATTAAACAAACTTTATAGAAATTCTTACGTGTGTATCAGGTTTGCTTAAATTCGTAAGCTTGACATTTTTATCATGCAGACAATATTGTTTATTCTTATACTGGTTTTTTACTTTACTTTTATTACTAAGCCACTAAAAGCATGCAGTTCTTGTTTTTGTTTTGGCTGTTTAAACCTTGAAGCTATTATATGCTTGTTTATATAATTTTAAATCAACTTATTGATCATACCATATACTTTGGATTTGAATTTCTAGTTTGGTTAAGAATGGTCATGGCACCCCTAAGGACCTTATCAGTGACCTTCCAAGAAATGTTATGGATTCTATCATGAAGAACCTGCCCGTCCAAGATGCGGTTAAAACCAGTATTCTATCAAGGAACTGGAGATATATGTGGACTAGTGTGCCAAGACTGGAGTTTAATGCAACAGTTTTTTGTGAACGTCTTAAAAAGCATGAAATTCCTAATGTAATCTCTGAAGTTCTTTTGCAGCACCATGGTCCTATACATCAGTTTATTCTATTCATTCCTCATGTCTACCCTATTAGAATTAAATGCCTGAGTATGTGGATTCTCTTCTTATCTAGAAGAAACATGAAGATTCTTAAGCTCATAAATGAACAAGGAGATCGATATGAAATGCCGTCTCATCTTTTCTCGTGTAAGGACTTGATTCGCTTGGAACTCTCCAATTTTACACTGAGATCTCCCCCTGATTTTGTTATCGGCTTTTAAAAGTCTTGTGCAACTTCGCTTGAGTTACGTTAGAATTGACTCGGTCACACTTAATGCTCTTATCTCTAGTTGTCCATTGCTAGAGTGTCTGGCCATGTCATACTGTGCTGGTTTTTATTATCTCATTATCTCTCCCAATATAGAAGTCTTGATCATGGAAGATTCTGGGCATTTCAAGTCAGTTTGTTTTGAGGAATCGAAGAATCTAACGCATCTGAAAATTTCACTTATAAGACGTGCGGAAAGCATTGAACGGGGCAGAAAGTCCAATTTGGTTAACATGTTCTCATCCTTGCTTAAAATTAAGAAACTTTGCCTGGTAAAAGGCTATATTCAGGTGAGAAAACATTACAAGTTTTGAGCTAGTCCTATAGACAATGTATTTCAATGCAATTTGATTTGTTTTCTCTATCAACTGCCTAAAAGATAGAAAACTTGCCCGGCTAGTAATAACGATTTGGTGTCTTTTTATTTGAACATGTATAGAGATACATATATATATACCCTGGTTTTTGCTGTTTGACTCTGCAGTATTTGTCTGCGGGGAGCATTCCAAACAAGCTTCCAAAGATGATCTACTCGTTAATATATCTACAATTCAACGGTATTTCTTTCTCTGAACAACGAGAGATTTATCTGCTTCGTTGCTTTCTCAAAAGTTTTCCTAACTTGGAGGAACTTGAACTCATGGTATGAAGAAAAAATCCTGGCTCCCAGTTTATTTTCAGGCTAATACAATCTTTCGCCCCTCAAATTTTTTCTAATTTTGGTTTTTGTCCCTTAAATTTTAAAAAATAAGTTTTTCCCCGAAATTTTTTGTTTCATTTAAAACACTGGTCTCTATAATTACATAAAAATCAAGACCATTGAGGGATCAAAACTCATAATTTGAAACTAAAAAAAGACCAAAACTAAAATGAGAGCAAATTTAAAGGATCAAGTATTAACCTTTTATTTTCTAATAGATATTGTTTGATCATCATTGTTATTGTTCTTATTGCTTGGATTATAACTGATCCTATTAATAATTCTATGCCAAGATTTCAGACCGGCAGCCAAGTTTGTGCCGTTATCGGTGGTTCAACAGCAATGGCTACTCCCTTCCTCAGCTTCGAACCGTGACTATTGAAGTTTATATCATCTTTGAGACGGCATTGAACTTAGTGGAATACCTACTTGCTGTTTCTCCATCTTTAGAGACTCTTACATTCAAGATTCATCAACAGGATCCACCAGACCCTATACAACTCTTGGAAGTTTCACGAATTCTTTTACAAATGAGGCGAGCCTCACCAAAAGCAAAATTCAATTTCATTTAGTTTATGTAAGCTTTTCCGTTTGCCTATAGAGTCTTCACCTAGTAGGATAAGACTTTGTTGTTTTTGGTTTCTTTGCCTGCTTACACCTTCTTGGTTTCCTATTAGATCCTTTTGGGGATCGGAGGAATTATACGTAACTGTATTACTTTCGGTAGTTAGAATGTTCCTGCATGCTTCAGTAATTACGAGAAATCCTCCAATAACACTTGGCGGACTCCCATTCATTATATAGAGTCTAAAGCATAAGCATATAATACTTATGAACCGTGCAACTTTCTATAATTGATATGCTTACGAGTGATTTGTTTGAATTGCATTTTTTATGGGTTAATATCATTGTTTGGTCCTTCTAATTTGATCGAATTTTTGTTTTAATCCCTATTCCCTATATATTCAAATCGTATGTTTTGATCTCTATAGTTTCACAAGGACTTTCTCTAAATTTAAACATAGGGAACAAAACCAAAAATTGTTAAAAGTATAGAGATCAATTACTTAGATCAAATCTTATGAAACTATATGAACCAAAAGTAAAATTCAATCAAATTATAAGAACTAAAAAGTGTATTAACCCCCTTTTGTATAGTGTAGATAGGCTGGTATGGTAGGTATAGAATGTCGAACACGTGACATGACATGTGGGAGGATTTTCAACCTCACCACCAATTTTTTTTTTTTTTTTTTTTTTTTTTTTTTTTTTTTAAATATTTTTTCTGATCTTTAAAACCGGAGTAAGATTTTTCCAAATTGTTATAAACGACGTTGATGAAACGGGGGAACATGATGAAAGTGTTGTAAACGTTGCTAAATATTTCAGAACAATGCATTTTACTTTCATAGTTATTAGTTATTTTATATATCAGTTTGCATTATTTTATAAGTCTTGTAGTTCAGTGGTTACCAAATCTTTTCGGGGGTTGAGGAATGGTGGGATTAAATCCTGACCCAAAATAACATATGAGCTCGGGGGCTTGTCAGTAGTAAGGGTGGCTAGTGTTTTTTAGGGGCAATAATGTAAAATCACCAACATTTCAAATTTTCATTTTAATGTGAAATATTGCTTTGGAATTTTGCAAATTGGGATGACCCTTTTAGCATTTGAAATTCTTCAAAACAATGTAATATAATAAAATAATATTTGAAATTTCAAATAGTACTTTTGTAGAATTTCAAATGGTATAATCTAAGCTTGTATATCCAAATTTTACCCCGTCTATTTACTTTCAATTCGTTGTTGAGAATTGCCATTACATTGGTTTTTTTTTTTTAAAAGAAATAAACTTGATTATATAATCCGATATCAAATTATGCCATTATACAAAATAATTAATATTTATCAATTTTTTCATTATTTAAATATTATTTTTTATTTATAAATTTGATCAACATTTTTTTCATACTTATATTTCTTAGTTACTAATAGGTTGATTTCTTATTTAATATAAAATGTACTTTATTTAATATTTGTACTCGTACTTCACATAAAATTTTAAATTATTTATTATAATACTTATAAAATGAACATAATGTTTTAATATTCATGTGAATCATTAAATTATATTTTATAATATTTATCATTAAATATAATTATTAAAATATAAGCAACTTAATTAAATTCATACTCTTTTACCAGAAAAAATGCGTTTAATAAATGAAATCCAAACATAATCAAAAATTTTAAAGTCACTTATATAAAAAAATCCAAACAGAAATTACGATTAACCAATGAGACTTTTAACCACATGCACTTATGCACATTATGATTATCTAAACTACAATTTTATACCGCTAATCCAAACAGGCAAGCACAATTGTATACAATGTTTACAATTTACTCTAAGAAGATAATGTAACATATATTTTTAACAATGTAACTTATATATTAAAAATATTTTTATTTTTAGGCCAAACAAAATTTTTAGACGCAAGATTTGGTTCGGCGGAATTGGATTTCTCAAGTTGGAGAATCAAAACTTTATGCAAAGGGTATGGGGAAATTTGACCTAATTTTTAAATCAGTAATTGTGCCGCATAACTGGATTAATGATTTGTTAAGTTCAGTGATCTAAATTAAAATTTGGGTAATTCAATTGTTTCCTACTTTCCTTTCTAAATAAATAGGCATAAACCCACCTAATTAATCCTGCAAATATAAAATCATGCAATAATATTAAATTATAGGTGGGATAATGAAATATATCTAATCGTAGGGAAAATCATGCAATTATCGGATAATAAAATCTAGGTGGGTGTAATGAGATAATTTGATGGGATTTTTTATTTTATTTTAAAAGAAATTTCCAAGAAGCAAACTATTGATCAGACTATATACTTTGGATTTGAATTTCTTGTTTGGTTAGGAATGGTCATGGCACCCCTAAGGACCTTATCGATGACGATCAGTGAACTTCCAAGAAATGTCATGGATTATATCATGGAGAACCTGCCCATCCAAGATGCGGTTAAGACCTGTATTCTATCAAGGAACTGGAGATATATGTGTAGTGTGTATTAAATTATATTGTATTGATAATTAGTTAGTTAGTTATTGGTACAGTAATATGTTTTGTATATATATAGTCCAATGCGTGACTGTCAAATACAATGGCTGTACAGTTGTGTAAACATTCTATTTTTCCATATATGAGAAGTAGTTTTTCTCTGCACCTATTATGATTTCCAGGGTGACAAATCATCGAGGTTCGTAGTTCAACATGGTACCGAGCCATTCAAGTCCTCCATTGTTTCTTTTGCTCCTTAGTTATCCACAGGCCACATATCAAGATTGGCACCAGGATTCCTATTCTTTGAAGCAAGACCGGTGGGGACATTTTCGGCCCAACTTTCAAGATTGGCCCAAGATCTACTTTGCATCATCCAATAACCCAACCTTTGTGATCCGAGTTTCCAACGGGTCCTCTCCAATTCCAAATTTCTTCGACCCTCACTCTCACAGAGGTTCGCTAGTCAATTGTTTGCGCGTTTTTTTTTTTGCAATCCGAGATACGAGCTCAGGCGATACAAGCCTCATCACAGGGATTCGATTTCATCTTGAACCCTAGCTCTCGCGACTCTCTCGTGATTCATCCTTCTGTTCCGCGATCCGAGCAAGTTTTAGGGAAACTCACGGTTGAGCCCTAGCTCTCGCGACAGTTTCTTGCCGTTTCAGATATCGTTCGGCTACCACGGCACTGATTCTCGTTTCCACTGATTTCTTTCCCTATCATCGTTTCCGCTGATTCATTATGGCTGAGAAGGATTCTGGTAAATCGACTTCCCAAACAGAGCACAACGGGTCATCACCTGGTACTGATTTTGTTCCCTTTTCACATCCATTGTTCTTGCATTCGTCTGATACTCAAGGTCTTTCAATCATTCAACACACTCTTACTTGCAACGAAAATTACACGGTCTGGAGTCGTGCCATACGAATTGCCCTTTTGGGCAAGCACAAGCTGGGTTCGGTTGATGGTACTTGCCGGAAAGAGGATCAAGCTCCGACTCTTCACGGTCAGTGGGAGAGATGCAACGCGGTAGTGCTCTCCTTGCTCCTTAATTCAATCTCCAAAGAGTTGGCTAACGGTGTGATCTTCTACCAAAATGCACACCGTGTTTGGACCGACCTGCAAAAGCGGTTTGACAAAAAGAATGGGACCAGGATTTTCTCTCTGCACCGTGAAATCAATTCACATCATCAGGGGTCCTCTTCTGTTTCCATTTATTTCTCCAAGCTGAAGGAATTGTGGGAAAAACAGTTGCCCTGATTACTTTACCGTCTTGCACATGTCATACCTCTCAATCATATTCTAATTTGATGCAAGAACAAAAGCTTCTTCAATTCTTAATGGGGCTTAATGAGTCCTATCATCAAGCTAGAGGACAAATTCTTCTTATGAATCCACTTCCATCTGTCAATGAAGCCTATTCCATGATCATCCAGGATGAGGCTCAGAAGTCAATTTCCGTGGCTGACCAGATTCATCCAACAGAAGCTATAGCCATGGCCACAAAGACTTGTGGTCGGGGGCGAGGCAGGGGACATGGAGATCCATATGTGGAATGCACCTACTGCTTGAAGAAGGGTCACCTGCGAGAACAATGTTACCAGTTAGTGGGTTATCCATCCGGATTCAAGGTCGGCAAACCCAAATAGCAAAAGGAATCCTGTCAATTGGGAATGGAGTTCACTAGTGACCCAGACCTTCATATGAATACTACAAGCACAGTGGCGCCCTCCTTCTCTCAAGAACAATATGAGCGTCTTCTTCTGATTATGCAAAAGGATGCTGAATCCACAGTGCATGCATTGGCTGGTACAGGTTTGTCTATATCCCCATCTATGAATTCAATTTATTCATGTTGGATTCTAGATTCAGGATCCACAACTCACATGATAGGAGATATTTCACTATTAGATAAATGTACTCCATATAATGGACCTATCAAATCAATTAAAATACCGGATGGACAAAGAGTACCAGTCACACACATAGGTTCGATTAGAATAGCACCTCATATCACATTGAATGGTGTCCTGTATGCTCTACGGTTAAAATTCAATCTTATAGCCATTTCTAAGGTCACAAAAGAACTGGAATGTATGGCTTGCTTTTATCCTAATTTCTGTGTACTATAGGACCTTCTGGACGGAAGGACGAGGCTGACTGGTAGGCTTGTAGATGGGTTATATGTCGTTAAGATTCAAAGGACCCCACATGTAATAAATGTTGCACACACACACACGAAACAGAAATGTGATAGTGTTGATAGTGCTCTGAAATTTGCTGATATTTGTTTGTGGCATAGACGATTAGGTCATGCTCCCTTTTCTGTAATGAAACGTTTGAACTTTGAAATTAATGATGTTGATTTGATAAATCACACTTGTGATGTCTGTATTCAATCCAAACAGACCAAGTTTCCATTTTCATCTTCCTGTATCAAAACCACAAAATGTTTTGAACTTATACATATAGATATATGGGGACCATATAGGACACCCACTCATCAAGGATTTCAATACTTTCTCACAATAGTTGATGATTACTCTAGGGCTACATGGATATTTTTTATGAGACATAAATCTGATTCATTTGCTTACATTCGTAATTTTATTGTGTATACCATGACTCAATTTAATATGAATGTTAAGAGAATACAGAGTGATAATGGTAGTGAATTTCTAAGTCATTCATTTAAAATGCTTGTTCAAGAAAAGGGTATAGTTCATGAGACCACATGCCCCTAGACTCCTCAACAAAATGGAGTTGTAGAGCGTAAGCATAGGACTATTATGCAGGTAACACGCAGCTTGATGCTGCAATCAAACATTCCGATTACATATTGGGGTGAGTGTGTAAGAGCTGCCACGTATTTGGTTAACAGGTTGCCATCTAAAATCCTTGAATTCCAAACACCATTTGAGAGGATATATGGGCAGCAGCCAGATCTCAACCACATAAAGGTGTTTGGGTCCTTAGCTTACGCTACAGACCTCAAAGTTGTTGATAAACTCCAGCCCCGTGCTATTCCTTGTGCATTCCTAGGTTATCTCGATAATCAGAAAGGATATTTGTTATTAAACTTGAAAACTAACATGTTGTTTGTAAGTCGTCATGTTAGTTTTGCAGAACTTGTGTTTCCCTTCAAAGATGCAAGCTCACAACAGCAAAAGGAAGTGTATCCAACCTTAAAGGACATGTTTTGGTTTGATCTGGAACCCTCCTCGGTACAAACTGGTTTTATAAAGGATAAGTATGATGTTTCATGAATCAACGATAATCAGGAGCCTTATCAGACTGATTCTGATAAAGCAACTGATCATCCAACACAGTTAGGGCAATCGCGTCCTTTAAGAGATAGGAGACCCCCAATTTGCTCTAATGACTATGTGTGTTCCCTTTTAATCTCTGAGACAGATTCAGCCCATAAAACTAAATGTTCTTATCCTATGAGTCAGTTTGTTTCATATGCATCTGTTTCTGCTGATCATTTGACTTTTTTGTCTTCCATTGATACAGTAAATGAACCAACTACTTATAAGCAAGCGAGTACCCATCCTGAGTGGGTAAAGGCCATGAAAGCTGAAATGCAAGCATTGGAAGACAACCAGACATGGGAAACTGTGAAATTACCTAAAGATAAGAAGCTCATTGGTTGTAAGTGGGTATATAAAGTTAAATATAAATCTGATGGTAGTATCGATAAGTATAAGGCTAGGTTGGTAGCCAAGGGGTATAGTCAACGGGAAGGTATTGATTATCATGAAACCTTTTCACCTGTGGTAAAGATGTTTACTGTTAGATTGGTGCTAAAATTGGCAGCAATGCATTCGTGGAACATTTATCAAATGGATGTCTATAACGCTTTTCTGCAGGGAGACCTTCAAGAGGAGGTGTACATGAGGTTACCTCAAGGTTTCGAAGGTAAGGGGGAGCATATGGCTTGTAGACTAAAGAAGTCTCTTTATGGGCTTAAACAGGCTTCCCTCCAATGGAACCAAAAATTGTCTCAAGCCCTTGTTAAGGGTGGCTTTGTTCAAAGTAAAAGTGATTATTCATTATTCACTATGGATTGGCATGACTGTGTAGTGTATGTCTTAGTTTATGTAGATGATTTGTTGATAACTGGGAGTTCTGAGGAAGGAATTAGCTATGCTAAGAACCTACTGCATGATAATTTTAAAATCAAGGATTTAGGTCACATGAAATATTTCTTGGGTATAGAAGTAGATAAATCTGACACTGCTGTTATTTTATCTCAACGTAAGTTTGTGTTGGATTTATTGTCTGAAACAGGAATGAGTGGGTGTAAACCATTGAGTATTCCAATGGCACAAAATCTGAAATTAATGCCCTTTCAGATTGAAAAGGATGATGTTCAGCATTTGTGTCCAAATCCTGAGAGATATCGTCGGTTGGTTGGTAAATTGATTTACTTAACCATGACTAGACCTGACATTTGTTTTTGTGTGCAGACGTTAAGCCAGTTTATGCAACAACCAACTAAGGCGCACATGGCAGCGGCTCGCAATGTTCTTAGATATCTGAAGGGTACTGTAGGGCTTGGTATTAAATTGAGTTCTGATGGAAATCCTGATTTAGAATGTTTTTGTGATTTAGATTGGGCATCTTATGGGATTACAAGATGCTCTGTTTCCGGATACTTATTGAAGTTTGCAGGTTCGCTTGTCATGTGGAAGACGAAGAAACAAACTACTGTATCCAAGTCGTCCGCAGAGGCAGAGTAGAGAGCCTGAGTATGGCTACTTTAGAGATAGTGTGGGCACTTAGCCTCCTTCGAGACCTGCGCATTTCACAAACAAAGCCGGTACCCATTCACTGTGATAGCATTGTAGCAATACACATAGCTGCAAATCTAGTTTTCCATGAATGTACCAAGCACATAGAAGTGGACTGTCACTTCGTTCGTGATAAATGGCGAGAGAAAGTGATAGATCTTGAGCACGTCAGATCTCATGAACAAGAGGCTGATTTGTTGACAAAAACAGTCTCCGGAGATGTTCAACGCACATTGTTGAGCAAGTTTGGGACTTTTGACATATTTGCGCCCCAAACTTGAGGGGGAGTGTTAGCATATGTGTAGTGTGTATTAAATTGTATTGATAATTAGTTAGTTAGTTATTGGTACAGTAATATGTTTTGTATATATATAGTCCAATGCGTGACTGTCAAATACAATGGCTGTACAGTTGTGTAAACATTCTATTTTTCCATATATGAGAAATAGTTTTTCTCTGCACCTATTATGATTACCAGAGTGACAAATCATCAGGTTCAGTAGTTCAACAACTAGTGTGCCCAAACTTGAGTTTAATGCAACATTTTTTGAGGTTTATTCGTTTTTAAGTATGCACGTAACTCAACAAGAAATTTCCTTACCTGTTCAATTTCTAATGAATCAAGATAACCATTCGTTCCGGTATAAATAGTTATTATCTGATGGACATGTTAAAAGCCATGAAATTGCTAATGTACTCTCTGAAGTTCTTTTGCAGCACCATGATCCTATAAATGAGTTTATTCTATGCATTCCTCGTGCCTACCCTATTAGAATTAAATGCCTGAGTTTGTGGATTCTCTTCTTATCCCGAAGAAACATAAGGTTCTTAAGCTCGTAAATCGACAAGCATATCCATATGAAATGTCGTCGCATCTCTTCTTGTGTAAGGACTTGATTCGCTTGGAACTTACCAATTTTACACTGAGATCTCCACCTGATTTTGTTGTTGACTTTAAAAGTCCCGTGCAACTTCACTTGCATTACATGCAAGTTGAGTCGCCAACACTTGAGACTCTTATCTCTAGTTGTCCATCGCTAGAGGGTCTGACCATTTCGTATTGTACTGGTTTTGATGATCTCAATATCGTCTCTCCCAATATAAGAGTCTTAACCATACAAGATTCTTGGGATTTAAAGTCAATTTGTTTGGACGAATCGGATAATCTAAAGGATCTCAAAATTGCACTTATAAGATGCACGGAAAGCTTTGAACGGGGCAGAACGTCTAATTTGGTTAACATTTTCTCATCCTTGCCTAAAATTAAGCAACTTTGCCTGGTAAAAGGCTATATTCAGGTGAGAAAACATTATAAGCTTTGAGCTTGTCGTGTCTTTTCTATATCTCGATAACACATAAACAAAATAACTAACTTAAGTCATAATCTCTAATTTAAAACCGATCTTAACAAACATAAAAATTGCAGCTTTTTATCTGAACATGTATAGAGATATATACATAGTTCTGTTTGGCTGTGTAGTACTTGTCCGCGGGGAACATTCCAGAGAAGCTTCCAAAGATAATCTACTCGTTAACACATCTGCAATTGAGTGGTACGGTATTGTTCTTATTGCTTGCTCGGATTAACTGATCTTATTAAAAGTTCTATGCCAAGATTTTGGACCGATCGACAGCCAAGTGGGGGCCCTTTTCTGGGGTTCATCAGCCGTGCATGCCACCTTCCTCGGCTTCGAACAGTGACTATTGAAGTTTATATTATCTTAGAGACGGTATTGGATTTAGTGGAATACCTACTTGCTGATTCTCCATCTTTAGAGACTCTTACATTCGAAATTCGTCAATAAAAATCTGATGCTATTCAACTCTTGAAGTTTCACGAATTCTTTTACAAATGAGGCGAGCCTCACCAAAAGCAAAAGTCAATTTCATTCAGTTAATGTAACGGAGTGGTTAATTCTTCTTCATATGCATTTACTAACATGCTTTCCTTGTCACCTTTGATATTGTCTTTATGATGTATGTTAACTTTTGCTATTAATATCATTGGCCTTTTTATTAAAAAAATAAAATAAAATAAAGCTTTTCCCTTAGCCTGCTTACACCTTCTATTAGATCCTTTTGGGTATCGGAGGAATTTTACGTAACATACCTGCACAGATTGAACAGAAATTGATAATGATATATAATTACGCCTTTCTTCGCTTCATAAATAATATTCTAAACCTTTAATAGCTAGATAAAGAAAGAACATTCTTGATTTCTTTTTAAAGATGTGTTGCTAAGATCATTTGCTTTATTGGAGCTTTTAAGAGGTGTTACATACCGATAATTTGATCTACAAAAGCATTACTTCGTTTACATATCGTAAGTAAAAAAATTTATTTTAGTATTCACTAATAGGATAAAATATAAAATCTATAATAACTTTATAGTACATAAATGATGCCGGTAGCTCTATGTTTTACCATTTTATTTTTTTACATATCTTGCTTGCTTCAATGTAGTTTTACTTTTTATACAATTATATACGCACACATTTGTAAGGATGAACTATGTATCTTAAATTTCTTAAATTTATTAACCTCAATTTTTCTTGCCATAAGTCATTTGCGTGTACTAATATAGGGATATTCTTTTTATCTGATTACTAAAATTTATCATTGACATAATCAAAACCCTGACTCTTAAGGCTAAAACAAAAAGGAAATTCAGAATTTTATGTACAAGGCGAGCAATTATCCATGAAGATGATGATAGACACATACAAATCAAGTACAAACCTTCATAAACAATATTCTTTCAAGTGGAAAGCACTCTTAGCTCCAGAGGAATTGTCAATAAAACTTAACATCCATCTATATGTCAGTGTCTTAAAGTTTCATTTGGAATCTTTAAAGCAATATGCTTATACAGCTGACCTTGAGGAGCTGATATGGTGCTCCTGAACAGCTTTATTCTGACCTTTATATACACACACACACAAATCACCTGGGACCAGAAAGCTCCATGGCCTGATTAAACAGTGTACAATCGTCGGTGAGATCGGAGTAGCGTTCTGAAGAAGATAGCTCATTTGCTCTGCTCCTTGTTGACTCAGATGATCCCTTTGAAGCTTCCCATTTCTCTGCAAGGCCATCTCCTTCAAGCATTCTAACCACTTCAGACATTTTGGGTCTATGAGCTGGAAGGTACTGGGTACACAAGAGTGCTATTCGAACCAATTCTTCCAGCTCGATTCTGTCATAGTTGTTCATAAGGTCCTTGTCAATCAACAAGTCAAGTTTCTTCTCTTGATGCATTTTCTTCACCTGCATATATAGCATTTTCATAAGTCATAACCATCAGTAAATTATTTACCCAATCAAAATGATTAAGAGATTGACCGACAATTGGTAAGAAGGACCTGATAAGAAGAAGGGAAAATTGGGGGAAAAGTGTAAATGAAAAATTTTATTGGTAAGAAGGACCTGATAAATTTCTATACACAAGAAGTACCAGTGCTCTACAAAGTTTATATATACAAAGTATTGGTACTCTCATTCAGGTCATTCTCAACAATAAAATTTTCAATGAGGGACTTTCTTCCAATTCTCCCTAAAAAGATGATTAAGAGATTGATTCTATTTTGATTACCCAATTGAGCATGGCTCCTTTCTGGTTAGCTGCTTTTCCAAATTCAAGAGCTGTGTGGCCGGAGATGAGTTCGAGGAGAAGAATGCCAAAGCCAAAGACATCAGTTTTATCAGAAGATTGGCCTGTTGAGAGGTACTCTGGTGCTATATGGCCAACAGTGCCTCGAACAGCTGTGGTGACATGTGAGTCCCTGTGATCTAACAGCTTAGCCAACCCGAAATCCCCAACCACAGCTTCACAATACTCATCAAGCAATATATTTGCAGCTTTCACATCCCTATGAATAATCTTGGGATCGCATTGCTCATGTAGGTATAGTAACCCTCTTGCTGCTCCCAAAGCTATCCTCTTCCTTGTGCTCCACTCTAAAGTAGGCTTCACTGCACCAACAAAAAGAATAACATGCCGATATGTAGATATAGAAAGTTGCTATATATGTACAAGGAAAAATGTCTGATTACAACCAATAGTTGCACGTTGGGTTGAATGAGTGTCTGATATCTTCAATAAATGTGATGAAATGTAAGAATCAGTATATTTTGAGGAAACCTAATATGAAAGTTTGAAAGAAATGAATTTACTATTGTTATTTTTTTTTAATTATATTATACTAGCAAGTTCTAAGTTTCATCCTTAAGGAAACCTCCAGAGTAGTTGGGAGTAGGTTTACTTAAGCAAGTAGTTTATTTTTGCAAGTACGGTTACTTTTTGGTTAAGAAAACCTCGTCTACATATAGCCCAAAGTAGTCTCTTTTATGGAGACATATATTTTGGATGAATGAATATTTTAAAGCCTCTCTCCCTCCTTTGCTGAATTCTCTCTCATTTCCCCCTCAAATTTTTGTTCTGTTTCCGTTCCCCCTCCCATAATTTAACATCTCTTTTTAGTGTGTGTTGCTTCAAAATGCTTCAGAGTTTGAGCATTGTGGATAGATAGAAGAAAATTTACTTCTCATTTAACACACTTGACAATACCCAAATCTAAATTAGTCAACAGTATTAAACTAAGAACTCCCAAAGGAAAGTTGGTAATACCTTTGAGACGAGAAGCGACACTACCATTGGACATGAAAGGATAAACTAAGAGTCTCTCTGTAGGAGTGATACAGTATCCATAGAGACGAAGCAAGTTTCGGTGTACAGCGAGGCTGATCATCTCAACTTCAGTCTGAAACTGAATTTCCCCTGTAATGGCACTTCCATCTCTAAGCCTTTTCACAGCTATGACCCCACCATCTGATAGATAGCCTTTGTACACATTCCCATATCCTCCTTTCCCAACCAAGTTCTTGCTGCTGAACTTGTTCGTCGCAGCCTCGAGCTCTCTTATGTGGAACTTCCTCAAGTTTCCAAGGCCCACATCTTCTTGCATTTGTTCTGTGATCAGAAAAATCCATGAACATGACTTGTTATGATGTGGAACTATAGAGGTTTTTCTTTTTTGTTATTATGAAATAATGCAGAATAATTATGATTCATCACTAACCATTAATGTCAGAGAAAACTTGTTTGCTTGATCTTTGTCTCCACCATAGGAAGCCAAACACCAGAGTTAGTAAGCTGATGCAGCTTACTGTTAAAGCAAGTGCCAAGACAAGTTTGTGATTCTTTTGTTTACTGGTGGCTTGTGAACCTGGGGATATATTTCTCAAGCAACTGTATTAGAGCATTAAAAAAAAAAAAAATTGCCCCATAGTGTCCTGTAATACTTATAAGTCAAACTTTTTTTATTCAGTATAAATTTTCTGTTCTTTCAATATTTCTTCTGCATAATTTTTTGCAACTAATTTTTTTGAGTTTTAATTTTATGATAATAAGTACAATATTTTCGTTTTCAAATTTTTTTAAATAGTCCCAAGAAAGATATGTAGCTAAACAAAGGAATTTGTGTGTGAGCGTTTGAATGAATAAACAAAAAAAAATATTTTGTAAGAACAAATTGCAAAACAAAAATTACAATAATATTTCTTATGTTTTGTTAAAATTATAAAGGATTCTCTTCTATCTACAACCCTTACATACATTTATCTTAAGAAAATATAAATTATCAGAATTCAGTCTTCAACTGGATTTTTCAGAAAGTACATAGACTTTTTTCCTTTTATTTTCCTAAATTATGCTTATTTTAAAAATATATGTGTAATTCCAATAAATTCAAGTAAATTTGTAAAATTTACTCTTCCATTCAGAAAAAATATATGTTTATAATTTTGAAAGTCAAAGACAGATAAATAACAAAAGAACAAATTCAAAGATGAAAATCAAGAGGAATCAAAGGCATAAGAAAGAACTGCAATATATGCAGAAACTTTGATTACCTTGAGAGTTATTAAAATTAGTAGAAAGTTGTGTTGTTCTGAAGCAATGTTGGTCAGTTCCACTGGCACAAATCAGGGGATTTCCTACAAGACTGTTTCAAGAGATATAAAGTCGTTATTAAATAATGAACCGAAACTATATTATTGACTTAATGTGATGAGAAAATAATTACAGTTCAGAATCTCAAGTTAAAGATGTTTGTACTTTTCTGTCCCCTGTTTGAATAATATTCTGTCCTAGAGTCATCTTTAACTTCGACATCTTCAAGTGTAATTTTTCCAGGAAACAAAAGTGGAAAGTGAAAAAAATCTGATTAAAAAGATAAAAGGCCTAAAGAAGCAAGTTGATTACTTGAATGTTTTTGCATTTATTGTAGGTAGAGGTCCACTCAAGTTATTATAAGATATATCCCTGTAAAAAGTTCAGAAGTGGACAAAAATAATAATCAGAAATGAAACTGAAGAAGGAGAACAAGAAGTAGAAAAAAAAGGGAAAGTCGGTGAAAAGTCCCTGTATGGAAATATTTTTAGCCAAAAGGATCTGATATGTTTTTATTCATAGAAAGTACCAGTGTTTGTAGGATTTCTTACACAGAAAGTGTCAATACTTGAATTCAAATCCTTCTGGCCAATGAACTTTCCAAACAGAGACTTTTCACCGATCTTCCCAAAAGAAAGATGAAGAAAGAAAGAATATTATGGTAGAGAAGGCTTGAAGATACTTACAGAATAGCAAGCTGGGTCATGTGAGCCAAAGAGGAAGGTATTGGTCCCATAAGACTATTATTGTTCAGCGTCCTGATTTACAGTTCAAATTCCAATGATCAGATTCTATAACAAGGAGCAGATTAATTACAAGTGGACATTTTCTTAAGAATATAATTCATTCTTCTTCAACTTACAGAAAATTGAGACTCTTCATGTGGGAGAGACTCTCTGGAAGTTGACCAGTGAAGGAATTATGAGAAAGATCAAGAGTTTGAAGCTTTTTCATCATCCCAATCTCAGAAGGAATTGATCCTGTTATGTTATTACCTTGCAGTCTCCTGCAAAAACAAAATTGTAAATTAAATACATAATAACTTAGAACAAACAAAAAAGATCTTGTTATGATAAAAAGATCAAACCCATGAAGAGATCCTGGATTGGTTACTTACAGAGTGATGAGATTGGTTAAGTTGCTAATGCTTGGGGAAAGAGAACCCGAAAAGTTCTGGCTTGGAAATTCCCTAATAAGAAGAAAGAATTAAAAGGAATTAAGTGAAATTAAAGAAATCAAAGTTGTAAATTACAAGTTTTGTTTGTATGACTTACAGGGTAATCACAGAACCATCAGTGCAAGATATGAAAGCCCAGTTACAAGGTTCCACTTCATACATATCCCAGTTATGAAGGGCATTGTTGGGATCCTTTAAAGAACTTTTAATTCCTATAAGAGCTTGTACTGCATGGATATATATATATATATATATATATATATATATAGCACAGGGACATTAGTTTTATGGCTTATGATTTAATTATCAGATATGAGAAAATTAAAGTTCTCATTACCTTCATTGTTGACACCTTTAGAAGAAAGCAACCCATGTACTGAAGTGCAGTAGAAGAAGAAGATGATGAAGATGAACAAAGCTAAAATGGAGAAAGAACAATCTTCTCTTCTTTTCATTATTGATGGATCAGAAGAAACTGACGATTATAAGATTAAAGAATAAGGCTTCAAAAGAAGTCAGTTCAAGATGTATATTAAGAGGAAAAGTAAAGAGAGAAAGAAGGTTTTGATTGATCTGAGAAAGTCAGCTCAAAATGAAACAGTACTTGGCTCTTGTTCTTGTCATGTTCACATCTCAGAAAGTGGAATCGCAAGCATTCTTCATGTTTTTGCACCAGAAAAATGCTTCATGTAATAAAGTTTCAAAGTGGTAATTAATAGATAAGAAGTATATATTTTTGATAAGTTCCTTTATTAAAAACTTAACTGTAAGATGCTTATGTATGGTTTTTTTTTTTTTGTAATTAACTTTGCATATTTCAAATTTTCCCCCTAGCCAATCAAACAAAAGTGAAGGGAAAGAATATATGAAAGTGGAGCCACATGTATGACATTTTGAAGATAAATGAAAAAAGATGGTTGAAAAAGAAAGTTCCTTCAATCATGGATTGGTGTAGAAAATAAAGGGGTTATTCTGTTTCATTAAAATTTAAAAAGAATATTAATAATAAATAGAGACTGACATGTAATGAAGAATAATATGTTAAGCACTGTAAAAAGTTGCATGCTGATTTGTTTAATCTATCACAGGTAACAAGGTAGGCCAGAGGAGATAAAGAACGCTTTAGTTTGTTATGTCTCCAAATCAAAGTTCAATAGAACATTTTAGTTATTGTAATAAAGTAACAGAGAGTATCTGCTTTGAAAAGAAAAAGTTGCTGTCTCTCTCTCTCTCTCTTCTCGCCACAAGATCCTAATGAGTCAACACTTTTTAACAGCACCACTAGGTTGGTATCAAGTTGAGTTGAGTTTTTATTTTATACAAACCACATTATTATTAGCACAAATTCTCTTCAAAAAAATTTCATATTAGTATGATAAATAGCAAACTCTAACAATTGACCCCAAGAGAGATTATTGTATGAGAAACACCAACAAGTTGAACCTATGCCTAGTTTGAAACTTTTGAAGAAATCACCACTACAAAAGGCACTTTTAACGTCTGTTTTTAGGATTATAAGACGATTGTTTTTAAAGGGTAGTGTATGCGAGTGTCGTTGAAAAGTTTTAAAATAGACAATTGTTCATAAACTGTCATTATACGTCTCACTTACAACGATTGTTTCGAGTAAAACAGTCATTGATTTTACAAAAAACGGTTGATCGATATAAATAAGACTTACGACAACTATTTTATTTAAAACAGTCGTATTTTTATTTTTTTATTTTTTATTTTAAAAAAAACACTACATTTTTAAGTCTCACTTACAACAACAGTTCTCTTAAAAACAATTGTCTTTTTTTTTTTGGTAAACACTATATTCGTAAGTCTCACTTACAACAACCATTTTAGCAAAACAATCGTTGTAAGTAAGATTTACAACGACTGTTCTATGCAAAACAACTGTCTTTATTTTGTTTTTAAAAATATATTCTTATTTTTTGTCCATGGATATTTTGTAAGAAACAACCAGAACAAAGATATAAAAACTGACTAATATAAACAACGCCAATTCCCAGAACAGATAATAAAGGAAACTAAGTGATCACATTATAACGCCTTGCATATATACAAATATTCCCTAGTAAACATGTTAATACAAGAATGTGCACAAGTTCAAGTTAATATAATCAAGTACACATCTTCTACACTATGTAAAAAAAAATATTTTGTTGATTCTTCTTCACATCTTCTATCTCTAGTAGAAGATGTCCCGCCAAAAGTTCTCTTAGCACATGTCTTCCATAGTGTAGGGTTCCTCTTGACCAAAAATCTGGGGGCAAATTGAAGAACAAGTTAACATAGACCAATCAATTTAATGAAATAACTAATAATTCACTTACAAGAAAAAATAAAAATAATTTGAAAATGAAGAAATAATCACCGATTCAAAATTTGAAGTAACTCTACTAATGATGATGTTATACATATTTAGTATAACGTAGTACCCGCACTCAATTTTCCCTGGTTGGCGAGGGCACTCTATATAAAAAGAAAATGTTGAAAATGAATAAAGGCAATTATAAAGTAATTTTCAATTAAAGAACTTGAATTTAAACAACTTACTTGCATGTACCACTTCGTAGTAGTAGTAATTTTAGTTTTGCACTTCCTACCCATCACATAATATGTCTTGAGCGCGCCATCATTAGAATGAAAACCAGAAGACATTAGAACAATTTGTTCAAGTAAAAAACCAATGATTTACAAACAACTTAACTTACACGTTGAAAATGGTTTTGATCTCTTCATTCAGCCTGCAATCCAAAGAATCAAACCAATAGATGTTGTTGATTGAGGGGCAAGCAACACAAAGATTCCAATGATAAATATAATAACATATACATATTAAAATGAGGTTAGCTAACATAATACTTCTTAACTTAACAAACTGAGTATGCCTTAAACATATAAACAAAAGTTACTTGCATATCAACAATTGGTGCCATATAACACGGCAACTGAATCTCTCCGATTGTATACCCCACATAGCTTATCCTGTTCCCATTCCTTGCGACACGCCCAGCACATAAGAATCCATAAGATGTGTCTGACCCCACTTGGGCACACATTTTGTGGAAGCAGCTACCATAGAATAAAAATGAGAAATCACTTAGTCAATATAGAATCCTAAAAATCACTGCATTAATTAAAGTTAAAATAAAAAAGTAAACTCACTTGATTGCGAACATAACTCATTCCATGTCTATCTCCTCCAAAGACTAGAACTCTCTAATGTCTTTACTATCAAGTGCATAGGCAAAGGAGACCAATCTACCCATAATCCAAGAAGGCATATGCAAGTCAACGTTCTTAATTTGTTTGTGGGTATTTTGGAGTCGTGCCAAAAAGTGAAATCTTTTCGATTGTCTTGATCCTAGCAACACATAAATTAAAGATTATAAGTAGGATGTTAAAAAATATTCAAGTAATTAATAGTAAGGTGTTTCCTCCCGTTGGAGGTATTGTCCCAATCTAAACTAGATGTTGAGGCCAAAGGATGAAAGAACCTTTTGCCTGACCAAGTAGGGAAACCTCGCCATTGGGAACGGCCTCCCCCTTTCGAACACTTGTAATGTTGACCCTACGTTGATCGTCTCAAATTTACTGACCATGGTGGGTGGTTTCATGTGTGTGTATAATAGCATTGACAACAACACACAACAACGAGACATCAAACAAAAGAGTGCAAGGTGCTCCAACATCTAGTAGAGGAGTAAGGTCACCAAGTTGTAGCTCTGGGGAATTGCAACTGCCTTTGGTACTAGGAAAGGCCGAGGATTCCTTGGTAAGAGAAATGAAAGAAAGAATTAGACTAACTTAAGGCAAAACTCAAAGTTATCTTAATTGAAATTATTCAAAAACCTAAGATCTATGTTCCAATTGACCCGCCCCGGCTTGAATGCTAGACACCATCGATCTCATCTCACCCTTAGCTCTTCCAACAACTCTTTTCATAGTGATCGGCAAAGTTACTACTCGAGCTCTTCTTTGACTACCTCTAGAATTGAGGCACAAACTTCCTCTTGAACCTTGGCCACAAGCTCTCTATTGGGTTCACTTTGCCCAAAGTATGAGAAAGTCCGTCTAAAATATCTCATGAGACCGACTCCCCTCAGCTCCTCCTAACTTGACTAAGGTGATCTAGCTTCCCAATCGCCGCGGTTAAGATGTCTATCCTTCCAGTTGAAGTGAAGGAACCTTGCTGATTCTGCTGTTCAAGTTCATGCTATAGCATAGAGTTGAGGAATATATATTAGTTGCATAATCTTTAAGGAAATTGAAGCACCCTTAAATAAAGTTTATATTAACTACTCACAATCTTTGCAGTGACCTCTTCGACAACCGGATTTATGAATTTCCTCCCTTCATCCTCGCTTCCTTCCATTTTCTGTTATGTGAGGGTGGAGGCGGTGTCTGCATGACAATAGTAGGATATGATTTTGCTGCTTCCTCCATTTTTTGCAAATAAGCCTACATGATCTTCTTTCCAAGCTTTCGATAACCCCCACGAGACATGCAATGATCATATTGATTTTTGGCCCGCCTCTCTTTACTTGCTTGACTTAATTCCTATGAACAGAGACAAAAGAAAACTGACTTAGTGAGGTCAAATAAATTGAAATAAAATGTATCATACTTTGATTAATAGATTATACTTGAAATTTGGGATCGATGCCACTAACAATCTCTAGTTATCTATAGAAATAAAAGGATAATCTTGATAAGGATCCTGATCTCTCTTAGGCTCTCAAATGTACTGGCATGTGAGATTATACTTTAAGTCTTTCTACCGCTCATGAACTTCCCCCATCCAATGTTGTACATCTGCCTGGTGTTGGGGACATCATATTTTTGCTACCAAAAAAAACATAACATAGTTAGATATTAACCAAAAGAAGTTAGATATTAACCAACAGAAATCATAGGTAGACATTAACTAAAGGAAATGAAGATAGAAAGTTATATACTAAAAGTTGTTCCCAAATCATCCTCTTCATGTCCGTTGGAACTTTCTTCTAATTGGGCCATAGAATTCCGACGTTGCTTTGGCTCAAATAGCCAATATAGCCAATGAACATGCCTTCCTTTGGCCCAATTGGATTCAAATAAGCATCGTGGTCAATGTGCTCATTCTTCGTTGATCCTAATGATGTACAACCAATGGTTGAAGCTTTGTGCTTCCTCTAGCCTTCTTCTTAACAAGTGAGGAACCTGAGTGCCTTGCACCATTTGTTCCCCTCTTCTAATACATCCATGTTCTTGCTAAAAGTTAAAGGTTAGATAGGATAAATAATTAAATTTCAGTTAGATGAAATAAAGAAATAAACTAAAATGTAAGCAAATCACACAGCCCTATGTTATTCCTTAAAATATTACTTTATGTGTTTTCCCATATTCTTTCACAATGATCATTTCTAGCTGCATAGTCTTCAACATCTACGAATTATACTTCACCTGCTATATCTGGATTTGTAGTGAAAGGTGGTATGTCGTCAAGATTCAAAATTGTATCACTATCCTTCTATTTTTTTTACTTTGGACTACAGTGGAAATTTTTTTATTTTCAAGATCGATGACATAAAAAAATTGTTTCGCCTAGCTTGCTTGAATAATTATAACCAACTCTATGAAGATCAACTGAAGTAAATTCAAATTGATCTATTTGCACAAAATTATTGTTCACCCACTAACATTTGAATAAAGGAACTCTTAACTTGGTGTAGCTGATCTTCAATAAGTCTTCAATAACTCCATTATAGGCCATGGATGCCGATATGAGGTTTTTATCTTTCGATCTAGAAAAATGCATTGATTTAGCTACTACAATCACCCCCACTATTTTGCATAGTACTTCTATCATGATCGGCTTTTGTGTAGAAAGAATACTCGTTTATATCATAACTGCTCGAAGTGACAACTTCAAAAGAAAGCCCCAAGCTAACCATTTGATTGTCTCAGACACACTAGTCTCATGAGAAACCTTTTCCTTAAACTAGTCTACAAATGTCTTGTTTTCCTCATTAGCTATCTGCAACTCAGTTTTTCTTTGATAGATCTGCGTTAAACTCTTGCTTTGTTCATCTAAGTACAACTGAACTTCTTCTATATTATTCAAGATATACAAGTGTGCTTGTAACACCTCTTCACATCACACACTCTTTATCTTGAACCCTCGTGTTCCCTGATTTCTACCCTTTTCATTACAAGATTGACCCTTCGACGCGGATAGATATTCTTTACAAAAGTCCATAGCCTCTTCAACCACATACCTCTCAACAATTGAGGCTCAGGTCAATAAGGATTTTTAAAATACCCTTTTAAAATCTTCATGTATTGCTCAAAATGGTACATCTATCTTAGATAAACTAGGCCTCATAGTCTTATCTCCCTTACTAATTAAATGAATTATCAAATGCACCATTATAATTTACATATATGACCCTTTTTTTAAACAACTATGAAGTATATATCAAAATATTTTACGGTTATAAATTAACAACCGTCAAACAAACTCATTTCGGATGACCAATAATGATGTCAAATACTTAACTGTTCATCATTTGAACCATAAAGTATTGTGAACTATATTTCATGGTTTCAATCAATAACCGTTGAATATTATTTATTATATTTAACATTCATTGACTAGAAACCGTAAAATATATAGCCCTATATATAACGGTGATAATTAAACAACCGTTAAATATAAATATATACTTAGTAGGTAAACATATGTTAATTCTCTTTGTGTTTTGATGATAACTAACAATTGTAAACTCAAATCAAAGTTTGTCTTTGTTAAGTTGAAGAACTTACTGTCAAAGGCAAACTTGAGTTTGGAGTTGTCAAACTCGAGTTTGGACTTGACAGAGAGTTGCTCAAGTTGTTTGAACTTAGACAAACTCGAGTTTGTACGTAGTGTCAAACTCGAAGTTGAATCAAACAAAGAGCACTCCAAGTTTTTAAGTTAAAACAAACTCGAGTTTGTGTTAGACAGAGAGTTTTTAAACTTTTCATATGTTAAGCAAACTCGAGTTTGGATTTGCAAACTCAAGTTTGCTCTTGGCAGAGAGTTTTTAAGATTTTTCATCTTTCAAAGAAACTCGAGTTTGAGTGAGCAAACTCAAGTTTGTGTCAAGCAGAAAGCTTCTCACTATTTTGATTTTTTGAAAACTCAAGTTTACATTTGAAAACTCTGGTTTGAGCTTTGTGGACTTTGCAA
Organism: Acacia melanoxylon; assembly: GCA_019022615.1. Classification (NCBI taxonomy): domain Eukaryota; kingdom Viridiplantae; phylum Streptophyta; class Magnoliopsida; order Fabales; family Fabaceae; genus Acacia; species Acacia melanoxylon. Next base: position 452,335 of record JAFJYJ010000037.1, read on the forward strand.
AGGTTTAAATGTTTTCTTTCCCTCTATGGAAGCTTCATCTCCCAACGGATTAATATGAAGGAAAGTCAACAAGATTAACTTAGCACCTGAATTAACTCAAAGCAAGAGAGAGACTAGACCAAGTTTCAACCTAACAGCTAGATTAATGTCTCCAACGGTTACATTAATGAATCCAACGGTCATTTAATGATCTCTTCATATATAAGTTGTAGCATTCAAGTCTTTACAACAACCAACTTACAGAAAACAAAAAAGCAATCAAGTGTTCATCGGCATTTAGTGTTTTCACTTACTTGTAAAGTATCTTTTGATACATTGTACTTCAGTGCTTATTCTATTTGCTCTTTTAGAGAGTATATCATTGAATATCATTTATTGTAAGAATCACAAGTCATGGGATTTGGAGATTGGGTTTATTAGTTTACAACTTGTAAGGGGAGTATATCCTAGTGAGAGGATAACTTTTGAGTGCAGAGTGTGTAACTGATTCTAAGTGATAGCAAAAATCCCAAAGTGTCTGCGGACTGGACGTAGGTCAAGAGTTAAGACCGAACCAGTATAAAATCTTCTGTGTCAAGTTTTTCTACCCTCCTCTATTTTACCTTGTTTTGCTGTTTGGTTTTGGGTGTTTGAAAAAAAAAAATTAAAATCCCCAATTTACTCCCATCTTGGTAATTTCCTCTATTTACAACATAATCGCTAAATATAAGGAAATATGTAGTAGTGATTCCATGCCCTCTATCTTCCTTTTACTTTTACCTCCATCCAAACATGGAGTAAATGACAAAGTAGATTAAGTTGTATAAAGTTCTCTAAAAAATGATCTAGAAATGCTAAAACGAACACTTAATAAAGTTATCAAACCAAATATTTGGTTACCAATTTATGTAAAGATTTGATTACTAATAAAGCACAATAATATCATGTAGTATCGTCTAGTTGGGGACAAGACTTATTGTTATTGTTGTTGTAATGTTGGCCCCTGGATAGACCAAATTGATATTTGTTATGTGAAGTCATGATTTTTCATATTTTGTATGCGCTGTGCGCGTGTGGTGTGTGGGAGCGCGTGCGTGTGAAATAATTGTTGTGCTTCACTGAACCTGGCATATGGCGTACGAGCCAAATGAAAGGAATAAGAGGTGCCCATCAACAATGACCCGTTCTGAAGAATCCCACCATAAAATACGTTAATAGCTCTATTTAGCATGTCAGACTCAGTGATAATTATGAGAAAATGAAGAAGACAAACATAAAGCTTCCAAAGTGAATTTCTCTTTCATTCTCCACACTGTTCCCTGAAAACCACTCATATCTCCCCAATTCAGTGAATGCTATCTTACCCCTCTTTAACTTTTTCATATACGACGCTCTTGTACTTACAAAGCACACATATTCATTATGATCTGTGCATATCATCTTGTTTCAAACACACACGCACACATTTATATGCACAAACACATCACACACTCCCTCCAATTCTAAATATAGGGTAGCTTTTGTTTTTGGGACAAAATATAGGGAAGCTTTTAAGTGTAATGTTGGATTTAACATGAATTGTAATGCTAATTAACTAGTTCTTTTTTTTTTTAATCACTGTAAGCTCCCAATAAAAGAATGTAATTATTAAAAAGTTTCATAATGAGTGAGCAACATACAATCACAAGTTTAGTGTAGGAAATTATAATATGTTCATGTTGCTTATTTGTTATTAAAACTTTTTGGTGATTAAATTCCTTATTATATTAATTGAAACCTCATAGTGATCATTTTTTATGGTTTTTTTCCAAGCACTCTTGTCTTGCTCGACAGGAGTTGCATAATATGTTTCGAGAATTACACCATTCATATAGTTATAATAAAAGTAAATTTTTTTTAAAAAAATTGATTTTTTTAAAAATATTAAAGATCGAACTAACTTTATTATTATTATTATTGATATGTATAAAATAGTGCTTAGTTGTTTTAACTTTTTAGAAGTGATTTTACGGAGTTTAAAATAAGTATATAAAAAGAGTTTTTGCCTACACAAACACATCACACGCTCCCTCTATTCTAAATATAAGGTAGCTTTTAAATCAATGTTTGATCTAACATGTATTGTAATGCTAACTAGATTTTTTTTTTTTAGAAAATCACTGAGGTCCCAATAAAAAAATGTAATCACTAAAAAGTCTTACAATAAATGAGTAGCATGCAATAATAAGTTTGTGTAGAAAATGATTGGAGGCTCATCTGCTCCTTTGTTATAATATTGATTTTCTCTGGGTTTTTTTCAGCTCTAGTACTCTTGTATGTCTTGTTCCACTGGAGTTGCATAAAATATTTCGGGAATTACACCATTAATATAGTTAATAAAAGTAAAATTAAAACAATTGACTTTTCCTTTTTTTTTTAAAAAAAAGATCAAAGATCAAACCAATTTTTTTAATATGTATAAATTAGTGCTTGTTTATTTAACATTTTTAGAAGTGATTTTATAGAGTTTATGTAAGAGGAGTTTTGTTTCAACTTAAAGAAAATTATTTTTCCCTTCCCAAACGTGTACTTAGTTAGAAGCAATTCATTATAGAGAATATGAATCCAGCCATGTGAAGCTTGGAGTGTGATTTCCAATGTGATTGTGAATCCAGCCTTTAGATCAACCGCTTCAATTATGTTTATGTTCAGAGTATATATATATAGGAAGAATACAATTTGAAGACGACTTAATTCAGACGTTGAATTTATTTTTTGGGTAGAATTAGACGTTGAAATTTGATGCATATATATATATAATCTGCATAGTTAGAAATCTTGTTAATAATATTTTTAAGTATATAATTCATAATTTTTTAACGAGGCTAGAGTATGATGATGAGAGGCCAAAATATTAGAATCCCAATTCTGTGCTTTCGCACAGTCCACCATTTTTTTAAAAAAATGAATATATTCTCCACCGATCGAGATCCATATTACACACACAATATATATATATATATGTCTCTCTCGCTGGACACTAGGCAGTTGCATTTTGCTTTGCCATTTGTAGGGGGTCACATCATATTGACATTCCAGTTGTATTCCTCAAACCACTCACTATTTATTTTTATTTACTTTTCATTGGAATAATGTTAGTGATAACTTCAATTATTTCCAATCGTTCAATGGCTTAGATTCTTACTAAATTATTAAATAATAATGCATCACTTAAACTACGACAGAGATAAAGTAGCATCCAATACCTTGATATTATTTATTGATTGCATCTAACATCCTAATTTTATTTGTGGAGCACTTAACAACCTAAATTTTTTTGAGTACAATTTTACCCTTAAACTATTTTCTTACTCACGGTTAACTCTCAAGAAGTCCGTCAAGGTATTTCCAATAATATTCACCGACTTAAAGTATTTTCTTGATGCAATTTTATCTTTAATTTATAACTTTTATTATTTGAGTAAAGTACATTGACTAACTATCTATTTTATCCAAGTTACAGAATCCTTCCCTCTATTTTGAAAATATATAAAAACATCCCTTGAAATTTAAATACATATTACAGAAACCTCTCTTATATATTTTAAATTCCATTTACATCCACTCAACCGTTAATTGATGTTGTTAAGTTTTTGTCAATCCTTTATTTTGATTGAAATACGTCTCTTTCAACAAAAAAGTAAATAATTATATTTTCCTGAAAAAAATTTTAAACAAAAAAATTTCTAATACATATATTTTCAAACTTTTCAATATATTTAAATTTATTAAATTTTATTATATTATAAAATTTATAATTTAATTTTTGTCATATTAATTAAACTTATTTAGTTTTCGTTTAAATGACTAAAAACATATTTGAAACAAATATCTTATTGTTATAAAACTAAAAGAAATCTAGGATTAAAGAGCAAGAGATAAATGAAGAGAGAAATCAAGATAGAGAAAGTGTATAGTAATTCTCATTCAGTTTCTTATATGATCACAATACAATCTCTTCGGTGTACATTTATGTTAGGGGGAGAATTTATGATAGTTGGAGAGTAGGAAAGTTTTATGTAGCTTTTGAAAGCGGAGCAAATCACCAAGAGGTGGTGAATTGGGGATTTTAAAAATACTTTTAAAGTACTCTGAAACTTAACAACAAAACAGAGGAGATGAAAGAATAGCAAGACACAACAGATTTAAACTGGTTCGGTCACAACACTTGACCTACGTCCAGTCCCTAGACACTCTGAGATTTTCACTATCTCTTAGAATCACTTACACACTCTGCACTCGAAAGTTATCCTCTCAATAGGATACACTCCCCCTTACAAGTTGTACACTGCTATTCCCAATCTCCAAGTCCCCTTGAATTGAGATTCTTACAATAAATGATTTCAATAAATGAAACTTTCTCAAAGAGTAGATAAGATAATCACTGAAGTACAAATGTATCAAAAGATACTTTACAAGAGTAGAAAACACAGGAAGTAGCTGAAACTTTTAATGCTTTTCGTTTTCTCCAGATTGATTGATGTGAAGACTTGAATGCAACTCCTTATATATGAAGAGAGCATTAAATGCCCATTGGATTGATCAATGTAACCGTTAGAGACATTGGACTAGCTGTTAGGAACAATATGGTCACTTCTCTCTCTAATCTTTAGTTAATCGAGGTTCACAAAAGTTTGTAGTTGACTTCCCTTGAATTAAATCCGTTGGAAGAGCAGCTTCTTGATAGGGAAAGAAGACATTAATCCCTTAGCAACGTGCAGAGAATGATTATCCAAAAGAGTGAAAGCTTTTCTGGACTTTGCAATAAATGAGCTGACATTAATCACTTTTTGCTTTAAGCTAAATCTTCATTTAACACTCTTTAAATCATCTGGAACTCACTAACAAACTGATTAAACATAGTTAAGAATAGTAAGGAGTGATGATAAGAAGTATCTAGATCAAACATGAAGATTTTAGAAATTCAAGCAATTTGATTTTCAAACTTAGCGATGCAAACTCGAGTTTGTTCAAGGAAACTAGAGTTTGCAACTATTCTTAAGGAACCAAACTTGAGTTAATAAACACAAACTCGAGTTTGCTTCATCCAGAGAAGAATGTCACGATTTGAGCTTTGAAGAGCATTTTGAAAAACAAGAACAAACTCGAGTCAATAAGTGACAAACTCGAGTTTGAGACTTTTGAAGTGAAAATGAGTTTAAGTCCACAAAGCTCAAAACTGGAGTTTCCAAATGGAAACTGAATTTTTTAAAACTTCAGAAAAATTGAGGAGCACTCTGTATGAACTAAACTCAAGTTTGCAAAACCAAACTCGAGTTTCCTCAAAAGAGAGAAAAACTTTGAAAACTTTCTGCCAAACGCAAACTGAAGTTTATAAAACAAAACTGGAGTTTTCTCAAGTTCAAAATAGAGAAAAGCTCTCTGCTTGCCACAAACTCGAGTTTATAAACACAAACTTGAGTTTCCTTGAAAGCTTGGGAAACTTGAGAACTCTCTGTCAAGCACAAACTGGAGTTTGGTTTAGTTCAAAAATATTGATAGCTTTCTATCTTGAACAAACTCGAGTTTACAAACTCAAACTCAAGTTTGCCTTAACTTGAAAAACTTTGAGTGCTCTATGTATCTCTCAAACTCGAGTTTACAATTAATCAACTCGAGTTTGTCTAAGTTTGCAAAAACTTGAGCAACTCTCTGTCAAGTCCAAACTCGAGTTTGAAACTGCAAAATCGAGTTTGCCTTTGACAATAAGTTTTTCAACTTCAAAGACAAACTTCAATTTGTGTTTACAATTTCTAGTTATCATCAAAACACATAGAGAACTAACAACTTCTACCCACTCCCCACCATAAATGTAATGGGCAACCTTAACGCTCATAATGAGCAATTTTAATGTCCACTATATAATATTAAATATTATATTATAATATCATATAATATACTCAATTGATTTTCATGAATTGTGACGGAACGTGGAAAGTTAAGAGTCAATGGACATCCACATAATTTAATATATTCATAACACTCCCCCTTGAATGTCTATTATGAATGTGCCAAATTAAAAACTTTAACTAGGAAAAACCCAGTGTGATAAAAACCTAGCCAAAGAAAATAATACATAATCCATTGATACACTTTCCAATGCTACCTCATTAAAAACTTTTTCAGGAAAACCCAGTAGGACAAAACATAGATAAAGGAAAAAGAGTACAACGTGTATCACTTCCCCCTTTTGAATACATTAGTTCAAATGTCTTTGTGTTGGTGAAGAACGTAACTATATTTTGCTAATAAGCAAGATACATTAGTGCTCCAATATCACTAAAATATGGTACTTCTGGACTAAGTAGTTCTTCAAATAATTAATTACATTTTGAAACTCGTTAGGAGTTCCTCTAATGTTGATATCATCAACATGAACATCAATTATAACAAATTCATTTCTAAATATTTTCACATAAATGCATGGGCATATTGAATCATTTTTGTATCATTCTTTCAAATAATATTCACTGAGGTAATTATACCACATGTGCCTTGATTTCTTTAAGCCATACAGAGACTTATTTAACTTAATTGAGTATTGTTCTCGAGAACTTGAATTAGAGTATTCTGATATCTTGAGTCCTTTAGGGACACATGCTTTTGGCACATTAAGTCTTTCAAGGACATGTGCTTCTGGTAGCTTAAGTCCTTCGGGGACATGTGCTTCTGACAGCTTAAGTCCTTCGGGGATATGTGCTTCTTGCACTCGCTAATAGATTGTAGCTCATGATCCTCATTATCATTCATTACATCATATGCTATATTATAAGAAAAGATATCGTCAACATTGACTTCCTTTGATCCTATTTAGATCTCATAATTTTTACATATTTCAGGTACCTGGTTCTCTTCTGGGACTACAACTTCAATTTTGGAGATATCTCTAATGGACATAATAACTCTTCAGGAGATGACTCTTCTAGAGCTACTAACTTTTCTTGATTATCCTCTACTTGATCATCTATATTCTTAGCTCATTTTTTTTTCGAGGATTTTTATCTTTGGAACCGATGGGCTACCACGCTTCAAGCTGCTTTAAATTCATTTATAATAGGTTGTCCTTCAGGGACATTAATTCTGATAGGAGCATTAGCAGCTAAGACATGTGACTTTATCACTTTTTTTAGGTCAGTAAATGCTCCTAGCATTCGATTAGCTAAATTCTGCAAATGAATTAGCTTTTGAATTTCCAGTTCACATTGTGTTGTACTAGGATCAAAATGAGCCAATGATAATTCATTCCAGCTAATCTCTTTATCCAACTGCTTATTTTTCCCCCTCATGTTAGGAAAACAATGTTAAATCATCATTGACTAATCATGCAGTATAAGTCTTCTAAATCCATTTATTTCCTTTTAGAAACATTATTTTGTTTCATTTAGAGACAAACAAGAAGAAGGATGTTCTTACACAACATTTATCCATCTATGTGCATTGTGGTGGAATATTGGACATTTAAATCTTTTAAGATGGAATTAATCTGGCTCCTGACCAAAAGCCAATTTTACAAGGAGAATTTTGCTGGCTTATATAAATGTTGCAATAAGATCAAATATACTAACATAGAAATTTTGTTCTCATAAGCATCGAATACATGATTTCTGGATAGTATAATATGGAAATTGCGCACTTAATTTATTCAAACATTATTGCAAACTTCAAGTTGTAAGCTAATAATTTCACATGTAACCATCTTATAGATTCATATTTCGAATCTATCGAACAATTGTATGGTTTACATGCTATTTCAATGGCCCATATAATAATGTTTGATATATTTCTAGAGATCCATTACTAATCATGACCAATGATATTCTCATAGTCAATTCTATTTGAGAACAAACAGCACATAATAATTCTTGAATAATATGTTGGCTATACATGAAGAATCTTCTGGTTTCTTCAATGGATGTCAATATGTAATCTTATTTACATTATATATATATATATATATGACTCAGATGATCAAACAAGTCATGCAAACAATTTGTTTGGATCAGTAAACTTCTGGTTTAGTGTAAAATATATCTCAACCATTTATAAATTTTTCAATTTCCATAAAATTATGATTTAAATCATTTTATGACATCCATTTTGGGAGATCTTTTAGGCTTTGTGTGAGGAGTATAGAACTTTTCAAAAAGTTAGCTCACACTTGTATTTTAACTCACACTTGCTTTCTAACAATCTCCCCCTCAAGTGAGAGTCATATAAATATATTTTCTTTGTGTCAAAATCACTTTCAAACCCTTTAAAGCTCAAAAGGAAAATCTACGTTAGTTTTTCAGGAACTATCATATAATAGTACATCATTAGATAATCTAATTACTCATTAATAATATACTTCAATTTACTTTTATACGCAAAATAACTTGGAATCGCACATATGAAAACTCTTAATTAGACAATTCTCGTGGTAACAGATTTATGAGATGTGATCACAGTAAATGTAAATAATAATAATTTTTAACAACAACAAAAGTTAAACATCATATTACCTTCTGGGTTTATTTTTATTTCTATTGGTTTCAAAATAAATCTAGACATATTTCTCTGCAGTTCTTTACCTTCTCATTGGTGGCATTAACAAACATTTGATTTGCATTAGCAAACTTCTAGTTTGCATTTACAATCCCTCTTGCATTATTATTTGTAAACTTCTGGTTTACAACAGCATGTATTTTCTATATGATATCTATTTCTGTAAATATCTTTGAAACTCAATAGGTTACTTAGAATAAAATGCATTATTAATGCACAAATTTTGTTCCTTCATGTAATAAAATATTAGCTTTTCATGAGCCTTCAATCAAATTTATACTGCTATATATAGTTTGAACATTAGCTTCTCACATTATAAAGTTGGGCAAAATATGCTAATTAGTCCTCAAGACTATTAGCCTTTAGACTTATTACCCTTGAGTGACATAATTCTCTGCAAGTTACTGTCTTCAGGACAATACTTTTTTAAGGCTACCAAAATCTTTGTGTCATACAATATTTGAAAAATAAGCCTTCAAGGTCTTACTATTTACAATAATCTAATACACAAATTTTTCTTGTCATGCCATTTCTTTGAACCAATAATGTTTTTTTACAAAAAAAAAAAAAAAAAAGCTCATTATAAAAATGATGAAACTTCTAGCCATCAAAACATAAAATTAAAAATATTACGAATACTAGCCATTCAAATATAGCAAATATAGGAAAAACAAATTATGTTTGTGGTAATATAGGAATTTTGACAAAAAGAATGGCATTTTTCTGTAATATTTTTGTCACATTTAGAAAAGTGAAAGAACAAAGAAAATTACGAACTATGCCCGAAATCTCAAAATGCCAAATTGTTCTAGTTTTCCGAAAAGCACCATTTTTTTTTCAAATGAATCTGATTTTAAAACTGGCTTCCTCATAATTCTTATCTTATCAGATCATTTATTTACATATTTGACCCTTTAAAGAGATGTTTTGCATACGACAGGTATGAAAACAATGACCCTTATCACCACAATGATAACATAAATTTACAACATGTTTATGATGCCCACAAGTTTCCTTTCTTGTGATTCTTATCAATAATCCTTTTCCACTTCAAGTGGGAATTTGAACCAATATGTTTATAATAATGGCTATTCCCAAAACTATAGTCACGTTTACACACATATCAATAGCTATAATTAAATTCTTTCATTCACTTCTGAAAATGGAGTCGATCCAATTGGACAATATTCATGATTCTTACAACAAAAACTCATAGTTTTGTTTGGCTACATGAGGTCAAGGAATTAATTCAGAGTAATTCTTAAAAACTTTTTCACAATATTACTAATACAGGAGCAAATTGGATATATTCATTTATATTGAACTTTTAGAATAAATAGTGATTATACAATCCCTTTAATTTGTTCTAAAGAACAATGGGGTTATTTAATGCCAAATATTCAAATTTGAGACTTACATATAAATAGTGGCATAAATATAAATCATGGACAAGCCTTCATGGCTTCAGGCCAATTTATCTCTTGGGTTCAAGCCCATTTGTCTCCAGACAATTCACGTCAATTTGTGTCTCATATCTTTATGCCAATTTTTGTCTCATATCTTTAGAACCACTTAATCTCATGATAAAAAAATTAAATCTACATAGCTTGTGGCCATTTATTTTCAGCATATGATCAGAATATAGTACGAGACATAAAATAAAGGCACATATGATAAACCAAAAAATTTGCTTACAAATGACTTAGAGGGGTATAAATAGCGTGAATTGTGGGATAAGGTATTTCTAGCTAATGTATTTACATGCCATTATCACCCCACCCACATATATATTTTAATATAAATGAGACCATAAAAAGTACATAGGTCTGACTAGATGACCAACAAACTTCTATTACCATCCATTAACTATATATAGACACACACACATATCCACCTATTAAAATATATATAGCTACACACATCCACGTCTCAACTCAATCCACATGACTCGCATCTAAATTCATTTCAGAAATCCATTCACATGGGTCCGCCAACTTGTACTTATTGGAATGATACCTATATATTCTATTTTTTTTAAAAAAATATACTATTTATCTATTATTATCTTTCTGCCATGCATTTTCATGAGCTGTAAGACACATAATAATAAAAAGGAAATTTTGGAATGTAGCGAAAAAGTTGATCATAGCTTGAATCAGTAGTGGATCTTGGGATAAATGTTTAGGGGGCTAAATGTATACTCATTAACTAATTAAGAAAAAAAATATTTGAAGGGGCTAAATATATAAACTTTGTATAAAAAAAATCTATTTTATACTAAATATTTAGGACAATTTTTGTAGGGGGGTCATAGCCCTTGAGAAGCTCCACCTCTCTAGCTTGAGTGATCAGTTTCATCCCCACGTCTCCACCAACGTAAACATGTACAGATTGGATCCGGCGAGCGACATCACCAGATCCTCCGATGGCGTCGCACAGATCAAATTGTTCAAATCCGACACTGACACCCAATGGTACAAACTCTACTTCGTCGCCACCACCTGATCGATTTCCTCAACTGAATATAGATTCCCAAACCGAACCCGTTTACCAAGAATTTCTACTGATCTTCCAACTTCTCAGAGCTCAGCACCGTTCACCTCTCCACCAAGTTCTGAGAGAACTTCTGGGCTGAGACACAAGAAGAAAAGGTAGATATCTGAGTCGTGATTCATGCTGTTTTGCGAAACACGATCATTGTTAACTCTGATTTGAGTTAGTTCTCGACCTCTTCTTCTGGCATGGTTGGGTCGGATGAGTTGGATCTGACAAGGTAGAACTTGTTATACAACTAAAAGAAATCTAGGATTAAAGAGCAAGAGATACATGAAGAGAGAAATCAAGAGTGCCAAAAGTGTATAGCAATTCTTGTTCAGTTTCTTGTAACTTTTACCTACTCCCCCCGATAAACGTAGTGGGTGACCTTAATGCCCATAATAGGCGATTTTAATGTCCACTACATAATAATATAATATAATATAATGTACCCAATTAATTTTCATGAATTGTGACAGAACATTAAAGTTAAGAGTCAATAAACATCCATCCTTAAACCTGAACCGACCATTGAACCGGTCCAAGTATTGTATCAAGGGTTAGTGGGTTAGAGTAGAGTTAACCTAGGACTAAACTGGCCAGGAATAAAAAGTTAAAAAAATAATTTAACTTCTCATCACACCATCCAAAATTTTAAATACCATATATCATTTTAATACTTTGAATCACTAACAAAATAATCATATACGATCAAATATTCTTTACAATTTCCTTAACAAATTGACATCATGGTATCATATACTACCCAGTGACACCTGAATATGTAATCAGTAATTATAACATATTCATCATAGCAAAATAACAAAATATGTATTTCAGATAGAGTTAGAGTCCAAACTCCTTTTGGGTTACAACGAGGGCCTACAGGCCATGAAACAAAAACCCACCCTTCATCTCTATTCATCAAGGTTCTGAAACCCGGACCGGTCACTGAACCGGTCGGGGTACTGGGTTAAGGGTTAGTGGGTCAGACCGGAGTCAGTTCGGAGTCAACTCGGACCTAGACCGGTGAGGTATAAAAAATTGGAAAATAATTAATTTCTTATCACACTAACCTAAATTTGACATATTATATATCATTTCAATACTTTGGATCTGTGGCAAAATAATCATATACTCCAATACTTGTGACAGATTCATATATTCTTAACAATTTTTTTTACAACCTACATTTGACATCCACTAGGCAGAGCCAACCCAAAACAGAGAAGCCACAATAGCTTCAGGAAAACCAAAAAACAAATCCAAATCAAACACATATGACATCCAAAAGTGAAAAAAGGGAAAAAAATTTGAGGGAGAAATAAAATAAAAAATTGAAGGAGAAATATATATATATATATATTAAAAAGGTTTGACCCAGTGACCCTTGTAACTCGTCCGGGTTACCCCGGGTTCACCGGGTCAGTCCGGTTTTACCCTAAACCGGAACGGTTTCCCGGCCGGTTGACCGGTTTCACAAACCATACTATTCATAACGATTCTCATTAGATTTGTCCTGATCACCTTATATCTTTCAAACACCTTTTTAATCATTGGCCATTGGAAAATGGAACACCTTTTTGACCATTATATATTTGAGGCACAAGGCATTCATGTGTTTTCTTTCTAACAACACCAATATTTACATTCCAATTTTAAATTTGCTCTTCAACAAATCACTAACAAAAAGCCTCACACTTTCCCTTTAATTAGACTTTCTTGCAAATTTTCCATATCTTCTCATGAACCGTGAGATCTCAGTCAAGATGTGAACTTTGACATGAGATTTCTCAAATCCATTATCAAGACATGAACTTCTGCTATACTCGTACTTCTCTAAGGTAAGCACATCTTTCATACTCGTCCTTCTCTACTATACTTGTTCTTCTCTAAGGTAAGCACCTTTTCAAACCCACTTCTCCAAAACTGTTGAGGCAAGGAGATTAGGGTTCAACGGTGACGTTAAACAAAGGCATGAGGCAAGGGTGAGTCTGAGAGTCGCTTTCGTCCTATTTCAGAAAAAAAAAAAAAAAAAAAAAAAAAAAAAGTAACTCGGGTGAGTTTTCTGAATTAACTCCAAGTCATCCGGAGTCAGGATGATCCTAGGTTTGTGACTCACCCAGACTGGATTAGGCCCAGTTCACCGGTTTTCGGTCTGATGTGGCTATGTGACATGTGACACATGACATCAAATGAACGGTTTACATTGATGCATGAGACTGGGGGTTATGCTGGAGTCTATAAGTGGCAGTAAATTAAAAGCAACCATAGAGAAGAAACACCACGCACCCCAGCTCATGGAAGGCCGTCAAAGTCATCTCCATAACTACGATCAGAGCACGAAGCTGCCTTAAAAATTGTGACTCACCTGAACAAATCGATCTGAATCCATGAGATCTTCGATTTTTATTACTTGGGTATGGTCAAAAGGGGCTTCTATTTCACAAACCCTCCTCCTCCTCATCTTCAATACACAGAGAAACAGTTATCGAGCACTTGAAGGACTCGCTTTCTTCCGCCCTCGACTTCTTCCTGCCGCTGACCGGCCGTCTTGTTGTCGTTCCCCGCGGCAGCGGTGATGACGCATACTCTGTATTCATCACCTGTAACAACACCGGAGTAAGCTTTGTTCATGCCATCACAGAGAACACTACAATTGCCGACATCCTTGAATCAACTTATGTTCCTCCAATTGTCACCTCTTTTTTTCCACCAGGTAATATCAAGAGCTTTGAAGGAACTCGGGTTCCATTAATGGTGGTTCAAGTCACAGAGCTCTTGGATGGTATCTTCATGGCTTGTTCCATGAACCATTGTATTGCTGAGGTGAGGCCTTACTGGAATTTCTTAAACGCATGGGCTAAGATCTCTCGAAATGGTCTAAACCACATAGCCCCAAATTCAAAGCTCGCTTCGTTTAAACGATGGTTTCCTCATGGGAATATTGAGCGCCCAATAACAATCCCATTCAGAGCAATAATAGAGAATCATAATCTCAAGGAGTCAACAAATACGACTCAATCACCACCATTTTCGAGGAGGATCTTTCACTTTAACAGAGAAAAAATTGCGCAACTCAAAACAAAAGCTAATTCCGAGATACAAGATAGTGTCACCAGCAACAAAATCTATTCCCTTCAAGCTGTTATAGCCCATGTTTGGAGGTCTTCGATAAGAAATCAGAACCTTGACCCGGAAGATGAAGTCACTTACAGATTCCTCATATCTGCAAGTTCCAGAGTTTCAAATCCACCAATTCCAGACGACTATTTTGGAATTACCTTGCAATTCATCAATGTGACGATGAAAGTATGGGACTTAGTGGGACATGGAGGCCTAGGGAAGTTTGCCTCAGAGATGAACAAGGCAATCTCATCATGCACGGAAGAGAAGATCAAGAGGGACTTTGAAGCTTGGGTACGAAATCCAACTATGCAGACACAAGATGCCACAATTGGGAAGTTTATGGCAACCAGCAGCTCCCCAAGAGCCAACTTTTATAACCTCGACTTCGGCTGGGGGAGGCCTGTGGCGGTTCGCGGTGGCCAAGCAATTGCAAAGCAGTGGAAGCTGATAGCTGATGCCGGAGCCGAAGAAGGTAGCTTCGACATTGAGTTGTGCGCTTCTTATGAAATATTAGAGGCTTTGGCAAGAGACCCTGAGTTCATTCATGCGGTACATTTGCCTTGGTCAACGGCGGAGTTATCATTGTCAAGTCAAGTCGCACGGACTCGACTATGAGATTCAGCAACTTTGTCCTCCATAGTTGGTAACATTGTATATTTCATGATTAATAGGATAAAATATGGTTTTTGATTTTTTTTTTCACAAACAAGTTAATAGTTACTCCCTCGTGTCCTAATATAAGACATATTTAAGAAGTTGATATTGGTTTTAAATATAAGGCATAATTTTCATAATTTTTAATTTTTTTCTTAATTTACTTCTATTGATATTCTCTAAACAATAATCAAGGATGATAGTAAATGGAGGAATTAAGGAAAATGACTAGGATATTATAGAAAATGCATATCATATTAACTAACTTCTTTAATCTAATATGTCTTATATATTAACGGTTCGGAAGGAGTAATACGATGATTATATGTATATTTGTAATATATAGTAAATACTTGGCAACTCTAATAATGATTACTGGTGACCCATGAGTAGAGCTGGGAATCAGGGCCGGCCCGGCCCGACAGGGCCTGGTCCTACAGGGCTTGGGCCCGACAGGCCGGCCCCTACGATGGTTTTGGGATAAGGAAAACATCATTTTTTCAAAGCCCGGCCCGATAATCCGGCGGCCGGCCTACGAGCGCTCGAAAATTACTATTCCAAATTTTAACTATTTTTTCTTCGATTTTTTTCAAAGAAATATAATTAGTAAATTGCAATCATTAAAGTTCTAATCTATCAAATAAATGTTATCAACATTAATATCTAAACAATATATTCATTCAACAAATAAACACATTCATTAATTTGTAATAAAAAACAAATAAACACAAAGAATATGTTTTTTTTTTCAAAAAATATTAAATAAAGGAATTACTTTATCTATGCCCACGACAAAATGCATTTCCCTCGTAACTTTATGTCTCGTAGATTCCTTTGGTTCATGCATGATTTTATTAACAAGTAAAAATAATTATACTTATTTTACACAAAATATATTTATAATTTATTACTTATATAATATTGTAATACCACAGTATGTGTTTATTTAATATGAAAACATCCATTCTTTAAAATTTATAATAACTAATTATGTGTTTTAATACAGAATAATAATTAAAAAAAAAAGGGTTATAGTTTAACCTATAAAAATCTAAGTAATTACTAATAAATACATTCATTAAGTGAAAATATAAATAAAATAAAAAAAATTAAAAGCTACGGTTAAACGGGCGCACAGGCCGGCCCGACCCTGCAGGTGGCCCGATAAAGCCCGAGGCCCCTACGGGGCCGGCCCTGCAGGGCCAATTTTAAATTTCTGACATATTTTTCAAGCCCGAGCCCTACAGGACCAGGGCTTCGGGCCGGCCCGATTTCCCGGCTCTACCCATGAGAGATCCACATTCACTATGGAACCATTTCAATGCTATTGTTGCAGTGAGATCTATACCATTCAAATAAAACGTTAAGCGTTTCGAATAATGATTGTTAAATATATTTTTATATAAATTCGGTACAATTAAAATAAAATTTTTAAAAAATAAAACCAAAAAAGTTAAATGATCTGAGTAGTCTACCGTGTTGACGAATGTATTCTTGATGCTCACTATTATGAGCATTGAAACTAGTTTACAGTGAAAAATTGAATAATAATAACATTATTTGAGTTAAAAAAAAGACCATACTGCAATATTCGGTTTAAAATATTATAACAACTCAAAAAAAAAAATATAGGGATAAGGTGCAAAATTGCATATGTACTTTACTCCGAAGAGCGCTCAACACCAAGTGCTTATTTGTAGGTGCAAAAGTAACTATGTGGTTACTAAATTAATGCAAAAGTCCTTTCTGTTAGAAGCATAAAACGTCCGTTAAGTTTGCCTTAATTGTGCTAGCTGAATCCATGTGTAATTCAGTCCTTCTTTGACGATGGAAGCAGGGGCGAAGCCAGGAAGTTTAACGACGGGGGCAAGAATTTGGAAAAATGTCAATTGGGTTAAAATTAATATTTTTTATGAATGAAAAAATGTCAGAAAATTCCCCAAAATTTCTGGGAATTGCAAATCTGTGGAAAGAGGGTCAGATAAAATTACGGAGAATTACCATAGTTTTTGAAAATAACATCTTAACCAATAATAGTTTTAAATATTTCATTGTAGTCCCTCAAAAAACTTTAAATTATTCATTTTAGTCCTTTGAAAATATATATTTTTTATTTTAGGGGGGCGGGGGCCCTAGCCCCCCCTAAATCCGCCATTGCATGGAAGACGTGGTAGATGGGGAGTTGAAGACTCCATGAACCCGAAACTTTCCCCTGTTCGAAATCAGAAATTTCCATTGCATCGACTCAGATGAAGACGAAATCAAGAGAAGGGAGAAATCAAGAGTACGGAGGAGGGAGAAATGATCTGACTTTATGAACCACACTACTTCATGTGTCGTCAGACGTGAAAACCATTCCAAATTAAATGGTTGCCACCAACTGGTGCGACAAAGTGCTTCTTCTTCTTCCTCAAGTTCTATTAAATTATTGGGTTAAGATACGTCCAATACAACAAACTATTGGCTCAGGAGCGTCCAACACAATTAACTATTAAGTGGACCAACCAGCACAACAAACTTTTAAAAAGGAGCGCTCAGCACAACAAACTTTTAAAAAGGAGCGTCCAGCACAACGCCGTTAGCAAAAAGTTAACGTCTATTATCTAAGGTGCTTCCAACACAACAAACTATTACTCCAAGAGCGGCCAGTACAAAATTCTAAATTTTACTAAATTAAATAATTTTTTTCTCAATTGTCATTATTCAAAACTACTTGTATAAATATCTATGGACAAAAATTACTCATTCTTCAATTTTGTTAAAATTATAATTTGCTAAAATAAACAAAAGTTTTCATTAAAAATATAATTATATGATTTAAATAAAAATCAAGGTGTTTTATATTTTTTTATATATGTTAAACAAAAAAAATATATGATTTATTTTTATTTTAGAAGAAATTTATGTGAGTTAAAAAATTCATTTAATGTTAATAAAATTTAAAAAATCTTCAAAAAATCTATTATATCCTTAAAGAAATGAAATGAGTATAATTTTTATTTTTATAAAAAGAGTTTAATGAAAATCAACTTTGATACTTAATAATATAAATCCGGCAACTTGATGATATATTTGTTAATTAAATGATGTATTGCTTATATGGATATGGGACTTTCGTAAGCCAAATTGCTCCTTAACCCATTATAATTGCTCTTTAACCTATTATTAAATTGTCCTTGCTCAAGCCTCTTAAGTTATCCTTTTTTTTTTTCAACAAGTCCCATATTCATATAATTAGTAGATCATTTAATTAACAAATATATCATTAAAAGTTTGTTGTGCTGGTTGGTCCACTTAATAGTTAATTGTGTTGGACGCTCCTGAGCCAATAGTTTGTTGTGTTGGACGCACCTTAACTCTAAATTATTAGTAGACACTAGCTGAATAACTAAAAAACTCTGCATTAATTTCCATCTACATGATTGCCTGATGAATTAATAACTTTTCATATTGATTATGACGAAAATACTCAACATTGCATACTCATACTTGACTTTCTATGTTGGTTTTGATCAAAATTTCCTTTATCTGCATCTCTGCAGAATTTGCAGCTGCTTCTGAAATCTGATGATAAACAATTTATCAACCTCTCTTTGCCAATGCTAGAAGCAAGAGACCTCTTCATTTTTTTCTTTTTTTCCTTTTAAATCTTTTATTCATCCAACACACACATTCTGCAACTGAAAGGTACTCTCCATGGCCCCATCAAACTCCCATTCAACCAAATTGATGGAACTTTGGTGAAGGAGAAAAAGGTTCATATTTCCATGACTTGGAAGTGTCTTCTTCAAGTTTGCCTGATTTGTTACACCTGGTATTTGGACTATCATGTGAAGAAGAATCTGGACATGATCGTCCTGATAGTTCCTTACTTTTATAGCTCAAGCTTGCAGCATCCAACACCCCCATTCCCTAGCAAGAGAAAAATGGTTTTTTTCTTGCCAGTCTCCGATCTGGTGGCTCTCAGTCACTGCTTCATCCTCTTCGAATCTATTTGAGAAGTCACCTCTCACATTATGTGCCACTCTCTCCATCGTCCTCCACATTCCCATCAATTACCTCCTCGTCTCTGTTATTCAACTCAGAATCAGAGGCATCGCTTTAGCCTCTCTTTGGACAAATTTCAATCTCATGGGGTCTTTGATCATTTACATCATTGTTTCGGGCATATATTGTAAAACTTGGCCGATCTGGAATTTCCAGGCTCAAGCATCACTGGTGAAGGTGACAAAGCCCTTGGTGGCAACCATTTAATTTGGAATGGTTTTCACATCTGACACAGGAAGTAGTGTGGTTCATAAACTCAGATAATTTCTCCCTTCTCCTGATTTCGTCTTCATATGAGTCGATGCAATGGAGATTTCCGATTTATGACAGGGGAAGGTTTTGGGTTAATGGAGTCTTCAACTCCCCACCTGCCACGTCTTTCATGGTCAAAGAAGGACTGAATTACATAGATCCAGCTGGCACAGTTAAGGCAAACTTAACGGACGTTTTATACTTCTAAGAGAAACGGTGACTTTTGCACCAATTTAGTAACTACATAGTCACTTTTGTACATAATTTTTTTTTTTTTGGTGTTGGACGCTTCTTAGAGTAAAGCACATGTGCATTTTTGTACTTTAACCCAAAATTATAACTACTAACAAGCGATGTAGCTCAAATTTTTGAAGTTTATTTGATGCATGGACGGTGGACCCACCTCATTATATTAAATAATGCGCTCTAATCGTTTAGTACTCGTCGGCATGATAAGATATTGGGAAAATTACATGCAGGTCCTAAGGAACGATTTTTTTTTTATACAAAAAAGTCCCTTGAAATCATCAAATTACACACAAGTCCCAATGGACTTTTTTGATATTATTTGTATGGAAATAAAATCTAGGTTTTTAAATGTTGTTGTAAATACATGCATTTCCTGTTGTAAATGGCCAGAGACTTTTTTTTGATATTATTTGTATTGAAATAAAATCTAGGTTTTTAAATGTTGTTGTTAATACATGCATTTCCTGTTGTAAATACATGCATTTTCTGTTGTAAATGACCTCTTTATGTTCAAAATCCAGGTATGTAAATGTTGTTGTAAATATAGGCATTTCCTGTTGTAAATACATGCATTTTCTGTTGAAAATGGTCAGGTGTTTAAATGTTGTTGTAAATATATGCATTTCCTGTTGTTAATACAAATAATATCAAAAAAGTCCCTGGGGACTTCTGTATAATTTTGTGATTTCAAGGGACTTTTTTTGTAATTTGTTTTGTTCCTTGGGACCTGCGCGTAATTTTCCCTAAGATATTAGCTCGTGGCCGATCATAACCTTAAAATTCTTAAATGAGTACGTAGCTTATTCTTTTTTTTGCTCAGAAAGTACGTAGCTTATTCATTTTGCAGATAAGAAAATATTCCCGTCACTATAATTTTGGTGATGCGATTATGTAAATATAATAATTTTTGCAGATACGATAATTTTAGCATGAGGCGGGAGAGGATCACCTTACGAGAATATTCCTTTTGTTCTTATTATAAGATATCTTTTAAAATATGTGAGGGATTCTTATAAGTTATTTGATAAAATATATTAATTAAAGTATATCAATATGACTCATATTTTTTTTTTTTGAAAGGCTAACAGAAATGTGACAGCTAGCATAACACGTGACAGTAGTTAGTTCTAACCCTCAGTGCCACGTGAAGTAGTAATGACACGTGGCAAGATCATTTAACTGATATACAATTACATACTATCAACATTCTTCCGGCTGAGATCCAGCTCTTCTTCTTCTGGTTGGTTTGTTTTTTGATTGAGTGAGGCACCATTGTAGACTTCATCCGTAGAGAAGATGTTCAGTTTGTTGCGACAATAGGCAAACATTGCATACACCTGAGGCTTTGTTAATATGTCTGCAACTTGATAAGAGGAAGGGACATATCCAACAGTAACAATTCCTGCTGCTACCTTTTCTCTAATGAAATGAACATCAAACTCTACATGTTTAGTTTTAGAGTGTAAAACTGGATTAGATGATAGAGCTACTGTTCCTGTGTTGTCACACCAAATGCAGGGAGTGTTGACAACATTCACATGGATTTCCTTGAAAAGTGACAACACCCACATCAGATCAGTAATTGCATCAGCTACACTCCTATATTAAGCTTCTGTGGCAGATCTAGACACCACTTGTTGCTTTCTGGACACCCATAATATGGGATTGGCACCAAGGTAGATGCAAAAACCACTTGTGGATCTTTTGTTTTCAGGTAACACAGGGACTTCATCTTCTTTATTCTTCTTAGTGGTGATACCTACCCAATCTGAGTCTGCATATGCTTGAACACTGAACTGCTGCACTGGCTTAATTAATAAACCATGTGTACTTGTACCATTCAAGTATCTAAGGAGTCTTTTAACACAATTCCATTGCTTCACGGTGGGTTCTTGAAGAAATTGACTCAATTTGTTGACTGTAAAAGCAATGTCAGCCCTAGTGTAGCAAAGGTATTGTAGAGATCCTATGATGCTGCGATACAAGTGAGGATCCGAAAATGGCAGACTGTCAGCAACAAATAACTGAGTATTAACAGCCATTGGTGAGCCATATGCATATGCACCAACCATGTGAGCTTTAGCTAAAAGAGTGTGGATGTACTTCTTCTGAGTCAAGTGAATGCCCTTGGAGGAGCGTTGAAATTCAATGCCTAAGAAGAAGGAGAGGTCACCTAAATATTTCAAAGAGAACATTGTGCTCATCTCAGCTATGACATTTTTGACTTCATTTTCATTGGACCCAGTGATTACCAAGTCATCAACATAGACTATGAGATAGGTAACATCATTATCAGTCTTTTTAACAATTAGACATGGATCAGCCTTGGCAGCAATGAAGTTTAGAGTTTTTAGATAAGTACTCAATTTCAAAAACCATGCTCGAGGCGCTTGTTTCAACCCATAGAGTGCTCTTTTAAGCTTGCAAACAAGAGGTTTTCCTTCTGGATCAAGGTGGATAAAGCCTGGAGGTTGTGCCATGAATACTTCTTCGGTCAGCTCTCCATTTAAAAATGCATTGTTGAAGTCTACTTGATGCAACTTCCAATCGTGTGTGACAGCAAGAGTGAGTAAGGATCGGATGGTAGGTGCTTTGACTACTGGGCTAAAAGTATCTCTGTAATCAGTGCCTGCCTCCTGAGAGTAACCTTTTTCCACCAATCTTCCTTTGTATCTAGCAATTGACCCATCTGCATGAGTTTTAAGTCTGCATAGCCATTTACATCCAATAATTTTTCTATCAGTTGGTAAGGGAACAAGATCCCACGTCTGGAACTTTTGTAAGGCATCATACTCTTCCTGTATAGATTTGGACCAATTTGGATTAGACAGAGCTTCATCAATGGTTTTGGGAATTGAAACATCTTCAGCAACAGTGAAGATTTTGGGCCTGAAAATGCCTGCCTTACTTCGAGTGAGCATGGAGTGAGTATTGGAGGGGTTAGGAATACAGAGTGGGCTGGTAGATATTGGCTCAATAGCAGATGATGTAGAGGAATTGGAACTATGGTTGTTGGTGGGAGAATGAGGGCTGGACAATGTGGCAGGGTTATCAGTCAAACTAGGAGAATTATTAGGTGGTAAATTTAAAGAAGACTGATGGACTGATGTAGGTGGTTTAAAACTGATTGAAGGAGAACAACCAGAGACCACATGGCGGATATTGAACTGACTGTGAGCAGGAAATGATTTCTCATGGAACTGAACGTGCCTGGTAATATAGACACGACCAGTGGCCTATTGAGACACTTGTACCCTCTGTGAAGTGAGCTATAACCCAAGAATAAGCAGGAAACAGACCTAAACTCAAGTTTATGCTTATTATAGGGGCGAATATGAGGGAAGCACTCACAGCCGAAGACTTTTAATATAGAGTAATCTGGTTTTTCTGCAAAGAGTTTCTCATAAGGTGTAAGACCTTGTAGAGGAGAAGTAGGTAGTCAATTTAGAAGGAAAGTGGCTGAAAGGAATGCATCACCCCAGTAGTACAGTGGTAAGGAAGCAGCAGCCAACAAGGTTAAGCCAGTCTCCACAATAGATCTGTGTTTCCTTTCAACAATTCCATTATGCTCAGATGTGTAAGGACATGTAAATTTGTGTTGAATTCCACACTGATTCAGAAAGGATGTAAAGGACAGAAACTCCCCTCCACCATCACTATGAACTTGTTGAATTTTTGTGCCGAGTCTATTTTCAACAAGAGTTTTAAACTCTTTGAATTTAGTAAGTGCATCAAATTTTTTATGGATCAAATATATCCAAGTGAACCTGCTGAAAGCATCCACAAAAGCTATGTAGTACACAAATCCGTTAGAGGAAAAAGGTACAGGACCCCATAGATCCATAGAAACTAGTTTCAATGGTTTATTGTATATAATGGAAGATGATACAAATGAAAGTCTATGGCTCTTCCCCATTTTACATGCAGAACAACTAATATCAGTACTTGAACTTGGTACAGGCACATTAATGGACAATAATACATTTTTCACAGTGTTCACATGAGGATGGCCAAGTCTTTTGTGCCATAGAGTAAAATCATCCATTGTAGTAGTAAGGTGACAGACATTCAGTTGATTCAAGCTTCTCTGATCTCTTAATTGCAGCTGACTTGATCTTACTGCTGCAACATTCAGCTTATACATGACATTGCATTCAGCTCCAGTCAAGAGAGGTCTTTTGGTCTGCAAGTCCTTGACAACACATATGTGAGGAAAGGATTCAATTGAAACTCCATTATCTTTTGTGACTTGAGAAATAGATATTAGATTCTTTTGCATAGCTGGAACACATAGAACCTTTTTTAAATCTAATTTAGATGTTGAGATGGAATTAGTCAACTGTGCATGGCCAATGCATGACACTGGTAAACATGTACCTCCACCAACTATGACCTGCTCTTACCTGTTGGTGATGTTGCAGATTGAAGCATAGAAGAAGAGTTGGTAATGTGTTGAGTTGCTCCAGAATCGAGGTACCAGGCCTCATCAGTGATTATCTCAGGAGATGCTACATATGCTTGAGGCAAGACAGAGTCAGAATTGTGATTATGATTATTTAAAGACATTAACTACGAATGAATTTAATGTGCGTCTGATTTTTTTATATTAAATATGGGTTGGAGAAAAATATATATTATATTTTCAAACAATTAATTAATTGTATTTCCTTAATTGCAATGAGGTACTTGGGGGATTTTCTACAATAAGAATAGTGGGAGTATAACAAGTCATATCGCTTAAAATTGTCTGCATGGGTGGTCCATGTGATGGGGACCAAAATTTTGATTTTCAAATATCTAAACTTATTTTGGATGTTTTAAATTTCATTATTTAGTTTTTTACAATTTTTTTTAATGAATACATAACTTATTTTTAATAAAATATAGATATAAATTATTTAAATTTAAATTATTCAAAAACAAGTTTAAACTGTCTAAATTTCATTGCAATAATAAAGACAGTGAGGACCAAAACCCGAATAGTTACATTAAAGTCTAACATAATATAGTTTTACAAGTAAATGCATCAAAGACCCGAGTTTACTTCTCCAAAAATATCAATCATAACCGATGTACGGAGCTTAGCACGGTCCTTGGGTTCACACAAACGACTGATCTGGGGAAATACCTTGGGGTGCAACTCCATCATAAGAGGGCTGGGAAGGAGTCTTTTCAAACGGTAGTAGATAAGGTAAAGGAACGATTGAGTAGGTGGCAAGCTAGCTCAATTCTCTAGCTGGCAGAGCGACACTTATTTCCTCGGTTTCATCGGCCATGCCGGCTTATACGATGCAAACTTCTCACCTACCCAGTTCTGTCTATGAATCTTTGGATAAGCAGAATAGATCTTTCTTATGGGGGAGTACAGCTGAAAGTCGAAAAGTACCACTGGTTGCTTGGGATGAAGTCTGTAAGTCTAAACAAAGGGGTGGTCTAGGGTTGAGGCATGCGAAGTATCACAACCAAGCCTTTCTCATGAAATTGGGTTGGAGGCTCGTGACACATAGAGAGGATCTCTGGGTGAAGGTTGTACGGGATAAGTATAAATGTGGAGAGGATCTCCTTCCTCATATTGAGCTGAAAAGGCCGGGTTCTAATGTGTGGGTGGGAATTAAGAAAACATGGGCTAAAGTCTCTGGGGGATTGAAACCACAAATGTGGGGAATAGCGTAAAATGGAAGTGGGAGAGGCATGGAGAATTCACAGTGAAATCTGCATATAGAGTTCTTTCGAGGGATATGGTGGAGCAAGGGAGGAACTGGGATTGTTTGTGGAAGGTTCGAGCTCCTCATAGATGCAAGACACTAATTTGGTTGGTAGCGCGCCAATGTCTACTCACGAATGTTAATTGGAAGCGAAGGGGCCTAACAACAGATCCGAGTTGCCCCTTATGTGGGAGTGGTTCTGAGGATACCATGCATGTGTTTCGGGACTGCGCTCACTCGAGCTCATTATGGAGGAAGGTGGTGCCCCCGGAGAGGTGGCGCATATTTTGCAATATGTCTTTGTCGGATTGGGTACGGTGAAATGTTAGGTGTCAGCATGCAACGAGTAAGGAATGGGCATCCAGGTTCGTTATCCTTTGCTGGTGGTTATGGAAGCGACGAAATCTCTTTGTGTTTGAAAAGAAATTCACGTTTAACGACAAAATCTTTGCTAGTACGGGGGCCATGATGGACTGCATGACTTTGACCAAGGACCGTCTCGCTGGCACCCATATCGGAGGTGCTCCCTTGGCAGCTAGTCGGGAGGTCTAGCGGCCACCAGAGGAGGGGTGGGTGAAGGTGAATGTTGATGGGGCTTTCTCTAGAGTCGAGAAGAGATGTGCTTGTAGGGGCCTTATCCGTGGAACGTCTGGAAGGTTCCTGAAAGGATTCATACATCCCATTGAATATGGGGATGAATCGATCTAACGGAAATCTGGGGATGTCTTTTGGGGCTTAAAACAACATGGGCGATGGGGTTCAGACGAGTGTGGTTGGAAACAGACTCTACTAAATGTCTTGAGTTACTCACGAGCGAACAAAGTAGTATTCATTGTGACTCTGCCATCCTTAATGAAGTTAAGAAGCTGATTCGTATGGATTGGGAGACGAAGGTTACGTATGTGTCAAGGACCTGCAACTCCGTTGCAGATTATTTAGCGAAGAGAGGACTTGGTCTCGGATGGGGCTTTCATGACTTGTATCTGCCTCCTGAGGACTTACAGTTGATTCTTGTTCAGGATTGTAATGGGTGCAACATTCTCATAGGTGTTTGATGAGGTGTCCCAAATATATATATAAAAAAAAAAGATATTTCTTAAAATATTTTTTTGCTATTAAATATAAGTCACTTTACAAAAAAATCAGTAACATTAAATTTCTTTTTGTTTTCTATGAATCCCCTTATTAATTGTATTGTAGAGAGATTAAAAAAAAAGTCAAGATATATTAATTCTGGTTGAAGAGTAATCTTAAAAAATAGTCCGGGCAACAATTTTT
Organism: Acacia melanoxylon; assembly: GCA_019022615.1. Classification (NCBI taxonomy): domain Eukaryota; kingdom Viridiplantae; phylum Streptophyta; class Magnoliopsida; order Fabales; family Fabaceae; genus Acacia; species Acacia melanoxylon. Next base: position 478,746 of record JAFJYJ010000037.1, read on the forward strand.
TTATTGTTTTAATAATATGGACTATTCTGAATTATTTTTAATTCTTATAAAATAGTTAGAAGGCCAATATACCAAATGTGTAAGGTCATGTGTACTTCTAGCGGTTTTGACCGCTATTAACAACATGTGTAAGATCAGAGAAATCGCTACAAAAAGCACCATGGCAAGCTGTTTTGTAGTGGTTACTTGAAATTGTTACTTAAGTATCATAACCACTATTAATACTTTAGTGGTTATGAGTCATCGCTACATGATGACATCTAAACCATAAACCGCTACAACATGAAATTGGAATTATTTGTAGCGGTCTAGTAACCGCTACTAACTACGTCCACAAATTTTTAAAAAATGGCGGGAAAAGTTTGAGTGGCAGAAAAATATTTTTAAAAATTGGCGGCAGAAATTGTAACAATTTTGGACATGGCGGCAAAAATTGGTGGCAGAAATTGTAACAATTGGTTTCAAAACCGTTACAATTTTGGATGAAATTGTAACAATGGGCCCAAAAGGTTTGAATTAAAATTGTATTGGTTTTAAAATTGCTACAGATTTTTGCCATCAGATTTTAAAAATTTAAAAATGGGGCCAAAAGTTTTTTACAAATGTTGTAGCGGTTAAATAACCGCTACAAAGAAAATTATGTTTTTTTTAAAAAAAAAAATCTAGTAATTGTAGTGTTGTTTTTATTACTTTGTCATTTTAGTGTTATTAATTAATTGATAATTTATATGATAAATTTTAATATTTTAAAAAATAATACTCTTAGATAATATTTGATTATGGATATTATATAGGTATAATACTGAGAATGTATAGATACTATAAACTGATTATGTTGTCTATTAGATGATATTTGATTATGAAATGAATGTTGATGATCATAGAAGGAATGTTGAGGGAATGTCATTTTGGAAATAAAAAATAGTTAGTACCACTCTGGTCCTATCTATAAGTTCTTTATGACCAACAACGTAGATAATACAACTTGCAACAGTGTATTTTGTAGTGGTTCTGTAAATTGCTACTACTGTCATTAACCGCTACAAAACATCAGTATTTTTGTAGTGGGTCGGGAAAAATATGGGGAGAAGGATGTAGGCAGTGGAGCAAGTCTGCCGAATTTGGAAAGGTGTAAATCACCTATGTTCAACACAAGTACTTTTGAGGCTGATCGTCTTCATGGTATGGCCAATGCAATTGAAGCGGAATTCAGTGAATGCCCGAAAAAGTTTGAGAGGATGAAGAGCAATGTAGAGAAGCCTTTGTATGAGAATTGTACTAATTTCACATTATTATCCGTAGTGTTGAACTTGTACAACTGGAAAGCAAAATATGGGATGAGTGATTAAAACTTCACAGAATTGCTTGAGATTTTGAGAAGAATGCTGCACTGGGAAACAATATGCCAACCAAGACTTATTATGCAAAACAAGTGTTGCGCACCATTGGCTTGAGTTATAAAATGATACATACTTCCCCCAACCATTGTATTATGTTTAGAAAAGAGTATGAATCGTTAACTGAGTGTCCTCTGTGTTCTGCATCATGCTACCAAGTGAATCGGAAGAGCCCAAACAAGGCATTATGGTTTTTTTTTTTTCCAATTATACCTAGATTTAGACACTTGTATAACAATGCAATTGATACAAAAAACTTAAGGTGGCATGCAGATGAAAGGATTCAAGATGGCATGCTTCGGCATACTACATACGCTATGGAATGGAGTAAGTTTAACTTTGAGTATCCTAAATTTGCTGAAAGAAAAAAAAAATCCTCTACCTAGCATTGGCTACTAATGGGTTGAACCCATTTGAGATGCAGAGCAGTAACCATAGTACATGGCCAGTTATGTTGTTTATATATAACCTCCCTCTATGGCTCTCGATGAAACAGAAGTACATATGTTGTCAATTCTAACCTCAGGGCCAATGAAACCAGGGAATGACATAGATGTACACCTTGTGTCACTAATTGAAGGCTTGAAGAAGTTGTGGGACAAAGGGGAGGCTATTTATGATGCTCACTAGAAAAGAAACATTCAATATGAAGGCCATTCTATTTGGCACAATCAATGACTTTCCTGCAAATGGTAATTTGTCAAGGTATAGCATTAAAGGCCAACTTGGATACCTGATTTGTGAAGAGGGTACACAGTCGATCAAGTATGAAGAATTCATGTATGGCACATCATAGATGGTGGCAAAAGGTTCATCTGTATTGCTGTATGAGAAAATACTTCAATGGGGAATCAGATGAAAGGATGACACCTGCACCTTTAACTGGTGGTGAGGAGGTTTTTTTTTTTTTTTAATGAAACATACAGACTTTAAATTCGAGAAGCCATTTAGGAAACATATTGGGACAAGTAGGTGAAAGAAAAGGTCTATTTTCTTTGATCTGCCATATTGGAGTTCCCTGAATGTTAGACATTTTCCTGATGTCATGCATATTGAGAAAAATATGTGTGTGAGTCTTTTTTGAACATTACTCCATATTTCTGGGAAGATGAAGAATAGTATAAATGCAAGACTAGACATGGTTAAGATGGGAATAAGGGAGGAATTGACAGTGGAGGAGTGGGGATCTCTTACATTCCTTCACCTAGTGGCTTTCACACTATTTAAACAAGAAAAACAATTGTGAGTTTCTTGCTTCTGTGAAAGTTCCAGAGGGTTACTCGTCAAATATTAACAACTTTGTGTCAATGAAGGACTTGATGAAGCTGAAGGGTTTGAAATCACACAATTTCTATGTGTTGATGGAGAACTTTATTATGGTAGCAATACAAGGTATTTTAAGTAATAAGGTGCAAGCTACGATCATAATGCTCTATTTCTTCTTCAAGTCACTGTGTAGTAGGGTGATTGTCCCCAAGAAATTGCTGAGGCTATAAACCCAAATCATGACTACTTTGTGTGAGTTGAAGATGTTTTTCCCTCCATCTTTCTTTGACATAATGGTGCACCTAACTATTCACTTGATTAGAGAGGTAAAACTGTGTGGCCCAATTTATATAATAAGGTTTTAATGAGGCATAATAATTGTTTATGGACATTGTTGTAAAAATACTAATTGAGGTGGATGTCCATAAACTCCTAACTTTTGGTCTTTCATTTTCTACATTCCATAACCTCTTCAATGAATAGTCTTTAGGAGTCTCCATGCCCATAATCAAATGTTACAATTTATGCACTTATAAGGATTACATTTGTTATTTACTTTATATAACTCTTGGTTGTGGTAGAGGGCCTATAAATAGAGCACTATGTACTACACTTTCGTTACATCTAAATGAATAAGATATTGCTATATCTTTTCTTTTCTTTTTTTAAGTCTCTCTTCATCTTTTCATTTCATCTTATATTTTCCCATTTTTATAATAGAAACTTTCTTGTCATATTTTTATTTAACTTCCCCTTATAGTCGATATTTGCAGGAGGTTCCTTGAGAGAAGAGAATCTTCCCCCAATCAATGCAAGAATTCCCTCTGAAATGCACCAAACAAAACAACATGCATATATGCCTAAGAGACCATCCTGTCAGGCACATTCCCAGCAGTCCATCGAACCACACGTGTTCCTCCTACTCAGATTTATCCATGAAGATCGATCTACGGCCCTGGAGAGAGACGGGAATCACGAGGGACATGGTGGAGGCGGATGGTGATCTTGGATGAGAGGCTCTTCGTGGACGAGTATAGGAAGTCAATACAGGCCAGAGATCTGTTTACTCTTTAGGGCATTTGGCAACTTATCCGATGGTACCTTTCCAAATTGCCTGATTTGGAGATGAAGTTTGACTGCGATGATAGGCCCCCTTCCAAATTGCCTGATTTGGAGATGAAGTTTGACTGCGATGATAGGCCCATCGTAGATTCCCACAATCACGTACCGTGACCACAAGTGATTGTGCATGAATTTTTGTTGTTACTTATCCTGTATCCAGAGCTTCGCCATGACTAATCCAGATCCGACCCGCGTCGCGCACCTGGCTATAGTGGGAGAGTCTCCCAATGGAGCTTTTCTGCATTCACAAGGCTCGAACTCGAGATCTTACTTAAGTGATACAAGCCGCTTACCACTTATGCCAACCCCCGTTAGTGATTGTGCATGAATTGAAGACAATGCTCACACAATTTTTAGACTAATATTAGAAAGATGGTAGGAGGGAAGATATTGCCATATAACTCAATAGCAGGGATAATGTTAACGAAGGAAGACACATCTTATTTATAAAGGTCTAGAGAGACCACTAATTAAGAAGTTATGTGCACTTCTGCTTGACTTCTAAGTAACAGTCAAGAAATTAATTCTTGATTAATTTTCTAATATTCAATAACTTGTTTTTCAATTAACAAATCCATAATTAATGTTGGTTTGTTTCTAATTTGATAAGACTATTTATTTCCTAATCAAATAGTCCGATCTATCAAAAAGGACCTGAAATCAAAGTCCAAATGAATTGAAGGGAATATCACAACTAGCCCGGGACTACCCAACGTCTAAAATAAGAAAAATCTGGATATTCTTCTTGACTCAACATGGAAGTGGGGCTCGATCTGCTAGTGCTAGCACAAGATCTGATTAATCACGAAGCTTCTTGATCAAACAAGAGGAACACGTTATCTACGGAATGCATATATTGTACATTGTTCAATGAATTTGAGACTTTAGCCCTCCGAGTTGGTAAAATGGTGGATTATTGGACGGTACAAGTTTTTTTCTTTTTTAAAAAAATGATGATTTTTTAAATTAATTTTTTTTTTTTTGAGAAAATAATAGTTAAGAGATTATCATTATTTTATATGCCAATTAAAATATTTATCATTTTTCTCCACATTTAATTTGCTTAATTATAAATTGATATATGATCTAATGTTTCATAGAACTATTTTAGAGAAATCATGTTACATATGTTATAATTAAGCAATTTATTTAACATTTTTTAATCTTCCCAATTTACATAATCAGGTCTCACATTAAGGATATCATGAGTATTAACTATCAAACACTACTAGACATACGTTATGAACCACAGGTCAATATTGAACCTCCAAGCCTCGATCTGGCTTTAATTGTGTTATTTGCATTTGCAGATGTGAGAGGGAGGAAGTTACAGTTTTTATATTATGAGCTGTCGACCATGTGTTCGTATTTGTCAAACAAAATGATCAACAATGAAGCTACAGTTAATACAGTACTTTCATGATGTGAAATGTGATTGAGAGGACCACGCTATGAGAATATTGATTCTTTTAAAAAATTATGCGTTCTGCTCTTTTTCTTTTTTCTTTTTTTGAAAATCACTTTTAGGGCCTTTTTTAGAAAAAAAAAAACCCCTAAAAAATGCCCTCAGAATCTGATAATCCCTTTCTGGGATTTTCAGAATCTTGCGTGAGTTGTTAACGCGTCTGATATAGTTGTTAACGGGTAGGTCATTAACAACTAAATCAGTACCATTAACAACAATTTTCTAACAACTAAATCAGCCTTGTTAACAACTATATCAGTACTCTGTTAACAATTATATCAGCCCGTTAACAACTCCCTAAGATTCTTACAATCCCAGAGGGCCTTTTATGAGATTGTTAGAATCTGAGAGCTTTTTTAAGGTTTTTTCTCCAAAAAGAACCTTGAAAGTGATTTTCCCTTTTTTTGGGTGCAAACACGGGGCCTTAGCTCAACTCTTATTACTGCATCATCACAAGTCTAGGGTTTGCAACACCCATACAATCACTCATCAGGTGTGAAACTAAAAACAATGAAACCACAGGTAAAATGATTAAAACAACATATGACCTATAGTCGTCATTAATAAGTCCATAAATCAAATTGATAAGTTAGTGCATGGTATTGGAATGTGTAGGCACAAAGACGTAAAGTGATGTTGTTATTAAGGGGAGTAAACATTATGTACTCTTTTTCTTTCAATAGGCTTTTATCCCAATGAGTTTTTCCTAATAAAGTTTCAATGAGGCATAATATTTATTTATGGACATCCAAGGGAGAGTGTTGTAAAAATACTAATTGGGGTGGATGTCCATATAAACTCCTAACTCTTGGCCTTTCATTTTCTAAACTACACAGCCTCTCCAATGAATAGTCTTTAGGAGCGAGTCTTCATGCCTATAATCAAATGTTGCAATTTATGCACTCATGAGGATTAAAGTTTATCATTTACTTTATGTAACTCTTGGTTGTGGTGGAGGGCCTATAATACTACTATAAAAAACACTTTTAACGTCAGTTTTTAAGACCCTTAGACGACTGTTTTTAAAGGTTGTGTAAAAAAGTGTTGTTAAAAGTTTATGATTTAAAACGATTGCCTTTAAAAAACCAGTCGTTGAAATTTAACGATTATTATTTAAATAACAGTCGTTGTATAACCACAACACCCATGCATGCTATGCAGTCCATAGAACCATCTAGAGCTGGGAATTAGGGCCGGGCCGGCCCAACAGGGCTTAGGGTAAGGAAAACATCTTTTTTTCAAAGCCCGACCAGATAGTACCAGGGCCAGGGCCGGCCTACGGGTGGTCCGAAAAGTACTATTCCAAATTTTAACTATTTTCCTTCACTTTTTTTTTAAAGAAATATAATTAGTAAATTGCAATCATTAAAGTTTTAATATATCAAATAAATGTTATCAACATTAATATCTAAAAAATATAAATCATTCAACAAATAAACATATTCATTAATTCGTAATAAAAAAAAAACACAAAGAATATGTTTTTTCCTTTTTTTCAAAAAATATTAAGCAAAGGAATTCCTTTATGTATGCCCATGACAAAATGCCTTTCCCTCTCGTAATTTTGTGTGTGTCTGCAGATTGTTTTGGTTCATGCATGATTTTACCGACAAATAAAAATAATTATACTTATTTTACACAAAATATATTTATAATTTATTACTTATATAATATTGTAGTACCAAATTATGTGTTTATTTAATATGAAAACATCCCTTCTTTAAAATTTATAATAACTAATTATGTGTTTTAATACGAATAATAATAAACATAAAAAAGAATTATAGTTTAAACTAAAAATATATAAGTAATTACAAATAAACACATTCATTAAGTTGAAGTCTAAGTAATTAAATTTTTTTTTTAAAAAAAGCTACAATTAAATGGGCCTAACGGGCTGGCCCTGCAGGGCCAATTTCAAATTTTTGGACTATTTTTCAAGCCCGAGTCCTGCAGGGCCAGGGCTTAAACGGGCCAGCCTGATTTCCCGGCTCTAAAATCATCTAAAACAGAATATAAGGTGCAGTTTGAACAAGCTAAAGCTTCGTGAGAAAATGAATGATTGAAAATGGACGATAAGCATCACCATTCAGGATTTGACGCAAGAATTAGAACGTTTCATGTCCATCGAAGCACCAAAAAAAAAAGAAGAAGAAAAAAACCTCTCAAGTCTTAACTGAATGAAGCAGGAGGCAAATAAAAAGAACTGTGCGCCCCAAAATCCAACACACATTACCCATAGGCCAACTTAATAAAATTAGGGAAAAAAATAATCAAAAATTAGCCTCTCAAAACACATTCATTTTACAGATAAAAGAAAGCATCAGGAAATAGAGTAGAAAAACACTACAATGGAACTACCCATTCAAAATTTCAACAAAAGAAAGCACCAAGAAATAAATCTCTGGTATCCTCATCATCATCTACAGGGGGTTTCCTCCTCTTCACGGTGCTTGGGATCGTTACTCGACATATTGTTTAGTGAGGGGAGAGAGAGAGAGAGACACAAATCTGCAACCTAGATCTGCAACCGGTGGTGAACGACAGATCTGAAGGCTATGGAGCATGCTCGTAGTTAATGACAGAGGATGAGTCGGAGTCGCTCACGCCATGATAGAGAGTCTCCTTGGTGGCAAGGGTGGGGCCGTTGGGTGCAGCGACAGAGTTGGGTAGGTCTCAAGACTCTTATATGCGTTTAGGATGAATTTGAGGAAGGCTTTCTGCATACTGTTGGGTTTTAAAGAGAAAACTTTATATTTTTATGGAAGAGAGGAAACAACAAAATGTCGAAGGCGCGAGATTAAAGTTGAAATATCTGAAAAATTTGAGTTTCAATGACTGGTTTTGAAAAACCAGTCGTTATAAGTTAAAATAAAAATAAAAAATGGCGTGAGGGAGGCTCGACTTTTTTTTTAATGCGTATCAACGATTGTTTGTTTACAAATAATTGTTTGTTTTACATCTCTTAACTATCGAAATTCTAGGCTACATACTAGCAAATAGCTATCAATATGAGATAAAATTACAACGGTCATGTAATCTTTAAGGCTTTTATTCTAACGATAAGTAGCACTAATTTTTTGCTCATTGATTAAATTTAATGTGTGATTTCAATGATATTGATATTTTTTTTTACAGATATATTGATTAATTGAAATCACAACGGTAATGTAATATTTAGATTTACATATTAAAATCACAATGGTCATGTATTAAATTATTAAATTTATTGATTGATTTCAATGCGTGATATATATATATATATATATATATATTTTTTTTTTATTTTGTTAGGAACTAACTAAATGAAAATACTTGTTAAATTTCTTCTTTTAACTATCGAAATTATCGGCTACATACTAGGAAATAACTATAAATATATATATATATATATATATATATATATATATAAAGAGATATATTGTTTAATTTATCAAATTTAATTATGAACTGACTAAATGAAAATACGGTTAGATTTCATCTCTTAACTATTGAAATTCTAGGCTATATACTATGGAAATAGATAAAAATATGGGATACAATGACTGTTTTTATAAAACCAGTAGTTGTATCACAACATTTAACATTTGTTTTATAGACAGCGTTAAATGTTCACTGTTAACGTCAGTTTTTAAAGAAACGGACGTTAAAGATAAGAACAAAATCACAACAGTGTCACCGCCTACTTTTTAACGTCCATTTTATGTGAAACAGTCGTTGAATATTCTCACCAAAATTTCAAAAATGCCACCACCTCGTTTTCTATGTCTGTTTTCAATTAATTGGTCGTTAGATGGGAGTCGTTAAATTTACTTTTTGTAGTAGTGTAAATAAAGCATTATGTACTACATTTTCGTTACATCTAAATGAATAAGATATTGCTCTATCTTTTTCTATAATTCTCTCTTCATCTCTTCATTTCTTCTCTTATATTATCCCATTTTTATAACAGAAACTTTCTTGTCATATTTTTATTTAACTTCCTCTTGTAGTCGATATTGGTAGGAGGTTCCTTGCAAGAAGAGAATCTTCCCCCAACGATTAAGCAAGAATTCCCTCTGAAATGCACCAAACAAAATGACACACAAATATGCCCAATAGACCATCCTGCCAGGCACAATCCCAGCCGTCCATCGAACCACACGTGTTCCTCCTACTCAGATTCATCCACGAAGATCTACATCCTTGGAGAGAGATCAGATGGGAATCACGAGGGGCATGGTGGAGCGGGTGGTGATCCTGGACGGGAGGCTCTTCTCGGACGAGTATAGGAAGTCAATACAGACCATAGATCTGTTTACTCTCTGGGGTATTTGGCAACTTATGCGATGGTACCCTTCCAAATTTCCTGATTTAGAGATGATGTTTGACTGCGATGATCGGCCCGTCTTAGATTCCCACAATCACCGTGGATCACAGGGGATTGTGCATGAATTGAAGATAATGCTTACACAATTCTTAGACTAATATAATAATAGAAAGATCGTAGGAGGGAAGATGTAATGGCAGGGATAATCTTAATCAAGGGAGGAACATCTTATTTATAAAGGTCTAGAGAGACCACTAATTAAGAAGTTATGTGTACTTATGCTTGACTTCTAAGTACACTACAACAAAAAAGGTTTTTAACGTCTGTTTTTTTTTACACATTCTACATCCCTTTACAGGGGGACGTCTATCTGAGGGACGTTAGACTTACAGCGTCCCAAAAATAAAAGGGAAGTCGTAAATGTTACTTATGGCGTCCCAAATTTAAATTAGTAACAGTCAAGAAATAAAAAATGATTAATTTCCTAACATACAAGAAATTGGATAAGACTATTTATTTCCTAATCAAATAATCTGGTCCATCAAAGAGGGTCCTGAAACCAAAGTTCAAATGATTTGAATGAAATATCACAACTCGACCATGACAACCCAACAAAAAAGGGCTTCTGAAGCCATGATTTTGTGGTTTACTAAACATACAATAATTCAAAGGGTTACTGAATACGAAGTACTAAACAACTGTGCAGCAATGAAAACGAATTAAACAGTGGCAAAAACAAGGACTTTTTCTTCAGCGCACCACAGATTAATGAAAATTAACAAACCTGAGGCCATAAGTCCCCACAAAATTAGTATACATTACTTCTCCCAGTTATTTGATTATAAATGTAGAACATGAAAGCGGATCAAATCACCAAGAAGATGGGTGAATTGGAGATTTTAAAAATTCTTTTAAAGTGCTCTTAAACTTAACAGTAAAACAGAGGAGATGAAAGAATAGCAAGACACAACAAATTTATACTGGTTCGGTCACAACACTTGACCTACGTCTAGTCCCCAGACACTCTAGGATTTTCACTATCTCTCAGAATCAGTTACACACTCTGCACTAGAAAGTTATCATTTCACTAGGATACATGTTAGTTCTCTATGTGTTTTGATGATAACTGACAATTGTAAACACAAGATAAAATGAGTTTATGATAAGTTGGCTCCTTCGTGCAAAAATGATCATTACTCAAGTATTGATTTCAATACTCAAGTAATAAACTTACAGAGAGTATTCCAAGTTTTTTTTCTCACAAAGATCAATACTCGAGTAATGGTTTGATTACTCGAGTAATGACCAAACAGAGACTCTTCATCTAAAAGGCAAAAATACCAATACTCAAGTATTCATATGGATACTCAAGTATTGGTCATACAGAAAATTATTAAAGTATTCAACATGTGAATACTCGAGTATTGGTTTGAATACTCGAGTATTGGGCAAACAGAAAGTTTTTAAAGTTTTTCACAAGTTTATCAATACTCAAGTATTGGAACGAATACTCAAGTATTGACTTGGAAAAGGTTTCACAAGGTTTTCAAACAGTTCAATACTCAAGTATTGAGTTGAATACTCGAGTATTGGGCATACAGAGAGCTTGGCTCTTTTTCAAATATTTTGAAAACTCAAGTATTGATTTGAATACTCAAGTATTGAAGTTTTGGACTTAAACTTATTTTCACATAAAAAGTTCAATACTCAAGTATTGGTTTCAATACTCGAGTATTGGTCCTACTCAAAGAAATTGTCCAACGCTCAAATCATGTAGTGCCTTCTCTGGAAACCGAATACTCAAGTATTCAGATGAATACTCAAGTATTCACATTAGTGCACAGTGACATACTTGAGTATTGAAGAACATACTCAAGTATTGGTTGCGGTTTTTGAAAATCAAATTGAACGAATTTGTGAAAACCTCTTTACTTGATCTCAATACTTGTCATTATTATTCTCTGATATTCCCAGCTATGTTTAATCACTTTGTTAGTGAGTTTCAGCTTGCTTAAACAAGATTAAATGAAGACTCAGAGCAAAAAGCAAAAAGCATGTCAGAACATTAAATGCAAAACCCAGAAAGTTACATACTTTTGGGTAATCCTTCTGCACACGCCTTCAAAGGATTAATGTCTACCTACCATATACAGTAGCTGCTATTCCAACGGATTTATTTACTAGAAGTCAACTCTGAACTTCTGCCAAGATGGATTAAGTGAAGATTAGAGAGAGAAGAAGACCAAAACTGAACCAGAACCTTGGTTAATGTCACCAACGGTTATATGAAGAATTACAACGGTCATTTAATGCCTTCTCAGTATAAATAGAAGAGCATTCAATTCCTCTCAACAACTAAGACCTCAGAAAGCAAAAATCATTAAAGCCTTCATCTACTCTTGAGTCTTTATGTACTAAGTATCTGCTGATACATTCAATCTTCAGTGTTTATCATTATCCACTCTTAGAGAGAGTTTTTCATCTTGAATATCATTTATTGTAAAGAATCACAAGTTTGGGGACTTGGTGATTGGGTTCATTGATTACAACTTGTAAGGGGGAGTAAGTTCTAGTGAGAGAATTACTCTTGAGTACAGAGTGTGTAATCAATTGTGATAGTGAAAATCCCGGAGAGTCCGGGATTTGGACGTAGGTCAAGAGATTGGACCGAACCAGTATAATTCCTTGTGTCTTGCTATTCTTCTCTACTCCATAGTCTACTCTGTTTTAGTCTTCGAAAAACAGAGCTTTTCTGGAAGAATTTTTAAAAATCCCCAATTCACCCCCCTCTTGGTGATTAAGCTCCACTTTCAATACACTCCCCCTTACAAGTTGTAAACTGATATACCCAATCTCCAAGTCCCACGACTTGAGATTCTTACAATAAATGAAACTCTCTCAAAGAGCAAATAATAATGAACACTGAAGTACAAGAGTATCAACAAATACTTTTACAAGTAGAAAACACTAAGAGTAGTTGAAAACTTGAATGCTTTTCGTTTTCTGCAGATTGGTTGTTGAGGAGACTTGAATGCAACTCCTTATATATGAAGAGAGCATTAAATGACCGTTGGATTGATCAATATAACCGTTGGAGACATTGGACTAGCTGTTAGGAATAATATGGTCACTTCTCTCTAATCTTCAGTTAATCCAGGTGCACAGAAGTTTATGGTTGACTTCCCTTGAATTAAATCTATTGGAAGAGCAGCTTCTTGATGGGGAAAGAAAACATTGATCCCTTAACAAAGTGCAGAGAATGATTATCCAAAAGAGTGAAAGCTTTTTCTGGACTTTGCAATAAATGCGCTGACGTCACTTTTTGCTTTAAGTTAAATCTTCATTTAACACTCTTTAAATCATCTGGAACTCACTAACAAACTGATTAAACATAGTTAAGAATAGTAAGGAGTGATGATAAGAAGTATCTAGATCAAACATGAAGATTTCACAAATTCGAGCAATTTGATTTTTAAACTTAGCGATGCAAACTCGAGTTTGTTCAAGCAACCTGGAGTTTGCAACTATTCTTCAAAAACCAAACTTGAGTTAATAAACACAAACTCGAGTTTGCTTCATCCAGAGAAGAATGTCGCGATTTGAGCTTTGAAGAGCATTTTGAAAAACAAGAGCAAACTCAAGTCAATAAGTAACAAACTCGAGTTTGAGAATTTTGAAGTGAAAATGAGTTTAAGTCCACAAAGCTCAAAACTGAAGTTTTCAAAATTTCAGAAAATTGAGGAGCTCTCTGTATGAACTAAACTCGAGTTTGCAAAACCAAACTCAAGTTTCCTCAAAAGAGAGAAAACTTTGAAAACTTGCTGCCAAACACAAACTGGAGTTTTCATAACCAAACTGGAATTTTCTCAATTTCAAAAATAGAACAAAGCTCTCTGCTAATTGAGCCAAAGAAAGATCTTTTACTCTTCATTGAACAACTTAATTAGTTCAATGAAAATATTTTCCTTGTTTTTAAAAGGGAGGAAAATAAGTTTAACTGAGGGTTTCGCTTTTTGAGATTTAAAGCAGAAAATATTTTCCTCATTTTTAAGAGGGAGGCTGCTTGCTAATTCAAAATATTTGATAAATATGCTTTTTAATTTTTGAAGTTTATTTGATGCATGGGCCCACCCACCTATTCCCATCGAGTCCACATTAGATGCTAAGAATTATATGCTTCTTATGAGGTATTAGCATATTTTTATATATTGTATTTATTTATATTTAAATGATATGTTGCTTTCTGAGATGTTTTTTACACCCAATATCTCAAATTAATTAATTTCCAATTCTGCATTTATCTGTAACACCAGTATTATGAAAATTAATTAATTTGAGATATTGGGTACAAAAAACATCTCAGAAAGCAGTATAACATTTAAATCTAAATAAATACAATATATACAAAAATTAAAAAAAAATAGAAAAATATGCTAATACCTCTAATTAGAGGTATTAGCACCTAAGAAGCATATAATTCTTAGCATCTAATGTGGACTCTATTCCCATCACTATATATAGTTTTGGTGATGGGATCAGGGAAATGTAATACTTTCTCCGGTTATAATTATAAGATCAAGTTGACTTTTTTTAAAGATTAATGAAGCTAATTAAATCACTTTAGAATATTTTTATTTTTTTCCTCCAACCTAATTAGTTTGACTAATAAACTAATATATAAGTAACTTATTTAGTTTTCTTAATCTCTCCAAAAAAAATCAATCTGATCTTATAAGTAGGACCAATGGTAGTAAATTATAGAATCATGATGTGAATTGTGATTGAGAGGAGCACGTTATGAGAATATTGATTCTTCAAAAAATTTAGGCGCTCTGCCTTTATTATAAGTTATACCTTTTAAAAGATACATGTGATTCTTTTAAGATAGCTGAAATATTATATTGCCACGTATCAAAAGGCCAATGTGTAATTTAGTAGTGAACAATTTTGTTATAAACACCTATGAAAATTAAATATTTTTTGGTATAACAATTGTAGACCTAAGTAATTTATATGGGAGTTACTTTTTTGGTATAACAATTGTAGACCTAAATAATTTATAATAACCGTAGGAACAAGCCCCCTTGTCTAGATTTAATTTTTTAAAACGTTTAATTTTTAAATAAAAAATACATTTTTTTAAAAATATTTTAGTTAATAGATTATTTTTATTTTATAATCTCTACTCATTAAAATATTTTTTTCAAAATAAAAGTAAAAAAAAATTAAATCTAAATTGTCTAAATAAAATCTAAACCGTCCAAATAAAAAAACTCTTCCTAGTCATCCTTTTCAATGAGTAGAGAAACTGATTGTGTGTAGGGTATAGATTTTTCTCTAGGGATTGGATATTGTCACTACCAATTTTGGTCACTACCAATGTCACTACCATTTTTCTACGATTAGATCAGAATCTCAATAGGAGAGAGAAATGATAAAGGTTGATGAGATTATAATCTAACGGTGGAAAAGTGGTAGTGACTACATTAGTTGTGGAGATGACTTTGACGGCCTCCAAGACAAATTGGTGGCTCTGGGAAAGCACCAAATGAAGAGAGAGGAGGGTTTAGCTGGCACGCAATACAATTATTTTATCAAATCATTATCGAATGGTTTATAATATAATATAGTATAGAGAAAAAGAATATGATATTGTCACTATCAACCAATTTTGGTCACTACCAATGTCACTACCATTTTTCCACTGTTAGATCAGAATCTCAATAGGAAAGAGAAATGATAAAGGTAGATGAGATTATAATCTAACGGTGGAAAAATGGTTGTGACATTCGTTGTGGAGATGACTTTGACGGCCTCCAAGACAAATTGGTGGCTCTGGGAAAGCACCAAATGAAAAGAGGAGGGTTTAGCTGGCACCCAATACAATTATTTTATCAAATCATTATCGAATGGTTTATAATATAATATAGTATAGAGAAAAGGGATAGAATATTGTCACTATCAACCAATTTTGGTCACTACCAATGTCACTACCATTTTTCCACCGTTAGATCAGAATTTCAATAGGAGAGAGAAATGGTAAAGGTAGATGAGATTATAATCTAACGATGGAAAAGTGGTAATGACATTGGTAGAGACCAAAATTGATAGTGACAATATCCTACTTCTTTTCTCTATACTATATTATATTATAAACCATTTGATAATGGTTTGATAAAATAATTGTATTGCGTGCCAGCTAAACCCTCCTCTCTCTTCACTTGGTGCTTTCCCAGAGCCACCAATTTGTCTTGGAGGCCGTCAAAGTCATCTCCACAACTAAAAGCAAGCGTAGAGAAACACCACACACCCCATCTCATGGAGGCCATCAAAATCATCTCCATAACTACGATCAGAGCACGAAGCTGCCTTAAAAATGGTGACTCAACTGAACAAATCGATCTGAATCCATTTGATCTTCAATATCTAGTGCTTGGGTATGGTCAAAAGGGGCTTCTATTTCACAAACCCTCCTCCTCCTCCTCATCATCTTCAATACACAGAGACACAGTGATCGAGCACTTGAAGGACTCGCTTTCTTCCGCCCTCGACTTCTTCCGGCCACTGGCCGGCCGTCTTGTTGTCGTCCCCCGCGGCGGCGGTGATGACGCGTACTCTGTATTCATCACCTGTAACAACACCGGAGTAAGCTTTGTTCATGCCATCACAGAGAACACTACAATTGCCGACATCCTTGAACCAACTTATGTTCCTCCAATTGTCTCCTCTTTTTTTCCACCAGGTAATATCAAGAGCTTTGAAGGAACTCGGCTTCCATTAATGGTAGTTCAAGTCACAGAGCTCTTGGATGGCATCTTCATGGCTTGTTCCATGAACCATTGTATTGCTGACGTGAAGCCTTACTGGAATTTCTTAAACGCTTGGGCTCAGATCTCTCGAAATGGTCTAAACCACATAGCCCCAAATTCAAAGCTCGCTTCATTTAAACTATGGTTTCCTCCCGGGAACATTGAGCGCCCAATAACAATCCCATTCAGAGCAATAATAGAGAATCATCATCTCAAGGAGTCAACAAATACGACACAGTCGGGTTCACATTAGGTGCTTCTCCTAAGGTGCTTCTTACATGCTTGTCCCTCTAATTAGAGGGACAAACATATTTTTTTAATTTTTTTTAATTTTTTTTATATATTCTATTTATTTTGATTAAATTATATGCTACTTTCGGAATTTTTTGGCATTCAAGATCTCAAATTAATTAGTTTCGGATACTAGTGTTACGGGATAATGTTTCGAATGCGGGGTGAAAACTAATTAATTTGAGATCTGGATGTCAAAAAAATTAGAAAGCAAAGATATAATTTAATTAAAATAAATAGAATATATAAATAAAAATTAAAAAAAATTAAAAAAATGTGCTTGTCCCTCTAATTAGAGGGACAAGCATGTAAGAAGCACATAAGGGAGAAGCACCTTATGTGCTTCCGACACAGTCACCACAATTTTCGAGGAGGATCTTTCACTTTAACAGAGAAAAAATTGCTCAACTCAAAACAAAAGCTAATTCCGAGATACAAGATAGTGTGACCAGCAACAAAATCTCCTCCTTGCAAGCTGTTTTAGCCCATGTTTGGAGGTCTGCGATAAGAAATCAAAACCTTGACCGGGAAGATGAAGTCACTTACAGATTCCACATATCTGCAAGTTCTAGGGTTTCAAATCCACCAATTCCAGACGACTATTTTGGAATTACCGTACAATTCACCACTGTGACGATGAAAGTAAGGGACTTAGTGGGACATGGAGGCCTAGGGAAGTTTGCTTCAGAGATGAACAAGGCAATCTCATCATGCACGGAAGAGAAGATCAAGAGGAATTTTGAAGCTTGGGTACGAAATCCAACTATGCATACAGAACATGCGACAATTGGGAAGTTTATGAAAACCAGCAGCTCCCCAAGAACCAACTTTTATAACCTCGACTTCGGCTGGGGGAGGCCTGTGGCGGTTCGCGGTGGCCAAGCAAATGCAGAGCAGTGGAAGCTGATGGCTGATGCCGGAGCCGAAGAAGGTAGCTTCGACATTGAGTTGTGCGCTTCTTATGAAATATTAGAGGCTTTGGCAAGAGACCCTGAGTTCATGCATGCGGTACAATTGCGTTGGTCGCCGGCGGAGTTATCACCGTCAAGTAAAGTCGCCCGGACTCGACTATGACATTGAGCAACTATGTCCTCCATAGTTGGTAACAAATTGTATATTTCATCATTAATAGAATAAAATATGGTTTTTAAATCTTGTAACTATGTGATCATAGAAAATATAATGAATATCTTATTTTTAGTGAAAAGAGATTTTTTTTTCCCCATTTGCTCAAACAAGTTAATAGTTACTCACTTGCTTCTTCCTATCCCTGATATAAACATATTTAGAAAGTTGATATTGGTTTTAAATATAAGGTATATTTTTCATTCTTTTCTTAATTTACCCCTATTGATACTCTCTGAATAATAATCAGAATGATAGTGAATGGAAGAATTAAGGAAGATGGTAGGGTGTTTAGAAAATGTATATCATTTTAACTAACCTTAATAACTTTTTAAATCTAATATGTCTTTTATATATATATATATATATATATATATGACCGGAGAGAGTAATATGATGATTATATGTATATTTGTGGTATATAGTAAATACTTGGCAACTCTAATAATGATTTCTGGTGACCCATGAGAGATCCATCATTCACTATGGAACCATTTCAAAGCTTATTGTTGCAGTGAGATCTACACCATTCAAATAAAACATTAACCATCCAAATTTAAGCGTTTCAAATAATGATTTTTTAAATAGATTTTCTTTATACAAATTCGGTACACATTAAAATAATTTTTTTAAGAAAATAAAACTAAAAAAGTTAAATGATCTGAATAGTCTACCGTGTTGACGAATGTATTCTTGATGCTCAATATTATGAGCATTGAAACTAGTTAACAGTGAAAAATTGAATAATAATAACATTATTTGAGATTTTAAAAAAAAAAAAGACAATACTGCAATATGTCGGTTTAAAATATTATAACAACTCCAAAAAAATAAAAATAAAATAACAACTAACAAGTGATATAGCTCAATTTTTTTAAGTTTATTTGATGCACGGACCCACCTCATTATATTATTAAATAATGCGCTCTAAACGTTTAGTACTCGTCGGCATGATAAGATATTAGATCGTGGCCGATCATAACCTTAAAAATTCTAAAATGGGTACGTACTTATTCATTTTGCAGAGAAGAAAATATTCCCGTCACTATAATTTTGGTGATGCGATTATGTAAATATAATAATTTTTGGGACCATGA
Source organism: Acacia melanoxylon (assembly GCA_019022615.1). Lineage (NCBI taxonomy): Eukaryota > Viridiplantae > Streptophyta > Magnoliopsida > Fabales > Fabaceae > Acacia > Acacia melanoxylon. The sequence continues at coordinate 497,627 of JAFJYJ010000037.1, forward strand.
TGTGATTGAGACCCGAGACGGGAGAGGATCACCTTATGAGAATCTGTATTCTTCTTTGAGAAAATCCTATATAAAGACGATTGAATTACCAAAATTTTAATTTGAGTTACTAAACTTAACAAATTATTAATTAAGTTATGTGACACAATTAGGGATTTAGAATTTGGGCCAAATTACCTCTATATCCCTTAGTTATTTAAAAAAAAATCAAAATTGGAGACCGAATAATATTGTTTACGTGCTGTGTAAGAACTCTAATAACAAAAAATTTATTGGAGGCCTTGACACCGTCAGAAAATGTAAAGAAGGCTACGTTAAATATTCATTCCTTAATCCCTTTTAGTTAATATTTACTAAATTCTGATTAAAATCCCCGTTGCAAGTATTCTTTCATCACAGTTCGGCTTCTTTATTCTTCCATCACAGTTTCTCCTGCTTCTTGGCCGATGATATTCTACAAAGATGAAAAATATTAAGTTTCTTAGGGTAAAACCATCCAAATCTATGGTCCCAAAAAATGGAACCAAGACTTGCCCCTCTTTCTTTGCTCTCAAAACTGAAGGAACTGCCCAGTCTTGAATAACCCGGCCACCATGGATATTTCCCACTTCATATTCTACTTCATTCGTCCCAGCCACAATTTCAACAAGTTCATTGCTCCTGTATTTACTTCCATTTAGTTCTCTAACTTTCTTGACCAGATTTCAGTAGGTACAATTTGACCTGCAAAATTGTTATTCCTCACGGCGTGAATCATAGTCGTAGCTTCAATTTCAACTTCAAACTCAGTACAGGTTTCACAACCTCCAAATTCACCATTTCTTAAGCCAATCGCTCGCCAAGACCCTTGTATCAGCAAACCCCAGCATTCTCAAATTCACGCTTCAGGCTATAATAATCAAACTTGCCATAGGCCCCCTGAAAACAACCTTATAAACTACTTTCCCACATCGCTAGCAAAAAACAAAGTAACCGGAACTCATCTCTAAACTCTAAAGAGCCGAAGGACACCGGAGCAAGGGATCTGGATGGCTATGGCAAATGTACAACGTTCTTTGTACGATTGGTTAGGGTTTGATTAGGGGTATTGATGAAAAATAACCAATATTTAAATATTCTAAATTAGGTCATTGACCCAATTTAATATTTGTTAAGTTTAGCAACCTAATATAGAATTTTTTCTATTTCAACTGTCTTTATATGAAATTTTCCCTTCTTCTTTTCCTTTTGTTCTTATTATAAGATATCTTTTAAAATATAATATGTGAGTGATTCTTATAAGTTATTTGATAAAATATATTAATTAAGGTATATCAATATGACTCCTATTTAAAGACATTAACTACGAATGAATTTAATGTGCGTCTGAAATTTTTATATATATTAAATATGGGTTGGATAAAAAATATTATTATATTTTCAAACAATTAATTAATCATATTTCCTTAATTTCAATGAGGTACTTAGGAGTTTTCCATATCGCTTAAAATTGTCTGCATGGGTGGTCCATGATGGGGACCAAAATTTTGATTTTCAAACATCTAAACTTATTTTGGATGTTTTAAATTTCATTATTTACTTTTTTACAAATTTGGTTTTGATGAATACAGAACTTAAAATTAAATTATTTAATAAAATATAGATATAAAATTTTTAAATTTAAATTATTCAAAAACAAGTTTAAACTGTCTAAATTTCATTGCAATGATAAAGACAGTGAGGACTAAAACCCGAATAGTTACATTAAAGTCTAAAATAATATATGTTTACAAGAAAAAACAAATATAAAATAATATAAGATATTTCTTAAAATATTTTTATGCTATTAAATATAAGTCACTTTAAAAAAAAGTCAGTAACATTAAATTTCTTTTTGTTTTCTACGAATGCCCTTATTAATTGTATTGTAGAGAGATTTTTTATTTTTTTTTAAAAAAAAAAGTATTCAAGATACATTGATTCTGGTTGAAGAGTAATCTTGAAAATTAGTTCGGGTAATCTTAAAAAACAGTTCGGGCAACAATTTTCTTATTGTTTTAATAATATAGACTTGAATCTTTGATTAAAAAAAAAAAATGGGTAGGTGAATGGATCAGTAGTGTTGAAGCATGGTGGAAACAATTGTGGCGGAGTCATTCGTGACGATGCTACGCGCGCAGACAGACACAACTCTATTTATTAGTCTTTTTAAACTAAAAATTCTGATCCTATTTATAAGTCTCGTTTCAAGGTCGAAAATAGAGAGAGAATGAATTGAAAATATTTATTCATAAATGAGAGCAAATTTAAAAATATATATCATAATTGATAAGTATATATTTTATAATTAAATAAGTATAGATTCGAGATATATTAGATTAAATTTATTAATATTTTATACTTATTTAATTATCATTTATATACTTTTCTATTATTTAATTAAATATAGGATAAAAAGATATTTTGACATAAAATCTATTCCTATTCTATTTTATTGTGCAGAAGATATTATATGAAGAAAAAGATAAAAAAAGAATCAAATTATATATATATATATATATATATATATATATATATATAGGAGAAAAAGCATCAGGTGTGGCATTGGATGGTTCCATTGTCCATATATTATATAGAATATATTATATAGGATATACCTTATGTCCTTATCTGAGGAAAAGAGGATCTAAAAGAATATTTAAAAAGATAGAGATAGGGACTCGGATCAGTGACGTGGGCTCCTATATATTAAAAAAAAAAAACAGCAACACGCAGAAAGTGACGCAAGCAGGGAAGGGAACAGATCACCGAACGAACCAATAATTCAAGAAGCAGAGGGCGAAAACCAGAACAGTGACGCACGGCACAGCAGAGTACATTTGGACGCACAGAATCGGACGACGCGCAAGCAGCAGAGGAGTGCTTAGAGATCAGATCTTCTTACTCTTTCTTTTACTCCATTCTCAAATCTGAATTTTATCTTGGATTTGATTTTAACTATGTACTGCTGAATTTTCTTTTCAACCTAGAAAACCTATGAACTTGTTTGGGTTCTAGAGATTAATCTCACAATTAGTTTTGATTAATTTTATTTCAGTTTATTTATTCTTGTCTTTATTGTTATTGCTTAGTAATTAGCCACTATTAAGCATGTTTTGTGGATTTATGGTTGTACTTGGAAGATGGGATCTTAAATTGACCTTGAGATTAAATAATGTGAAATTAGGTTTTAATCTAATTTGCGTCTAGGATAGGTATATACCTAGAAGCTTCGCATAATCAAATTAGAGTGAGCCCGATCTAAAACTCATCTTATTTAGTTGTGTGAGACATTACATAATTAATTAAGATAAGAATATAAATGGATCGGAAGGCATTTATAGACATTGATACTCTAGATTAGCTAAGTAAGTTAAGTCAAAATTAATTTATTGAAGATAAAATCTAGAAAACAAATAAAGGATTAGTGACTCTAGGTTGCTCGTTTGATTAGTGGTAGTTTGTTTATTTTAATTTTAGTTTTAATTTCTTTTCTCTTAATTAAATTCAATTTGTTTTGCTCAACTTAAATGAAAGTGTAAAATTAATGCTTGCTTGAAGTTGGTGATACTAAGTCCTCGTGGGAACGATACTTTTCTTATCACTTTATTACTTGATATGATACGGCCCGTATACTTGCGGAGTCTATAGGCTATAAATTTTTGTCCTTTGAGTAAATTACATTTCATTGGTATGTGTGATTTAGTTAAAACAAATACTTATAAATAGAACTAGATCGAGTGGGTACACACACAGATATACATACATATATGTGTGTGTCTACATATATGTATTTGTATGTATACATATATACATACAAATACATATATGTACACACACAGAGGCTTCGTCTTTTGAATTCCACATCTATCCTCACTACAAAAAAAAAAAAAAAACAACGTTTTGTAGCGGTCAAAATTGCATACTTGTAGCAATTTTGATTGCTACTAATGAATGCGTAACGGTAAGAGAAATCGCTACAAAAAGCACCGTGGTAATTGTTTTGTAGCGGTTACTTGAAACTGTTACTTAAGTTGTAACACCCCATTTTTGTAAACGTTTTTCATCGTGATTTTGATCAGAGTTGAGCGTCGGAAAAAAAAAATTCAAAATAAAGAGTGACTGAATAACAATGATTGTAGTATGTCTGGTCATTCATAATAGTACATTTGTCCGAGTGTTTAATATCTACGTAGTACATAACAAAAGTATATCGTCTCCGTTTGGATTTCTAGGCCGGCTCCTTACCCTTGTCCTCGGGCTTGCTTCCCCTGGATCCTGAAGCTAAGGTAAGAGCTGAGATCCAATGCCCATTGGATCTCAGATAACGGTTAACCTCATGCTTATGTATATGTATGGAAAATATCCTTTACAGTAATAAATCACATTTCAAAATAGTAACAACATTTAAGGCAATAACATAACACAGCCCTTGCAGTATGTTTGTTATCCCAGTTTGCACATTTCACCAGTGCCACGATGTACAGTCGTGTCCTCAGCGCTAGGAAAACTCTAACGGTATTATCATAACCATAACCCATGTACTCATGATTGTATCAAAAACAGTTAAGACAAAGTCTCAGTATATGAACACAACTATCATATATAGGCATACAATAAGCATAAGAGTTAAGGTTACAATACGCGTCCGTACCTTCGTCGATATCAATAGTACGTTCGTCGTTGATGGTATTCGTGCACCGTAAATCCTATAAGGGTAATATCGTCTCTATTAATTGACAAATATTATGTCAAGAGATATTTTGGCTATATATGACCATTTTACCCCTAGATTAATTATTTACAATTTATTTCCTCTATTTTCGTTAAAAACGTTATTAATCATTATATAGGCTGATTTTTCACCTAACTTTGGAGAATTATAATTAATTCTACAGAACTTGAAACGAGGATCCGTAAAATTCCTCGGAATCCTTAAGATGTCTAATTTTAGGAAACAATATTGGTTGTTGCCCAGATGTTATAAAAAATTCTCAGTTTTCGTGATTTTAACCACTGTTCAGAATTTTCCAGAAAATATAGCCTATCTTTGAACATTTTTATCTCCTAGCACAGAACTCAAAATGACATGCTATAGGTATATTTGGAAAGCTATACATGTCTACTTTCAACATGAATTTTCTCAGAATTTAATCATAGCATCTTCAACATAAGATACCAGTGTTTTTGAAATTGCTTTCGGGAGTCGCTAACCGACAAATTTTCGCCAGAGTTTTGCTACTTTGACCATAATCTTCTAGAAATTTTGCTATAACTTCTTCTTCATCATTTTTTAGAAATAAAGCCAATTATAATGATAAAAACATGTAAATAAAACTATAATTGGAAGATTATGAATCAAAACAACATTTAAGCTAAAAATCACAAAGCTAGAGCTCAAGAACTTACCTAGAACTTTGCTCTTTCTTCCCCAAAGCTTCTCACTCTCACTTCCTTTCTTGATTTCGGTTTCGCTAAGTTTCCTATTGCTTGTGAATTGGTAAGAAATTATGAAGACTCTTGCCTTCTATTTATAGCAAAAGTTGGGTTAACTACCTAACATCTTCTAATCAATTTTAACCCTTGGATTTAAACTTAGTAAGGAAGTTTTAATCTCACCCATTTAACCCCCTTAAACTGCCACCTCCTCTCCTTCTTTCCTCTTCATCTTTTTCTTCCCAAATGCTTATTTAGTTAGATGTAAGTTGGTGTTTTTATTCAAGATTCATTTCCACTTTTCAAATCACAATTTTATGACTTGATTTAAGGTCTTTTTAAACTTTTAAATCACTTAAGTATGAATCTCAAAAGTTTATGAAAATTACTTTGGAGATAACCAAGTTCAAGCTTAAATTGTGCTTTTTCATAATATCTACTTATATTTGTTCTAGGATCAATGGATTTCAAGATATAATTTATTTTCTATTGGTTCTCATTCATTTATGTCTTGAATTCATCCTAATGGTTTTTATCTCATCTTTAATTAATTTACCATTAATTACATAGGCTTACATCTTTTTTTACCTCAGTCTTCTTGATTATGACATTTACTATGTAATATCTAGATATTACTCTTGCTTCATCTTTTCTCTTGCATAAACCGCCCCTCCCCTCTTCTTTTCAATCCTATCCTCTTCCAAAACTGCCTCAAAAGTCTTGGTTGTCCTTTTTTACTTTATGTCAAATTAATTGGTTTGTTTGTGATTTATTTAGACATGTGTCTTTAATTAATTGTTAAGCAATTGATTCCCTTTTGTCCAAGCTATGTTAACCGTGTATATACTCCCTTATTTGCCTCTTGAATTTGTGTCTCTACCATCTCACACAATTAAGACGAAAATTCTCCCATTGGTTGATAAAGTTTCACAAGGATTATGCTTTATGAAGCTAAATTCAAAGCCTTTTGATTTTGGGTTGGATAAATCTAAACACTATTAGTGATACTTGTTAGTGATTTAGGATTAAGGATTAATACAATTTCTTAACCCTTTTAATTAGAAATTTTCGCCACTTTAATTATTTAAAGGGAAATTAAATAATTTTTGGTTAATATAGCTAATATAGTGTTTTAGGGGTTATTAGCCTTAATTACCAAAATTTGACAAGTTTTTAATTTAATCTTGATGATTAAAAATCCCTTATATGCTAATCTTAGCTTTTAAATATCCTTTGGATACTAATTTAATTGATATATCCTTAATTATGCCATTTTTAAATTAATAATAAATAAATTTCAAAAATTACTAAAATATCTCAATTATTGCAAATTTAATTGCCCAATAATTGTTGATAATTTTCTCTAATTGATTTAGGTATTTAGATGATATTTAATCACCTTTATAACATAAATAAGACTTATTCTTAATTATGTAAATCTTAGGATATTTTATGATCCCTTATAGAGTTTAAGATTTTTAGCCTTTGGTTATTCTAATTCTTAGGGAAGAATTACCTAGAAAAATAAATAAATACAATAAGAAAAATTGAGACCACACATTCACCTATTTAAAATAGGTATTATTTATCAAAATATAATAGTTAAGATAAATAATTATCCGGGTATTACATTTCTCCCGCCGATAATTAAAATTTCGTCCCCGAAATTTATTCTAGTCTAACTAAATTACTAGTCATGAATTCGGGGTATTTCTTCATCATATCTTCTTCCGTCTCCCAAGTCGCCTCATCAGGTGACAATCCCTTCCAGACCACTTTCATCATTGGAATACTACGGTGTCTAAGCCGTCTCTCTTGACGCTCAAGAACTCGCTCTGACTCGACTTCGAAAGTATTATCATGTCGTAATTCAACGGTTTCATATTCTATGACATGATCATGGTCGGATTGGTATTTCTTCAGTTGGGAAACATGGAAAACATCGTGAAGTTTACCCAGGTTCGGGGGTAAGGCTATTTGGTACGCAACTGGTCCACGTATTGCCAAGATTTCGAATGGTCCTATGTAACGAGGACTCAGCTTCTATCGCTTCAGTGTTCTACCGACACCAGTTACTGGGGATACTTTAAGAAACACATGGTCTCCGACTTCAAATTCTAGAGGTCTTCTTCTCTTGTCTGCGTAACTCTTCTGTCTGCTTTGTGCTGCTAAGAGTCTCTTCTTAATCAGTGCAATTTGTTCGGAGGTCTTATCAACTATATCTAGCCCAAGGAACTCGCGTTCTGACAGTTCCGTCCAGCATATAGGTGATTTACACTTCCGCCCATACAACGCTTCAAACGGTGCCATTTGTATACTCGCATGATAGCTGTTGTTGTACGCAAACTCAGCTAATGGCAGAGGTTGGTCCCAATGGCCTTTAAAGTCTAATACACACGCTCTAAGCATATCTTCTAACGTCTGTATTATTCTTTCAGATTGACCATCGGTTTGAGGATGATAAGCCGTACTAAATCGTAACTTAGTACCCAACGCTTGCAAAAATCAGGATGTGAATCGTGGATCTCGATCAGAGACAATGCTCTTTGGCACACCATGGAGTCTCACGATCTCTTTGATATAAATCTTTGCTAATCGTTCCGGAGAATGGTTGATGCTGATGGGGATAAAGTGTGATGACTTGGTGAGTCGGTCCACAATTACCCAGATCGCATCGTGATTCCTGATCTTGGGTAATCCCACCACCAGATCCATGGTTACGCATTCCCATTTCCACTCCGGGATTTCTAGTCCTTGAAGAGGACCAGCGGGTTGTTGATGTTCAATCTTAACTTTCTGACAAGTTAAGCATTTGGAAACGTATTCGGTCACATCTTTCTTTAGTCCGGGCCACCAGAGTTCAGATTTAAGATTTTGGTACATTTTGACCATTTCTGGATGTAAGGTATACTTACTTTTGTGAGCTTCATCCAGAATCTTTTGTCGTAACTCATCGATCGGGGGTATGTAGATTCGCTTCTTGTATTCTTGTATCTTTTAAAAAAATCCAGTAATTGTAGTGTTGTTTTTATTACTTTGTCATTTTAGTGTTACTAGTTAATTGATAAGTTATATGATAAATTTTAATATTTTAAAAAATAATACTCTGAGATAATATTTGATTATGAAATGAATGTTGATGATTATATATAGAAAGAATGTTGAGGGAATGTCGTTCTGGAAATAAAAAATAGTTAGTACCACTTTGGTCCTATCTATAAGTCCTTTATGACCAACACTGTAGATAATACAGCTTGCAACATTGTATTTTGTAGCGGTTTTGTAAACTACTACTACTGTCATTAATCGCTACAAAACATCAGTGTTTTTGTGCTATGTTGGAAAAAATATGGGGAGAAGGATGTGGGCAATAGTGCAAGTTCGCCAATTTGGAAAGGTGTAAATCACCTATATTCGGCACTAGTACTTTTGAGGCTGATCGTCTTCAGAGTATGGCCAATGCAATTGAAGCAGAATTCAGTGAATGCCCAAAAAAGTTTGAGAGGATGAAGAGCATGTAGAGAAGCCTTTGTATGAGAATTGTACTAATTTCAGATTATTATCTGCAGTGTTGAACTTGTACAACTGGAATGCAAAATATGGGATGAGTGACTTAGACTTCACATAATTGCTTGCAATTTTGAGACAAATGCTGCATCAGGAAACAATATGCCAACAAAGACTTATTGTGCAAAACAAGTGTTCTGCACCACTGGCTTAAGTTATGAAAATATACATACTTCCCCCAACATATATATATTCTGTTTAGAAAAGAGTATGAATCATTAACTGAGTGTCCTCTGTATTCTACATCACGCTACCAAGAAAAGGAGAGGCTATATATGATGCTCATCAGAAAAGAAACATTCATTATGAAGGCTATTCTATTTGGCACAATCAATGACTTTCTTGCAAATGGTAATTTGTTAGGGTATAGCATTAAAGGCAACATTGGATGCCCGATTTGTGAAGAAGGTATATAGTTGATTAAGTTGAAGCATAGTATGAAGAATTCCTTTATGGTACATCACAGATAGTTGCAAAAGGGTCATTTGTATTGCCGTATGAGAGGACACTTCAATGAGGAATCAAATGAAAGGATGGCACCTAAACCTTTAACAGGTGGTGAGGAGGGTTTTTTTTTTTAAAAAAAAAAACGAAACATACAAACTTTAAATTTGGGAAGCCATTTAGGAAACATATTGGGACAAGCGGGTGAAAGAAAAAGTTTATTTCCTTTGATTTTCCATATTGGACTTCCCTGAATGTTAGACATTTTCTTGATGTCATGCATATTGAGAAAAATGTGTGTGAGAGTATTTTTTGAACGTTACTCCATATTTTTGGGAAGATGAAGAATAGTATAAATGCAAGACTAGACATGGTTAAGATGGGAATAAGGGAGGAATTAACAATGGAGGAGTGGGGATCTCTTACATTCCTTCACCCAGTGGCTTTCACACTATGTAAACAATAAAAAAAATATTGTGAGTTTCTTGCTTCTGTGAAAGTTCCAGAGGGTCACTCGTCAAACATTAGCAACCTTGTGTCAATGAAGGACTTGATGAAGTTGAATGGTTTGAAATCACAGGATTTCCATATGTTGATGGAAAACATTATTCTGGTAGCAATACAAGGTATTTTATGTAATAAGGTGCAAGCTACGATCATGAAGCTCTATTTCTTCTTCAAGTCACTGTGCAGTAGGGTGATTGTCCCTAAGAAATTGCTGAGGCTACAAACCCGAATCATGACTACTTTGTGTGAGTTAAAGATGTTTTTCCCTCCATCTTTGTTTGACATAATGGTGCACCTAACTATTCATTTGGTTAGAGAGGTAAAACTGGGTGGCCCAATTTATATAAGATGGATGTACCCAGTCAAGCGCAAGATGAAGGACCTGAAAGGGTATGTGAAAAACGGGAACCGACTAGGGGTTGCATTGTTGAACGATACATTTGTGAAGAGGCGGTTGAATTTTGTCCCGATTACTTGAAAGATGCATGTCATATTGGCCTTTTGCTGTCTCAACATAAAGGAAGGACATATGGATAAGGGTTGATGGGAAAGAAAGTTATTGCTATCTCAAACCAACACTAGGATCAAGCACACCTATACGTACTTCACAACTTGACGAGTATGTAGGTATTCATATGGATAAGCTTAGGAGGGGAAACCCTAACATAGTACAAAGTTGATATGCCAAGGAACATAGTAAACAATTCACAACATGATTGAAGCAGCACGTGGATGACAAGTACATTGTTGATCATAATTCAATTATGTAGAATGTAATATTCTTAGCACATGGTCCGAACTGACATGTTCTTTCTTTCTCATGTTATGTCATCAATGGATACACCTTCTACATTAAAAAGCAGGATGCCCAAAGCAAAATGCAAAATAATGGGGTAAATGTTATTGCACAATGCTAACAACATGCATGTATCAAGTGCAAAAGTTAAGAATCCTATCTATGCCAATATGTCAAACTTTGGCATAGTTGAGCACACTTGGGAGTTGAATTACTTAGGATTTCATGTTTTAGTTTTAAGTGCAAGTGGGTTGACAATTATAATACTTTGAAAATATATGAGCTAGGGTTGATACAATTGTATTTAAACAAGAAAGGGTATAAATAAGAGCCTTTATTTGGGTGTTAGGTATATATATATATATATATATATATATATATATATAGTTTCTGTAGGTAATTTTGTAGAGGGCTAGTTGAAAGCAAGCCCCAAAATTCTAAAACAAATTTGTAACATATACTTAACGGTTATTTGCTAATAGCCATAATATATTTTAAATATATAACGTTTTTTTTATACATATAACCGTCAAATAAAGTCATTCATTTAGCAACAAATACTTCACCTTTCATCATTTAACCATTAAGTATTGTACCAAATATATAACTTTTGTTTCTAAAAAGTCATTAAATATATATTGATATATTTAACAATCATAGTCTTACAGCCATTAAATATAATTATCTCTACATAACGGTCATGTTTGAAAAACCATAAAATATAGTGACAACCAAATGCAAATTGTGAATTTTCAGCCTGGGGCGTTGGATCCTTTGGACAACCAGATGCAAATTTATTCCAGGGAGAGAGCACAGACACCAAAGAAATGCTACACCTATGCAATTATCTTCTCACAGAAAGCAATGCAAACCATAATTTAAGTCATCAGATTTTCTAAATTGACAAGATTGGAGCAATCTTGAACCCCCCCTCCTATAGATGTCATCTGTATTGATGTTGATGGCTCAGTTCATCATCAACACCAAGCGGCTTGTGGGGGAGTGTTAAGAAATGCTCAAGGTGAATGGTTGATGAGCTTCTACAAATCCCTTGGCCTTCATACGGTTATTGAAACTGAAATTTATGCTATCGTGATTGGGCTAAAAATAGGGCAGCAGATGGGTTTACAAATCATCTCCTTAGGGACATTATTGGGAAGACTAGAGATCTTTTGTCCCAAGATTGGGAAGTGGAATTACACCACACCCCAAGAGATAACATCTCATGCGTTGATTATATGGCCAAGCTGGGTCATGGTGATGCTATTGATGTTGAGGTGGTTCTGATTCCAACTATTCCTAGAGGTTGCCTTGATATAATTTTAAAGAATCAATGATCATGTTCTTCTTAGTTTTCTATTTTGATGTAATTAGGACTAGATTTTCATAATTTGGTTCTTGAACTTTCTCTTTCAAGACCCAGCTTGCTTGGCTTGTTTTTATCCAAAAAGAAGGAGTAAATAATAAAAGGATATCCTAATAAAAAAAACAAAATAAAATTAGTTTTCCTTATCTGGAAACGAAATGCATTCAATTATCTGGTCCCCCTAATTATGGTACTTGGCCTGTATCTCAAGCACTTTTTATATATCCATGTCCATAAAATATATGGGAGCATGGGACCACCTATATTTCTTCGGCTTTTGCCATTTATGCTATCTCTCTCTCATACACACACTTGTCTGAAATTCTCTTCCACCACCACCTATGCTAGAGCAACGATTTTTAATGACATATAATTGAATGAAGGAGAAACAGATCAGCGAAAATAAGAATGTAAAAAATGTCTGATATGCATATAAGAAAAATAAAATATTTCACTAAGTGATGAAATGCATTGAGGGGAAAAAAATAAATGTGAAATATCAAGTATTTTTAGATAACAATTAATAATAATAATAATAAAATTGCATTTTTAATCCTTTGATTTCATACTGTTTCATTTTAGTTCCTTGAATATGTAAAGTGTTTTTTCTCATTCCTCTAACTCTGATACTGTTAGGAAAAATGATGACATCAAAATTTTTCAAATGTTGATATAATATATTTAATTCTAAAAAATAATAATGATTAATTCAAATCATCATTTTAGACTACTTAGGAGACTGAAAATATACTTGAAAAATTTATTGGACCGAATTGAAACCTTATATAAAATTAGAGATAAGCTATTACCTAACAAAAAATTGATAAATTGGTAGTTGTTATAATGTGATGAAATAGTTAATGGGATATAATAGACATGTTATATCTTGGTTATTGTGGAATGAAAAAGAAACCCTTTTTTTTTGGGGTTGATTGTCAAAGGGTCCGATTACTCTCTGTAATTCTTTCCACTAAAATTTTGAGTATCAAATTTTAACCTAATGTTACATTTATGTTTTGCGTAGGATTTGATGTAAATCACACTATTTATATATGTTTATAACTTGGTGTGTATTCTATAAATGTGTGTATTGATCCTTTTACATTTTCAACATCAGAAAAATATAAGTAATTGCTCGTTTATAAAGTTTACTACTTTTGTTTCCCATGATAAAGTTTACCACTTTCATAACCTTAAAAAAAACTCAGATTCAGATAATAGTGTTAAAGTTGCTTAATGGGAAAATCACACTTAACTACGAAGACATTTGTTATATAAAATTGACATGAGTCACTAGTAATAAAAGCCAATATCCTTAAAAGTTCAGAAAAAAGGAAAACAAAATGTTTAATTTCTAAATGTCTTCTAGTATATTGATGACCACTAAATCATCTCTCTCTTTTGCCGCTTGTACCCATATTTATAAGCATATGTAATATACTTCTTTCATTCCTAACAAGAGTATAAGATAAAATTACATATATCAATAAAACAGTTTTGCTTCATTTAATGTTAAACATTTTTTGCTTTTAATAACTCAACTTCTATTTTCTGGGAAAAAAGTGCATGTGTATTACTCCAATGTAAATTACGGAGAATAAGACAATTTCCAAAGAACTACGTCTTTGTGTTTGCTCACAGATTTAGTGGATTAACCGTTTTATACATTTAAAAATGACTTGAAGGAGGTTTCATTTTTAGGACTACACGAGAAGGTTTATTTTGGTTCTATTTATAAATCATATTATAACATTTTTTTATATTTTTTTAATATGAATGTACAATTATACTCTTCATTTATTATTATATTAACTTTGGTTTTATGGGATATATTTTATATGAAATAGGAGCAAAGTTAGAAATTTGTTAAATTTTTAGGCACACGGTTACTGTAACATCCCATATTCCAAAAGCAGTATATTTTTTTCATCAGAGTAGAGCATCGGAGCGATTGAGTAACTGATACATTTATTCAAATTGCCGTAAGTCGGCTGATTACGTAAGCGGTACATTGACCGAGAGTTTTCAAAATGAATAACGACATAAGAAAGTCTTCAGTCGGGACTCTATACGGCTTGCTCGCCATTCTCCTCGGTCCTCGGTTCTTCTGAACCTGACGCTATGATAAGAGCTGAGATCCAATTGCAATTTGGATCTCGGGTAACTGATTAACCTCATGCTTAAATACGACTACATATACACGCAACAGCAATCAATACAAAGTCCATGAGATGTATGATTAAAAACACATAACCACGTATACAAGATAATAACCACGTATGTAACATAACCTCGTATGATACAACATTAATAACCTCGTATGTGACATAACCTCGTATGTAACATACCGTGTATATAGCATAACCTCGTACACTACTACACAACAATCATATGCAATCATATAATAAACATTAGAGCTAGTGTTACAAAGACGCGAACGTACCTTTTGGCGGTACAATGGAACTTTTACGGAAAAACGTGAAATTCGACGGCGGAAAAAAAATGCGGTATGACGGCGGCACAACGACGGCTCGACAATGGTACGATTATCTCGATATCCTATAAGGATAATATTTAACAACTTTTAGCAAAGATAACGGGCATTTTAGGTACAAATTATCATTTTGCCCCCGAACCCCTAATCGGCGGAATTTCGCGAACTTCGTTACTTTGACCGTATTCCATTTCAAAATTATCCCCACTATGTTTTTACCTCGTCGGGCATCTTTCAATGCAATGAGGCATAAAAACAAGCATAGGAATATATTCTGAAACTTCCTAGATCAAAACAACGGTTCTACTATAACTACCGAAAGAACTACGGAAACTAAAAACTAAGGACGGAAGAACTTACTCGGAGCTAAGGCACAATTTTTCCAGAGCTTCTCTCTCTAGAACCTCTCTCTAGGATCTGAATTTTGGTGTGAAGAATGAGAGCAAGAGAGCTTGCTATTTATAGAGAAAAATAGGGACAAGGTGGGAATTTCAAAAAGTCTTCGAAATGATTCGGCCGTTGGATCTAGGGTTTTGTAAGATGGAATCTTGGCCATCCATGGTCTTGGTCGACATCTAGGGCCCAAAAAGTCAAAGAATGAGTTGTCATCTTGCTTTATGGCCTCCGGTCCGATAAAGCTACCCGATCGGTGTCCGTTTCGCGCGATTTCGCAGAAACTCAAAAATGCGAGCGTGTAACTTTGAAGGTCTTTTCATCCTCTTTCATATTATCAATTTGGATCCTCTTTTTGATCATATCCAGGTATTCTCCGGTGCGTCGGAAGATATTCGGACAAACGCGTCCGGTTACGGAAATCGCTTCCGATAGAACCAACTTCTCGGACAACAATTCACCGAATCGTAAAACGTCCCGGTTGTTGCCTAACTTAATCTCGTGTTTAAAAAGACACAATTGTTTCTATAGGTTCTCACTTTGCCTATCGACTCTACTCTATCTGATCAACTTTTCGTCTTATTTGAAATTAGGGTTTTCGGTTGCGGAAACAACGCCTGGTAAATTCTTTCTTCGTGTAAAAATTCACTTGTTCTTAATTTGATCAGTCTGGAAAGACTTTTACCTCTGGTTTACCTGTAGAATTTATTTCTAACTTTTCCCTTGGTCTGCCTATAAGCTGACTCACCGCATTATATTATTATTTTATTCTAATTACCATTTTAATTATTTAAACAATTATTTTTAATTAAAAATACCAATAATTTCGGCCCCCTCATTTTAAAATTCAGTTTTAATTATTTTTTCATAATTTTTTCCATTTTTTAAAAATATAATATTTTTTACCAAAAATTCCCGTTTTACCCCTGCCTTCGTTAAGGCTTTAATCGGGCCTAATTTCTTCGTTTAGTGATCTTTTTAGGATCAGGTTTCTTCATATATTTATCTTTACCAATTTTACAGTATATTGTTATCTTACAAACTTTTATACCGACACTTTGTCATTTTATATCCTATGTAAAATATTAAAAATGTTTACTCCATCGAGTTTACTTTATGGTTTCGAAATGCTTTTTAAAACTTTTCTTCATGTTATTTCCTCGAAATAATTTATTAAATTCTCATAATTAGGGATAACACTTCCATATTTTTCTCATAATTTTTCATGATCTTTCGTATTTATCATAATATTTTTAGATTTGTTTTTATCACCATTATATCATTTTTAGTCATTCTTTGTTCATCGATTTTCCCGTAACTTTTTTGACAATTTACTCTATAATTATAATAATTTTCTATAACATTTTTAAGCTCATGATTTTGCTTTATCAAAATATTCGTTAATTTCCTTTATCTCAAAACTTCCAGATTTACTAAAATCCGGTATTACATTTCTCCCCGTTAAATAAAATTTCGCCCTCGAAATTTGCTCTATACCAATTTAGACTCGTACTAACTACACTTCGGACTTATTCGCTCCTTAGCAACCACGTGCCAAAAGCTGTCTCCTTAGCAACCACGTGCCGTGACGACAAAAGATACTTCACCGCTAGTTTTACGCACCGCATCTCTGCGCATGCAACTTGAGCTCCATGACTTATTCGCTCGAACTTTTCTCTATATGTCGACCGCTCCACTTGATGATCGAGAATTTGCTCGGGTTTGATTTGTCAAGATCTTGTCATTTTGTACTTTGATATTTAGTATTTTCCGTGGTACCCATATACCCCGGTCAATACCGGATATCAAAATGTCTCCATGACGCCCATACATCATGGTAACACAAGATACCTTAAATGTTTCCATGACGCCCATACACCATGACAACACAATATACCTCCTACTCAATGACACGATTGCGTCGGATAGTAGTAACTATGAGATATGCATCGGAAACTAAAATTTTCGCGACAAGTAAGATAAGTATTTATCAAACCATAGGGAATTCCTTACTATACATGTATCTTAACGATTTCGTTCACCCTGTACTCAGGTGTAGTTTTCGAACACAGGACTTTTCGTCCATTAAAACACAGGACTTATTGTCCTTTCCCGAGTTTCTTTCAACTCAAAAGGTACTTCAACCACTTGTGTTAGCAGTACAGGTCTTTACGATACTCAGTAACTCTAGGTCTTACATCGATTAGTTTAACTTGAGAGGCTACAATAGGCAAGAGGCGTAAGTCATCACGCTGTCCCGTCGTGACAAGACATATCCCGACCCATACCTAATGGCACCACGACCATCTACTTGGATCCGGACAACCAACTCTTGGTGCTATGACCAACTTCGTTCTCATTCTATGCAAGCTCGTCTCGTCTATGTTCTACGCAATGATTTAAGTTTTACTCTTTAAGTTTTATCAATGGTTATGAGAAAATTTCGGTATGAATCTGCGGTACTATCCCGCTAGATCCGAAACTAAATATCTATGTTACTATCTTGAGAAGATTGCTATTCCTTGATGTACTGAAATGGTGTTCCGAGCATATGTCAACCCTTGACAAAACGTAGGAATTACATAAGCGAGTAAATCGTAGATCATGGGAAGTGGGTATGTGTTCATGATAGTCATTTTGTCCATCCCTGTGATGGTTGATACAAAGTCACAACTCTTGTACTTTGTTCGGTATCATTTGATACGGCGTTTTAGATGTTGATCCTATGCTAGGTATTAATGTCATAGTGAATTTTGAGAATGTCATCGATGTTTGTGAACAGAGTTTTTGAACGAGATATATATTCGATTTGGAATTCGACATGATTACATAAGCAAAATAGTTCACACCCAATGGTGTAGCTACTATTGGATCGTAAGGTAATACATATACGTATGCATCCCAAAATGATTCGCATATTCATCGATATAACGAGTGATTAGTACCCGTGTCGTACAATACCTAAGGTAGGTTCCTATCGAGAGATAGTTATTCGGATCCTCTCACGAAGATTATTCGGCCTCGTTAGTTGTCAAAGCGAAAACCCGGCACTGGGTTTTGTGGCCTTATCCCCGTAGTCCTTTGAGGACAGTTCGTGTATAAGTGCCCCGGCTTCCGACACTTGTAGCATATCGCTCCCCGCACGTTGGTTCCTGGGTGGTTCGTTTTGCATTTTGGACATGGTCGGGGTCCGGGCATTCCGGGTTGTTCGTTGCTCGGATCGGTATGGCATCTTGCCTCCCACTTGAGGGTTATTCCATGGTGCCGCCCTCTTCGCGAGGAACTTCCGCGGCTCAACCCGTCACGACTTTGCACCGCTGCGGTTGTCGATTCTTGATGTGCGTAGTTCCGTTATGTTACGTTCGATCAACCGGCATGACTCCACCGCTTGGATCAATTCGGGAACTGTTGGGATACCAGCTTTTCCCTTATTTCATACTTTAGCCCGTCTACCATCCCGCTTGCCTTCCGGCTCTCGTCAACGTTACGTTTCGGATATGAAGAATATCGAGGCAGTTGGTAAACCGGGCGAAGTAGTCATCGAATGACTCCTCGTGACTTTGTCGAATATGAAGGAATTCGACTCCTTGATAACTTGTACCGAAGGAGGAAAATATTGTTCGTTGAACTTCTCCGAAATTTCTCCCAAGTCACGGGACAATAACGGGTTTGCAATGTTCCGCAATGCTTTTCCACCATCGGTCGCATCCCCTTCCGGCTTATAGGCGCAAGTTGGGCTTTTCGGTTTTCCGGACAATCCATCACTTCGAAGATCTTGTCCAGTCTCATCAACCGGTCTTCGGCCCGAATCGAGCTTACCACGAAAAACTGGAGGTTTGAGCTTGCGAGTGGGTGACCCATTTCTTTGCGTGGTCTCAACCACTCTGTTGGGTCGAGGTAGCACCGCTATTGCCCTATTACGTCGAGGGGGTGTCGAGATCTATCGGACTCCTCGGTTTCACGTCCATCATCAGGTTCGGTTTCATCTTCTTCCTCAGCATTCTGTCGTTCCTCATTAGCTCGGTCACCTTCCTCTTCTCTCTCCTGCCTTTCAGCAAGGAGTTCATCAATAAGAGCCCTTTGTTCTTGCAGCATCCCCCGCATTTCTTGCAACTCATTTCGCTCTGGTTGCTGCGGTCCTTGTCGTTCGGGTTCGTGTACTGGTATTGGTATTATTCGTGGTTGTCTGCCCCTACCTCTACCTCTGCCTCGGCCTCGCCTCGGCCTCCGGGAGCTCCGGCTCCTCTTAAATTAGCCAGGTCTCACTCTTTTTCCTTCATTAGGGAAAACGTTAGATTTTTTTTTTTTTAAAAAAACAATGGTTACTCTATCGCAGACTTTATCACACTAGTACTACGAACGGACACTCGTACTATTTCCCTCGTTCGGGGTTTCGTTGGTTCTTTCCACTGAAAACTAATAGAACTTCTCAACATGGTTCAAATACCACATGAATATATCTTTGTCGGTCTCCAAGTTTCGTCCGGCGTGGCCTCGTCACGAGTTTCATCCGATGTGGCCCGGCTCCACATATAAGGTCGGGTTAGGGTGAAGTTACCGTCCAAAGTACAAGCGGCGATTATCGAATTATCGGGATTATTAGAGGGCGATATTAGTACCGACAATGGATTTGCGGATTACGGGTTAGAGTGATACACCGACAAAGGGTGGTACACCGGTTCAAGATGGTATACCGGTTCAAGGCGGTACACCGACCTAGGGCTACCTCGGTACTCATTTTCAAAACACGCTCAAAGTTTAAAAGGCTGATTTGAACATAACTCCGTTAACCGAATGTAATGGCCGGATAAGTGTCTATCATGGGGACCTCACCAACTCTATGGCGACTGATTGGCCACACCCACATAGACTAGCCTTAACTGTCCTACCATACTGTCCGTAATAACATAGTCATATCAATGCCAGGACTACTGCTCTGATACCAAAAGTGTAACATCCCATATTCCAAAAGCAGTATATTTTTTTTTTCATCAGAGTAGAGCATCGGAGCGATTGAGTAACTGATACATTTATTCAAATTGCCGTAAGTCTGGCTGATTTACAGAAGCGGTACATTGACCGAGAGTTTTCAAAATGAATAACGACATAAGAAAGTCTTCAGTCGGGACTCTATACGGCTTGCTCGCCATTCTCCTCGGTCCTCGGTTCTTCTGAACCTGACGCTATGATAAGAGCTGAGATCCAATTGCAATTTGGATCTCAGGTAACGGTTAACCTCATGCTTAAATACGACTACATATACACGCCAAAGCAATCAATACAAAGTCCATAACAGATGTATGATTAAAAACACATAACCACGTATACAAGATAATAACCACGTATGTAACATAACCTCGTATGATACAACATTAATAACCTCGTATGTGACATAACCTCGTATGTAACATACCGTGTATATAGCATAACCTCGTACACTACTACACAACAATCATATGCAATCATATAATAAACATTAGAGCTAGTGTTACGACGCGAACGTACCTTTTGGCGGTACAATGGAACTTTTACGGAAAAACGTGAAATTCGACGGGAAAAACAGCGGTATGACGGCGGCACAACAAAGCGGCTCGACAACGGTACGATTATCTCGGATATCCTATAAGGATAATATTTAACAACTTTTAAAGCATAACGGGCATTTTAGGTACAAATTATCATTTTGCCCCCGAACCCCTAATCGGCGGAATTTCGCGTAACTTCGTTACTTTGACCGTATTCCATTTCAAAATTATCCCCACTATGTTTTTACCTCGTCAGGCATCTTTCAATGCAATGAGGCATAAAAACAAGCATAGGAATATATTCGAAACTTCCTAGATCAAAACAACAGTTCTACTATAACTACCGAAAGAACTACGGAAACTAAAAACTAAGGACAGAAGAACTTACTCGGAGCTAAGGCACAATTTTTCCAGAGCTTCTCTCTCTAGAACCTCTCTCTAGGATCTGAATTTTGGTGTGAAGAATGAGAGCAAGAGAGCTTGCTATTTATAGAGAAAAATAGGGACAAGGTGGGAATTTCCAAAAAGTCTTCGGAAATGATTTCGCCGTTGGATCTAGGGTTTTGTAAGATGGAATCTTGGCCATCCATGGTCTTGGTCGACATCTAGGGCCCAAAAAGTCAAAGAATGAGTTGTCATCTTGCTTTATGGCCTCCGGTCCGATAAAGCTACCCGATCGGTGTCCGTTTCGCGCGATTTCGCGAAACTCAAAAATGCGAGCGTGTAACTTTGAAGGTCTTTTCATCCTCTTTCATATTATCAATTTGGATCCTCTTTTTGATCATATCCAGGTATTCTCCGGTGCGTCGGAAGATATTCGGACAAACGCGTCGGTTACGGAAATCGCTTCCGATAGAACCAACTTCGGACAACAATTCTTTGAATCGTAAAACGTCCAGTTGTTGCCTAACTTAATCTCGTGTTTAAAAAGACACAATTGTTTCTATAGGTTCTCACTTTGCCTATCGACTCTACTCTATCCGATCAACTTTTCGTCTTATTTGAAATTAGGGTTTTCGGTTGCGGAAACAACGCACAGTAAATTCTTTCTTCGTGTAAAAATTCACTTGTTCTTAATTTGATCAGTCGGAAAGACTTTTACCTCTGGTTTACCTGTAGAATTTATTTCTAACTTTTCCCTTGGTCTCGCCTATAAGCGACTCACCGCATTATATTATTATTTTATTCTAATTACCATTTTAATTATTTAAACAATTATTTTTAATTAAAAATACCAATAATTTCGGCCCCCTCATTTTAAAATTCAGTTTTAATTATTTTTTTCATAATTTTTTCCATTTTTAAAAATATAATATTTTTTACCAAAAATTCCCGTTTTACCCCGCCTTCGTTAAGGCTTTAATCGGGCCTAATTTCTTCGTTTAGTGATCTTTTTAGGATCAGGTTTCTTCATATATTTATCTTTACCAATTTTACAGTATATTGTTATCTTACAAACTTTTATCTCGACCTTTGTCATTTTATATCCTATGTAAAATATTAAAAATGTTTACTCCATCAGTTTACTTTATGGTTCTGAAATGCTTTTTAAAACTTTTCTTCATGTTATTTCCTCTGAAATAATTTATTAAATTCTCATAATTAGGGATAACACTTCCATATTTTTCTCATAATTTTTCATGATCTTTAAGTATTTATCATAATATTTTTAGATTTGTTTTTATCACCATTATATCATTTTTAGTCATTAATTTCATCGATTTTCCCGTAACTTTTTTGACAATTTACTCTATAATTATAATAATTTTCTATAACATTTTTAAGCTCATGATTTTGCTTTATCAAAATATTCGTTAATTTCCTTTATCTCAAAACTTCCAGATTTACTAAAATCCGGGTATTACACTAGGGTTTAAAATGTTTCTGTGTTGTGACAACATTATTCTTGCCCAAGAGGCCATACATACTATGAGAACCAAAAAGAGAGGTAAAGGATATGTTGCCATTAAAATAGATATGGAGAAGGCCTATGATAGACTAGATTGGGATTTTGTTAAATTCAATCTACAGAGTCTAGGATTTCAGGATCAGTTTGTGCAACTTATCATGAAGTGTATGTATTTCATCAACTTCAATGAGAGTGTGTTGGAATGGGGAGCTTTCGGATACATTTTCCTCTTCTAGAGGAATCAGACAAGGGGATCCTAAAAGTCAATATCTCTTTATTCTGTGTATGGAACGATTAGGACAAATCATTAATCGTGAAGTAGAGAATGGGAGGGGAAACCACTGAGGATGAGTTCCCATGGCCCTGCTATCTCTCACTTATTCTTCGCTGATGACCACATATTATTTTGTGAAGCCTCAAGAAATCAAGTGGAACGGGTTAGAGGCATCATGACTACCTTTTGTAACATTTCGGGACATAGGGTTAGTCTTCCTAAATCTAAATGTTTTTTATTCTCTCACACAGTTCATTTTAACAGGGGTCTTGAACTCAGTCAGGTTCTAGGAATTGGTATTACTTCTAATCTTAGAAAATATCTTGGGGTGCCACTTTTGCATAAGAAAATGGTAAAGATGACATTTGCTCCTCGATCTCATTGCAAGGGTTAATAAAAAAACTTAGGTTTGAAGGGAAGACAATTGAGTATGGTAGGGAAATCTGTATTGATAAAATTGGTTAATTAAGAAGTTGTTTAGAGATTTCTTTTGGAGTCAAGGATCGACAACAAGAAAACTCCATCTTATAGCCTGGGACACTATCAAATTAGGAAAAGAGGATGGGGGCCTTGGAGTTAAGGACCTTGCAATACAGAACAAATCATTCATAATGAAGTTATGTTGGGGTCTTGTAACCAAGCCTGAAGCCCTTTGGGTAAAATGTTTGAAAAGTAAATATGTATGTGGAGGTGATAAAATTCCCAACATAAGCAAGAAGAAGAAACAATCTGTAGTCTAGAGTGCCATAGTAAAAGTTTGGGATAAGTTCAAAAAGAAATTGGGAAGCAAGCTCAGAAGTGGTAATAATACCAATGCCTAGTGGGAGTTATGGTCCCCACTTGATCAACCATTGATTCAATATGTAGATAAGAACCATGAATAGGTTAGTCATGATGAGACTGTGAGGGCTTTTGTATCTACAAATGGTTCATGGGATTTTACAAAATGGAGACTCTTGTAACCAGAATGGGTGATTGATAAAATTAAGATGGTTAAACCTCCAATCATGGAGAGAAATAATCTTTTTTTACTGGAGGGCCTCTAATAATGGAAATTTCAGCATTAGATCAACATATAAGATGTTAGATAAAAAATAATGATTCAACAACGGAACCTCTCTGGTAGCACATTTGGCGTTGGCCAATATCAGAAAGAGCCAAATTCTTCATGTGGCAAGCTTTTTATGGAAGATTACTTATTAACTCTGTGAGAAAGAGGTGAGGTTTGAGTGATCATAATGAGTGCCCTTTTGAGTGCCTTGGTGAGGAAACAATACTACATACTTTGAGGGATTGTGAGGTAGCATACACTATGTGGCTTGATTTGATTAACCCTATATATTATAGTACTTTTTTAGCAGTAATTTGCAAGATTGGATATTGTGGAATAACGGGCATGAACTGGGTGGCAAAAGAGTCAAGTGTTGGCCTTGGATGCAGATATTTGGATCGGCTTGTAGGGTATTTTGGAAGAATAGATGCAGAAGATTTTTGAAGGTGTAGGTGCTCATCCTCGTTGCATTGTACACAGCTGTCTTCATCAACTAATGGAAGGTGTGGAGCAAGGAAAATTCTTTCATAAGATCTACCGAGTTCCCGACAAAGCAGATGTCCAGTGGAGTGTTCCACCTTTTGGCTATGTTAGGGTGGATGTAGATGGATCAGTAAACAAACATAAAGCTGCAGCTTGTGGTGACATTATTAGAGATAGCAATAGGGCGTGGATGGTAGGATTTCAACAGAGAATTGGCTTTTGTTCAATTACTGCAACAAAATTACAGGCAATTAAAGCAGTTATGATGATTTGTAGGTAGCTTGGTTTCACAAAAATTAAGTTGTACTCAGATTCCACAGAGGCTATTTGTCTATTGACATTAGAGTACGGACCATATCATTCTTTGGCTTGAGATTTCTGAAATTAGATCATTGATTTTCTCAAACTGGGATATAGAAATAATTCATTCGAATGGAGAAGCACTGAAATTTGCATATTTTTTGGCCAAGATGGCACATGAGACGGACACTGAGTTGAGTTTATTACAAATTCCGCCACCTTGTTGTTTGGATCAAATGATAGTCGACCTAGACTAATTTCATTCATGGTGTATCACTTCTTTTTGTGTTATGTAGTGTCGATATGAGACATCCCAAGATGTAACTCTTGTCTTATTTATTCCAAAAAAAAAAAAATCTTTGTGATCTGTACAAAAAATATTAGAAGTAATTTATAAATAGGAGTTGATGTGTATAGATCAGAATGAGTAAATAATAACATGACATCCTAATAAAAAACAAATTATGGTACTTGGCCCCATCTCATTCACTTTTTATGTCTCCATCTCAAAAAAGAAAAAACGAAAGAAAAGGGAACCACTTATATTTCTTTGCCTGTGGCCATTTATGTTTGAGCGAATGATAGAAAAATACCGTTTGAATTTCAAAATCTTGTTAACAACAATAATAATATGATTAATAAAATCAGTAATGGGATTAATAATTCATTTTGTTGTAAAATCACCTTTTTATCATTTTGAATTTCAAATAGTATTTTTGTGGGATTTTCCCATTATGCTCTCTCTCTCTCTCTCTCTCTCTCTCTCTCTCTCTCTCTGTGTGTGTGTGTGTGTGTGTGTTTGTGTGTCTGTCTGTGAGAGACACGCTTGTGAGAAATTGTCTTTTGCAACCAACTATCCTAGTAATAAAAGCCAATATCCGCAAAATTTCAGGAAAAAAGAAAAGAAAATGTTTAATTTCTAAATGCTTTCTAGTATATTGATGACCACTAAGTCATCTCTCTTTTTAGCTGCTTGTACCCATACTTATAAAGATATGTAATGTACCTCACAAATTCCTAACAGTATAAGATAAAATTACTATATCAATAAAATAGTCTTCATTCATTTAATCTTAAACATCTTTCCTATTCATAACTCGATTTTTCTTTTCTAGGGAAAAAGGGCATGTGTAAATCAATGAGGTTATTTTGGTCTTTTTTATAATTGGAATATATTTCCCAAATGTCTCAAGGTACTTCTCTACAATTTGGAGATTTAAAGGGACCTTTGGTCGTATTTTATCTTAGTTAGTACTTAAGTGCAATTTTCCCTTCTATTTATTATCCCACCATAGGTGGAAATAGTGAAATTTTGAACAAATGTCAACCAATCACCTATTTTCCTTTTTCTTTGTGGGAAATTTTTTTTTTCTTTCGTTTTCTAGCCACAATATGCATTCAATTATTAATTTCATTACAACTTAATCGTGATATATGATGATTATTAACTAATATATATGACGGTTTTAAACCGTCATATATTAGGGCACTATATAAGCTTGGCACATATACATTACACAGTTCTGAACCGTTATTTATTTCAGATCTATTATAACTGTTATAATATAACATCCATTATGTATTGAGGCTTGGTGAGGCCATGACATACCCATTGCTAGGATAATAATTAATGGGCATACATAAACAATCGTCATAGTATATGGTGATGCTTGCATCATACATGACAGTTCCACTTTAACAACCGTTATATATGTTAAACATATATAACGACCGCTATATATATTTTATATAAATAACGATTGTTAGTAAAGCACCATGATTTATCTAAGCTAAATTTAGAAGGAAAAAAAAGGGGGATGGGAGGGGGGCTTTCTACTTTCGATATCCCCTGGCATATACATTTGTACAGAACAAATCATAATATATATTTACATTCATTCATATATAGAACAATACAACAAATCATAATATATTCACAGTCATTCATATACATGTATATACTATTAAAATCAAAACTTTAAAACAAATAAATCATCAGTATCTAGAAATTTACAGTAACTCTATATGAATTTACTCTCCCACTAACGTGGAACAGACGTTGCCAACTCTTCAGCCACTTATTCTATTTGTGAGTTGCTTAATATCATGGAAGAGGTATTAAAACACTGTGCAGAAAAGGAAACAATATATGGCTGACCAAATATATAGCTGACCAAATGTGTATATGAACGAATTGACTATATAATACATCTTATTTGTATCAATATTTCCAGGGCCATGCTTGATTATGTCTTTTATGTACTCCATCACACTTAATAATAAAGAACAAACCATACTTACATCAAGGTCTCTAATCACACATGACCATATATCCTACTTTTTTCATATGGATTTTTGATGAGCACTATTTATACCATGTTTTCCCTGTATTATATGACTGTATTGTATGGTGAATATGAGCTTAACTGCACTTAATCTAAGCAAAAAGACATTAATTCATTGTACAGGGAACTTAAGGATAATTCCACATACATCCTAAAACATGTGCTAAGAAGAGAATGAATTCTGAGGTTTATGAGAAAGTCACATAACAAAGCCGATATTATGCTATAGCATCAGGACAGCTCTCTCGAAGTGCAATACAATGCATCCCTGAAGCTATAGTAGAATAAGTGATGCAATGCTATGCGGCATATAATTTGATCTTTTGTCAAGGTTGTTTTAGGAAATAGTACAGGTCGTTAAATGAGAGAGGAAAACGGTTAGATTGCTGACGTATTGGAATAGAAGATGCGGAGAATCGAGGCTAAGATATGAAGAATCCCGCAGGATCAACATAATCAATCTACCGAGATTTGAAGAAAGATACGACTGGACCTCGACAGATTAGGAAAGGCCCAGTTCGCTGGACGTACGCCGCAAGTAGACCTAAATATATAAGGAAACACCAGCCAACCCTAGTTGCGAGTCGATAGTCGTCACAAGAAAAATACCAATCCCATATGGCTAGACTTGAGAGAAAAGTGAGAGAAGTACGAAGCACGAGAGCTCCAGAGAACCCAACATCTTTCCAGGCAGTGAGACGGAGTTAAGAAAATGTGGAGTTGTGACGTGACAGGGCTTTTTCCACGCCGCTGGAACCTCCATCAAGCTTTCTATTTTTCTCTTTATTTGATTTTTATCTTTATCATGGGCGATTCTATAGTGATCTGTTTAATGATTCCCTTGTCAGTCATGAACTAAATTTCCTGTGGCTGAGCAATGATGATTTCCTAAGTTGAATGAACCTAGTTGTTAGTTTTAATCTAATACATTTAGTTTGCTTATCAGTGATTTAATTTCTTGTCGATTAGCGAGAGCTAAGGGTTAGATCAGTGGTCTCGGCTTACTGAGAGGGAGTCGGGGTTAGACATCCGAGAAAGCTTGATGATTGCTAGGCAGGCTTGTGCAAGGCTTGACCTATTATTGTAGGCCTCAGGAATGAGTCTACCGCTCATAACCATAACACCCTGACCTTAATAACAATCTAACTAGAAAATCATCATAGGCATATGGGAGAAGTAAGTTAGGATTGTACTTATCGGACGCAAGAGCTTCGGTAGATTAGAGTGGTGGGTTAATTGAATAACATTGTAAAAGGTATTATGCTGTAGCATTTGCGAGAGCTGTGCAGCATCAATGCTATAGCAATGCGTATAGGCAACTGGGGGAATGTTACGCTTAGGAAGGATTCTAAGCTCAGCCTATGTTTTACTGATATCTTTTCACGTCATCGATCCATTAGTTATTTTTCGGTTTATTAGCATAACTATAAAAAACTCCCAAACCAATCATATTCTTATTTTCTTGTTAAGCACAACTACTTCTGCAATTCGGCGTTATCATTCGGCATCTCAGTCTCTGTGGGGCGATACTCTACTTACTCTTTATTACTTATTCGACTGGTTCACTTGCCATCAAGGAATTCGACCAACAATTTTTCGTTAAATGATAATTAATCAAAACTAGAACACATAGTCTTATGTGGTTGGAGAATTTGACAAAATAGATATAAAGAATTTGACCTAAGTATTTTCTTAATAACACTAAAAGACCTTACATGTACCAAGAAAACATTTTTAATGAATTTATATCTTAAAAATCATAGAATATTATATATATTACATAACCATTTAATATTCTAATTTCATAAATGCCGATTAAAATTTCAATAATATCTACATTAATTTAAATAAAAAATTTATCCATATTTAATCGTTAGGAACATCCTACATGACATAAATCCTAAACTCTTTAAATAGAAAAATAAAATTTAAATTCCTACAACAACCAATTAACAAATCTAAACCGATTAAAATAAACTATAATCATCATATATATATATATATATATATAGTCATCTATTGTCAAAACTAAAAAAAAAAATTCCCAAAATTTTCACTAATCGGCACAATAATACCTTTATTACAAAGTAAAAGATATGTGGAATAACTTTCACGAAGCAAGTTTGTTAAAAAGAAATTAGTTTAGTTACCTAAATGATCTTATAAGATAAATAATTTAGCTCAGAAAATACAAGTAACCTCACCTCTTCTCTTCTTCTCTTTTACTCAATCTGGCTCCCGCTCTCCACTTTCACTCTTCCCCTCTTTTTCCCTTTTCTTCTTTTCTTCGATCTCAATCCCACTCACCACTCTTAATTTATATTTTAAAGAGGAGGAAAAAAAAAGAACTAGTTGGAGTGGTTGGCAGCTGGTAAACCACTCCCTCCTCAAGTCAACATTGCCCACCTCATATATATATAAATATATATATATATATTTATTTATTTAAAGTGGGCAATGTTGACTTGGGGTGTGTGTATATATATATTTCAGTTTTTTTTTAATTTTTTTTTATAATTAAAATCTAAAAAAAATTAGAATATTACATATAACATCTAGTTAACAATATTATCGAACAATATCAATACACTAAAGTTATTGTAGAGGGAAACAACAGTCTTTCCACCATCCCACCATGGAGGCCCTTTGAGTGATCTCCACCACTACTCTTCAAGCTCAAAGGAACTTTAATAATAGCGACTCACCACAAATGATAGACCTGAATCCATGGGATCTTCAGTATCTAATGCTTGAGTATGCTCAAAAGGGACTTCTGTCTCACAAATCCACCTCTTCATCGGAGACGGTGATCCAGCGCCTGAAGGACTCGCTTTCTTCGACCCTCAACTTCTACCCGCTGCTCGCCGGTCGTCTTGCCATCATTGGCAACGACGATGACGGCGACACCTCCTCCGTCTTCATCACTTGCAACAATGCCGGAGTAAGCTTTGCTCATGCCATTGCAGAGAATACTACAGTTGCAAACATTGTTGAACCAACTTATGTTCCCCTAATTCTCTACTCCTTCTTCCCAGCTGGAAATTTCAAGAACTTTGAAGGAACTCGGGTCCCGCTATTGGCTATTCAAGTCACAGAGCTAGTGGATGGTATCTTATCTTCATCGCTTCCTCGACAAACCACTGTCTTGCTGAAGTGAAGCATGCTGGGATTTCTGGAATACATGGGCAGATATTTTCAGAAACGGTTTGAATCACTTAGGGTTGGATTCAAAGCTTTCTACCTTCGAACGATGGTTTCCTCATGGCATTAATATTGAACGCCCTATACGAATTCCATTCAAAGAAATGATGGAGAATCATAATAAGGCCTCTATCAATTTGGTTCAACCACCAGTGTTATGTAGAAGGATCATTCGATTTAAAAGGGAAAAAATTGCTGAACTCAAAGCAAAAGCTAACTCCGAGGTTGAGGATAGTGTTGTCAGGAACAAAATATCGTCGTTGCAAGCTGTTCTTGGCCATGTTTGGAGGTCTACGATCAGAAATCAGAATCTTGACCCGGAAGAGGAAGTCACTTCTAGATTCCTTATATCAGCAAGATCGAGAGTCTTTCACCCACCAATTCCAGAAGATTATTTTGGAATCGCTGTGCAATTCACTGCGGTGGTGATGAAGGTAAGGGACTTAGTGGGAGATGGAGGGCTTGGGAAGCTTGCTTGGGAGATGAACAAGGCTATCTCATCATGCACTGAAGAGAAAATCAAGAGGGATTTTGAAGCTTGGATTCGAAATCCAAGTATGCGCATAAAACCTGACCCATATGGGAAGTTTATATCAACCAGCAGCTCCCAAAAAACAAAAAATTTTGACATTGATTTCGGCTGGGGAAGACCCGCGGCGGTTCGTTCGGCCCCGCGAATACACGGTCATGGAAGCTGGCGGCTGATGGCGGAGCAGAAGAAGGTAGCTTTGAATTTGAACTGTGTGCTTCCTACAAAATATTGGAAGCAATGGGAAGGGACCCTGAGTTCATGCAAATGGTGTCGCCGCCGGTGGCCGCCACCAATCGAACTATGCAATAAGTTGTGCATAGGCTTGGACCATGATAGAAGAAGAGCTTTAATGTAAGGTTTAGCAGGCCCGTCCTTGGTATTTTTCGCTAAGAGTGGTATGAGCATCTATATTTGACATATATTGCAGTATCGATATGGTGTATGATTGTTGTAAACTCGCGAGTTATTTCTCGAAGTTCATCGTTTTTTTACGCTTCTAGGCTTATTAAAAACGAAAGTCGAGTCAATAAACTCGTCTTAGTTGTAAACTGAGTTAAACTTACGAGTTTATACACTAAGTTTACCGTTTTTTACGTTTTAGTTTACAAAACCGTGTTAACTTACTCTTAAACTCGTGTTAACTTTTTTGATTTGATCATGTTCAACAGCTTTATATAGAAATTTTATAGAAATTTCTTTATTAAATATGATAAATGATAAATGTTGATGAATTTAATTTCAATTATTTGGATTTAAAATATATTTAAATCAAATTGTTGTCATTTTTATATTTTAATAATTTAATTATACACTAGTAATACCTACTTGATAATAAAAGTAAACTTTTATACGAGTTTACGATACGAGTTTACGTCACTGTTACAAGTTTGCTTAAACTCGTGAGTTTCACAATCTTAGGTGTATGTGTTTGTTACTGTGTTTGTGTTTGTTTTACTGTGTTTTGACGGAAATTGTGTTTTCATGATATTATATCTGCATAATACTTTTATGTTTGAGTGTATTATTGTTTTCAATCTTTTTTATCGTCCATCTCATTTCTTAATAATGGCCTGCGGTTCTCTTGCTCCATTGTTTCCTTGTACCTTGTTCTCCCCCCTCGATTCTTCATGCGCTAATACATCCATTAATACGATTTCTAGCAATAAATTCCTAGTCTGAGTGCTAGATGCTTTTTCAGATGCAATTTATATAAACATTTATGAAATTTAGCTCACATAGTCACATTACACACACACACACTCATTTACATATAGATAAATGACAATTATATTAGTTGTTAGAAAATAAATTAATGATGGTTTTTTTTCTAAGTTCATTTGAAACGATTTCAATCATTAAGTACAATTTGCTGACCCGTACCAAACTGTGGCCCTTTTCAAGGCATTTGTATGTAGCGGTTTAAAATGATAAATACAATACTCCTGTTTTTAACATCTTACGCCTGTGGTTAGGGTTTTCATGTAGTGCCAGCGATAGACATTTGCTTCATGTCTGCTTTGTGCCTTGCGGTTTGACATAAATTCGTTTTAAGTTTTGGGTCGTGTTCATTAGATTTTCGGGTTGGTTGTGGAGAGATCTGAATCTAGCAGTACAAAAAGTAGATTCGTAAATTTGTATCTTCTCTCTGTTTTCCCCCAAAGATTTATCTTTGTTTAATTAATATAATGAAGCATGCCGAAAGCGAGTGTACGTGAAAACAAAAAGGTCTTGTCGAGTTCCTGGCCATATATACAGGCTTCATTTTATCGGTGGTTTTCGAAAATGATGACACTTTTGGGACCAAAAAAATTTCTAGATAACAATTATTCCTGCGCACGTGATACAAACAAGTGGTTACATAATATATTTCGGGAATTACGCCATAAAAATCTCTATGACGTCCCAATAAAAGAATCTAATTACTAAAAAGTGTTACAATATGTGAGTAGTGTGCAATGATAAGGTTTTGTGTAGGAAATGATAGTAGGCTCATGCTGGTGCTCACTTGTTATAATAGTGATTTTTTTTTTTAAAAAAAAAAAACTCTAAATACCCTTGTCTCTTTCGACTAGAGTTACATGCATAGATTGGTTTCTGTCGTCTGCTTTTATCGTTATCTTCCTCTCTACTACTTATCTCAGCCTCTACATTCAAATCTTAGCAGATCAGATGTAATGTTTTATAAAAATATTATTTTTAGATTTTTTTTATTGCAATTTTAAATTATCATAACTAAAATTTAATAGTTTTTAAATTTATTAAATCATTTTTAATAATTTGATATTTTATTAATAGTGTTTTATAAAATATTAGATCTGAACCGCTCATATTTCAATCTAAATGTTGAGATAAGTAATGGAGAGAAAGAGGATGAGAAGAAAACGGTAAAAGTAGAGGATGGTAGCCAATCGTGTAGTTACATAATATATTTTGGGAATTACACCATTAATATAGTTAATAAAAGTAAAATTAAAACAGTTGAATTTGTTTTTCAAAAAAAATATCAAAGGTCAACCTAATTTTTTTTTAATATTTTTAAATTAGTGCTTGTTTATTTAACCTTTTTATAAGTGATTTTATGGAGTTCCATGTAAGTATGTAAGTGGAGTTTTATCTCGACTTATGGAAAAGTGCTTTTCCTTTCCCAAATGACCACTTAGTTAGAATTATTTCTATGTTTAGGACTAAGGATATATGTGTGTGTACATGTGTGCTTATATATATGTATGTGTGTGTGTCTATATATAGGCAATTCGTTATAGAGAATATGAATCCGGCCATGTGAAGTGGGAGTGGAATTTCCAATGTGATTGTGAATCCAGCCTTTAGATCAACCTCTTCAATTATGTTTATGATCAGACTATATAGGCAGAATTCAATTTGAAGACGACTTAATTTAGACGTTGATTTGTGTCTGTGTGTGTGGTAGAATTAGACGTTGAAATTTAATGCGTGTGTGTGAGTGTGTGCATAATCTGCATAATTAATAGTAGTTTAAACTATATAATTCATAATTTTTTAACGAGGCTAGAGTATGATGAGAGGCCAAAATATTAGAATCCCAATTCTGTTCTTCCCCCTCATACAGTCACACAGTCCTACAATTTTTTTTTTTAAAAAAAAAAAGAAAAAATGAATATATTCTCCACCGAGATCCATATTACACACACACATCTTTGGACACTAGGCAGTTGCATTTTGCTTTGCCATTTGTAGGGGTTACATTATATTGACATTCCATTTATATTCCTCAAACCACTCACTATTTATTTTTATTATATTTTCATTGAAATAAATTATTTCCAACATCTTATCTTGATATTAATTATTGATTGCATCAACATCCTAATTTTATTTGTGGAGCACTTAACACCCTAAAATTCTTTAAGTACAATTTTACTCTTAAACTATTTTTACATACTTAGTTAACTCCTGAAAGGTCCGTTAAGGTATATCCAATACTTTAAGTATTTTTCAGTAATACTCACCAGCCTAAAGTTTTTTTATGCCATTTTGTCTTTAATTTATAAATTTTATTATTAGAGTAAAATACATTGACCACCCCTATATTTTACTCAAATTACAGAAACCTCCCATTTATTTTGAAAATGTATATAAGCCTCCCTTGAAATTTAAATGAATGTTACAAAAACATCTCTTATATATTTGAGATTCCATTTCCATCTATACAACCATTAGTTGACCATCAGCCTTTGTTTTAACCAAAATATCCCTTTTTCAACATAAAAATAAATATTTACATTTGCCTAAAAAAAATTAAAACAAATTCTAATACATACATTTTCAAACTTTTCAGTATATTTAAATTTAATAATTTTTATTATATTATAAAATTTATAATTTTAAGTTTTTGTTATATTAATTGAACTTATTTCTTTACTTTTATTTTAAATGCCTAGATATATTTTTCAAACAAATGTCGTTTATATATATTGTAAATGATATAAATTTGTCTGATAATATAAATTATTTATAATTTTAAATAATTTTTGTATACAAACATTTGTAAACAAATTTAATTAAGCACATATTTATTAAAAATTTAAAAGAAAAAAAAACACTTGAACTTAAAAATCCCAAATCAGTTCTTGACGTCTATAAAAGTATAGGGATTAGCTACAAGAGTATAGCAATTGAGAACTGATTTTAATTGGAAATCACTTATTTAGAATTTTGAAGTTTAAGTGGTATTTTTTTCCAAAAATTAATCATATTTTTAAATACATTTTTATGTCTATATTAATTAAATTAATTTATCCTTTATCTTAATATGATAAATTTAAGAAGAAAAAAAAACTATTTTCAAAAGAAAAAAATAAATTTAGATAAAGGAAAAAAATCTTCAATTACTAAAACAGTTTTAGCCAAAATTAAGGAATTATAAATGATGACGGCTAAATTAGTAAATAAAATTTATTTCAATATAAATTTTAATTAAAAGTTTAACCTGATTTATTTCATATGATTTAATAAAACCTGGATCATTTTGTCCTATGAGGAACCGAAACATATAGTTTAAAACTTAAGGGATTAAAATTAAATAAGAGAAAACTTAAAGAACTAAAGATTGTATCAACCCCTAATTAAAATAAGAGCATGACCTAATCAAAGCAACATAAAAAATGAAATTTATTTCTAAATCATGAGTTGTATGACTACTTTTGGATCCCGGGGGATATTATTTTTTACTTTTTAATCTTTCTTCATATGCATTTTTTAAAGGGAAAATTGTTGAAAAATTCCCCTTTGTAAAATTTATTAACCAAAAGTAACTAGAATTTGTTTAAGGACTATCCCTCATCCTTAGGTTTAACTGACAAAGAGGTCGGACTTCCTCATCTAAAGGGATGGGGTTTGATCCCTGCGTTGGTCAAGGCGCTGGCTGAGGCATCCTAGGGGTCTACGAAGCAGTGGAAACATTAGTAGAGGTGGAGGTATGTGTACTCTCTGGCCAGTATGACCTGTGGACTGGGCTTCAAGCGCCCTACCCTTGGACTGTGGGTGAGCCCAATCCCTTTCCTAAAAATTTTATAGCCAAAAAAAAAAATGCTTAAGAACTCTGGTACAAGTGTACAACATACTTTTAGCGGGTACAAACTCTTTGTGCACTACTTTATTTCAACCATACATGAAGAAAAGATGTGAAACTTGTACTTGCTTTAAAACATTGGTCTTTGGGTAGCTTTGAGCAATAAATTTCGTTTATGAATTATATTCTTTGTCAATATTTTTTCATATATTTAAATAGAGTTTAAATGAAATCAAACAAGTATAATCTTCAAGGAAATTTTCAATTGTTATTTTTCTTGGGCATTACATGGGAATAAAATATCTAGTTATCAAAGTAAGATCATTTTGTTGAAACTTTTATTATTATTATTTTTTTTGGCAAAGAATATCCTCACAACTTCAAGACAGATATAAATTAAAAAATCAGACAAAAAAGGTTCCTAAAATACTTATGTTGCATATAAATTATTCAATCAGTGTAGAAGTCATTTTTTAACCGCTGTAAAATATTCAATTAGTTGAACAATCCTATCTCATATGCGATAACTTTTCGTTTGTAGTAGTAATTAAATTTGATCATTTCGTCCAAAAAAACCGCTGTAAAAAAATATGTCTGCACTAGTATCATTTTGGTACTTGGCGAAGGCATTAATGAGGTTGTTGAGAACTGAAGCTTCGCTAAGATCGATGAACCTGCCATACATTCTCCTTATATGACTATGGGATGAAGGTAAGGTAAGTGATCATGTTTTCTAATCCATTTCGTTTTGGAACCGGCTGAGCTCCACTACTCTTAGAATCCACCGTCATCCACTTCTCTTGAGCGGCGTCGTTTTGGCTCAAAATCACATATGCTGCCTTTTTTTTAATTATTTTTTATCATAATATCTAGAATACTAAAAAGATACTTCAGGATACTAACTGGTACTAAAAATACTGACGGGTACTTCATGATCTTGAAAAGTTATTTTAGTATGTTGAAAAAATATTTCGAGTCTTATTTATTACTAAAAAGATACTTGGGACGCTGATTGATACTAAAAAAATACCTTATGATCTTGAAAAATTATCCTAGAATCTTTTTTTTTTTTAAAAAAATCAGATCCTAAGATAATTTTTCAAGATCATGAAGTATTTTTTTAGTACTAGTCAAGATATCCCCGGTCAGCGTTCTCAAGTATCTTTTTAGTGCTAGTCAATATCCTGAAATATTTTTTCAACATACTAAAATAATTTTTCAAGATTACGAAATATTTTTTCAGTATCCTGAAGTATCTTTTTAGTACCTTGGATATTATTTTTTTTTAAAAAAAGGCAGCATGTGTGATTTTGAGCTAATCAAAACGACGCCGCTCAAGGGAAGTGGATGGCAGTGGGTTCTAAGAGTAGTGGACCTCAGCCGATTCCTTTGGTTTTGCTAATTGGGAATTTTGAGGTTCTAATTTAGGGTGCCAGTTTGATTCAGTTGATTTGGGGTCATTTTGTAATATCATTATGATGTTATTTATAAGTTCAAATGATTTAATTATCACTCACTAAGTAGAGCTAGTTAAATCAATAGATATGGACTATATTGATTTTTTTTTTCTTTTCAGTTTTACCATCATTTATGAATAAGTATTTTTCACATCTTTCTTCTTTCTTTACCTAAAAATTTATTACAACTAATAGAGATAAAATATAAAACTCCCATTTATTACTTTGAAAATGAACTTATAATAAGGATTTTTTTTATTTTATTTTTTTCAAATTGGACTTATAAATAGGACCATAGAACCATTGTTTTATATGTTTTGTCTTGTAAAACACAAATATTTTTTTATGGTGAAAAGAAACAGACACTAACTTGAATAAAAGTTAATTTTGCAAACAATCAAACATTAATCCTATATAACTCAGTTTTTTAAGTTTATCATATGCATGGGCCAACCTCATTATACATTAAAGAGAGAAATATACAGGGCTTCAAGAAAATGACTTAATTACCAATAATAAATCCCAATAACAACAAGGAAGCATGCAATGATAAGTTCTAATATGATTTATTTGTAATTAAGTCTCTTCCTTCAAACCTCAAAGTAATTCCCCTATAATAAATTATTCACTTTAATTATTTAATCCACACTATTATGAGAAGATGTTAACTAATCGTGGCCGATACATCCACATTATTGCCTTAAAAACCTATGCAATTTATTCATTTGTTAGATAATGTCCAATTGTAACTCAATCATGGGCCTACCTCATTATATTAAAGGTAAAATTGCACTGAGGTCTCAACGTAAAGAAAAAATGAATCCAATGCCCTTTAAAATCTTCAATTTATAGGCAAGTCCTATGAGACATTTGGGTAATATAATCCAATTATGAAAAAACTCAATTACCCTTTGGTGAAACTGAGAAAAGGCTGACAATGAAAAACCCCCAATTTTTTGAAGTTCCTCTTCCTCTTTGTATCTTCAATAGCCCTAGGTCGTCCACCCATCAAGCTAAGCTCATCACCGTTGTGTTTCGTTGTTTGTCGCCATTAAGGAAACATTGTGCCTCTCTCCTCGATAGCCCTAGTTTGTTGCCCGTCAAGCTTAGGTCATCATCATGGCTACCGTGAATTTTGTTCTTATACAAATTGTGTTCTTCTTCTACAAATTTTGGAAGCTTCAAGCTAAAGAAAACCTTTTGATGCCATGAGAAGGTGGGAATATAATGTAGGATTGGGGATGGGTGTTTGAGCATTTAGGATATCCTTGTTTATATTTGTGAACTATTAAGGTTGACCTAGTTAAATGCAAAGAATTTATTGTGGTTGTGGTTCCAATCAGTTTTGGTAGGGTTTTAGAGTTTGTGCTCTATTTTTTGGTTGATTGTGCTTTGTTTCTGCATCATAAGTGGGAAGCAATAAACATGAGGTAAAAGTTTTGTGCTTACAACAATTGGTGTGCCAAAAAAAAAATCTATATATTGTTAATAAGTGCATCGATAGTTGTTAATATAGGTGATTAACTTATTAATGACAATAGTAGGTCATTTGTTGTTTAAATCATTTTAGTTGTGGTTTCATTGTGTTTTCATAGGGTTTCTATGTTTTTGGATATATTGTTCTCTATTTGTCTAGTAAAAGTGAGAATGAATATGGGGTGAAAGTTCTGTGGTTGTAACTATTGGTATACAAAGTCATAATGTGTTGTTAATAACGAGACAGTGATAGTTGTTAATGTGTGTGGTAAACTTTTTGATGACAACTATATTGTATAGGTTGACAATGGTAATAGCTAGTATGTCTGGGAATAATCTACTATGCTTCTTTTATATAGGGGACAATTTATAATTAATTGAGCATGCGGTATAACATATATTGGGAGTATGGTGAGCACAAACATTAAGGAATGCACAAATCACGATGGATTCAAAAGAGTTCATCATTGTGGTCACAGTTGCAATGAGGCTAGCCATACTGCCAAGACTTGCCAGAATCCTAATCCAAGTTAATCAATGTTAATAGCTTGTATTTTTTTTTTTTTGAAAATGCATCTTGTATTCTCTCTCTTTTTTCCCCCCTTTTTGCAAATGTCATTAGACACACTTAAAGTTAGGGACTAATTGGATAGAGGTGCAGTCCATATGACTTTTTTGGATGGGCTGTGAATATGGAATTACTACCTTGTAGATGCATTTAAAGATGTAAATGAAAGTTAGATATAATATGTTATTAATATGAAAATTTGTATGATGATATAAATGCAATTGTCAATGGATAAACATGAACTTGTTAAGGTAGGCCCATGAATTTGACAACAGACACCCTTGGACTTGTCAGTACTATCCCTTGCACTTGTTAATATATCTTCATGTATGTTAACATAATGTGGCAAAGTGCAATCACATTAAATACACAAACCTTTTTAATTAAAATTTCATAATAATTATGTAGACATATTATTTTGACAAACCAAAGAGTTGTCACCTTAGCTCCCTGACTTATCAACTAAGGCGCATAGACTTGTCAATGGCAACCCATGGACTTGGTAATGTTTCTTCATGCATGTTTACATAATATGGACAAATTCCAATGAGAACATAAGTTTACAAATGTTGTTACATTAATAACCATTTAGATACAAAATTTTTAGATAATCTTAATTTACCATTGATATCATGTAAACACAATGAGTGACTGAGTTGATCATAAATTGATTTAAAAAAATACATTTCATTAATATTCATGACTAATCCTGGTTATAGCTATTGCTATCCCTATTAACAGCACATTCTAATTTCTTACACCAGCAGTTCCAACCATAAAACTTTCACCCATGTTCATTCATTCTCACTTTTGTAACACCTCAATTTTCTAAAGCGTTTTCAAGATATTTTAATAAGAGTAAAGCATCGAAACAATTTAAAAGAGTGAGTATTTGATAAACATTCACTGTTGGTGTATCTGGTTGCTTATACAGCGGTATAATTATCTGAATATTTAAGAGTACGATAATACATATCCAAAAAGAAATTCTATGGCTGGGTTCTCACTGGTGCTGCTTACCCTTGTCCTCGATCCTGCTGATTCCTCCGGACCCTGAGGCTATAGTAAGAGCTGAGGTCCAATGCCCATCGGACCTCAGGTAACGGTTAACCTAATGCTTAAAGATGACAGTATATGTATGACAGATATTCATGGCATTTCAGTAACAATCAATACATAAGCACACAGTGGATGTATCCCAACAGTACATAAGCACACAGCAGATGTATCCCAATAGTACGTAAACATACAGCAGATGTAAAGTTATCATCTATCACATATAAGCATACAATAAGCATCAGAGTTAGTGTTACAGTACGCACCCGTACCTTCATCGGTGCGGATAGTGGTATTTCTATCGACTCGGTACGTCTTCGGACTTTCTCGGATATCCTATCACAATATTTTCGCATTATTCTCTTACAAGTAATATTCTAAGAGATATTCTAGCCATTATTGAACTTTTTACCCCTGGTGGATTTATTATCCAAATTTTATCCCTTTCTTTTACAAAAACGTTGATTTCAGCATTTCGGGCAAAACTTTCGCTAACTTTGAAAAATTATAATTAATTCTAAAAATATCGAAACGAGAATCCGTAAACTTCCTCAGAATCCTTAGGATGTCTAATTTTAAGTAAAAATACTCATTTATGCCCAGGTTCCCTGAGTCATTCCCAGGTATAAGGTTTCTATACTCTGTCCAGCATTTTTCCAGAATTTCGTAGCCCAACTTTGGGAATTTTTATTTCCTAGCACAGAACTCGAAATAATTCACTCTAGGTATATTTGAAAAGATTTATATGTCTACTTTAACCATGAATTTTATCAGATTTTAAGAACCTCATCTTCAACATAAAATACTGGCATTTTTACCCCGACTTCAGGAATCGCTAACCGATAAAATTTCGCCAGAGCTTTGCTACTTTGATCATCAACTCACAAAAATTTTTCTCCAACATATTTTCCATCAAATTTTTGAAATAAAACCATTTTTAACCATAGAAACATGAAAACAAAACTATATTGGAAGATTAAAGATCAAACTAACATTTCTACTAAAAACTACTTAAAACTTAAACTCAAGAACTCAAGAACTCACCCTTGAAGAACTTCCTTCTTCTTGCTTCCCACTAGCTCTCACTTCTCTCTACTCTCTTGAGAAAATCACCTCTTGGGTTGATTTTGGTGTGAAGAATTGAAGAGGCAAAGCCTTCAATTTATAGGAGAAAATTGGGGACACAAATGGAAATTAATTGTGATCAAGATTCACCTCAACTCTTGGATTAAATTGCACTTTATGAAGCTTCATCCTTGCCTTCCATTTGATGCCGACATGCCTCTTCCCTTACATCCATTTAATGTGTTTTTATTTTGCAAATTATCCCATGTTTTAAGCCTCCTTGGCTACTTAATAACTTTGACTTTTCAAAGCTTTAATGCATCATCCCATCTGATTCATTATGCTTTTTGTGTACCGACATGCTTTTCATAATTAGCCATTTCATTTTGCTTTTTAATTAACTAATTGGTTTGATTGTTTTATTGAAAGAGAAATAACAACAATAACAAAAATTATCCATGTGCTATGCGCCTCTTATGTTGAGATATTTTTAATTATGCCTTTTTAACTTAATTATTATCTAATTTCGAAAATTTGTATAAGTATTTTAATTTATCGCAAATTTAATTGCCTAATAGTTGTTAATAATTTTCTCTAATTGATTTAGGCATTTTGATGACGTTTATTTGCCCATTTATGACATAATTAAGATTATGCTTGATTATGATAATCTTAGGGTATTTTATGATCCCTAATAAGATTTAGAAAATTTAGCCTTTGGTCACTCTAATTCTAGGGAAAAATTGCCTAGAAAATAAAATAATTTTAATTCAAAAGTTTGAGACCACATATTCACCTATTTAAAATAGGTATTATTTATCAAAATATAATATTTAAGATAAATAATTATTCGGGTATTACAACTTTTACTGCATAAACAAAGAACAACATATCCAAAAATATAGAAAAGATTTGAAACCCTATCCAAACACAATGAAAGCACAACTAAAATGATTAAAACAACATATGACCTCCAGTTATCTTTAATAAGTCCATCACCCATATTAAGAACTATTGACACCAGGTATTGTAACCACAAAACTTTCACCCTATGTTCATTCCTTCCCTATTATGATGCAGATGCAGAGCACACTCAACCAAAAAATATAGCACAAACTTAAAACCCTACCCAAACACATTGGAACCACAACCACAACAAATTCTTTGCATTTACCTAAGTCAACCTTAATAGTTCACAAGTACAAACAAGATATCCTAAATACTCAAACACCTATCCCAATCCCACATTATGTTTCTACCTTCTCATGGCATCAAAAGGTTTTAGCTTGAACCTCCCAAAATTTGCAAATGAAGAACACAATTTGCAGAAGAACATAATTTGCTACGGCGACGTGGACGAGCTGAGCTTAATGGGGAGTTGAACTAGGGCAATCGATGAGAAAGGTGCAATGTTTCCTTGATGGTGAAGGACAGCGAAACAGACCAGCGACGAGCTTAGCTTGATAGGGTGACGACCTAAGGCTATTTTGGGGGGGGAGGAATTGCTATAGGGGGAGAGAAGAAGAATTGGGGGTTTTTGATTGTCAGCCGTTTCTCAGTTTCACTAAAGGGTAATTAGGTCTTTTCACAATTGGATTATATTACCCAAATGTCCCATGGGGCTTACCTGCAAATTGAAGATTTCAATGGACCTTGGAGTTATATTTTCTTAATCTTGTGATTTTCCGTATATTAAATTATTCACTATAGTTGTTTAATATGTTGGGATGACAAGATATTAGATTGTAGCCGATCATGCCAATATTATTGCCTTAAAGTATGAGTATGCAATTGATTCACAGGAGAATGATAGAAAAAAGAACTTTGAAATTGAAAAATTCCAAATCAAGTTTTTTCTATAAAGTGGGTTATGAATTGTTTATTAAGTCTCGTCATTAATTTATCCATTCTTGTTAATAAACCTGATTTGAGATTTTGCAATTTCAAAATTCATTTTATATCATTTTCCATTTATTCATGTGTCAGATAATGTCTCATGTAGTGACATACCTAATAAAGTGTGATATACTAACTCGAATACTCACACAGTGTCAAACTAGATAACAATGAAGGACAAGATTATGGACGTAAATCAAATACACCGCTTATATTAGAGGATAGAGACTAAAGTGACATTATACTTAGCTAGATGCTTTGTGTAACTCATGGCTTGGGAGTTATGATCCTATAAGTAGCTTGAGAGTTATGGTGGTCTCATACATCACTTAGGAGTTATGGCCAGAAACTCTTCCACTACTCCCTCAACTACTCCTTCATACACATAGAATTTGAAGGAAAAATAAGGTGGTAGAAGAGACTTGTGTACTAGGACAAGTCCACCTTCAGATCCAAGTCAAAGTTCTAATGCTCCATAACTCATACAAGATAATGCTCACACAATTATCAGAGTAATAATACAACCAAAATAAGATTGGCACAACGGTGCACCAAAACAAGAAAAATGGTAGGAAAGAAGAGATTGTCAGATAGCTCAATGACAGGGATAAGTTGTTTGGATCTAGGTCAAACTTCTAATGCTCCGTAACTCATACAAGATAATTTTCACACAATTTCAGACTAATAATACAACCTAAATAAGAATGGCACAACAGTGTATCAGAACAAGAAAGATGGTAGGAGATAGAGATTACCATAGAACTCAATGGCATAGATAAGGTTAACTAAGGAAGGCACATCCTATTAATAGAGCTCTAGAGAGATTACTAATTAAAAAGTTATGTGCACTCCTGCTTGAGTTCTAAGTAATAGTCAGGAAATTAAATCTTGAATTAATTCTTGATTAATTTCCTAATATACAATAACTTGTTTCTAAATTACCATATCTGTAATTAATGTTAATTTGTTTCTTATTTGATATGACTACTTATTTCCTAATCAAATAGTCCGATCTATCAAAGGCGGACCTGAGCCCAAAGTCCAACAGAATTGAAGGAAATATCACAAATAGCCCATGACTATCCAACGTCTAAAATAAGAAAAATCTGGATATTCTGCTTTAGTCAACATGGAAGTGGGGCTTTCTCGATCTGCTAGTGCTAGCACAAGATCTGATTAATCATGAAGCTTCTTGATCAAACAAGATGTACACGTTATCTACGAAATGCATATACTATACATTGTTCAATAAATTTGAGACTTTAGACCTCCCAGTTGGTAAAATGGTGAATTATTGGATGGTACAAATTTAGGTTTTACTTTTTTAAATGATGATGTTTTAAATTAAAAATTATTTTTTGAGAAAATAATAGTTAAACGATTATCTTTATTTTATATGCCAATTAAAATAACTTTTTTAAAAATAAAAACTTAAAAGAAAAACAAATATAAACAGTCAAATTAGATTTAGATGGTCCATATCGTATTAACTCTCTATCCTAAGCACTTTTATTAAAAGGAAAACCGTTTAGGTAGGTTTTTTTTTTCCCTTAACTATTGCTTGTAATTCTGGCAGATACATATGTAAGAAATGTCTCATGTGGCTGTGATAAATATATATGATTTAATAATTAATGAAGGGGCTAAATGACTATTGGTAAAT
Source organism: Acacia melanoxylon (assembly GCA_019022615.1). NCBI lineage: Eukaryota > Viridiplantae > Streptophyta > Magnoliopsida > Fabales > Fabaceae > Acacia > Acacia melanoxylon. The sequence goes on from JAFJYJ010000037.1 coordinate 542,499, forward strand.
GACTTTTGGGAAGAGGTTTTTGACTGCTTGATGGGAGCAGTCATATCCATAGGATGTACATGTCTTTTGGATACAAAAGTTATTTAAAGGATAGAAACTTGTCCATTCGATCTCTGACCATAAGAGACGCCTCTAGTTTTCCATCAAGAAGAGAGAGCGTGTAATGAAGGGTAAAGAGAATGATAAAGGTTTCAATTATAGTACTGCAAGTCACATATTATGAAGTATCGATTCCGCATTTATGGATAGAGGTTAGTGCATCTTGACTTAAACCTATATTGTTGTGAAAATCATGAGTTCTTAAGATCTTTGTTCATGTTCTTATTACGTGATGTTTTGAGCATGAAATAATAGAAAAACTTACAACATATCCATGATGCTCATATGAATAATTATTCTGGACATGTTAAAATGAAGAAAGGGTTATATTCTATTCTATATTATACCAACCCAGATTTCGCATGCTTGGATTAGCTTTTGAAAAATAAATTTACTAAGTAAGCAAGTGAGATAAATTTTATTTTGCCTTGTGAAAAAGTACATCTCAAAACCGTAATTTTGTGGTTTGTCAAACATAAAGAAAAAGGGTTACCGACTACGAAGTACTAAACAACTGTACAGCAACTAAAACGAATTAAACAGAGTGGCAAAAACTGTGACCTTTTCTTCAGCGCACCACAGATGAACGAAAATTAACAAACCTGAGGCCACAAGTCCCCACAAAATTATTAAATAATCCTTCTCCCAGTTAGCCGATTATAAATATAGGACCTAGTTTGAGTGTAAATTTTTGTTTTAAATGTAAGACAATTTTTTTCTATTTTATTTTTTATATTTATCATTTTTCTCCATACTAATTTGTTTAATTATAAACTGATATATGATCTAATATTTCATATACTTATTTTAGAGAGATCATGTTACATATGTTATAATTAAATAATTTATTTAACTTTTTTAATCTTCCCAAATTGCATAATCAGGTCTTACATTAAGGATATCATCAGCATTAACTATCAAACACTACTAGACATTTAGATTCCCCTCTGTCTGGATAATTACGCCATACGTTATGGACCACACAAGTCAATATTGAACCTCCAAGCCTCGATCTGGCTTTAATTATGTTATTTGCATTTGCAGATGAGAGGGAGGAAGTTACAGTTTTTAGATTATGAGCTGCCGACCATGTGTTAGTATTTGTCAAACAAAATGATTAACAGTGAAGCTACAGTTAATACAGTATTGTTTACAAAATTGTGCAACCGACACAATTTCAAATCATTGAGGCAAAGAAAGATCTTTTACTTTTCATTGAACAATTTATAGTATATGCAATCCCAGGGATCATGCTTCATCTTTTTTTAAAAAAATAAAAAATAAAAAATTAACTGAGGGTTTCGCTTTTTGAGATTTAAAGCAGAAAATATTTTCCTCCTTTTTAAGAGGGAGGCTGCTTGCCAATTCGAAGTATTTGATAAATATGCTTCTTGATTTTTGAAGTTTATTTGATGTATGGGCCCACCCACCTATTCCCATCACTATATATAGTTTTGGTGATGGGATCAGGGAAATATAATAAATTTTAGAATCATGATGTGGAATGTGATTGAGAGGACCACGTTATGAGAATATTGATTCTTAAAAAAAATAAAGTTAAGGTGTAAATTTGCCAACGAACTATTATCCGAGGAGTATCTGGTACAAAAAACAATTGAGGGTACCAAATTGGCCAACAAACTATTAAAAAGTTTAAAAAAGTACCAAATAACTATTAAAAAAAATAACTATCACAATTACGTTAAAATATAAGGCACTGGCGTAGGACGGCGGCGGAGACGCTAGAGAAAATAGCGGTTAAACCTTCTTGTTGGATAAGGCAAACACCAACAGAGATGGGACCCATGAGAGCAGGCGCTGTGGTAGCGGCGGTTGCTGCTTGTGGCATCGAAGGGATGCAACTAGGGTGCAAGGTGTGTGCCGGTCGAAAGCTTTGGACTGCTGGATGAGTCAAGAGGGAAAATGGAACACCCAACAACAATGGAAGCTTTGGAGACGCCGACGTCGCTGACATTGTGACAGTCAATGGAAGACGGAGACACCAAAACAGTGACGGGGTAATAGTTTGTTAACGAATCTGATCTGCACCAAATTGTGTTTTTTTTCACATTTTAATAGTTTGTCAGAATATATAAAATATATTAGAATATGCCAAGTGAGCCCTAGTGATGTGGCAATATACAATAATTCAACATGTACCAAAAAGGTGGAAGCACTATGGTTAGCAAAAGTAACTTAAGCTTCTGAAGCCTTCCTTGATTGACCCACACGAGAATTATCACCTGAAAAATATTTGTAACCATCAATCCAGCTCATTGTAAATGTTAATCGTGCTCGTGAGGTGCCAAGTGGAACATTTTAAATAACAAAGTACTATATATCAAATTTACAAAGTTATCAGATCACAATTTCTGTATCAAATTTTATATCACAAATCACATATATAATATGCCAAGCAATAGGTCGATACCCTGACAACCCTTATCACCCCCACCCTTATAATCGCTGACAAAACCCATGGGCTGTATTATAATAGGTTTAGTCTCTGTGACAAGACTGCACCAAGCTCTCTGATGATGAGGTGTAGCCCAGCCAAAGACTACATAACTCATATTTGACCATAGGTTCCCTTTCCTTCGAATATGGAAAGGTGTCACTGTCCTAAGAACTAATCCTTAACCCGGCCAAAGGAAAAGGGTGATATTGTTCTAATGTAGAACCCAAGTATCTAGTCTCAATGGACTAGGGGATATTAATATAGGATCAAATAACTCCTCAAGGATGTCTATGGATGAAACACCAAAGAGGAGATGATGACTCTGTGATATTTATGAAGGAGATATCAATGAGCGCACTCAGATCACCGTACAACACTGGGGTGGCGATTCGCCTGAGGGTGGGGTGTGTGCACAGTGTGACTATCTTCTCTCTGTTTAATTTGCACCTCGCTAATTCTTTATATTTGAACTGCTCGATGTATCTTTTGAACTTGCTTCCATTTCATCGGTACGCATATCGAATTGAATCCAATCTGCAAAACCTTTTTGGCAAATAAACTGGAACCTATGTAAGCATCTTTGAATGGTGAGCATCTCTTCCGCGCATTGCCACTGATCCAGGTTGATATTAAAATTAATCCGCCCACCAATCTGGGTTGGCCTTAAAGCTAACCACCATCAATCTGCGTTGCTACTAAAAGAAACCGTCCACCAATCCGGGTTGGCATTAAAGCGAATCGCCTACCAATCCGGGTCGATATTAAAAGGAAAAATCCGAACGGTCTTCAATAAAGTTAAAACTGACAGCTACGTGTTCAAACACATCATTATGCACAACCGTCGCTTATGCGGATTGGCCATCCCTGCCACCTCTGATATTTGTGCGCATTTAATGCTCATGTCGTTTCATTTGAATCCTTAGTACCTTTTAGGGTTTTTAAACTCCACTCTTGGGGTGTATCGACGTCACAACCCCTGACTTTTCAAATCCGCAACGTTTATATATTGCCGCTTACTCCTTCATCATACTACTTTACACTCACGCATACCCTTGTTTTTTCAAAGAATTCGTCTCCTATTTGAAACGCTCTCTCCTTTCAAAGGCTTACTTACGCTTCTTCGATTTCAACAGGTATTGTCACTATTTCCCTCATTTCTTTGTTTTCGTACTATTCTAGCAATCATCTCTACTTTTATTCTTCTCTTTCTTAACTTTCTGGGTAGCACTTCCATGAGTGTTTAATCCTCTTTGGGTGCATTTCTGGGTTTTCTGGGTGCGTTTCTAGGTTTTTAGGTGGGTTCTTAGTATTTGCTGCCTTTTCTAGGTACCAAGAATGGCCCGTACCTCACCGCATGTCTTCAAACCCAAATAATCTTCACCCTTCAAACAACCAGAGACTCGCACCAATGACACTCCCTTAGATACAAATAGGAAGTCCCTCTTATCAAAGAGTAATGAAATCCCAAGGGACGCTCCTAGGTCAACAAAGTTCTCATTCTGGGAAACATCCTCAATTAACGAAAAAATAAGTAAAAATGAATCCCATCGGTCCCTTGAAAATAAGAATAAGCGTAAGAGGAAAGTTGAAGTTTCATCGCCTTCGTCCCTCAGGCCACTTATTACTCCTTCCAAAATCTCTTCCTGAGTTCCGAACCCAGACTTAAAGCAAAACATCCCTACTTCGGTATTACCAACTCGGGGCCCAACACCATGTGACGAGTACTGTCACAAAAGTATTGAGCTCGCTCGGCAAGAACGTTACAGGGAGGCCGACTTACTGCTGGATAAATGCCGATGTAACATCATTCTTCAAGCCATTCCGACTTCTGCCAGCTTTAGACATCCCAGTCAAGCATCTTTAACTTATCACCGAGATAGCTCTGTTGTCTCAGGTATACATCACTTTCTGATTTTCTGCCTTTCTTCTTTTATTTTTAGGTATAAAGATGGCTTCGTCATCACACCATCCCGTCCTATCTACGACGGAAGAGTCCAGCGCGTCCGCCTCCTCCCAAGTCCCAACCGGTTTAAACCCAGCTGTTAACATCTGCGTGACACGAATTAAAAACACCCTGACCTCGAATGATGTCTCGTCACTGGGGATCGGGGACGGAGAGGGATATACCATCCGGCTTCCCTTAGAGGGTGAATCGGTTGATTCTTGTCAACAAAAAGACAATGATCCACATTTCTTTTTCCTTTACCGGGATGTTATCACCCTGCTCGATGTGAGATTTCCCTTTATCGACTTTCAAATCCACCTTCTGAACCACCTACATCTTGCCCTATCACAACTTCACCCCAACGGCTGGGCATTTGCCGTCGCCTTTGAGAGTTTATGTGAAGAACACGGTGTTGTCTGCACCGTTCCGGTTTTCATGCCTTTTTTCTCACCAATAGAAGCCAAATGTCCTTTTCTAGAGGTTCTACGAAGTGGTTCGGCTGGATGTCACTTCGAAGTATCTGTGATCGCAGGCTTTTCAATCATTTTATGGACTCGTGGAAAAATTTCAAACCCGCCTTTGTTAAGGTTGTAGCCAAAACTGGGCAAGTACCCTGGTTTGTGCAGAGGACCAAATCTGGGGAAACTGAGGAGAGATTTCCCTTGTATTGGTCAATACGCCACCATACTCTTAAACTAGAAGACTTTATCCCAAAACCTAAAAGTTTTCTGACGCCGAAGAAGTAGCCCAACTGAAACTTGTGACACTTGCCGGCTCTTTGACAAATCCCATGGATCCAGTCGCTTACATTTCTACACCTTTGGTTAGACGAAGACTGGCGACAAGTATGAAACTACACATATATACGTTGACCTACATATTGTGCAATTTTTATTTTTCTTTTGCCGACCAAAATACTGACATCTTTTGTCTTATTTCGCAGACCGAGGTACGGGGAGACCAAAATTCATGGGTGTCTTTGCGGCGCTTCCTGAGAGTGCCGAGGCTAATCCCACTAATTCGGCCTCGGGTGGTCCCACTACTGCAACCGCCCAACAAGCTTCGACCAAAGAAGCCGTCGCCACTGGGACGTCGCGCAAGCTCTCAGCGCCAAAGGATGGAGCGGGGAGTAAAGACGGTGTGCCCAAAAAATCCAAAGGCAAGCAAACCCTAGACACCCCAATTGCCCCAACCACAACCCCCCAATCTCAGATAACCTCGACTTCGTCTTCCTCAGAAACCCATCTCGGTCAAGTCATACTACCTGAGGGCATCCTTTGGGAGCATGGGATAACAAAAGAAGTATTAGACGTTGTTCATCCTCCTGCCCGTTTTCATGGTTCCACAAGCTTTTCTAATGCTGCTAAGCTGGAAATTGCCGATATGGAACTGAAAGGCTTTAGAGCCATTTCTGTACTCCAGCCCTATGCAATCCTCAAAGTCAAGTATGCTACGATGGTTGCTCACTTACGCCAAATGACGGAGGAGAGGGATAACATGAGAAAGGAGCTTTTAGCCCTGAAGCAAAATGCTGATGTGACTAAAGTCACCAAGGAAAGGGACCAAGCCCGAGATGACTTGCAGGCATCCAAGGTTGAAAAGGACAAGTTGCAGGAGGAAGTGATGACGCTTAAGACCAGCCTGTCCCAAACTGAGGAAAAGCTAACCATGGCCACTTTGGATACTCATCGTTTGGAGGATCTCCACACCAACGACATGCTTCTTGTGGAGAAGGTGCAGTCTGATGCGGACCATGTTAAAGTCCTGCTAAAGACAAAAAAATGAGGAACTTGGTCACGCCAAAACGTAGCTCACAGAGTACGCCAGTGTAGTCGTGGAATCATTTGACAATGCCGTGGCGCAAATCCGAGTTCTTAATCCCGAAGTCACCCTGAACACCTCCGGACTGAATTACCAAACCTATGTCAGCAAAAAGGGAAACTTGATCCCCCCGAGGCAGATGAAGACAAAGACGAAGAAGAAGAAGAAGAACAGGCTCCTCCCTCTTAGGCTCGTGCATAGCTTCAGTGGCCTTGTCTTGTAACCGATATATGATTCCCGTAGTGGAATTTAGGTCACTCTATTTTTTATTGTTTCTTGACCATTCTGTCGCCGAGGTTATAACCCGGCTTAAGAACTTTGATATATTGTTCCTGCACCTACAATCCCAACTTTTCAATTTAATGAAAATTAACGACCGTATACACAGATTGAATTTTTCCTCAATGCTTATCCAATTCATGTATTTGGCCGAGTTAACCCCTCCCGTGACACTGGGTGTTTCCGTAAAAGCTTTCCTCAACCTGCCAAAACGGTTTAAATGGAAGTCCATTCCAAGATAATAGTAATCATGTTAAATGTTTGACCTTACTTCACTAAATCCTTAACAACTCGACTTGATCAAGATCGGTACACAGTTTACTTCGTTATCTCGGATGACTTACCCTACGTCGGCTTCATCCACTTTCAAGCTTCGTTAAACATGATTTCAGAAAACTGGCTTCTTTACTGCGGATTGGCATATGTTAACATGATTTTCAAAAACTGGTTTTCTTTACCATGAATTCATACATGTTTTACGCGGACATGATTTTTGAAAACGGGTTTATTTACCACGGATTCATACATGTTTAACCCGGACATGATTTGCGAAAACTGGTTTCTTTACCAAGAATTCATACGTGCTTTAACTTTCACAAGATTTTCGAAAACTGGTTTCTTGACCATGAATTCATACATGTTTTACGCGGACATGATTTTCGAAAATTGGTGTTTGCACCATGGATTCATACATGTTTTACGCAGACACGCTTTTCGAAAACTGGTTTCTTTACCATGAATTCATACGTGGTTTAACTTTCACATGATTTTCGAAAACTGGTTTCTTGACCATGAATTCATACATGTTTTATGCAGACATGATTTTTGAAAACTGGTGTTTGCACCATGGATTCATACATGTTTATCCTAGACACGATTTTCGAAAACTGGTTTCTTTACCATGAATTCATACGTGTTTAGCTTTTACATGATTTTAGAAAACTGGTTTCTTTACCATGAATTCACACATGTTTAGTTCGGACATGATTTTTGTAAACGGGTTTACGGATCTCGGATTCCTACATGTTTAATTCGAACCTGATTTTTGGAAACAGGTTTATATACCTTGGATTCCTACATGTTTACGGGACTGGCAGCATTATCATCACGTATTTTCTGAAAATGGGTTCCTAGACCTAGAACTCATTGAAATAATCTTGGCAGCAATGCCATCATTACATAATTTCCACTAGGAGTAGACCTGCAATAATACTGCTTCTAAATAACCTGTCATTACAGAGTTTTACATAAACTCAAGACAATATCACCTTTTAAAGGAACTTGGTTCTTAGCTATAATACATCTTCAGCTTATCCGCATTCCATGTCCGCTTAACGGCTTTCTTCTTCAATGTATCCAGCTTATAAGCGCATTTGCCAAGGTTTTCTGTTACTCGGTATGGGCTCTCCCAGTTTGCTGCTAACTTCCCATGGCTTGCATTCTTATTGCCTATGTCGGCCCGTCTAAGGACAAGGTCACCCTTCTCAAAAGATCGAGATTTAACTTTCTTGTTATACCAATTTGCGATGAGTTGCTTGGCCGCTAGGTCCCGACAGTGAGCCGTGACTCGAACTTCAACAATTAGATCTAACTTCATGGCAATCGCTCGGCTATTCTCATCTTCCTCATGTAGAGCTTTAATTCTCCCTCATGAGGGTTCACCCATTTCAACCGGGATCATCGCCTCGCACCCATAAGTAAGCCTAAACGGGGTTTCTTGAGTTGCTATTTGAACACTAGTCCGATGTCCCCACAAAACGGAATACAACTGTTCCACCCAGTTTGACTCGGCCTCCTCCATCCACTTTTTCAGTCCATCAACAATAACTTTGTTGGCCACTTCGGCTTGTCCGTTAGACTGTGGATGTTCCACGGAGGCAAAGTGCTGTTCAATATGGAAGTCAGCTACCATCTCTCGGAAACCCTTGTTAGCGAACTGGTTCCGTTATCAGTAACAATTTCGGCTGGGATCCCAAACCAGGATATAATATTTTTGTGAAGGAATCTCTGCACCCTAGCCGAAGTAATCGTTGCCAGTGGTTCTACCTCTATCCATTTTGTAAAATAATCCACGGCCACTATGAGCCATCGCAACTGGCCCGGGGCCATCTTAAATGGTCCCAACAAATCCATGCCCCACTTATAAAATGGCCATGGAGCCGAAATAGATGTTAACTCTGATAGGGGAGTCCGTATTACGTTGGCATGCTTTTGACAACTATCACATTTACGCACATAATTCTTGGAGTCTGCTGCCATTGTAGGCCAAAAGTAACCGGACCGCACCGCTTTTCGAGCTAACGCCTTGGCACCCATGTGGTGTCCATTAATTCCCTCATGAATCTTGGATAATACATACCTGGCTTTTGTCGAATCGAGGCACTTCATCAATGGGGAGTGAAAACCTTTCCGATATAATTCGTCACCTATCATAGCATATGAAGCCTCTGTCCTTACTATCTTTTTTGCATCTGCTGTGTCCACGGGGAGGATTCCTGTCTCAAGATAATCGGCAATCGGCTTCCTCCAATCACTGGCTTCCGAGATTATCATCACACAACTCTTGGCTCCAACAAATTTTGTTGAACAATCGTGCGGTGATTTTTGGGACTTTTGTTGCTTGCCAGTTTAGACAAAATATATGCCCTAACATTCTCTCCTCGAGGGATATGTACCACGGTCACTTTGTCGAAGTTGGCCATAATCTGTTTAACTTTCCCAAGTATTTGATCATCAAGGGCCCTTTAGCCTGGAGTAGTGATTAACAATTTACCTGGCTAAGCAGGGATTCTGTCTTAAGCCATCTCACTGCGCTGCATATCTGCTAGGCCCAATATGAGTCCATAACAGATACCAAGGGCCCTGAAAATATCAAAGTCATCCACTGTGCACCGAGTGGTGGCATACCACGTGGTATTATATACATAATAACTCTCATCATCACTTCACAACCATCACCACTCCACATCATCATAATCTTATGTATATATAAGATTCCAAACAAATTTATAAATAATACATCGTCTCAATAATCATTAAGATAACAATACTATTTCAATTCAAGAACTTAAAACAAAAGTGCATTATCCATGACATATAATATCACTAATCCTTCCAAAATAAATCCCACAAGGCAACTTCATCACCAACGTAGTGTCATAGATTTATATAGTTAAAAATCATTCACAACATCATACAAGCAAATACAACAAGTAGAAAGTGGTTACCTCCAGTTCTTGACACAAAAACTAAACTTGAGAGAGATCAAGTCCACTCCAAAAATAAATATATAATTATACGTTAATAGCATTAACAAAAATACCTACTAATACAATAATTAATTAAACTATAATTGTCTTATTTTTAGTTTTCTTAGAAGAAGTCACAATTTTATTTATTCCTATAATCATCGTTGCAATCTCATTTTCTTCCTTCATAAATTATTTCTCACTGATTATGATTATCAAAATATCATCATATCCTCAATTTAACTAAAATATCCAATTTCCTTTTATAAAAGTTTCACCTAAAATTTTAAATAATCATATTTATAAACCTTAAATCCAGTCCATCTGTTCCTCAGTCTAACCTCTAATAAATGAATTATAAATTCAAATACAAAAGACCTATTATCATACATTTCAATTTCTTAACTTAATCTTGACTTATATAAGCATAACCCAATTTATTTAACAAATCTTCAAATTTTCATATAATCAAAATCATATCAAACTCTAATTTAAATTCTAAATCCCAACTCATAATTTTATACAGTTCCAAATTTAGCAAAACTAAATTGATTAAACCGACAACAATACCTCCGTAGTCCAGTATTGTTTACAAAATTGTGCAACCGACACAATTTCAAATCATTGAGGCAAAGAAAGATCTTTTACTTTTCATTGAACAATTTATAGTATATGCAATCCCAGGGATCATGCCACATCTTTCTTTTTAAAAGAAAAAAATTCACTGAGGGTTTCGCTTTTTGAGATTTAAAGCAGAAAATATTTTCCTCCTTTTTAAGAGGGAGGCTGCTTGCCAATTCAAAGTATTTGATAAATATGCTTCTTGATTTTTGAAGTTTATTTGATGCACGGGCCCACCCACCTATTTCCAGGAAGCAGATTACCTCAGTATCCTCCCCTCCTCCTCCCTCAGTATCTTTTGATCTGGGCCGTCCAAAAGTTGATCCAACGTCTAGAGAGTGACTTTTAACATTTTTATATTTACCGCATGCGGTTTTTGACATTAATGATTTTGGACCTTTAGATCAACTTTTGGACGGCTCAAATGCAAAGATACTGAGGGATACTGAGAGAAGCGATACTGAGAGGATCCGGATCCCCTGTTCCCATCACTATATATAGTTTTGGTGATGGGATCAGGGAAATATATATAATCAATTTTAGAATCATGATGTGGAATGTGATTGAGAGGACCACGTTATGAGAATATTGATTCTTCAAAAAAATTATGCGCTGTGCCTTTATTATAAGTTATACCTTTTAAAAGATACATGTGATTCTTTTAAGATAGATGAAATATTATAATGCCACGTATCAAAAGGCGAATGTGTAAATTTAGTAGTGAACATTTTTGTGATAAGCACCTATAAAAATTAAATATTTTTTGGTATAACAATTGTAGACCTAAATAATTTATATGGGAGTACATATAGCAATGTTATTAAAGTTAAGGTGACCTAACTTTCGTTAGTTTTTGTATGGTAGATTCTACCAATCTTCTCTCTGTATTATTTTAATATTTTTAATGGGAAATATCACTTAGACCAATGAAAATAATTTCATTTCAGTTAACCCAAAAGATTTTGAAATTTGCACAAAATGAAGTTGTTCATGTTAAATCTTCACCTTTACCTTTTCATTGCTAGAGTACGGTAGGAACCAGCCTCCATGTCCAGATATTTTTTTTTTTAAACGTCTGATTTTTAGATTAAAAAAAATCATTTTTAAAAAATATGGTAGTTAATAGACTATTTTTATTTTAGATTTTCTACTCATTAAAATAATTTTTTTAAAAAATAAAAAGTAAAAAATTTAAATCTGACCATCCAGAAAGGATTTCAACAGTTCAGATGGAAAAGCTCTTCTTACTCATCTAAAGGATGAGTCTGGAAAATTAATTCCGTGTATGGTATAGATTTTAGTTTTACTCTATACTATAATATATTATAAACCATTCGATAATGATTTGATAAAATAATTGTATTGCGTTCCAGCTAAACCCTCCCCGCTCTTCATTTGGTGCTTGCCCAGAGCCACCCATTTGTCTTGGAGGCCGTCAAAGTTATCTCCATAACTAAAAGCAAGCATAGAGAAACACCTTGCACCCCATCTCATGGAGGCCGTCAAAGTCATCTCCATAACTACGATCAGAGCACGAAGCTGCCTTAAAAATGGCGATTCACCTGAACAAATCGATCTGAATCCATGGGATCTTCAATATGTAGTGCTTGGGTATGGTCAAAAGGGGTTTCTATTTCACAAACCCTCCTCCTCCTCATCTTCAATACACAGAGAAACAGTGATCGAGCACTTGAAGGACTCGCTTTCTTCCGCCCTCGACTTCTTCCTGCCGCTGGCCGGCCGTCTTGTTGTCGTCCCCCGCGGCGACGGTGATGAAGCTTACTCTGTATTCATCACCTGTAACAACACCGGAGTAAACTTTGTTCATGCCATCACAGAGAACACTACAATTGCCGACATCCTTGAACCAACTTATGTTCCTCCAATTGTCTCCTCTTTTTTTCCACCAGGTAATATCAAGAGCTTTGAAGGAACTCGGCTTCCATTAATGGTAGTTCAAGTCACAGAGCTCTTGGATGGCATCTTCATGGCTTGTTCCATGAACCATTGTATTGCTGACGTGAAGCCTTACTGGAATTTCTTAAACGCTTGGGCTCAGATCTCTCGAAATGGTCTAAACCACATAGCCCCAAATTCAAAGCTCGCTTCATTTAAACGATGGTTTCCACTTGGGAATATTGAGCGCCCAATAACAATCCCATTCAGAGCAATAATAGAGAATCATCATCGCAAGGAGTCAACAAATACGACTCAATCACCACCATTTTCGAGGAGGATCTTTCACTTTAACAGAGAAAAAATTGCTCAACTCAAAACAAAAGCCAATTCCGAGATACAAGATGGTGTCACCAGCAACAAAATCTCCTCCCTGCAAGCTGTTTTAGCCCATGTTTGGAGGTCTGCGATAAGAAATCAGAACCTTGACCCGGAAGATGAAGTCACTTACAGATTCCTCATATCTGCAAGTTCCAGAGTTTCAAATCCACCAATTCCAGACGACTATTTTGGAATTACCGTGCAATTCACCACTGTGACGATGAAAGTAAGGGACTTAGTGGGACATGGAGGCCTAGGGAAGTTTGCGTCAGAGATGAACAAGGCAATCTCATCATGCACGGAAGAGAAGATTAAGAGGGACTTTGAAGCTTGGGTACGAAATCCAACTATGCAAACACAAAATGCCACAATTGGGAAGTTTATGACAACCGGCAGCTCCCCAAGAGCCAACTTTTATGACCTCGACTTCGGCTGGGGGAGGCCTGTGGCGGTTCGCGGTGGCCAAGCAAATGCAAAGCAGTGGAAGCTGGTGGTTGATGCCGGAGCCGATGAAGGTAGCTTCGACATTGAGTTGTGCGCTTCTTATGAAATATTAGAGGGTTTGGCAAGAGACCCTGAGTTCATGCATGCGGTAGAATTGCCTCGGTCACCGGCAGAGTTATCACCGTCAAGTCAAGTCGCACGGACTCGACTATGAGATTGAGCAACTTTGTCCTCCATAGTTGGTAACATTATATTGTTTATTATATCATTAATAGGATAAAATATGGTTTTTAAATCTTGCAACTATGTGATCATAAAAAAAATATAATGAATATCTTATTTTTACTGAAAAGAGATCCCCCCCCTTTTTTCACAAACTAGTTAATGGTTACTCCCTCGTATTACTAATATAAAGTATATTTGAGAATTTGATATTAGTTCTAAATATAAGACATAACTTTTATATTTGTCAATATTTTCTTAATTTACCTCTATTGATACTCTTTGAATAATAATCAAGGATGAGACTGAATGAGGGAATAAAAGAAAATGTATAAGGTGTTTTAGAAAATGCAAATCATATTAACTAATCTAACTAACTTCCTTAATCTAATATGTCTTTCATATCAACGACTGGAAAGAGTAATACGATTATTGTATGTATATTTGTGATATATAGTAAATACTTGGCAACTCTAATAATGATTTCTGATGACCCATGAGAGATCCATCATTCACTGTGGAACCATTTCAATGCTTGTTGTTGCAGTGAGATCTACACCATTCAATACAATGTTAACTGTCCAAATTTAAGCGCTTCAAATAATGATTTTTAAATGGATTATAATTATATAAATTCGGTACTCATTAAAATAATTTTTTTAAAAATAAAACTAAAAATAGTAAAATACTCTAACCACCCTTACATTTTAGCCTTAATTACACAGACCTCCTCTTTATTTTGAAAACATACACTTTACACTTTAATCCAAATCATTAACATCGTTAAAGAATATTTTAAAAAATTCTTCAAGTATGTTTTTAAATTAAAAATCATATTAAAATAAATGTTGTTTACTAATTTACCCCTCATTATACCAATTCCCTAACTTATCTTTTAATATTAATATTCATTAATGATCTATTTAATATTTTTAATAAATTTAATTTAGAATAAGTTTTAGTAATTTGTTTATGTGGTAAATATTAATAACTTGTTCAAAATTTGAGTAATTATTTTTAAGAATATATGTTTAATGAAATATTCTTAAAAATTTTAAATTATAATATGCGGGTCTCACAATAATATCATTTTATAATTATATAACTTAATTATATGTATGTATGTATGTATTAATTATTGCCAAACATCATCATGCGTATTTAAAAATTACTTGATAAGTTTAATAAATAAAAGAGATTAAAAATTTAAATTTATCAAAAAATTAAAATTTATAATGATAAAATTAATTAACTTTATAATATGATAAATTTAAAAGTATGACAAAAATATATAGTACTAATTTTTTTAAAAATATTTTGAATAAAGATATGTAATTAAATGATTATTTTTTTTTGTGTGTGGCAAAGATTACATGATAAGTAGTAATATTTATTTTAAGGAGGGGCATTTTTGTCAAATAATCGATCAATGTTGTGATTTAACAGTTAACTAACCGTTAGATAGATGGAATTTGAATCTCAAAATTAGAAGAGAAGTTTATATAACATATATTTGGATTTTAAGGGAGACTGTTCATATGGATTTTTAAAATAGAAGGAAGGTCTCTATAATTTAGAGTAAATAGATGGGAGGTTGATATATTTTACTCAACTAAAAAAGTTAAATGATCTGAATAGTCTACCGTGTTGATGAATGTATTCTTGATGCTCAATATTATGAGCATTGAAACAAGTTTACAGTGAAATATTGAATAATAATAACATTATTTGAGATTAAAAAAAAAAAAAAAAGACAATACTCCAATATGTCGGTTTAAAAAATTATAACAACACAAAAAAAAAAAAAAAAATTATAACAACTAACAAGTGATATGGCTCATATTTTTGAAGTTTATTTGATGCATGGACCCACCTCATTATATTAACTAATGCGCTCTAATCGTTTAGTACTCGTCGGCATGATAAGATATTAGATCGTGGCCGATCATAACCTTAAAAATTCTAAAATGAGTATGTGATTGAGAAAATATTCCGGTCACTATAATTTTGGGACCATGATGTGATTGAGACCCGTGACGGGAGAGGATCAGCTGATGAGAATCTGGATTCTTCTTTTCCTTTTGTTCTTATTATATCTTTTAAAATATCTGCGTGATTCTTATAAGTTATTTGATAAAATATATTAATTAAAGTATATCAATATGACTCCTATTTAAAGACATTAACTACGAATGAATCTAATGTGCGTCTTAATTTTTTTTATTAAATATGGGTTGGATAAAAAAAATTATTATATTTACAAACAATTAATTAATCATATTTCTTTAATTTCAATGAGGTACTTGGGGGTTTTCTACAATAAGAATAGTGGGAGGATAAAAAGTCATATCGCTTCAAATTGTCTGCATGGATGGTCCATGTGATGGGGACCAAAATTTTGATTTTCAAACATCTAAACTTATTTTGGATGTTTTAAATTTCATTATTTAATTTTTTACAAATTTGATTTTGATGAATACAGAACTTAAAATAGAATTATTTAATAAAATATGGATATAAGATTTTTAAATTTAAATTATTCAAAAACAAGTTTAAACTGTCTAAATTTCATTGCAACAGTGAGGACCAAAACCTGAATAGTTACATTAAAGTCTAATATAATATATTATTACAAGAGAAAAAGTATAAAATAATATAAGATATTTCTTAAAATATTTTTATGCTATTAAATATAAGTCATTTTGTTACGGACCTAACCCGAGGCCCAACTTTTGGACGGCCCAATAGAGATATATCAAATACATAGATTCGCCTACAATCATAGAGCACTCTATCATATCTAGGATCAAGGGATATGATAGATTTGGCAGTTAGGATACCGAGATATACCCTATATATATAAGGGTCAAACCCTAAGGTGCATACGTTCTAATTCAAACCTATTTACTTTCAGTATCACTGTGCACGATCCCACTGAACACATACCCCCTTCCCCCCCTTCCCCCCTTGGTGAAGAGCCTATATACTAGTGTCACTACTACAAAGAATAGATACTACTTCTCTGAAAAACGTCCTATTTTTTAAAAAGGAAGTAAAATGTGAACGCGGTGGCAATTTTGTAATTATGGGGTAAAAATTTGACATATTAGACGTCCTAAAATATTTTAGGACGCATAAATTATAGTTCAAACGTCCTAAAGCTATAGTAGGACGCCAAAAGTTACCCAAAAGCCCCGCCAAACCAAAAACTTGGCGGTAAATTGTTGTACTTGTGGGGCAAAAACTGGGTCTGCAGCTGGGGCCTACATTTTTGGCGTCTAAGTAATTAGTTTAAACGCCAAAAAGCTTATATTTCAGACTTGGGCATATCGTAGAAGTATCCCAAGCGAAAAAAAAGAAGAGTGTATCAGTGAGATATCGTGTTTTCCATCGTACCTCCAAGTTGCGTGCCCTCCATCTTCTGCCTCTAGCTGCCACTCCGTCGACCTCCCCTCTCCCACCGTCGGTGTCATTCTTCCTTCCCTGACTCTAGAGTGTCAAGGCTCTGTGCGGTGGCCGGCCGGTACAGGCTGCAAAGTTCTTCACTCATCCCTTCGATTTAGTTCTTCGACCTTCCCTCTAGTTACTGGTACTCCTGCATTTTCTTCGTCTCTGTCAATTTGTATTGTTATTACTATTATTTCCTTTAAGAATTTGCAACTTCGAAAAAATCTCCTTTCAAGAATCATTGTTTATCATTTTTAGAGTTTTAAATCTCATTTTGATGCTGTACATGATCGTTTGGCCGCAATACTTATCTGAATATTTGACTATTGGACTACGATATTGAACCCTCATTGTCACCATAATCAGAGTGTTTATTCATCCTGTAAGTAA
The DNA here is from genome assembly GCA_019022615.1 of Acacia melanoxylon. NCBI lineage: Eukaryota > Viridiplantae > Streptophyta > Magnoliopsida > Fabales > Fabaceae > Acacia > Acacia melanoxylon. The sequence continues at coordinate 559,750 of JAFJYJ010000037.1, forward strand.
TTTACTGTTCATCGTCTCTGTTTCTAGGTCTGGATCGCCTTACTATTGTCGCAGTTGAAAAGCTAGAACAAGCAGAAAATCGGTTGGCACACCCACGCTTTGGGTCAATAATAGGTCCTCCTCAAAAAAAGAAAGGAGTAAGTAATTGTAATTTCCTGCTTTTTTATAGTTGTTAGTACTTCTTTTTAGTTGTTATGATGAAGTCAGATTAGTTCAAGCTGATATGAAGAAAGCGTCCCTATATTCAATTCGTCCTCAGTTTATTTACCTTCCACTTTATGTTGTGTGAAAACTTTGATATACATCTTCTGGTTGAAATGTTATTCTATGGTCAATTATGAGAACCCATGATCAACATATTGTTTCTAGCCTTGCCATATGGTTATTGGTCTTTCTGGAAAATCTGTGAAATCAATTGAGCGATAGGATGAAAAATAAGAATTATTATGGCTGTTTTTACTTTGGATTTAAGCAGCACCTCTCATGATCTTTCCATCATTGAAACCACACCATAGAATTTGGGATTACAAATCATATTCCATAATGAAATTCAAATCCCGCATTACATCTTGGCATATAGAGGAGATTGATTTATAGTGTTGTGTTGGAGTTGGATATACGTTACTTGCGAGAATTTCCCATGATTTTGTTTTTCTGTTTTTTTAATGTGCATTCAACGCATTGAATGGAGAGTTTTTGAGTCTTGGAAACTAGACACCAATTTGGTATGTGTAAACTCAATCAATACCCCACTTTCAAGAGAATGGAGCTTTTTTAAGTGTCAAAGTACTGCATCTTCTAAAGGGATACATGCACATCATGTGTTTTTAGCCTTACATCATATGGTTTTGACTATTTTCATTCGTATGCTTGCTAACCCGTACTTGACCTATAACAACAGATCGTCAAGCTAACATGGCCGTCATACGGTAATTTTTCATGGAATGAATTTCCTCCTTTTCCTCAAAAAAGAAAATGCAAGCTTCTTCCTTTTTTTTTTTTAATGTAAACCGAATAGCGAACTTGTCTTGTCTTTTATGTTTTGAGGACAATGATATTAGTGGAAATGTTTTAACTTTCTCTAAGATACATGCATGCTCCTATTATTTGCACATTGATTTTTGTTCACAAGAGGACTTCTTTGAAACACCCTTATCCCATATGCACTTATAAGTCAATATTGCGAGTTCTTCATAAATCGAAAGAGTTTTTATGAATGTGAAAAGAATAAGATACTGCTAGCGAGGAATCGATTATAGTTTCGTATACCCTCTTAAACTTGGTTCCTTTTTGAGTTGCTTTCCTGGGGAAGTCATTTGTTTTATCACCTTGAAGTTGTGCGGTCCTATGATTTGGAAGTGATATGATTATTTCAACTTTCAATGTGAATTTCTTCTTTTTTCTGTCTTAGATTGTTCTAATAGTATTTTGACCTCGGAAAAGTGGAGGTCGATTTTAGAATAGAATAGCAAGGTTAGTTCTTAGTTTGTTCTTGCTTCTGAAGAGTGTATATTAGATTTATAAAGAATTAGGTATATATTTGGCTTATCTTAGTAACCAATTTGATAAAACTTACCTTTAGTTCAATCTCTAATTAATCAACTGTTGGGACTTCAAAGTGGCTGTTATAATTTGGTGAAACACAACCCCAACTTTCTAATGTTTGATCTAAATATTTCTTTTTGAATCATCAAAACCAATTGATTTAATTTACGTAACAGATATTCAAAACCGAATGATTCACTTTTTCTGGATAAAAAACCCAATAATAATAAAAATAATAAAACCAAAGTAATTAGATACTACCATCATTAGGGTTGTATTATGATATCCAATACAATATGAAGAAGAAAATGGCCTATGACAACACTAGTGCATAATGCTGTTATCTGCAGTAACACAATAAGGAAAAAGTCTCATATGAAACCCAAATCTTTTATATATATATATATATATATATATAACTATGAGGAGACTAGAGGGTGTTAGTGAGAAGAGTGCATATGGATTGCTGTGGAAATTTCTGACTGGGTCTCTCCTCTCCTCTGTGATATCTCCTTCTCTTGTATTTCCTTATTCTATTCTCTGTTTGAGTGTAATGCTGTGACGCAGAAATATATCCAACTGAATATCATCTGTAATTTGCACTACATTAGATAGTATGGCAAGTTGCATGATCCTGCTCAGTTTCAAAATATGCTTTATCCCTTGACATATAGTATGGCAAGTTGACTTTGTTCATTTTACTGGACGTTTCGTTCATGATCTGTCTTCAACAAGTCTTTATGCTTTTGTCTCCATCTACAAATATATTCAAGAACTTTGATCTAAAACTCATTCTGAAGGATAGTCCTACACACAAACACTAAGAATATTAATTTAAAGTTTAAATTACAGAGCTACACAACCTGATTCAATAGACTTCTAAAAGCAGAGAAAAAGAAAAATGCTTGGAAAAGAAAGGAAAGCAATTATAAAACAAAAGAAATTGCACGAATAACAAAAGCATAAGCACTAATTATAAAACGAAGAAATAGCACGAGTAACAAAAGCACAAACACTAATAAACATAGCAAAGACGAGTATGATTGAAAACTAAATGCAAGATTTTTCAACTAAAATGCAAGTTGTAATAATGCAATCAATACAATTTAAATGAAAATGTAAAATGCTTATGCTTGATTATTTTTAGAACCTAAACGTCTATATGCAATACATGAGTCCTAAATTAATTAATTATAAAATTGGGTTTTGTTGTTGTTTAGAATTTACATTTCTTATTAAAGGAAAATTAAAACTAAAGCCACTAAACTAAGGATAGTATGCTTTTTTCTGTCTTAGAGTGTTCTAATAGTACTTTGACCTCAGACAAGTGGAGGTCTGGTTTTAGAACAGAAGAGCAAGGTTTGTTCTTAGTTTGTTCTTGCTTGTGAAGAGTGTATATTAGATTTATAAAGAATTAGGTATATATTTGGCTTATCTTAGTAACCAATTTGATAAAACTTACCTTCAGTTCAATCTCTAATTAATCAACTATTGGGACTTCAATAAATTCTAATACAGGTGAAAATTGAAAGTACTTCTGATCCGGAAGTAACTGTTCTGGGATGTTAGCTTTTCTTGCTTGCACATAATATCATCATGTGTCTTATTTTCTTTACCATCATAGTTGTCAAGTTTTGATGGGAATGCTCTTGTTTGTGTCTTTAGTTGATCAGATTTTGTGATTTAGGTATGAGGTAAATATTTTATTAATTTAGATTTTTCATCAGGTCTATACATTGGTGCACATGGTCTTTACTCCTCATAAATCATTCAACTTAGACGCAAATTTGGTCAGTGGCAAGAAGACAGTGGGGCTAGGGAACCTTCAGATCTTGAGTTTTATGAGTATGTAGAAGCATTTAAATTAGCGGGGATCCTTATGTACCAGCTGGCCAGGTATTGTTTTGGACTTTTATATGTTTGACTTTATTAATCTATTTGTCTTTTGAAACTGAAAATAATAATTGTTGTATGTTTTTGGCCTGGATTTGTTGATCTGGACAATATATATAACATCTCATTGTCCTATTCTGGCATTGGATATTAATCCAAGGGAAGCAAAGTGATTTTACAATTCTCATTCCATTAACTAGTTAATTCATATCCCTTGTCACTTTGTCAACATCATTGACAATGAGCAGATTCATATGTACAGAACCTCGTTAGAGCATGAGATGCTTTGTTTTTACTTTTAACCCTTTTGATTGGTCTCCTTCCTTTATTTTTTATTTTTTGTTTATTTCTTTTTCTTACCTTATGAGAACGACTTCATTCTTAAATATGTCTCTCCAAAGTGAAACAAAAGAAGCCAACGGGCCTCATATCTTTGTAGAATTTTTAGGAATAAAACCTCCTTTTAATTTTTCAAAATTTCTAAAATAATATTCCATGATGATTCCTCAATTTTTATGGCCCATAGTTAATTTTAATAATTATTTTTTCTTTTATTTCTTGAAAATCTCTCCCAAAAATAGGCTTTTAACCAAAGCTTTGAAACCTGAGATGTTACCCGGAATTTTTCTTTTCCCTGCCCAACCTAGAAACTTTAATTTAATAAAATCATAATCCTCCCTTCACCGTTTGCTTAGGCCAAAAAATGGATATTTTTCAGAAAAAAGTTTATTTTAATATTTAATGCTTCCAAAACGTCAGCTTATGAATTTTACATGTACTGCTAATGATGACTTTGATCATTTTCAGTTTTTAAATTTGCTTCTGCAGTTAATCCTATTCTGTGTGACTCCTCACTCTTGAGAAAATTTAATCTCGTAAGTTCTACCTTCTTGGTCAAAGATTTGAAGAAAATTGTTGCGCTCTTAAATTAGGTCGGTTGCTTTCATTTTCTTCACACACACATATATTTTCCTCATATCAATACCTTCTTACTGAGTGAGAACAACACTTGTCTTATGACTTCATGTTTTATCATTATGGATTTAAGTGCTTTTAATCTAGTCCTTGAAATTTTTCTTTTGTCTTTCCTTTATCATTAGCCATCGAACTACATGAATTTGATTAAAATAGTGATGGCTTCATGGTTTACCATTACCATTGAAGTATATGTTAGTACGAATAATTTTAGTGTTCTCTTTGTTGATGAAAGTCTTTGGATTTAATGGATGATATTGTTCGATTTGCCTTAGTTAGTAAGTTAAGTTTGAATTAAGTTGAAATTGTTTGTTATTGAAATTTTGGGATGTCTTACTTTTAAGGGGAAATGCTGTCAATTTTTTTTAAAGTATTGAGAAAAAAGCATGTCGTTCTAGAAATTTTTATAAACTTGAGTGTTGTTGGAAATGTCGTAGGTGGTAATAAAATGGATCATAGTTGGATGAATGCTTTGAGAACTAGTGAAGAATATGAGAATGAGGTGGAAGAGTTTATTGAATTTGCTAGAAGGAATGTGGCTACAAAAAATGGAATGTATTTTTGTCCATGTGTGAATTGTTTAAATGATAATCAACGGGATATTGCTGATATAAGGGATCACTTACTTTGTGATGGAATAAACCTTCGATACACAACGTGGATATGGCATGGTGAGGAAGTAACAACTCTTTGCGTCCCATGAAAATGAAGTTGAGGTAGATGATGATGGAATGGAGAGAATGATTCATGATGTTGAGGTAGAATCTTTTGCACAATCGCGTGTATATGATAGCGTGCGGAGTGATGCGCGAGACACCTTTGTTCCCTAGGTGTTCTAAGTATACACGGTGACGGGGACCTTACATTTGGTCAACTTAAAGGCAACTTGTGGGTGGACCGATAGTAGTTTCACAATTTGCTTGAATTGTTGTGTGATATGTTTCCAGACGATAATGTACTTCCAAACCGTATGTATGAGGCAAAGAAAATCTTGTCTCGCAATGGGTATGGAGTATAAAAAGATACACTCTTGCCCTAATGAGCGCATATTGTACGAAATGAGTATGAAGGCCTTAGTAAGTGTCCGAAGTGTAAAACTTCACGATACAAAGTGAAGAAAGATGGTGGTTCTGGAGATAGGAAAACAAAAAGGCAACCTTTAAAAACGTTGTGGTATCTTCCAATAATACCGCGGTTTAAGCGTCTGTTTACTAGTGCATCAACGGCGAAGAAGTTGAGATGGCATTCTGATGAGAGAATATCTGATGGAAAATATCTTCGGCACCCGGCTGACTCTCCGCAATGGAAGAAAATGGACGAAATGTTCCCTCAATTTGGCAGCGAGCCAAGAAACCTTCGACTGGGGCTTTGTACAGATGGCTTCAATCCGTATGGAACTCTTAGTAGCACCCATAGTGCATGGCCGGTTCTCCTTGTAATATACAACTTGCCTCCATGGCTATGTATGAAACGCAAGTATGTGATGCTTTCTATGATGATTTCTGGACCAAAACAGCCGGGGAACAATATCGATGTGTACTTGGCGCCTTTGGTTGAGGATTTGAAGAAGTTGTGGGAGGAAGGTGTAAATGTGTTTGATGCATATAAGAAGGAGTCCTTCAAGCTGCGAGCAATGATTTTTACCACGATAAACGACTTTCCTGCATACGGAAATTTGTCAGGGTACAGTGTGAAGGGGCATAAAGCATGTCCGATATGTGAATCAGACACACACTTCCATCAACTAAAGCACGGAAAGAAAACGGTCTACCTCGGTCATAGGAGGTTTCTTCATCGGTTCCACCCGTATCGTAGATTAAGAAAGTGTTTTAACGGCTTACGGAGCATGGAAACAGCACCAAAGGCATTAACCGGAGAGGAAGTTTATAGTCGGGTGGAACATATCAATGTCATATTGGGTAAGCGGCAAAGGAGTGCGAGGTGAGAAGAACATATGGAAGAAGAGATCAATTTTCTTTGACCTTCCATATTGGCGGAGTCTTGATGTGAGACACGTCTTGATGTGATGCATGTCGAGAAAAACGTTTGTGATAGCCTTGTCGATGACGCTTTTGCATGTACCGGGGAAGACTAAGGATGGAATTAGTGCGAGACTGGACCTCGTTGATATGGGAATAAGAGAACGGTTACATCCACAAATAAGAGAAAATGGTAAGAGGGCATACATGGGGCCAGCAGCGCATACACTATCAAAAGCGGAGAAAAAAAGTTTGTGTGGGTGTTTAAATGACATTAAGGTTCCCCAGGGGTATTCTTCTAATGTGAGCAGGTTTGTGTCAATGAACGATTTGAAGTTAGTGGGAATGAAGTCCCATGATTATCATGTGTTAATGCAACAACTATTACCAGTAGCTATTAGAGGCATTATGAAAGATGAAGTGCGAACCACTATAACAAAATTGTGTATGTTCTTTAATGTTATCTGTAACAAAGTCATTGACATTGAAAAGTTGGATGAATTGGAAAATGAGGGTTATATTATTTTGTCCCAACTAGAGATGCATTTTCCTCCCGCATTTTTTGATATAATGGTGCATTTGATAGTGCATTTGGTAAGGAGGTAAGGCTCTGCGGTCCAGTTTACCTAAGGTGGATGTACCCTTTCGAGCGATATATGAAGATCTTAAAAGGGTATTCTAAAAATCCTAATCGACCGGAAGCCTCAATAGTTGAAAGATATGTAATTGAAGAGGCTATGGACTTTTGCAAAGATTATCTATCAGGGGCCACGGTACAATCTCAGCATGACGAGGAGATAAGCAAGGGAACTAGAGGACTCAAAATGAAGAATATGCCTCGTGAAGAGTTGTTGCGGGCACATTTGTATATCTTGAATAATATGGAAGAAGTCCAACCTTACATAGATGAACACAGACAGAGTTTGAAGAATATGAATTCAAGGAAGAGTGACATGCAGATTGCGAATGAGCAAAACAAGACATTCATAAAGTGGTTCGAGGAGAAGGTGTCGCACGAGACCGGTGTGTCTGATACAATCGAGTGGTTCGCTTGGGGGCCTTCTTTTCAAGTCATTACTTGGAGCGGTTATGATATAAACGGGTATTCTTTCTACACCAAAGAACAAGATGGCAGAAGTTCTATGCAAAATAGTGGGGTGATGGTTGAAGCTGAATCTATGCACTTTTCGAGTTCGAAAGACAAAAACCCTGTATTAGCATCAATGGCCTATTATGGAGTTATTGAAGAAATATGGGAGATGACATACAATAAGTTCAAAGTTTCTTTATTCAAATGTAAGTGGGTTAGCAATAATGCTGTTGTAATAGATCCAAAATTTGGATTTGTCTCAGTTGATCTTCAAAGAGTTGGTCATAGAGATGAGCCATTCATTCTAGCAAGCCAGGCGAAACAAGTGTTCTATGTCATAGACCCTGCAAATAAAAAGATGTCCATTGTAATCCAAAGTAAGAAAAAAAAGTATGGTGAAGAATTTTTCAACCTTGACGATATACCACCGTTCACAACAAATCGTCCTACAACAACTGAAGTAGAATTGGTAGATGATGAAGAATATGCTGTAAGAAATGATCATTGTGAAGGAATATGGGAAACCATTTAAAGTAAGACCTTAAGTTATGAAATAGTATTGTGTGATTTTGTTTTCATTTTACCTGTCTGTTTATTTCATTCATTTAATTACAACTTAATAACCTATATATCTAACATTTATTTGTCTTAACAGGAACATGGACAACTCTGATGGGTCACACAGCGATGAAGACGAACCCGTTGTGAAAAGGGTTAGAGGCAGTACAAAGATGGGAGCTTTGGTTGCACGTCATGATAAACAACGGGAGAAGCTACATGTGGATTTCGATGCTAATAAGAATCCAATTGGTGATCAGGAAGACAAGTTCACTAGCTATGTTGGCTATTTAGCTCGAAGCAAAGTTCGCATTGTGTATGCAACTTGGAGGTCGGTTCCACAAAAAACGAAGGAGTTGATTTGGCGACAACTTTTGGTAAATAACTTTTGATATATTTGCATTTATATCTTTAGTCATATTGCTTGAAATGTAATTATCTTATGATTTACCTTGTAGCAAACATATGATGTTCCGAGACAACAAGGCCATGTACAAGCATTTATTGGGGGAAGTTCGTCTTCGATGGAAAGATTTCAAGAACAAGCTCTCCCAAAAGTATATTCGAGGGCCACGCAAGAATGAGGATCCCTGTGTTACATATACGTACATTTCTCCGGAAGATTGGAGGTCGTTTGTGGCGTCACGACAAGAGCCTCATTTTATTGTAAAATTTCTTTCAAATCTTATTATGTTTTAATTCAATACACTTGACATCATTGACTTAGTTTTCTTTGATTTCGTTTCACAGGAAGTAAGTGAAGCAAATAAAGCAAAGCAAGCAGCAAATAAGTACCAGCATTACATGTCTCGAGCTGGTTATAAAAAGCTTGAACGAAGGATGATGGCAGACGAGTTGGAGAAAAGAAAGGAAACTGCCAAATCAGACCCTAGCATAGTTGTTCAGGCCCCAGATCCTCCTCCGCGTTACGAAAAATGGAAAGCTGCGAGGCTTAAGGGCGACAAATACATCAATCCTATTGTTGCTGAGGTTGCTGCAAGGATCGTAAGTAGTTAAAATTGAAGTATGTATTTTTCAAATTGTTTTACATTACAAGTATTTAATTTTCATTGGATTAAAATTGTATGATACAGGATTCACTTGAAGGGCAGAGCAGCCAAGGTTCCTTTACACCAAGTCACCAGATGGACATCCTATCAACAGCAATTGGGAAACCAGATAACCCTGGTTGTCTTCGAGGGGAGCCAAGAGGAGTTAGTGTCAGAAAATATTTTGGACGCACTCCACATTGTTGTTCAAATCCTACTCCGGAGCTTATGGCCAAAATTCGAGCGGAACTCTTTGGAGATATCATGAAACATGTACATGGTCAAGTGGCATCTATGATGCAATCGTCGAAGGAATGTACAACCAAGGATTCCCCGGCCGTCCTCAGCACGAAAGACAGTTATGACCCTCCGGAGGTACCACAATGCGAACCTTCTCTCCCTCCACAGGGTGGAGAACCTTGCAAGCTATATGTGGATGTCCCACAACTTCGGCTTGTTGCTGATGGTATTGTTCACTCACAATTCACCACCCACCATAATAAACAAATTTCAAAAAATCAACGTAGGGTGACTGTGACGTGTGTTCAAGAGGGGGAAGGAGAAATAGCCATCCCGATCCCTGATGACGAGGTTCCCAAACTAGGCAAGGCGATAGGATTGTTCATCCTTTGGCCGAAGAAACTTATTAACTGCGCGCCGGCACCTCCAATGGTAGGAAATACTAACTATTACTTGAATTTTAGACTATTGCTATCATTATTGTTGTGCTTATATGTTTGAGAGAAAATCTTATGTGTATGACATCCTTTTGCTATGACTTTGGGATTTTTGTTGTCAAACCGAATTTGCTTAAATTGTTGTATCTTGACATAAACTTGAACTATACAGCTGATTGCTACATTTTCTTTGCAACCTACTCATAATCTGTATTTTATGTTTTACTAGGATGAACAACATGCGACACAATTTCCTGTCTTGGCACGATTGCAACAGGTGTACAATGACATTAAAGAAGTCCCAATGCAAATGCCTAAGGGAATTCTCGGCTCAAGAGTGCCATCATATCCTTTTACAATTGACAACACAGATCTTTCGCAGTTTATTGATTTAGAGGAGCTAGATGTATGTTGGCTTAAACTTGGAGTCCTGTAAGTAATTTTTTTGCCTTTCAATTAATCATGTGATTTTTTATCGTTTTATATATTCAGCAATTCATTTATCTTTTTAATTCCATCATAGTTTCTTCCACAATCTATGTGAACAAATCGGAAAAAATGAGTCATATGGATTGTTATGTCCATCGAACACATCAAGGAGCCATAGTACCTTGGAATTAAGGACATTTTATGTGGGTGAGACATTGGCAGAGTCAAAATTGCCTTGTTATCTAGCACCGATTCATGAAGGGTACGTATTTTAGTTTTGTCTATTTAAAATGTTTAAGAATAAATTGCCTTCTTATCTTAACTTAATCTTATTTTGTGTGTGTGTTGTTTTAGTTATCATTATACTTTGTGTGTTGTTTGTCCACCCATTAACTCCGTCTATTGGTTCGATTCCATGGGTGGGAGGCCACACAAAGAAATAAAAACCATGTTCAGCAAGTAAGTAAACTTTTTGCACAATCATTGATATTCTTGAATTAAATGAATTGTTATAATGTCTAATCATTTTCATTTTAATGATAGCGCACTGAAGGCATATAGAATGATTTCTGGGATTAAAGTAGGTCCAAGTAGAGAACCGACGTGGGTTTATCCGATAGTAAGTAGTTTGTTTCAATTCAAGTTATTTGATTGACAGTGGAATTCGATATGCCTTTATTCATTAAAAAGAATTCAATTAACTATTTGCTTTTGATTTATAGTGCCCTCAACAACCAGGGAGTTGGGAGTGCGGATACTACGTTATGCTCTACATGTACTCCATCATTCAGAGCGGACGTACTTTAGATTTTGAAGACGTACTTGCTCCTTCATTCTCAAATGATAATTTTTTTGAAGTTGTACTTTAGTTGTGTAATTAATTCATTCACTTGATTTATTTAACTTATACCTTATTTTCCATTTTACAGATTTTTGGTACAAAGGATGCCTACTCGGAGGAAGAAATCGATTTGGTTCGAAACCTGTTGGCTGGACATCTTCTTGAATACATAGATGATTGAAGTTAGTCTATATATTGCATAATTAGTAGGAGGTAGCTAGACAACTTTTGATGCTTTGTGGTGATTGTTGTACATAGAAGAAGTAGTACTAGTTACCACTTGAATTAGTTAGAGCAAATTGGTTAAGATGAATTGAAGTTAGCTACTTACACTTTGTTGTTACTACTTTGCTACATCTATGTCCAATTCATCATGAACTGTGTCTTGGAATATTTGTTATATATACATGCATGTATTCTGTTTTTGTCTTACACTTTGTTGCCAAAACTATAAGGTTAGCTGAGCTAACCTTTTTAGCTCATAGGTGTGGTGATTGTACAGCCTGCTGATATATGTAAGAAGGTTTTTGTACGAAGCAAAATATTAAAAAAAAAAACACACACATAAGGCGTCTAACTAAATGAATTAGACGCCTTATGTGACACTTACGGCGTCTAATTATATATAATTAGACGCTGTAAATGTAACATAAGGCGTCTAATTTTAAAACTTAGACGCCTTATGTGATCCTTACGGCGTCTAATTCTAGATAATTAGACGCCGTAAGTATAGTCATAAATGTCATTTCTGCCATACTTAAGGCGTCCAAAAATATAAATAGGACGCCTTAAGTATAGACTTACGGCGTCTAATATTAAGTTTAGACGCCGTAAGTATTCCCTACTACGCCCCCCAAATAGACGTCCTTAAGAAAAAGGACGTTAAATGTGCCCAAAATAGGACGCCGTAGCCCTATTTTGTAGTAGTGTGTACAGTGATCATCCACTCTCCAGGATATCTGCCTTATAGATATTCCAGCGAAGCCATTCGATCCAAGATCAACACACCAGCCTACTGCGCTGGACATTTGTGTTCTATACTGGAACACACTTTAAAAAAAAAAGTCAGTAACATTGAATTTCTTTTTATTTTCTACGAATTCCGTGGCTAATCTAGTGTTTTTTGTCACTACTAATTTTGGTCACTACTACTTTTCCACCGGTTAGATCAGGATCTTAATATGAGAGAGAATTGATAAATGTAGATGAGATTTTGATCTAACGGTGAAAAAGTGGTTACTAAAATTGGAAGTGACAATATCCTATCCCTTATATGTATGTATGTATGTATGTATAAAAAAAAGTAGTCAAGATACATTAATTCTGGTTGAAGAGTAATCTTAAAAGTTAATTTGGGCAAACAATTTTTTATTATTTTAATAATATAGACTATTCTAAATTATTTTTAATTCTTATAAAATAGTTAGAAAGGCCAATACACGAGTCCACATTATATGAACATATCTTATGTGCTCATACCTCTATCGAGGTATGAACATATATTTTTTTTTTATTTTTTTTATATATTGTATTTATTTAGATTTAAATTATATGATGTTTTCTCATATGCTTTTTGCACCCAAAAGTATCTCAAATTAATTAGTTTCCAGTTCTACATTCGAAATATTTATACGTAACACCAAAGTATCATGGAAACTAATTAATTTGAGATACTGAGTGAAAAAACCATGTCAGAAAGCAGCATATAATTTAAATCTAAATAAATACAATATATATATATATATATATATATATAATTTGAAAAAAAAAATATGCTTATACCTCTAGTAAAGATATGAGCACATAAGAAACATATAAGATATGTGCATATAATGTCAACTCGCCAATACACCAAATGGTAGGTGAATCTTTGATTAAAAAAAGTGGTAGGTGAATGGATCAGCGTTTAAGCATGGTGGAAACAACTGTGGCGGAGTCATTCATTCGTGACGATGCTAACATGCGTGCACACACATACAACTCTGGTATTATTTATAAGTCATTTTTAACTAAAAGATCTGGTCTTATTTATAAGTACAATTTCATGGTAGTAAATGAGATTGTGAAAATTTTGCCTATATTAATTGTACCAATGAAAATAGAGAGAGGAGCTGAAAAATATTCATTCATAAATCACTACAAAAAACATCAGATTAGCCACGGAATTACCGACGGAAAAAATTCCGTCAGTAAATTTCCGTCACAAAAAACACCGTTACAAAATTTGCCAACGGTGTTTTTTCCGACGGAAAATTTCCGTCGGTAAATTTTTTTTACCCACGGGATTCCGTAAGTAATTTCCGACGGAATTTTTTCCGTCGATAATTTCGTGGCTAATCTTATGTTTTTTTGTAGTGAATAAGGGCAAATTTGAAAAATGTACCACATAATCATTGAGTTAACTACATTTTCTTGGTATGTGTGATTTAGTTAAAAATGACTTATAAATAAAACTAGAGTGGTACCAAAACAAAAACACACACACACACATAGATATATATGTATGCACATATATGTATCAATACACACACACACACATATGATTCTTCTTTTAAAATCCTTCATCTATGCTCAGTACAAAAAAAAAAGACGTTTTGTAACGGTCAAAACTACGTATTTATTTGACAAAAAAAAACTGTGTACTTGTAGCGGTTTTGAATGCTACTAACGATATGCGTAGCGGTCAAAGAAAATGCAACAAAAAGCATCGTGGCAAGTTTTGTAGCGGTTACTTAAAACCGCTATTCAAGTATTATAACCGATACTAATATTGTAGTCGTTACGGGTCATCGTTGCATGATGACATCCAGATGATATAGTGTTAACATTTTGTAGCGGTTCATAAACCGCTACAAGATGAAATTGGAATTATTTGTAGCAGTTTAGTAACTGCTACTAACTTCGTTCATGAATTTTTACAACTAGGCGGGAAAAGTTTGAGTGGCCGCAAAAAAAAAAAAAAAAAATTGGCAGCAGAAATTTGTAGTGGCTTCAAAACCGCTACAATTTTGGATGAAATTTTAACAATGACGCGTAAAAAAGTTTGAATTAAAATTGTATCGGTTTTAAAACCGCTACAAATTTTTGCCATCAATTTTTAAAAATAAAAAAATTTGGCCAAAAGTTTTTACAAATGTTACAAAGAAAATTATGTTTTTTTTATTAAAAAAATCCAGTAATTGCAGTGCTTTTTTTAATTACTTTGTCATTTTAGTGTTATTAGTTAATTGTTAATTTATATGATAAATTTTAATATTTTAAAAAATAATATTCTTATATGATATTTGATTATGGATATTATATATGTATAATACTTAGAATGTGTAGATAATATAAACTAATTATGTTGTCCACTAGATAATGTTTGATTATTAAATTAATGTTGATGATAATTAAAGGAATGTTGAGGAAATATTATTCTGGAAATAAAAAATAGTTAGTACCACTGGTCCTATTTATAAGTTCTTTTTTAACAAATAGTGTAGATAATACAGCTTGTAACATTGTATTTTGTAACAGTTATTTAAACTGAAACTACTATCATTAACCGCTACAAAACATCAGTTTTTTTGTGGTGTTGGAAAAAATATGGGGAGAATGATGTGGGCAGTAGTGCTAGTCTGCCGAATTTGGAAAGGTGTTAATCACCTATATTCGGCACAAGTACATTTGAGGTTGATCGTCTTCACAGTATGACCTATGCAATTAAAGCAAAATTCAGTGAATACCCAAAAAAGTTTGAGAGGATGAAGAACAATGTAGAGAAGCCTTTGTATGAGAATTGTACTAATTTCAGTTTTTTTTTACAGTATTGAACTTGTACAACTGGAAAGCAAAATATGGGATGCGTGACTCAGAGTTCATAGAATTGCTTGCGATTTTAAGTAGAATGCTACACTGGGAAACGATATGCCAACCAAGGCTTATTATGCAAAACTAGTGTTACCACCACTGGTTTGAGTTATGAAAAGATACATGCTTCCCCAACAATTGTCTTCAGTTTAGAAAAGAATATGAATCGTTAACTGAGCGTTCTCTGTGTTCTACATCACGCTACCAAGCGAACGGGAAGAGTCCAAAGAACGCATTATGGTATTTTCCAATTATACCTAGATTTAGACGCTTGTATAGCAATGCAATTGATACAAAAAACTTCAGGTGGCATGTGGATGAAAGGATTCAAGATAGCATGCTTCAGAATACTACAAACTCTTCGGAATGGAGTAAGTTTAACTTTGAGTATCCCAAATTTGCTGAAAGAAAAAAAATCCTCCACCTAGCATTGATTACTGATGGGATGACCCCATTTGGGATGCAGAGCAATGACGATAGTACATGGTCAGTTATATTATTTTATATATAACCTTCCTCCATGACTCTCGATGAAAAAGAAGTACATATGTTGTCAATTCTAATCTTAGAGCCAAGGCAACCAAGGAATGACATAGGTGTATACCTTATGCCACTAATTGAAGGCTTGAAGAAGTTGTGGGACAAAGGGGAGGCTATAGATGATGCTCACCAGAAAAGAAACATTCAATATGAAGGCTATTCTATTTGGCACAAACAATGACTTTCCTGGAAATGGTAATTTGTCAGGGTATAGCATTAAAGGCCAACTTGGATGCCCGATTTGTAAAGAGGGTACACAGTCGATCAGGTTGAAGCATAGTATGAAGAATTCCTATATGGCACATCGCAAATGGTTGCAAAAGGGTCATTTGTATCTTCGTATGAGAAAATACTTCAATGGAGAATCAAATGAAAGGATGGCACCTGAACCTTTGACTAGTGGTGAGGAGTTTTTTTTTTAAAAAAATGAAACATATAGACTTTAAATTTGGGAAGCCATTTAGGTAACATGTTGGGATAAGCGGATGAAAGAAAAGGTCTATTTTCTTTGATATGCCATATTGGAATTCCCTAAATGTTAGACATTTTCTTGATGTCATGCATATTGAGAAAAATGTGTGAGAGTCGTTTTTGAACGCTACTCCATATTTCTGGGAAGATGAAGACTAGCATAAATGCAAGACTAGACATGGTTGAGATGGGAAAAAGGGAGGAATTAGCAGTGGAAGAGTGGGGATCTCTTACATTCCTTCACTCAGCGGCTTTCACACTATCTAAACAAGAAAAAAAAATTGTGAGTTTCCTGCTTCCGTGAAAGTTCCAGAGGGTCACCTGTCAAACATTGGCAACCTTGCGTCAATGAACGACTTGATGAAGCTAAAGGGTTTGAAATCACACAATCTCCATGTGTTGATGGAGAACTTTATTCCGGTAGCAATACAAGGTATTTTTACGAAATAAGGTGCAAGCAACGATTATGAAGCTCTATTTCTCGTTCAAGTCACTGTGCAGTAGGGTGATTGTCCATAAGAAATTTCTAAGGCCACAAACCCGAATCATGACTACTTTGTGTGAGCTAAAGATGTTTTTCCCTTCATCTTTCTTTGATATAATGGTGCACCTAACTATTCACTTGGTTAGAGAGGTAAAACTGTGCGACCCAATTTATATAAGATGGATGTACCCAGTTAAGCGCAAGATGAAGCACCTGAAAGGGTATGTGAAAAACAAAAGCCGGCCATGGGGTTGTTGTTAGCACTGGCTGACACCTAAGAAGGGGGCGAATTAGGTGTATGATAAAAACTTAGGAACTTAGAATATATTTTTGCATCTTAGTAAAAGTAGTTCGTATGAAAAATTGAGTTATAAATTGATAGTAAGTCATTCAAACATATATGCTGGAAATATAGGAGTTTAAGGAAGAGAATATGCAAATTGTGATTTATCCTGGTTCGGCTCAATCCACGATGACCTACATCCAGTCCCCAGGCTCCTCCTGAGATTTTCAATTGCACTATTTTAATATGGGCACAAGAGAAGTCTCTATAATCCCACAAGTTTAGCTGGACATTTATGCATCCTTTCACAAATCTCTTGCGAGATACTCCCCCTTACACACCATAAGGATACAACCTTTATGATCAAGGATTACAATCAATCTTCTCTCTCAGAAGTGTATAAGTGAATACTAAAGTATATTACAGATTATCTCACTTTTTACGGTAAGCTATATAAACCTTGAGAAAACTAAGAGCATATCAGGTAGGAAGAGTGTTTGCATTGCGACGGTGAAGTTGTAAGCTATCATCATTGGCTTCATCGATACATTCCTTGCTTAGGTCTGTCTTGAATGAGTCTCTATTTATAGTCGATGGAGGTCATATGACCGTTGCGCATATTCTTCCGTTGTGTCTCATGCAACATGACCGTTGAAGCATCTGTCCATTCTCTTTATTTTGTCTGCCATTTAACTTTGTTAAATGACGGTTGTGTGTTCAAACTTTTCTTTAGAGAGATGAAGGTTTCCGTTAGAGACATATTGGAGTTGTTAGTAGAATTAGAGATTGAGTCGTTTTCGCTTCGCTGCCGCTTATCTGAAGATGACATGCCTTTGGTTTGATCAGGGATAAGAAAGGTTAGGTTCCTTTGTCTTTCACCAAAATGAGTTGCTTAGAATATGATCATTTGAACTGCTCTGACTGATTTTCCGTATGAGTGCTCTATTTCTGCTATATCATTAAATGCTTTTGATACAAATCTTGCTTTTTGAAGATTTTCATGTAATCCTTTTTTTAATCATCTGAAACTCACTAATAAACATTATTAAAAGCATTGAGAATAATTGTGAGTAATAATCAGAGGTCACTAGATGATACTTAGTGATTTTGAATTTTATAAAGACAATTAAGAATTTCTGAAGCAGCCAAGATTCAAGTTTGTTTATCTCAACTCGAGTTTTGATATTTTGTTCTCAAGACAAAGACTATTACAAAAAGAGTTATGTTCGCAAATAAATTTTCAAACATGGACACTTGAGTTTTGGAATTCCAACTCTAACATGGAACTTGAGTTGTCATATTTATAACTCGAGTTTTGACATTTGGTAGAACAATGCTTAGAGATAAATTTTAGTGAAAACATGAAAGTCTACCAGAACTCAAGTTTCATTTAATCAAACCCGAGTTGTAAACTTGAGTTTCATAAAATGAAACTTCAAGTCAGCCAAAGAACTTTCTCGAGTATTCTGAAGATCAGAGAGGGGTTGAAGTATTACCTTAGCACTCGAGTTTTATTTAGAGAACTCGAGTGTTACCTTTGTTTGATCCAGAATGAATAAGAGTGTTGTTCTTCAAACGTTGGAGAAAACTTCCTTTACTGGCAACCATGTTTACTTGATTGAAGATCAATTTCCAGAATCCATTGACTTCTAAAACGCAAGAACATTGGCAGCACAAAGGTTAAATTTCAATAAGCATCACGGCTTTGATATAGCTTCAAATGTAGCAAATCACCTATCCCAAGAAAGCTCTCTAAGTCTTCTTTCAGATGCAAATAGAATTAGCTCCAAATTCATTGTGTGCCAGGTGTTTCGATCAGATTACTGAATGTTGTTTAGGACTAGCATTTTTGCAATGTTTTGATCTGACTATGAACTTCAAAAAATCATATCTCTTTTATTTGATCTTTATTTTCCGTAATCTTGATGTTTTGGAAAATTTATTTGAGTATAGTTTCATATGCCACCAATTTTAGCTCATTTGGATGTGTAGTTTGTGAGATACACCCAAATTACCGAAGTTGTGTCTGCTATGTGGCATGATTTCATGTAGCAACTTCTGAAATTCATAGTTCTTTCATCTGAATTTCTTTGGACATGATTTTGGTTTCCAAATGACCCATTGAGAGTCTAGTTTCATATGAAATTGGTTTCACCTCAGTCAAATTTGTTGTTTGAGAGATATCATTGAACTACTGAAGCTCACTTAAGTAGAACACTGAACAGAGGCGAATAGAGGAGCTAAAACTTGAGTTTCCAGTGGCACACTCAAGTTTTCGAATTTTGAACTCGAGTTTGATGAAAAATGCACAAGAAAATCATTGTGGCTTAGGAGCAAATTACTGTAGCAAATTAGTATTCATCGTGAAGCTTGGTTTTGCTTATTTTAACTCTGACTTGAGACATTCCAACTTCCATTTGATCGTAGAGATTTCTAGTATCACATCAAAGAACTTGAATGTTGATATCTTCATTATATCTGGCAAGTTCTTCTTTCTTTAATCTCTTATCTCGATCATTCTTCATAATTCAACTTAGACCAATCTACCGTAGGTATAGTAGTTAGTCAATGTAGGAGATAAATATATTATGTATAGTAATTAGTCAATGTAGGAGATAAATATATTATGTAAAATTTTTGCTTTCGATATTTAGCATCTATATTTGACATCATTAAAACTAATCATAGCCAATAGTTGCATTGTTGAATGAAACATTTGTGAAGAGGCAGCTGAATTCTGTACCGATTACTTGAAAGATGCATGTGATATTGGCCTTTCGGTGTCTCGACATGAAGGAAGGACATATAGATAAGGGTTGATAGGAAAGAAAGTTATCACTATCTCAAAACAACACTAGGATCAAGCACACGTATACGTACTTCACAACTCTGAAGAGATTGACAAGTATGTAGGTATTTATATGGATAAGCTTAGGAGGGAAAACCCCGACATAGTACAGAGTTGGTATGCTAGGAAACATAATAAATAATCCACAAAACGGTTGAAGCAACACGTGGATGACAAGTACATTGTTGATCATAATTCAATTCTAGAGAATGTAATGTTCTTGGCACATGGTTCGAACGACATGTGCTTTCTTTCTCAAGTTATGTCATCAATGGATACAGTTTCTACATCAAAAGCAAGATGCCTGAAGCAAAATGCAAAATAGTGGGATAACTATTATTGTTCAATGCTAACACCATGCATGTATCAAGTGCAAAAGTTAAGAATATTATCTATGCCAATATGTCATACTTTGGCATAGTTGAGCACATTTGGGAATTGGATTTCATGTTTCAGTTTTTAGGTGCAAGTGGGTTGACAATAATAATACTTTGAAAATGGATGAGTTAAGGTTGATACAATTAAATTTCAACAAGCAAGGGTATAAAGAAGAGCCTTTATTTGGGTGTTTAATATATATATATTGTTTCTGTAGGGAATTTTGTAGAGGGATTGTCGAAAGTGAGCCCCAAAATTCTAAAAGCAAAATTGTAACACATAGTTAATGGTTATTTGCTAATAGCCATCATATATTTTAAATATATGACGTTTTTTTATGGTTACGTATAACCATCAAATAAAGGCATTACTTTGGCAATAAATACTTCACCTTTCATCATTTAACCATTAAGTATTGTACCAAATATATAGCTATTGTTTATGAAAAACCATTAAATATATATTGCTATATTTAATAGTCATAGTCTTACAGCCATTAAATATAATTCTCTCTACATGACGATCGTGTTTGAAAAACCATAAAATATAGTGACAAATTTTAATGGTTAAAAACCATTATATATAAATATTTGACGCTCGTATATTTTATGGTTGAAAACTAGTAAATATCCACAAAAAACCCATTTTATATAGACAAAATTGTAGTAGTGTATGCTCTATTTCTGGCTCCTTTTCTTTTAAAAATAAAAAAAGAAAAAAAAAGAAAAAAATATAGACAATTCAAAGCATACCAATATGGCAACATGCAGTTCGAGATGGTCTTCTCACTACATAGTTCGTCTCTGTGTGTGCTCACAGATTTAATGAATTAACCGTTTTATGTACTTAAAAATCACTTGAAGCTTACTTCTTTGGTCTTATTTGTAGGGCTACAAGAGAAGATTTATTTTAGTTCTATTTATAAACCATATCATTATATTTTCTTATATGAATGTATAATTATACCCTCCATGTATTATTATGTTAACTTTGGTTATATGGGATATATTGTATATGAAATAGGAGCAAAAATTGTTAAACTTAAAAAAAAAAATTAAAATGTTTTTTTGTGATATGTATGAAAGAGGTTAGAAGTAACTTATAAGTAGAATTGTACAAGTACTTTCTCTTATCTTTATTATAAGGCACTAACTAATAATTCTCACAAACCAATAAAAACAATTAAAGTCAATAAAATTGTCCTAAAATTTAAGTAATTTTTAATATTACCCCTACTAATTGAACTAAACTCTAATATCATATTAATTATTACTCTCAGACCCACTACTGTTAGTTCTCTATGTGTCTTGATGATGTCTAACAATTGTAATGATTGTTGTTTTTAAGTCAAAACAATTAAGTTTAATATGACTCAAGTTACAATACTTTAACTCCAGTCAAATCATCTCTGAGTTCTTTTTGAAAATAATTTCTAAACTTAACAACTCAAGTTATCAAACATAACTCAAGTCAGAAGATTAAGAAAATCAATTTTCGAAAAGGACATGACTCGAGTCATCACTTAATAACTCGAGTCATGGACTGTACTTCAGTTTTCAAAAGACTCATCGCTATATCAGCTTTTTATGCATCTGATATAACTCAAGTTAATTGGTCTATAACTCGAGTCATGAGTAAGTCAGAGAGCTTCAACTGATAAGAAATGCTGATATGACTCGAGTCATCCTATTTTCACTGTACTCTCTGTATGAAATATTGCCAATCGAACTCAAGTAATTGAGGATAACTCGAGTCATATGTTTTACAATTCCTCTCTATTTGAAAATGGCCAAACTACAACTCGAGTTAACCTGGTGCAACTCGAGTTATACTAAATGAAGATTTCTCTTTGTCTTTAAACATTTGAAGTATGACTAGAGTCATCTTTGTGCAACTCAAGTTAAGCTTATCAGTATTTGATTTCATCGTCTTCGTAATCTGAAATTCTTTGATTAAACCTTGGGTACTTCATATTATTGATTCTTATTATTCATAACCAAGTTTACTCAGTTTGCTTATGAGTTTCAGACATGATTAACAAGTTTTTAAACTTCAAATCTTCATAAAGCAAAAGTTGAAGATGGAATATCACCTAGAGGGGGGGTGGATAGGTGATTATAAAATTATTTCGCTAATTGCTCAAGAACACTTAGACAGAGAAGGAGAGAAGAACAATGAACACAAGAGATTATACTGGTTCAGTCCAACTCTTGACCTACGTCCAGTCCCCAGAAACACTCTCGGATTTCACTATCTCAAAACTTGATTACATACTCTATAACTCTCGAGTAATCCTCTCACTAGGACTTACTCCTCTTTACAACTTGTAACCAAATAACCACAGACACAATTACACACTCTGTACTCGAGATGATCCTTTCACTGGGATTCACCCCCCTTACAAGTTGTAATTGTACACCCACACTTAAGGTTCTACAACCTTAAGATTTAACAACTAAGATAATCAATCAAGTGTTTATACTCCTCACTGAGTAGATAAATGATAAACACTGAAGTACAGAATATTCAAAGATATTAATGAAACTAACGAAACAATTAATTGTAATAATATAGAATTGAATGCACATCGTTTTTGGTAGGTGGTGAATTCAATGCTTCTGGTATTTATAGAAGTTGTAATTAATGACCGTTGGTGAAGCTTGAAGATTAGCCGTTGAGACTCTTGAATATAGCCGTTAGAAAGATAAAGCATCGTTGGTCACTTTCGCCGTTAATGATTTTGATCTTCGCAAACATTCTTCATTCCTTTTGTTTTGCCCGTTGAGAAATAACATTTAATGCTTGATTGGAATGTCGATAAATACTTTGGAGTGATCAGAGGAATGGTTTCTGTGAATATGGCTTGTTTAGGAAATACATTAACTGCTCTCCGACACAAATTGCTTTATTGCAATTTGTTGTTAATCCAAGATATAATTATTGGAAACTCATTAGCAAATAGGTTAAAAGCATTTAGGAATAGTAATGAGTGAAGATATGAAATTATGAAATCACAAGCATTGATTTTCAGTTTACGCAGACAGTGATTTTCAAATATGATAAAGTTAACTTCAAGTTAAAAACAATGTTAACTTGAAATAAGAAGTTAACTTGATATATGACCAGAAAGTTAACTTGATGTATGGAGAAAGTTAAACCCGATAAGTGTAAAAGGAATGATACACTCAGTTGTTGACTGGAGGCAATAAGTGATTTAACTTCAAGTTATACTTTAAAAATAAAGTTAACTTGATATTGGCCAAAGTCAAAAGCAATAAGTGTTTAAAGACAAAGTTAACTTGATAAGTTCAAAGACAAAGTTAACTTGATATTGGCCAAAGTCAAAAGCGATAACTCCAAGTCTTTGTGTTTAAAGACAAAGTTAACTTGAAATAAAAAGTTAATTTGATAAGTTCAAAGACAAAGTTAACTTGATATTGGCTTGATAAGTAAAAACGATAACTTCAAGTGACAAAGTTAACTTGATATAACTTTAAGTTCAAAGACAAAGTTAACTTGAAATAAGAAGTTAACTTGATATTGGCTTGCAAGTCAAAAACGATAACTTGAGCTTTAAACAAAAGTTGCCTTGAGTTATTTAATATCTAACTTGGAGTTAAAAACGATATGCTCTTTATACATAGTTCAGAAAGACACATTACCTTGAGTCAATCATTTTTTAACTTCAAGTTAAAAAGATAGATTTGCGAAAGAGAATATTTAAATTTTAAGCGCAGTTAACTTGAGGTAGGGCAAAATTGACTTCAAGTTAAGATTCTAATCAAAGCTTTATTAAAAAGTATTGACTCAATATTCCTTTACAAAAACATCAAGTTACTATAAGATAGAAAATTCACAATGAATTTACTTTGAGATTTATTATAATTGTTATCATCATAACAAGGGAACTAACAAAAGTGTGTCAGACGCATTAATGCTTAACCAGAGACGAAGCACGAAAGTGAAAAATAGACTTCTGAGCAATGATAAAGCATTCCGGCCATTCCCAGTCAACATTCTAACTGATTCTCAACGGACAAATCGAATGAAGAATGTCAACGGAGAATAACGGCAACATCGGACAATACGAAGAGAGAGAGCATCGTTCAATCTCAACGGATATATTTATTATACTCAACGACTCATTAATCTCTCCTCAACGGTCATTAAATGCCATCAACTATAAATAGCAGAAGCATTCAATTCATCAACCACCGAAACTCTGCGCATTCAATTAGCAATTTGAGCATTTAGTGTTTCTACTCTTACAAACAATATCTTCGGATATTTTGTACTTCAATGATTATCATTATCCACTCTTAGAGAGAGTATCATTTATTGTAAGAATCTCAAGTCGTAGGACTTGGAGATTGGGTTATTTGATTACAACTTGTAAAAGGGAGTAAGTTTTAGTGAGAGAATTACTCCAAGAGTTACAGAGTGTGTAAGCATTTGAGTTAGTGAAATCCCAGAGAGTCTGGGGACTGGACGTAGGTCGAGGATTTAGATCGAACCAGTATAAATCTCTTGTGTTCAATCTCTCCCTATCCTACTCTATTTCGTTGATTGTGAACCGAGGATTTTTGTGACGAAAATTTTATATCCCCAATTCACCACTTCTTGGTGATATTCCGTCTTTCAACTATCCTTATTAATTAGGGGCACATATGAAAAAAAAAAGCTCCTTGGAAACAAGCAAGTGCCTTATAAAAAGGACCAAATACACTTATTAGTTTATACCTTATAATAAGGATCAAAGGGAGTATATAAGGAGTGAATAATAAAAAGACATCCTAATAAAAAACAAAATAAAATTAGTTTTCCTTATCTGGAAACGAAATGCACTCAATTATGTTGTTTATATATAACCTCCCTCTATGGCTCTCGATGAAATGGAAGTACAAATGTTGTCAATTCTAATCTCAGGGCTAAGGAAACCAGTGAATGACATAGATGTATATCTTGTGCCACTAATTGAAGGTTTGAAAAAGTTATTGGACAAAGGGGAAGCTGAATATGATGCTCATCAGAAAAGAAATATTCATTATGAAGGCCATTCTATTCGGCACAATCAATGACTTTCTTGCAAATGGTAATTTGTCAGGGTATAGGCCAACTTGGATGCTCGATTTGTGAAGAGGGTACACAATCGATCAGGTTGAAGCATAGTATGAAGAATTCCTATATGACACATCTCTGTATTGCCATATGAGAAAATACTTCAATAAGGAATTGGATGAAAGGATGGCACCTGAACCGTTGACTGGTGATGAGGAGGTTTTTTTTAAGAATGAAACATACAGACTTTAAATTTGGGAAGCCATTTAGGAAACATGTTAGGACAAGCGGGTGAAAGAAAAGGTCTATTTTCTTTGATTTGTCATATTGGGAGTTCTCTGAATGTTAGACATTTTCTTGATGTCATGTATATTGAGAAAAATGTGTGTGAGAGTCTTTTTTGAACATTATCCATATTTCTAGGAATATGAAGAATAGTATAAATGCAAGACTAGACATGGTTAAGATGGGAATAAGGGAGGAATTGACAGTGGAGGAGTGAGGATCTCTTACATTCCTTCACCCAGTGGCTTTTACACGATCTAAACAAGAAAAAAAATTGTGAGTTTCTTGCTTCCACTCGTCAAACATTAGCAACCTTGTGTCAATGAAGGACTTGATGAAGCTGAAGGGTTTGAAATCACATGATTTCCATGTGTTGATGGAGAACTTTATTTTGGTAACAATATATACAAGGAATTTTAAGTAATAAGGTGTAAACTATGATCATGAAGCTCTATTTCTTCTTCAATTCACTGTGCAGTAGAGTGGTTGTCCCCAAGAAATTGCCGTGGCTACAAACCCGAATCATTACTACTTTGTGTGAGTTAAAGATGTTTTTCCCTCCATCTTTCATTGACATAATGGTGCACCTAACTATTCACTTGGTTAGAGAGGCAAAATTGTGTGGCGCAATTTTTATAACATGGATGTACTCAGTCAAGCAAAAGATGAAGGACTTGAAAGGGTATGTGAAAAACGGGAGTCGGCCAGGGGGTTGCATTGTTGAACGATACATTTGTGAAGAGACAATTGAATTCTGTACCGTTTACTTGAAAGATGCATGTCATATTGGCTTTTCGGTGTCTTGGCATGAAGGAAGGACATATGGATAAGGGTTGATGGGAAAGAAAGTTATCGCTGTCGCAAACAAACACTAAGATCAGGCACACCTATATGTACTTCACAACTTGACGAGTATGTAGGTATTCATATAGATGAGCTTAGGAGGGAAAACCCTAACATAGTATAGAGTTGGTATACCAAGGAACATAATAAACAATTCACAACATGATTGAAGCAGCACGTGGATGACAAGTACATTGTTGATCATAATTCATTTTTGGAGAATGTAATGTTCTTGGCACCTGGTTTGAACTGACATGTGCTTTCTTTCTTATGTTATGTCATCAATGGATACACCTTCTACATTAAATAGCAGGATACCCAAAGAAAAATGCAAAATAGTGGGGGTAATTGTTATTGCGCAATGCTAACAACATGCATGTATCAAGTGCAAAAGTTAAGAATCCTATCTATACCAATATGTCATACTTTGACATGGTTGATCACATTTGGGAGTTGGATTACATAGGATTTCATGTTTTAGTTTTCAGGTGCAAGTGGGTTGACAATAATAATACTTTGAAAATAGATGAGCTAGGGGTAATAAAATTGAATTTGAACAAAAATGGTATAAACAAGAGCCTTTATGTGGGTGTTTTGTATGTGTGTGTGTGTAGTTTCTGTAGGTAATTTTGTAGAGGGTTGGTTGAAAGTGAGCCCCAAAATTCTAAAAACAAATTTGTAACACATACTTAATGGTTATTTTCTAATAGCCGTCATATATTTTAAATATATAACGTTTTTGTTTTTTGTTTTTTGTTTACATATAACCATCAAATGAAGCCATTCATTTGGCAACAAATACTTCACTTTTCATCATTTAACCATTAAGTATTGTATCATATATAGAACTTTTGTTTCTTAAAAACCATTAAATATATATTGCTATATTTAACAATCATAGTCTTACAACCATTAAATATAAGGGTAAAGAAGCAATTTTACACATGAAGTTTGTCCCAGGGAGCGCCTAGCACCACGAAGTTTTTTCTGGAGCAAAAATACACACGAAGTTACGTTTTGGGAGCAAAAGTACCACGGGCGGTTAGTTGACTGTCAACTTGGATGGAACGTTGGCGTGACGCTGATTTGGACTGACACGCTGACGTGGAATAAAAAAATTCAAAAAATTAGAAAAAATTTGGAAAAAATTCTAATAATTCGGAAAAAATTCAAATAATTAGAAACAAAAAATTAGAAAAACAACTCAAAAAATTAGGAAACAATTCAAATAATTAAAAAAAATTAAATAATTAGAAAAACAAATCAAAAAATTAGGAAAAAATTAAAATACCCCCGCTAGTGGGCTCCACCACCGGCCACCCTACCGACGGCCAGCAGCGGCGGTCGATTGCCGGGGGCCGCCACCCGGAGGCGGTCGGATAACAATTAAAAAATTGTTAAATTTTGTGATAGAATTAATAAAGTTTAAACTTTTTCTTATCCAGTTCTTAGTCAGACTTCAAGAATCATAATAGATTTATCTCTGTAGGGAGAATTGACAAGAAGATTATCTTAATTAATTATTATTTTTCTTCAATGAACAGCTTACCCTAGTGCATCTTTAACAACTGCACCGGCTTTGTGTATATACAACTCCTCCTCCACGGTTGGTTATCCAACCGCAAAGTGGCGCCCCTCAAGAACCGATCAGCCTTTACCCGCCCACCGGTAGGGGGCGGTGGTGGGGCCTATTGGCGGGGGTATTTTAATTTTTTTTCCTAATTATTTTAATTTTTTCCTAAGTTTTTGAAAAAAATTAGTTATTTGAAGTTTTTCCTAATTTTTATCTAATTATTTGATTTTTTTTCGAATTATTAGAATTTTTTAATTTCTTGAATTTTTTTCTAATTTTTTCAATTTTTTATTCCACGTCTTCGTGTTAGTCCAAATCGCTACATCGTTTACATCCAAGTTGACGGTCAACTAACCGCCCGTGGAACTTTTGCTCCCAAAATGTAACTTTCGTGTGTATTTTTGCTCAAAAAAAAACTTCATGGTGCTGGGCGCTCCCTAGGGCAAACTTCATGTATAAAATTGCTCTGTTACCCTAAATATAATTCTCTCTACATAATGGTCGTGTTTGAAAAACCATAAAATATAGTGACAACCAGATGCAAATCATGAATTTTTAGCCTAGGGTGTTGGATCCTTTGGACAACCAGATGCAAATCTTTATTATAGGGAGAGAGCACAGACACCAGAGAAATGCTACACCTATGTAATAATCTTCTCACGGAAAGCAATGCAAACCAGAATTTAAGTTATCAAATTTTCCAAATTGACAAGATTGGGGAGCAATCTTGGACCCCTTGCAGATGTCATCCGTATTGATGTTGATGGCTCAGTTCATCATCAACACCAAGCGGCTTGTGGGGGAGTGTTAAGAAATGATCAAGGTGAATGGTTGATGGGCTTCTACAAATCCCTTGGCCTTCATACAGTTATCGAAGCTGAAATTTATGCTATCATTATTGGGCTAAAAATAGGGCAGCAGATGGGTTTACAAAAAATTCTTCTCTACTCTGACTCCCTAGATGCTATCACTATCCCCATGAGAGACTGCCCCACAAATCATATCATTATATTTTCTTATATGAATGTATAATTATACCCTCCATGTATTATTATGTTAACTTTGGTTATATGGGATATATTGTATATGAAATAGGAGCAAAAATTTGTTAAACTTTAAAAAAAAAATTAAAATGTTTCTTTGTGATATGTATGAAAGATGTTAGGAGTAACTTATAAGTAGAATTGTACAAATACTCCCTCTTATCTTTATTATAAGGTACTAACTAATAATTCTTACAAACCAATAAAAACAGTTAAATTCAATAAAGCTGTCCTAAAATTTAAGTAATTTCTAATATTACCCCAACTAATTGAACTAAACTCTAATATCATATTAATTATTACTCTCAGACCCACTACACTTATTAGTTTATGCCTTATAATAAGGATCAGAGGGAGTATATAAGGAGTAAATAATAAAAGGACATCCTAATAAAAAAAAAATAAACTTAGTTTTCCTTATCTGGAAACGAAATGCATTCAATTATCTATGTTAGCTCCCTGTTGATGTTTTGATGATGAATAAGTTTGAAAATAAGTGTATGAACAAGGAAGATAAAGAAAATGCTCTTGACTTTGTTAAAATCATGTTTTATCAGTAATATCACTTTGCTGTCACATTGGCTCGAGCCAATGTTGCAGACTCGAGCCAAATCTTTATGTATTTATCGCCAGAATGATGCATTGACTTGAGCCTGCCAATTGACCGCCTCGAGTCTGGGTCTAGACTCGAGCCAGCATCTTCAGAGTCTCAAGCCTAAAGCTTAAAACTCACACAATGCTTTTCTGGAATTTTAAAATGGCTGACTCAAGCCTACTTCACTGGCTCGAGTCTAGAAGCTAACTCAAGCTACATAATTTACCTCGAGTCTACGATCTTCATTGCTGCTGGTTAAATCCTATGATTGACTCGAGCCTGGAAGAATGGTGCCTCGAGTCTATGACCAGACTCCAGTCAAGATATTGTGTGCCTCGAGTCAAATATGCTTTTCAAATATTCCTTCTGTCTTTCCCGCTTCTTTGACTCGAGCTTATGAGACTATTGCCTCGAGCCTGGCCTGTCTCTGTTTTAGCAAATGCTCATCTAAAATTCTAAACTCTCTGATTATGATTATTATGATTATGCTTTTATCATATCATCTTGTATTGATATTCTTAACTTGTTTTAATAAGTTTGTTAGTGAGTTTCAATTGATTAGAACTCAGATTATCTCAAGATTTTGAATAAAGCAGTTGTGTCAGAACGCATTAAATGCGGTTGCCTATTCGAGATTTTATCCAACAAACAAACCCCTGGGCATTTGAAAGACGTTTTTGGGCAAGATAGCTTCATTCCTTTTGCTCGTCCTCAACGGTCATAATTGTAGGAACAAAAGGAATCAACGAATATTACAGCTAGGATGTCTGAATTATAGACAGAGCTTTCGCGTTTCAATTCCAACGGACATATTGAAGAAAACCCAACAACTACTTTCAAGCTTCATCAACGGTCATTAAATGCAACATTTATAAATTCCTGAAGCCTTGAATTTTCAACTACCGAAACGCTGCACATTCAATTTGAATTTACTAAAATCTGCTGTTTAAATTGTTTTCATTAATATCCTCGGATATTCTGTTGTACTTCAGTGTTTATCAATATTTACTCAGTGAGGAGTTCTCAAACACAATTTAATTCTTTAGTTGTCAAAATCTTAAGGTTGTGGAACCTTAAGTGTGGGTGTATCAATTACAACTTGTAAGGGGGAGTGAGTCCAAGAGTGAAAGGATCATCCTTCGTTTACAGAGTGTGTAATTATATTTGGAAGATTAGTGGAAATCCCAAGATGTGCTTGGGGACTGGATGTAGGTCGAAGTATTAGACCGAACCAGTATAAATTGCTCTGTGTCCATTTACTCTTCTCACACCTTAACTTACTTACGTTTCTCTTCAGTTTGCGAAAAGTTTTTTAGATCACCTATTCACCCCCCCCTCTAGGTGATATTCCAATCTTCAATCTAGTCCCCCGTAATTATGGTACTCTGCCTATATCTCATGCACTTTTTATATCTCCATGTCCATAAAATATTTGGGAGTATGGGACCACCAATATTTCTTCGGCTTTTGCCATTTATGCTATCTCTCTCTCTCTCATACACACACTTGTCTGAAATTATGTTCCACCACCACCTATCCTAGAGCAAATATATTTAATGACATATAATTGAGTGAAGGAGAAACAGATCATATCAACGAAAATAAGTATGTAAAGAATGTCTTTATATGCATATAAGAAAAATAAAATATTTCACTAACTGATGAAATGCAAAGAGGAAAAATAAAATAATGTGAAATGTCAAGTATTTTTAGATAACAATTAATAATAAAAAGAAAATCGCATTTTTAATCCTTTGATTTCATACTATGTTTCATTTTAGTTCCTTAAATATGTAAAGTGGTTTTTTCTCATTCCTCTAACCCTGATAATGTTAGGAAAAATGATGACATTAAAACTTTAAATATTGGCAAAATATTTTCAAATGCTGATATATTATATTTAATTCTAAAAAAAATAGTGATTAATACAAATCATCATTAGGGATTACTGACGATGTTAGGGTTAGGAGACTGAAAATATAATTGATAAAATTATAGGAACAAATTGAAACCTTATATAAAATTAGATATTAAACTATTACCTTACAAAAAATTGATAAATTGGTTGTTGTTATCATGTGATGATATAGTTAATGGGATATAATAGACATGTTATATCTTGTTTATTGTGTAATGGAAAAAGAAACTTTTTTTTGGTTAATTGTCAAAGGGTCCGATTACTCTCTGTAATTCTTTCCACGAAAATTTGAAGTATCAAATTTTAACTAGATATTACATTTATGTTTTGTGTAGGATTTGATGTAAATCACACTATTTATATATGTTTATAACTTGGTACGTGTGTATTCTATAAATGTGTGTGTTGATCCTTTTACCTTTTCAACATCAGAATAATATGAGTAATTGCTCGTTTACAAAGTTTACTACTTTTGTACGTTTACCATGATAAAGTTGACTACTTTCATATCCTTCAAAAAAATTCAGATAATTGTGTTAAAGTCAACAGTTTAATGGGAAAATCACACTTAATTCTAAATACATTTGTTATATAAAATTGACGTGGGTCACTAGTAATCAAAGCTAACATCCTTAACATTTCAAGAAAAAAGAAAACAAAATGTTTAATTTCTAAATGCCTTATAGTATATTGTTGATGTAATATCTTGAATTTTGGGCCGAGGAATTTGAGGATAAGCCTATATTAGGCAGATGACTAAGCCTATTCAGAAAATGTAATATTAAGTTTTGGAAATATTATTTGCTTAAGTTGGAAATTACTTTTTGATTTTGGTTAACAAGTAAATTTTTACGGATTTTATATTTACATTGGGATTATTTAAAGATGTGATATGGATATCCTAAGAATACCATTATTTTTGAAGTAACAGTAAAGGAAAAGGGGCAAATGATTTTATTAAATTTTAAGTTAAATAATTAAATTAAGGGTTAAGGTGTAGATTGGCCAACAAAGTATTACACTAGGAGTATCTGGCACAAAAATGTATTGAAGGTACCTTAAATACCAACCAATATTTAAAAATGAAAAAAAATTTACCAATCAACTATTAAAAATGAAAATTATCACAATGACGTTAAAATCAGTCAATCGCCGTTTGGTTACTTGTATATAAGAGAAGCCTGAAGATGGCTGAGGGGCTTCCAAGGAGGACGGTCTCGATATTTCGCGACTTTGATTGTTTAATTTGGTCAAGGAAACGCCATTTTGACGCAGAATTGTTGTATAAGCTTTCGGAGTGTTGTGTTCAGGATTACGTCTGTGTTCTTCAGCTTCGCCCCCTTTTTGGGACAGGTTTTGTTTCCAAATTTCAACCATTGTTGGATCGAACTTCGATCGTAGGTGTGACCTGTTGATATAGTTACTAGGTCCATCATTAGCTCAAGCGAAATTGGGCATCGAAAATCCTCAGGGTTTAAGCCACTAATCATCTTCTTTGTACTACACCTTCCTTTTGAATCATCTGTGGGGCTGCTAGGATTATGAGTTTCAAATATCACTCCCCTACAATAACTCAAGAATCCGATTAAACCACTTAAAAGAGGAGCCTCACGCTCTTTGCATTCAGAGAACTGAAAATCCATCTTTTATGTAAGAGAAGCCCGAAGATTGCTGACATGGCATGCTAGAATATTATGACAGCTGCAATTTGGCGTGATTCCAAGCTTAATCCTTTCTCAATGACAAACAGAGTTTGCCTGATTTTAACGTCATTGTGATAGTTTCCATTTTTAATAGTTGATTGGTAAAAAAAAAAATCATTTTTAATTGTTGGTTGGTATTTAAGGTACCTTCAATACATTTTTGTGCCAGATGCTCCTAGCGTAATACTTCATTGGCCAATCTGCACCTTAACCCTTAAATTAATTTGATAAGAGAGCATGTGATTAGAGGAGATTAAAGACAATTTTGGACTCTCTTTCTTATGATTGATTTCGTCTAGCATGAGACAATGAGGGGAATGGAGAATCAATATTATGTGTACATGTGTAAGTTAGAGAATAAGAGATGAAGTTTTATGTATGGCTAGGGATATTCCAAGTAGACCAAGACATGTTAATACATGAAATGAAAGATTGTAAAGAGAACACATATGCATTATTTCTAATGGAAAATTGAAGATTAGAATTGTTGTTCAATGAGCCATTATTTTTGGCTCTACGTGGAAGCATGGAAAAAGGAAGTAGATTCAATAAAAAAGAAAAAACATAGGGTTAAAAGAGCAATTATAGGGTTAAAAGAGCAATTAAAGAACCATAGAATGCCACTTCATGTGGTAGGTAAAATATGTAATGTGGAAGTGGCCAACAATACAAGTAAAAAGAAGAGGTAACTAGATGACATGTGGTAGGTAGCAATTGTGGAAGGAGAAGAGGCCAACAAAGCAAAGGTAAAGGAAGTGAAATTGATGATTTTATCCTCCTATTGACCATAGATTTCGAAACACAAGAAGGGAGACATGCAAGCCAAGATTTTACCCCATGTTTAAGGTAAATTGGAAGTCCCTAAAGAGGCCATATTTTGGCCAAATATAATAAGGAAAAAGGGAGAATGTGAGACCATGTAAAAAGGAGGCTTAAGGCAAGGGTAGAATAGGTAATCGACTTGAAGGTCATTTGAGTCATTAGCCAAGAATTATAAAATACCATCTTACCCTTTTGCCTTATGTAATTTCGTCCAAGAGCTCTAGGGAAGAGGAACACCAAAAAATTTAGTGACAAGGGAAGGAAGAAGGAAGAGAAGTCTAAGAAACCTATGGTAAGGCATATGTTGGATTAAGTTTCCACTTCTCTTCTTCAAAGTTCATCTTCAACTTTCAAGAATTTCATAAGGGAAACTTGAAGGTGGAATATCACCTAGAGGGGGGGTGAATAGGTGGTAAAAAAAAAAACCTCTTGCAATGTGATGGATGAGTGATGAAAGTAATAAAGGCGTAAACAGAAATGGCACAGAGGAGTTATACTGGTTCGGTCCAACTCTTTAACCTACGTCCAGTACCCAGACACTCTAGGATTTTTCACTATCTTACAAATACAATTACACACTCTGTAAAACTCAGGATGATCCTTTCTCTCTAGGACTCACTCCCCCTTACAAGTTGTAATCGTACACCCACACTCAAGATACCACTATCTTGAGATTTGAACGAATGTAATACAAATTATAGAACTCTCTCCCTCAGAGCAAATGAATAATTAACACTGAAGCCCAATAGTATTTGAATACATAAATAGAATAGAGATTGATCGCTTTTCAGGCTTTGTCTGTGTATGTGTTGATTGTGATGATGAATTCAATCATTCGAGTATTTGTAGTAGTTGTAGAAAGGCGACCATTGCAGAGATTTAATTTGTCCGTTCTAATGTTGGAATATGTCCGTTGAGAACTTTCAATCATTTGCGCCAATTTCGGCAGAATGGATCATCTTTAATTGATATCAGTGTGTTGTCTCTATTTTACGGAAATCCCGGTGATTGATAGCTCATCTGAAATTAAGCATTGATTGATCATCTGAAAAATACTCAGGAAGATCATTAGTATTATCACAAGTAATAACGAATGATTTATAGGAAGATATAAATAATTAACAAGTCTTTCGAATGATGTTGCAGATGATTAATATCCACTGATATACTATACTCGAGTACCCTTTCTTGTATACTTGAGTATTCTTGTAGAATCTCAAGGCAGAAGGTCGTTCTTCGCTAATACTCGCATGTCCCAAATGCTATACTCGAGTATCTTAGTGGTTCTGTAATGTCTGATGTTTTCATCTTGACCATACTCGAGTATTCAAATCCCAATACTCGAGTATCACTTGTTTTTCACTGAAAGAAGCACACTGGATGATATTCGTTAGCAGTCAATACTCGGGAACTCAAATATACCTACTCGGGTATCACACAGGCAGTGAGGAAATATTATATTGGAAACTTACCATACTCGAGTATCACTACTTCAATACTCAAGAATTACACATCCAGAGAGCAGTTACCATTCTGTGACTTACCATACTCGAGTATCACTTATATTCATACTCGGATATTGTCTGATATGAAGAGATCAGTGTTTGCGATGAAGACCAATACTCGAGTATTCCAGAACCCATACTCAAGTATATATCAGAAGCAGAAAATGACAGATTCCATATATGATGAATACTCGAGTAGCATTTAACTTGTACTCAAGTATTAAATTGAAATCATCATGCGATGGATGTCTGCTTGCTCAATACTCGAGTATTATCAATCTGTACTCAAGTATTAATCTGTAAAACACTTAAACATATATATTAGTTCTGTAATACTCGAGTATACATGAAAGTATTGATCAAAACTTGATTCAGAATCTTAAATGCTTTTCAAGCCTTGTTATCATCAAAACCTTGAGAACTAACAAAACTAATGCTCATGGTGTTTCCTAAGGGAGGCCGAAAGTTGGAAGGAAAGGAAGGAAGAACAAAGGACTTCACAAGTGCAAGTAAGTGTGTACATGACTTTATGCACTTGAATATATGGTCATTTTGAATTAATCTACTCTTATTTTGTAGATTTGAAGACTATGACTTGAAGATGAAGATGCCATACAAGGACTTGATATGTATATTTAAGAATAAATTAGGCCGCAATATTGTAGAGTAAGACCAAATCATACATAAAATCATACGGAATGTAACGATAAAATAAGTTCCCAATGTTGATGGTAGTTCCGGCTAGACCAAAGCACAAAGAAGCAATATGATTTTGGTTATTTTGATCTTCCCAAAGTGTTTAGAGTGAAAAATAGTGTGGCATTAATGTTGATTAATTATTTTTGGAAGCCTAATAAATTAATTAAGAAAGTTCCAAAAATTGTCCAGTGAAAATCCTGTTGAACTAGTAAGCTTGTGACGTAATTTTAGTTAAGTAAATGATGTCCAATTCGTATGAAATTTTACAGTCTTAAAGTAGACATCTCAAGCTTTAATATGATTGGCCAAAGATGAGATTTAAGATGAGATTCAAGGATAATTAATTTGTGCCCTTGCAAATAATAAGGGAATTTTAGCCATAATTGGGCCAAATTATAATTAATTCAAGTATTATTTGAATTAAGGAGAATTTGCATAAGTAATGAATATTATTTATAATTATAGGAAGTTTAAAAGAATTTGGAGAGTGATTGTAAGTGTAAGATTTGTCAGTCCCTGTTGCTACCTGTGAATTATACATCATATTGGACATATCTCCCAAGACAAAGTGGCAGATGTCAGCAAATGGCGGTGCCGGACTGGCTCAAGATTGTTTCGAGGATATTTGTAGAACATTTTATGTGATTATGTATTGAATTTATAACCAAGATTTGTAATATATATATTATCAATATACTACGCCCAAACCATTTTACCCACTGTACTGTACTATAATGCTCTGATGTATGATGTATGATGTATTGATGGAAGGATGTGACAATTGACTACAAAATCATCTTCTTCTTTTTTTTTGGTGCCGCTTGTGCCCATACTTATAAGGATATGTAATATACTTCTTTCATTCCTAACAAGAGTGTAAGATAAAATTACATATGTCAATAAAATAGTTTTAATTCATTTTATCTTAAAATTCTTTGCTATTAATAACGCAACTTCTATTTTCTTGGGAAAATTGCATCTGTATTACTCCAATGTAAATCATGGAGAATAAGACAATTTGCAAGAAACTACAAGGTCCGTCTCTTTGTCAGCTCACAGATTTAATGAATTAACTGTTTTATGTAGTCAAAAATGACTTGAAGCTTACCCATCTGGTCTTATTTGTAGAACTACACAAGAGATATCTTGATTTTATTTATTAATCAAGTCATTACATTTTTTTTATATGAATGTACAATTATACCTTTCATTTATAATTATGTTAAGTTTGGTTTTATAGGATATATTGTATATGAAATAAGAGTAAAGTTAGAAATTTGTTAAATTTTAAGGCACAGTTAATATGGTCTAAAATGTTTCTTTGTGATCTTATAAAAAAGTTGGAAGTACTCCCTCTAATTACCAACTAACAATTCTTACAAACCAATAACAACAATTAAAGTCATTAAATTTGTCCTAAATTATAAGTAATTTTCATTATTATCCTACTAATTCCATTAAACTTTAATATCATATTAATTATTACTTTCACTCACTACCCTAATTAATTATAAGCTTACTTGAAAAAAAAAATTATTTAATGCTCTTTGAAACAAATAAGTGCTTTATGAAAAAAAACTAAATATACTTATTAGTTGGTGCCTTATAATAAATATTAAAGAGAATAACTTATAAGTGGGACTGAATGGATACATAAGGGGAGTAAATAGCATTAAAATTAGCTTTCCTTATCTTGAAACGAAACGCATTCAATTGTCTGGTCTCCCGTGATAATGGTGTACTTGGCCCCAATATGAAAAACCTTTAAATATATATTGCTATATTTAACACTCATAGTCTTACCGCTATTAAATATAAGGGAGAATTTCAATAAAATACCTTTTGAAATTGCAAAACCCTCAGAAGTCTTTCGAATTTGTAAAAAGATTGAGAGGTACAAAGACCTATGAGGGATATGCAAATTCGGGTGAAATTACCCTTTTTTCCTTAGTTTTAAAAAAAAAACCCCCTCACCGGAGGGCCGCCAGCGGCTGGGCACTGGCCACCAGCGAGGGGGTGGGGTTTTTTTTTGGGTTTAGGGTTTTTTTTTTAAAACAAAATGTTTTCATTGAAAGTGAGGGGGTGGGATTCGAACCCCCAACACCCCACACATCCTTGGAGCCAAGTGGGCCACTTGGTTCCTTTGTTAAAAAAATGCATTAATAAATATATATATTCTTCTTAACATTTTTCCAATTATATTTTACCATTCCACAAACGCGAATTACCATTCCACAAACGAGAATTACCATTGTTTCTACAGGGTTCCTTTTTTTAATCTTTGATTTATGTTTTTTAAAACCAAAAAAAAATGTACTATTACCATTCCACAAACGAAAATTACCATTCCACAAACGCCAATTACCATTCCATAAACGAGAATTACCATTGTTTCTATCGGGTTCCCTTTTTTACTCTTTGATATATGTTTTTTAAAACCCAAAAAAAATTGCACTATTACCATTCCACAAACGGAAATTATCATTCCACAAACGCGAATTACCATTCTAGAAACGAGAATTACTATTGTTTCTACAGGGTTCCCTTTTTTACTCTTTGATGTATGTTTTTTAAAACCAAAACAGGAACCCTGTAGAAACAATGGTAATTCTCGTTTGTGGAATGGTTATTCTCATTTGTGGAATGGTAATTTTCGTTTGTAGAATGGTAATAGTGCATTTTTTTTAAATAAAAAAAATACATACATCAAAGAGTAAAAAAGGGAACCCTGTAAAAACAATGGTAATTCTCATTTGTGGAATGATAATTATCATTTGTGGAATGGTAATTTTCGTTTGTGGAATGGTAATAATGCATTTTTTTTTGTTTTAAAAAACATACATCAAAGAGTAAAAAAGAGAAGCCTGTAGAAACAATGGTAATTCTCGTTTGTGGAATGATAATTTACGTTTGTGGAATGGTAATTTTCATTTGTGGAATGAAAAAATGTTAAGAAGAATATATATATTTGTTAATGCATTTTTTTTAACAAAGGAACCAACTGGTGGGCCACTTGGCCCAAGGATGTGTGAGAGGTTGGGGGTTCGAATCCCACCCCCACACTTTCAATGAAAACATTTTTTTAAAAAAAAAAACCCCCCTAAACCCCACCCCCCTCGCCGGTGGCCGCCGGCTAGCGCCCGGCGCCCAGCCGGCGGCGGCCCTCTGGTGAGGGTTTTTTTATTTATTTAAAACTAAGGGCAAAAGGGTAATTTCACCCGAATTTGCATATTCCTCATATGTCATTTATGCCTCTCAGTCTTTTTACAAATTCGGAAGACTTCTGGGGGTTTTGCAAATTCAAAAAATATTTTATTGGAATTCTCCCTAAATATAATCCCCAATACATAAAGATCATGTTTGAAAAACCGTAAAATATATTGCCCAATTTCTAATGGTTAAAAAACATTATATAAAAATATTTGACGCTGGTCCCAAGAAAAAGCCATTATATATATAGAAATTTGTAGTAGTGGATGCTCTATTTCACGCTCTTTTGTTTTGTTTTGTTTTGTTCTTGAATTTAGACAATTTAACACCCGGAACGTGCACACCCATCAAAGCATTCCAACATGCATGTTCGAGATTGCCTTCTCACTACATCGTCCGTCTTTGTGTTAGCTCACAGATTTAATGCATCAACCATTTATGTAGTTAAAAAAGACTTGAAGCCTACTCCTCTGGTCTTGTTTGTAGGACTACAAGAGAATGTTTACTTTGATTATATTATAAATCATATCATTACATTTTTTTATATGAATGTACAATTATACCCTTCAAGTACTGTTCTGTTGTAGAACACAGATGTCTAGCCTCAATGGACTATTGGATTGTCTATATATGATCAAGGGTACTCTCCGGGATATATATATATATATATATGAACAGATACCAAAGAGAATAAGATTGTTCTAGGATATCTATGAGGAAGACATCGAAGAATTTCAGATGATCACCATGCAACACCAGTATGGCGCTTAGCCAAAAGGGGGTGAGGTTGTGCACAGTGAGACTAAATTGTAGAATAGATTAATAGAGAATATGCACCTGTGAGGTTAACCTCCTATTTATAGAGATTACCTCTAGGGCTTCGGTCCTTGGGCTTTGTGTGCCTCCAGGCCCGCATATCTGCTCCACTACCTGTACGTGTCTCTGCTCCATTACCTGTACTATCCGAGATTATAGCCTTGATTATAGGGTAATTAGCATTTTACCTGATTATGGAGGTATATATTCTGCCATAAAGTGTCCCTACTGGGCCGCATAACAACTGGGCCCAATATGCGAGTCCATAATAGTTGCCCCTAAGCTTGGTAGTTTAGGGCTCTAAGCTGCCAAGATTGATTGACCGCTTATCCCAAACTTTATGTCCAATTTGCTTAGCCTGCCTTTCGTGATTTTCATTCACTTGACCTTGGAGAATTGCCGAATTCCTGACTCATTTGCGGCTTGCCCTTAGACATGCATGCCGAGTTAATTACCTTTGAAAACTCTCTTGCTTTCATGTTAGCCGGGATTCCATTTGTACTCTTAACTCAAGTAGCCGAGTTTGCATATTCCAACTATGGGCTGCCCCCAATCTGGGATATCGTGTAAAAATAACGGCATACGAACGGACTCCGCTCGCCCATGCCTCCAATAGTTGTACGCTTACCAACCGTCATGGCGTGTAATCACCTTTTCTCACGTGATGGCTACTTTTGCCGCCCTTGATATTTGTGCACATTTAATGCTCATGTCATTTCATATCAATCATCATTACACTTTTCGGGAGGAAATCTGCTTTTCAGTGGAAATTGACTTAATTACCCCTGACTCTTTGCATTCAAAACGTCTATATATTCAAATTCTCCACCTCTTCTCAACACTTTTACACTCAACGCCTTCTTTGCCTTCTCAGAGAAAAATCTCTCTTCTCTTCCAAGCTCTCTGTTCGTGATACCCGATGTCTCATTTCTCAATGTTCATCAACTTTTTCCAAAATCAGGTATTCTCACTCTCTCCCTTTCTTCTTTCGCTTCCGCTTTGTTTCATCTTCTCTTACTCTTGTTTCTTCAATTGTGGTTCCTAGAAACCATATTTCTTGGTTTTCTGGGAAGATACTTAGGGTTTCACCAAACACTCAATCTCTAATATCATCCTTTCGTCCTCTCCTGGACTAAGTCCTCCCAAAAGTCTGAGCTTTCATTTTTCTCTCTAAAGTCTTCATGGATCCTCCGCCTCTAGATATGTATGGTAAACCAATTTCAGAAGAAGATAGGGAAATAATTAAAACACTTTCTTCGAGGAAAAAATTCTGGTTCTGGTTCATACCTCGTATTGAAGAAGAAAAGCAAGAGGTATTGCTTTGCAGACCTCGGGGTAGCGGGAGTAGAAAAAGAACCCAAATCCAACCGAGTATGACCCATAATTCAAAACTTATCATCCCAGGATCTTCTTTCCATCCGCCTTCAAGTCGGGGCCTAGGTCATACCGTCCCTACCCCGGCTTCTCAAATTTATACCCCAGATTTCAACCGAGCTAGGTCGGCATCTCATCCTGGAAACATGTTCGATCCCTACAATGAATGTTGTTATAAAAATATTGATCTCGTCAAAGAAGGTCGTGAGAGAGAAGCTGCGTCGGTTTTGGCCGCCTGCTGGAATAAATGTTACACCCATACCGGCCTAGCCCTTTCGGGTAGCGGATTAGAGGAATTCCTTATATTAGTTACATTTCCTTCATTATTAGGTCCATTTAACATGTATCAGAGTGAGCGCAACAGAGCATTTAACCGGTTTGGACAATCTATTGTACTTATGAGCAAAAAAAAAAGACAATCTATTGTACTAGTAAAAATAAAATAAACCGAAAGTAAAAGTCCCCGAAGGGTTAAGGGTACAATTATCTAAGATAAAATACCAATATATATGTACAGTTATCCCAAAATAAATACAAAGTATAATAGGGAATTCCCCATTCTTCAATTAGCAATGATATACTCTACCTCTCCAAAAAGGTTCTTGATCTTCTGGCACGTTTCCCTGCATCTACAGAACTGTCTGGAGTTCGATAATGGCCCCCAGAGTAACCATCAATACTCATGCACTAAATGTGTAATGCATATGCATGCAACCATATAAATATGTAAACACATATAAATATTCCAAATACCACAATATGCAAACGGAAGCACACACAATAATACGTCTTCGCACCATCGGGCCGCCTTACCAAGACAAGCCCCGGAATTACCAAAATCACATGCCCGTCTCCGTTGAGTCGCCACATAGGCAGACCCCGGAGGGCACCCTTAACGCTAGGGACACAATCACAAACATGTTCTGTATACATATTTGGCAAAATAATACAAAAAACACACATATGGCAAGCAACACATACATCAAAACACATAAAAGTGTCTGAGTAAAGTGGTTATTACCTGGTGGGGAATATATTGTCTTTAGTATTCTAATGTGCCCGACCATTTTTCCAGATATACCCTTGCCCTATATAACACCAAAACACCTTATTTTTAGTATTTTCAAAAATACCCTTGCATTTTTTAGTTAAAACCGAGCCCTTTGTAATTTTCCAGAAATATTCAGTGTTTTTACTCCAAATTCAAGGATTTTTAATAAATTCCATAAAAATTATTTTCACATGAAAATAGCGCCATTTGAACCATTAAAATGTATAGTTTACAGGAAAAATATACCCATACCCTAAAAGTACACTTAGTTTGGCGTGTTGCTTATTTGTCAAGCCTTGGCCAGATTTCGTCCTATTGCAACCAGAGCCAACTTTGACAATTTTTAATTCCTAGTAGAAAACTCCAAACAACAAAAACTTATACCCCAAGTTGAAGCCCTGGATGTCTAATTTCTTCATGAAAAATTTCAGATTAAATCGACTCCATTTACTATTTGTAGAACTTAGTTGAAGGTCTTCTGCCAGAAATTTCCAGAATCACCAAATAAGCTTGATCTTAGTGTTTTTCGGTGATTTTGAGTTCAGAAACTTAATATTCAACTTAACCCCATAAAAATCACACTTTGAACCCATTGAGACCATCAAGAACACCAAAATCAGATTGCAACACCATGCCCCAACCCCTTGAACGAAAATCACAAGTTCAAGTTTAAAGGTTCGAGTTTTCGATGTTTACCTGAATCAGAAGTTCGGTTGATGATCTTAGGAGCTTGGGACTTGATCTTGGCTATGGAGGCTCAGCTGAACACTCTCTCATTCTTCTGAAAATTTCTTTCTCCCTTGGTCTAGGAGAGAGAATACATGTGTATTTTATAATAGTAAAAGTAACTGATCAGTCCTGAAAAACTATGGCAAAACTCTGTCCAGTAATTAATGAAATTCATCTGACTTTTTGACTTTTTCTCCAAGAAATTCCAGAGGCTTCCCTGGTATGCCATGTGGCGCATCCCTGGCCATTTAAATCAGATTTTACTTTTTAAATGGAGAAAATTACCTATTTTGGCCCAGAATTTATGTATATTACTAGTTTTGGCCCGGAACTTCTTTATAATTCTTTTCTTTTTCCCCAAGTTTTCTAGACTATTCCTAGGGCTAGGTGGCACCTCCTGGACCCCACAAATCATATTTCATGATTTTATTTTATTTTTCCCAATTTATTTGATTTATTCCCTTTTTCCAGCAAGTGGGACCCGCAGCTTGACTTTTGTACTGATTTTTCTCTTTCTTTTTCCTCCAGCTTATTTTTAATCTATGGGAGCTAGGTGGCGCCACATTGGGCCCACCAAATCTGCCCTCTTACTTTTCCCCTGACTTTTCACTTTATCCAGTCCAATCCCTTTCTACCGGTCCATGTGGGTCCCGCTGGTCAACATGGTGTTTCCCTTTGTACTTTTCTTCAACTTTTTCAGATAATCTCCCCTAAATGGACATTGATATGTGGAGCCTTCTTGACTTCCCAAGGTGGCCCCACACTTGTCCCATTCAGTCCAAAGGAAACCCCTAACTGGTTCCTATCGGTCCCTTTTCTAGCAGTCAATCGCCTGTGGGACCCGCATTTTATGTTTGGGCCTGAGTACAAATAAAATCATCTGATTTTTCCTTCTCTCTCCTGGGTGGACGAAATTCAATGCTTAAGGGGTAAGGAATTGACTTTTCTACCCCTGTAATCATTACTTACTTTTTGCTTTTTAACCTCGCAGTGACACGTGTC
The DNA here is from genome assembly GCA_019022615.1 of Acacia melanoxylon. Lineage (NCBI taxonomy): Eukaryota > Viridiplantae > Streptophyta > Magnoliopsida > Fabales > Fabaceae > Acacia > Acacia melanoxylon. Next base: position 603,868 of record JAFJYJ010000037.1, read on the forward strand.
TTCTAGTAGTGATTACACTGACTCCTTATCTTCAAAAACGCAGAGCATCCTTGACTTCCCTGAAAATGCTGTATACTTACTTATACTGGCATATTTTCACTCAACTAATTGTTCTATACCTTAGGACATAGTTAGGTGGCACCTTTTCCAACCAAATTTATACCGTATGGGTCATCTGTGTCCCTTTTTCCACTAACACTTTAATTCCACGATTTATACTCATTAGGTCTACTGACCCGTATAGCTGAATTACTTAGTCCCTAAAAGGCTTCCTATCTCTCAACATTCTTGCGACTCTTCCCGAACCGGGCTTAGTCGTCCGCCTATTTAGGCTTGTCCTCAATTCTCGGGGTCCAAAATTCAGTATATTACAATAAATATACTTCGCAAGCTCTCTCAGCCTCTATTAATTTGGATCATTTCGGCCTGGCGCCTTTCAATTTTCCGCACAGTAGCTCTTTTGACCGAGGTATATTTTCTCTGACTTTTACCCTTTTTTATTATAGGTATAGATGAGTTAATCTTCAAGACAAATTGAGTTATCTATGATGGGGGAGTCAGATCCTACCAGTCCTTCCCAAGTTTCAAAATACCCCTTCCAAAACTTCTAAATCTCCGGCATCATGGGTTTCTAATGCCGTATTACATATCAAAAACTTGATGACTGCAGAAGAACTCACTGGGCTGGGTTTCCATCATAGAGAATACTACGTCGTTCGCCTGCCCATTCATTCTGAGTCAGTAGCCGACTGCCGGGAAAAAAATGATGACCCCCATTTCTTTTTCTTTTACCGGATTTCATATCTCGACTCGGTATTCGCTTTCTGTTTACCGAGTTCCAAATCCACCTTTTAAATCATTTACACATGGCTCCTCCCAACTTCATCCCAATAGCTCGGCTTTTGCCAAAGCTTTTGAAAATTTCTGCAAAATTAATAAGTTATCTTGCACCCTTCTAGTTTTCTTTTTTTATTCCATCCATAACGCTCACATCGGTAAAGATGCCAATGACAATGCCCCTTCTAAGAAAGGTTGGACTTCACTTCATAGTGTCCGCGATCGCCAACTTTTCAAGCCTTTTACTTACTCATGGAAAAACTTCAAATTTGCCTTCTTCAACGTGGTTACCGAGCCCGGGCAACTGCCTTGGTTTCTTCAAGCCCTTAAGTTTGAGGAAATAGAGGAGAAATTTCCCCTATATTGGACTTATGGTCATCATAAACTCTCTGCTTTCGACTTCGACTTTCCTGCTAATAACCTTTCTGATGTTGAAAACCAATCAATATTCTTTCTAGAGCATCAAATCATAGAACACGGCCCATTGAACTCGGCATATTATATTCCAAAATCCCAGGCCAAGAAACGACCTGTGGTGAGTACGGATATCCCTTTTTCCTATGTCGCATTACATGCCTTTTGGTCTTTGTGAAATGAATAACTAACCATTTCCTTTGTCTTTTGCAGATCCGAAAATGGCACATAGGCCCTCTTTTGCTGATGCCTTGGCCAACACCAGCCTTATAAAACCTGGGGCCAACAAGAAAAGGACTGTGCCAAAATCTGGGGTCGCTGGTTCTAGTAAGGGTGGCCAAGTGAATCCGACTAAGAAATCAAAGGCCGGCCCATCAAGCTCATCACAAAAATCCAAAGAGCCAGTCAAACCTTCAATGCCTGTTGCAAAGACGACTAATCTCGTCCCCAACATTCCTATCGCGTCTCCAAGTCTTCCTCCTCTGCCACCAAACCTGGAGTTCCCCCGTGGGGTTGTCTGGAATCATGATGTTCCTACTAAGCTCAGTTACGCTATTTGCCTTCCGGAGTGCTTCTTTTTTAGCCGACGAAATATGGCACTGCCGAGCTGTAGAAAATCACAGACTTAGAGCGATACGCCTTGCAGTTTACCGGCTTGGCCCAAACTTTGGTCACCTTGAACACACGGTATGCTTCACAGGCGGCCGAGTTACAAAGGACCAAATTGGAGGCAGAAGAGCAAAAAATTTACTTAACAAAAATGATGAAGGTTGTTAAGTCCAATGCTCAGGGACGGGTAGAAGCTACTGAGGCAACAAGGGACAAGATGAAAAAGGAGATGGAGACGGTCAAAGAAAACTTGAACAAAGCACTCTTGAATCTGCGTCAACTCCAAGAAGCTCAAGCCCGAGATAAGTCCACTATAAAACTGCTTCAGCAAAAGCAAGAAGGAGTCCAGGCTGAGCTAAATGGTTGCCGAGATGCTTTAGAGGCAGCCAACACCACAATTGAGCTCAAGGACGCGGTGATTAAGGAATCTTTTGAGAATGCCTTAGCTCAAATTCACCTTTTGAATCCCGACGTCAATTTCAACACCACCGGCATAAACTGCATGTCTTTTGTTAATGGAGACAAGATAGATCCGATCTTTCCCTCTCCCGACATTCCTTCCGAAAGCCAATTTGAGGGGAACCAAGGTGAAGACGGAGGTGAAGAAGCTCAAACTGGCGCCAAAGCTCCACGTCCTGAGGGCCGAGATTCTGGCGCTATTTCAATTTCTTTTCTTGGGGTGATAAAGCCCCTTTTTTTCTTTTTGTAATCTTTTTCCCAGGCTAATAACCTGGTTTTCATTCCTGTAATTCTCACTCACACCTCATTATGTAAACAATTTAGAATGAATGAAACACTTACTTTTTGCGCATTAAAAGCGTGCTTCTTGTTTGTCAAAACCGAATATCTTTCCGAGTTAGACTTTCTCATCGCATTCATTGCACTTGGTGAACTCGAACTCAATTTCAAAGTTCTTTTGTAGAGAATTCGACTAATCTGTCGCATTTCATTTCGGCATGTCCAAACAAAATTTAATCAGAGGTAAAGGCAATCAATCACATGTTTAAGTTCAGTTTTCTTTAACTAAAACTTTAAACATTTCGACCTAATCAAAGTCAGAATGATGGTTCACTTCACTACCCCTGAATAAAAATTTGGATGTAATACGGTCCTGAAAGCCTTTCGCTGCAGCTTCTTTCAGTTGAAGACGGGTTTATTTACCCTGAATTCGTTTATTAGATAGACTTGGCAACAATGTCGTCTCAAGGTGATCCCAATAAAGGAATTTTAAATAGACTTGGCGGCATAGCCGTCACACATGATTCCAATAAGGAATTTTAAATAGACTTAAACACATAGTCGTCGCACGGTGATTCTAATAAAGGAATTTTAAGTAGACTTGGTGGCATAGTTGTCACACAGTGATTCCAATAAAGGAATTTTACATAAACTTGGCCAGAGTCAAAAAACATATTGCAAAGAATATTCGTCTGGTGCCACCCATGAATTATACGTTCCAGTATGGTTGACCAGAATTTAATTTGGAGTAAAAGCAAACTGCCACATGTTCAAATTTAGTGTCGTAACCAAACTCTAAGCATTTTGACTTGATCAGGGTCATCATGACGGTTCGCTTCATTACCCCGGACAAAGGTTTTGATGCATCACGGCCACAAGGGCCTTTTAGTTTTACCATGCTCCAATTGAAACACGTTTTAACCAAGGTTATTAAAACCGGACTGGTCACTGAACCAGTCAGGGTATTGGGTCAAGGGTCAGTTGGTCAGACTGGAGCTAAACCAGGGTCAAACCGGTGAGAAAGTGAAAATTCTATATTAAGAATATGAAAGTATAAAGAAAATAATTTCCTTTAATAAAAATATCTTATTAAGTAACAAAAATAATTTTATATATATATATATATATATATATATTACACTAACTAATACGCCCACTCCCTTTTATTCTCTTCAAATTTTATTTATTTATATGTCATTAAAGTGAATTAGACAGACGGGAAAACGTGCCAAACTTTTCTATGCTTGAACACGTTATGTCAGGAGTTAGGAGGAGGCTGCACATTTGGTCCTTTGTCGAGACTCTTAACTCTTAAGAAAGGTTGAAACTTGAAAGGTGCAAGTGTGAAACACCGAGAGAGAAAGTTAGAGAGAAGAGTTGTGACTTGGGTTTCGTACAATTTTCACTGTTGCCCATCGTTCACCTCTGAGCTTCATCGTCGTCGGTCGTCCGTTCGTCTCGCTCCCTCCTCTCTCTGCCGATCTGTTTTCTTGTCGTCGGTTTTGACTGTTGCCCATCGTTGCCCCTCTATATTTCGCCGATATGAGCCTAGAAATGTCGTCAATCTGAGCCTTGAAGGACGTTGATCTGGTTTCCGGCTTCTTTCCATCTCTCTCAGTGTTCATCTCTCTTTCTTTCCACCTCTCTTTTCTATGTTGGAGCTCCCCGACGTGAGAAAAAAAAAAGCAAGCCTGACCCCGGTTTCTATGGCAGACTGGACCGGTTTCATGGCCAGTTCGCCGGTTTTTGGTTTGAACCTGCCGGTCCGGTCTGGGTTTCATAACCATGGTTTTAACCATTGTTCAATTTTACTGAGTTTCAATGGGAACATGTTTTAACTTTTCGGTTTTACCGAGTTCCAAAGGAACGCGTTTTAACTGATTTTTCAATTTTACCGGGTTCCATAGGAACACGTTTTAACTGATTCTTCAGTTTTATCCGGTTCCATAGGAACACGTTTTAACTGTTCTTCTTTGCTTTGGCTGAAACCATGTTTCGTACCCTAGATTCATTTATCCATCTTTTCCAAGAACCGGGCTTCGTACCCTGAGTTTATTGCTCCATGTTCATCCAGAACCGAGTTTCCTACCCTGAATTCATTCATCCTATGACTCTCTTCATTTGAAGTTGTATGATAAAAGTTGATTGAATAAAAACATTACCGACTTTACAAAATCTTCCATAGACAAAAATAAATTAACAAATCCTATTCACTTTGACTTAGTTGCATTCAAAGTCGCCTTCAGGAAACTCGTCATCCTCGTTAGTTGACTTCTTCTTTTTCTCATTCGCCTTTTTTCGTTTTCGGGTTGGGCTTCTACTACGACCAAGTTGTTTGCGCTTGCTCTTCTGACCCTGAGTTTCTATCACATATTGCCGTAACTTCCCCTCTCGGATGAACTTTTCAATAGCATCTCGTAGGTCCCAACATTGATCCGTTGTATACCCTGGGCCATCGTGAAATGCACAATGTCGAGATCGATCTGCTCCGGGTCTATTATAGGAAGGCCGAGGTCGTTCTACTTTTTTCATTTCAATCATAGCCACCTCCTTCCAAACTTGCGATCGTGATATATTCAACGAAGTGTACTCTTCATATTTCCTTTTTGCATCACTCCTTTCCCCCTGGTACTTGCTATTTGGATTTCATCTGCAAGATTCTCGCTTCTGATTGCCATGCTCTTCCTTCCCTTTTGAAGACCTCTTGGTTGCTTCTTTTCCTTCGAAGGTGGGTTCTTTCCCCTATCTTTAGTCACAGCATTGGCAAGTTCCACCTGTTCCAGCTCCAAATATTTCTTTGCCCTCTCTCCAAAAGCCTCCAAGTTCTCAACGCGCTCCTTGATGAGAGATTTGGCCAGCCGTCATGAAGAGTCTGGGCCGGCTATGAGGAGATGTACATGCAAACTTTCCTTTAATTCATGCACTTGCGAGGCAGCATCTCTAAAGCGATTTAAGTATTTCTGGAGAGTCTCTCCAGGCAACTGCTTGATCTTGCTCAAGGTAAACTCGAATTTCAGCTGTTTCTTGCTCGTTGCAAAATTCAGCCAAAATTTGCCTCCGAGATCTTCAAAGTTGTGAATCGACTTTACGAGAAAAGTGTGGAACCACGCCTGCGCTGCACCTTGTAAGGTCGCAACAAATAGTCGAGATATGATAGGTTCCTCAAACTTCCTTTTTTACATTCTTAACTCGAACATATTAATATGAGCTTGTGGATCCTGAGTTCCATCATAGGTAAGCAAGTAAGCCAAGTTAAAATTCTTTGGGTATAGAGCATCTGCGATCTCATCTGAAAAAAGGCTACTATTATTCTCCCCCCTGCTGTATTTTCTTCTATATTTTTTGGGTACACTCTTGGTCGTTGGTGGTGCATCTCTGTTTGACATGATAGTATCTCAGATAGGCTCAGCTTGCTTGTTCGTGTGATCTAGACCCTGAACTTGCTGAGTTTGGGCCTGATCTTGATCGATCAAGTCCTTTCAAACATTATCATTCTGAGGTCCTTCTACATTAACTTGAACAGAAATTGAAGGAGTAGCTCGGCTGAGATCATCCCAGTTTCTGTTTCGAACTGGGTTCTCAATTCTGTCAATTCGTTTTAATCGCTCCTCAAGCAACCTCATTCTTTGGCTATCCGCCTGCCAAGTATTTTCTGTACCGGTTCGAGTAGAGGACGCAACATTAACTCAGCTAGGTTCACTTTCACCTTGGTTTACTTCACAAGATGGTTCCTCCACTCGTTTGAGACGCTCTTCCAACAACTGCATCCTTTGCCTTTCTTCTTGCAGCCAAAAGGCATTTTGACGGTCTACCTCCTCCCGCATCAACAGAATGTCCTCTTGCCTCTAGAGGCGGTTACGAAGCTCCATCTCGTCCATTCGTCTCAACACTAAAGCCAGTGTATTTCGCAGGAGACGAACGTTCGGATTATCAATCTGAAACTCATGAGGAAGGTCTTGCAGTTGATCTTGTGCCTGGATTATCTCGGTAGTCCCATTTTAAGGAGCCACCGTAAACACTGGAGAAGTTCCAGTATCAGCTGTCTCTGCTTCAGTCCCCAATCCAACTCGATTAGGATTTGGAGCAATCAAATCCTCATATTGAATCGTTCGTTCCTAACGCTGCTGTGGTTCTCCCTCCGGCAACTAGTCTTGTTGAGGTATCTGGCTACGGCTTCTAGTATTTGCAACCATTTTTAGTGGTTTGGGAATCGAAGTTTATCTCTCCCCACGGTTGGCACCAATGTTATTTATAGAGATTACCTCTAAGGTTTCGGTCCTTGGGCTTTGTGCGCTTTCAGGCCCGCATATCTGCTCCACTACCTGTACGTGTCTCTGCTCCACTACCTGTACTATCCGAGATTATAGCCTTAATTACAAGGTAATTAGCATTTTACCTGATTATGGAAGTATTCTGCCATAAAGTGTCCCTGCTGGGCCGCATAACAACTGGGCCCAATATGTGAGTCTATAACAAGTTCTCCCTCTGGTCCTAATTATAGGAACACATTTTGGAGTTGGTTTTGGTCCTAATTATAATAGCATTTTTAACTTTTGTCATTTTTTTCCTATAATACCCCTATTTATATTTTCTCAATAATAATTTAATAATACACATATATATTTTATAAAGTAAATAATGTTTGCAACTCATTAATGTTATATACACCTCAATTATACTTGTTTTTTTATAAAATAATTTTGAGCAATTTTTATCATATTTTTTTTTCCATATCACCCCTACTAATACATCTTCTACAATAATTAATTTAACAACATGTTTATATTCTATCAAGTTAGTCGTGATATAATTCTAACTATTAAATGTATGTGTACTTGATGATTTAAAGAAACAAAAATGTGTGGCTTTAAATTTTGATATCTGGTTATCCCCTTAAAACAGAGTCAACGGACTCTACGATCACCAATTAAGTGCCTGTTTGGATTGGGGCGTTTTGGTCCATTAGGGGCGTTATTGTCCATTAGGAAGAGCATTGAGAAAAAAGGCCAACGCAGGTAGTTTGGGTTGAGCATTCAGTTTAATGGGCTTATCTCAAAAATGCCCATTAGGCCTAAAGCTCCAAATCGGACCGTTGCTGGGACCGCTCTCGCTACAACTTTCTTCGCCTCCTTCATGTTGGCTTAGATTGGGCCTATTTGGGTTGGCAGTAGGAGCGGTGGCTTAAAAGCTATCTGACTTTAAAAAAAGCTTGGTAGGAAAAAAGTCAGTTATAAATAATGATTTGTGTTTGGATTGTCAGTTTGGCTTTTTGCAGAAGTGACTTTTTTCTTAACTAATGAGTGTTTGGATTATTATTTTAAAAGTCAGTTAAGATGGAAAATAACTGAAAAGTGCATGAATTATATTGAATACTACTATACATATTAGTTGTATATATTAGGATAATAAAATTTTAATTTAATTATTTATTTAACTTAACATTTAATAAAAATCAATTATATATTAAGAATGGGAGTATTAGTAGCTGCCAAGGAAAATAAGATCATTTTTCTCCCCTACTATTTCTCATAAATCATGTGGAAATTATGATTACATACATTTGAAATTAATTAATTGATGGCTTGACCTTTTGTTTTACCAAATAATAATAATAACAATAAAAGTAAATGTCAATCCTCATAAATCGAATCATAATAATAATAATAATAATAATAAAAACGCATAAACACATTAAATTAAATAATTAAAAGAAAAACTACTCCGTAAGACCAAAAAGAAAAAAAGATCTCGTCGTTCGTCCAAGAAAATCAACATCAAAATCCGATACGAGCCCACGTGAATCAATCCTAACAAGTCCAAAACAATGTGCCTGTTTGGATTGGGGCGTTTTGGTCCATTAGGGGCATTATTGTCCATTAGGAAGAGCATTGAGAAAAAAGCCCAACGCAGGTAGTTTGGGTTGAGCATTCAGTTTAATGGGCTTATCTCAAAAACACCCAAAAACGCCCATTAGGCCTAAAGCTCCAAATCGGACCTAAGTACTTATGAAGTTGAATTATTACGTTATACATCCTTTCTTGTGGGTCACGACTCACGATAGAATCTATGTCGATCAATTAACTAATTTTGGCTAGATGTAATTTTCAATTTTTAGTAGGGGTATTTTTGGAAGATAATTATAAATAACTAATTGAATTTCTCTCCTTAATCTCTTCAAATTCTGGTAAATAGTTCCTATAATTAGGACCGGAGGGAGTACTATCATGTTAACTTAGGTTTTATGGGATATATTGTATAAAATAGGAGCAAAGTTAAAAATTTGTTAAATATTAAGGCACAGTTAATAGGGTTCAAAATGTTTCTTTGTGATTTGTACGAAAAAAGTTGGAAGTAACTTATAAATAGGACTGGTTGCAGAGGCAGATCTATGTTATAGACTTGCCACCCTTGAATTTGTCTCTTCCAAAAAAAAATTGTTAAAGATGTATTTGATAGCATTGATAATAAGACAATTATGATGGAATTCCAAAAAATAAAGCGCAGAAGGATGACATTGTAATTATTTTTGTTGTAATATACTTTTGTTATTAAAATATATGTCTTGAACTTATTAGTGTCATTCACCCGTTGTAATTTATGTATGCATTTTAACAAAGACTTAGCCTTGCTTTTTAAATGGCAAGTTTGTAAAATAATTCCCTCTCTTATTACATCATCAATATTCACTTGATTTTATAAATATTTTTTTGATATTCTTTTTTTTTCTTGTTTATATTTTTATTTTTTAATGCATTTAAAACTTTCTTTGAAAAAAAAATTCGTAGGCTGCGCTTTCAACCCCCGAATCCCCGCTACTGGTGCCCCTTGAATTATTTTCTGAATCCACCCTGACTGGTTGAATACATCAGAAGGAGTAAATAATAACAAGACATCCTAATGAAAAAATTAAAATTGTTTTCCTTATCTGGAAACGAAATGCATTCAATTATCTGGTCCCCGTAAATATGGAAGTTGTATCTCATTCACTTTTTTTATCTCCATGTCCATAAAACATATGGGACCACCTTTATTTCTTTCGCTCTGGCATTTTATGCTGTCTCTCTCTCATACACACTTGTCAGAAATTCTATCCACCACCACCTATCCTAGAGCAAAGATTTTAATGACATATAACTGAATGAAGGAGAAACAGATCAACGAAAATAAGTATGTAAAGAATGTTTGATATACATATAAGAAAAATAAAATACGAGTATTTCACTAAGTGAAGAAATGCAAAGAGGGAAAAAAATAAATAAATGTGAAATGACACGTATTTTTATATAACAACTCCTTTGATTTTATATGTTTCATTTTACTAGTTCCTTAAAAATATAAAGTGTTTTTTCTCGTTCATCTAACTCTGACACTGTTAGGAAAAATGATGACATCAAAATTGAAATATTGATAAAATATTTTCAAATGATATTTAATTCTAAAAATATAATGATTAATACAAATCATCATGAGGGATTACTAATGATGTTAGGGTTAGGAGACTAAATTGATAAATTGAAGCCTTATAAAAAAGTAGATATAAACTATTACCTTACAAAAAATTGATAATTTGGTGTTGTTATCGTGTGATGATATAGTCAATGGGATTAATTGTCAAAGGGTCCGATTACTCTCTGTAATTTTTTCTACCAAAATTTGGAGTATCAAATTTTAACTAGATGTTACATTTATCTTTTGTGTAGGATTTGATATAAATCACACTATTTATATATGTTTATAACTTGGTGTGTTTTCTATAAATGTGTTGTTGATCCTTTTACCGTTTCAACATCAGAATCTATGAGTAATTGCTCGTTTATATAGTTTACTACTTTTATAGGGTTAGGATATTGTCACTACCAATTTTGGTCACTACCAATGTCACTACTACTTTTCCACCGTTATATCAGAATCTCAATAGGAGAGAGAAATGATAAAAGTATATGGAATTCTGATCTAACAGTGAAAAAATAATAGTGACTAAAATTTGTAGTGACAATATCATATCTCACTTTTATATACCATGATAAAGTTTACTACTTTCATAACCTTCAAAAAGAAATTCAGATAATACTTATAAAGTCAACAGTTTAATGAGAAAATCACACTTAATTCTAAAGACATTTGTTATATAAAATTGACATGAGTCTAGTAATTTACTTAAATTTTCAGGAAAAAAAAAATTCTAAATACCTTCTAGTATGTTGAAGACTACTAAATCATCTCTCCTTTTTGCCGCTTGTACCCATCCTTCTTTCATTCCTAACAAGAAATAGTTTTAATTCATATAATCTTTTTATAAAAAAAATTCTATTAATAACGCAACTTCTATTTTCTTGTGAAAAAGTGCATGTGTATTACTCCAATGTAACTTAGGGAGAATAAGAAAATTTGCAAAGAACTACAAGAGAGAAGGTTTATTTTGGTTCTATTTATAAATCATATCATTACATTTTTGTATTAATGTACAATTATACCCTTCATTTACTATTATATTAACTTTGGTTTTATGAGATATATTGTTATGAAATAGGAGTATAGTTAGAAATTTGTTAAACTTTAAAACACAGTTAATAGGGTTTAAAATGTTTCTTTGTGATCTGTATGAAAAAAGTTGACAGTAACTTATAAATAGGACTGAATGAACACATCAGAAGTAGTAAAAAACAAATTAAAATTAGTTTTCCTTATCTGCAAACGAAATGCATTGAATTATCTGGTTCCCCGTAGTTATGGTACTTGGCACCTATCTCCATGTCCATAAATAATATGGGAACGGCCACCTATATTTCTTTGGCTCTGCCCATTTATGCTATCTCTCTCTCATACCACTAGTGCAAAAAGGGGGCTTTAAGACCGCCTCATTTAGACCGGACATTGGACACACCGGTCTTAAAGGTATGACCGGTGGCAGTTTAGTAAATATAAAGAACTTCTTATGTATAACCGGTGGCAGTTTTATAAATATAAAGAACTTCTTATGTATGACCGGTGGTAATTTTGTAAATATAAAGAACTTCTCATACCGGATCATTTTTTTCATAGGTCTTAAATATATTATTAAGACCCGTTAAAAAACAACCCGGTCTTAAAAATGTTATTAAAAAATATTCAAATATCAATTACTTTATGGAGAAATCTCACACAACCGGACTAATATTTTATGCGGTCCAAAATAATAAGGAAAAAATTAAATATAAAGGTAATAAAGTTTTAAGACTGAATATATATAAAAGTCGGTCTTAAAAGTTATTCTTTTAAGACCGGACATAAAATGAGGCTGGTATAAAATATAGAAAAGGAGTGCGGATAAAAAATTAATTACTTTTAAGACTGGACTATAATATGTCTAGTCTTGAATATTAATTATTAAGACCGTCTATATTTTCATCCGGTCTTAAAAATGAACCGCCAAATAAACATTTCTTCGCGCGAAAGCTTTTGTTACTATCACTGAAGAACCTTCGTTCACGTTGCGAAACCCTTCCTGTTGCATTACCTCTCTTTCTGTCTCGAAAATGAACGGTGAAAACGATTCTATTCCTGTTTCAGGAATGCCAGTTACTGATGTGACTGGTGTGAGTCATAATGAACTCTCTTCATCTCACAATGAGCCTTGTAACCGTGCTGCACGTCGTGGTAGAAGAGGCACACGAATGATGGATGTAACCCTAAGTCGGACTTCTGGCTCAAGGCTAGAGATTCAGTTTGATGAAAAGTTGGAACCTTTCAGTCCCAAGAAATCCAAATATACTAGTTTTGTTGGCTATCTAGCACGCAGCAAGGTTAGCATCTTGATAGATGAGTGGAAAAATGTGGAGGTTGGCACAGTAAAGGATCCTATTTGGGACACTATACGGTTTACATACATTGTCCCTGACTGTCAGAAGTTGTAAGCCAAGACATTGCCTTATTGTGCTGATCAGTGGAGGAAGTTTAAGACCTTTCTAGCTAACAAGTATATTTTTGCCGAGGTTCAGCCTCAAGAAAATCCATGGGAGAAGTACACATTTATTGATGAACAAACTTGGCAACAATTTGTTTAGCTGCGGACCACTCCTGAAGCTCTGGTGAGTTTATATTTAGTTTTGTATGCCCTTTTGTGTGCTTATTAACCTGTGCGGATATGTTAATGTTATTCATCTAATCCTGTTAGTTAAATGGTTTGGTGTGTGAATAGAAGTATACATTTCCTGCCTTTGTCTATGCAAGTCTGATATGTAAACCTTGAAAAGGTAAAATACTAAGAAGGTAATTAGGGAAATGATAATGGCATAAGGGTCAAGCCATTATTATAGTCTTAGTTCTGTTATAGTAGATAGTGGTTAGACATTGTTGTTGGTTAGTTAGTATGTTAACTGTGTAATGGTTTCGGTGCAAGCTGTTATTGGGGCTTAAGAGTCAAGCCTCTAACTATATATAAGAGGTTAGTCTAATATGTGTAGGAACCAGTTATGATGAATGAATGAATTGACTAAGTTGGCGGCATTTACGCAACTCCCTTTCCTCTCTGTTTCTCCCAATTTCTTCTACCATTCTACATCTTTCTTAAATAAAATGATGAAACTTGATGAAGTGAATTTGACTAATGTTTGACCTTCATATGAAGCAGAAGTTCTCTAAATTCTGTTAGACATCAATGGCTGGAATTCATAATTAATAGTTTTTTTTCAATTCTTATTCACAGAAAAGAAGGGAACAAGCACAGGAGATAGGGAGAAAGAATGATTGCCCGCATAAGGCTTCTTGCGGCGGATATGAAATGGCCGAAAAAGAATTGATGGCGGCCAAGCGGAAGAGATTGGAAGATGAAGTTGAATCCAATCCTTCTGCGATAGTTGATCAGTCATCTCCTATACGTCGCGAGGAGTTATGGTTGCATATTCGGCAAAAGCCAAGCGGCACCTACACGAGTGAACAAACTCATGTAGTTGCTGAAAGAATTGTAAGTATCGTTATTATTATTTTTTAGTTACTAAACATGTTTCATTACTAAGCTTCTCGTTATCTGTATCTTACAGGAAGATCTTAAAAAGAGAGAAGCAGAGGGATCTTTTGTGTCGGACGGGAGGAATGATGTTCTGACCGTTGCGACCGGAAAACTGGATCACGCGGGGCGTGTAAGGGGGGTTGGAGGACGGGTAGGCTTGAAGGAATACTTTGGTAAATCCAAACGCCACAAACAAAGTATGGTTACCTAGGAGGAGATGGAACAGACGCTGGTCAAATTAAGTGAGGAAGCAGCGGCTAAAGAAGCAATGTGGCAATCCCAGATGAGCCAGATGAAGGAGGAAATGAATTAGATGAGGCTGCTTTTGAGCTCTCATCCAGAGAGCAGTGTTCCAGTCACACATTCACCTGCGGTTATGCAGGAAAGCACTAAAGGGAGCTGCATTGTTGGATAGTCAGAGCAACCTCCTCCTCAAGTTCCATCCCCTGGTCAAGCTGCATCCCCTCCTCCTCAAGTTCCATCCCCTCGTCAAGCTGCATCCCCTCTTCCTCAAGTTCCATCCCCTACTGCTCATTTAACTGCCAAGGAAAAAATATCTGATTTGGCAAACAAAAATTATTTTAAAGATAAATCGTGGCCTGTCCAAGAAGTAGTAGGCGTCCCTCATCCTGTAGATGTTTACCTTGACAATATAGATGTAATGTCCCCGCCGATTCCCGGACGGGAGCTTAGTAATCCAATCATTCAACCGTTTATGAAGTAAGTATCGATTCTATGAGTACATAATTTAAATGCATCGTTTAGACACACATACATATATATTAATTCCCCGATCGATGTCATTATTGTAGGTTCATGCATCAAGAATTGGCCAAACGGGGCGAGAATAAATGATTTTGGATTCTTGTGCCCGATCTATGCAAGCACAACATCCTTGGACTTGAGACAAGAATACATGTCAACTAGGGTGTGTGAAGTGAGAAGAAAGGTGTACGTGTTTCCATACTTCCACAGGTACATATCACAATTCTTGTATGCAATTCACTTAATATAATTATGCTACATATATCACTGAGTACTTTATCTTTGTGAATTTTCAGCCGCCACTGGCAGTTGGTCCTCATGTGCATGGAGGATCATAAAGTTATCTTCTTATGCTCCACTCACAATGAGCCAGAGCCTATATTGAGGCAGAGCATCAACAATTAAGCATGTCATCTTGATTCTCTTATCTGAAATCTCTACTGTGAATTTTCAGTGAACATTATTGATAAATTTGTGATTTCGATGATAGTGCCATGATGACCTTCCAAATTGAGGTAAACAAAAAGCGTGGGTCTCAGGCCACTTATCCTAAATGGTTAAGACCAGAGGTTAGTACATATTTGGACATTGGCGCACTGCCTTGTGAACTTGGTCAGTAAGCTATATATGCTAGCCCTAGTATATATTTCTTGTTCGTTTTAGACCCATCGGCAAGCAACAGGGTCCAACTTATGTGGCATGTACGTCATGAAACACATGTATGATGTTATCAGGAGAAGAACGAAAAAATTGTTCTCAAAAGTAAATGTATTTGATGTTACATATTGTGGCTGAATTCAGTTTCTGGCTTCATGTTACATATGAAATATGCACGCAAGTTAATTTAGTTTCGTCTTTGATTACGAGATGTTTTGCGGACTGCTCCCTTTCCCGATGATGAAGTGGAGCGGATACGCAATTTGTTTTGTGAATATCTATATGAACTAATTAATTCCTAAATTCATTTGTAAAATATACGCACAATGTGTAATTCAATAATAAATTTGTATATTTTTTGAAGAAATTCGTTCATTCATTCTAGATATTTAGTGCTTGAAATTTGAGGTACGGGATGTTGTAAATGAGAAAAAAGAGACTATCGAAAGTCCGGTGCTAAAAGTCTTCGTTTATTTCTAAAAATATGGCGAGACCTTTAGGGACCGCAGAATTATTAAACCTCCGGTGCTAAAAGTCTTTGTTTATATTTAAAAAGACTATATCTAGACTTTTAGGACCGGACGTAATTATTTTTCCGGTCTTAAAAGTCTTCTAAAAATTCGCTAGACTTTTAGGACCGCATTGTAACATCCCATTTGAAAACGGCGGAATTTTTTTTTTTTAAAACGTTTCCAAATATTTCAAGCAGAGTAATCAGAGTAGAGCATTGGAGCGAGTAAGTAATTTACATTACATTCAAAATATGGACCATAGTGTAAATGTATCGGATTACAGTCATCCAGAATTCTCAAAAGTTAAAGAAACTAAAGAAAAAGATAAATAATGTAGACACGTCTTGGCCTACTCCGGTTTGCTTGCCTCGATCGCCAAACATCGGTCCTCCAGACACGATGCTACTCGAGATCCATTCCACATATGGATCTCGGGTAACGGTTAACCTTATGCTCAAATAAAACAAGATATACGTACAATGATATTCATTTCAATACAAAGCATATCATCACAAAAGCAAACAGATGTATGATCAATATCATGGACGAACATAAGCACAAAGCGGTATGTAAAGTCTCTCTCGACTAGTTCTGCACATATCCAAAGTGTCACGCCACTAACGTGTCCTCGGCGCTAGGAATAACTCAAACGGCATTACCAATACTATAATCCGTGGGTAAAGTCTGTAAGTATCTCGACGATTCTCACGGAACCTCGGTCTATAAACGTATCTAGAACGCAAAAGTATATAAGCAGCATAGAGTTAGGGTTACAGTATGCGTCCGTACCTTAGTTGCAGATATCCGGCTCTTCCGGCTAAAAACGGTACTTTTTGATGGCCGTACGTAAAACAGCGAAACAGCGGCTCAACAACGGCAAACAGCGGAACGATGGAATTTCGACAGCGGTTCGACGTCAAAAGTATTCTAATCAAAATAATAACACACTTATGAATATTTGGCAGCATAACAGGCATTTTAGGTGAAAAAGACCATTTTGCCCCTACTTCGTTACTTTGACCTTATTCCATTTCAAAATTATCCCCACTAGGTTTTTACCTCGTCAGGCATCTTTCAATGCAATGAGGCTTAAAAACAAGTATAGGAATATATTCGAAACTTCCTAGATCAAAACAACGGTTCTACTATAACTACCGAAAGAACTACGAAAACTAAAAGCTAAGGACGGAAGAACTTACTCGGACTTTTGCTCGAGACTTTTTCCGAGCTTCTCTCTCTAGAACCTCTCTCTAGGTTTCGGATTTTGGGATGGAAATGAAGAGCAAGAGAGCTTGCTATTTATAGGGAAAAATAGGGACAAGGTGGGAATTTCCAAATTTGTTTCTAGATCGGATTTCGGCCGTCGGATCGCACTTCGCCACGTGGCACTCCCTTGGCCCTTGGATGTCTTGGTCGACATCTCTCCCCCCCCTTGTGACATCATCATTGATGATGTCACCCTAGCCGACTCCCCGATCGTCTCCCCGATCGGTACCGTTCGCGCGATTTCGCGAAACTCAAAAATCGGGGCATGTAACTTTGAAGATCTTTTCATCCTCTTTCATATTATCTATTTTGATCCTCTTTTTGATCATATCCAGGTATTCTCCGGTGTGTCGGAAGATATTCGGACAAACGCGTCGATTCGGAAATCGCTTCCGATAGAACCAACTTTACGGACAATAATTCGCCGAATCGTAAAACGTCCGTTGTTGCCTAACTTAATCCGCGTTTGAAAACACGAAATTGTTTCTATAGGTTCTCACTTTGCCTATTTGGCTCTACTCTATCCGATCGCTTTCCGTCTTATTAGGAATTAGGGTTTTCGGTTCTTGAAATCAATGTCACGGTAAATTCTTTCTTCGTGTAAAAATTTACTTGTTCTTAATTTGATCAGTCCGAAAAGACTTTTACCTCTGGTTTACCTGTAGAATTTATTTCGACTTTTCCCCTCGGCCCGCCTATAAGCCGACTCACCGCATTATATCATTATTTTATTCTAATTATCATTTTAATTATTTAAACAATTCATTTTAATTAAAAATACCAAGAATTTCGGCCCCTTCATTTTAAAATTCAGTTTTAATTATTTTTTTCATAATTTTTTCCACTTTTTAAAAATATAATATTTTTTTACCAAAAATTCTTGTTTTACCCCGCCTTCGTTAAGGCTTAATCGTGCCTAAATTCTTCGTTTAGTGATCTTTTTAGGATTAGAATTCTTCATACATTTATCTTTACTATTTTTTCTTAATATTTTTATCATAATTAGAAAGTATATTTTATGCTAATTACCAGCCTTAATCTCTTAATTAAGGATTTTACCATAAACTTAACTTTATATATTTCTCTTGTTTTACTGAATCAATTAGCTAGTAATTATCTAATCATTCTCTTACCAATGGTTGATAATTTTATAATTTACAGTATATTATTATCTTACAAAATTTATCTTGACATTGTCATTTTATATCCTATGTAAAATATTAAAAATGTTTACACCATAAAGTTACTTTATGGTTCGGAATGCTTTTTAAACATTTCTTCATGTTATTTCCTCTCGAAATAATTTATTAAATTCTTATAATTAAATATAATACTCCCATAATTTTCTCATAATCTTTCATGATCTTTAAGTATTTATCATAATGTTTTTAGACCTGTTTTTATCACCATTATTGCATTTTTAGTCATTGTTTGTTCATCGATTTTTACGTAACTTTTTCGACAATTATAACAATTTTCTATAATAGTTTTAAACTCATGAATTTGCTTCATCAAAATATTTCTTAATTTCTCTTATCTCAAGAATTCCAGATTTGCTAAAGTCCTGGTATTACACGCATCTTTATGGTACAACCGGTCCTAAAAGTCTACGTTTAATTAATTAAAAAATATGTCTAGACGTTAAGACCGTAAATTTGTTAAATAACTGCTCCTAAAAGTCCATCTTCTTCGTTTATTTTTAAAAATATGGCGAGACGTTTAGGACCGCATATTTATTAAACCTCCGGTGCTAAAAGTCTTCGTTTATTTCTAAAAAAAACTATGGCTAGACTTTTAGGACCGCATATGACTTAAACATCCGGTCCTAAAAGTCTTTTAAAAATTCGCTAGACTTTTAGGACCGAATTTTTATATTTTGTCCGGTCCTAAATGTCTAGTTTAATTAACAAAAAAATATGTCTAGACTTTTAAGACCGTAGTTTTGTTATATCTCCGCTCCTAAACGTTCAGTCATAAAAATATTTTTTAAAAATATGGCTTAACCTTTAGGACTGTGTATATATTTGTTTCCTCTTAATATTTTTTGACTCGGTTTTCAGACAACCGAGGTTACGCGTTCTCGCTCAAGCTTGGTCCTCGTTGTCGTCGATGTTACCTCTCTTGATGTTGAGCGGCATTATCGGTTTCCCTTTTCGTTGTTTCTTTTCTTTTTGTCGGAAAAATAAGGAAGATGCGAAAGAAGCGAAAATATTCAACTCAGGTCGAGGTAAAACCGACGACAACGAAGGTCCAACCTTGACAAGAATAGTCATTTGATTTGTTTTTATTCAAATAAGGTAAACGATCTTTTTTTGTTTTTTGTATGTTCTTAACTGTATTGTGGGAATTTTTAATGTTGATTTACACAAAGACAATGTTTTGTTTGTTTCCTTTTTGTCGGAAAAAGAAAGAAGATAATGAAAAGGACATGGCGATCGAATATGGAAACAAAAAGATCATTATATTATATATTTTTTACTGCTGCCCCGTGAGGAGCAGCAGCAGCAGCAGTACAAACAAAAAACACAGAAGAAAAAAAACATCTACTCCCCTCATCGTTGTCGGAGGGGAGGGAGTCGTTGGAGAGGTCGGAGAGGTCGTCATCTGAATGATGGTACTCGATGTCCTGGGCATCGAGTACCGCCTGCAGCTTTTCGTTGACGGCGTGATAGACCTGATAAAGCTGGCCGCAGCGTCGGTCTATATGATTGAGGCGGGCCAGGATGTGCTGAATCATCTGGTAGATGGTCGGAGCCGGAGGCAACGGAGGAGGAGGACCTCGTGGTGGTGGAGCGGCCATTCGTGGATGTTTCAGAAGTGATGGAGAAGAATGTGAAGGAAGTAAAGTAACATCGGGTTTAAATAGAGAACCCTGCCCGAATTACACTTAATTCTAAAGACATTTGTTATATAAAATTGACATGAGTCTAGTAATTTACTTAAAATTTCAGGAAAAAAGAAAAAATAATAATAATAATTTCTAAATGCCTTCTAGTATGTTGAAGACTACTAAATCATCTCTCATTAATGGCATTGCTTTTATGAAATTGCAAGGAAGGATACAAAATGACTAATGGGGACAATTACATGGAATCATCCCAGCTAAGATAAAAAAAAAATATGAATGACGCGCCTGACTAATTAATTAAAAAACTGACTTTAGGCAGTAAAAAACGGGGAAACAAAGGGAAAGCTTTGAGGATGCATTATAAGACATTTGTTCATAATGCATGGGAGGCATTATGAACAGAGTTACCCCTATTATTGGCCTAAAAACAGTCCCTCTGAACCACCCAGAACTGGTTCTATTATATCTGCACTGAGCAATAAAGTCTGTGTGTGTTTTCCAAAGCAAGCGAATGAAGTTTCTCAACCCTTTACGCATTCACTCCCCCTACGCCGACACATTCCATGCCATTTTTTTCTCCCCCTCTTCCATACGTCATTCTCAATTCCACATTTACTCACTAGTCACACAAAGTTTAAATTTACCCCACACACACACAATAATTGTACACATATGAAAAAAGTTGACAGTAACTTAAAAATAGGACTGAATGAATACATCAGAAGTAGTAAAAAAACAAATTAAAAGTAGTTTTCCTTATCTGGAAACGAAATGCATTCAATTATCTGGTTCGCCGTAGTTATGGTACTTGGCAGTAGGCACCTATCTCCATGTCCATAAATAATATGGGAACGGCCACCTATATTTCTTTGGCTCTGCCCATTTATGCTATCTCTCTCTCTCTCATTGATATAATGTCTCCATCTCCATAAAAAATACTGCTCTAGTGCTCTGGCCATTTCTGTATCCCTCTCTCTCATACACAAGCTTGTCAGAAATTGTCTCCCAACACCACCTATCCTACAGCAAAGATTTTTAGGAAAATCACTTTCAAAGCCCTTTTAAAGAAAAAAAAATCTAAAAAAAGTCTTCAGAATCTGATTCTGAGATTTTTAGAATCTTGTGTAAGTTGTTAACGGGACTGATATACTGATATAATTGTTAATGGGGCTGATTTAGTTGTTAGAAAATTGTTGTTAAAGAGGTTGATTTAGTTGTTAATGACTTACCTGTTAACAACTATATCAGCCCCGTTAACAACTCACGTAAGATTTTGAAAATCTCATATTTCTGGGATTGTCAAATTTCTGAGGGCCTTTTTAGGATTTTTTTTTTCTCTAAAAAAGACCCTGAAAATGATTTTCCCAAGATTTTTAATGACATATAATTGAATGAAGGAGAAACATATACACGAAATTAAGTATGTAAAGAAGGTCAGATATCCATATAAGAAAAATAAAATATTTCACTAAGTGATGAAATGTCAAGTATTTTTAGATAATAATTAATAATAAAAAGAAAATTGCATTTTTACTCCTTTGATTTTATACTTTGGTTCATTTTAGTTCCTCAAATATATAAAGTGTTTTTTCTCAATCCTCTAACTCTGATAAAGTTAGGAAAAATGATGACATTAAAATTTTAAATATTGACAAAATATTTTCAAATGTTGATTATTTTATTTAATTCCAAAAAGAAAATAATGATTAATACAGACCATCATTTGAGACTACTAGCGATGTTAGGGTTAGGAGACTGAATATATACATGATAAAATTAAAGGACCAAGTTGAAACCTTATATAAAATTAGAGATAAACTATTACCTAACAAAAAAGGGTTAAATACCAATTTTGTCATGAAAGTATTGGCTATGGGGCATCCAACACTCGAAAGTTTGTTTGGTATCATTTTTGCCCCAAAAGTTTACAAGAATGAGCAAATTTGCCCCCAAAGTTTTTTTTATGAGCAAATTTTTGTAAACTTCCGGGGCAAAAATGATCAATCCAACGGTCAAGATCAACCGATGGGCAAGATTGCTAAATTTATAAACTTCTAAGATAAAAATGATACCAAAAAAACTTTCATGTGCTAGGTGCTCCAAAACCAAAACTTCCAGAACAAAATGGGTATTTGTCTCAACAAAAAATTGATAAATTGGTAGTTGTTATAATGTGATGATATAGTTAATGGCATATAATAGACATGTTATATCTTGGTTATTGTGTCATGGAAAAAGAAACTTCTTTTTGGGTTAATTGTCAAAGGGTCCGATTACTTTCTGTAATTCTTTCCACTAAAATTTTGAGTATCAAATTTTAACTAGATGTTACATTTATGTTTTGTGTAGGATTTGATGTAAATCACACTATTTATATATGTTTATAACTTGGTGTGTATTCTATAAATATGTGTGTTGATCCTTTTACCTTTTCAATATCAGAATAATATGAGTAATTGCTCGTTTATAAAGTTTACTACTTTTGTTTACCATGATAAAGTTGACTACTTTCATGACCTTTAAAAAAATTCAGATAATAGTGTTAAAGTCGACAGTTTAATGGGAAAATCACACTTAATTCTAAAGACATTTCTTATATAAAATTGACATGGGTCACTAGTAATCAAAGCTAATATCCATAACATTTCAGGAAAAATGAAAACAAAATGTTTAATTTCTAAATGCCTTCTAGTTTATTGTTGACTACTGAATCATCTCTCTTTTGTGCCGCACGTACCCATACGTATAAGGATATGTAATATACTTCTTTCATTCCTAACAAGAGTGTAAGATAAAATTACATATATCAATAAAATAGTTTTAATTCATTTAAAGCTTAAATTTTTTTGGTATTAATAACGCAACTTCTATTTTATTGGGAAAATTGCTTGTGTATTACTCCAATGTAAATCATGGAGAATAAGACAATTTGCAAAGAACTACTTGGTTCGTCTCTTTGTTAGCTCACAGATTTAATAAATTAACTGTTTTATGTAGTTATAAATGACTTGAAGCTTACTCATCTGGTCCTATTTGTAGGACTACAAAAGAATGTTTATCTTGATTTTATTTATAAATTATATCATTACATTTTTTTTTATATGAATGTACATGTAATACCTAGGATACTTATCCGGAATATTATAAATAAAAGTTGGATATTTCGATAAGTGAAATTGCAATCTCCATTCTTGGGTAATTATAGTCTATTTTCTAGGTAGAATTTCTGCAAGAAATTAGGGAGTTTAAGGGTCAAAGTGCCAAAATGACCAAAATGCCCCCGCAAAGGGTAATTAACTTAGAAAATTCATGAAAAATCCTAAAAGTCGGTAAAATGACCAGTTGAATTAAGAGAGTATATTATCTCTAATTACAGTAATTAAATAAATTACAAACTTGGGAAAATGAGAAAGGATGCTCATAAAGTAATAAAATGACCAAAATACCCTTGTAATTATGAAACAATGCAAGAGGCATGGAAATGCTAATGTTAATACAAGAATATGAAGGTAATGAAGCATTCTAATTAAGAAAAATACCAACTATGGTTAAAAGAGTAATTAAGTAATTAATAGCTAATTACTTAAGCATAAGCAAAGGAAATTTCAAGTAATAATTATGTGAAGCTCTAAAATTAGTGGAAATTAGTTGAATATTAATAAAATGTATTTACTAATTAAATTGGAAAGTTTTGAGAAAAATAGTTGAGTTTAGGTATTTTTAAACCTAAATACAAGAATGGACCAATTAGGGAATTTTGTAGAATTTTTAATAAAAATTGAATTAAGTAATTAATTAATTCTTGAAAAACATTTACAAAAAAAAAAAAAAGAGAAGGCTGCCGAAAATTGGCCAAAGAATTTGAGGATAAGAAGCAAAATTTAATATCTTGATATTTTGCAAATTTTTGGTTATTATATAATATAATTAAAAAGCATGAATAGTAATCTTATATTTAGGAAACAGATCCTATCTAGGGAACCAGGAATAGGAATTCCAAAGTCAAGGTAAAATATTGATCGGTGAGTTTTTACCTTCAAGTGACCTCTTAGGAAGTCAATTCGAGACCCGTAGCACATTTTCCTAATAAGACGAAATAGGGAAAATCTTTGCTAGTCACATTTTGGGAAAATAAGGAAATAAATTATAACTCAACATCTAGGGATGAGTTTATAATTATAAAAATACATTTGGAATCAGTGAATTATTATCTAGAGCTTGATGATTCCGGAACCGATTTCGACACGGACGCGTACGGACACGTTTTCGAGAAACTTCAAACGGGACGGTTGGAACCTGTCTAAAGTCAAAATTCAAGTTATAATAGATATTATTGATGATAAAGAGAAGGTCTTCAAAGTTCTAAATCTAGAATTTTGAGATTTCTCCGAAATTACGTGAATCGGGTACCGATCGAGAATATCTGTTTGGGTGGCCATAAAGTGAGGTGAGTCATCACTTCTTGGCCAATCCTTGGCTGCCAAACAGCCCAAAGATGTCGACCAAAGGGGGGTGAGGTGGAGTTTGTGACTTTGTGTTCAAGTTGCATTAATGGGTTCTTTACAATTTGGAATTCCAAACAAAGCCTTAACCAAAATCTATAAATAGGAGGCATGCTCCTTGAGAAATCCTCACACCATTTCTTTCTTGTCTTGACCGAATTTCTTGAGAGAGAAAGTAGAGAGATAAGCTCGGGGAAAAGCTCTGCGGAATTCTTCAACGGGTAAGTCTTTTGGCCATTAGCTTTTAAGTCTTTAGTTCGGTAGTTAGTAGAATTGTTAGTTAGATTTAGGAAGTAGGTGATAAGATTCCTATGCTTGTTTTTAGGCCTCATTGCATTGAAAAATGTGCCTAAAGAGGTAAAAACATAGTAGGGGTCGAGTCGCCGAAAAGTTGGAACTTTAGCGAGTTCTTTTTAAAAGTAAGGGTAGAATTTGTTAGAATAGCCTTTAAATTTCAAGTATGATTTGGGTATCATATGGGAGGGCTATTTTAGTCATTATTTTCGAAAATCATAGTTGCGTCGAAGTTCTGGCAAAATTTCGGGAAGAAAATTTGCTAGAGTAACGAAGTGCTGGTGAAATTCCGCCGATTAGGGGTAGAAGGGCAAAATGGTAATTTTTACCTAAAAAGCCAGTTATAGTGTCAAATCACTAATAAAGGTGATATTATTCTTATAGGATATCGAATCTACGATTTTGCCGTTCTGTTGCCCGACGAACCATTTGTTTGAAGTTCACGTTCTTCCGTGAAAGTACGTCTTCCGTAGGTAGTACCTAACGTTGCCAACGAAGGTACGGACGCGTCTTGTAACACTAATCTTGTACATCTTAAATACTTATATGTCAATGATATGTTCGTAGACCGTTATACGACGGTTATACGGGTTATAGTTTTGGTAACACCGTTTTGTTTTCCTAGCGGCGAGGACACGAGTAATTATCGCAGACCGGTGAATAGTGCGGTTTGTTATTGTTTACCTTATGGGGCTTTACATATTGCTTTGTGCTTATGTTTGTCGGCATAATGATCATGCATCGTTTGTATGCTTATGATATCTTGTGGTATTAGCTCTAGAAATATCTGTTGTCGTATATTGTATTGTTTGGGTATGAGGTTAGTTATTCTGCGAGATTCAATATGGTGAATTGAATCTCATTGTAGCTTCGTGGTCGGGAGGACCACGGTTCGGGGATCGAGGCAAGTGCCGGAATAGACGTGCGGTGAAGACTATTTCTATCTTATCGTTTTCGTTATTACATTATTCCGTCATTCCGCTTATTTCATTTTTAAACCTTAGGACTATTGTAATCTATACAATATTACACAATGGTTGATGTTTTGGCTATGAACTGATCACTCTTTCGCTCTATTGCTCTACTCTGATTGAAAAAAAAAAAATTTATGCGTTTCAAAATGGGATGTTACAGTACAATTATACCTTTCATTTATAATTATGTTAACTTTGATTTTATTGGATATATTGTATATAAAATAGGAGTAAAGTTAGAAGTTTGTTGAATTTTAAGGCCAAATCAGTAGGGTCTAAAATGTTTCTTTGTGATCTATATGAAAAAAGTTGGAAGTACTCCCTCTCTCTGGTCACCAACTAACAATTTTCATAAATCAATAAAAATAATAAAAATAATTAAATTTATCTTAAAATTTAAGTAATTTTCAATATTACCCTACTAATTGCATTAAATTTTAATATCATATTAATTATTACTCTCATTCACTACCCTTGTTAATTATGGGCATACTTGGAAAAAAACATTTAATGCTCTTTGAAAACAAGCAAGTGCTTTATAAAAAAGATCAAATACACTTATTAGTTGGTATCTTATAATAAATATGAGAGTAACTTATAGCTAGGACTGAAAGGATACATAAGGAGTAAATGGGCCTGTTTGGGTTGGCGGTAGAAGCGGTGACTTAAAAGCTATCTGACTTTAAAAAAAGCTCGGTAGGAAAAAAAGTCAGGTTATAAATTATTATTTGTGTTTGGATTGATTGTGATAGAAATGACAATTTTATTTACATAAAAAAGTTTGAAAAGCTTTTTGGAAAAAAGTTTAGATTTTAACTTTTTCCTTAACTAACTTTTTGAAATTTTTTGATTTAAAGTTAAGTTTAACGAAGACAATCCAAACAGGCAGTTGACGTTTTCTTTTAACTATATGAGCGTTAGTTTTTCAACTACTACATTTTTTTTTTGTCTTTTAACACTCAAATTTAAATTTAATTGAATCCAATCAGCACAAAGTTATCTTTCCTCTGGAAACGAAATGCATTCAATTGTCTGGTCTCCCGTAATAATGGTACTTCGCCCCAATCTGATCCACTTTTTATGTTTTCATCTCCACAAAAAATACGGGACCACCTATATTTCTTTGGCTCTGCCCATTTATGCTATATCTCTCTCATTCACACGGTTGTCAGAAATTATCTGACATCCCCCACCACCTATCTTAGAGCAAAGATTTTTAGTGACATAATTTGAAATTAGTCCTACAAAGCCTGGCTTCTTGCTGCGCCCGTTCTTTAGAAATTTTCTTTTTTTAAAAAAATAATAATTACTTTTATTTGTAATTACTTAGATTTTTTTTGTTTAAACTATAACTTTTTTTATGTTTATTATTATTCCGTATTAAAACACATAATTAGTTATTATAAATGTTAACGAATGAATGTTTTCATATTAAATAAACACATACTTTGGTATTACAATATTATATAAGTAATAAATTATAAATATATTTGGTGTAAAATAAGTATAATTATTTTTTAATGTCAAGTAAATCACGCATTTAACCGTGAGGAAGAGGCTGAGACACATAGAAAATTACAAGAGAGAGAAAGACATTTTGTCATAGGTATACATAAAGCAATTCTTTAGTTTAATATTTTTTGGAACAATAGGAAAAAAAAAACATATTTTTTGTGTTTATTTGTTTTTTATTACGAATTAATGAATGTGTTTATTTGTTGAACGATTTATAATATTTATATATTAATGTTGATAACATTTATTTGATATATTAGAACTTTAATGATTATCATTTACTAATTATATTTCTTTACAAAAAATCGAAGGAAAAATAGTTACAATTTAGAATAGTAATTTTCGGCGCAGGGCCGGGCCTAACCCCTGTCTTATCGAAGCGAAACTTTGAAAAATATATGTTTTTTTACCTCGCGCCCTATCGAACCCGGCCAAATTTCCGATTCCCAGCTCTACATATAATTGAATGAAGGAGAAACATATCAACGAAAATAAAATTGTAGAGGGATTTTCGGCTGGGGAAAGCCACATGTATATTTACTTCAATGTATAAATATCTGGTTAATAATATCGAACGATATCAATACACTATTGTAGAGGGAAACAGCAGCCTCTCCATCATCCCATGGAAGCCCTTCGAGTGATCTCCACCGCTACTGTTCAGGCTCAAAGGAACTTTAATAATGGCGATTCACCACAAATGATAGACCTGAATCCATGGGATCTTCAGTATCTAATGCTTGAGTATGCTCAAAAGGGACTTCTTTATCACAAACCCACCTCTTCATCGGAGACGGTTATCCAGCGCCTAAAGGACTCGCTATCTTCAACCCTCGACTTCTACCCGCCCCTCGCCGGTCGTCTTGCCATTGTCAGCAATGACGATGACGGTGACACCTCCTCCGTCTTCATCACTTGCAACAATGCCGGAGTAAGCTTTGTTCATGCCATTGCAGAGAATACTACGGTTGCAGACATTGTTGAACCAACTTATGTTCCCCAAATTCTCTACTCCTTCTTCCCGGTCGGAAATTTCAAGAACTTTGAAGGAACTCGGGTCCCGTTATTGGCTATTCAAGTCACAGAGCTAGTGGATGGTATCTTCATCGCTTCCTCGACAAACCACTGTCTTGCTGATGTGAAGCCAGGCTGGGATTTCTGGAATACATGGGCAGAGATTTCCGGAAATGGTTTGAATCACTTGGGGTTGGATTCAAAGCCCGCTACCTTTGAGCAATGGTTTCCTCATGGCATTAATATTGAACGCCCTATACGAATTCCATTCAAAGAAATGATGGAGAATCATAATAAGGCCTCTATCAATTTGGTTCAACCACCTGTGTTATGTAGAAGGATCTTTCGATTTAAAAGGGAAAAAATTGCTGAACTCAAAGCAAAAGCTAACTCAGAGGTTGAGGACAGTGTCATCAGGAACAAAATATCGTCGTTGCAAGCTGTTCTTGGCCATTTTTGGAGGTCTGTGATAAAAAATCAGGATTTCGACCCGGAAGAGAAAGTCACTTACAGATTCCTCATCACTGCAAAATCCAGAGTTTTTCAGCCACCAATTCCAGAAGATTATTTTGGAATCACTGTGCAATTCACTACGGTGGTGATGAAGGTAAGGGACTTAGTGGGAGATGGAGGGCTTGGGAAGTTTGCTTGGGAGATGAACAAGGCAATCTCATCATGCACTGAAGAGAAGATCAAGAGGGACTTTGAAGCTTGGATTCGAAATCCAATTATGCGCACACAACCTGCCCCAAATGGGAAGTTTATGTCAACTAGCAGCTCCCCAAGAACAAACTTTTATGATATCGATTTCGGCTGGGGAAGACCCGTGGCAGTTCGTCTCGGCCCCGCCAATACACGGTCATGGAAGCTGGCGGCTGATGGCGGAGCAGAAGAAGGTAGCTTTGAATTTGAGATGTGTGCTTCCTACAAAATACTGGAAGCAATGGGAAGGGACCCTGAGTTCATGCAAATGGTGTCCCCGCCGGTGGCCGCGACCAATCGAGCTATACAATAAGTTGAGCATAGGCTTGGACTATGATAGAAGAAGAGCTTTAATGTAATGTTTAGCAGGTTCTTCCTTGGTATTGTTCGCTAAGAGTGGTATGAGCATTTAGATTTGACATATATTGCAGTATCGATCGATATGGTATATGTTTTTGTTACTATGATTGTATTTGTATTACCCTGTTTTGATGGAATCTCTGTTTTCATGATATTATATCTGCATGATACTTTTATGTTTGAGTGTATTATTGTTTTCAATTTTTTTTTTTTCGTCCATCTCATTTCTCAATAATGGCCTGCGGTTCACTTGTACCTTGTTCTCTCCTCTCGATTCTTCATCCGTTAATACATTGATTAATACGATTTCAATGTATCAATAAATTCTTAGTCTGAGTGCTAGATGCTAGTTTTATATGCGATTTATATAAACATTTATGAAATTTATCTCACATTATATATATGGGTTTATCGTTTGTCATGTCACTTGACATAAGATTATGTCATGTCACCCCAAAACTACGTTGTTTTGGGAGTTTAAGGAATTAATGAAGGGTGTTTTTGTATTTATTATATGAATTTTATCAAAAGATCATTCATTAATTCTCATAACCCTAAAACTACGTCGTTTTGAGAGTTCATTAATTCCTCTAACCCCAAAACAACGTAGTTTTTTAGGGTGATTTGACATAAGCTTATGTCAAATGACATGACAAATGATAATCTATATATATATATATATAGACCAACGTTATCCGACCCGAACTGGACCGGCCGGTTCGGACCGGAAGCCGGTCCGGAAAAGAGTAGAAACCGGGGTCACAGGTTTTTTTTAAAAGATAAAAAAAAAAAAAAAAAGTCAAGTGAAGCATTTACAGACATACAAAGAGAGAGATGGAGAAAGAAATGGGAAGATGAGGTCGAATACTCCGAGCTTCGTCAACTCCGGCATCAAAGACTCCGAGCGTCGTCGGGCTCCGGCGTCGAAAACGACTTGCAGAGACATGGAGAGAACGGAGGAGGACCGGTGACTAAACCATGGATGATAAAAATGAAAGCTCCGGCGTCTAAACGAGAAAGATGAAACGTTGGATATGAAAAGTGAAAGAATTGTATTCGGATGGTTTAAAATTGTCCAGAGGAGGGTAAAGTTACTTTGAGAGCTCTGAAAGGAGTACATTTCATTTAATGCCCATCAACTCACACACGTTCACCAGTGTAAGTGGATGATGGAGGTCTTCAAAGTTGAAAGTTCAAAGCAAATGAAGAAAAAGAATAAAGTGTTGGATATTCACGTGATCACTGACTAATTAATGAGATCTGACGCAATGCTTGGGAGAATGTGGCATTTATTTCATTTTTTAAACATTAAAAATGGAGGGTGTGAGGGAAAAAAACGTAAAAACATCACTTTCTCACCGGTTCAGTCCCGGTTTAACTCCAGTTTGACTCAGGTCTGACCCACTAACCCTTAACCCAGTATCTCGACCGGTCTAGTGACCGATCCGGGTTTAATAACCTTGATATAGACACATACACTCATTTACATATTGATAAATGATCATTATATTAGTTGTTAGAAAATAAATTAATGATGGGTCTTTTTTTGGTCTAAGTTCTTTTGGAACGATTTCAATCATTAAGTACAATTTGCAGACCCGTACCAAACTGTGACCCTTCTAATTTTAGGGGGGCCCTGTCCGCCCCTGCTTCTAAAGGCATTTATATGTAGGGGTTCAAAATGATATATACAATACTCCTGTTTTTAACATCTTCAAAAATCTTACGCCTGTGGTGAGGGTTTTCATGTAGTGCCAGCAATACAATATACATTGACTTCATGTCTGCTTTGTGCCGTACGGTTTGACATAAATTCGTTTCAAGTTTTGGGTTGTGTTCATTAGATTTTTGGGTTGGTTGTGGAGAGATCTGAATCTAGCAGTACAAAAAGTAGATTGGTAAATTTGTGTCTTTCCTCTGTTTTTTCCCCGAGGGATTAAAGCGAGTGTACGTGAAGACAAAAAGGTCTTATCGAGTTCCTGGCCATATATATATGGGGCCAAAAAAAACTTGGGAAAATCCCCTTCAAGGCCCAAATTACAAAAATATTGTCAAAAAAGATTCAAATTTAAAAAAGTCAGATGTTTATTATTTTAGAAAACGTTATACTGATATAGTTGTTAATAAGTACTGATTTAGTTGTTAGAATATTATTGTTAACATATACTAATTTAGTTGTTAATGTTGTACTGATATAGTTGTTAACATTTATGAAATAATATCAGAAAAGGTTTTAGGGTCTTTTTTTGATATGTGACTTTTTTTTAAGACCATTTTTTATAATTTTTTGGTTATTTGGGCCCTGAGTGGAATTTTCCCAAATAAGTTACTTTAAAGTATTTGTATTTATCGTTTTTTCTTTAAACTAATTTGTGTGACTTATAAACTAATGTATAATCCAACAATACACAACATATACTACGATTAAGTAATTTATTTAGCTTTTTCAATCTCTAAAAAAGTCAACAAAATCTTACATTAGTGAAGGTTTGCATGCTGTGTTCTACAGCAATTTTCCAGAAGCGCGAAGGCTACCTGCTAGGGCAAGTTAATATATATGTTTGGCTATCTAAATTTAGGCACTAACAATCTAAGATAAGAAACATCGAATTTGTGATTTCCGCTTTCATACCACTAAACTACGAGATCATTGACTATATAAAACTTATTTTCGAGTCCTTTATTTTAGCACTTTAAATCTCATTGGTGGAAAATACTAACTTAAAAAATTTAAATGGTGACTTTACAATTAAATGCTAATGAATTTTGAATTTTAGCCATTTGATATATATAATATTTTTATATTATTTAATATACTATAAAATAAAATATAACATTTTTATATTTTAATTTGAAATATAAACTTAAGATATTAAACTTGAACTTACCTTATTTTTTACCAAATTGAATATAATATAATAAATTAAATAATATGACTATTTTCTTAAAAAATATTAAAAATTCTTTCCATGTGAAATATAAATGACCAACATACCTATTTTTTAAATTCTATAAATTAATTAAGACAACGTTGAAAAAGAACATCAATGTATGTATTTTAAAAAAGTATTGTTTCGGCAATTTGATGCTTGTTCCAGCTTATCTTCGGTTCTTCTCAATAATCACTATCCATCTGCCGGAACAGTAATTTTTTTTATCTCTTTATTTAGGCTCTGGGCTTTGTTCGAGCCACAGTAAGAAGATTTTTTCATTGTAATAAAAAAAAAAGGATTTTTTCCTTGGGCTTTGTGAAAGATTGGTGTTGTAACTAAAGAAAGTACCCAATTTAAAAAGAAAACCTGCATTAATTGTTAGTTCTCTATGTGTTTTGATGATGTCTAAGCTTGTAATGATCAATGGGTTAATTTGCGAAGAATTAAGTTTAGACAAGTTGCACTGAGTTTCTTGTAAAATGATTTTGAAAGATCAGTAACTCAAGTTGTTGAAAACAACTCAAGTTACATAACTCAAGTTGCCTATCATAACTCAAGTTTTACACTTAAGAAAAATCAGATCAAACGAAGGATAACTCGAGTTGTCACTAAACAACTCAAGTTATAAGTTGTACTTCAGTTCCCAAAAGCTTCATCGCGATATCGATTTTTGGTATCGATATAACTCGAGTTACAAGGAAAAACTCGAGTTGGCTAAGTGTTAAAAACTTTGTTTGATTTTCGAAGCGAGAAAAACTCGAGTTACGAGTATAACTCGAGTTTCCCAACTCAAGTTATTTTTGTAACTCAAGTTATATAATGTGCAAACGTTTTCTGAATGATTTAAATTCAAAAGTAACTCGAGTTACTCAGTACAACTCGAGTTGGAAAAACTCCAGTTACTGCAATAACTCAAGTTATGTTTTCTGCGAAAACTTTCTGTCTGGTTTGAATTCCAAAGCAACTCGAGTTAGAGTACAAAACTCGAGTTGGACAACTCCGATTATTCGTAACTCAAGTTATACCATTTGCGAAGAATTTCCGAATAATTGATTCTCGAAGTAACTCGAGTTAGGCATAGTAACTCGAGTTAGACAACTCGAGTTGGTAACGATAACTCAAGTTCTGTTCTTCATTCAAATATCTTCGAACTAAAAGTAACTCGAGTTATATGAAGCAACTCGAGTTATGAATATCGATTTCGAACAAGTCTTTCTCGCGCATTCGATTTCCTTCGATTAAGTCTTGGGTGTCTCACGTATTTGATTCATATTATTCCTAACCAAGTTTAATCGGTTTGCTAGTGTATTTCGAGATACTTCTAACATGTTTTTAAACTTGAAATCACGAAAAGTCAATATGTGTCGAAGCATTAAATGCAGTCCCGGACTTCAAGCCGAAAGAAGATATAGACCTCTGGACATACCAAAAGCATTACGGCCTCTTCTCGAGATAACATTCTCACCTGGTTCTCAACGGACAAATCGAATAAAGAATGTTAATGAAGGATAACGGTCGAATGTCGGAAGAATACGAGGAAACGAGCAAGTGATTTACAACGGATATATTCATTACTCACAACGGCTCATTTATTCTTCTCAACGGTCATCAATGCTACCAACCTATAAATAGAAGAAGCATTCAAGTCTCCACCTACCGAAACTCTGCGCATTAAATTAGTCATTAATAGCATTTACAGTTTCTACACAGAGAGATAATATCTTCGGATATATTAAGCTTCAGTGATTATTATTCTGCTCTTTTAGAGAGTCTTCATAGATTATTCTTTATTGTAAGAATCTCAAAGTATTGGGACTTTGAGATTGGGACATTTGATTACAACTTGTAAGGGGAGCAAGTTCTAGAGAGAGAATTGCTTCGAGAGTTACGAGTGTGTAATCATTTGAAATTAGTGAAATCCCGGAGAGTCTGGGGACTGGACGTAGGTCAAGGATTTGGACCGAACCAGTATAAATTCATTGTGTTCAATCTCACTTACCCTTACTCTGTTTATCTCTGTTTTGCATTCGGCTTACAGAGTATTTACGTGAGAAAATTTAATATCTCCAATTCACCCCCCCTCTTGGTGATATTCCGTCTTTCATTAATAACATAATATATTAAGGGCATGCTTTGTTAATAATCATAATGTATTGCCTTTATTTTTATTATGTATAGTTATTTTTATGATTTTTTGTTATTTATTTTTATTATTAATATTTATTATATAATTCATGAGATGGTAATATTAAATAAAAAAACATATATTTATAGGATCCAAAATTTAATACATTATAGATAAACATCACACAATTTAAAAGAAATTAGTGGCTTAAACACTCTCACAATAAAACATTATATTATAATGTCTTAAATTCTAAAAGGAAATCAATTAATACACAAATTCAATAATATTCTCCAATATCTTTGTTGTAGATTGTTCATAGAACACTTATCAGTATGCTTCAAGAGTTTCCTTCACATATCCTTTAACTGCAAAAAGATCATATAACTATAAAAAATAAAAATACATATAATAAAAATAGGAAAATATAAAAAACTTAAACAAATCTCGAAATATAAATTTAAAAATTAGAATATAGTAAAAATTGACAAATATAAAAACTTGAGCAAATCGATTCAACAAACCCGATTTCAACCTACAATTTGAGTTACTAAAGTTTATGAATGTGAGATGCTCAACAATAAAAAGTTCAAAGCATTTTATCTCATCGTTTTTTTCGTATTCTTTGTTTTCTTTTGTGTTTTTTCCTCTCGACTTTTAATCTTCAAACCAACATGACTATCCTCAGATTAGATATCTTAATCCCGATCGGCGACTTTGAGCATCAACTAGCTAATGAGAGCTCTTGTTATATATAAAAAAAATACAATGAAAAAAAAATAACTAAAAAAAAAAAAAATATGAAAGCTTACACGAGAAATGAGTTATAGAGTGAAGACCTATAATAATGGTGGAGGACAAAACCTGCAACACCAAAACAAAAATTATGGAAAAAAAAGTATGAGACCTACAAGGGAAGTTCAAAAAACATTTGAGAAGGAGTTTAAAGAGTTGCGTTAAATAATTTCTTTTCTTTTTTTTTTCCGAATCCCGCCTCCTTATATTTGATATTTTTCAAAATCATACCATATTTATTAAAAAAAATACTTAACAAATTTTAGTGAAGAATCGTAACGCATTGTCAATTTTTTTTTTTGGTTCAGAATACGCCTTCTTATATTTGACATCTTTCAAAATCCCACCTTTAAATCTTTATCTTGATTCTCTGTATCTTCTTGATTCAGTCTCAGTCAATTCAACTGCCGTCTACACGTCCGTCTGCATGACCTATATTAATTTCCTGAAAACTCACGAGGAAAGGTTAGAGTAATGTAGCGCATAACTCCGCATCACTTACGATGCTACAACATAGTGGTCGCATTGTCTTGCTGGCACAGGTGTAAGCATACCATATGCTATAGCATTATATCAGCTTTGTTATGCGCTTTTAGGGTAAATCGTAAAGTGCTCCTTTTCTTATGCATATGAGTATGATAATGATATGGATACAACATTTTGTAGGATAGATCCTTTATTTCTCTATGTGCATAGATTCTTAAACATTCCATCAGATAATCAGGCAATTAAGCTTAGATTTACCATTCAAAACAATCAAAACACATAGGGAAAACATCGCATAAATATGACTCATCAATTGTCTTGACTGACGTTCAGTACCATGAAGTTATAACATCATAAGTGTGTGTATACATATTTTGCAGACAAGAAAAGTAACCTTAAAAATCACTCTGTTGATCAATTGGGCAAGTCTCAAGTGTAGATATATTCTTGAAACTAAATAGTCATTACCAACAGTGGAACCTACAAGCACATTTCATTGATTGCTAATTTAATCCTTTCAAAAAACTAGAAAGAAAAGAAGAAAAATAAGAAAGTGATATCAAACAGAAACACCTTTTAATACAGCTTGGTGTATCACCTTTGCGCTAAGCAAACAGAAGGTGAGCTTACTAGAACTAGCTTGTCGATAGAGTAACGCGAAGCAGCGACGAGGCCACACAATAAACACTGGCGTTGGTGTTAATGACAAAGAAACGAGCTGCGAAAGAGAAGCAAGGATCGACAGATGAGTTCAGAAAAGTGACGATAGAGCTCAGACTTTGATAAATGCCAATTTTATATATTTTATCCCACCTTAATCATTTATTTTTGAGATTATTTTAGGCTAATTTGGATATATTAGATAATATTTGGATTATTAGCCAATTTTAGGAAATCATATACATCTGAATTAATTATGAGATTATTGAGCTTAAATGATTCATATTTTGATTAATATCTTGTGATTAAAAAATATTTCTTAAGATATGATAGATTATGATTTTATCATATTAGAGATCCTATGGTGCAGAATTTTTCAGGGAAGCTAAAAAGAAATCCAATGGTGGAATTTTCTTGGGCTTCTTATATTTTAATGGGCTCAAGTTGGTACCCAAAAAAAAACCCTATCTTCCTCCTATAAATTAACCTAGCAGCTACAGACTCAGACATGGAGAGAACCGCAAAGACGCAGAGGGACGAAAGCTGCAGACACACATAGGATCAGTTTGATCTATTTCCTCACGTATTCACGCACACAGAGCTGCAATTGATTCAATTGGTTCAATCATCAATTTCCATTCTTCCTCTACTACGCTGAGACCCACGCACAGAGTTTTCTTTGATTCATTCATCTATTCTCTCACGACGGGACCCACGGGCATCACACAATTATCAATTACTTTTTGATGGCTGTGACTTTTTCAACATGTGAAGGAGAGGAGAAATCCATGGAAGCTTAAGCTCTTTTAGGAGGCAACTTGGGAGGAGCATGGAGGAAGCTAAAGCTAGGAGCTTACACTTGAAGACCATAAGGAAGTTTTATTCTTTTTACCTTTTTAATTCAAAACTTGATAGTTTAGTTTTAAATGATTTCAAGTTATGTTAATTGAGAACAATCTAGTTTTAGATTGTAAACTTACTTCTATTGGATTGGATTGATAAATTGAAGTTTTTATGTTTGAGATAGGATTTTTGTTTACAACCTTTATATTGTCAATTGATTTAATAATTGAGTTTTCATTATTAATTCAATTGTCAATTGGGTTTATCAATTTAATTGTTTAATTAGGTTGATAAATTGTTTAGTTGTTTAATTAGATAATTGTGAACGAGATTCCAAAAGTATTAACTGTGTTTGGTTTTTAATGAATTTAATTTGCCACTGCTTTCACTATGAGTTTTCTAGTTGAATAAGCGTTATTGAACTTGAGGGTTTCCCATGTTTCAATTAGGTAATTAAATTAATTAATTCCAATATTTCATTAATGGTCTAATTAATTGATTTAGGCTAAGAAAGTTACTCCATGTGAATCCTAAGTTGTCCCCTTCTTCATCATAACTAAATTAAATCTTTATTATTTGTTTTGTTTTTAATTAATCTTCTTCTTAGGATTTTTATTAGTCTCTCATATCAAAACCCTCAAAAATTGCATTACTAGTCTTATTTTCATATAGGTCTTAGAGTCAATTTTCATCTTGTATTTAGTTAATTAATAGCATATAGGAGGTAGAGTCTTGCATTCTAGTTTAGGTCCAACTTCATTCTATTGCATTTTTCATCACCTAAATTCAACCTAAAGAAAACCCACAGCTTACTCCTTGGGAGAATTACCTAGGTTGCCACTATATTACATTATTAGTTGTTCCTAGTTTAATTAATTACTTTAGCGACGAAATTAAGCTCATCAATTTGGCACCGTTGCCAGGGAGCAACGGTTAGGCTTTAGGTTTGAGTTTTTAGGTGACTTCGTAGGTAGTTGTTTATTGCATGACCCGATCCTCTTCTAAAAAATTGCTTGAATTTGATCCTGAGATTGAGAGGACGTTTCACCAACAAAGAAGAATAAAAGCTAGTACTCTTGTAGGCAGTAGTTCCCTTATTAAACCCATTGTTGAATCCTCTAATTCTAAGATCAATATGGATGGTAATAATATTGTTGTTAATGCTGATAATAATGCAAATCCAGATGCTTATATTGTTGTTAATGCTAATAATAATGCAAATCCATATGCTCATATTGTTAACCCTGTTATGACCATTAATGAATTGGGTTCACCTAATCTGCATTTTCAAAATTGGTGCATAAATTATCCTAATATTAATGCGAATTTTGAGTTGAAATCTGGATTGATACACTTACTTCCAAAATTTAATGGCCTTTCAGGGGAGGAAGCATACAATCACTTGAAGATGTTTCACATGGTTTGCACTGCTATGAAGCCGGTTAATGTGGATCGAAGATCAAATTAAGATGTGTGCCTTCCCATTCTCTTTGGAAGGATCTCGCTAAAATTCTGGTTGCTTCGTTTGCCCCCGGATTTATTACTTCATGGAATCAACTGAAGAAACTATTCTTGGAAAGGTATTTCCCAGCCTCTCGCACTTCATCTATCAGGAAGAACATAAGTAGATGTCAACAAATTGTTGGGAATCCTTATATGAGTATTTAGAGCGTTTTAAAACACTGTGTGCTAGCTGCCCTCACCATCAAATTGCAGATACATTATTGATCGAATACTTCCATGAAGGGCTCTTACCTTTAGAGAGAAATTTGTTAGATTCGGCCGCCGGTGGTGGTCTTCTTGATCTGACTGTCAATGATGCTTGGGAATTGACCGAAAAGAAAGCTAAGAACAGTCAACAATTTGGTTCTAGACAACCAGTAAAAGTTAGTGAGGTGGGATTGCTTTCTTCTGATTCTGAGTCTCGCCTAGAGAGCAAAATTGATAGGCTTACATCTGATGTGGAAAATATGGCTATGTCTCATACGCAAAAGTCTTCTAATATGGCCAATCCTATGGGGCCCTCTACTTCTTTTAACCCATAGCCTGCCTCTTCTGCTTTAATAGGGCCACTCTGCTCTATTTGCTCTCTAGCCACTCATGCTATTGACTCTTGCCCCTACTTGAATGACGGAGCTGAATCTTGCAATGCTATATATCCTTCTAGACCCATAACTCAAGGTGGCCAAAAGTATGATCCTTACTCCAATGCATATAATCCTGGGTGGCGTGACCATCCAAATCTTCGATATGGAAATGGCCAACCTCAGTAAGCACAGTTTAACCAAAGTGGAAATTCTAGTGGCAAAATGTTTCAACAAGTTAGATAATCAGTGCCAGTGCAAGATGAAGGTTCAAAGTGGGAGGCTATGATGAAAATCATAATAAAGCAACAACAAGAAATTGACCTTCTTCAAACTCATGTTGGTCCATTGTCTAATGTACATGGTAATGAACAAAATCAAGGTTCAGGAAGACTTCCATCTCAAGTGGTAACCAATCAAAACGCTGGAACTCAGCAAAATCCTAATATAGGTGGAGTCAATGCTATATCTCTCCGACGTGGGAAGATAATCCCCCTCGCAGATCTTGTTACCATCAATACTTCAAAAGACAAGGAAGTTGCTTGATGACTCTCTTTCTGCTTCCACATCACAAGATCTGTCCACCTTACCAAAAACACATGTGGTGCCTAATGAAGAACAAGAAAATGAGGATGAAGGAAAGCAAGTGATCAAGCAAGCCCTGCCTTTTCCTACTGTGGTAGCTAAGGCTGAAAGGAAAAAGAAGGAAGCTGAGATGTTCAAAGAAATCTATGATATATTCAAAAAGGTGGTGATTAATGTTCCACTAGTTGACTTAGTCACACAAGTGCCTAAATATGAAAAATTCTTGAAGGAATTGTGTACTACAAAGAGAAGGCTTAAGCACGAAGGCAAGGTTGATTTAGGGGCAGTTGTCTCCTCTCTTTATCAAATGCCAATGCCAATGAAGTGCAAAGATCCTGGTAGTTTTCTCATACCTTGCACTATTGGTGATGTTGAATTCTCCGATGCCTTAGCAGATTTGGGAGCTGCTATTAATGTTATGCCAAAATCAGTCTTTGATCAACTCAAGGGTGTAGAGGTTAAACCCACGAATCTTGTTGCATCCCTTGCTGACAGACGTTGCACAGTCCCAGAAGGCGTCCTGGAGGACATCTTGGTTAAGGTAAAAGATTTCATATTCCCTGCAGGCTTTTATGTTCTTGATATGGATGATGGTTGGTTTAGGCAGAAAGGACATTCATCTTTAATTTTAGGTAGACCCTTCCTTAAAACTGCTAGAGCCATGATAGACGTGCATGCTGGTAGCCTTACTCTAGAATTTGCTGGTGAAACCATTAAATTTAATGTGCTTGAATCTATGAGACACCCCTCTGATGATTGTGCGGAGATAGATGTTAATGTTATTGATGCTATTACAGATGATTCTGTAGTAAAACTTAAAGAGGGTATGCTTAGTAGATTCTATGATATTGCTGGTTTAGATGATAATATCTCTTGCTCATGTGCTAAAATTGGTAACTGTGATACATGTGCTGGCCTTGAGGATGCTGATATTGATATTTTCACTGATGCTATTGAGATTATGCGACATTCTAGACATGATGCTTTTGTGCCTATTTATAGCATTAGTGATTCTAGTGATCATGTATCCAATACTTCTCTTGATTCTGATGGACTTTCTCAGTTACTTAGTGTGATTGATGCTATGGATAAAATTGATTTACCCTCACTATCTGATTCTAAGTTATTGATTAGCATTGATCATGTTTCTGATGGGACGATTTTTGATTCTAATTCTATCTCTGACATGAGTGCTACTGATGGCACTATTGATGTTGATTGTGATGTGTCTGTTGATTCTTCTGCTCTTGCAGTTTCTACTAATAATCCCCAAAGTGGGAAAGTTTGCTCTTCTGTTTGTGAGTCTGCTATGCAGGTTTCTAGTTTGACTGATGTTGAATTGAAGCCGCTCATACCTTCAATTCAACAAGCTCCATCTTTAGAGTTAAAGCCACTTCCTGACTCATTGAAGTATGCCTATTTGGGGAAAGATGAGACACTTCATGTGATTGTAGCTAGTGACATAGATGCTGATGAGGAGACCCGCCTACTAGGGGTACTTAGGCGACGGATGAAAGCTATTGGATGGACTCTTGCTGATATCCCTGGGATTAGCCCAAATGTGTGCACACACCGGATCCTGT
Source organism: Acacia melanoxylon (assembly GCA_019022615.1). Lineage (NCBI taxonomy): Eukaryota > Viridiplantae > Streptophyta > Magnoliopsida > Fabales > Fabaceae > Acacia > Acacia melanoxylon. The sequence continues at coordinate 644,956 of JAFJYJ010000037.1, forward strand.
TAGAAGATGGTTCCAAAGCGTGCGATGACCACAACGACGACTCAACCCATTGATCCTTGATGTGGTAAAGAAAGAGGTCTCTAAACTTCTTTCTGCAGGTATAATCTACCCTATTTCTGACAGCCGTTGGGTAAGTCTAGTTCAGGTAGTACCTAAGAAAGCTGGTATTACTATGGTTCGTAATGATGAAGGTGAGCTAGTTCTGACTAGAGTTCAAAACAGTTGGAGGGTATGTATTGACTATAGAAGATTGAACTTAGTGACTAGAAAGGATCATTAACCCCTTCCCTTCATAGATCAAATGTTGGAAAGATTGGCTGGTAAATCACATTACTGCTTTTTGGATGGTTTTTCTGGTTATTTCCAAATTTCTATTGCACCTGAGGACCAGGATAAAACCACATTCACATGTCCATTTGGAACCTTTGCATATAGACGCATGCCATTCGGTTTATGTAATGCACCAGGTACTTTTCAGCGTTGCATAGTTTCCATATTCTCTGATTTTCTTGAGCACTGCATGGAAGTTTTCATGGATGATTTCACTGTTTACAGTGATTCTTTTGATGCTTGCTTAGCTAGTTTGGACATAGTTCTAGAAAGATGCATTCAATATAATCTTGTGTTGAATTTTGAAAAATGTCATTTCATGGTTAAGAAAGGAATTGTTTTGGGCCATGTTGTTTCGCATGATGGTATTGAGGTTGATAAAGCTAAGGTTGATATTATTTCCTCTCTTCCATATCCCTCATGTGTGAAAGATGTAAGTTCCTTTCTCCGGCATGCTGGATTTTATAGAAGATTCATCCAGGATTTTAGTAAGACAACATTGCCATTGTCTCGTTTATTGCAGAAAGATGTGGGTTTTGCTTTTGATGATGCTTGCAGGTACGCATGGGATGAATTAAAGAAGAGACTCACTACACCCCCCATCATTCGGCCACCTAATTGGAACCTTCCATTTGAGCTCTTGTGTGATGCTTCTGACTATGCATTAGGTGCCGTTCTTGCCCAGAGAGTAGAGAAGAGACAATATATCATAACCTATGCATCTAGAACTTTAGATGCTGCTCAAGCTAACTACACTACCACAGAGAAAGAGTTATTTGCAATCGTCTTTGGGTTGGAGAAATTTCGATCCTACATCCTTCACACAAAAGTGACGGTGTTTACCGATCACTCAGCTATCAAGTACTTATTTAAGAAACCGGACTCCAAACCTTGCCTCATTGGGTGGGTGCTTCTGATACAAGAGTTTGACGTGGAGATTCGTGATAAGAGTGGTGCAGAGAATATGGTAGCTGATCATCTGAGTAGGATTGAAACACCTGCGGTAACATCTTTACCCTTAGATGACTTTCCTGATCAAAGGCTCTGTGAGGTTATTGTTTCTATCCCTTGGTATCTTTGATATTGCTAATTATCTAGTGGCATATGTTTTGCCCGATGACATGAATAAACATCAATTGAATAAGTTTAAGAGAGATGCTAAATTCTATATATGGGATGATCCCTACTTGTGGCACATATGTAGTGATCAAATTATTAGGCGATGCATTCCTGATGATGAATTTGAGTCTGTCTTGACTTTTTGCCATACTCTTGCATGTGGGGGACATTTTAGTGCCAAGCGTACTGCTAGGAAAGTTTTGGAAAGTGGATTGTTTTGGCCAAGCCTATTTCGTGATGCCCATGAATTTTGTAAGAAGTGTTCTAGGTGCCAATTTGTGGGTAATATTTCTAGGAAGCATGAGATGCCCCAACAACCCTTATTATTCTGTGAAGTCTTTGATGTGTGGGGAATTGATTTCATGGGACCTTTTCCCACTTCATTTGGTTATTTGTACATCCTGCTAGCTGTGGATTATGTGTCAAAGTGGGTTGAGGAAATCCCTACTCGTACTAATGACTCTTCTGCAGTAGTTTCCTTTGTTCGCTCTCATATTCTTTGTAGATTTGGCATTCCTAGAGCCATCATCAGCGATCAAGGAACTCATTTTTGCAATCGGAGTTTGCAAGGCTTGCTTAGTAAGTATGGGGTGATGCATAAGGTTGCCACCCCATACCACCCTTAGACGAATGGTCAGGCAGAACTCTCTAATAGAGAAATCAAGCTCATTTTAGAAAAGACAGTGCAACCCAACCGGAAGGATTGGAGTAAACGGCTCGATGATGCACTTTGGGCATATCGCACAGCATATAAAAGTCCCATTGGCATGTCTCCATACAAGATTGTCTATGGCAAAGCATGTCATTTGCCAGTGGAGGTGGAGCACAAGGCATACTGGGCAATTAAAAGGTGCAACCTCGATCTTGATAGTGCCGGTATTGAAAGGAAGTTGCAATTGCAAGAGCTTGAAGAATTAAGAAGAGAAGCTTATGAGAATGCTAGAATTTATAAGGAAAGAACTAAAGCAGCCCATGACAAACTTATTATGAAGAGAGACTTTCAAGTGGACCAAAAAGTTCTACTCTATGTTTCCCGCTTGAAACTCATGCCTGGAAAGCTCCGCTCTCAATGGGAGGGACCTTTCGTTGTCACTGATGTTTTCCCATATGGAGCTGTGAAGATCAAAAGGGAGCCACATGGAAAATGCTTCACCGTCAATGGACACCGCTTGAAGCCGTTCTTTGATGGATTCTCCACTCGGACGGTGGAGGTTCTGCACTACGTGACACCACGTAGACCTCGGTTGTATTCCTTCCTTCACTCTTTTATCTTACTTTGTCATATTACTTATTGTCATATTACTGAGTTGTGTGGTGCTACGTATTACTTGACTTTGTGATCTATTATGACTGTTTTGCATTGAGGACAACGCATTGTTTAAGTGTGGGGGAGGGATCAACTATTTTGAATGTGAAAATTGCAAGTTTTAAGTGACTTTAGTATGATGCATTCTTGATTTGAAAAGTGATTGATCATGTTTTGAGTTGATGAACCTAATGGCAATGAATTTAACTTTGGTGAATTTAGGCTAGTGATCATATTCCTAGTGAGATTTTGAGCCGAATACATATATACATTTTTTTAGTGTGTACCCCTATCTCTTAACTTGATCTAGAACTTGACTTGAATCTTATTTGGGACTACATTTTATGCAGGAGTATTCATAAAAATGATAAAGGCATTCATTTCATTTTAGCCAGATAAGCCAAAAAGTCTACCTTTTTCATGCATATATCCTTTGTTTAGCCCTTTGAGCCTATATTTTTATTTTTATTTTCCATTTTGCCTACACCCACTGCTAAAAAAAAAAAAAAAAAAAAAATTCTCTACCCTTTTAAATGTCTTAAGAGTTGAAGAGTATTGCATTATATCTGTTTTGGATGGAAGAACATGTATAAAGTTAGGAATTGGGTCATTGTGAAAAATATGGGAGGTTATCTTGAAAAAAAAAATTGAAGAAAAAAAAAATTGAAAAAAACAAAGGAAAAGAAAAAGAAAAAAAAGAAAGGAATGATGACTCAGTTCAGGTTTGGTTTAGTTCTTTACATCTCATATTCTCTATTGCATCCTTCTCTTCTAGTTTTAAGATATTTAACTTTGTTTTTCTACACATCGTACCCTTCTTTTCTTAAAATTAGCCCCATTACAACCTAATAAAAGTCCTTTGGATTTATGGATGCACTTGCTTGATTAGTGGTGGAGAATGTAGATTCTTGTCAAGCCTATGGAAAGAGTATTGGATAGGGATGAACTTGAGTGTAAACACAGACCTATACACTTTTGAGTGAAGAGTGACATACACATTATCCTTAGTGAGAGATTTCTAGCTTAGGTTCCCCTTTGTCAAGTAAATTGCCATGATGTTTGCTTTCTTAGTCTATGAGAAGATCATTTGGATATGATAGGTGTTGAAATGCTTTTGTTTACTTATTGCTTGTGATTGGAACATTCAGTTTTGAAGCTTTAGTTTTAGTTTTAGTTTTTTCCGTTCTTTTTCCCTTGGTCTTGATTTGTTTTGCCCGAGAGTGCAAATGATAAGTGTGGGGGAGTCTTATAACAACAATAAGGGAGTTTCAGAGAGGGAAATTTAATTTTCGGCACGATGAAGACAAGATTCAAAGAGCAAGTTTCAATTTGGGGTTATTTTTTAGACCGGTTATTTGTAAAATTATGTCTTAAAAGTTCACCCTTTACATCGGCTATTTGTAAAAACCAGTCTTAAAAGTAAGAAATTTTTTTTTTGTCCACATCTTTTAGACCGTTTATAACAAAACATATGGTCAAAATGTTTCATCTTTTAGATCGATTATAATAGACACCTGGTCTATAGTGTTGTAAGGAAGAGGAAGAATCGAACACATCTCTCAAAGCATCGTGCAACGCTCCTTACCGAATGCTGACCTCTCTCTCTCTCTCTCTCTCTCTCTCTCTCTCTCTCTCTCTTCGATATGGAGATACCCAAACGTCGACCCTTCTCCCTCTTTGATCTGCAATCAACAGAGTGATGAGTTGTAGAGATTAGTGATTTTGGGGAAGAGAAAGAAGAGAGCATGCAGTAGGTGGAGGAGTGGAAGAGGAAGGTGGAGGAGGCTGCCTCTAAACTCTGAAGATGAAGAAGATGGAGGCGATGGCGAAGAAGAGGGAGGGAAGGAGTGATGTGGAAGAAGAGGCGGATGACGACGACGTGGATATGCTGAATGTGATATTATAGTCCGCTTTAGTTTTGTCCGTTTCTAAGACAATTCAGGCGCAGTAACGAACGTTGGTGGTAAAGTAACGATGTGCTCAATTAACATTTTAAAAAGTTTGTTGGTATTTAAGGTCCAATTAAAAGTTAATTGTGGTGGGTGTTCCTGAGCCAATAGTTTATTGGCCAAATTACTCCTTAACTAAAAAAAAATCATGTGTTCTGCCTTTATTATAAGATATGGAGTACCTTTTAAAAGATACAAGGGATTCTTTTAAGATAGCTGAAATATTATAATGCCACGTATCAGAAGGCCAATGTGTAAATTTAGTAGTGAATAATTTTGTTATAAGCACCTATAAAAATTAAATATTTTTTGGTATAACCATTGTAGACCTAAATAATTTATATGAGAGTAGATATATCAATGTTTTTAAGGAGATCTAACTTCCGTTACTTTTTGTATTGTGCATTCTACCAATCTTCTCTCTATATTATTTTAATATTTTTTTAATGAGAAATATCACTTAAACCCATGGAAATAATTTCATTTCAGTTAACCACAAAAAATTATGAAATTTGCACAAAATGAAGTTGTTCATGCTAAATCCGCACCAAACCCTCTCAATGATGGATAGAAAATTTTAAATTTAGATTTTTTAAAAAATACATTACTTGGGACCTAATGTGATAAAAATTTGCTACGCAATGTAAAATTTGTAGCTAGAGTACGGTAGGAACCAACATTAAACGACCAACGGGGTTGGCTCAAGTGGTAAGCGGCTTGTGTCGCTTAAGCAAGGTCTCGAGTTCGAGCCTTGTGAATGCAAAAAACCCCGCTGGGAGACTCTCCCACCATAGCCAGGTGCGCGACGCGAGTCGGATCCGGATTAGTCGGGGCGAAGCCACGGTGAACCGGGTGGGCAACCAAAAAAAAACCAGCATTAAACGTCGATTTTTAAATTTAAAAAAATTATTTTTTAACAAATATGTTAGTTAATAGATTATTTTTATTTTAGATTCTCTACTCATTAAATAATTTTTTAAAAATATAAAATGTAAAAAATTAAATCTGGATCGTACATATGGGATTTGAACCGTCCAGATGGAAAAACTCTTCCTTTAGATGAGTAGGGAAACTAATTCCGGATAGGGTATAGGTTTTAGGGAAAATCCCCCTCAGGGTCCAAGTAAATAAAATATTATAAAAAAAGGCCTAAAGAAAAGTTACATATCAGAAAAGGCCCTAGGGCACTTTTTGGTATTATTTCAGAAACGTTAACAACTATATCAATACAAGATTAACAAATAAATCATTGCACGTTAACAACTAAATCAGTACAACATTAACAACTAAGTCAGTATATATTAACAACTAGGGTCTTTTCTGACATGTGACTTTTCTTTAGTTCTTTTTTACAATATCTTATTTATTTGGGCCCAAATGAGGAATTTCCCTAGATTTTACTCTATACTATATTATAGGCTAAAGTATACATTTGGTCCTTTATATTTGCCTCTAGTATCATTTTAGTTCCTTAAGTTTGTAAAGTGCACGTTTGGTCCCTTAATGCTAACACCGTTAGTCAGACTTAATGGAAAATACTGACTCAACAATTTTAAGCAATGATTATGCAATTAAATGCTGACTAAGCATGTTTATATGTTAGTATTTTAATAAATTAATATTTTAAATCCTATTAATTGAAAAATATTTAATTTTCTTCGACAAAAAAATATATTTAATCTTCGCAAATTGTGAAAAACCACAAAACAGTCGGTAAAGATTTTTTTTTTCAATTAATAGGATTTAAAATATTAATTTATTAAAATACTAACATATAAGCACGCTTGGTCAACATTTAATTGCACAGTCATCGCTTAAAATTGTTGAGTCAGTATTTTCCGTTAAGTCAAACTAACGGTGTTAACATTAAGGGACCAAATATGCACTTTACAAACTTAAGGGATTAAAATAATACCAGAGACAAATTTAAAGGACCAAATGTATACTTTAGCCCTATATTATATTATAAACCATTCGATAATGATTTGATAAAATAATTGTTTTGCGTGCCAGCTAAACCCTCCCCGCTCTTCATTTGGTGCTTGCCCCGAGCGGCCGAGCCACCAATTTGTCATGGAGGCCGTCAAAGTCATCTCCAAACTAAAAGCACAAGCGTAGAGAAACACCATGCACCCCATCTCATGGAGGCCGTCAAAGTCATCTCCATAACTACGATCAGAGCACAAAGCTGCCTTAAAAATGGTGACTCACCTGAACAAATCGATCTGAATCCATGGGATCTTCAATATCTATTATTTGGCTATGCTCAAAAGGGGCTTCTATTTCACAAACCCTCATCATCATCATCTTCAATACACAGAGAAACAGTGATCGAGCACTTGAAGGACTCGCTTTCTTCCGCCCTCGACTTCTTCCTGCCGCTGGCCAGCCGTCTTGTTGTCGTCCCCCGCGGCGGTGGTGATGACGCGTACTCTGTATTCATCACCTGTAACAACACTGGAGTAAGCTTTGTTCATGCCATCGCAGAGAACACTACAATTGCTGACATCCTTGAACCAACTTATGTTCCTCCAATTGTGTCCTATTTTTTCCATCAGGTAGTATCAAGGGCTTTGAAGGAACTCGGGTTCCATTAATGGTGGTTCAAGTCACAGAGCTCTTGGATGGCATCTTCATGGCTTGTTCCATGAACCATTGTATTGCTGAGGTGAAGCCTCACTAGAATTTCTTAAACGCATGGGCTCAGATCTCTCGAAATGGTCTAAACCACATAGCCCCAAATTCAAAGCTCGCTTCATTTAAACGATGGTTTCATCATGGGAATATTGAGCGCCCAATAACAATCCCATTCAGAGCAATAATAGAGAATCATCATCTCAAGGAATCAACAAATACGACTCAATCACCATCATTTTTGAGGAGAATCTTTCACTTTAACAGAGAAAAAATTGCCCAACTCAGAACAAAAGCTAATTCCGAGATACAAGGTAGTGTCACCAGCAACAAAATCTCCTCCCTGCAAGCTGTTTTAGCCCATGTTTGGAGGTCTTCGATAAGAAATCAGAACCTTGACTCGGAAGATGAAGTCACTTACAGAATCCTCATATCTGCAACTCTGCAAGTTCCGAAGTTTCAAATCCACCAATTCCAGACGACTATTTTTGAATTACTGTGCAATTCACCATTGTGACGATGAAAGTAAGGGATTTAGTGGGACATGGAGGCCTAGGGAAGTTTGCTTCAGAGATGAACAAAGTAATCTCATCATGCACAGAAGAGAAGATCAAGAGGGACTTTGAAGCTTGAGTACGAAACCCAACTGTGCAAACAAAATATGCCACAATTGGGAAGTTTATGAAAAGCAGCAGCTCCCCAAGAGCCAACTTTTATAACCTCGACTTCGGCTGGGGGAGCCTGTGGCGGTTCGCGGTGGCCAAGCAAATGCAAAGCAGTGGAAGCTGATGGCTGATGCCGGAGCCGAAGAAGGCAGCTTTGATTGTGCTTCACTTCGAGTAGAAGGCTCTGCTTAATGGGTAAAAATATCAAGAATATCTTCTCTCACATCATGAATTCATCCATAATTTTTATCTACAATAAATAATAAACAAAAGCATAAAATTAAAGTAGAGTTATTATGTATTTGTAATTAAATAGATAAATAACTCTATAACAAAAATAAAAGACATATAAATTAGTAAATTAAATGGTCAAGTAAATGAAACAAAACAAAAAATATTTAAAGGGCCTAACGGGCTGGTCCTTGACCCTACAGAACCTACTTCATTTAAAAGTTTCAATTTATAAACCCGACCCTAAGGACTATAACTTAAATGGGTCGAGCGACAGGAACACACTTCCTCCCATTCTAAATATTGGCAAGGCTTGTTATTCTTGTAGTAATGTTGGCCCGCGAGAAAGGATGGACCAAATTGATATTTTTCATGTGAAGTCTTGATTTTCATATGGTGTGTCAGTGTGTGTGTAAACTAATTGTTGTGCTTCACTGAACCTGGCATATAACGTGTGAGCCAAATGATCGAAAGGAATAAGAGGGGCCTACCAACATGTCAGACTCAATGAAATATGATAATTGCTTTATTTATCATGTCTGACTCAGTGATAGGTATGAGAAAGGGGTGAAGCAGTGAAAATACATAGACTTTTTCCCTAGGAGTGTCCAGTATCACGAGTTTTTTTTGGGAGCAAAAATACACATGAGCTTTTAAAATTGGAGCAAATTTACCATCACCGTTACATTCCGTTAACAGATGTTAACTACAATCTAAAAATACCAAAATACCCCTGCCTCTCAGTCGCATCTTCTTCTCCATCAACAAAATATCAACCCAAAAATATAGAAAAATTTAAGAGTTCATAGTAAAACCGCAATAACACTGAGCCACTAGCAGGAGCCGCCAATATGATCCGAATCGCTGATTGTCATTTTTTTTTTGAATTTTATCAAAAGGATCGGAGCATTGCTTCCAAGGTTGACATTGTTCTGCATTCAAATCCAGAGATTTGAATCCTCCTCTCTCAGAGTATCCGATTTAGATTGAAAGAGAAATCAATCATCGATACTTCTGATAGCGAGCAAAGCGAGCGAATACATGGCATGCAATGTAAAAAAGTAGGATAAAATGTGCAGAAACGCTGGATATGAAATCGAAGAAGAAAGAACAGGGACCAAATCCAACAAGCAAGATTTCAACAAGATAAAAAGCAATCCATTTCAGATAAAAAATAATCTAGAAAAAATATACTTTGATTTTCAATAGCAAACACAAATTCCTAATCTGAATGCAAACAAATCGATGTAAATACCGCAGGTAATGCAGAAAAGATCGATAAAATAATGGTAGCCACAAAATCTGAGCAGATTTCAGAAATTTTAACGATACTAACCAGATTTCCAGAAAAACGCACAAAGATTTCCCAGCCGGCAGTGGTAACGAAGAGGAAGGCTGGCTTTTTCCCCAAGTTGCGGCTTGAAGAAAACAATTGTCGGCGTGTTTCTGTTTCTTAGCGAGGATTGAGTTGAGCACAATAATAGAACCGACGAGGATTCCGATCACAACCCATAGTCAGAGAACCAGAGGGCCTTCAATCAAGAACCCATATCTTGAACCACCTCGTCGTCGACGGCTGACGCCGTGCAAGAGAAAACAGAGTCCCGCGACTTAGATCGACGAAAACTTCACAGCAACGATCCTTTGACGGTGACTTAGATCAGCAACCGTCGCCTCTGATAGAGGTTGCCGCTGCCGCCGCCTTCCACATATGAGGTTGCCGCCGCTAAGAAAATCGTGCCAAGTGAAAGGTTAGTCAATTGGAGTGGGGAAGAGAGGTTGAATGCATTAAGGGAAATTAGAAAATGTTATAATAATATTAACATTTTTTTTATTTTTAATATGGTGGGTCCCAGCAAAAACTAACAGACGTTAACGGAATATAATGGTGATGGTAAATTTGCTCCAATTTTAAAAAGCTCATGTGTATTTTTGCTCCCCAAAAAAGCTTGTGGTGCTAGGCATTCCTTAGGGAAAAGCCCGTATGTATTTTCACTCCTTCACCCTGAGAAAATGAAGAAGACAAAAGTAAAGCTTCCAAAGTGAATTTCTCTTTCATTCCCCACATGGTTCCCTGAAATGCACTCATATCTCCCCAATTCAGTGGATGCTATCTTACTTATGGGACCACCTATATTTCTGTGGCTCTGCCCATTTATGCTATATATATCTCTCTCTCTCTCATAAACACACTTGTCTGAAATTCTCCTCCACCACCAACGAAAATAAGTACTTTCTCTAGTCTTTATTATAAGGCACCAACTAACAAATCTCATAAACCAATAAAAACAGTTAAAGTTAATAAAGTTACCCTACAATTTAAGTAACTTCCAATATTATCCTTACTAATTGCACTAAATTCTAATATTATATTATGGAGCACATAAGGTGCTTCTCCTTTATGTACTCCTTATATGCTCATCCCTCTAATTAGAGGGGTGAGGCATTTTTTATTATTATATATATTTCATTTATTTATATTTAAATTATATACGGTTTTCTGGGATTTTTTTGCACCCAGTATCTTAAATTAATTAGTTTCCAGGATACTGGTATTGCAAGACAAACATTTCTAAATGCAGAACTGGAAACTAATTAATTTAAAATTTTGGGTGAAAAAAACATTTCAGAAAGCATCATATAATTTAAATCTAAATAAATACAATATATAAAAAAATAAAAAATACGCTCATAGGGATGAAGCGCATGTTCGCACATAAGAGATGTACACCTAATGTGAACCCATATTTCTTTGGGTCTGCTGCCCATTTATGCTATATCTCGCTCATTCACACGGTTGTCAAAAATTATCTTCCATCCCCCACCACCTATCTTAGGGCAAAGATTATATTTTTAGTGACATATAATTGAATGAAGGAGAAACATATCAACGAAAATAAAATTGCAGAGGGATTTTCGGCTGGGGAAAGCTCCATGTATATTTACTTCAATTAATGTATAAATATTTGGTTAACAATATCGAACGATATCAATACACTAAAGTTATTGTAGAGGGAAACAGCAGCCTCTCCATCATCCCATGGAAGCCCTTCGAGTGATCTCCACCGCTACTGTTCAGGCTCAAAGGAACTTTAATAATGGCGACTCACCACAAATGATAGACCTAAATCCATGGGATCTTCAGTATCTAATGCTTGAGTATGCTCAAAAGGGACTTCTTTATCACAAACCCACCTCTTCATCGGAGACGGTGATCCAGCGCCTGAAGGACTCGCTATCTTCAACCCTCGACTTCTACCCGCCCCTAGCTGGTCGTCTTGCCATTGTCAGCAATGACGATGACGGCGACACCTCCTCCGTCTTCATCACTTGTAACAATGCCGGAGTAAGCTTTGTTCATGTCATTGCAGAGAATACTACGGTTGCAGACATTGTTGAACCAACTTATGATATCGATTTCGGCTGGGGAAGACCCGTGGCAGTTCGTCTCGGCCCCGCCAATACACGGTCATGGAAGCTGGCGGCTGATGGCGGAGCAGAAGAAGGTAGCTTTGAATTTGAGATGTGTGCTTCCGACAAAATACTGGAAGCAATGGGAAGGGACCCTGAGTTCATGCAAATGGTGTCCCCGCCGGTGACCGCCACCAATCGAGCTATACAATAAGTTGAGCATAGGTTTGGACTATGATAGAAGAAGAGCTTCAATGTAATTTTTAGCAGGTCCTTCCTTGGTATTGTTCGCTAAGAGTGGTATGAGCATCTAGATTTGACATATATTGCAGTATCGATATGGTATATGTTTTTGTTACTATGATTGTATTTGTATTACCGTGTTTTGATGGAATCTTTGTTTTCATGATATTATATCTGCATGATACTTTTATGTTTGAGTGTATTATTGTTTTCAAAAAAACATTTCGTCCGTCTCATTTCTCAATAATGGCCTGCGGTTCTCTTGCTCCCTTGTTTCCTTGTACCTTGTACCTTGTACCTTGTTCTCCCCACTTGATTCTTCATCGGCAAAAGCACCAAAATAATGCTTTTTTTAAAAAAAATTACCAAATTGATGTACTTTCCAAATTATTTACCAAAGTAATGCTTACGTCATCGATCACGCAGTCAAGGACAACACTACTGTGCAGTAAGGCTGACAACCCTCACGCCATTAGTGGCGTGTGGGACCCTCACGCCACTAGTGGCGTGAGGGTCTCTTACGCCACTATGGCGTGAGAAATGACGCCCCGGCGTCAATTATAATATATAATTGATGCCGTGTGGCGTCAATTTAAAAAAAAAAATCTAATTTTATAATTATATTTAAAATTATAAATAATAATTTAATGAATTATTAGAATTATAAATAATTCTAATAATTCTAAAGAATTGTAATTAATAATTAAGGAAATTAAAATATCTAAAATTTATTATAAATTTTAGGATATAAGACTAACTAATAAATTAATTAATTAGCGAATTTATCATGAACCTTAAGATAGATGACTAATTATTTAATATTTTGTACATTAACAAGTTGATATATAAAGTACCCTAAGAGAGATAGGATAAATTTAAATAGAGAATAATAATTAGTCAAATAATTAATTCACTAATTAATTAGTTAGAGAATAATTAATAACAATAGCTAATTATTCTATCTTATGAAAACCTAGTAGTAATATATTAAGGGCATATATAACCAACTAGATCATAATGCATTGCCTTTAATTTTTATTATATATAGTTATTTTTATGATTTTTTGTTATTTATTTTTTCTATGAATATTTATTTATAATCCATGAGATAATAATATTAAATAAAAACTTATATTTATCGGATCCAAAATTTAATACATTATAGATAAACATCATATAATTTAAAATAAATTAGTGGCTTAAACACTCTCACAATAAAACATTATCTTATAATGGTTTGAATTCTAACAGGAAATCAATTGATAAACAAATTCCATAATATTCTCCAATGTCTTTATTGTAAATTGTTCATAGAACACTTATCAGTACACTCCAAGAGTTTCCTTCACATATCCTTTAACTGCAAAAGGATCATATAAATATAAAAAAAAAAGAATACATATAATAAAAATAAGCAAACATGAAAAATTAAACAAATCTCAGAATATAAAATTAAAAATCATAATATAGTAAAAATTAACAAATATAAAAACTTGAGCAAATCTCAAAACTTGATTCAACAAACCTAATTTCAATCTATAGTTTGAGTTACTAAAGTTTAGGAATGTGAGATGCTCAACAATAAAAAGTTCATCATTTTATCTCATCGTTTTTTTTCTGTATTCTTTGCTTTCTTTTGTGTTTTTTCCTCTCTACTTTTAATCTTCAAACCAAAAGCTATCCTCAAATTAGATATCTTAATCCCGATCAGCGACTTTGAGCATCAACTAGCTAGCGAACTCTTGTTATATATATAAAAAATACAATGAAAATAAAAAAGGTTAACTTAAAGAAAAAATATGAAAGCTTACACGAGAAATGAGTTATAGAGGGAAGACCTATAGTAGGAGTGGAGGATAAGACCTGCAGCACCAAAACAAAAATTATGTAAAAAAGGTATGAGACCTACTAAGGAAGTTCAAAAAAATATGTGAGAAGAAGTTTAAAGAGTTGCATCAAATAATTTTTTTTTTTTTTCAGAATCCTACCTTATATTTGATATTTTTCAGAATCATACCATTTTATTAAAAAAAAAACTTAATGGAACTTAGTGAAGAATCGTAATGCATTGTCAATAAATAAATAAATATATTCAGAATATGCCTTCTTATATTTGACATCTTTCAAAATCCCACCTTTAAATCCTTTTTTTTAAAAAAAATTATTATTCTACGCATCTTCTTGATTCAGCTTCAGTCAATTCAACCATTGTCTAAAGGTCCGTCTACGTGACCTGTATTAATTTCCTGAAAATTCATGAGGAAAGGTTAGAGTAACGTAGCACATAACTCCACATCACTCACAATGCTACAACATAGTGGTCGCATTGTCTTGCTGACACAGGTGTGGGCATACCATATGCTATAGCATTATATCAGCTTTGTTATGCGCTTTCACATGAAATCGTAAAGTGGTCCTTTTCTTATACACATGAGCAGGATAATAATATGGATACAACATTTTGTAAGGTCTATCATCTATTTTCCTATGCGCATGGATTCTTAAACATTCCATCAGATAATCATGCAATTAAGCTAAGATCACCATTCAAAATAGTCAAAACTCATAAGGAAAACATGGCATAAATATGACTCATCAATTGTTTTGACTGACGTTCAGTATCATGTAGTTATAACATCATAAGTGTGTGTATACATATTTTGCAGACAAGAAAGGTAACCTTAAAAATCACTTTGTTGGTCAATTGGGCAAGTCTCAAGTGCAGATATATTCTTGAAAACTAAATATTCATTACCAATAGTGGAACCTACAAGCACATTTCATCGATTGCTAATTCAACCCTTTCAAAAAAACCAGAAAGAAAAGAAGAAAAATAAGAAAGTGATATCAAATAGAAACACCTTTTAATACAGCTTGGTGTATCGCCTTTGAGCTAAGCAAATAGAAGGTGAGCTTAATGGAATTAGCTTGTCGAAAGTGCAATGCGAAGCAGTGACGAGGCCGCACAACAGACACTGGCGTTGGTGTTAATGACAAAGAAACGAGCTGCGAAAGAGAAGTGGGGAGCGATAGATGAGTTCAGAAAAGTGACAGAGCTCAGAGTTATAACAACAAGAAGAGAGTTTCATAAAGGGAAATTTAATTTTCGGCGCGATGAAGACAAGATTTAGAGAGCGAGTTTTAATTTGGGGTTAATTTTTTAGACCAGTCATTTGTAAAAATCAATCTTAAAAGCTCACCTTTTAGATCGACTATTTGTAAAAACTAGTCTTAAAAGTAAGAAATATATTATTTTTTTATCCACATCTTTTAGACCGTTTATAACAAGACATAAGGTCAAAATGTTTCATCTTTTAGATCGATTATAATAGACACCCGATCTAAAAAGTATTTGACATTTTTTTTAAAATCTTTTTAGACTAGTGATAATTGAATATTTCATAAACTTCTTTTTATCTCTTAATTAATAATTTAGGACTCTTCAGTTAATAAATAATGGCTTTTATACTTATTTGGGCTTTGGGCCTTTTATTATATTTTAGCCATTTTTAATACTAAAATTTCAGTTTTACATTGCTTCACTATTTTTGTCATAACTCTTGAACCAGAGATCGGATTTGCCTCATTCTTGTTTCATATTTCAGATGATTTAAAGAGCTACAATTGTTATGAAGACATGAAGGGCAAATTCGGACAAGAGGGCAGTCAATTTTGGAGCCGAAGTCATATGTATATTTCTGGATTTTTATTTGGGCTCGAATTTTGTAATTAAAGCCCACTTTTATTTTATTTCTGTTTTGGGCTGAACCATTGGAGCCCATTTCCATTTTAGGTCAACTTTAAGTCAGATGGTGGCTACAATACTTTTTTCATTCACCTTTTTACACATTTTCATATTAAACACAGAAGTTTCATTTTCTCTGCAATGTTCTTCGCATTCTTCGTCTGTTCTTCATTTTTTCCAGCCATGCTCGGCTAAACTTCTGTGATTAACCCAACGTTGAGGATTCCATGATTTTGAAAGACCTGGCTATCACCCAAGAGGGGGGGTGAATTGGGTGTATGATAAAACTTTACGAACTTTGAAAATCTTTTCACAATATCTAAATCAACAGTTAGATATTCAAATAAGCATATACTGGAAGTATAAGAGTTTAGGGAAGAGAATATGCAAACTATGATTTATCCTAGTTCAGTCCAATCCATGATGACCTACGTCCAGTCCCTATGCTCCTCTTGAGATTTTCAATCCACTATCTACTTTCAACTTGATTACATGTTCTGTACTCGAAGCAACCCTCTCACTAGGATTCACTCCCCCTTACAAACTGTAATCAATACACCGCTTGATCACACACTCTGTACTCGAAGTAATCCTCTCCCTAGGATTCACTCCCCTTACAAGTTGTAATCAACACAATGTGTTTCCCTCTCAAGATCACCCAATCTTGAGTAACTCTCAGATAGATAGAATGTTTACAGATAAATCTTCTCTCTCTCAGAAGTGAATAAATAAACACTGAAGTTCAATAATATCCGAAGATATAAACAGACTATAAATTGATGCTTTGAATGCTTTGTATGTGTATGCGTCTGTCTTCCTTGATGAATTCAATCCTTTGGGAATTTATAAGTTGAAGCTTGAGGACCGTTGGAAGGATTTGAATCTGCCCCTTTGAATATTTGAATTCGCCCGTTGAAGGTGTTTAGACGTCCGCGCCTCCTGCTTAACCACGATCGAATGTTTGCTTAGTTGAGTCTCTTTATAGGTTGTCATTCATGTGGTCTTTAGCTTAGAATATTGGTTCCGATGCTTTTGCTGTATGGGCACCATTATGGAAAGCATCTTTTTGTCGGCTCGATTCCTCGACACTTTTAGTGCGCCAGCTTGTCACAATTTGAACATTGAGAACCAAACCTTGATCTTCTAAAATCTCATAAGCAAAACTAATTAAATATGATTGATGATAATAACAAGACATATTCAATCATTTGCAGATCAGCAACAGTAGGCATTCTCAGTGTTCTTCGTCCGAATTTGAAACTTTGATTATGTATCTGAAAAACACTCGGGAAGATGATTAATGATATCATAGTTTAGATTGAATGATATATTGAAGGATAGAATCAATTATCTAAACCATTTGAATGAAGTTGCAAACATTTCACGATTGCTGGTATACCATACTGTGCTTGGCATTCTCGAGAATCAGTATTATCATACTCGAGAATCACTCATAGAATCAAACCTGATGCTGAACAACTTCCGATCATTCTCGAGAACCATTCTCGAGAATTGGTTCCCAATTCTCAAGAGTCACTTCGAGAAACAGATTACACAGAAAGCATCAGACGAAGCAGACGTTCATTCTCGAGAACCATTCTCGAGAATTGATTCTCAATTCTCGAGAATCTCAATATCACTCTTGACAGTATTTTGATTCAGTCCTGATCATTCTCGAGTATTGCTGGGACATTCTTGAGAACCATTCTCGAGAATCCTTTGCTGTGATGGTAACTTAGCTCTTGAACCACATATGCCTTAGCAACATTCTGGAGAATCATTATGGCCAACTTGTCATGTCATTCTTGAGAACCACTCCATACTCAGAGAGACCCTTCAAGTCTTATTTCTATTGCAAGAATAATCAGTCCCAAACTTGTTGTATTTTGTTGGTTATCATAGGATGAATGTAGGTTGTTCTTAATCAATGCTGATTGCAACATCCTGAATATACTATCAACTTCAAAACATCATAACTCCTTCAATTGATCTTCGTTTTATGTGTTCTTGATGTTTGTGGAAAGTTAGTTGAGTCTAGTTTCCAATGGCACCGATTTCAGTGCAATCCGATTTTTCGTTTGTGAGATACACTCAAATTACCGAAGGTTGGTCTGGACTGTGACGGTGATTTGTGTTCCATTTTGAAAAAATCATAGCTCTCTCATATGGACTCATTTGCACTTGAAATGTTGTCAAAGGTACGTGTTGGATGTCTAGTTTCATATGCCACTGGTTTCGTGTCAATCCGATTCCTGGTTTGTGAGATATCATCAAATTACCAGAGGTCGCCCAAGTTGAACGTGAAACAGAGTTGTTGAAGAATTGTTGAAACCCGATGATTCTCGAGAATCAGAGTACCATTCTCGAGAATGGTACTCGAGAATCACAATGTCATTCTCGAGAATGACTGAAACTGATGCGCAGAAGCAGCTGTTCATACATGGGGATATTGCAATTGAACCCAAACAACTCATATGCATCCGGAAGCTTGAATTTGCTTATTTTAACTCTGAATTGAACCATTCTAACTTCCATTTGATCATGGAGACTTGAATATTGATATTCTCATAATATATGACAAGTTTTTCTTTCTTCAATCTTCAATCTTAATCATTCTTCATTGTTTAAACTTCATATCTACATTAATAAATAAGGATTAATCAAGGTAGAAGATAAATGTAGTATGCAAGCTTTTTGCTATGGATAATGGCATCTATATAAGACATCATCAAAACTAATCATAACTAACAGATTCGTCTAGAGAGCTTATGCTTAATCGATAATTTAACTCGTTTTTGTTTTCATCTTATTGGATTCGATTCCTGGAAATCGTTCCAATATCAGATTTAATATTCGGTTTGGTTTATCCCAAGGATTGAGTTCGACCTAGGTTTCAGTGTTACTGTGCGATTGCACAGTGAGACGCCACTGTTCGAACAAATGCTAGGCGATCGTCTAGTCGAGGGAATTTCTGGACGAACACAGAGATTTCGGTTCGTCCAGAACCAAGCGCGAGTTCGTTCATACTTTGTTCAATGATGGAAGTCTCTGGAATCTGAATGTTGGGTTGATCGATTTTAATGTTTTGTTTATTTCGTTCTGTTTTTGTTTATTTTCATTTTTATTCTGTTTGAACCAAAAACCCCCCATTTTTACTGTTTCTATTCACTGTTACTGTCCAATCAAACCCGCTACGAATTTGTTGGGAAAACGATCCATGTTTGCTATTGTAATACCCGGATTTTAGCAAATATGGAATTCTTGAGATAAGAGAAATTAATGAATATTTTCATGAAGCAAGTTCATGAGATTAAAACTCTTATAGAAAATTGTTATAATTGTTGAGTAAATTGTCGAAAAAGTTACAGAAAAATCAGATGAATAGAATGACTAAAAATGCAATAATGGTGATAAAAACAGTCTAAAAACATTATGATAAATACTGAAAGATCATGAAAGATTATGAGAAAATTATGGGAGTATTATCTTTAAGTATAAGAATTTAATAAATTATTTCAGAGGAAATAACATGAAGAAATGTTTAAAAAGCATTTGTAACCATAAAGTAACTTTATGGTGTAAACATTTTTAATATTTTGCATAGGATATAAAGTGACAATGTCAGTATGAAGTTTGTAAGATAATAATGTACTGTAAATTATAAAATTATCAACCTTTGGTAAGAGAATGATTAGATAATTACTAGCTAATTGATTCAGTAAAACAAGAGAAATATAGAAAGTTAAATTTATGGTAAAATCCTTAATTAAGAGATTAAGGCTGGTAATTAGCATAAAATATACTTACTGATTATGATAAAAAGATTAAGAAAAATTAGTAAAGATAAATGTATGAAGAAACCTAATCCTAAAAAGATCACTAAACGAAGAATTTAGGCTCGATTAAGCCTTAACGGGCGGGGGTAAACGAGAATTTTTGGTAAAAAATATTATATTTTTAAAAAATGGAAAAAGTTATGAAAAAATAATTAAAACTGAATTTTAAAATAAAGGGGCGAAATTCTTGGTATTTTTAATTAAAATGAATTGTTTAAATAATTAAAATGATAATTAGAATAAAATAATAATATAATGCGGTGAGTCACTTATATAGGAAGCCGTAGGGGAAAAGTTAGAAATAAATTCTACAGGTAAACCAGAGGTAAAAGTCTTTTCAGATGATCAAATTAAGAACAAGTAAATTTTTACACAAAGAAAGAATTTACCAGACGTTGATTTCCGCAATCGAAAACCCTAATTCCTAATAAAACGGAAAGCTGATCAGATAGAGTAGAGAGATAGGCAAAGTGAGAACCTATAGAAACAATTGCGTGTTTTCAAACACGGATTAAGTTAGGCAACAACGGACGTTTTACGATTCAAACGAATTGTTGTCGAAGTTGGTTCTATCTAAGCGATTTCCGTAACCGGATGCGTTTGTCCGAATATCTTCCGACGCACCGGAGAATACCTGGATATGATCAAAAAGAGGATCAAAATAGATAATATGAAAGAGGATAAAAAGACCTTCAAAGTTACACGCCGGATTTTTGAGTTTCGCGAAATCGCGCGAAACGGACACCGTCGGTAGCTTTATCGGGCCGAAGGCCATAAAGCAAGAGCCATCATTGGATGACAACTCATCCTTTGACTTTTTGGGCCCTTGGACGTCAGCCATGAGCATTGGAGGGCCAAGATTGCTTCTCACAAAACCCTAGATCTAACGGTCCAGAAACAAAGCAGAAAATTCCCTATACGTCCCGAATTTTCTCTATAAATAAGACCCTCCTCTTCTTCATTCTTCACACCATTCTTCTCTCTTCCTTGGCCGAAACTTAGAGTGAGAAGCTCGCAAAATTCTGCCTAGCTCCGAGTAAGTTCTTTCGTCCTTAGCTTTTAGTTTCCGTAGTTCTTTCGGTAGTTATAGTAGAACTGTTGTTTTGATCTAGGAAGTTTTAATATATTCCTATACTTGTTTTTAAGCCTCATTGCATTGAAAGATTCCTGACGAGGTAAAAACCTAGTGGGGATAATTTTGAAATGGAATAAGGTCAAAGTAACGAAGTTCTGGCGAAATCTGCCAAATTGGGGTAGTAGGGGCAAAATGGTCTTTTTAACCTAAAATGCCTGTTATGCTGCCAAATATTCATAAGTGTGTTATTATTCTGATTAGAATACTTCGACGTCGAACCGTCGAAATTCCATCGTTCATTTGTTTGCCGTTTCTTTGTTTTACGTACGGCCGTCAAAAGTACCGTTTTTAGCGGAAGAGCCGGATATCTCGCAACTAAGGTATGGACGCGTACTTTGTAACCCTAAATCTATGCTGCTTATATACTTTTGCGTTATAGATACGTTCATAGCGAGGTTACGTTGAGAATCGTCGAGATACTTACTGACTTTACCCACGGATTATAGTATTGGTAATGCCGTTTGAGTTATTCCTAGCACTGAGGACACGTTAGTGGCGTGGCACTAGATATGTGCAGAACTAGTCGAGAGAGACTTTACATACTGCTTTGTGCTTATGTTCTGTCCAAGTTATTGATCATACATCTGCTGTTTGCTTTTGTGATGATATGCTGTATTGAAATGAATATCTGTTGTACGTATACTGTTTTATTTGAGCGTAAGGTTAACCGTTACCTGAGATCCATATGTGGAATGGATCTCAGCTGTAGCATCAGGGTCTGAAGGACCGATGTTTGGCGATCGAAGCAAGCAGCTGGAATAGGCCAAGACGTGTCTACATTACTTATCATTTTCTTTAGTTTCTTTAACTTTTGAGAATTCTGGATGACTGTAATCCGATACATTTACACTATGGTCCATATTTTGAATGTAATGTAAATTACTTACTCGCTCCAATGCTCTACTCGATTACTCTGCTTGAAATATTTGGAAACGTTTTAAAAAAAAAATTCCGCCGTTTTCAAATGGGATGTTATAGCTATTACTTCAAATCTTTTACTGAATCTAGTTATTTTGAGAGACACGGAAAATCTCTTTCATCAAATGGCGTCGTTGCCGAGGAGCTAAGTAATTGCTCCCTAGGTAATCTAATTTTCAAATTTACTTTTGACAAGGGGTTTCTCATGTGAAGCTTGTTAGTTTTGCATTTTTTTTTATTGCATTTAGTTTAGGATTTTTGCATTTAGATAGCTTGTGTGAGCTTGGTTTCTTTATCTTTGAAAAAGAAAAAAAAGTGTCTTGCATCTTTTATCATTTTGAATTCTTTTTCCTTTTCACTTGCATTTATATTTTATTAGATTCCTTTTCTTGATTTTTATAGTTAGATAGTTATCTTGTGATTCGTTGAGAATTAATTGCATTGAACTTTCATGGCTTGGTTTTCCGATAATCATAATCTACCTTTCAATTCTCACTCTTTTGTAGGCAATCAAGAATGTGTTGGCCCATTCCACCACCAATACCATGAACCATACCAACAACCTCCATTTCAACTATACCATCAACCCTCTCACTTACCATACCATCCTTCATTCCATCCCACTACCAAACTATGCCATCTATTTCATGAACCCCTATACCCATTTGAGCCATCTTATGGACCTCATTCTCAACCATGTGTGCCCAACCAAGAACCTTCCATTTGTGAAGTCATCGAAGATTTCCAAAATCAAACAACTTGGGCTATAAATGAGGAGCGGTTACGTAAGGACGACTTTCCTCAACAAATGGACTCTATTTTTAGAATAATGGAACACCGAGCAATAAGAAATGAGAGATTAGGAAAAGAAATTGAGTAGCAATCACAAGTGTTGAAAATGAATTTTCAAGAAAATCCTTCTTTCATGGTCACACATGCACAAGAAGTGAAGCAAGTACAAAAGCGCAATGAAGAGTCCTCTCTCCTATTTGGTGGTTGAAGAAATTAGATCAATTGGAAAAAAAAGAAGGTTTGGGCTCAAATTGTAAACATTTCATTTTAGTCCCTATACAGAAGCTTTTACATTTTGCAAATTGGTCCCTGGTCAAAACTTGCGTTTTGACCAGGAACCAAAATTAGGTTCAGCTAGATATTAAAAGCAGAGACCTGTGATTCACGAGGGGGGCGCCGCGCATGGAGAGTTGAGAGCATCGGATCCTTCCTTCCTCCACCTTCCTTCCCTCTTGGTCGCCGGCGGGCGGCGGCTTCCTTCCTCCTCACCATAGTCGCCAGTGACTCACTTACGCCATGAGAGCTTGAGATCAGAGGAGAGTGTGAGAGACGACTGCACCACCATTCACCACCAGTTTTTTTATCTTCCTACTGTCGATGGATTCACAACTCACCGCCACCACCGATCTGCACAGAACCATTTGGTCGTCCAACCACCATCGCCATTCTCACACTCCACCATTGGCCTCCCTCTGCATTTTCCCAGTGAACACCGACGGCGCTGTGAGTGTCAGCACCCAAACCACCGGTGACCTTCTTTACTGTTTGGTGATTTTGCAACTTTCCGGCAAAAACTTGAATTTTCTGGCGACATTTTCCAGATTCCGGCGAATGTATGCATTTTCCAGCCAATGTTCTGAAAGCAATGAGAGACTGATTTCCTTGCTTCTTGGTAGGGGAAGAAATAGGCCAGGAGCCTGCGGCCTGGCCTGTTAAAAGCCTGTTCAAGCCTGGCCAGGCCAAGGCCAAATTTAAGGCCTGTTTGTATTAATTGGCCAGGCCCAGGCCTATGAATAGGTCTGTAAAGCCTGTCGGGCCGGCCTGTTAAGAAGAGGGTAAAAGTGTAATTGTATATATATATATATATATTATGTCTGCCTCAATTCCTCAAAATAAGCCAGAAATTTTTTTAAAAAAAAGGCCATTCACATCATAATCACATTTGCTCATCATCTCCCTGCAACTGCGTGAACGCTATTGAGAGGAAAAACCCTAATTTCCTAAACGATCCAGATCTCGACCTCACTGTGCTCACCGTCGACCTTCGCACCTCTCAGGATCTCAGGCCTCAGCTCGTCAGCGCAGCACACAACGAGTTCTTGACGGCGGCGCACCTCTCAGGATCTCACTCTCGGCCTGTTCTCGACGGCCGTCGTACCTCTCAGGTTCTCCATGATCTAGTGCTTCTCTTCTTTTCTATTTTGTACTGCAATTCGATTCCCATCACCCATTTTAGTTACTAAGGAAAAAGTTCTCTCACTATTGCAATTGTCTTTTTTGAGTGCGCACGTGAACTCGTCTTTACCACCGTCTGAAGGGCGTGATCGTGAAGACATTGGTTCAGACTCCTTGATTTGTACCTTTAATGTTTTAATTTTGCAGTTTTATTTGCTTTTAGTCTTTACCTTTTTTATTATATGAACTTTTGTTTTGCATTTTTATTTTGAAGTAATTGCATCTTCTGTGCAAAAGATTATCACCAAGGGATGTTGAAATCTTTTTTGAAAGGTCAATGATGTAGTGTTAAGTTAAATTTAAAAATGTTCAAGTTATTATATTAGAGTATATTAAAAATGAGTCATTAGTGATGTTTTCCTTAATCCTTGCAACATCATCTCAGATATGATTCCATGATCAAGGGTTCCACAACACATGAATTGAATAATACTGATGCATGAAAACCTAGTAGTAATTCATTTTTTCCTAGTCTACAACTCTCCATATATTCTACTCCCTAGGAAGATTTCTTGACACTAACTGTATATCAAATTATTTGGACAGAGTAGTTTTTTTTAAAAAAAAAAGAAGAAGAAGAAGAAAATGAACAAGTAGGTCATCTTGCATATTTGTTTGCACATAATGAATCAATTAAAGGCAAAGGAATAATCAAGATCAGATGACATACTATAAAGGCCCCGTACATTGAGGTAAGTTTCACATGGGTAATTAGGTAAGCGAGGCCGGGTTAGGGATGTATATTACTTCGGGGATCTGTCTTTCGTCCACACACACCAAATGGCAAAAATCATGCAGCATATACATGAACAATTTCTAGTAGGCCCCATATTCTAATACAGACATTTTTTCGGTTTCCATTCAAAGGATGTTGTTGAAATAAAACTGACAACGAAAAATGGATGAAGCTATATACAGACAAGTTATTTATGGCTGAAGCTAAATTTTTTTTATCAAATGATAGTTTATAAAATGCACGATCATCTTTCCTTACTTTGGTTTTTATGTTGCAAGTGCTTTTGATAATGGCTTGAATAATTCCTATCATAGTTGTTGTTCAATATACTCTAGCATCCATAGCTGCTATTCTGTTTTTTTGCTGATGAAAATTTGTGTTTTGTTAGACTTGTATTGTATAAAAAATATATATGCCTTGCTATAAAAAAGTAACTTCTCAGTTTAGACTTTAGATATAAGAATTGTTAAACAAGTATGGATTAAAAAAGAAACAAAAGGTATTAATTTTGCATTGTTAAAATAATATCATTTGTTATACATATTACTTGTTCAATTGTGTTATGCTCTAATTCTATATATTTGATTAATTTTTTTCAAGGTCTTTGAAGCCGAAGAAGAAATTATATTGAAGATTTGATGTCAACGTCCAGTGGCTTTACATTGGCGCAATTGAACGAAGATGCTTTACATTGGTAAGAAAATTCAAATCTATATGTTGGATGTTGTATTTGATTTCATTTTGTTGTTGTTGTAGATTCTGTTATGTTGTTGTAAAGTAAGCATGTTTTTGGCCTGTTTAAGGTAGGCCTGTGTTCAACCTGTTTACAGGAGGCCTGTTTTTGGCCTGTTTACAGGAGGCCTGTTTTTCGTTGCAGCCTGTGGCCTGTTAGCCTAAGTACAAGATTTTTTTTAAAAAAAAAAAACAGGCCTCTTAACAGGCTACAGGCCAGGCCAGGCTCAGGCCAAAATATAAGCATGTAATAGGCCACATGCTAAGCTCATGCCACTTCCTTGTAGAACAGGTATGGCCTGTTAAGGGTGAGGCCTGACCTATTTCCACCCCTACTTCTTGGTGATGATGATTTGTTCTTGAGCTCTACGGACTACATAGGGGAGTTTCTTATCATTCCATAGTCTAGATTTTTATATACTGATTGCTTAGATTTAAGAATTGTTGTGTATGATTTTGGACTGAGATTAATGATTATTGTCTCTATTGGTTTGGTATTTGTGATTGAGATTGGATTTTGTAGGATGAAGATTATATGTATTTGAATTACTTTGTGGTTGCAATGAGACTCATGTTGATTAGCGTGATATTGTCTGATTAATGTGGTTAATTTGTACATTTGAAGGACTGATTAGTACTCAATTTCAAGAAGACTCATGTTTACATTATTCCAATCCTAACTACACATTAAGTGGTTTTAAACAATTTCTTAAGAGGTAGTAGTTAGCTACGATTGTATGAGCTACTATTAATTGAGAATATTGGACTTTAGTGATATCTTGAGGTTTTTCTAATTAAGACTTAATGAGTTTTAACTCCCATAACTTTTGAGTAAGGATAGTCACTTCTTCATTACCAAGAGCATCCATCATCTATATTTCCATTTTCATATTCCATTCCATTTTATAAAAATACCAAAAATAATAGTTAGAATTTAATTAAATTGCATTTCCATTCTTTTAGTTTATTAATCTAAAAATCCAAAACCCAATCCCCCATTGTTTTCATTGCATTTGCATGACATTTAAATTACTTAGGATTCAATAAAAGGCTCCTCAAAAAGAGAGAACGATCCTAGGTTTGCCTATACGCAATCCTTGGTTAATTGTGGACCCCAAGGCTAATGACAAAAGTTCTTCAAAATATGGCGCCGCTGCCGAGGAATTTGCATCGGTTTGATTATTAACAGTGGTGTAAATAGTGTCGTTTCGGTGGTTCGGGTGGTTGGTTTTTTTTACCCAAATCACTCAAACTAGGTCTTATTCACAAGAAATTTGGCATTCTAAGCAAGAATCACTTCCAAGGAGGAAGTGAGGTCTGACCTATTTTCCCCAAATTCCAACTTTTAGACCACTTTTTCGCTGTTTTTAGTTTCGGTTTTGTGATTTTTACTAGGGCATTTTTTCGGAGTATCTCCAAATGGTCTAAGATTTTGCAAGGTGATAGAAAATGGTCTAACTCACAGGACACATCGCGCTTGCACCATGTGGTCTTAAGATTTTAGCCAAATTCCATCGTTTAGACCACTTTTTCAATTTTTGAAGTTTTTTTATTCCATTTTTCAGTTCCCCAATAGTGTAGAAGTTGCCCTGTCCAAGTCCCATAAAGTTTAAAAATATTTTGATAGTGTTTTGGACTTGTTTTCCAACATAGGTTTTGCTTTTTGTGTTTTTGTTTGTGTGTCATCTTAGTGTTTTTCTACTTTTTACCACTTTTAGTGGCATTTTCATAATTCTGATTGTCTAGTGGCATTTTCGTAATTCTGAGTGTCTGGTGGCATTTTCGTAATTCTGAGTATTTGCCAATTCTGCCTTGTGGTTATGCTGCATGAGTACTAGGAGTACTACTAATCCAAAAGACTTGTTGCCATTTGATCTTGAAATAGAAATGACAATTCTTAACTCTAGAAGAGTTGTTAGGCTAAGTCATAAGATTAATACTGAATTGGACCTTGAACTTGAGTTTGATTGTGTCCATTCTGTTGATCTTTCTGATTGTGTTTCTGATAGTACTTCTGATAGTCTTGTTGTTTTCACTGATTCTAGTAGCAATTTTGCTAACTCAAAAAATAATGGCAGAAGAACAAACAAATCGTCCTACTTTAAAGGAATTGGCTGCACCTGATGTTAATTATCAACCTTTGTGCATCCAATATCCTGACCTTGCTGTTAACTTTGAACTTAAATCAGGTCTAATACACTTGTTGCCTAAATTTCATGGTCTTGCAGGTAAGTGCCCCATTAAGCAATTGAAGGAATTCCATGTAGTGTGTAGCACAATGAAACCGCAGGCCATTGATGAAGATCATATCAAGCTGAGAGCTTTTCCTTTCTCATTGGAAGGTGGAGCTAAGGACTGGTTGTTCTACCTTCAACCCTTATCTATTAGGAGTTTGACTGCTATTCAGAGATTATTTCTGGAGAAATTTTTCCCTACCTCGAGCCATTTCGATCAAGAAGGAAATTAGTGGCATTAAACAAGCTAATGGGGAGACTATGCATGAGTATTGGGAAAGGTTCAAAAGGTTATGTGCAAACTGTCTACACCACCAAATCACTGAGCAACTCTTGATTACCTATTTCTATGAGGGTTTGCTACCTGTAGATAGAGGTTTGGTGGATGCTTCTAGTGGTGGGGCTCTGAGTAACAAGACACCTGAAGATGCCTAAGACTTGATATCCACTATGGCAGCTAACTCTCAACAGTTTGGCACAAGAGCCAATAGTACTCATGTTTACCAGATTCAGACACCTCCAGTCCAGTATGATTCTCATATATTAGAGACTAGACTTGATGATCTGACCTCCTTAGTGAGGCAGTTGGCAGTGACACAGACAGTACAGTCTTTCCCTCCTCAGATTGGATACTCATATGGGTTCTATTATGACCTTGATCATTCTATTGACTCTTGTCTCACCTTGCATGATCCTGCTTATCAAGACCAGTCAGTAGCTGGAGTGGGTGTTTTTTCCGGGAAAGCCACAATACTAGCAGAATAGTGCTTATTCTAATACTTACAATCCGGGATGGAGAAATCACTCCAATTTCCGTTGTAACCAGAATCAGAACTAGAGTAACCAATATCAGCAGAATTCTGGGAATTACCAGCAGAGACAGTACAAACCCCAGAATTTCCAGCAGCAATCGGCACCTCCTTTGCCAGCACCACCTCCTCAACCAACCATATGTGCACCTCCACAGTCAGCACAACAACAGGCTAGTAGTAGTAGTGTTGGTTCCTTACTTGAAGATATGATGAAGCAATTTGCCACAAACTCTATACAGTTCCAACAACAAATCGAAACTTCCATTCAGAGTTTGCAAACACAGATTGGCATATCAGTAACATCACTGAATCAGCTTCAACTTCAGGGATCCAATACTCTTCCTTCACAGAAAATTCCCAATCCTAAAGGGAATGTGAGTGTGATTACCTTATGGTCTGGCAAGCAATTGGAGGAACCTAAACAAGCTGCAGATGTGACTTCCACATCAGAAAAAGAGTTAGAAACTGTGAAGATTGACTCTAAAAATAAAAATGTAGTGCAACAAGGTGAAGAGGAAGACATTCTCATTCCTCTTCCTTTCCCTCAAAGAGCCCTTCAATCCAGGAAGTTGGCAGAAAAGGCACAAGAGAAGGATATACTTGAGACATTCAGGAGAGTAGAGATCAACATTCCTCTCTTAGATGCAGTCAAAAAAATTCCTAAATATGTCAAGTTTCTGAAGGAGTTGTGTACTAAAAAGAGGCGACTGAAGGGAAATGAACGAGTGAGTTTGAATCAGAATGTATCAGCACTTATCCAGCCTACCATGCCTCGCAAGTGCAAAGATCCAGGGACGTTTTTTATCCCTTGCATGATTGGTAACTATAGATTTGATGATTGCATGCTAGATTTAGGTACTTCTATTAATGTCATGCCTACATCTGTTTATAAATCTCTTGGTCTTGGTCCTTTATGTCTTACTGGTGTTGTTGTTCAATTAGCTAAAAGGAGTTGTTGGCTATTGTATTTGCTTTTGATAAGTTTAGGTCATATCTGCTAGCTAGTAGAGTAATTGTTTTCTCTGACCATGCTGCTTTAAAGTTTCTTTTGAAAAAGGCAGATACTAAGCCACGACTCATCCGGTGGATGTTATTGCTCCAAGAGTTTGACGTTGAGATTCGAGACAGAAGTGGAGCACAAAATTGGGTAGCTAACCACTTGAGTCGCATCACCCATTCTCCCTCTCACCCCTCTTCTATTCGGGATGATTTCCCTGATGAGCAGCTTCTATAGCTCCAAGGTAAGCTTCCATGGTATGCTGATCTGGTTAACTACTTGGTAGTTGGTGTTTTTCCTGTAGACTCTACTAGGGCCCAAACCTTTAAATTAAAGAGTGAGTCTAAATATTATGTTTGGGCTGACCATTATTTGTGGAAATTTTGTAGTGACCAAGTAGTTAGGAGATGTGTGCCTGATCATGAGTTTCACTCTACATTGCATTTTGCTCATGCTTCTGCCTGTGGTGGTCACTTTGGACCCCAAAGAACTGCTAGGAAAGTGTTAGATAGTGGATTATTTTGGCCTTCCCTATTTCATGATTCCTATTTGTTTTGTAAGTCATGTGATAACTGTCAGAAGGCATGAAGTATTTCCCATAGGCATGAGATGCCCCAGAACCCTATATTGTTTTGTGAGGTATCTGATGTTTGGGGTATTGATTTTATGGGTCCATTTCCTGATTCTCATGTTTATACTTACATACTGCTGGCTGTTGATTATGTCTCGAAATGGGTTGAGGCGAAAGCCACTCAGACTAATGATTCTTCTGTGGTGGTGGATTTTGTTAGGTCTAACATTTTCTGCAGGTTTGGTATTCCTAGAGCCATTATCAGTAATCAGATTTCTCATTTTTGCAACCGAAGCATGGGTGCCTTGTTACGCAAGTATGGAGTGCTCCACAAGGTCTCCACAGCATATCATCCTCAGACCAACGGTCAAGCTGAAGTCTCAAATAGAGAGATTAAGCAAATCCTTCAGAAGACTGTTAACTCTACCCGGAAAGATTGGAGTAATCGATTAGAGGATGCTTTGTGGCCATATTGCACCGCCTACAAGACGCCAATTGGGATGTCTCCTTATCGGATTGTCTTTGGTAAGGCATGTCATCTTCCGGTTGAGTTAGAACATCAAGCCTATTAGGCCATTAAGCAGTGTAACATGGATTTGGCTAAGTCTGGGATGGAACGGAAGCTGCAGTTGCAAGAGTTGGATGAGCTTAGATTGGATGCCTTGAGAGTTCGCGGTTGTACAAGGAAAAGACTAAGGCATTCCATGGTAAGCATATTCTGAGGAAAGAATTTTATGTGGGCCAGAAAGTTCTTCTGTTTAATTCCCGTCTGAATTTTATGCCTGGTAAGCTTCGATCTAAATGGGATGGCCCTTTGATCACTAACATATTTCCATTTGGTGCTGTTGAGCTATGTGATCCAACCACAGGACGAACCTTTAAGGTAAATGGGCACCGCCTCAAGCAATTTCACGAGGGATCCCAGCAGCAGCCTGAGGAAGCAGAAATTCTCCTCATTGATGCAACTTATCCTCCATAAACCCTTAAGGAGTATTCTTCTTTCTTCTCCCTCTTTCTCTTTTATTTGTTTTCATTTTTTTTCTTTTCCACTTTGCTTTTTAAAAATAAATACAATCTCTCTTTCTATGATTGCTACATATTCTGAACTAGGATATTTTGGTTTTAATAGATCATTCTGTTTGATTTGCAATTCTTGACTCTTCGATTACATGTCTTGGTAGTTGATTTGATGTTGTTGATTGCCTAAATTGGTATTGACCTTGTGAGGTTTTGGGCCTGCATGAATGGAATTCATCTTTTACCATTCTTTCTTTCATATGTGCATTTGCTCCTTATTTGTGTTCTCTAGAACTTGCTCCTTTTCTTTTTGAAACTACATTTTTTTACTTACATGCATAAATATGATGGAAGCTTGTTTTCTTTCTTTTATTTTCCTCACTTTGGCCAAATAGCTTTCCCTTGCATTATGTTTCCTTTGTTAGCCCCTTTGTGCCTTTTTGACTCATTCTTTTCTAAGCCACATTACAAGCTTAAGCATAAAACCATTTTATTCTGCACCTTGGAAGTTTATTGAGCATTGGTTTCACCTTAATTTTGTATTTAAGTGTGGAGGTTGCTTAGGAGTGCAACAATTTAAGTGTGGGGGGGGGGGAGAGAGAGATTTTTGATTTTGTCATTGTGATTATGTATATATTTCTCAAGAAAAGAAAAGAAAGAAAAAAAAAAGAAAAAAAAAAAGGTAAAGAAAAGAAAATACATAGAAAGAAAAGAGATATAAGAGTAAAATAAAAAGTTTTCATACATAGAGAATAATTGTGTTAATCAGTGCTCTTTTTAATTCCTTTGGTGCTTAGCCTCTCATTCCATACTATTCCCTACCTTTCACCCTAACCCCATTACAACATTTAACAATAAGCTCTCTTGATTTGTGCATGCATGTGTTATGAGTAGTGGAGACATAGAAATTGAGCAAGCTTATAGTAGAACAATTTTCTTGAGTAGAATTTGAGCGATACACTTATTTACCCTATACACTTGAGAGACCATCTTGTGTGATTAGCATCATTGATTGAGATTGCCATGATTTGTAATTTGAGATGAAAGGATTTTGGTCTTGATTGCTTGGTCTTTTGAAGCTTCGTGCTCCTTGTTCAATTTTTGCATTGTTAGCAATTATTAGAAAAGAAGAGTTTTTCCTTTTAGTCTTTTTCTTTGACTTTTGCTCGGGAGTGCAAAAAGATAAGTGTGGGGGAATTTGATAATTGAATATTTCATACACTTCTTTTTATCTCTTGATTAATAATTTAGGACTCTTCGGTTAATAAATAATGACTTTTATACTTATTTGGGCTTTGAGCTTTTGATTATATTTTAGCCATTTTTAATAATAAAATTTCAGTTTTACATTGCTTCACTATTTTTACCATAACTCTTGAACCAGACATCTGATTTGCCTCATTCTTGTTTCATATTTCAGATAATTTAAAGAGCTACAATTGTTATGAAGACATGAAGGGAAAATTCGGACAAGAGAGCGGTCGATTTTGGAGCCGAAGTCATATTATATTTCTAGATTTTTATTTGGGCTCGAATTTTGTTATTAAAGACCACTTTCATTTTATTTCTGTTTTGGGCTGAACCATTGGAGCCCATTTCCATTTTAGGTTAACTTTAAGTCAGATGGTGGCTACAACACTTTTGTCATTCACCTTTTTAAACATTTTCAGATTAAACACAGAAGTTTCATTTTCTCTGCAATGTTCTTCTCGTTCTTCGTATTCTTCGTCTGTTCTTCATTTTTTCCAGCCATGCTCGGCTAAACTTCTGTGATTAACCCAACGTTGAGGATTTCCATGATTCGTCTAGAGAGCTTGTGCTTAATCGGTAATTTAACTCGTTTCTGTTTTCATCTTATCGGACTCGATTTCTGGAAATAGTTCGAATATTAGATTTAATATTCAGTTTGGTTTATCCCAAAGACTGAGTTCAAACTAGGTTTTAGTGTTACTGTGCGATTGCATAGTGAGACGCCATTGTTTGGACAAATGCTAGCCGATCGTCTAGTCGAGGGAATTTCTGGACGAACGCAGAGATTTCGGTTCGTCCAGAATCAAACGTGAGTTCGTTCATACTTTGTTCAATGATGGAAGTCTCTGGAATCTGAATGTTGGGTTGATCGATTTTAATCTGTTTCTGTTTATTTCGTTCTGTTTATGTTTATTTTCGTTTTTATTCTGTTTGAACCAAAACCCCCCATTTTTACTGTTTCTATTTACTATTACTGTCCAATTAAACCCGCTGCGAATTTGTTGGGTACTGCAAATCTTTTACTGAATCTGGTTATTTTGAGAGACACAACAAATCTCTTTCAACTATTTGTTAGGAAAATCGGTCTAAATAATCTCTTTAAAATCTTATATTAAATGAACCGGTCTAAAAAGTTCTTTAAATTTATAAAACTGCCACCAATCATATTTTTTAGATCTGATCCTCTATAACCGATCTAAATGTGATCGTCTAAATCCCTTTTTTTTAACCAGCCGTCTATTTTAATTTTCCGCCCTTTATTGTGCAAGATTGGTCTGCCACTGCCATCGTTGATGCTACTAAGTGATAACACTCCTATTCCTATCAATGATGTATGCAATGATTATTCGTCCCTGATTGAACTTTACAATCATTGCTTTTATTGTAGTCAAATCCTCAATTACATGTGACTCTCTTCGGTCATAATTATAAGATCTAATTGATTTTTTTGGAGTGATTAAAAAAATTAATTAAGTTATTATAGACTTTTTTTTTCATACTAATTAGTTTGACTGATAAACTAATATATAATCTAAGGATACATAACATATGAAATGATTATGTAACTTATTTAGTTTCCTTAATCTCTTCGAAAAAAGTCAATTAGGTCTTATAATTAGAATTAGAGGTAATATTACAATAAATGATTGGTGATTATTGATATCAATTGATATAAGTAATATAAATTGATAGGTTTAAATTTATTGGATTAACCGAATTTTTAGCAAGATTTGGTTGACTTGATTATAAAGTTGCATTACTGTATTAATATTCATTAATTATTTTTATAATCTATGGAATTTCTTGCGCAAGAAGTGACAAGGATCACTGGGAGTGTTGAACATTTAAACCAAAATTAGTAATTATGGAATTTTAAATGTACATTAAACCGAAATTATTAATTATGGAATTTCTAAAGGTAAATGTAATTATTAATATAATTATGATTCTTTATTTTACGTCTAATTTCAAATTCAACTTACTTCCTTCTTTATATACAAACCACATTAATCACATTTCGTCATTTTTTAAGGTGGGTAGATCCGACCCATTTTTTAAGGTGTTGCGATTGGGGATTATTTGATCACAATGATATTATTAATTAATATAATTATGATTCGTGATTTGTTGCCCAAGTTTAAATTCAATTTATCCCATTTAATCGAAATTAGTTGTGGAGATACCTAAAATTA
The DNA here is from genome assembly GCA_019022615.1 of Acacia melanoxylon. Classification (NCBI taxonomy): domain Eukaryota; kingdom Viridiplantae; phylum Streptophyta; class Magnoliopsida; order Fabales; family Fabaceae; genus Acacia; species Acacia melanoxylon. The sequence continues at coordinate 679,267 of JAFJYJ010000037.1, forward strand.
TGAAGGGTGAAATTCTAGCTTCTTAGAGAACGTGTAATTATAAATGTTAATGTACTTATGATTCCTTATTTTACATCTAATTTCATATTCATCGAGATACCTAAACTTATGAAGGGTGAAATTCTAGCTTCTTAGAGAACGTGTAATTATAAATGTTAATGTAATTATGATTCCTTATTTTGCATCTAATTTCATATTCATCTTATTGTCTTTGTAAGCCTCATTAATCACATGTTGTCATTTTTCCTAAATTTATGAGGAGTAAGATATTGCCACTATCAATTTTGGTCACTATCACTTTTTTTCACCGTTAGATCAGAATCTTAATAGAAGAGAGAAATGATAAAGGTAGATGAGATTATGATCCAGCGGTGAAAAAAGTGATAGTGACCAAAATTGATAGTGACAATATTCTATCCCACTTTATTATCCATCCCAATTTTTTGTTAGCGGGTTTAGAACTTTTATAGTACATAGTTAAAGTTGTAACTTTTCTAGTTACAACCCCGCTTTGTGTTGATTTCATTAATTACTCCAAAGTAGAGCTGGGAATCAGGGCCGGCCCGGCCCGACAGGGCCTGACCTTACAGGGCTTGGGCCCAACAGGGCCTGAGGTAAGAAAAACATTTGTTTTTCAAAGCCCGGCCCGATAGTACCAGGACCGGCCTTACCGGGCCTGAAAAATTACTATTCCAAATTTTAACTATTTTTTCTTTGATTTTTTTTAAAGAAATATAATTAGTAAATTGCAATCATTAAAGTTCTAATCTATTAAATAAATGTTATCAACATTAATATTTAAACAATATAAATCATTTAACAAATAAATACATTCATTAATTCGTAATAAAAAACACATAAACACAAAGAATATGTTTTTTCCTATTTTTTCAAAAAATATTAAACAAAAGAATTCTTTATGTATCTTACCACGACAAAACGTCTTTCCTCTCGTAATTTTGTATGTGTCGCAGATTTTTTTTCGGTTCATGCATGATTTTACCGACATGTAAAAATAATTATACTTATTTTACACCAAATATATTTATAATTTATTACTTATATAATATTGTAATACTAAAGTATGCATTTATTTAATATGAAAACATCACTTCTTTAAAATTTATAATAACTAATTATGTGTTTTAATACAGAATAATAATAAACATAAAAAATGGTTATAGTTTAAATTAAAAAAATCTAAGTAATTACAAATAAACACATTCATTAGGTGGAAGTCTAAGTAATATATATTTTTTTTTTAATAAAAAAGCTACAATTAAACATACTGCATGCGGCCTACCGATTAAGTCCCGAGGCCCTACGGGGCCGCCCCAGTGGCCAATTTTAATTTATAGCCTATTTTTCAAGCCCGAGCCCTGCAGGGTCAGGGCTTAAACGGACCGGCCTGATGTGCTTGACCCGATTTCCCAGCTCTACTCCAAAGCCACTCTATTTTTTAACAAAATTCAAACGTCATTGGACCGTATATCTTACATTCATTCAATTAAAAAAAAATTCAAGAATTTGGAAGGTATTTATACAAGATTATAAACTTAAATACGTAAGCTTCACTCTATTTTTTGGGGAAAAAAAAAGTTTTTTTTCCCCTGTTAATTCCAACCAAAAATATTGGAAACCTTCCGCACAGACGTTACACGTGTTGAAAATCCTTGTCCCAATAGCTCAGCCCACGAAAAAGTTAGGCCCAAAAATAAAAACTGAGATATTGTAAGAGCATTTAGGAAATAGTAACGCCCATAAACGTACCAATGTGAGTTGACATAGATGGTAAGGGATCCAAGGACAGCTTGGGTCGTGGGTTCGATCTCTCCTCTCGTCATTTGGGACTCCTTTGGTAAGCGATCTCGTAAGTCCCTATTAAGTCTTCATGGCCGTAAGGCGTCTTTTTGGCTTTGCCCAGTGTGACCGATGTCGAACCCCTCCTAAACCTTTTAGTATCAAAAAAAAGTAACGCCCATAAACATAATTTTATGATGGCAACGGTGTCAAGACTATAAAAAACCACCAACATTATAGCGAAAAAAAAAAAACCATCAACGTTAGCAAGTGGAAAAAGACTTGCTCTTCCATCACTACATCCTTGAGTCGAGGAGTGAGAATGGAAAAATGGTATTGGGAGCTCTTTCCCCACAACCGTAGGCTTAAGGCGAAGCGAAATCCAAATTAGCGGAGGTTTAGATGAATTGGATGGGATAAAAAAATAAAATAAATAAAAAACCCTTTTGATTTTATCTACTCCGCCGGAGCGAAATCTCTCCGATGGCAAACAAAATAAGGGAGCAGAATCTCTCCCCTGATCCTCCATTCGATAAAAACGGTGTCGTTTGCCTACAAAATAAAATTGGGCGGCTTCTTTTTTCAAATTTCTGTCCGGTGGGGGCGTCGGCCGCAAATTTGTTCCAGTTGCCGAATCTCTGTTCCTGACTCCTGAGCCGTCAACCCCACCCTCACCGGCGCCGCTGCCGGCCATTCTCTTCCTTCACACATCTTGTCGTCCTCGTACCGCTGGTGATTACTCGTGATAGAGTGACCTCTTCATTCACCCGCTGCCCACCGTGGTCCTCTTCACCCATCGTGCTCTTCTAAGTGTTCATCACCGTCGCCCCCTGTGGTCCTGTTCGTTGTCACCCACCTTCGTCCAGATCTGCATCATCATCTGGAGAAAAGAGGCAAGGTACCGATTTCTTTTTCTTTAAAATGCTTTAAATGTCCCCCTTTCCTTCACAGATTAACCCCCTCTATCTTTGAACCTTTATCTTCAGTATTCTAAATCAGACTTTTATTTTTCAGAGTGTTTGGGTGTTTCACAAATTAAACTGTCCTGTTACTCGCAACCATACTAATTCCTGTATAATTACCATTAGTTGGCAATTGCAGAGGGATTTTTTTTTTTAGGTTTTGATATCCATATGCTTGTGTTCGATTCATGATCTTGACAGTCAAGTTGCTGTGCGGAATGTTCAATATGTCACTTTGAATAGCTCATAGTGTTATTGCCTTAATTCCTAATCCTGATTTCTTATCGTGATGTTAATGGTTAAGAATATGTTCTAAGTTCAATGCTAAGTTCCTCCTTGCTCCTTGCTCCTTGCTTCTCAGTTTCTCTTACTCTTACTTCCAACTGTTCGGAGCTCTCGGAGAGTAACTCAGGGAAGATGTTGGTTTACCAGGACCTCCTCACAGGTATTCTTCTTGCATAATGTTAATGAATTTGAACCCTGTACTCTCAACATGTAGAAACCTTTTTCTTTATTGATCTTGTGATTAGTTTTGTTTTCTCTTTCGCATGTGCTGTGAATTGTTACCTTGAGATTCTACATGTGACTAGTGTTTTATATTTGCACGAGGTTGCTTGTATTTTCTGAGTTTTTTGTTTTTCGCTGTGTTTCTTCTAACTTCTTATACGGTGATCTGATCCTTAGATTAGTCCTGGCTAATTATAATCGTTGTTTTGCCTGACCAAATTTTGAGTTTTATGTGCTGTAACTTGTGGAAAAGGTTGATGCCAGTGCAATCTTCAAAGCTATTGTTGATGTTAAAATCATACTACCCCATCAAATTATTTTATCGTGTTCAGGCTTGATGGCATGAGAAGATAATACTGGTTTTAATTGGACTTCTTGTTTGGAAGGGTGAAGCTAACGTATTTCTACCACTAATCCAAACGGAGACTATGTTGATTGAGCATAGATGCAAGTGGATTTCTCTTCCCCAACTGGCAAATGCAACTAATGATGATAATGCCAATTTTTTGTATTTCAGGCTTTTTTGGCGGGAAAACGAAAATTCAAATTTTAAAGGGATCCGACTTCGGCTCTTCGAGGGGCTTCTAATGAGGTATTCGTAAAGATGGAGGAAACCATATCTCGCGTAATTGCAGAGCTCGAGGAACTCCGTCACCATGACATTCGAAGTGATCCACAACCACCACCACTTTCCCTACAAAGTTTATTGGATCTCCAATCCCTTCTCGACGATTCACTTAATGGCAATGAATCAGAACCCTTGGACCGCCTCTACGATGAGCTCTCATCCAAGAACCTATCTCCGTCACTGCTCATCCAGCCAATTGCCACCGCCATGGACTCTGGCCCCGCCAACGTCTCTCTTGTAGCTTCCAAGGTGTACCTCTCCTTGCTATTGTCTCCGAATGCTCCTGTTTTCACTCTGTTTACTCCAATGTCTTTTCTCTCTTTCCTTCGTTCTATTCGTCGGTCTTTAAAGCATGTGGTAGGAGGCCAGTCCAATCCTGATGACCCGACCACGGATTCCCAAAGTGCCGCTCATCGAAAAAGGAAGCTTGGTGGGCGAGGCAAGGCGTCTAGGAAAAATGCACGAAACTCGCTCAATAATGATAACGGCGAAGACTGCAAGTTTGATGCGAGGGTTTTGCTTACTGTATTGGAAAAGTTAGTGCTTGTAATGGATTTGATTCATTTGGATCGATTTCCTGATAGTCTGAAGTCTTTGGTTCAAACAATGGCCGATGTTCCAGTATTGGCTCTTGAATTATGTAGAAATGTGGGTCAGTATAACCAATTGGCAAATACGTGCTTGCGAGTACTGAGGGAAGTTTTGAGGCCAGAACATGGCGACCCTGATAATACAGCGGCGGAGGTGTTGAAGTCATTATCACCACTGATTCTCATGCCCAAATCACAAGCAAGAACATTTGCTTTAGGCTTCGTCACGAGCCAAATTATGAGCTTAACTAAGGTGTCTGATGGAGTGAAAAAAGCCGTGATTAATTTTCCAAAGTATCTGACCCACAAGGCTCCGGATAAGTCAGAACCTCGAGCTTTGGCCGTGGAGTCCGTCATGGAAATTGTTGGTGTCATGGCATTGGAGGATCAAATCGGTTTTGTGAAATTCGTGGTGCAAATGGCTCATGGAAAATCAAAACTCAGGCTTCTGGCAGTAGATCTTATTTTGAATCTAGTGACATCATTGAAAGATCCATTGGGTGTGAATTCAGAAAATGAAATGGAAGAACCCTGGGGAATGTGTTGCTTGGAGGCATTGGTGAAGCGATGTTCAGATGTGAGTGCTGCTATACGTGCTCGGGCTTTGTCAAACTTAGCCCAGCTGGTGGGATTTCTTTCAAGTGATGTGAAGTGTGTGGCAGTTTTGAAAATATTTATGGAATCTGTCATTGTTAGAGATCAAAATGTTGATGCTGGGATTACTACTATTCTGAGAAGAAGGTGTATGGATGATAAAGCAGCTGTCCGGAAGGCTGCTCTTCTTCTAGCTACCAAGCTAACTACTCTTCTCGGTGGTGCCATTGATGAAGTGGTGCTCAAGACAATGGGCATGGCTTGTTCGGATCCACTTATTAGCATACGGAAAGCAGCAATTGGAGCTCTTTCAGAGGTAGTTCTTCTTATCCTCCTATCTAATGCTTATCAATTGGAATGGTAATTTGAGCCACGAACTGAACTGCAAGTCTGCAACACTTATTTGCCAAAGGAGTGCTAGTCACCAATATTTGGGCTGAAATGAGTATCTAACAAAGTGTTTTAATCTTTTTTTCTTTTTGTTTGGAGGGCATCTAGTTTTCCTGGCAAAGAATATGAATAGAAAAACTACGGTGGTGAAAATGCGGCATGTGCGTAAATTTTTCTGCTAAATGCTTTCTTCTCTTCATTGCGTTTTTGCTGGGTGGATTTATTTTTCCATTTTACTATCTTTGGCTGGTTCCCTATTTTCCTCCTTAAAATGGTCTTCTTCGTCTCCTTTTGTTTGTTCTAATTATAATTGACGAGTAATTTGATGTAATTTACTCTTACAATGCAGGCTTTCAAAACATTCTCAGATAAGACTGTAATAACTGAATGGTTACATTCAGTTCCTCGTCTAATAACTGATAATGAATCTAGCATTCAAGAAGAATGTCAGAACTTGTTTCTAGAGCTGGTTTTGGAGCGGATATCTCAGGCTGCATCTGCTACTTCAAATAGTGGATCCATGCATAACACTAGCGTGAAGGGAAAAAGTTTAGACACTGAGATGGAGGATCTTTTTCCTGAGGGTGTTCTGTATCTTCTAAGAGCGATTTGTGACAGAGAGGTGACCCCTTGGGTGAAGAAAATTTGCACAAACCTGGGTAAGAAGAAACAGCTGAAGAACAAACTTGTTGCCGCACTTATAAATATAATCAAACTATCAGAGTCTATCTGGCTGAGCCAATCCTTACCAATAGAGAAATGGATCGCCCCGCCTGGTGCTTGGTTTCTTTTATCAGAGGTGTCCGCGTACCTTTCAAAAGCAATTGACTGGGAGTTTCTTCATCATCATTGGCAGCTTCTTGACAAAAATGCAATTTTAGGCGAGTGTAAGAGCACCTTTGATCCAGGAGATGCATTTGTAGAGGAAGAAAATTCAGAACCAAATTCTGTTGCTTGGGCTAGCGATCGAGTTTTCCTCTTACAAACAATCTCTAATGTTTCTTTGGAGCTGCCTTCCGAACCTGCGGCTGATTTGGCTCATAACTTGCTCAAACGGATTGAAGAATTTAACATGCATTCAACAGAGGTAATCATTACAGTTTTCACTCCATGACAACAAAACTGGATGGTGTGGTATTTTTTTCACTGCTTAGCATGCACAACACAATGTTTAATTCCACTTCCATAGAAGGTAGATTGAAGGTTGCCTTGAAACAAACACTTTTATGTGGTTTTTTAAACGGTATTTGTCCTTTAAGTATTGCATTCATGAACAAAACAGAATTAGGTATTTTCATGAAGTATGTTAATGGGTAAACACGATAAAGGAACAAAAAGAATTCACCCATACACAGATCAGAACGGCTAAGATAAGCATAAATGGGAAAGTAAAAGGATGTCGAAAAAGGTGAAAAGGACATGACCATGGAATATACAGAATAAACTTATAGAGTTTACTGAAATGAATTGCTTCTATTGATTGATAGGTTGATGCTCATGTAAAAGCACTTGCAACGTTGTGCAAACGAAAGGCCTCGAATCTCCAAGAGGCAGAAGGACTGGTCATGAAATGGGTTCACCAAGTTCTCTTAAGAGCTTCAAAAATAATTGAGAAGTTTATTTCAGAGCATTCGGAGAAAAGCAGAGAAGGTAGCTTTTTCACCCCACCAAGATCTGGGAGTCGAAGAGACAGGAAAGCAGTGGCATTGTCCAAGTCATTGCCAGAAGCAATTACAGCAATATACACAATCGGCACTTTGGTGGTAGTTTGCCCATCTGCTGATATGAGCACTGTGGTTCCATTGATACACACAATTATCACTTCAGGGAGTTCTGATCCTAAATCAAATAAGTTGCTGGGCTCTGCAACCTCTCTGAAGCAGACAGCCCCTTCTTTATATATCCAAGGGTGGCTAACCATGGGGAAGCTCTGCCTCGCTGACGGGAAGCTTGCTAAGAGTTATATACCTCTGTTTGTACAGGTTGAATAACTGACTTGCCAATGTTTCCTGTTCTGATAAACATATGGCCCTTTGTTTCCAAATTGATATTTGTGTTCCAAACTTCGTTCGCAGGAGCTTGAAAAGAGTGAATTTGCAGCCCTTCGCAACAACCTTGTAGTGATGATGGCAGATTTTTGTGTTCGATACACTGCTCTCATTGATTGGTAAGTCCTGTAGGAGATATCACCTTAAAGCTGGCTCTAATTGGAAGTTAAGTTACTATAAATTGACAGATAAGGGGACTATAAGAACAGAGAAAGTGACATTTTACTGTGGGATGAGGATAGTGCATTCCCTGCAAGCTGAATGAATAATTTTTAACAAATAGTTTTCTATTCTTATTTCTTCATGGGTTTTTTCAGCTACATACCAAAGATTACAAGATGTCTCCGTGACCCTTGTGAAATCGTGAGAAGGCAGACTTTTGTTTTACTTGCCAGATTGTTGCAGGTTTGTTCTGCTTATATGAGACACCTGCTTCCATATGACTGCTTCATTTCAACCTCGTAGTTGACTGTTGTACTGTCACATAAGGATAAAAAGAGGAAATAAATTGAGAAACACTCAAAGAAGAGAACACTTTTTGCTAAAATTTACTTTACTTTTATTTTATCCAGAGGGACTATGTGAAGTGGAGAGGAGTCCTATTCCTTCGGTTTCTTTTATCACTTGTCGACGAATCAGAAAAGATAAGACACCTGGCGGATTTTCTCTTCGGAAATATTTTGAAAGGTGAGAAGGTTTTGCCTTGATCATTAATTCATCGAGCTTACAATAATATATAATTCTATCGTTGTATTTAACTATTGTGTATGTATCAACAGTTAAGGCTCCTCTCCTAGCATATAACAGTTTTGTGGAGGCCATTTTTGTTCTGAACGATTGCCATGCCCATAATGGACATAAGGAAGGTTCAGGAAAAGACGGCCGTCTTTTTTTCATCAGGTGAAGTAGTCTCGAAATAATAAGTGCCAAGGTAACTATTGTGTAATTGTGTTGTGCATATATAAAAGTCCGATTTTTTTTTTTCAGGAGCAACGATGAAAATTCAAGGTCTAAAAGAATGCACATTTATGTTTCGTTGCTAAAACAAATGGCTCCTGAGCACCTTCTAGCAACCTTTGCCAAGTTATGCGCGGAGATCCTTGCTGCAGCTTCTGATGGAATGCTCAATATAGAAGATGTAACTGCACAATCTGTTCTACAGGTACAATACTACTTCCTCTGTTCTTAAATAGAGGGCCTAGTTTAGAAGTGAATTTTAGTTTTAAATACAAGACATTTTTTCATTTTATCTCTTATATTTATCATTTTTTTCTAAATTAATATGTCTGACTTATAAATTAATATAATCTAATGAAGCATAAAAGTATTTTAAAGAAATCATGTCACATGTACTATAATTAAGTAATATATTTAGCTTATTTATTCTCTCCGAATTAAATAAATAAGTGTTATATTTAGGAAATATATTTGTTACTGTACATTCATAGATAAAGTTGGAAGTAAGGATTCCATTATCATTGTCCTATTTTGCAAGGAACTCTTCCCTTATTTGTTGTGTTGAGAATTACAACATTTAATTTTGGAAAGCAGGATGCGTTTCATGTTCTCGCTTGCAAAGAGATACGAATCTCATCGACGCGCTTATCGACGTCTGAATCAGCAGACATTGAAGAGGAAGCAGGGGCTGAAAATGGAGCTGCATCAAGAGGGAAGGCCATAACACAGGTTGTGAAGAAGGGTCTTATTCAGAACACAGTCCCCATCTTTATAGAGTTAAAACGGATATTAGAAAGCAAGAACAGTCCCCTCATAGGGTCACTCATGGAGTGCCTGCGAGTACTTCTCAAGGATTACAAAAATGAAATTGATGACATATTAGTCGCTGACAAGCAGCTACAGAAAGAGCTTATCTACGACATGCAAAAATATGAAGCAGCAAAAGCCAAAGCCACAGTTGCTGCCGCCAGGCCAAAATCAAGTGCACATCGATCACCTGAATCTTCTTCTGAGACTCTGGCCAAGACTCAGGAACAAAGTAAGCTCAAAGGCAAGGACGAGAACAGTAAAAAAGTTGCTTCTGCAATGGCGGATGCAGCAGCTGCAGCAACAGCTCGTGCTGTGCTCAGGGAAGTGAACAAGGGGACAGGGACACCACCACTGAGTTCTTTGGGTGTTCCTAAGGTAAAGTCTCGAACGATTGTGTCCAGTTCAATAAGTGATCGGCGCCCGGATGTTATAGAATCTTTGAGGAAACGACAATCTTTTGACTCCGACGATGAAAACTAGCATCACTTGGCGTTGAAGCCCGGATCTTTTTTAGACAAGCAAAGTCAAGAGCTGATTTTTCTTTGTTTATTGTTTCTTGTACTTGGCAGTTTGCAGTATTAGTTGTGGTTTTCTCTTCCTCGTTTTTTCGGAAGAGTTTGTATCTAGGTGAAACCTGGCTCACCACCGAGTTTATAAGGTTGGTGTAAATATAGTTGATGTAAATATTGTTTAGTTCAGAAATTTGTCTTAATTTGAAGACAATGTAAGAGCTTAAGGGCACATTTTTTATCCTTCACTTTCTTTGTGTGCTTCTCAGGGGTGCAGTTAACGCCCCAACCCATTATTTCCCCTAAAAAGAGGGAAAGCTCAGTGATTTTGATTAAAAGAAAAGACCCTGTGGTTAATAAAAGTAAATTATTATGAAATATATATGTAATATTTATGGAGTATTAAATGGTATGAAGGACAAGGGGTTGGAGGGGGAAGCTCCGACATTCAAAAGATGGTTTCCTCATGAGATAATATTGAACAGTTGTTCACCATTTAGTTTATTGCACACGTACGGGTCATAAGTAATAGTATAGTGATAAAAAGAGTGTTATTCTATAAGGACTATGACAAAAGTGAGCTAATTATTGTAAATATATTTTTAAGTAGGTTGAATGAAATCATTTGAAATTGATTGAGTCAAATAAGGATTTTGATAGAAACAATAAATTAAAGCAATGGCAATTGGAAAATTGATTCCAACTTCAAGTGATTAAAGGCATAGGATTACTTCTTTCCTATTGTATTTATGGAACTATGCAATTAAACCATTTATACTAGTTGAATGAGTCTATATGCTAGTCCAATGTTCTAAAATCATCAACCATGTAAACCACTTATTGTTTCTTGTTCTACAACCAAAATAGCTTTCTCAAGCATCATTCAATTGAACTAATCTAATCATATGGCACGAGATAACATTAAGCATAAATAAAAATCAACATACATTTTCAATAACTAGCAAAAGAAAGATAATCTAATAGTTTCAATCCATACAATGGGTAAAAGTAATCATAACTTAGAGTTTTAGCTACTCATAATCAATATAAACTAAAAACTAAGCTTAAAACACACGTTCAAATAAGCAAAATGGGAAGAAAAGGGAGAAAACCAGAAAAACCTAAGAAAACATTGAATCTCTCGAAGAATCTCTTCCAAAAGCTCAAAATGCTCTAAGAACTCTCTCCCAAGTAGCCTCTGTTCTTGTGAGTTCTCATTACATACTTTTTTCTTACATGTTTCTTAGGTGCTTATCCCCCTAATTTGGGGGTGTGACATTTTTTATTTTATTTTTATATATTTTATTTATTTAGATTAAATTATATGTTGCATCATAAAATATATTTTTTGCACCCAAGTATCTCAAAATAATTAATTTTTAGAATACTAGTGTTATAGGAAAAATATTTCTAAATGCGGGATCGAAAATTAATTAAATTGAGATGCTGAGTGCAGAACAATATTTCAGGATGCAACATGCTCCCTCCGGTTCTAATAATTAGGATCGGAGGAAGTATAATTTAATTTAAATAAATAAAATATAAAAAAGAAAAAAGAAAATGTCACACCCCCAAGTTAGGGGATAAGCACCTAAGAAGCATATAAGGGGAAAAAAAACATGTAATGAGAATCTTGTTCTTGCACAACCTTTCTAGAGGCCAGAATAGTGATTTTCAACGCCTCCCATTAGGTTAAAACTTCTAAGATTTGTCACTTTTTCAAAACGCACAGTACTAGTGTTGCAACTTCGCTACCACAAAGCAACAGCGAAGGCGGACAGAAAAGTTACATTTTTTGGGTGTTTTTGCTTTTGCTTTACTGTAGCGAATCAAAAGCGACTGAAAGTATCTACAAAGTTACTTCTTTGATATTCCTTTTGTATTTTGTTCTTCTTTTCCCCACTTTCAATGATCCTTATAAACTTCTACATCTTGTCCTCATCCTCTTACAAAGAGGAGTTTATGAGCTTTCTAATTTCTTCAATTAAATCAAAATTCTATACATTTAGCTCAAATTTTGATAATTACAAAGCATTTTCATCACGTCACATTTTTCTTGATATGTATCAATTTTATGCACAATTTGAGTTCAAAACCAATAAATGTATAAGAACAATGTGATAAAATATAAGAATTTCTTGAGAATAACAAACGCCCAATACGAATTCCATTCAAAGAAATGATGGAGATTATGGTAAGGTTTCCACTAATTCGGTGCAACCACTAAGATTTTAGGATGATCTTTCACTTTAAAAGGATAAAAATTGAACTTAGCTAAAGCTAAGTCAGGGCGGTAGAGAAAGGTGTCATCAATAACAAAATCTTGTCTTTGCAAGCTGTCCTAGGCGACGTTTAGAATTGGGTACAAAATCCAACTCTCCGAGAACAAACTTTAGGTGAATGAATCCAAGACTTTTAAGACATAATGTAATTTTTTAAATGGGCTTATATATGAACTTGGAGGCATAGACTTAAGACCATTTAAAGGTCTTTATTTTAAGTAGGTATTTAAAAAACTTCAGGTTTGTTGGGCTTTTGAAAGTTTAGACCTAAACCTAAAAAACACCTACATAGAAACAAGTTTAGGCTATAGATCTTTGTTCTAGGCTCATACTTATTTAGCTAAAACCTAACCCAGTCTATTTGCACCACTAAGTCATACATTTCTTTTTCTAATGACTCATACTAACATGACAATAAAAATTTCTTTTTGTTAGTATCTTGTTGTAATTAAAGTTCTAGTGGCTCAATTTTCCAATATTAGGAACCTTATGTAAAAGGAAGACCCAAATTTGAAGGGATTAAAATCTGATGAATGCTATTTCTTCATGGACAATTTTATTCTTCATGGTGGTTCGCTTTGGCCTTGTCAACACAATGACCAGGAAGCTGGTGACTGATGGCGAAGAAGAGAATGGTATGTTCAACTTTGGGATGTGTGCTTCCTATGAAATACTGAAAGCCATGGGAAGGGACCCTAAGTTCATGCATATGGGGTTACCAAATAAGCTAGCATAGGCTTGAACTTTGATAGAAGGAGAGCTTGATTTAATGTTTTTTGTATGTCCTTTCTTTATTTTGTTGGCAAAGAGTGCTTTGACCATCTATATTTTACATCGTTGCATTATGAATGGTAGTTTTTTTTTTACTATGTTATGTGTCTCTGTTGTTGAGTTTTAAGGATTAGTGACATGTACTATATTACATAACATTTATTGGTCTGTGTGAATGAACTAATGTTTCGATTTCTTCAGTGGACGCAGAGAATATATATATCATTATACTTATTTTATTCAATTTATAAGTTACTTTCAACATGTTTTATAAGAATTAATTAATCTCATTTCTCTTTTGGAGAGAATCAATCTCATTCTCTCTATTTTAAAATTTAATAACTTTTCAATGTTATCCCTATTTAATATACATTATATCTCAATAATATAAAGTCAATATAATAATAAATAAAAAGTAAAATTGTAAATTCATATGAAAAATTTAATGATATGACTAAATAAAACTGTCTCTTTACCAAAGAAATAGGACTAGAGGAGTAATTATTAAAGCTACACACCTTTTTTTTTTATCAAAACAAAAAGCTATACATTTTTTATTGAAAAAGTAGGAGATAATATATATGTTTAACGGTTTTAATTAAGATGATAGTGTTGTGAAGATGATAAAAATGCAAGAAGCACAAGAGGGTAAAATTGGAAGGATGGTCAATTATTCCATTGTTATTAAAAAGGGAGATGGGATATGGAACGAGGGAGAATGGAAAATTTGTCTGGAATAATTAACATGTTGTATAATTTGATGTTGGATATTATTAGGATGGAAATATGGGAATAAGAAAAGAAAATATCACTTGAACTTTAAAATTCTAAAGAAGTGATTTTTTACTAATATTAGTTATTAATTGTTGTACTCTTGACTAAAAAGAGCTCTCATTAATTGCAAGGCGTCCCCATTGATTAAGAACAACCCCCCACATCCCACGCAACACGTCAGCTGGAGACCCATTTATTCTAATAATTAATTAGAGAAAATTATTCTTATTTCAATGTCAAGAAATATTTTTAAGAAAAAAAATAAGAAAATACCACTTGAACTTTAAAATATCAAATCAGTTTTGTTAAAAAGGTCTTTTTACGTCCTTTTTGGTAGGGACACCTATATGGGAGGCGTAAAAAGTCGGAGGTTACGTCCTAAATTTTTTAGGATGCCATATGCTTATTTTATTTTTTTATTTTTTAAAAAAACCCCCAAACCACATTCGGGCACTACTAGAAAACGCCAAAATAGCGACGGAACAAAATCCGTCACAAATTGTGACGAAATTGAAATCCGACACAAATTACGACGGAAAAAAATTCCGTAAAAAAAAAAAAATCCGTCGCAAAATTCCAAAAAAAAAATCTGATTTTCTCGCGTGAAATAGCGGCCAATTTGCGACGGATTTGATTTTCCGTCGCAAAATTTAGCGACGAAAAATCAAATCTGCCGCAAACTTTTACGACGGAATTTAAAATCCGTCACAATTTGCGACGGAATTTAAAATTCCATCGCAAAAGTCCAAAAAAAACTCAGATTTTCTGGTGGAAAAAGCCCACCAATTTACGATGGAAAAATTATTTCGTCGCAAATTTTGTGACAGACGACTTTTTCCGTTACAAAAGTAAGTGATTTTGCGACGGAATACTTTTTCCGTCGCAAAAAGGCAAGTGCAGACACATAATAGCCTCCTTTATGTCCAATTCTCATTCATTTCTCATCTCCACTCAGCCAGGGCACACGAAAAAGAGATGGAGAGAACGAGAGTGAGGTGTGTGTCGGAGGAAGAAGAAGAGCTTTACCGATTTGGACGTGAAAGCTTGAATTTGGGTTTAGGTAAGCTTCTTTATTCCCTTCCCATCTCTGATTTTTGCATTCGGTTGCTGTTTGGGAATTGGGAAGTTGAAAGATTAAATTCTGGTTTAGTTGGAAAAGTGCTGAATATGAGAGAAATTATTATATAGTGGAAGATTAAAGCTGAAAATCAGTGTTGTATGTGCTTTGTTTTGGGACCATATATCGAAACTCTTGTTCTTTCGTTTTGTATGGTTTCGATACCTTGAATAATAGGTTACGTGAAGTTGTCTTGATGCACCAAACGAAGCATTAATATCAATAGTTTAGCTTCTTTTGATGCACCGATTTTTCATTTGAAATTTATATTAAAAGTTGTTTTAAAAGGCCTACTATCCAGAATATTATGTTTATGTTGTTTGGATTAGCTTGGTAAATGTAATCTCTTCTCATTATTCTCAGTTTACTTATTTTTTAAATATACAATTCTTTTTTATTTCGTCATTTTTTATATATATTTTTTAATTTTTAATTTTTTTAATAAAATAAATTTTGTGACCGAAAATTTTCCGTCACAAAATTTTGAAATTTGTGACGAAAAATAATTCCGTTGCAAAATAATTTCATGTTTGCTGTTGGATTGACTATGTGATGGGCCCTCTTGCTTTATATCTTGAGTGACGATTCCTTTTTAAGTAACCTTTGATGCTTAATATAAGTTGTTTTTTATTTTAAAAAATAACTAATACAGCTTATATTTGAAATTTTTATTGTAATGTGCGGGATGATGAAATCTATACATATAATAAAAAATTTATATATAAAAAATGTATTATTTATTAGTCCAACAATACAACTTGAATTTCATATAAAACACCGGCCACTAGCTTCATATAGTATGTAAATTAATTATCACGTACACGTAAATAGTTGACAATTGGTATGATAAACTAACATATTACACCGTGATATATACACAATGTGGAGATGAGCTGTCAAATTATTCATTTAACAAAATATGTGGGATATATTTATATAAATATCCCCATTAACATGTGATAACGGACGAGACATACGGAAGATTATTAGATGAATAATTAACATTGACTGACT
Organism: Acacia melanoxylon; assembly: GCA_019022615.1. Lineage (NCBI taxonomy): Eukaryota > Viridiplantae > Streptophyta > Magnoliopsida > Fabales > Fabaceae > Acacia > Acacia melanoxylon. The sequence goes on from JAFJYJ010000037.1 coordinate 695,020, forward strand.
TGTTATATCAAATGGGAATATGGCCTTGGATCTTCTATATACTTACATAAATGAATGGATATTAGAACTAGCAATTGTAGAAAATTAAAACGCCCATCAAAACCCTACCATGGCAGCGATCCAAGTGATCTCTACTACTACAATCCCAGCACCAAGCCATGTTAATAACGGCGATTCCCCTGAGCTAATCGAGCTCAATCCATGGGATCTTCGTTTTCTACTTCTCGAGTATGGTCAAAAGGGGCTTCTTTTCAACAAACCAAACAAATCATCATCGTTAGTGATCCAACATCTTAAGGATTCGTTTTCTTGCACCCTCGATTTCTTCATGCCTCTTGCTGGCCGTCTTGCTATCATTCCCCATGGCGATGACGACACCTCTTCCGTCTTTGTCATTTGCAATAACGCCGGAGTAAGCTTTGTTCATGCCATCGCAGAGAACACTACAATGACTGACATCCTTGAACCCACTTATGTTCCTCAAATTGTCGAGTCCTTTTTCCCACTCGGAAAATCCAAAAACTTTGAAGGAACACATATCCCATTATATGCTGTTCAAGTTACCGAGCTTGTGGACGGCATCTTCATCGCTTTTTCTGTAAACCATTGTCTTGCTGATGTGAAGTCGGCCTGGGATCTCATGAATACATGGGCTAAGATTAGTCAAAAAGGTTTGAACCACAGTGGATCAGAATCGAAGGTTGCTTCATTTGAACGATGGTTTCCTCAAACAAGGTTTGAACGTCCTATACGTATACCTTTCAGAGATATAATGGAGAATTTTGGTGATGAATATGCTAACTCTCTTAACCCACCTGCCATTTCTAAGAGGATCTTCCACTTTAAAAGGGAAAAAATTGATGAACTCAAAGCAAATGCTAACTCAATGGTAGAGGATGGTGCTCTCATCAATAAAATCTCTTCTCTTCAGGCAGTTATCAGCCATGTTTGGAGATGCACGATCAAAAATCTGCATCTTGATCCCGAAGAAGAAGTCGATTTCGGTTTCCTTGTAACTACCAGATCCAGAATTTCAAATCCGCCAATTGCAGACAATTATTTTGGCAACACTATGGAATTTGCTCATGCGACAATTAAAGTTATGGACTTGGTTGGAGATGAAGGACTTGGAAAGTTTGCTTTGGAGATGAACAAGGTGATCTCATCGTATACGGAAGAGAAGATCAAGAGCAATTTTGAAGCCCTGATCCCAAATCCAACAGTGCGTTTACAGAGTGGCAAATTTGGGAAGGTTATGCATACTGGTGGCAGTCATAGATCCAACTTTTATGCCATTGACTTTGGCTGGGGAAGGCCTTTGGGACTTCGCCGCGGCCCAGCTTACATGTATGATTGGGACCTTGTGGTTGATGCCGGAGCAGAAGAAGAAAGCCTTGACATTGAGCTTTGCGTGTCGTATGAAATATTAGAACTCTTGGGAAGGGACCCTGAGTTTATGCATGCGGTGTCACCGCGGCCGCCGCCTGGCTTATTCAAGAAACCAGCACGAGGTCGACTATGATAGAAGCAGAAATTGATGTAATATTTTGCACCTTGCCTTTGTACGCAAGTTTATGTGTCGACGCATCTGTATTTTACAAATTCGCATGCAAAGGCAAGCATACTACATTTATTTTTGTGTTGTCAAGGAGAATTTGTTTTCATGTATCGTATACCATAATATTTGTGTGTGTGACTCAATATGTTGTCATCTTTCCGTAAATCGTAACGGATTGGAAATAAAGACATATTCCTTATAATTAAATTCAAAGATGTACATTTTTCATTATTTTTGTAAAGTTCTATGGTTTCTTGTTTCTGTACCCACAAAAAATGTGTTTTGGAGGGGGATCCTGTAAAGTTTTTAATAAATGAAGAATTGAGACAGCCCTTGTTTCTCAAAAGTGGAAAGAAATACATTTATTTTCCCTTCTATATCTCACATTCGAAATTGACATTGGAAAGACAAGGAGGAAAATTTCAAATCCATTTATTTTCAAACCAGAAGCAGGAAGGAGGAATTGACACGTGATAAGTCATTTTTTTAATATATTTATATTCTCTTTAGTTAACTTTTTTAGTGATAAATTTTGGCTAGCTAACCGAAATTAATTATACTATATATATATATACTGTTTTATTAGGATTCTTTATATTTTATGGAAACTAATTGGTTAAATGATGGAAAATTCATGCTTAACGATTCCATTTAATATTTTAACAGGTGGATATTGAATATTATTTTATTTTATGAAAACTTTCAAAGCTAAATTGGATATCATGTACGGAGATTAAGTCAACATGAAGTGAACTATCATCATTAAATTTTACTAGTATTAGTTAAATTTTAATTTATTCTTAAGATACTTTTGCAAATATTAAGTTATGGAGTCTTTTAGAAATAATTTTCACTTCTTAATAAAATAAGGTGGAATTCACATGACTCATCTTACTTTTAGGTTAAACTCCCTTTCCTTTCCTTTACTCTTCGTCTCGATTTCATTTCTTGTCGGCCGCGGGTTCCTGTTTTCTTGGTTTCCTTCTCGCTTTTGCATTTTTCTTCCATATAGTGTAAGGATTAACTGTAATTTGTTGTAGTTCTGAACTTTGATGCATTGAACTTTAATAAGATGAGTAATGTGAATGGCCCTTTAAGGGCTGGGCTTATAAAATAGAGCTTTTAAATGAAGCCGGACCTAAAAGGGCCAACCCTATAGGGCCAGGGCTTAAAAAGGCTGGCCTTGTTAGGCCTGTTAATATATTTTTTTTAAATTTGTCCAGTTAGCAATTGTCCACTTGCCCTGCTGACTGTGTTTGACCTTGAAGAAGCTACTTATTGCCTGCCCTGTTACCCAACACTCAACACTCACTCACTTAGTCCCTCTCATAGTCTCACTCATATCTATCATTCACTTCACACCTCTCACCTCAATCTCGTTGTCTCAGCCTCACGCACACACAGTCACACATCAATGTATCACGAATTCAAGGCATCAGATCATTAATGCTTCATAGCTTCAACTTGCGAAAATTCGCCACTCCGTCGAGGCGCTGACGGTTGACAAACTGTTCCCCCAACCTTCCGAGCTTTTCCGAACGTTCCTCATAATCGCTGATCTATCCTCAAACCCTTCATTTCTAGCTTACCAAGCTTTTTTTCGAAGGCCTAGCTAGAAGTCTCGAAGGTTCCTCATATAGTCACTGATCTATTCGGTCGAAGCTCGATGAGTCCGCCACTCAGCCGTCGTACTGTTCCTCAAACCTTTCCCTTCCAGCCTTCTGAGCATTTTCGACGAACTGCAAGTCTCGATCTCGAAGAGTCGAAGGTTCCTCAGTCCTCATAGACTCCGAGTCGAAGGTTCCGAGTTTTTCCACCACTTTGCCGACGCATTGTTCGAATGATTTGTAGTGTTGATATTCCTTAGACCTTTGTTAACAACATTTATTTGAAAAATTAGAACTTTAATTGTTATAATTTACTAATTACATTTTTTAAAAAAAATTAGAAAAAAAATAGTTAATATTTAGAAAAATAACTTCTAACCCTGTAGAGCTGGCCTTGACCCGCATGCTCTTGGATCGGGCCTTGAAAAAAAATATGTTTTTCTTACTCTACGCCTAAAAAGGCCTGCCCTTTTAGACCCAGGCCTTGACCCTTTAAGGGCAGACCCTAATTCCCAACTCTAATTTTTAGAGGGATTTTTTTTTTCAGTTTTAAACAAAGAAGATATTAGAATGAGATTTGAATTTATAACCTTATTAATTATGAGCCAACTACTTTCCATTTGGGTCAATCTTGATTGGCATGCTAATTGATTTTTATCACAACTTTAGATTGCAAACATTAGTGGGGGTAAAAGGCAATTTTGCAAGCATTAATCCTATATAACTTAATGTTTTTTAAAATTTCTCTTACTCATGGACCCACCTCATTATATTAGATTATTCACTCATTGTTAAATGCAAGTTGCTGACTAGATATTAGATTGTGGCAGATCATGTCGACATCCATTATCGTCTGAAAACAATGGAGCATGCAATTCATTCATTCGTCAGCTGATGTCCAAAAAGCATGGGCCAACCTCATTAATCCTATATAATGCAGTATTGGATTGTGGTAGTTCATGTCGACATTATTCCCTGAAAATATGAGTATGCCATATCATCTCTCCCTTCCTTTCATTCATCAAAGTAGTAGGGACAACATCAGTAAAGAGATCAATATCATCGTTGGTGGGATGCCAGTAATAATGCATCCAGGCGAAGGTGTTACATACATACTCCTTCGACTTGAAGCTCTGCATCTCACCTGTCGATTTGGCACATCAATCTCGGTGTGTTTTGGCATATTGATGTCTCTGTATAGAAAACTAGAAAACTCCCTCTTTTTGAATATCACTCAACGCTTCTTCTCGAAAATGATCATGGTTGTGGCCCCGGTGGTGGCCACACAGTGCCGGTGTGTGAAGTTGATGCCTTCGATTTTACAAAAATAAGTAACTATATTAGAAACTATGAAAAACCTACCCACTAACGCTGGAAGCTTATGCTATTTTTATAATGATTTTCTGTTTGCAGTGGATTAAAACTTTAATATGATTGATTTTAGTTTTGGTGGTGAAGGAAGGGAGAAATAACATGGACTAAGAGAGCGGGGGTGAGGGGCGTGGTGGGGTGAAGCCGAGGAGGAGGGAGAATTAATTGCAGGGGAGGGAGTAATTTCAGGAAGAGAAAGCCTAGTACGTTTGGTTTGAGGGGAGGGGAAAAAAAAAAGGAGGGGAGAGGAAAACTTGTGGCCCCACTACACTCAATTTTGAAAAAAAGTTTCCCTCCCCTCCTTTTTTCCCCTCCCCTTCCCTCAAACCATGCATAAGCTCGGAGGAGGAAGAAAGTCATCGTTACGTTGGAGCAACAAAGCATGAAGGGAGATAAATGGTTGTTTTAGTGACTTAAAGGCAGATAAAGGTCTCAAAGTTCATATTTAAAAAACTGAAACCTTATCACAAAATAAATTTTAGATTTTCTTAAGAATATTTTTGATAAAAAGTGCCTAGTCCATTCTTAACAACGTTAGAGGGGGGGATTGCCAGATTTCGACTTCATTTGCCTCCTAGTGGCCTGTTGTCGTGCATCCGAGCCTACTCTTCCTTTTGACCTATTTACACTTGTATTTTCTCACTCACAAGTAATGTGAGACTTTGTTTCAATTGACACATCCATATGCAATGCTATAATTCCAACACTTGTTCAGCCCCTGATTCCCTTGTTCTATGTTCCTCATGTTCAGCTCTCCTATACTTATCGATTCTCTAGCCTCCTTCAACACCATAATAGGTGTTGACTTCGTGAAGCGTTGGGCCTTGCCAGTGTTTTATAGTGAAGCTGTTGTGTGTCAACTGTTCTCTGGCCTCATGGTGCATGGAGTCTACTAGGAAACAATGGAAGGTGAGAGGTGGTTTGGGCAACTTTTAGTATGCTGCTAGATCAGTGTATGCACTCTCCTTTTTTGGGCCATGTTATCTTGTTGCCTTTTTTTTTATAACTCTTTTAGGCCTGTTGGAGGCAATTGTGTTCTTTTTTTTTTTAATTATTTCTTTTTTTGAAATAAAGGCAATTCCGTTCAAGACACTGTGTAGTACTAAATCAGGGCACAAGCAGAAATTCAGACCCATCACATTGTGAGGGAATAACCCGTTCCACTAGAACCAACTCTCATTGATGTTGCCTCTCTTTCGTTCTATACTTCTTAATGTTTCATGTTCGGTTATGTAGTTCTGTTTTCATGTTTGCTGTTGGACTGACTATGTACTGGGTCCTCTTGCTTTATCTTGAGTGAGGATTCCTTTTTAAGTAACTTTTGATGCTTAATATAAGTTGTCTTTTTATTTTAAAAAAAATAATACAGTTTATATTTTAAATGTTTGTTGTAATGTGCGGGCTTGATCAAATCCCTACATATAATATAAAATGTATAAAAAAAATGCTTCAATCCTTAATATAAGACATATTTAGGGAATTGATCTTGGTCATAAATATAAGACATAGTATTTATATTTGTCAATCTTTTACAAATTTACCCCTATTGATGTTCCCTTAAGGAGGAGGGGGAATAAGGAAATTAAGGAAGATGACTAGGGTATTTTAGAAAATGCATGTCATAATAACTAACTTCCTTGATCTATTCAAATTAAGTAAATATATCTTATGTTAAGGACTGAAAGGAGTATTATTTATAAGTCCAAGAATACACAACTTGAATTTCACATAAAACACCGGCCACTAGTTTCATATAGTATGTAATTTAATTGTCACGTACACGTTTATAGTTAACAATTGGTATGATAAACTAACATATTATACCGTGATATGCACACCATGTGGAATAAGGGAGTCTTAGGGAGATCATGCGTTGTCAATTTATTTATTTATCAAAATATGTGGGATATATTTATATAAATATTCCCATTAATATGTGATGACCGAGGAGACGTACGGAAGATTAGATGAATAATTACCATCGACTGGCTTATTGTATCAAATGAAAATATAGTGTTGGATCTTCTATATACTTATATAATTAAATGAATGGACATTAGAACTAGCAATTGCAGAAGATTGAAACACCAATCAAAACTCATCATGGCAGCTATCCAAGTGATCTCCACTACAACAATCCGAGCACCAAGCCATGTTAATCAGGGACGGAGCTTTTATGGGACTAGGGGGGCCATCCCCCACCCCCAAAATTTTAAAAAAATTAATATAATGTAAAATTTAATTTTGGCCCCCAATTTTTTTCCTCTTTTTATATCTTTGGGGCTTATAATTCAATATTTGTTTCATGTGGGGTCTTGTATGATTTATGTTAATCTTATCTTCTTCTTTTTTTCTATATTTCATTTTAATTACCTGAAATTTTTAGTTTATCAGTCAAATTTACTTTTGTGGTGTATTCTTTACTATGCTTTTACCCCTTATACACTACACATGTGGATGAAGTTAATTGATTTTTCATTCTAAACCTCAGCCTCTTGCCTTCCAATGTTGTGGTGTTCAATTACATGAAGTTTATAGTTCAATATTTTTTTTTTATATTCATTTATTTTTTAATGTATTTAAAACTTTTCTTTAAAGAAAAATTTTCGGGGGCAGCCCGCCACTGTTTGGCCCCCCAAAATGTTGTCCCAAGCTTCGCCCCGATGTTAATAATGGTGATTCACCTAAGCTAATCGAGCTCAATCCATGGGATCTTCATTTTCTAGTTTATACTTCTCGAGTATGGTCAAAAGGGCTTCTTTTCCACAAACCCTATCTTTGTCATTAGTGATCCAACATCTTAAGGACTCGTTTTCTTTTGCCCTCGATTTTTTCATGCCCATTGCTGGCCGTCTTGCTATCATTCCCCATGGCGATTATGACACCTCTTCCGTCTTTGTTACTTGCAAGAAGTAAGCTTTGTTCTTGCCATCGCAGAGAAAACTACAATGGCTGACATCCTTAAACTCATCACATATGTTCCTCGAATTGTCAAGTCCTTTCTCCCACTTGGAAAATCCAAGAACTTTGAAGGAACAAATATCCCATTATATGCGGTTCAAGTTACCGAGCTTGTGGACGGCATCTTTATTGCTTTCTCTTTGTTAGGAAATAAATTAGTGTAAATATATTATAATTAATTAGTATCGCATATAATCAAGAATTATAGGAATTATGAGTGATTAGGGAATCAATCATCATAATGAGTCATTACTCTCTTGTCTTCTCTCTTGTGTATAAATACCATTTTGAGCATATGAATAAATACATTCATTTGAGAGTATACTTTCTCTATCTTTCTCTCTATGAGTTCTACACTCTTAAAACCATTGTCTTGCTGATGTGAAGTCGGCCTGGGATATCATGAATACATGGGCTAAGATTTAGTCAAAATGGTTTGAACCACAGTTGATCAAAGTCGAAGATTGCTTCATTTGAACGATGGTTTCCTCAAGCAAACATTGAATTTCCTATACGAATATTGTTCTGGTGTGGAACCAGATGTGGCTAGCCCTAATGGACTAGCCTGTTTGATGTTGGTTGATTTGGAGCGGACTTGACCTAGGAACGATACCTAGGGCCTACGTACCCTGTAGAGGGATCAAAGTCCACGTAGTTCGAGACACACATAGGCGTTTAGCCAAAGGGGTGGTGTGTATGCTCCAGTGAGAGTAGTCTATCTGCACCTTAGGGTTTGACCTCTGTATTTATAAAGTGTACTTCAGGTGGAATAGTATGGGCCTCGTAATCCACGGCCCTAGTATCATAATCGTGGAATCTATCTTTGGATAAGATAGATCTCCCTTGATTATAGATGAGATAGGATTTCCCTTTATTATAGGTAGATCTTAATATGAGATATATTCACTGTTGGGCCGTCCAGGTATTGGGCCTAATGTAGGTCCGTAACAGATGCCCCCCAGCCCGGTAGTTCGAGCTTTCGAGCTCCCCGGATGTATTTTGTTCCCAAGCAGGTTATCCGGGGTAGGCTATCGTGAACCTTAGCTACCGCGCATTGTCGGGTTGGGTCATTCTGGCCATGGCGACCGAAGTCATTTACTCAAGTTCCGAGGTAATGTCTCAAGGATCCGAGGTATTAGTCTGCTGCTTAAAGATTCGAGGTAGTGTCTCCAAGATCCGAGGTACTATCGGGGAATTTGCTTGGTTTCAAGGCCGAGGTTCCCGTTGCGATTGCCATCATCTTGATGAATTCAGATTCATTCGTATTCCGCTACCGATTTGCCTGTTTAGGTGATACATTCTTCCCAAGGTGGGATCTAGTTGTCTTTCCCTCGTTCTTTGTTTTCGCTTGCCTCGATCTCGGTTGATGGTGAACCCCATGAGGGCTTTCGTTAGTTCTTCATACACAATTGACAACTGGCAGTCGTGGGCCTTACATTGCCGAGTTGTGTTACGTTGATCCTCGCTGTCAAGGCGGCTTACTTCGAAGATCCGAGGTCTTGTCTCAAAGATTTGAGTAGTGCCGAGATGGTTCGCCTGCATTTGAATCCAGGTGTTGATCCCGGCTATCGAAGTCATCTACCCTAAATATCCGAGGTAATGTCTCAAAGATCTGAGGTAATGTCGAGGTAGTTTTCCTGACTTTGAGGTTGGGACCTTTCGTATCTGAGTTGTTCCAGCTTGATTTGCTTTTGTCCGAGTCTCAACGAATCCCAGATTTATTTGTATTCTGATTGAGTTGCCCCCAGACATGTAGTCCGGGTTAATTTGCTTTGAAACTTCATTTGTTTCTTTTCATGATCGTCGGGATCTCTTCTTCCGAATTATCCTTAACAGGAATGGACTGCATTTGCTTACATCGCTGACAACTTTACAGTGCCATGCTTGTCTTGTCGTCCCCCAGCCTGGCAGTCAAGGGCTCTGGGCTGCCGGGGTGCATCGACTATGAACATATGTTCATAGTTCCAATCGTGCATGTGTTCGCCTTTATCCGTTGAGAGTAGTCTATCTGCACCTTAGGGTTTGACCTCTGTATTTATAGAGTGTACCTCAGGTGGGATAGTATGCTCCAGTGAAGTTTGGGTGCAATGTTTATTAGTTTTCATGGTATCATGAGCTTGGTTCCTTTTTTGTTTCACACCAACTTTTAGTGGACAAGAAGAGAGTTTTCTAGAGGAATTGAAAGCCCATATTGTGTTGGGGGCATTCAGGAGTAAAGGTATTGTTCATCAAACTTCATGTAATCGTGTCCCTATACTCCAGAACAAAATGGGGTAGTTGAGAGAAAGCATAGAACCATCATCCAGGTAGCTAGGGGTCTCATATTGCAATCTGGTATACCAATTAAATATTGGGGGAATGTATCAAAATGGCCACTTATCTAATTAATCGACTGCTATCTAGAATTCTGAATTATCAAACCCCTTTTGAGATTGTATATAAGAAACCTCCAGATTTTGATAACTTGAAAACCTTTGGTTCTTTGACTTTTGCAACAGACTTAAGAAGTAATGACAAATTGAGAGCAAAATATGTTCCTTGTGTTTTTGTTGGTTTTCTTGATAATCAAAAGGGATACCTATTACTTGACTTGAAGCACAAAAATACCTTTGTTAGTAGGCATGTGAGTTTCTAGGAAAATAAATTTCCTTTCAAAGAAACTAACCCATATGATTTAAGTGAAGATTGCAGGGAATTTCAGCATATATTTTGGTTTGATTATGACTCTTTAACACATGATCTTCACAAACCAGCTGCTGGAAATATCCAGAATGGCATAACAGATTCAAGGGCAGCTGATGGAAATGTCCCAAATGGAACCATGACAGATTCAAGGCCGGAATCATCCATCATTCTGCTTGAAACACTCACTGAGGTACTATCCAAACCCACTAGAGAAAGACGGGCACACATTTGGTCTAAAGACTACGTTTGTTCTCTAGTACGGGGTGAGCAAGATAAATGTCTTTATAGCATTCATAAATACCTTTCTTGTGATCACATATCTACATCTCATATGTGTCTTTTGACTTCAATTGATTCTATGCATGAACCTGAGTATTATGAAGATGCTATAAAAGATCCACGTTGGATAGATGCTATGAATAATGGATTAAGGCTTTAGAAGATAATGGCACTTGGACTATTGTACCGTTACCTAAAGGTAAAAGGGCTATAGGATGTAAGTGGGTAAATAAGATTAAATATCACTTGAATGGAACAGTAGATAAATTTAAAGCCAGATTAGTTGCTAAAGGATATAGTCAAAGAGAAGGAATAGATTATCATGAAACATTTTTTCTTGTTGTTAAAATGATGACTGTTAGACTCGTTCTTAAATTTGCCGCTATGTATAAATGGGAATTACATCAAATGGATGTATGTAATGCCTTTTTGTAAGGGGATTTAGATGAAGAATTATACATGAAAATTCCCCAAGGTTTTGAAAGCAAGGGGAGCAAATGGTATGTGAGTTGAATAAATCTTTATATGGCCTAAAACAGCTTCAAGGCAGTGGAATTATAAGTTATAAATAGCTGTGATTCATGCTGGATTTAAGCAGAGTGAGCATGATTATTCCCTTTTCATTAAAAATTGTGATGATGGTGTTGTCCTAATACTTATTTATATTGATGACTTATTGGTAACTGGAAATAGTGAAAAAGGGATAGATGAAACCAAGTCTTGTCTGCATAATAGTTTTAAGGGTTTAGGTGCAGATTTGCCAATGAACTATTACCTGAGGAGCATCTGGCACAAAAAACAATTGAGGGTACCAAAATTACCAATAAACAATTAAAAAGTGAAAAAAAGTACCAAATAACTATTAAAAAAAACAAGTATAACAATAATGTTAAACTATGAGGCACTGGCATAGGATGGTGGCGGAGACGCTGGAGAAAATAGTGGTTAAGCCTTCTTGTTGGATAAAGCAAACACCAACAGAGATGGGACCCATGCGAGCAGGCACTGTGGCAGCGACGGCTGCTGCTTGTGGCATCGGAGGGATGGAACCAGTGTGCATGGCGTGTGTCGGTCGAAAGCTGTGGATTGATGGATTTGGTTTTGGTGCGTAATTCTCGCCCTGAAGCTGCATACGGACCTTGATGAGTTCAAGAGGGTGAGTAGAACACCCAGCAACAATGGAAGCTTTGGAGACGCCGATGTCACTGACACTGTGACAATCAATGGAAGACGGAGACACCAAGACAGTGATGGGGTAACAATGACGGGGTAATAGTTTGTTGGCCAATTTGCACCTTAATTGTGTTTTTTTTTCACTTTTTAATTGTTGATTGGTAATTTTGGTACCCTCAATTGTTTTTTGTGCCAGATGCTCATCGGGTAATAGTTCGTTGGCAAATCTGCACCTTAACCCTAGTTTTAAAATCAAAGATCTTGGTTTTATGAAATATTTTCTAGGAATAGAAGTTGCTAGATCACAACAAGGTATTGTTTTGTGTCAAAGAAAATATGTTCTAGATATTTTGGCTGAAACAGGCATGAGTGGCTATAAAGCACTTGGAGTTCCTTTGGTACAAAATCTGAAATTGATGTCCTTTGAGGAAGGAAGGAACAAGGAGGTTGATTTACTGCAAAATCCATAACGTTATAGAAAACTTATTGGTAAGCTGATTTACTTAACAATGACATGCCTTGGCATACTTTTTGTGTGCAGCTCCTAAGTCAATTCATACAAATGCTAACAAAGGAACACGTGGCTGCTGCTTTAAACGTTTTGAGATACTTGAAAGCTACACCTGGACTTGGGGTGTTGCTGAGTTTAGAAGGAGAGCTTAAACTTGAGTGCTTCAGTGATTTTGATTGGGTGCATGCGCCACTACAAGAAGATCAGTGAGTGATTACCTGATAAAATTTGGAGGTTCTTTGATCTTGTGGAAGATTAAGAAGCAAGCTACGGTGTCAAAATCTTTAGCAGAAGCAGAATATAGGGCCTTAAACATGGTTGTATCAGAAATTGTATGGACATTGGGAATGGTTAGAGACTTAAACATAAGCCATCTCAATCCAGTCCGAGTCTACTGTGATAATATGGCGGCAATTCATATAGCAAACAATTCTGTATTTCATGAAAGAACCAAACACATTGAAGTGGATTGCCACTGGATTGTCACTTTGTCAGGGAAAAATTGAAGAAGGGTTTAATTGACTTAAAACATGTCAAGTCTAAAGATCAAGAAGCAGATTTGTTGACTAAGGCTGTGGGAAAATAGATTTAGAGAAGACTCTTAGTCAAATTGTCGGTTATAAATATGTTTAAACCTCCAACTTGAGGGGAGTATTAAAGGATATTTTGGTCATTTGTATAGTTGTATTTGTTTTAGTTAGTTATGATGTATTTTAGTCACAATATATATGTCGGGTAAACACGTTAGTTTGTACAGATATTCTTCACAATAATAATAATAGTTCTTTTTTTTTTCTCAAAGTCTAGTGCAGGGTCCTATGCTATTTCTTGACAATTTCCCTTCCAAATTTGTTGCTAAGTAAACTCAATGTTGGATTTGGATCAAAGCTTCAAAATCAATCTTGATCTTCTCTCCAGAGTATGACGAGATCACCTTATTCATCTCCAAAGAAAACTTCACATGTCCTTTATCTCCCACCAAGTCCCTAACTTTCATTCTCACCATAGCATAGCAAATTGCATTGTGTTGCCATACTAGGTGTCTGGAATTGGTGGGTTTGAGATTCCGGATCTAGCTGTTACGAGTACACTACAACTGACTTCTTCAGGATCAAGATGCAGATTTTTCACCGCACATATCCAAATAGGGATAATAGCAGCTTGGAGAGAGGATATTTTATTGCTGAGAACACCATCTTCTACCTCTGAGTTAGCTTTTGCTTTGAGTTCATTTTTTTTTCTATGGTAATGTGGAAGATCCTCTAGAAAAGCGGAGGTGGGTGAATGATGAGTGCAGATTATGCCATATTTTCCCTATATTTCATGACTGAATTGTATAGAAAATAAGAGCGTAAACTACAAATAACCCAAGCAAAAAGGCATGTATTCATGATATAAGGAACTGAGGGATTGAAACCATTTACATCCTAAACATGTGCTAAGGAAAGAGCAAGTTACATTGTTTTTAGGGAAGAACGTATAGCACTATGCTATAGCATTCCTACAGCAACTCGAAGTGCACTAAAAGGTATAAAGAAAGCTATAGCAAAGTAAAGGATGCAATGCTATGCGACATATTTTCTGACCTTTTTATCTAGCTGATTTCAGGGATAGAAATAAAAGATCGAGATCAATAGGTAGATTGCTGACATAATGAAATAGAAGATGCAGAGGATCGAAACAGAAAGATTTGAAGAATCCCGCAAAGACGTTGAGAATCAATCTACAAACGAGAAGATGCGATAGATCTCGAATGATTTAGAAAGCCCAGCTAGCCTAACTTGCGTCACACGGAAGTCTGAATATAAAAGAAAACAGCGAGTCAACCCTGAGGAGAGTCGCAGAGAGCCAACACGAGACTTCACATTCGGTCGACTCAAAAGAAGAGTGAAAGACTTCACTAGCACGAGAATTCCAGGATAACCCAGCATCCTTCCTCACAGTAAGACGGAGGGAAGAAGACGTGGAGTGGTGACGTGACAGGGCTTCATCCATGACGTCGGAACGCCGTCAAACTTTCTATTTTCAGTTGTTTAATTTCAGTAGTTAGATCATGGGTCATTCTGTTATTATCTGTTTTGTGTTTCCTTCGTCGATCATGAACTAACTTTCGATGGCCGAACGAGGATGAATCCTTAAGCGTGTATGAACCCAGATGCAAGTTCTTAATTTGATAGATTCAATTTGCTTATCAGTAAATTAATTACTAGTCGATTAGATGAATCTAAGGGCTAGATATGTGGTCTCGCATCGGGCAAGGAGTCGAGGCTAGACCTCTCCGAGAAAACTTGATGTTTGCTAGGCGCCGGTGCAAGGCTTGACCTATTTATTGTAGGCTTCAGGAATGGGTCTACCTCTCATAACCAGTACACCTTGAGTATAATGCAGATAAAAACTAGAAAGTTGCCATAGGAATATGGAATGAGTATAGTTAATATCATATGTATCGGATGTGGAAGCTCCGATAGATTATAGCGGTGGGTTAATCGAATAGCTTTGTAGCTAGCACTTATGCTGTAGCAACTGCGAAAGCTATACAGTATAGATGCTATAGCAAAGAGTAGAGCAACTGGGGGAATTATGCACTTAAGGAGGAGTCCGAGTTCAGCCTAATTTCTCACTGATATCTTCTTCAATTTCCTTTGTTTATTTCTGTTATTAGCGTAATCATCCAAAACCTTCCAACCAACTACATTTACTTTCTGATTGCAACTATCATAGCAATTGAGCGTCGCTCTTTGGTATCTCAGTCTCTGTGGGACGATACTCTACTTTCACTTTATTACTTGTTCAACTGGTTCACTTGCCATCAAGGAAATCACCAACAGTGAACATAGTTAGCATATTCACCACCATATTTCTCCATTATCTCTCTATAACGTATTTGTTATGGACCTACATTAGGCCCAACACCTGGACGGCCCAATAGTGAATATATCTCATATTAGGATCTACCTATAATAAAGGGAAATCCTATCTCATCTATAATCAAGAGAGATCTATCTTATCCAAAGATAGATTCCACGATTATGATACTAGGACCGAGGATTACGAGGCCCATACTATCCCACCTGAGGTACACTCTATAAATACAGACTACTCTCACTGGAGCATACACACCACCCCTTTGGCTAAACGCCTATGTGTGTCTCGAACTACGTGGACTTTGATCCCTATACAGGGTACGTAGGCCCTAGGTATCGTTCCTAGGTCAAGTCCGCTCCAAATCAACCAACATCAAACAGGCTAGTCCATTAGGGCTAGCCACATCTGGTTTCACACCAGAACATTGGCGCCGACCGTGGGGAACCGTAAATTTTGATTCTCGCGACCAAAGATGGTCAATACTAGAAGCAGCAGTCAGATGCCCTTGCACGGGCAGTTCCTAAAAATCTACCACAGCAAAATCAAGAACCCTAGTAGCCTGTGAAGGGATTCAAAGAAACAATGGTTTTTAAGCAATGACTTTGGTTTTGATATGCTTCACATGGGTTTCCTTTTAACTCTCCATGTGTCCACATGACGAGGAGATAGTAGGAAGGATCACCAGGAAGAACTCATAGAAGTCTTTGATGGATGAGAGGATAGTTGGAAGATCACCAGGTTCTCTCTTTGGGAATTCTTTTAAGAGAAGTTACCGTCACCCATGCAAGACTCTTCTAGATCTTGTATTTCACTTTGGGTATTTTCAGATCCTCACATGGGTTTCCTTTTAACTCTCCATGTCTCCACATGACGAGAAGATAGTAGGAAGGATCACCAGGAAGAACTCAGAGAAGTCTTCGATGGCCTTAATAAAAAACTAGCAGACCTAGAGGATCTTGGTCGGCAACTTCTGATCATCCTATCATTGTGCCGGGAGCCCCGCATAGCAGCCTCCGGCCCACCGCGCAACAACGATCCGGGACGAGAGGATGAGATCTAGGAATTGATACAGCTGTGGGTTCAATACCCGTTTGAGAATCCCAAACGAGCAAATCGAGATAGCCAAGGTTGTTGGTAAGCTGAGGTTGATTCAATGCTAAAGGAGTTATTTTTATGACTTGGTGATGTAAGGAGGTCAATAATAGTATCACACTACTTTATGTTTGCCTTTGCTATATCTGCTTTGTGTTTGTCTTTCATATATCATTCACATTAGAAAGAGTTAGCGGATTACTAGAACCCTCCAAATATATAGCAATAGCGTCTGATCTTGTTTAACTATTATTTGGTCTATGAGAATTGTTTTGAGGCAGGACAAACAAGCAAATCGAGATAGCCGAGGTTGTTTTTAAGCCGAGGCAGATTCAACGCTTATGGCGTCCCGACTCCATCGCGATAGTCAAGGTTGATGATACGCCGAGATGAGGAGGTGCCGAGACGCCGAGTACGCTGAGATTGTTAGATGCCAAGATTAAGAGAATGCCAGGATATACTATGAGTGCATGTCGAGATGTACTCTCAGCTGGGATTTGTATTTTCCTTCTCCGGATCTAATTGTTTCGAGGCAGGACAAATGAGCAAATGGAGATAGCTAATACTCCAAAAAAGCCGAGGCTGAGAAGATTTGGGAGAGATGTTTATCCTTTCTTCTACGCAAGCTGAGGGTTGATGAAGAAACATCAAAGGCAGAATTTATTAGCAAAAAGCATCTAGTTTACAGATGGCTTGCTTTCTTGCTTGATATAAAGTTCGACAGCTTGTCTAGAGGAAATTTGGGGGCCATCAGGGTTTTTCAAGATTTATTTCCTGAACCTGGAAGGCTTCAATTTATACCTAGAGGATCTTGTTCGACAACTTCAGATCCTCCTATCATCGTGCCAGCAGCCGTAGGCACAGTAGCCTCTGGGCTCCCTGCGCAACAGGCATGGAGATCCAAAAAGCATAGGCACGGAGATATAGCTTATGAAAGGGATGCAAATTGGGAGATTTAAACAAATGATCTACCTTTTCTTCATACAGATTGGAGGTCAGTCATGTCGCTTTACCCCTCCGTCCGACATTGAAGAATTTTATATTAATGAACTTGACAACTGATGCCGGTTAACGACACGTGGGGATCTGAATGTGTCGAGATGATGTGTGCCGAGATGCCGATTCTGGGACCACCTATTGTTCGAGGAATTAGAGGTCATGGTTACTCCTTCGCCATGATGATGATAACTCTTTCTGAATATGAGACCAAAGTTGAAGTTCCTGCAACCGTTTGCTGTTACAACTCCTTGTTTTGGTCACTAGTTGCCGCAATGTATCATTGTTTCGGCCTCAGGTCTCAGTAGGAGGATTGACGCATGCAAAACGTTAGCAGACTTTGCACTTGACGAAGGATTCCTCCCTTGAGCCAGCCAAACCCAATATCGGCACCCACAAGTTCTCCAAACTCACTATCGTTGCGGTTTCCAAGACTGTATGCATGCTGAGAATATGCACGCTGATGTTTGTTTTTGACTATGGTGCCGAGATCGACAGTTCATGAGGTCCTAAGATCCGAGATGCCTCACTATTCAAATCCTTCTAATGTTCTGTCGAGAGTTTCTTGATTCAGGGAGACCGGGGTTCGAGTTCGCCGAGACAGATTCCTCTGGTTTCCACACCGATGGGACCCTCGACTCGCTGCCGAAATTCGTCTTCACCGAGACGGGATGAATGGTCGAGATTGTAGTAGCCAGCTTCCGAGATACCTGAGATGCCGAGACGCTAGAGTATGCCGAGGTGCCAAGACGCCGAGGCACGCCAAGATTGTTCGATGCCGAGATTCAGAGAATACCGGGATCCAGATGGAAGTTCTCGGCAGGCACCATATGAATATTATGCGCAATATTTTTTTGAATCCGGCTCAGTCATCAAATGGAACCTGTATCCGATGGCATAGACTCGTCTAATACTGTGAAAAAGGAAAAAAAAAGGCGGAGGACCCCGGTTACACTCAACACAGTTAAAATCTGGGTTCCGCGTAAAAATATCAAGGGTTACTACACCCATAATGGAATCTTGGGTTACAACACCCATCCCGGATAAATAAATTCTGGATTATACTTCAGGAAAAGTTTTGCGGAGGAGTCCACCTCCAAAAGGAAAAAGAAGAAGGACCCGGTTACACTTAAACACGGTTAGCAGCCGGGCTCCGTGAGTAGTTTGGCGGGACACAAAAAGAAGGCGGACCCCGGTTACACTGAATTCCATTTAAAATCCGGGCTTCGTGTAATGTACAATTGACTCCGCGCTCCTTAATTGTACCTTGGATAAACTGAAAATTATCCGGTTTAAACAGAAAGGTTTTCTGCCTGATATCACCTATTGTTGTAACTATAATATCAACTGTCAAGAGGATGATGCCGAGATAGAGGTTTAATCCTGCCTCGACATACCGGGGTACCTCGAATGTTAGAGCCAGATTGAATTGTTGATTCCATCCGAGTAGAAAAGATCCGTCGAGACGTCACCAGCACACCACTGCCTTTGTAGGCCTCTTCTTCGCCCATCTGTATCTTGGTTGGTTGTTCCTAATCGATGTTGCGGTGGGCGATTCCTTTCCTCTCGGCCACGAGCTCATTGTTGATTGGTGTATCTTCCTGCTCTAGCTCGTAGTCCGGTGTTTGATCGCCGATGGTCGTGTGGTGTTGATTGTTATTCATGCCGATTCCTACATGGGCTAGTGCTTTGTTAGAATCCAGTACTGAGATTGAGTAACTGAAGAAAAAAGATACATATGTTTGGATTGATACAGAGTCTTAATCAAAGAGAGGTCCTTTGTGGTGGATACAGAGCAACATATTGTGCGATCCTTTCTTGGTTTTGCAGCATTAGTTCAGATTTCTATTAAGCAGGAGGATTCTTTGATCGACACAATTGCCTTACGTGATTTAATGGGCGTTCTTCGCCCGGTTTCTGCAAATCTTTTAACATGTAAAGTATGTGTTTCATGAAGCTAACAATGATGTTGTCTGGCTACAAAGAGATCTGCATATCTACGTGTTAATCTATTTGGTATGTCAAAGGCATGCGAGGCGCTGTCAAAACCACAGAAATCACTCGCATATCTACTTGAAACCTATTGTGGGGTCACAACAAATAAATTGCATCAGCGTAAAGACTGGAGGGTCACAACAAATAAATTGCATCAGCGTGAAGACTGGAGACAACGTCTCCTCTCAGCAGCAATGATACATCGGCGTTCCAACATGACTGTTTTGCAACTTTTCACACAAGAGGATGAAGTTCTCCTGGGGAATCTGCTTCATTCCCATTATTTTTGCGATATGTGGGTGGTGAGAGTTCTTCGTTTCCAAGTGAAACCCGTTTCGTAGTTTTGTGAGGCGACTATGGGCATGGAAATATCTAATGGCTCGCGTCCACGATGAGATCTTGAAATATGTATTATTGGACCAGACAATTGTGGCTTTGTTAAATTGGTCTCCAACGAGTGATTCTAAAACAAGCAGTATCATAGCTCAGGCTGATATTACTATAGGAATGGTTCAAATGGCGGGTTCAAGTCCATGAAGTCACACTCGTGAAAGTCATGACATCATGATGATGATTTTTGCAGCTGAAGGCGTTGAATTGCGTTTATCAGGCAAAGGGAAAACCTTATTCCTATTTTATTCTCGCAAATTGATGCAGCCTTGTAGAACACTAGTCCTCTCCTGGTTGAACTTTATGACACACTGAACAAGAAAGGCAAGAGCATAGAGATCGTTTTCATCTCCTTTGATCACAACGAGAGTGGTTTTGATCAACACTTCAAGAGTATGTCATGGCTTACAGCCCCATTTGATGAAAATTTACACAGAAGGTTGATCAGTAGGTGTAATTTGCTACAATCACAACAATGTTGCAGAAGGAGGTTGGCCTTATCAATGGCAGTATTTAGAGAGCACAGAGACTGTACTCCTAACGAGCATCAAGGCCATGTTGCTTCTATAGTAGGTAATATCTTTGAGATTCTATCGACTAATCTCATGAGCTCCTTGCATATTGTACGCTGCACACTCAGGTACGTTTTTCAAACTTGTGCCCTTTTCAATTAAGTGAACAGAAACGACCTTACCCATCGCATTATGTGGAGCTTTTTATGAGCACTGTAGAAATTTCACTGTAGCTGTTAGCTCTTACTGTAGCAGCCAGGTAGAAAATTTTGTTGTAGCGGGTACTGTAACAGGTGTGTTGTTGAAACACTGTACCATGTTACAATATCATCATGGAAAAATATTACTGTAGCAACTGCAGATTTATTGATAATTCAAATTGGCACTATATGCCAAAAGGAGATGCCAGAAATACCTTGCATTCTTCCAGCTGAGTAATTCTTTCTACATACATAAGGCTTTCCCCCGGCTATGTAGAAAAATTTGAAAAAGACTAAAAGTGGTCTGAAGTCACGAGGAGGATGAACAGACAATAATCCAAAGCATATGATGGAATAGACCCGTCTAATGCTCTGCGGGAAAGGCGAAAAGGAGTCCACCTCCAAAAGAAAAAAAAAAAAGACAGACCCCGGTTACACTTAATACAGTTAAAATCCGAGCTCCGTGAAAGTTGTGCGGGAAGAGAAAAGAAGGTAGACCCCGGTTATACTTAATACAGTTAAAATCCGGGCTCCGTGTAAAAACAGTTAAATCCGTGTTTCCATGATCAGTTTGGAAACCGGTAACACCGAAAGAACAGTTAAGCCCGCGTTCCTTGATTGGACCCCAGATAAACTGAAGATTATCCGGTTGACTCCGCGCTCCTTGATTGGACCCCCGGATAAACTGAAGAGGATCCAGTGAAATCCACGCTTCTTAATTGAACTTTGGAGTAACTGAATATTATCACCACGACCCATAAGCCTGGGTTATTGGTCAAGTAAAGCCACTACAGCCGGCCTTCGCAAGGTAAGGCCTCGGTCTTTTGACAGGGGCGACCTAGTAATCATAAAAGCGACGTCGGAAACAAAAACGTGACTGAAGGCAAGGTAGCCGCAAAATTGGGAAGGTCCTTATTGGGTTAAAAACAAGCTGGACAATGGAATGTACATACTCGAAACCCTAGGAAGGAAACCTGTAAAAAGAACTTGGAACGCCAACAAACTAAGAATCTACTATAGCTAGATCCCGGCTCGGCACTCGCACAACCTCAGACACATCATGTTTGAGCTCGGTTATTTTCTTGATTTTGATTTCAATTTTACATTTATGATCATTCAATTTCCTTGTTTTTGTTAGCTCATGGCAGTATGAAGAATACCCCAGTGGAAATTCAAAATGTGCATTATCGATAGCTTAAGCTTTACACCGAGGTCCCTAAACCCGGTCACAATTAAAACCCATCTAGATGGATGACACTAGGGCCGATGTGCCTAGGTTACGAGCAATGTGAAGTTGCCTGTATAGGTCTTTGCAAAATTGACGCGTCAACGCTCGCTCCTTGATAAAGAAGATGAATTGTCATTCCGATCCTGATCGGGTCAAAATGTTTATAGCATCGCGTTACGAACACCACGGTTTAAACATGTTGCAATTTGCCCTTATCTTGGCGATGAACCCGGACGAGGGAGCCGGAACTTGGTAGTGCGTTAAAATAAATACCTATGCGGTTATAGCAAGAAAATCCTACCAAAGATCCCCATATGACAAATCTGGAAGAAAACGCAGTCCTGCATTACTAAAGACCCTGGCCCAATCACAGAATCACCAACATGCATTGGGATTCACAAACTTAAATTCGTCATCACAACGGATAAAGGTGAACACATGCACGATTGGAACTATGAACATATGTTCATAGTCGATGCACCCCGGCAGCCCAGAGCCCTTGACTGCCAGGCTGGGGGACGACAAGACAAGCATGGCACTGTAAAGTTGTCAGCGATGTAAGCAAATGCAATCCGTTCCTGTTAAGGATAATTCAGAAGAAGTGATCCTGACGATCATGAAAAGAAACAGATGAAGTTTCAAAGCAAATTAACCCGGACTACATGTCTCGGGGCAACTCAATCAGAATACAAATAAATCCGGGATTCGTTGAGACTCGGACAAAAGCAAATCAAGCTGGAACAACTCGGATACGAAAGATCCCAACCTCGAAGTCAGGAAAACTACCTCGACATTACCTTAGATCTTTGAGACATTACCTCGGATCTTTAGGGTAGATGACTTCAATAGCCGGGATCAACACCTGGATTCAAATGGAGGCGAACCATCTCGGCACTACTCAGATCTTTGAGACAAGACCTCAGATCTTCGAAGTAAGCCGCCTTGACATTACCTCAAGATCAACTTAACACGGCTCGGCAATGTAAGGCCCACGACCGTTTGTTCAAGGAATTTTTGAGTTGTCAATTGTGTATGAAGAACTAATGAAACCCTCATGGGGTTCACCATCAACCGAGATCGAGGCAAGCGAAAACAAAGAACGAGGGAAAGACAAATAGATCCCACCTTGGGAAGAACGTATCACCTAAACAGGAAAATCGGTAGCGGAATACGAATGAATCCGAATTCATCAAGATGATGGCAATCGCAACGGGAACCCCGGCCTTGAAACCAAGCAAATTCCCCAATAGTACCTCGGATCTTGGAGACACTACCTCGAATCTTTGAGCAGCAGACTAATACCTCGGATCCTTGAGACATTACCTCGGAACTGTGAGTAAATGACTTCGGTCGCCAGGGCCAGAATGACCCAACCCGACAATGCGCGGTAGACATACGAGAGGGTAAGGTTCACGATAGCTTACCCCGGATAACCTGCTTGGGAACAAAATACATCCCGGCAGCTCGAAAGCTCGAACAACCGGGCTGGGGGGCATCTGTTACAGACCTACATTAGGCCCAACACCTGGATGACCCAACAGTGAATATATCTCATATTAGGATCTACCTATAATAAAGGGAAATCCTATCTCATCTATAATCAAGGGAGATCTATCTTATCCAAAGATAGATTCCACGATTATGATACTAGGGCCATGGATTACGAGGCTCATACTATCCCACCTGAGGTACACTCTATATATACAGAGGTCAAACCCTAAGGTGCAAATAGACTACTCTCACTGGAGCATACACACCACCCCTTTGGCTAAACGCCTATATGTGTCTCGAACTACATGGACTTTGATCCCTCTACAGGGTACGTAGGCCCTAGGTATCATTCCTAGGTCAAGTCTGCTCCAAATCAACCAACATCAAACAGGCTAGTCCATTAGGGCTAGCCACATCTGGTTCCACACTAGAACAATATTAATTAATAATATCTCTATAAGAAAATTGAGCGTACCTAGAATGCAACCCTTTATCTTTTTAGTTCCCACACTAACAAGATCACAGTTATGGACTTGATTATGGACGCACAACAAATACATCATAGATAAAAAGAATAAAATAAAGTTTAAGAAGAAGAGATATAAACATATAGTTTAGCTTATTATGTCACATAACCCTAAACTTTTATACAATCACAGATACACACAATATATATAGGGGTTTAAACTTCTCATGTTGCATGAGAAGAAGAAGATTCCTACACACACATGAAATGGTGGGACCCACACATATATATAATGCTAATTATATATATGTGTGGGTCCCACCATTTCATGTGTGTATGACATGAGAATACACTTCTCCTACAACATGAGAAATGTGTTTCCCATATATATACACACACACACACACACACGCTTCCATGTGCGTCTTCCTCAACCTATGCACCGCTTTCCTCGTCAAAGAATATATTGAATCGGTTTAATGATAGTGTTCTGTTATAGAACACAGATGTCTAGCTTTGATGAGCTAGGAATGATTAATGTCGGATCAACAGACCTTTCAACGGTTAAGTGTTGAGGAAAGGATACTGGCTCGATGGTTCCTATGGGAAAGATACCATCGAGATAGCTCAGATCACAATGCAACACAGGTGAGGCGTTTCGCCAAAGGGAGTGGTGTGTGTGCAGTGAGACTGAATGATAAACTATTGAATCAAGAGAGATCAGAGTGCACCTGGTGGGTAACCTTCTATTTATAGGGATTACCTAGGGTTTCACTCTCATGCAAATGTGTTTATCCACCAGCCATTATGCGCCTCCCACGTTCTGCCAATACCTGCTCCACTACCTGTACGGCTCTGCATAACAGACAAGGTGGGGTAGTGCTGAACCATTTACCTGGTTAAACGGGTGGTTTTACTGTGGGCCCCTTGGTTGGGCCGGGTATCCAGATGGCCCAATATATGGGACCATAACAGTTGCCCCCAAGCTCGGTATGGCAGGTTCTTGTCGTGCCGAGATTAGCGCGTTGACTAATCCGGTCATCATCTATACGAGTTTGAGCTCTGTACGGATCCTTTAGGATTTCCTTTCTGCTCTCCCTGCTTCATCGCTCTCCGTCATGGATGACGAGCTATTTTTCAGGGGACATAAGTTTGATCTTATCACGGCTGGGATATTTGTCGATGAGTGGTCTTCTGTTGAAACCGCTGTTATGGCCTCGGTCATGACCGAACTTCTCTTGCGGACTCGGCCATCAGACACGTACATGCCCCCGCCGTCTCCTCACATGTCCCTTGAGTTATAGGTTGCCCTTTCTTGGCGGGACGGTTCATCATAACCGTCTTCGCGGTTTTTATGATAACCGAGATTGTCCTCGTTGCCTTTATAACTCGGTCTTAGTCAGATCGTGAGCTTCCACCACGTGTTGCCCCCAATATTGGTTGTCATAAAGGGTTTGTAAATATCAGATGGCGTTACTCAGGCGTGATTTGATCCTCCTAGGGATATGGATTCACTGCCTTTTTGGTAGCAATCCTTTTTGAACATCGTGCACACTAAATGTGGTGTCTGTTCCCGATGTGGCCATAATTACACTTTTGCGTTTCGGGAATATTTATTGCTGCCGGGGCTTGCGCTTTTCAATAAAGATGGTATTGATTGTCCCTAACGGTTGCGTTTTTCGTGGAGATTAGTATGAATAAGGCATTAAATAGTTATGCCGTTTGGACGGGCCTCTCTATATAAGCCTATGCATATTCATCCTTTTTCTCCACTCCACATGATGAAATTCCATTCTGGGCAAGCAGAATCGCTGATGCCGGGGGGTCCGGTTCCAGCCCTTTGTCCTTCCCTCAAACGGTTCTTTTGATGAGTAGGCGAAAAGTAAGGAAGAAGAAGCGAGCATCAATCCTTATACCAGCTGCATTCTTTGTCAACAGCAAATTTCGGGAGTATTTGCCAATCTTCATCCATAACCTCCAACGGGCGTCTAGAGTTCCGGGAGTATTTGCCAATCTTCACCTGCCTGGCGAAATATTTCCATTGGGATCTCAGACATGCTCCGTTGGACACATGCGGAGATTCTTGTGTGGGTTGGCCTGGACTTGGAGCCGTCATGCCATGGGTATGCCATGGTTAGGGTTCTAGATGCCAACGGTGGGCCAATAGGTCCACCGTATCCAAACATCCTACAAGGGTCTCCGCCGATGCGCTTTAGGGGCTTTGTCTGCTGCGAAGAGTCCTTCATCCCCATCTTCTGCACGCGACGACGAGCCCCTTGCCTCAAGACTTTGCGTCTTTTTTATTATTAGTGTACAGTTTCATTTAATTTCCTGTATGAATGCTATGTAAACTATTCACTTATCAATGGAAAGTATTTTCTGTATGCTGTTGGATTTCCCCTTTTGCCCTTTTCGCACCGCTCGCTCTTTGCCTTTGAATCCTGGGTGTATGATTGCTGAAGCACTGAATTAAAATTAGCCGCCCGTCAATTCGGGCTAAGTTAAAATTAACTTTCCTCCAGAACGGATTGATTTTTTGAGCAAGACACCCTCCAATCTGGGCTAAGTTAAAATTAACCGCCCTCCAGAACGGATTGATTTTTTGAGCGAGACGCCCTCCAATTCGGGCTAAGTTAAAATTAACCGCCCTCCAAAACATATTGATTTTTTAGCAAGACGCCCTCCAATCCGGGCTAAGTTAAAATTAACCGCCCTCCAGAACGGATTGATTTTTTGAACAAGACGCCCTCCAATCCGGGCTAAGTTAAAATTAACCGCCCTCCAGAACGGGTTGATTTTTTAGCAAGACGCCCTCCAATCCGGGCTAAGTTAAAATTAACCGCCCTTTAGAACGGATTGATTTTTGGTGCGGGAATTTGAATGGTCCTTCAAGGAAATTTTGTGTGCATGGCACGTGTCAGTCGTGCGCCTTAATGTATGATGACACTCTACCGTCGCCTATGTGGAGTGGTCATTTCAATGGTCTCGATATGCGTGCGCATT
This sequence comes from Acacia melanoxylon, assembly GCA_019022615.1. Classification (NCBI taxonomy): domain Eukaryota; kingdom Viridiplantae; phylum Streptophyta; class Magnoliopsida; order Fabales; family Fabaceae; genus Acacia; species Acacia melanoxylon. The sequence continues at coordinate 721,403 of JAFJYJ010000037.1, forward strand.
TAATGTTCTGCCATTTCGCTTGGAACTTCACTTCCCATAGGGTTTCCCTTTTCGTTAGTGAGATGTAACGGCGTTATGACTCCTGACCTTTCAAATTCCCAACGTATATATAAAATCTTGGGCGAAAACTTATCAGGCTTATTTCCTACCTTCGACTGTTTCCGCTGCTCCAGAGGAATTTGGTTCGTTCTCAAGCCGCCGCTTCACTCAACAACGGCCTCATCGATTCCGCCCGAGACAGTAATCGCTATTTGTCTTCTGATTAGGGCATTTATAACCATATTTCGCACTTTCCTTGAAGTTTTTGGTATGCTTTTGGTTTTTCTCTGGATGTGTTCTTGGGATTTTACTATGTTTCTGGGTTTAGCGGCTATTTATGGGTTTCACCTGGTGGGTCTCAGTTGCTTTCTACTTTTCTAGGTATTCAAAATGGCTCGTGCCTTTCCGTATGTTTGTAAGCCCAGAGGTTTTCTATCCAAAAACCTTCCTTTAAGGCCTGACAGGGATCCTTCTTTAGCGAAACTTTCCAGAAAACCCAGGAGCCTACCCAGAACCAGGAAGGTGTCATTCTGGGAATCTTCTTCCAAAGGAGCCGAAACACTGACCCCTAATGATTTGTCAGTTTCTCCTTCTCCCATTTCCCCAGGAGTTCCAAATTCTTTACTTGGGGAGACACCTTCCCAACCCGGCTCACTAATCCGGGTCCCACCCCTTGCGACGAATGTTGCCACAAAAGTATTGAACTAGCCTGGATTGGGCGGGATCGTGATGCCGACTTATTATCGGATAAATGCCGTTGTCATATCCCTCAAGTCCCAACACTTTCACTAATTTCGACCGCGCCGATCGCCGACTTTATCCTGTCTTTCGAATAGTGTTTCTATCCCAGGTATATGTCCTTCTCTGATCTTTATTTTATTTTTTATACCTAGGTGTTAATGGATTCACCACGTCAACCCGGCCAATCTTCCAACGAAGAGACAAGTACTTCTGCTTCTTCGCAAGTTCCGTTAAATTTGACCCCCGCTGTGAGTAGCGTTGTTACACAAGTAAAGAATTCCTTGACTGTCGACGAACTTCGCCAACTCGGGGTTGGAGATGGGGAGGGATATACTGTCCGATTGCCTCTAAAGCGTGAATCAGTGGATTCTATCCGGGAGCAAGAAAGAGACCTACATTTCTTTTTTCCTTTACCGGGACGTGATCACTCTCCTAGGAGTGAAGTTTCCCTTCACCGACTTTCAGATCGAACTACTGAGTCATTTGCACCTCGCTCCCTCACAACTTCACCCAAATGGCTGGGCGTTCGCGGTTGCCTTCGAGATATACTGCAGAGATTCGGATTTAGTCTGTAGCGTTTCGACCTTCATGTCTTTCTTCGCCCAGCTAGAAACGAACGTTTCCACCACGGCTTCTACGAAATGGTTTGGTTGGACAACGCTCCGAAGTATCCGTGATCGGAAGCTTTTCAGACCTTTTCGTGAATCAAGGAAAAAATTCAAGTCGGCTTTTATAAAAGTTGAAGCCCTTCCCGGCCAGGCACCTTGGTTTGTGCGAAGGACCAAGAGTGGAAAGACCGAAGAGAGGTTCCCTCTATATTGGTCGACGCACCATCATACTCTTAGACCCGAGGATTATGTTCCGCAATCCAAAAGCTTTTCTGACGAGGAGGAAAAAACCTTGCTGGAACTTGTGAAACTGGTCGACACTCTAACGGGTCCCATGGATCAAGCCGAGTTAATAACCACGCCCCTAATTAGGCGGCACCCAATAAGTAGTATGATTTTATTGACACTTGGTTTATTGGCTTTTTGTTTCCCTTTCACTACTCTGATACCCTTATTCTTTTGCAGGCCGAGCTATGGGTAGGCCCAAACAGCTAAATGTGTTCAAGAACTGTTATCGAATTGCTGAAGAAGTGTCCAACATCCCGGTCAATGACCCATCGAGTCCGGCCCCTGAAAATGTTTCCCACAAGAGACTAGCTCCGCCAGATGCCGGAGAACATGCTGCCCGCAAAAAGGTCAAAGGCAAAGACGTTGCGGCTGGGCCAGCCAATCCGAGTTTGGAGCCCTACGAGATGCCGGTCGCTGAGGGTTCGCCTGCCCCTTTTGGGTCTTCTCCGATGCCAAGAAACCCGGCTACATCCTCAGCGTTGGGCCAGGTTATCGACGTGACTAACCGGCTCGAGGGCATTTTGTGGGAGAAGGGTTTGGTACACGAGGTACTGGATATCCTGCGCCCTCCTGCTTGGCTCTATGACGCGTTCGGCCTGTCCGATCCTCTTAGGAGAAGACTGACCAATATGGAGCTAGAAGGTTACCGCGCTGTCTCCTTAATTCACCCATATGTTGTCTTAAAGGTGAAATACGGGATGGCCTATGCTCAGTTGGTTGCGTTGAACAAGGAGAATGCGGTTCTGAAACAAACTTCTGAGGTGGCGAAGATCGCTAAGGACAGGGACAGAGTCTCTGCCAACCTGAGTGCCCTTCCGGCGGTGCACTCTTAATTGCAACAAAACTTCAACTCTCTGCAGGCCGATAAGGCCAAACAGGAGGAGGAAATCAAGCTCTTTACCTCTAAGGAGAAAACCCTGGAAGAGCAATTGGAGGCCTCGAGGTCCGACCTTAAAAAGGTGGAGGAGAAGCTGTCGAAGGCAGAGCTGGACGTCCACCGTTTGGAGGATCTTCATACGAACGATCAGATGGCCGTAGACAAGGCGCAGTCTGACGCTGATCATTATAAAGCTCTGCTCGCGAATAAGGAAGATGAGCTTACGGCCAAGGTACATGAGCTTACCACCAAGGAGGCTGAGCTCGGTCAGGCTAAGGCGGAGTTAACCGAGTATGGTGATGCAGCGGTTTTCTCGTTCGAGAATGCTATTGCGCAAATCCGCGCCCTTAATCCCGGCCTCGCCCTCAACCTGTCCGGTCTAAACTATGAGTCATATGTCAACAAGAAGGGACAGCTGATTCCTCCTGGTGTAGATGAAGATGAAGAGGAGGACGAACAAGCCCCGCCTCCACATTCCTAAGCTTGTAGCTAATGTTCGGCATATGTGTTGTTTCATGATTTCTAGTTTTTGAGGCCGTCCTTTTGATGCCATGGTTATAACCCGGCTTGTTTGTAAATACGATAGTGCATAATTTTGAATTAATATTAGCGCTCCATTCTACCATCTTAGTGTAGCTAAGGTCTGGAGTGTTCATTGTGAGTTTGCTCATGCTTGTTCTTAACATAACTTCTTTTAAACTAGTGAAGACATCCCCTATTCTTTCTCATTAAACATGTCATTGAAAACTGGATTCTTGTCCATGAATTCTTGTGCATTTTGATATCGGCATGTTCATAGGAACGGGTTAGAATACCTCTGACTCCTACATGTTTTAATTGGAACATGGTCTCTGGAGCCAGGTTAAAATACCTCTGATTCCTACATGTTTTGATTGGAACATGGTCTTGGGAATCGGGTTAAAAACCCGATGTTTAATCAAGAGTTCATGCCATCCTTTCGCGAGTGTGTTTACGTGTTCGGTTCGTCAACCATGAATCCACACAAGTTTTTCAAAACGCGGGTTCATTCCCCTCCTTTTGAACATGGTTTTGGGAATCGGGTTTGGATACCTCTGACCCCTACATGTTTTAAGCGGGACATGGTTTCTGGAGCCGGGTTAGAATACCTCTGACTCCTACATGTTTTAATTGGAACATGGTCTCTGGAGCCGGGTTAGAATACCTCTAACTCCTACATGTTTTAATTGGAACATGGTCTCTGGAGCCTGGTTAGAATACCTCTGACTCCTACATGTTTTAATTGGAACATGGTCTCTGGAGCCGGATTAGAATACCTCTAACTCCTACATGTTTTAATTGGAACATGGTCTCTGGAGCCGGGTTAGAATACCTCTGACTCCTACATGTTTTAATTGGAACATGGTCTCTGGAGCCGGGTTAGAATACCTCTGACTCCTACATGTTTTAATTGGAACATGGTCTCTGGAGCCGGGTTAGAATACCTCTGACTCCTACATGTTTTAATTATTGACAGATGACTCAAACGAGTTTCTGAGAACGGGTTCCAATACCCGAAATTCATTAGAAGATTGGCTTTACAACCATGGCTTACATAACTCTGCATAGGAAAGCATCAGTTAAAACAAAACCGAAGGCTCACTAACTATAATAGGTCTTAAGTTTGTCCGTGTTCCATGTTCGCTTTACAGACTTCTTCTTTAAAGTTTCCAGCTTGAAGGCCCCTTTGCCCAGATTTTCCGTTATACGGTATGGACCTTCCCAACTTGCCGCCAGTTTTCCCTGACCGGCATTCTTGTTTCCTATATCGGCTCGTCTAAGGACGAGATCACCTTTCACAAAGTTACGGGGCATCACCTTCTGGTTATATCGATTGGCGAGGAGTTGTTTGGCTGCTAGCTCTCGGCAATGCGCCTTTACCCTGACCTCGTCCACAAGATCCAGTTCTACCGCGATTGATCGGTTGTTGTCATCTTCTTTATGTAGGGCCTTGGTTCTCCGCCATGATGGCTCACCGATTTCAACCGGTATCATGACTTTACATCCATAAGTTAGTCTGAATGAGGTTTCGTGCGTCGCTGATTGGATTGTGGTCCTGTATCCCCAAAGGACCAGGTATAGCTGCTTAACCCAATCTGACTCAGCATCCTCCATCCTTTTCCTTAATCCGTCCAGGATGACCTTGTTGGCTGCCTCGGCCTGTCCATTGGATTGTGGATGTTCGACCGAGGTGAAATGATGTATGATGTGGAGGGCAGCCGCCATCTCTTGGAAACCCTTGTCGGTGAACTGGGTCCCATTGTCCGTTACAATCTCGGCTGGAATTCAAAATCGGGATATGATATTCTGATTGAAAAACCTTTGCACTCGGGCTGAAGTAATTGTTACTAACGGCTCCGCCTCTATCCACTTAGTGAAGTAGTCCACAGCTACTATGAGCCAGCGTAATTGCCCTGGTGCCCTCTTGAATGGGCCTAACAGATCCATTCCCCATTTGTAGAATGGCCATGGGGACGAGATGCTTGTCAACTCAGAGGGGTGGGTGTGTATAATTTTGGCGTGCTTCTGACAACTGTTGCACTTGAGCACATGTTCCTTAGAATCAGCCGCCATAGTAGGCCAAAAGTATCCGGCTCTCACCGCCTTTCGCGCTAACGCCCTGGCACCCATGTGCTGTCCGTTTATCCCATCATGGATTTCGGACAACACGTAGTCGGCCTTGGCCGGATTTAGACATTTCATCAGTGGAGAATGGAAACCTTTCTTATACAATTCGTCGTCTATCATGGTGAATGACGCCGACGTTCTAACTATTTTCCTGGCCCTTTCTGTATCTTCGGGGAGGATTCCCGGTTCGAGGTAATCAGCAATCGGCTTTCGCCAATCATTTGCCTCTAAGATTATCATGACACAGCTTGGTTTTGGTAAGTTATGTTGGACAACGGTGCGGTGGTTTCCGGGTTCTTTGTACTTGCCAATTTTGCCAGAACGTCGGCCCTAACATTTTCCCCTCTCGGAATATGTACCGTCGTGACGTCACCGAACTCCGCCATTAGCTGTTTTACCTTTCCCAGGTATTTAACAATCAAAGGGCCTTTAGCCTGGTATTTGCCTTCTATCTGAGATGCAACCAGTTGGGAATCAGTGGATACATGAACTTTCTCAGCTCCACTTTCCTTTGCTTGCAATAACTCGACGATGAGTGCTTCATATTCTACCTGGTTGTTTGAGGTTGGAAACTTGAATCGGAGTGAAAGCTCCCAGTACGCACTATTACTGTGTGACTCTGAAAGTACGTGTGTAGTCGTCTTGCAGCCATAAGTAGGGCGAAGGCCATTTTTTCCAGTTTCTGGTACCTCAACTCGGCTCCCTGCAGGGCTCAACTCACAAAGTATACCGGAGTTTGGCCCTCTTTCTCCTCATTGATCAATGCAGCACTTACGGCCTCATCCCCTACAGCCAGATATAGGATCAAACACACCCCGGGCTTTAGACGGGATAAGACCGGCGGGGTTGACAAGCATTGCTTAATTTTTACAAAAGCCTCTTGGCATTTTACATCCCATCCTCCTGACGTTTCCTTTTTTAACAATTTGAAGAATGAGAGAGAATTCTCGGCTGACCTTGGCAAAAACCTGGTTAAGGCTGCCAGTCGTCCTGTCAGTTGCTGCACTTCCTTCTTATTTTTTGGTGGCTGCATGTCAACGACGGCTCGGCATTTGTCTGGGTTGTCCTCAATCCCTCTATGGCTAAACAAAAATCCCAAGAACTTCCCAGCTGGGACCCCGAAGGCGCACTTTGCCGGATTGAGGCGCAGCCGATGTTCTCTAAGCTTGTCAAACGTCTGCTGCAGATCCTGGATATGATCTTCTGCCCGGATAGACTTAACAATCATGTCATCGATATAGACCTGCGTTTTTCCCTAGCTGATCTTCAAATACTCGGTTCATCATCCTTTGGTACGTTGCTCCCGCATTCTTTAGCCCAAAGGGCATAATGTTGTAGCAGTAATTGGCCTTGTCCGTGATGAACGCTGTCTTTTCTTGATCCTCTTTGTGCATGGGGATTTGATTGTATCCCGAATAGGCGTCCATGAAGGACAGCAATCTGAATCCAGATGAGTTGTCCACCAGCTGGTCTATGCTCGGCATGGGGAAGGAATCTTTGGGGCGAGACTTTGTTCGAGTTCTTATAGTCGACGATACTCGCCATTTGTCGTTGGGCTTCTTTACCATTACGACATTTGATGACCGCCAGTGGTGTCTTCGCACTTCGCGTATGAAACCGGCTTCCAGCAGTTCATCGGTGTGTTCCTCTAGGGCCTTCTTCCTGTCCTCCCCAATCTTCCGCTTCCTCTGAGCCACCGGGGTTGAGTTTGGGCAAACCGCTAATCTATGGCAGCAGACACTGGGATCTACCCCCGGAATCTCAGATGGACGCCAGGCAAAGACGTCTTCATTGCTCTTCAGGCAAGCTTCAAGCTTCGCTCGAATCATCGGGGGTAGATTCCTACCGATCTTGGTATTCTGTCCAGGGCTAGCCCCTAGGGCAAAATCCTTGAGTTCCCCATCTGGCTCAGTTCTTCTCGGCCTCATGTAGGTCCAACTCGACGAGGTTAACTGGCTTTTCATTTTCCTCCTCTACGGACGACTTGATTCTCTCCTTCCGGGCTGCTGGGTCGGCTTTGTTCATTCTGACTGTATCATAGTAACACTGCCGAGAATCCTTCTGGTCGCCTTTGACCGTCACGACTTGATTTTTCTTGTTTATCAACTTCAATCGTTGATGTTTCGTGGATACCAGCATATCCCAGTTATGGATTGTTAGACGTCCCATAATGATGTTATACGAGGAAAGGAAGTCGGCGACCATGAACCTAACTCGCTCTGATTTGAATGCTTCTTTCGTCCCTAGTGTCAATTTTAACTCGATGTACCCTTTAGAGCATGTATCCCGGCCATTGAATCCGGTCAGAGTTGTTCTACATGGTTTCAAATCTTCTAGGTCCAAACGCATTCGCTTGAAAGCGTCCCATAGGATGATGTCCACCGCGCTTCCATTATCGACCAAGATTTTCTTCACGGAACAAGTGACCACAATTCCCGTGATGACCAATGCGTCGTAGTGCCCTGGTAGTACGTCTTCTAACTCTTCTCTAGAGAAACTTAAGACTGGGGGTTCGGGTTTTTCTATATCTTTCTTGAATTCTGGGCGGTCTCTGATTGAGAGAACCTCCCTCAAATATTTTTTTCTTTGGCTCGCCGAGTCTCCCCCGCCTCCGAAACCCCCACTGATCACATTACAGTTGTATTTGGGGTCTGGGAATTCGTCGTCGCTGTGTGTGGCTTTCTTTTTCTGCTCACGCCTCTTTTTCTCTAGGCGAGGTGGGCTCTTGCTTCTTCCCCCTGCCTTTTGTTGCCCTGACGTCCCTGCGTCTGAATGACGTATCGGCAGAGCTTTCCTTCTCGGACGAATTTCTCAATGGCGTCCCTCAAGTCCCAACAACTTTCTGTCGTATGACCGTGCTGATCGTGGAACTCGCAGTATCGGGATTTGTCCAAGCTGGCTTCCCTTCGCACTGGCCGGGGTCTCTCAATCATTTTCATCTCGGTCGCCGAGACCTCTTTCCAGATCTGGGCCTAGGACATTTTTAAGGGAGTGTACCTGTCAAATCTTCCTTCTGGCCTTCCCCCCTTCAGTCTCGTCTCTCCACCTCGCCCCCAGGACTCTGGTTTGCGACCGGTGTATGCCTCCCTGGGCTTGGGGGGTGGGCTTCTGCCTTTTCCCCTTGCCGCCTGGTTCATCATTTCCATCTGCTCGAGTTCCAAGTACGTCTTTGACTGATCTGTGAATTCGGTCAAAGTTCGAGGTCGATTCTTCATCACTGATTTCTTTAGCCGTGATGTAGCACTTAGGCCGGCTATAACGCAGTGTATATGTACGTCTTCTTTTAAGCCGGGGACCTAGAGAGCAGTGTCCTTGAACCGGTCCAAGTACTTTTGTAGGCTTTCATCAGATGATTGCTTGACCTGGTCCAAAGTGAAACTCGGTTTTTGGTCGCTTAGGCTTGTAGCAAAATTGAGCAAAAACTTATACTCCATGGTTTTCATGTCGGGTATAGAGTTTAGCGGCAAAGAATGGAACCAGGTTTGAGCGGCTCCCTGGAGTGTCCCTGCAAACAGCCGAGGTATCACGTGCCCTACGATCCCCTTCACCCCGATTTCCATCTTGAAGTTATTGAGGTGAACTGCGGGTCCTGGCTACCATTATACTTTGGAAGTTCTCGAGAATCCAACTTTTTGGGGTATGCAGCCGCCATGATTTCCTTTGAAAACTGGTGCAGGAGGCTATCTTCGCTATGCCCCGCTTCATCCACCTTAGTCTTGTTGAATGATGGGGGAGTTGGTTCGTGGTCGTTCAAGGCCGAGTTGGCCAATGAACGCTTTCCTTTTGCCCGGGACAAATCGTTTTCTCGAAGGGGGCGCGTGGCCTCATTGATTTCAGCGGCTGTTACTCCCCTATCCCGGATGGGCTTTTCCGTGTCTCGAGGTGAGAGCCGAGTGGGATTCTCCAACACCCATATCCGCTCCTTTAGAGACGAAATTTCTTGGAGCTCTTCCTCGGTGATAACACCCCGGTGATGTTCTACCATAATTTCCTCCTCATGTCCCTCGTCGGGCTCTCTCTCCTCGCTGGTATGAGTCGACGTCGAAATCATCACACGACTTGTACCCGCACCATCTTTCCTTGTAGCTTCAGCCTGCTTCCCCTTCTGACCGGCACGCTCTTCCCATTCTTGGCGTATCTGCTTCAGTTCATCTTGCCGCCAAATGGCATTTTGGTGGTTCAGGTTCTCTCGGATAAGTCGGATATCTTCCTCTCTCTGGAGTCGCTGGCGAGTTTCCATATTCTCCATTCTTCAAACCAGTGAATCCACAGTCTTATGCAATACCCTAGAATCGGAGTGAACCTCTTGGAATTCGCGCGGAGGGGGAGGGATGTTCAGATTCTGTATGCGCTGCTGCCCTTGCTGGGTAGTCAAACTCGAGTGAGGAGAATGGGCTGTGTCCTCGGTTTCGCCCTCGGTTACCGTTGTTACGAGGTCGTGATTTGGAGCTACTGAGTCAGAGTATTGGATTATGCGCTCCTGCTGTGAGCGTTGTTGAGGTTCTTCCGGCGGTTGGTCCTGCCGAGTTGCATGACTACGGCTTCTAGTGATCAGCAATGACTTTGTGGTCTTGGGAATCGAAGTTTACGGATCCCCACGGTCGGCGCCAATGTTCTGTTATAGAACACAGATGTCTAGCTTTGATGAGCTAGGAATGATTAATGTCGGATCAACAGACCTTTCAACGGTTAAGTGTCGAGGAAAGGATGAAGGTGGAATATCACCTAGAGGGGGGTGAATAGGTGATCTCAAAAATCTTTTCCCTGTATGATAGATGAACAATGAAAGCGGTAAGGAAGTAAAGATAATAGACACAGAGAAGTTATCCTGGTTCGGTCCAACTCTTTGACCTACGTCCAGTCCCCAGACACTCTCTGGGATTTCCACTATCTTACAAATACAATTACACACTCGTAAATGAAGGATGATCCTTTCACTCTTGGACTCACTCCCCTTACAAGTTGTAATTAATACACCCACACTCAAGATACCTCTATCTTGAGATTTGAACGAATTGTAATAGCAAGTGGTAAAACTCTCTCACAGAGTAGATATGATAATGAACACTGAAGCTTAGTATATCCGAAGATATAATCAAAATACAATTTGAACTATTTGAAAACTTTATCAATGTATGCACTGGTTCGTTGTAGTTGATTTCAATCCTTCGTGTATATGTATAGGTTGAAGTTGAAGACCGTTGAAAGATTTGAATGTGTCCGTTGGAACATTTGAATATGTCTGTTAATGGAGCACTCGCGCCGCTTACCCATTATCAAATGTCTCTTCGGTTGGGTCATCTTGTAGCCGTCACCTTGGGTGAAGAGAAACTTTAAAGATGCTTTTCGGTGTTGGGTCATTTGAATTATGTCGCTCTGTTTCTCCATACTTTCGGTGCGTCAAGCTTTGTCATGCTTTGAACCAAGATTCAATGTCGAAATACACTCACAGAGATGATTAGAATAAGATATAATCAGATTAAGAATGAGTTATAGATAGGTTTAGTTTACTGAATATTCATTGAAGGTATTCTTGCAGAAACATGTTCTTGCTAATACTCGTGTGTTCTTCCTCTGAATGTGAAACCTTAATGTATAAATCTGAAAACACTTAGGAAGATGATTAGTAATATCATAGTTAATAAGGAATGATGTTTGAGAGGTTAAAACAATTAACTAGATCATCTATAGAGAGTTACAAATGAATCTGGGTTGCTGTCGCTAACTGGTATGGGTGCTGATAGACCATTCTCGAGAATTGCAGAAGCCATACTCGAGAATCACTCAAAGAATCATTCTGCAGATTTGATCAATTCTGGATCGTTCTCGAGAATTGCCCAGTGGTTCTCGAGAACCATTCTCGAGAATTGCATTTTCATTCTCGAGAATCCAGTAGACAGAAGCAAACTTCAGTTGATATAGACGAGCATACTCGAGAATCGTTTTCTCATTCTCGAGAACCATTCTCGAGAATGACTTCCTCATTCTCGAGAATCGCTTGCAAACCAGAGAGCTCAGAACTGAAGCTTACGATCATACTCGAGAATCGATTCTGATTCTCGAGAATCATTCTTGAGAATTACTTCCCATTCTCGAGAATCGTTTTCGATTCTCGAGAATCATTCTCGAGAATTGATTCTCAATTTTCGAGAATCACTCGAGTAACATATTTCTGTTTCTGCTTCAAATCTGATCATTCTCGATAATTACTTGGTATTCTCGAGAACCATTCTCCAGAATCCAATAACCACTCTCGAGAATGCTTTGCTGCGATGGAAAACAAATTAAACTTAGTAACACAGTCTTGCAGCCATTCTCGAGAATTCAAGATCCAATTCTCGAGAGTAATTCCTGGAACACATGAAACAGAATTCAATCATAGTTTCAAAACTTAAATGCTCAAACATTTGTTATCATCAAAACATAGGAGCCAACAAAGGATACTGGCTCGATGGTTCCTATGGGAAAGATACCATCGAGATAGCTCAGATCACAATGCAACACAGGTGAGGCGTTTCACCAAAGGGAGTGGTGTGTGTGCAGTGAGACTGAATGATAAACTATTGAATCGAGAGAGATCAGAGTGCACCTGGTGGGTAACCTTCTATTTATAGGGATTACCTAGGGTTTTACTCCCATGCAAATGTGTTTACCCACCAGCCATTATGCGCCTCCCACGTTCTGCCAATACCTGCTCCACTACCTGTACGGCTCTGCATAACAAACAAGGTGGGGTAGTGCTGAACCATTTACCTGGTTAAACGGGTGGTTTTACTGTGGGCCCCTTGGTTGGGCCGGGTATCCAGATGGCCCAATATATGGGACCATAACAGATAGAGATTAGAATGATTGGGACATACCACAATCCCCCCTGCCCCCCAAAAAAAAATCTATTATTTATTAATTTGACCCTAATGCAATTTGGACTTGGGCCCTAATCCACTAAGGATAGATCGGACTAGGTATATTCCAACATTAAAACATGGGATAGGATATTGTCACTGCAAAAATTTTGTTACTACAACTTTTTTCACGGTTAGATTAGAATCTCAATAGGAGAGCGAAATGATAAAGGTATATGAGATTCTGATTTAACGGTGAAAAAAGTGGTAGTGACTTGATAGTGACAATATCTTATCCCTTAAAACATAATGAATATGATGATCCCCAAAGTAATGGTTTCCTCATGGTAAACTGGTAATATTAATGGTTGTCTCATCATACACAGAAGAAAAGATCATGAGGGAGTTTGGAGATTGTGTAAAATATCCAAATATCGGTTTTTGAGGGGCACAATATTGGAAATTATTTGGCAACCGAAAGCTCCACGAGGACCAACTTTTACGCCGTATATTTCGGCTGGGGATGGCCAGCGGCGGTTCAGAGCAGCCTGGCCAATACAAATCTGTGGAAGCTGATGACTGATGTCGGAGCAGAAGACCCTGAGATTCATGCAAATGGTAGATTAGGGTTCTACAATGAGTCAACTAGCACACGAGAACGACGGCTATGACTATGAGGGAAGATGAAGAAGCCTTTCATGAAACGTTCGGTATGTTGCTTTACACAAGTTTGAATTTGAATATTTGTTACGTTATATACTCCCCTCTCGGTTGACACTTTAAAGATTATGAAAACTAAATAAATTACATTAAAATTTTGTATTTTTCATTTTTCTCCAAACTAATTTATCTAACTTATAAAATTGATATATAATATAATAATATACAACATATGTTATAATTAAATTTAGCTTCTCTAGGGCCCGTTTGGATGAGCTTTTTTTAAAAAGGGCTTTTTTTCATTGCTTTTTAAAAAAGTGCTTTAATTAGAAATTAAGATATTTTAAGTTTGGATACACAATTTAAAAAGCACTTTAAAATTTTAAAAAAAAAAATTGTTTAGATGTTAAAATAGAAAAACACTTTTTTATTAGTAAAATTACTGAAATAGACATATAATTTTTTTTTTTTTTTTTACATTCGTTTAGATAAGAAAACACTTATATTAAAATTTTAGAAATATTATATTCAATAATTGAATTTAAAATTATAATATAATTGAATATGGAATAATAAATTAACTGTTATAAAATTTAAATAAAAATCTTTAATCTTAATGTATTAATTTTACTTTAAAATTTAATAACTCTTTCAATTTTCTTATTTTTTCGATAAAAAAATTATTATTATTTAATATAAAAGAATGAGTGAAATTTGAGGAGTATATTATTGTATAGTTATATTATTGTATAGTCACATAAAATAAATTTAATCATGTGACTTATATTAAGGACAATATAAAACCTAGTTGTTTAATTTGCGAAGATTAAGAAAGATAAATAAGTTATCTTAAAAATTAATATTTACTATTTTTCTCTAAACTAATTTGTTTGACCTACAAACTTATATATAATTTAATAATATCATATGTATTCCAGAAAAATCATGTAACATATACTATAATTAAACAATTTATTTAGCTTCTTTAATCTCCTCAAATTAGTTATTTGGTTCTTATATTAAGGACATTAGATACTCCCTCCGATCCTAATTATACGACAAAGTTTATAGTGTAAATAATTAAAATATGCTTTTATTATTGTGTTGTGTGAAGCTAAGGCAAAAATATATTTTTTTACTGAAAATCACAGTATTTAAAAATTATGAATAATATAGTTGTGAACATGAGATTCGATTACATCTAATTAATTATACGCGTCAATATTATCAGTGTGATGGTGATGTGAATAATATACATGGATTTTTTATTTTTGAAATTTATTGAATCTAATTTAGATAGCACAAATCAATTTCTATTTTGATATTTATATTGTTATTCGTTGAGATGATAAATTAATTTTTTTAATAAAAATTAATATAAGAAACTTCCCAAATGATACAGAAGCACGTACTGTCTATTTTGGGGATAGCTAGATCTTTGGCAATATGAGCTGTAGAGGAATTTCTATTAATCATAATAGAATTATTATTTAAATATTCTATGAAATCAGGGATATAGGTTAAGTGTAAGAAAACATGGTGGGAACACGCGATGGAAGGGGAGTGAGTATATGGCGCCAATTTTTCAGGGTGTTTGTCGTCATTTTGTCCACAAATCAAAATAGCCGGTCAAATTTTTTACTTTCTCTCTCATCTACTACATGGACTTTTTTTTAAAGCTTCAGATAGGAGTTTCAAAAAACAAAAGGAGAAGTTTGGGTTTTTTTTGTGACTTCTGCTTTTTTTTTTTTTTAAAGCCCCCATCCTAACACATAAAATAACAAAAAAGCACTTTTTTATTAATAAATAATAATAATAATAATAATAATAATAATAATAATAATAAAACCCATCCAAATGCAAAGATTAATCTCTTCAAAAAAATCAACGGGATATAATATTAAGGAGAGGAGGAAAATATCTATCAATATGTTTTGAATGAAAATTTTGCTTCTAATTAATGTAATATTTTTACATAGGGTTTGGATCCTCAAGTTTCAAATTATGGGATTTGATCTTAGAAGGGCGAATTAGTATTGGGTTTTGGGGCTATATGAAGAAAGGCCCAAATTCTATGTATTTTTTATTTTATGAAAAAGAAAAGGAAATAAAAGAGAAAAGGGAAGAAGAAAAAAATGTTTCTTAATTATTCTTGGGAAAATTGGGGATAAATTCATATTTGACAAGTTAATTGGGGAATGGGACCTGAAACGAGTCCTTGAGTGTAACTAAATGTGAGGGAGAAAAGACCAAATTACCCTTTTTAAAAATGGCAAAAAATAGCCTTATTAAAAAACAATACCTTCTCCAATCTGCAACATCGTGAAATCGAACCAAGGTGAACCCACAAATCAGAGGTAAAAAAGATCAATCACCTTCCACACAAAGGCAAAGCAATCAAATCCTCTTTACACTATTGAACCCGCAAAGGCACAAATGCAACAAAAAATATAACTTTCTAAAATTCAAGATCTAAAAATCATAGAACAGCGACGGGTCTTCATTGAATGGCAATCCACTTCTTCATTATCAAGCTTCTTCTCCTTCATAGATGATGACGAGCAGGGATGATAACAACAACGATGGGTCTTCAATGAACGGTGACGGATCTTACTCTTTTCATCTTTGTCAAATTAAGCAAGGCCAATGACTTTGATTTTGATGACGCTTCATATTCGCCCTCAATGACTCAATGAGTGATAGATCCAGAAGAATAAGGTAGTTTGTTCCCAGCGTTGGAATCGAAAATGAAGAAAATGACGACAAGATTCTAGTGACGGGATGACATGAAGTTTGAAGGTTGTCAGATATATGATGAGATAGGGTGAAGGAAGGGCATGAGAAGGTGGGTTAAAAAGCTATCGGCAATGAGGAAAGAAGGCTGTCGGTGTGAGTGTGGAGATCTCATGTGGGGAAAAACTATCAAACTTGGCAAATGAGCATTTAGGATTTGCAAAATGAGCTTCCATTAAATGTGATTTGGTCTTTTACGACTCATACTTTTAACTCAAAAATCTAAATGCTTCAAGTCCAATTTTTCAATTAATTTGTTAAAACTGGGATTTATCCTCAATTTTCCCATTATTCTTTGTTGGAATGCTCTCACAATTTCTTAATTAAAGATTATTATTTCCTCTGCCTCGTGGGAGTTCTGTTGTTTAGTTGGGCGATTTCAGAAGGAGAAGCATTTTATGACATTAGATTAAGAAAAAGTATAGCAAGGACGAGAAAATGTTCTGAATCCATTTTGCTGTGTTGAAATAACAAAAGAAACTTTGAATGTGGCTGCTGGGATTCGAGCCCAGGTCTCCACGGCCACAACGTGGAATTCTTACCACTAAACTACAGCCACCTTGATGTTGCGTAAGGTAGATATATTTACATAATCAATATACTTAAATACTGTACGTGGCAAAAACTTAATCCATGAATTAGCATTCATCTATTGCTAGTACTTATCTCCTTGTGTACCGTCATCCGTGGAAGAAGAAAACCTTCTCAATTGGGGGGGAAAAAATCATCTGATTTTGTCTAAAAATAAGCATAATTAATGGAAATAAAGATATAAGAGCGTAAAAAACTTATACTTTATGTAATATTAATTGCTATTAAAGTATAAGTCATGTAAGTTTGGTAACAGGATAAATTATTAAATTATACATATTATAAATAAAATTTAGATTATTTTTTAGGCTAACAAATTAAAAAGATATAATTACATTAGAAAATTCAATTGTTCTGGTGTAGAACACAGATGTCTAGCCTGGAAAGCTAGTGCTTTGATATGGGATAGTAGACTCCGCCCGAATATCTATGAGGTAGATACTCCGGAGGGTGTGGGATCACTGTACACAGGTTAGGCTCTCGCTAAATGGGGTGCGGTGTGTGTACAGTGTGACTGAATGTAAATAGTTCAAGGTTTAGAACGTGTGCACCTTAAGGGTCGACCCCTGTATTTATAGAGAACACCTTCGATCCGGTATCAGGGGCCTATCGTGATCCTCGGCCGTTATATCATATCTCAGATATGGATTTGGATATATCCGGTAATATCGGTAATGCCAGATTTCCCATTATTATAGGAGGATCACGTGATAGGGTCTATCCCTTAGTGGGCCACATCGGTATTGGGCCTGATGGGGGTCCGTAACACCAATAATCTTTTCTACAAAAGATAAAATATACTCCATTCGGTCGTAAATATCACTCTGATCTTATTTATAAGTTTCTTTTGACTAAAAAATTTGGTCCTATTATCGAAATCCGAGGTATTCCCGAAGTTATCCCGGTTCAACCACTTAGTTACTACGAGCCCTGCCCTCGTATGAGGTCGGAATCCCTTCCTGAGGGATACCTCGGCCCTTGCTGAGATTGCATTGCCTCCAACTCTTACTATATTACGAGCGGCCAGGATTCCCTAGCGAATGCTACCCTAGGGTCCTGCCTACATAGGCCCTCCTCAGCTCCTAGCCCGGTCACTAGGAGTCAGATTCGTCTTAATCTTGTCATCTCATCTCCTCGACATAGCCTGCATGCTTCAGGTATATCGTTGAGTTTCTAATCTCGATTTTGTTGTTATATAGGTATATATGGAGTCACCGCCATCATCCGAGCGGGCGCCCTCCGCTAATGGAGAGTCAGATTCTGCGAGTCCCCCTCAAGTCCTACTCCGGAAGTTTCCCTGGGTCGCTCACGGGGTGTTGACCACGTACTCTCTGATGTCCCAGTTTGAAATTGACAGGCTTGACTTGGGCGATTCTTCAAGTTGTATTGTATGTCCTCCCTCTGATGGGGAGCCCGTATGTTCCGTGCGTGAGGGAACCAACGCCTCTTTCTTCCTCTTCTATCGGGATTACATCACCCGGCTCGGTATTCGCTTCCCGTTTATCGAGTTCCAGACATAAGTTCTCAACTACCTCCGACTAGCTCCCTCACAGCTCCACCCCAACGGGTGGGGATTCCTGCTGGCCTTTCAGCGCCTGTGTCATTCTTTCGCGGATCCCATCCCATGTACAGCCACCATATTTTTCTATTTCTTTTGTCCCTTCACTCCTCGTTCGGGCCGAGAGCATACTGATTTGAGGGGTTTGACCTCCATCCGGGGGTCCCCGGTAGGAAGCTTTTCCACCCCTTCTCCGAGTCCTTTAAACACTTTAAAAATGGCTTCTTCAAGGTGGTTGCCATACCTGGGCAACAACCTTGGTTCCTTCACGGTCCTGAATCCAAAGAGGTGGAGTGGAGGTTCCCCTTGTACTGGACCAACGATCACCATAACAAGCACTTCACCAGCTACCAAGTCGACCCAGACAACCTCGCTCCTAAAGACGTCGGTTATGTGTCTCTGCTGGTCTCGTACGTTGCTAGCTACGGAGTGAAAACTGTCGCCTCCATTCTTTCGGGGCTTCCAGCCGAGCTCCATCAGGCTCCGCGTATACTTTCCCTTGCCGTGTTGATCTTTTGTATATAGAATTATTTCATTTTCCTTTGTTAGTGCTAACTGGTCTCCCTTTTTGCCATGCAGAACAAGGTATGGACGGCTTACCGAGATATCTATCCCACGTGAATCCTGGTTCCGGCGGGTCGTGTACGATCAATCCGAGGAAAAGATATGCTTCTGAGCCTTAGAAGTCCAAGGCTGGAGCGGAGTCTTTGGCGAAGGCGACCAAGAAGACAAAGGTGACCCCGGCGACTTCCCCGGAGACTATCATCTTGCCCTCCGCTAGTTCCGCCCATACCATCATCGATACTCCTGCGCTCCCCTCCTCGACTCTGCCCCCTCCGCCGCCATTGCCGAAACTCCTGCACGGTCATACATGGAGCAAGGGGAGGACTGAGGAACTGGCGGTAGCTCTTCTCCCTCCTCGGCGCTATATAGACAACGTCCCGCTCTCAGATGTAGATGTAACCGAGCTGTGGGAAATCCAGAAGGCTACTCTGAAATCCGTCAGGGTGGTGCAGGCTTTCGAGATTCTTAAGCAAAATCATGTGGAGGCCAGCACTACCTTAAATCAGGTGAAATCAGGCTCAGCAAGCGGCCGAGACTGAAAAAAGCAAGCTGTCTGAGGAGCTTCTGATAACCCGGGAGGCTCTTGACCAAACAAATCAAGAGCTGGTCAGGATGTGATCGAACCATATTTTTATATGATTTTTTATAATAAAATTGGGATTCTTAATGCATTTTGTCATAGTTATTGAATTTAAAATGTTTTTCTTATGATAAATTGAGATTAAGAGTAAATATATTAAATTAGGGCTAAAAGGGGCAAAATTGTCAAAAAAAATGTAATTACTCTTAATCATTGACTTTTCTGAGAATATTTGATGTTAGATTAATTATTTTGACTATAGATGGTTGAAAAGATTAAATCAAATTTGAAAATGAAAGTTTGAACTCAAGTTTTAAAAATTTCAGTTTGGTCCCTACTCCGAACATTTTTTTAATTTTCACTTAGGTCCCCGTGGTTAAAACACTGCGTTTTGAATTGTTCTGATTAGGTCAGCTGAATGGAGAAAGGACCCGACACATTGAACGCTAGAGCTGAGGGAGAGAGCTGAGAGCTGGATATTAAATGAGGGCCAGAGACAAAATTACAGAAAATTACCCAGAGTTTTTGGAATTTCAGTTATACCCCATTAACATTTTGAAATATCTCATTTTAGTCCCTTCTGGAAACTTTCATTCCTTACATTTAAGTCCCTTGGTCAAAACTCTACGTTTTGACCAAGGAAGAGCTAGGTCTGATTTTTGGAGACCCGAGAATGAGCTGAGAGAGGGAGACCAAAATAAATGAACAGAGCGCCGCACATACCAGAGGGGGGACCTTCACGACGAGGAGCTTCATCGTTCTTCTTCCTCTCCAACACCTTCGACCTCTTCCTTCCTCTCGCCGGCGGCATCATCCATCACTAAGTCCGCCGGCGAGTTTCGCCATCACACCCACCTTCCGTCACCATCTTGGCTGGAATCTGCAGAACTGAAACAGAGGAGAGAGAGACCTTCACGCAAAGCTTCGGACCTGGGACGACACCTTCGATCCTCTCCTTCGAACCACCGTAGCCGGCGATTTTCCACAGAGCTTCTTTTGCCTCCACTGTGAGAGTTGAAGGAGAGTCAACCAGAGAGCATAGACAGAGATGGGAGAGAGAGACACGATTGAACCACCACCCCCTTCAACTTCACCGTCGGCCACTCTTCTTTCTCAAACTACCATCAGTTTCAGCCACACGCAACACCCACGACCTTCGACCAACTTCCTCCACTTTCCATTTTCACTGTCCTACTCCCAAGTTCATTTCATGTCTGGTGGTTCAGTTTTGGAGATTGTGAGCTGAGATTATTTTAAGACAATGTGTGGCTGATTTATTTTGGTTCTTGGAGATGAGGATGTTGACTTGAGTTCAGAGCTTCAAAGGGGAGTTAATTTGTTCATTCTATTAGTCTAGATTTATATATTTAGGTTGCCTAGTTTTAGGGATTATTGTGTATAAATTCTGGAACTGAGATTAATGTTTATTGTCTCTGTTGGATTGATAATTGTGGTTGAAATTGGATTTTGTAGTGTGAAAAATATGTGTTTTAATTTCTTGTGGTTGCAATGAGATTGTATTAATTAGCGTGTTATTGTCTACTTAATGTGGTTGATTTGTGTCCTTTGAGGGACTGTTATGTACTCAATTTCAAGAAGACTCATGTTACATTATTCCAATTTTAAATTGCACATCAAGTGGTTTTTAACAATTTCTCAAGAGGTAGTAGTTAGCTATGTTTGTAGGAGCTACTATTAATTGAGAATATTGGACTCAAGTGTTATCTTGAGGTTTTTCTTAAGACTTGATGCATTTAAACTCCCATAATCTTTTATGAGCAAGGATAGTCATTTCTTCATTACCAAGAACATTCATCATTCATATTTTCACTTTAATACCATTTCATTCACCCATTCACCATTTTATTTAAAATACCAAAAATAATAGTTTAGCATTTAATTTAATTGCATTCTTATTTTAGTTTATTAATTTGAAAATCCAAAATCAATTTTCCCCTTGTTTTAATTGCATTTGCATAGCATTTAAATTACTTAGGATTCAATAAAAAGGCTCCTCGAGAGAGAGAACGATCCTAGGGTTGACTATACGCAATCCTTGGTTTATTTTTGATTGTGGACCCCAAGGCTAAAGACGAAAAAGGGCCTCATCAGGATGCAGGCGGCCCATGCGGAGGACATTGATGCCCTTCGGGTGGTGCAGTCTCAACGTGGGGATCTGGCTAAGGAGTTGGGCGAGACCAAGGCGGCCCTTGCTAATGCTCAAACAGCTTATGCCGACTGCTCTGATACTGTGAAGGAGACCGCCAAGGATGCTTTCGACATGGCCCTGGCGCAGATCCGGCATTTGAATCCTAACGCCAATTTGAACCTTGCCGGGTTTCACCATCGGGCGTACATTCAAGGCGGCAAGCTCATCCCACCTCCCATGTCTCCTGAGATCACGTCGGTGTCAGACCTTGATGGCGGAGACCGGGCTGGTCATGGTGAGGAGCAGACCTCGGCCAACGTTCCTGTCGGCGATCCTTCCAACCCGTCGGCTCCTGCTATTTGACTTATCTTTGTATTTCTCTTTATTTAACTTTGATTTTGGGCGCTGATGCCCTGTTGACTCTGTATCAGATATCGCCGTTTTGGTTCGGCTTCTTTAAGTATTAACTTGTTTATCGTTAATTTTCTCTTGATTGAGCAATTTAGACTTGCTAACCATCTCGTTATGAATTCTCCAACCCACGCTGGGGATTCTTTGACCGGGCCAGGGTCTTATGTATGTAGAATTCTTTTATATTCTTCCAGTAGCTATGACCGGATATCAAGGTAGGGGTTTTTCATTCAAACTCCCTACTGGGTTCTGCATCCGTTGTCCGGGATAATAGCCAGGATAAGTGCAAATTGTCACACATCCAGTCGTGGTGTAAAAACGCACGAGCTTACACATTTTGGCCTGATCAGGGCCGAGATGACAATTCATCTTCTTATTGAGGAGCAAGTTCTTTTATGCATCAGACTTTTGCAAAGGCTTATATCAGTGTCCTTGCGTAATTAAAAACCCGGGCTTGCAAGCCCTGATGTTATTTTTTCAACCAAACCTTGCGTAATCAAGGACCCGGGCTCGTGGGCCCCAGTGTCATTCTTTTTAACCAGGCTGGTGTATGAGAAGACGTTTCGATAGTCCATAAATTGAATCTCCGCAAAGGAGTTCTTCATTAATTCACGAAATAATCCGCTCTAAAGAGCTAACAACTTTAAATAAGGAAATTGCGTGAGTACGAAAATAACATTAAGCTGGAAATAAGCAAAATAAATAGGCTCGGTCATGATATATCCTACACACTCTGCATGCAGAAGCTGGGTCTAGCTATAGTAGACCTTCAGCTTGTCAGCGTTCCACGTCCTTTTGATTGGTTTCCTTTCCAAGGTTTCTAGGACATAGACACCTTTTTCGAGCTTCTCCTTAACCCGGTAAGGGCCTTCCCCATTTGCCACCAACTTACCATCCCTGGAGTTCTTGTTGCCGACGTCTGTCCTTTTGAGCACTAGGTCACCCCTGTCGAAAGACCGAGGTCTTACCTTTCGATTGTATTTAGCTGCGATTAGCTGCTTCATGGCCATATCTCGGCAATGTGCCGCAACCCTAACCTCACCCACAAAGTCCAATTCTGTCATCAGTGCCTTGGTATTTATCGCCTCCCCATCTCGGAGAGCCTTCAATCTCCTCCAGGAGGGCTGGCCTATCTCGACCAGGATCATTGCCTCGCATCCATACGTCAGCCTGAATGGAGTCTCCTGGGTTGAGGTTTGGACGCTGGTCCTATAACCCCAGAGC
This sequence comes from Acacia melanoxylon, assembly GCA_019022615.1. Classification (NCBI taxonomy): domain Eukaryota; kingdom Viridiplantae; phylum Streptophyta; class Magnoliopsida; order Fabales; family Fabaceae; genus Acacia; species Acacia melanoxylon. The sequence goes on from JAFJYJ010000037.1 coordinate 743,974, forward strand.
ACGCTGTAGAGTTGTTCGACCCAACTGGACTCGGCCTCTTGCATCTGCTTCTTTAAGCCCTCGACAATTACCTTATTTGCGGCTTCGGCCTACCCGTTGGACTGGGGATGCTCCACGGAAGCGAAATGCTGCTCGATACCGAGGTCCGCGATCATCTCCTGGAAGCCTTTGTCAATAAACTGGGTCCCGTTATCCGTGACTATCTCGGCGGGTACTCCGAATCGCGACACAATGCTATGCCGGAAGAATCGTTGAATGCATGCCGAGGTGATTGTCGTCAAAGGCTCAGCTTCTATCCACTTTGTAAAGTAATCGACCGCGATCACCAGCCAGCGAAGTTGTCCAGGGGCTGCTTTGAATGGTCCCAAAATATCCATCCCCCACTTGTAGAAAGGCCATGGGGCCGAGATACTTTTCAGTTCCGCTGGAAGGAGCTAGATGATCTTGGCGTGCTTCTGGCAACTGTCACATCTTTTCACAAACTCCATGGAATCTGCCACCATGGTCGGCCAGTAGTAGCATTCTCATAAAGCCTTCCTGGCTAGAGCTTTTCCTCACATATGCTGGCCGTTAATCCCTTCGTGTATTTCTACCAGAACATATTTCACCTCAGCCGAGCCTAAGCACCTCATCATAGGAGAGTGAAGTCCTCGTCGATATAATTGATCGTCCACCATGGTATACATGGCGGCTTCTCGAACCAGCTTTTTCATCTCGGTCATGTCTATGGGGATGATTCCCCTTTCTAAATAGTCTTCAATTGGCTTTCTCCAATCTGTGACTGCGGATATGGTCAGTACGCAGCTCGGTTTCGCTAAATTTTGTTGCACCACAGTTCTATGGTTCCCCAGACCTTTCGTGCTGGCGAGGTTGGATAGAATATCGGCCCTAACGTTCTCCTCGCGCGGGATGTGCGTGACCGTCACTTCTTCAAAGTCAGAAATTATTTCCCTTGCCCTGTTCAGGTACTTGGCTAGCAGGGGTCCTTTTGCTTGATAGGTCCCCCCGATCTGTGCGGATACTAGCTATGAGTCCATTAGGACCTTTACTCTCCGTGTTCCATATTCCTTCGCCTGCTGTAATCCGGCCAACATCGCTTCATATTCTGCCTGGTTATTGAGGTTGGGAAGTTGAGGTGAAGTGAGTGTTCGATCGCGACCCCTTCTAGGTTTTCGATTATGATCCTGGCTCCACTTCCCTTGGCGTTTGACGATCCATCAACGTACACCTTCCATACCCCGAATCCGGCTGTGTCCGCTTCATAGGCCGGGGTGAGTTCCCTTACGAAATCTGCCAGTGCTTGCGATTTGATCGCGTGTCGGGCCTCATATGTGATGTTGAACTTGGATAGCTCTATTGCCCAACTGATCATCCTTCCAGCCAAATCTAGTCTGTATAACACCTGTCGGATCGGTTGACTAGTTCGAACAACGACCTGGAATCCCTGAAAGTATTGGCGCAGTTTTCTTGCCGCCATAAGCAGGGCGAAAGCCAATTTCTCTAATTTCTGATACCTCAGTTCCGAGCTCTGTAACGCTTTACTTATGAAGTAGATTGGTTCTTGGCCAGCCTTTGTCTCCCGAACCAAGACCGCGCTCACAGCTTCCTCCCCTACCGATAAGTAGAGGAAGAGTACCCCTCCTGGTTCAGGTTTTGACAATATTGGCGGTGTCGCTAGACATTGCTTAATCTTGTTGAATGCCGACTCACACTTCGGGTTCCATCTTCCTTGCGCCTCCTTTTTCAGGAGTTTGAAGAAAGGAAGGGCCTTTTCTGCCGATCTCGGTAAGAATCTAGTTAATGTCGCCAGCCTTCCCGTCAACTGTTGGACTTCTTTCTTGTTCTGAGGGGCTTTCATGTCTAAGACCGCCCTACATTTGTCCGGGTTGGCCTCAATTCCCCGGCTTGTTAACAAAAACCCTAAGAACTTTCGTACTGGTACTCCGAACGCGCATTCGGCCGGAGTCAGGCGAATTTGGTACGCCCGCAATTTCTCAAAGGTTTGTTCCAAGTCCCGGATATGGTCTTCGAGGTTCATTGACTTGACGATCATGTCGTCGATGTAAACTTCTACGTTTCGCCCGAGCTGGTCTTCAAAGACTCGGTTCATCATTCTCTGGTAGGTGGCCCCGGCATTCTTCAACCCAAAGGGCATCACGTTGTAGCAATAGTTAGCTCTTTTGATTATGAAAGCCGTCTTCTCTTGGTCTTCTGGATGCATCGCGATTTGGTTGTACCCGGAATAAGCATCCATGAAGGATAATAACTGGTACCCGGCCGAGTTTTCTACCAGTTGGTCGATGTTGGGCATTGGATACGAATCCTTAGAGCATGCTTTGTTCAAGTCCTTGTAGTCCGTGCACACCCTCCATTTACCGCTCGGTTTCATGACCATGACCACGTTTGATAACCATGTGGTGTATTGTATTTCCCTGATGAACCCGGCGTCCAACAGTTCGTCGACGTGTTGTGCCAGGGCTACTTGCCTGTCTGACCCTTGTTTCCTCTTCTTCTGTGCAACCGGTGCTGGTCCCGGCCGGATCGCGAGCCAATGGTAACAAAACCTGGGGTCTATCCCGGGAATTTCTGCCGACGACCAAGCGAATACATCTCAGTTCTTCCTTAAGAAGTTCTTCAGTCGGTCTTTCAGCTCTAGACTCATGGCTCCACCAATCTTGGTGATCTGGGAGGCCTCGGTTCCTAATATGAAGTCTTCTAGTTTGCCTTCTGGCTCTGGGCGGGGGACCTCGGGCTTTTCTCTTAGGTCGAGTTCGACCATGCTTACGGGCCATCTTGCCTGTATTCTTCCCCCCGCGCCTGTATTTCTCTCGCCTTTTTACATCCGAGGTGGGGACGACGGACTGCCTTCTCCTTCCCGGATTGTCTCGAAATAGCACTGTCGAGATTCTTTTTGGTCTCCAGTGATCGTGACAACCTTGTTTATGTTGTTCGCCATTTTCAACTTCTGATGTTTTGTGGATACCAACATATCCGACTTATGGATAGTCGGCTTGCCTAGTATGATATTATATGGGGACGGGAAGTCGGCCACGATGAATTTCACCCGCTCTGACTTGAACGCTTCTTTGGTTCCCAGTGTTAACCTAAGGTCGATATACCCTTTGGGGGTGAGTGATCGCCGTTAAACCCTATAAGGGTTGTTTTGCACGGTTTCAGATCCTCAATATCCAGTTTCATCCTTTTGAAAGCATCCCAGCTTATGATATCTGCCGAGCTGCCTGCGTCCACGAAAATCCTTTTTACCCGGCAGTTCGTCAGGGTTCTGGTGATGACCAAACCATCCTCATGGCCTGGAACTACGTCTTTCATATCCTCGTTAGTAAAGGCTAACAGTGGAGGCGTCGGTTTGCTATTGTCTTCTTTGAATTTCGGGATGTTCCTAATGGAGAGGATCTCCCTCAAATATTTTCTGCGCTGACTTGCCGTATCTCCTATGCCGCCGAGAGCTCCGCTGATGACGCTGCAATTGAACTCGACCTCTAGAAACTCCTCGTCATCACTATACAGCTTTCGCCGCCTTTTGTCCTTCTTCCGGTCCTGTACCGGGCTAGGACTCTGGCCCCCACGGTTTCTTTTGTTATTTTTACGTCCCTGTGTATTGATCACATACTGGCGCAATCTCCCTTCTCATACGAATTTTTCGATCGCGTCTCGGAGTTCGTAGCATTGGTCCGTAGTATGGCCCGGTCCGTCGTGAAACGCACAGAATTTGGATTGATCCATGGTAGCTCGATATCGGAGGGGTCGAGGTCTTTCTACCCTTTTCATCTTGGTCAATTATACCTACTTCCAAATTTGAGAACGTGCCACATTCAAGGGGGTGTATCTATCATACTTCGCCTTCCCTTCAACTCTTTCCCCCCTGGGCCTGTTGTCTCGGTTTCACTTGTTGGAATCTTCTCTTTCAGGTGGTCCTTTTCCCCGCGGAGGTGTATCCTTGCCCTGGTCGTTCCCGACCGCGTTAGCTAACTCCATCCTCTAAGTACTGCTTTGACCGCGTGTTGAATTCCGTAAGGGTATAAACTTTATTTTTGAAGATGGAATTCGCCAACCGGGATGATGGATCCAGTCCATCTATAAGACAGTGTACTGTACGCTCTCCGGGAAAGATCGTACCTGCAATGCCACCTCCTTGAATTTGTCCAAGTACTTCTGGAGTGTTTCACCGAGCCGCTGCTTAATCTTGCTAAGGGCGAACTGGGACTTGGGCTGCTTCTTACTTGTTGCAAAGTTTAACTCAAACTTGATTCTGAGGTCTTCGAAACTCTGAATTGAATTAGTTGGCAGTAAAATTAGCCATTTCTGGGCCGATCCGATTAGCGTGGCGGCAAAGAGTCGGGCGATGACCGGCCCTCCAATTCGTCGTACGAACATGAGTAACTCGAATGTATCCAGGTGGGACCTCGGATCTTGTGTTTCATCATATTTGGGCAGGTCTGCCAAATCGAAGTCCTCTGGATAAGGTGCGTTCGCTATCTCATCCGAGAAGGCACTGCTATTGTGGCCTACCAAATATTTCATTTTATACTTCTTTGGGGAGATCTCCTGCCGAGGTGGTCTCTCACAACCTTGGTCTTCATCCTCCAGGGTAGTCTCGATGCGCGCTTTCTTACGGGACGAAGCTGGATTATGCGTTCGAGGTCGGACCGAATCCGTCTGCGGCACCGTTGTGCCGGTTTCGCGTTGCGTGGATCTTGGCTGTTCACTGACCATCTTCTCTTTCCTAACTCGTTCGTCATCCCGTTTACTTTTCTATATCATCACTGCCAGCTGATTACAGCGATCCTCCATCATCTGCTGCATCACCCTAAAATCCTCCTGACGTTGTAGGTTAGTGCGCTTCTCCATATTTTCCATTTGCCTCAGCATTGAGTCCTGGGTTTTCCGCAAAAGAATAAAGTCTGGGCTCGAGGCTGGGACTTCCTACACCGTCGTGCCCCGAGGTTTGGCCAAGGGGAGGAGGCCGTGTCGGACACGTCGTTCCCCTCATTCGCGGCAGTCTTCCGGGACATCCTCGAGTAGCAGCGGGTCCTGCATTTGTTACTGTTGACTCGCCTCAGCCTGTGGTGGATTTCCAGGCTGAGGGTTCTGACTGCTGCTTTTGGTATTAGCCATCGTTGGTCACGGGGATCAAAATTTAACGTCCCCACGTTCGGCGTCAATGTTCTGGTGTAGAACACAGATGTCTAGCCTGGAAAGCTAGTGCTTTGATACGAGATCAGTAGACTCCGCCCGAATATCTATGAGGTAGATACTCCAGAGGGTGTGGGATCACTGTACACAGGTTAGGCTCTCGCCAAAGGGGGTGCGATGTGTGTACAATGTGACTGAATGTAAATAGTTCAAGGTTTTGAACATGTGCACCTTAAGGGTCGACCCCTGTATTTATAGAGAACACCTTCGATCCGGTATCAAGGGCCTATCGTGATCCTCGGCGGTTATATCATATCTCAGATATGGATTTAGATATATCCGGTATCATCGATAATGCCAGATTTCCCATTATTATAGGAGGATCCCGTGATAGGGTCTATCCCTTAGTGGGCCACATCGGTATTGGGCCTGATGGGGGTCCGTAACACCAATAATCTTTTCTACAAAAGATAAAATATACTTCATTCGGTCGTAAATATCACTCTGATCCTATTTATAAGTTTCTTTTGACTAAAAAATTTTGTCCTATTTATAAGTCCTATTTTAGATAATAAATGAGATGGTGGCAATTTTACCCATATTAATTGTACTAATAAAAACAGAGAGAGAATAAAGAGTTGAAAGATATTCATTTGTAAATGAGGGCAAAGTTGTAAATTTACCCCCATAATCATTTAGCTAACTAGATCTCTTGAATATGTGTGATTTAGTTAAAAATGACTTATAAATAGGACCAGAGTGGTATAGGACAAAATGGACTTTTTTTCAGCGAATTAGAAAACTAAATAAATTACTTATTCAAAATCATATTTTGTGTATCATTAAATTATATATCAGTTCATAAGTTAAACAAAATAGTTTGAAAAAAATGATAAATATAAATTTTTTAAAGTAATTTCACTAGCTTTCTTAACATCTCTAAAAAAAGTCAACTGCATTCAACTCTATCTTATATTTTTTTTTTTAAAAAAGGGGGGGAGTATGAAGTTATTTTCAATTTTTCTTTTTGATGAAAAAATATTTTTTTAAACATAATCATTTAGCTCCAGCAATTTTGAATATTTTTTAACCAATCTTATTTCATTTACAATCACTACACCTCTCATGTTTCAACCTTTGAATCTATTGATTCTCATATACCTTCCATCTCCGGAGTTAAAAGTAAAAAATCAAATAAAAACTAGATAACAAAAAGATTAAATTTCTCAAAATTTTACTTCTGTTATAAAACTGAAGAAAATCTAAAGAAAAGTAGAGAGAAGTCGAGAGAAATTCTAGAGAGATGGAAGAATTCTCATTTCAAGTAACTTCCCGAATATTTACACAAGACCTCTATTTATAGACCTTCAAGGGTTACTATGCAATGGACATCCACATAATACATATATTTATAACACTCCCCTTGGATGTCCATTATGAATATGCCTCATTAAAAACTTTAACTAGGAAAACCCAAAGTGGGATAAAACCTAGCTAAAGAAAAGAGTACATTATCCATCGATACACTTTCTTATGTGCCTCATTAAAAACCTTTCTAGGAAAACCCAGGTGGGACAAAACCTAGATAAGGGAAAAGAGTACAACGTGTATCAACGCTCCCCTCTTAATTACATCGATTTTCTAATCGCCTCATTAAAAACCTTTCTAGGAAAACCCAGTGGGACAAAACCTAGATAAGGAAAAAAGAGTGCAGCGTACATCAATTGCTCTACTAAAATACATAAGATTTACTCCCCCTGATGACTACATTACTTCCAATGTCTTTGTGTTGGTGAAGAATTATCTCATGCTAAGCATGATACATAAGTGTCATTCTTCAACTTCTTTGCTTGAGGTTGAAATTGTTCTTTATCCACCTGCAAATACTTTAAGATATATAATGGATATAACTTATCCATATAAAATCAATCTAGGACCTTCTTTTGTATAAACAAAAGATCTCATTCTTTAGGTATTAAATCTGTAATCCAATATCTGAGAATTTAATTTCGTTCTTCTCAAGTCATGAATTATTTCTAATTCTTTCTTTAAACAATTAATTGCTTTATTGAAGCTTTTCAACGTTTCAATAATGTTGATATCATCAACATGACTTGCAATTAAAACATTCACATCTAGATCTTTTCATAAAGATGCATGGGCATATTGATTTACTTTCTTTATACCCTTCTTTCAACATATATTTCTTGAAAAGATTATACCACTGTGCCCTAATTGATTTAAGTCATACAAAAACTTCTCCCCCTTTATTGTTCTCAATAACTTTAATTAGATACTTTTAGCATCCTAAGTCCTTCGGGACTCGCTTCCGCACATTAAATCCTTTGATGCTTCCTCGCACCTTAAATCATTCTGGGACATGTCTTCGCACCTTAAGTCTTTCAGGGACATGTCTTTCGCACATTAAGTCTTTCTAGGACATGTGCTTCGGCACCTTAAGTCCTTCCTTACCACATTAAGTCCTTTTGAGGACATGTGCTACTAGCACTTTTTGATCCTTTGAAGATTCTTCAGTAATCTTCATAATTTAGTAAGCCTTATGCATAGGCTATATAACAATATCTAATAGACGATAATTTTTCTTTCATTCATAAATTGCCGGATTAACAATATATATATACAAAATTATTGTATCCACCACAAAATCATATATCACATCATAATCATATTAGACTTTGTGAAAATCTTTATTTTCACATAAACATTCATATATCTCAATTTGGACTTCGGTCCATAACTGTCATAATATGATTATATTTGCGTCATATTCAATTTCACTTATCCTCTTGGTCAATCATCTTTATGTCAACTTCTTGTGACATATCTTTATATAATATCCTCATTTGATCACGTGATATCATCTTTCAAAATTGTTGTCGACAACTTTATCTTTTCGGTTCCATTTTTCCAATTCGACATAACTTATCAAGATCAATATAATTCGTGCACCGAACCTCTCTTGAGGTTTTTGCAATTAGTTATGTCTCGATACTCTTCCGGAGTATCTACATCCTTAATATGATCATCTTAATTATTGCTCCAATTTATCCATAACATTTATAATTGGAACCGAATAGTTTCTCATGCTATGAGCATGCCACAATCATATTTATACAGATTGGAGCATTTTTTAAGGGAGTATAAGATTTAATAAATCTCATTTAGGTCAATAATTCAATCTGGCAAATATATCATGAATGCATAAATTGATGAACTTCTAGTTCATCCTTCTTTATTCGAGGATATATATTTTGCTATAATGCATTCCATGTATTCACTTTTCCGCCTATCCAATTTCTCCCCCTCATGGTAAGAAAACAATGTCAAACAACAATTGACAAATCATGCCGTATAAGTCTCCTAAATCCATTTGTTTCCTTTAAAAACATCTTTCTCGTTTCATATAGAGACAAACAAGAAATAGAAGATACTTATACAACATTTATCACAAATTTCTTTCTATATCCATCAATGTGCATTGTGGTGGATTTATAATCATTGCACATTCAACCCTTTTAAGATGGAAATTTGTCTGGCTTCTGACCAAAAGCCAATTTTACCGGGAGAATTTTGTTGGCTTATATAAATACTGCTATATAATTTCAAAAATACCAAAATAAAATTTTGTTCTCATAAGCATTCATCCAAACTTATTTATGGAGGCTTAATTTATGATTCTTAAATCATATCATCCGAAATTGCGCGCTTAATTTATTCAAACATCAAACATTATTGCAATCTCATTTGCAAACTTCATGTTGCAATTATTTCGCAAACTCCATGTTGCAAGCAAATAATCTCACATGTAACCATCTTATAGATCATCTATCAAATTTCTCATATCATTGAATGGTTTACATGTTATTTCAATGGGCCCATATAAATCTGTTTGATATATTTCCGAGATCCATTACCAATTATGACCTATGATATTTTCATAGTCATTTATATTTGAGAACAAAGTTTTATTCATGAAGAATTTTCTGATTCTTCAATGGATGTCAATACAAATTCTTATTTGTATTATATATGACTTGGATGATCAAACAAGTCATGCCAACAAATAGTAAACTTCTAGTTTATGTAACATATATCTCATCTCGAAAGCAAACGGTTTACATCGTAACATTATGATCCACAATCATAATTTATCATTCATTTTTAGGAGATCATATTTGTCATTATGTGGGAAGTATGAGTATGACTTTCTACAAATTAGCTCACACTTGCATACTAACAATCTCCCCTCAAGTGTGAGGTATTTAACATTCCCCTTAAAATTCATGGACTTTGTTCTTCATAAGAGAGGCTTAATGTATGAAGTATATAATTCTTCAAAATTTCACTCACACTTGTATTCTAGAAATCTCCCCTCAAGTGTGAGTCCTTTAAAAATACTTCACAAACATTTATGGATTTCAATCCAAATGTGGGTTTTCACTTTCAAATCCTTTTATTCATTATCAAATGAAATTAACACCCAAAGATATATTCTTATCCTCCTTTGAGGACTATATTAGTGCATTATAATAGTGCTACAAGACTTCGCACACCCTAATGAAAAATATCTCAAAATATCTCCTCCTCAGACGCTTTCTAGAAAAATGAATAATCACTTTCAATTTATAATATTTGTTTACACTTCAAGATATGAATTCTCAATAATTTTTCATATCTTTATTAATCACTTATGACCTCACTGGTCATATTGTAAACTTCTGGTTTACAATGAGCATGTGTTTCAATACTTTTCTATATGATATCCATTTCTGTAGATATCTTTGAAACTCAACAAGTTTCTTTCATATTTGGTAGAATAAAATGCATATTTAATGCATAATTTTGTTCCTTCAAGAACAATACATTAATTTTCGTGAGCTTTAAAACAAATTTATACTTTCATATTTCTTCCGGGCCTTTAAAACAAATTTATACTACCAAATATACTAAACGTTGGTCTTTCAAATAAAGTAGGTAAACTATGCTTAATTAGATATCAAGACTATTAATTTTTAAAATTATTACTCATGTGGATAATTTCTATGCAAAATATTTGTCTTTAAGACATAATAACTTAAAACTCTTTGATCATTCAATATTTGATACATATATTTTCGGTCTTTATATAATAATTTATAAAATTTTCTTGCTATGTTAAGACAATAACTTAAAACTCTTTGTATCATTTAATATTTGATACATATATTTTCGTGGTCTTTATATAATAATTTATAAAATTTTTTCTTTATGCCATTTCTTTAAACCAATATTGTTTCTTTTATAAAAAACAATTATAAACCGATAAATTTCTTAAACATCAAATAATAAGTTTATGGCAATAAAAATGATAAATTTTTTTGTCATAAAATCACAATATTATGACTACCTGCCATTCAAAAATATCAGATTTTTTTTTAAATTTTTTTTCGTGAATAGTAAATACTATTCATAAATAATAAAATAATAAAATTAAAATAATATAACCACTGCGCCTCATACTTTTGAAATTGATTTTGAGGTGATTTACATATAATACTTATCTTATCGATAATTTATATCAAATATTTGACCTTTAACAAATATATTATGGCAAGATACAATAAATACAAAACTAATGACTTTGCCACCACAACAATTAACATGAATTTCTATCATTTTTATTATACCCAAGATCTCATTCGTTCTTATCAATAATCTTTCCTCACTTCTGTGAGAATTTGAACCATCATAATTACAACCACGTCATATGTAAACAAATTTACACACATATCCACAACTACAATTAAATTTATTCATTACTACATTCACACGGGAATGTATTTCATTCTGTTGGAGGAAATTCATGATCCTTAAAACAAAAATTTCTTGTTTTTGTTTTATCACAAGCAAGAAATTATTAATTCAAAATATTTTGAAGTCTTTCACAATATTTCTTGAGCAAATTCGATATTCTCATTCATAATAAACTTTTAGAAGAACAACCATCTTCCAGGTGGTCATACATTCCCATTAATTTGTTTAAAGAACAAAAGAATCTATTAATGCCAAATATATAATTTTGAGACTTTCATACAAACGATACCATACAAAAATTATGGATCGCGCCACGCTCATAACTCAGACAAATTTATTTCTTTCGCTTCAGCCAATATGTCTCACAAAGATCGGCCAAATTAAATATGCTCTTCTTCTTGCCAATTTACGCTTCTTTGGCTAAATTACGCTTCTTCTGCGCTATCTTGTCACTTTATATCTTCATTTGGCTTTCCTGGCCAATTTTTTGTCATATATCTCAACGTCATTTTTCTCTTCAAGAGAAATTAAATCAAAATGACTTCCAATTGTTTATCTTTCGGATAAACAAAGGTTTATTTATTATATATGACGATCTGATCATATAATAAGAATATAATAATAATAATAATAATAATAATAATAATAATAATAATAATAATAATAATAATAATAAAAAATGACAAATAATAAATAAAACATAAACAATAAATGTTATGTTAGCAAACATAAAAGTAAATGTTATGTTAGTTAACATAAAAATAAATGTTATGTTAGCAAACATAGTTAGTTAACATAAAAGTAAATGTTAAATATTAAATCTAGACTTAGATTAGGAGGTTTAACCCCAAAAGTAGGTGTCGAAATTAATAATAATTATAAAATATAAATAAATAAACATAAATAAATGCTAACATAAAAATAAATAATTAAATATAAATATGTTAGCAATAATAAAAATAAAATGCTGAATATAAATATGTTAGCATTAAATAAAATAAAATATTATATTAAAACAATAAATGATTAAACATAAATATATTAACAACAATAAAAGTAAAATATTAAAACTTAAATTTAAATAATAAAAATATCAAAAAAAATTCGTGAATAGTATTTTACTATTCATAATAATAAAATAATATAAAATGTGTAAATATAATTCTGCCTAGTTTTTTTTTTTGAAATGTACTATTCAAATACTATTCATAAAATAATAAAATATTAAAAACATGTAGGGCCCACTGACAATTTTTTCAAACCTACCGTCTGTGATGAATTTTTTTTTTTTTTTTTTTTTTGCAAATAGTAATATCAATAATAAAATAAAACGTGGGACCCACATAAATTTTCCTTCTTCCTCACCGCGTCTCTGGTTCGATTTTTCTTCCTTTTTTTTCTTTTCCCCTCACAGGCATCATATATCTTAAATCAACAATATAAACTTAATAGAAAACATACCTAAGTGAAAAGATCGCATAATCACCGATCAGAAATCAATTTTTCAATTTAAACGCCTCCTTTCGAAGATTTGAAATCTTCTCTCGCCATGAAGGTGAACGACGACGGTGATGATCGTTTACGAAGGAGAAGGAGGGCTATTGAGTTGATTAGGCGCCGTCTTAATAACGTGTTATAAAACTGAAGAAAATCTAAAGAAAATTGAGAGAAGTCAGAGAGAAATTTAGAGAGATGGAAGAATTCTCATTTCAAGAACTTCGAATGTTTACACAAGCACTCTATTTATAGGCTTGAGGGATTCTTATCTGATGGACATCCACATAATACATATATTTATAACAACTTCTTGATTCTCCATTTATAAGATTATATTGTAGGTTTGGTGATCCTACCGAAATAGGATACATTGACAAAATCAAAATATTTTCCTTTATTAAAAAAAAAAAAAAAAAAAAAAAAAAAAAGACGTCCGTAATCTGACCCAAATAATCGGACCAATTTCTCACAAGGATGAAGAGCGCAGCCTCAAAAGAGATAAGGATCAAAAAACGTCTAGGACGGAGTCACTCAAATCAATTATTCGAAGAAAAGAAATTCCACTTTAAAAGACATTAAATTAATAATCAGAACATGCATTTCACAAGGCCATAATAAAGGTCCCACATCGCAAATACGACACCGCACTGCAAAGCCTAACAGGCAGCAGGCTTTGCTTTTATCGAAACGAAAGGGCAATAAAACCAAGAAAAACACTAAGAATACGACATTAGCTAGCCTCACAGGCCAGCTTTATTTTTGGCAACACGACAGAATATAAAAGATCACGCCAGGTCTACATAATTAGAAAGCACGAGAACAGGCAAAGCCTTCTTATTCCTACGGCTAAAAAACACAAAGCACTAAAGAACACTACTCATCTTCAACTTCGTCGTCTTTCCAGCATTTCAGAGTTGATCTAGGTGAGCCACATTCGGCGGTCTTGACAAACTTTTGGTAGACAACAGAACCACCCATTCCAAGCTCTTCAAGGCTCCCCTCTTCGCGACTGTAGCCCTTCAAATCCAGCATACATAACTCCTCAAATGTCTTGCTCGCAAAGTCCACATGCACAGCTACTGAAAACTCCATCGGTTCAAAGCATGTAAGCACCCTCAAGACCAGTTGCTTCAGGTTCAAGGCTTTCAGATCATACCCAACTGTCTCAAAGCTAGCATAGCTGAATCCATCTTCTGGAGTAACATGAATGGTAGAAACAGCAGAATTCTCGACTGAGTTCATTGAATAACCACATGGATCAAACTCAAAGTCACATATTTGAGAATCTGGGAGGATGTTTCTGATTCCAGATTTCACGGTCATGTGGGCCGCAAAGCTAGATTGATCTTTGTAGAAAACCGAGGCTTTGTCTCTATCCAAGCCAGTCATGCACATCTCGAGGGTGTAAACAGAGTCACATGCGTTCACTGAGTCAGCACAAGCAGAGTACACATGCCACTTCTCTGAGCTGTCTGCGCCACCCATAACATAAGCCACGCTGTTTAGTCCAAGCTTCCCAAAGTGGCTATCCAGGACTGATACTTCCTCGGAAAAGTGGCGGTGTGGAAATGACTGAGCTCCAGGAAAGATGAAGCTCCCGCGAGTGTACCTCACGGATCTAACAGCGAGACTAAGGAGCTTCGCCATCTTCAGTATAGGTGGGATTGAAAGGAGTAGCTTGGTAGTACCACAGGTTTTGATAATGATCTTATATGGATAGACAAAGAGGCTGGACTCAGAGAGAACATAGGAGTCAACCTCCTCGTTTGACAGTGATGAAACAATGGTGCACTCTGCTGGTGCTAAAATCTCATCCAGCTGGGATTTTGTGAGAGATCTAAGACCCTTTCCTTCTGGGTCAAGAAAGATTCCAGGCTGACAGAAGGATATTTCCAGCCTCTTCTCATAACCTTCAAAACCAATTGCTGACACAGCCACCGTCATTTTGCCTCAGAATACGGACACAGTAGAACTAAAGCACAGGTGCGAAGAGAACACAATCGCAAAAAGGGGGTTCCGGAAAGACGCTGATTGAAGTAGAGTAGTAAATTAACCTAAGAAAAATGGGAAAAAAAGCTAAAACTAAAAACACGGATGAAAGCTAGGAGATATCAGGATGGCTTGCGAGCGCACTGCAAAAGATCATAGAAAAAGTATTAGCATTTCTTCATTGCTCAATGAATCAAATAATCCAAAACCCATATAGTATATGTGATATAAAACTTACGTTGGAGTAAGCAGCAGATCTGAACTTCTTGATTCCACCGTTGGGTCGAACGTCTTCAATGCTGTAGCCAAGGGGAGCTTCGTAGAATAATGATTTACTACTACTAGACTTCTTTTTCCCACCTTTGGACTCCATTAGATCATGCAGTTCTGCAACATCAAACAGATTACAGACATTTGAGCAAATCCAGAAAATAGATGGAAAAGAAAAGGTACAGACAAGAGAGACACGTGAAAAATTGGAAGAATCATAGATCAATATCATCGAACTGGCATAAATATGACTTGCTTTAAATGATCAATACGCAAATAGTGAAACAATGATGCAAAGGAATGCATCATAGAAATTCATGGACTTTTAGTTAAAATTGAAACAAAGGAACCAGGAACGGGCCGGAATTGTTCAACTAGACAAAAGTAGACAAATACGTCGATAAATACAGATCCACATACAAGCAGAGAGGTCCGACCCGAACCATATGAAAAGGAAATATACATCAAAAAATTTAAACCCGATTCATTATTGAAAACCGAACCCTCAAAATATTTACAGAAAAGATCATATGCTTAAAAACAACGCAGTCTAAACAACAACAAAATCACAGAAAAGATACTATGCAGTAACACAAAAGTTAAGAACAAAAAAGAATACGTAATGAGCAGCAACCAAAATAACGTACCTGAATTGATAAAACTCGAGAATTCTTAATCGATAACTCTTTGATAACCTTCAGCCCCCGCAAGAATTGTAGGATATCAGGATTCGTAAATCAAATCGAAACCTTCAGGCCAAATAACTATAGATCGATATCAGAAACAAGAAAGACACCAACAAAAGGAGAAAAGAAATAAAAACAGATCAAGAAGAAAAATAACAAATTGATCAGAGATGAAAAATTGAAGACTACGGGGATTCGGAAATTAAATCGAAACCTTCAGGCCAAACAACTATAGATTGATATCAGAAACAAGAAAGACAACAACAAAAAGAAAAGAAAAAAAAAATCAAGAAGAAAAATAACACAATGATCAGAGATACAAAATTGAAGACTACGGAAGAATTCAATACCAGAGATCGACAACCCAAGAAATCGCTGGAATCGGAAGAACACCTACACGAAGAGAATAATTGCGCCGCACAGCCTCTGCCTTCTTCTGCGATGAGATTAGCGGTATCTGTTAGGGCAACCAATCGAGATGTGAATTTATAGTGACCTGAAATGCCGGAACCGTGTTTGCCACTCGTCCTACGAAATTACAACCCTACCCTTGGCCCCTTCCGCGAAGTTTCCTTTATGACTGGGGATGAGTAGAGCAGGTAGCCCGGTCCTACCCAACTGTTCGATGAAAAAAAAAGTTTGGCCTGAAATAATATTGGGTATATTAGATTAAACTGATCTTTTCTGGTTTAGCCTTAGACCTCTTAGTCTTAGTCATATTGTTTTTATTTTATTTTTTATTGTTGTTCAATGTTATTAAAGATTATTATGGATTTATGATTGGATTTTAATGTTTTGTAATATGTTTTATATTTTTATAGGTATTATTATGGTCTCATTAATTAGGTTTAAATATTGACTCTCAAAGAAGGCAAAACAAACACCATATAGGTCTCGATCAGTCCATCAGACTGTCTCAGTCAATTCGGAAATTAATCTGGTCTAGTCTGATCTCATGGACTAAATTATATTTCAAAGTATATAACAATTTTTTGGTAAAATTAGATAGAAACTAATAGTTTCTTCAAATATGAAACGTATAAAAAAATTTAAGGATTAAATTTCCAACCACTTATTTTTTTGATGAGAGAGAGAGAGAGAGAGAGAGAGAGCGAGAGAGAGAGAGAGAGAGAGAGAGAGAGAGAGAGAGAGAGAGAGAGAGAGAGAGAGAGAGAGAGAGATTTTATCACTTAAAGCAATCTAAATTGATAAAGTTTTTATTACTTTTTGTGAGGTTACTCTTATTTGATATACTAAATTCTATTACGAAATATTGAAATTGTAAAATTTTTATTTAATAAAAATGTCCTTGAAATGAAATTATTGTTTATAAATTAATTGAATGACAATATATATTATGCAAATATGTTTTAAATCATTTGTGATCACAAGATTTTGCATTTTTTAGATTTGTAAAATTAATTGTTTTATACTGGTTGAATATATATTTAATATTGGGAAAAATAAACTATATATTTATTATTTAATGTTCATAAAGATTCATAAGCACCATATATAAATATATTTTCATCAATATATTGTAAATATAACTTATTTTATATACATATTTATACACCTTGATGATTTCTCATGTAAATAAAAATACATTTTCAAAAGATTAGAGATGAATGAAATAATTTTAATAATTATTAAACAGAATTAAAAAGGAGTAATTATCTTAAAGGTCCATTCTCTTTGTTATTTATTTTATTTTATTTTAGTTTATCTTTGGTTTCCTGGATATGTGGAGTGGGGCAATACATAATGATGATCAAGGATTGAACACAATAATGAGGACCTTTTCTTTGGTATGAGTAGTTTATAATAACCTAATAAGTGGTGATAGAATCAACTACTTTTTTTTTTTTGATATATTATATTACCGTTATCATTATTTTAAATTACTTTTCTTTTTAATAAGATACTCTTTTTTCTGTATAGAAATCATGATAAAATGATTTGTATTATTCATTCTGCTTATTAAGGATTAGGCCTAATAGGGGTATCAACGGTCAAGCTTTCTCCTCCATGTGATTCATACATGGCCAGCATGGAAAAAGTATTTATAGGCTTCAAATAAAATAAAAAATAAAAATGGATAAGTCTCTCAGATTTTATTTAATACTTATAGATCTTAAGAAATTTAATATTTATAAATTTGACTTGTAAATATAAAAGTTTAAGTTGTAAACATTAAATTTTAAATTTAATTCAACCTGTAATATAAATTTTAATTTATAAATTTTAAATTTCTTGGGCTTTGGTTATTTGAGGGACTTATTTATCCATATTTCAATGGTAGTAGTCTTTATATATATATATATATATATATATATATATATATAGATATATATTTATTGCATTGGACCTAATTTTTGGCCAAATTCTTACTCGTGAATTATGCACTTGTATGCATATTTTTTTTATAAAAATATATATGTATCTATATATTTCTATTATAAATCATTGATTGAGAATTGGTTGACATTCAGCTTTTTAAATAATGTTATTGGATAATGTATTATAAATAATTGATTATTTTTATAATACTAATAATTACTTCAACGTGATCGCAAAGAATACTCCAATTCCTACATCAGTTTTTCAAATAATGTTATGAGATAATGTATTATAAATCATTAATTTTTTATAACAACAATTTCATTAACGTGATCGCCTTAGCATATTCTAATTCATACCTCATCATGACATAATAAATATTAAACATTTTTAAGCTAATTAGTTGTTTTTAGTAAAAACAATACTAGTTCATTAAAACTAATAACGTTTAATTAAATATTTTTAAAGCACATCATTGAAAATATTTGAAATGATAAATTACATTTTGATGGATGAATATTTTAAAATTTATTGCTGGCTAGATTTCCATTTTTTTTTAGAATAGTTTTTGTTTTGAAAAAAAAATTTGTTTGAAAAATTGTTTTTAAAAAATTTAAAAGTTGATTTTATATTTTGTTATGTTTTTTTCAAAGTTCTCTATATATATATTGTTACTTTTTTAGGGTTCACATTAGGTGCTTCTCCCTTATTTGTTCCTTATGTGCTCATCCCTCTAATTTTGGATGAGCACATTTGTTTAAAAAAATTATATCTTTTATTTATTTAGATGTAATTATATGTTGTATCCTGAAATTTTTTTGCATCCAATATCTCAAATTAATTAATTTTCAATCGTGCATTTAGAAAATATTTTTCCTAAAACACCAAAATACTGTACATTAATTAATTTGAGATACTGGATAAAAAAATATTTGAAGATACAACATATAATTTAATCTAAATAAAAATGACTCACACCAAAATTAGAGTTTGAAAGACATAAAGGAAAAGCACATAATGTGAACCCCTTTTTTAACAAAATTAGGGAAGAGTAAAAAAAATATTCAATGTATGTCAATGTGACAGCGACCACACTAGGACCCGCCGCAAGAGGTGGAGTGTGATGTCCTAGATTGGGTAAGGAGGGATATGAAAGTCATCTTATAAGAGTCTGAATACCCCTCTTGACATATTTTAAATCCGTGATGGGTGAAGGGTTTCAAAGCGAACAATATTGAGAAAGAAGAGAGTAAGTGAGAATTGAAGCTTTTGGCGTCCTAATTTAAAATTGAGACGTCTAAAGTCAACTATGGGCGTTTCAATTTAAATTTAGGACACCTATTTATACACTTTAGGCGTCCCAACTAACAAATGGGATGCCTAAAGGGCTCCAAATGGATGGCCGCATCTTACCCCTTGTGTCTCATCTGCATACCTCACCCACTCTGCACACAAACTCGTAAAACTTCTCCCAACCGCCTCTCCTCTTTTTCGGACCTAGATCTTTGCCTTCGCTTTCTCTCCCAACTTTCTTGATGTCGCTTGCCATCTTGCCTGCATTGCTCGCTCCCGTTATTTGCTCGCAATCACTCGTTGTCCCAACTTCGATATGCGATTTGTACAGTATAGCTCTTCGATCTGCGATTCCCTTTATTTCTTTGTTTGATTTCTGGTTATTTCTTTGTTTGATTTGGTTTGAATGAGATGATCATTGATGGTTTTTGAAGTGTTGAAACTTGCTTCCCTTGACCTAATTTTTTTTTGACAGTATAGCTCATCTTCTTCTATCTATGATAATCTACCACTAAAACTTTATTCGATCTGCGATTTCTACAGTACTGGTGAGTGAGATTGAATACATGGATTTATTGGAATTCCACTAATGTCGCTTTTTGATATCTACTACAATTTATGCATTATATTTTGACATGCATCCTTTAGCTTTATTGCATTGGTTAAACATTGAAAGATCATGTTTTTAATTGTCAAACTTGTGCGCGATAAAATATATTCCTTATAATATAAAACATAATTCTCCAAAACCAAATCTTAAAAATATTATCAAATGATGCGCAACACGGGGAATTTGGAGATGAATTTTTTGGTTTAAGGAAAGTGAAATGAATTTTTTGAAGTGGACAAAAAAAGTCAAAGAAGGCAGCCAAACAAAGATGGGGATCGAAGGAAAAGGAAAGGAGGACAGAGGGAATCAGATTCGTATGATATGATTAGGGTCACAAAAGCACGATGAGATTTAAAGCGTTGTAAGATTCTCTTCTGTTTATTATTATTATTATTATTATTATTATTATTTTTGTGGATCAAAACCTTTTTGTCCTTTCAATGTTCAACCTCCACGTGTCCTCCTCGGTTCTTCACTCTCCATTACCTAAACTTTTGACGTCTGATGCATCCAAAACGCGACCCACGTGGTCCTGTCCTTGTTTTGATTCTGCTTCTCCCATCCCTTCACGATCTCCACCATGAAATTTTTATTTTTGGTGATTTTTAATATAAAATATATTTAATTTGATTTAATTAATATAATTAGTTAGGTTAATTAATATAATTTTTTTCTTCTAAAACATCTTATTCATCCTCATTAATTACCTTATTCTATCTCTTTATTGACTATTAAGCGTATTAATAGAGATAAATTAAAAAAATTGACAAATATAAAAAATACATTTTATTTTTAATATTAAGATTAACTTTTTAAATAAATCTCACTGGAAGGGGAATTTTTTATCTTATTTATAAATCATTTCATTAAATTTTTCACATAAATATATGTTTTTATCATGCGTATTTATTATTATCGAGACTTTATATTCTTCAGATAGATAAAGTGTATATTAAACATATAGGTAAATCTAAAAAGTCATGAAATTTTAAAACAGAATTAATAAAGTTTAAGTTTTTTAACATTTCGCTAAAACATATTGGAAGTAACTTACAAACCGGACAAAATTAGTATATATATTAGTTAAGTAATATTGAATACTATATAACTATATATTTAAAAATACAAATAAATTTAATATCTTGTTTTAAAAATAACAAGTATCAAAACATTTGAGGCAACTACTGTGGTTATATTTTTTTTTTGATCTTTTAGAAAAAAAAGGGTTAATCAATTTTTGGCATAGGAGATATGAGTACCAAAAGTTTTTGTTGGATTAATATTACTGTGGACTGTTTGAAAAAAAGGGCAAAATCGCCTTAATAGTCAGAAAACTAACTTTGACCAGTTGACGCTTACAGACAAGTGATATTGAGGGATATCATTCAACGCACGGGGTTAAAATGTAATTTTACTCAGTAAGTTTTCCTCCGTGTGTTGAATGATATCCCTTAATATTGCCTGTCTGTAAGCGTCAACTGGTCAAAGTTAGTTTTCTGACTATTAAGGTGATTTTGCCCTTTTTTTCAAACATTCCACAGTAATATTAATCCAACAAAAACTTTTGGTACTCATATCTCCTATGCCAAAAATTTATTGGGAAAATCATTTTGAGGGCCCTTTTTAGTGTAAAAATCTTAAAAAAGGCTCTCAAAATCTGACAATACCTGAAAAGGGTATTTTCGAAATCTTACGTGAGTTGTTAACGGGGTTGATATAGTTGTTAACGGGGTATTGATATAGTTGTTAATGGGGGCTGATTTAGTTGTTAAAAAATTGTTATTAATGAAATGATGATATAGTTGTTAACTAACAACTATATCACCAAATTAACAACTCGCGTAAGATTCGAAAAATGCGAAAATGTCAAGCTTTTCGGTATTGTCGATTTTGAAGCGATTTTTTGAGATTTTTACACTAAAAAGGGCCCTCAAAAGGATTTTCCCTTTTTTCAAATATAAGTACAATAAATCTATAGGTGCGGTGCACCTATAATGCTTCCAAGAATCTGGTCCGGACCACAAACTTGTAAATTCCTTTTTTGACCTTACAATTTTGTAAATTCTTAGACCATATAAATTCCAGAATTCATCTAAATTAAATTTTGTTTGAGGATGAAATTTTGGTGGCTGTGAGCATGGCACGCACACCTAAAGCTCCCAATAGTTTCTGTTGGACTGTATTATGTACTCCAATGTTAATAATGTTTCATCTTCGTTGACTAGTAAATCTTTTTTACTATATATATATATATATATATATATATATATATATTTGTGTGTATATATATTTTTAAGCCGGTTTTGCCATTTGATAAAGCATCTTGGTCTGAAATGATACGAATTTATTTAACTCATAAAATATGCTATTTCCAGAAAGAGAGAAAAAAGAGGTGCGTGCGTGATTCTAGACAATTCTAGGATCTATCTATCTTCTATACATGTTGTGTAATTTGCCTATTCTAGTCGTTTTTTTATCTGCTTTTAATACGGTAGAGGATTATGTGGGAACTGCTGTAAAAAGAAAATTAAGTGTAAGATTCACCACGAAAAAGAATTACAGAAAAAAAATGGTGGTAGGATTAGAACCCCTGTTATGTACTAAGACCATCATGTGTGTAATGATTACATAGGGCTGTTTAGGTTAGCGGTGGCTTAAAAGCTATCTGATTTTAAAAAAAGCTCAGTAGGAAAAAAATCAGGTTATAGATAATGATTTGTGTTTGGATTGATGGTGGTAGAAGTGGCAAAAGATACGTCAAAAAAGAAACTTTTTTGGAAAAACTGGATTCTGATTTTTTTTCCTTAACTTTTTTGAAGCTTTTTTGACTTAAAGTCCAATGAACTTAACACGTAACCCAAACACACCACGTTGAGCTTTTTCTCCAAAGCTCATTAACTCAACCGCAAACGCTCTCCTAACGCTCACACCAAACAGGCCCGTAACAAATAATGAGCACAAATAAACAATTACTCCCTCGAATCCTAATTATAATATATATTTAACCAATTTTAAAGGATTAAAGAGATGAGTTAAATTAGCTAATTTTACTTATTTTCCTAAAATACCTTTATATAAATTTAAAATAACATAAGTAAAAGTGAATCAACAGTCCTACCACATATCTTTCTGACCTACAATTTTCCTTTTCGCACGCTTTTCTAATTAAAATAATGGTTTTGCTATATATATACATATATGTGTGTAGATATATGTATACATATAGATACACACACACATATATATATGTGTGTGTGTACATAAATTTACACACAAATATAAACACACACACACATATATATAACACATATAAACATACACACACACATATATATATATATATATATATGTGTGTGTGTGCAGACACACACACAGATATACATATATGTATACATATACATGTGCGCGTGTTCATATGTCTATATATATTTGTGTGTAGAGACACACATTTATACATTGACACATTTATATAGACACACGTGTGTGTGTAAATAAATAAATATGCTTGACATGTGTGTGTGTGTCTCCATATCTGCCAGCTCCTTCACATGAGATTGTATGTGTGTGTGTAAATAAATAAATATGCTTGACATGTGTGTGTGTGTCTATATCTGCCAGCTCCTTCACATGAGATTGCATCATCTCTTCCTTCATATCCTCACTCTGGTTAGTCACAACATCAGAGCGGATGAACTTGATCTTTTGATAAAGGCTGCGAGGGAGTATGACTGTATGAGCGTCTGAAAAAGGTACCTGAAAAACCAAAACCAACATATCAAAGTATTATCAAGGTTCTAAGTAGCTAACTTTATAAAAACCACGATTGAAGAAATACCCGATAAAGAAGTTAACAGAGTTTGTTCTCGTCATCTCTTTTTTTAAAACCTTACTAGCAACCTCTTGGCTCACTCATTCTACTTGCCCTGCTTGGTCAAAGGCCTCTGTCTCAAAGGCAATCATTGGATACTCTTCATCTGTTTGCATGGAGAAGAACATATCAACAAATTCCCCAAGGTGCTTCTAACCAAATTGATCAATGGGCTTCTTCTACGGGCACAACTTGTTCCTAGATTGATCATTGAGTACGAGATGCTTCCTCTTCTTGAACTAAGGGGTTTAGACTGAGCGGAGAGCTTGGACTTAGAGGCTTCTTCTAAGTGGTGGACTTCTTTTTCAAATTGTATACTTGAATTAGACACTCAGGCTACACAACGAAGCTACCTATAGCCTTTCCCATTATTTCTGCATCTCCGGTGGGAACAATGAGCTAATAATGGAGGTCAAAAGACTTCATTAAGGATCTATGTATATAGTTAAAAGGCTATAATGGCCATCTATAGTTAAAAAGAAAAATTAAATATACCTTTGACAGAAACTCAAATTCGGACACATACTTTTAACAATTTCATAATTATTTTATTTATTTAAACCATATTTTAAACGTTTCATTTCATTTTTTATTTAAAAAACAATTTAATCTTTTTATTTTGTTTCCAATATGTTAAATTTCTTAAGCGGTTTTTAAAAAAAAATCTTAATTTTTATTTTGCTAAATGTCATTTTTTCTCGGAAAAATTGTTTCATCACCAATACTGCTACATTAATTTGAATGAAATGAATTACTAATAATGGGCGTTTCTTGGTTGGAGGATTTTTTTTTTAAAAAAAAAAAATTCATCTAAATAAATAAAAGGAAATGAATTGACTAAACTATTGTGTAAATAAATAAATATGCTTGAATTAAAATTTTGGTTAAAGGTATCTTTTTAACTATAGATGGACATTCTGGTCTTTGAACAACATTCATAAATATCTATTGAGGTTTATTGGCCTCGTTAAGGATTTGCTAAAAGTGTAGGCTTGAATTATGATTTTAGTATTTCGGCTGGATTTAATCAGAATTTATTCCTATTTATTTATTTATTTATATAGGAAAGCAATAAAACCCGTAGCTAGCCTACATTTTGCTCGTCTGAAGGAGATTCAACTAATTTTTACTCTTTTTTTGGGAGGGGAATAGAAAGGAATGGAGGGTATATTTTAACAAGTTTAATTAAAATAGAGAAATGTGGTTGAACAATTTTAATAAATATAGTACTCCCTCCGGTCTTAATTATAGGAACACTTTTGTAGTACAAATTACACTACAAAAGTGTTCTTATAATTAGGACCGGAGGTAGTAATATGTAAGAGGACTAATTAAAAAATTTAAAACCCATAGTCTTTTTTTTTTTATTGTCAATATGTAGGGGAGGTGTGATATCATGTCTTTGGTATTTCAAGTGTTAACTTACCTTTATCATTGGAAAAAAAAAAAAACTTTAAAATCCATTTAGTTGCTAAAATCTAGCCAGCGTAGAATTGGAATAGTACCAATTGGGGGAAAAAAAAGGGAATCGGGGGATGGCCAAATTTAATCCAATAATTTTACCTCAAGTGGCACTAAAAGAGTAGCACTTTATTAAGTGGCCGAAAAAGTGGAACTTTTATTAAATTGCTTTTTTTTTTTTGGCTCTGATAACTTTTATTAAATTGCTTCGATGAGCACCTAATATACCTATCATCAGATTTGAACGAATAATAACAAAATGATCTTGAAGGACTCACTACCGTCAACAAAATTTAAGGGGATTGCAAGAGATGTCTTGGCCAGATGATATTAGAATATTACCATTTCAAAATCAAATCATTATCATTATGACATAATTTATGAGGATCACAAAAATGAATCACTTTTTTTTTTTTTTTGGTAACGAAATTAGAGAACTTAAGGATTATCAAAATCATTTTAAAATATGATTGATTGACCAATAAAAAACTTGACATAATTTTTACAACCTATATTTATATTTATCGTTTTTCTTTTAAACTAATTTAATTATATATAACATAAAATGTAATTAAGTAACTTATTTTCCTTTATTCTTAATCTCACTCTAAATAAAAGAAAAAAAAGTCAACTAGGTTTACTCCTTCCTGTCTTAATTATGGTGCAACATTTGAGAGTTAATAGTGGTCCTAATTATAGGGCAAATTTCTAATTTTTGTCAAGTTCTTTCTAAAATAACTTTATTGATACTTTCTCAATAATAATTAAAAAAGGAATAATTTAATAATGCACCTATATATTCTATAAAGTGAATAATGTTTATAACTCATTAATGCCACATACACCTCAATTCAACTGTTTTTTTTAAATAAAATAATTTTGAGCAATTTTTTTTTTCATATTTAATAATTACATCACTATTGAATTACATTTCCAACCTCTAAGAGTAGGTTGGAAGTTGGTGAGGAGATTGACGACGTTGGATTGTATGAAAACTCGGAAAAGTCGTGTGTAAAGTAATAAAGATCCAACAAAGAATATAAAATCAGAATAACTGAACAAATATGCCCCAGCCTTCTCAAGCATCCATTTCATTTAATTTTTTTTTAAAAAAATATTATGAATTGAACCAACATTAATATCTGCTAATCACCGAGAAGAAATAAGGATGATTAATTGACAGTAAATGTGGAGTGTCGGCCTCTCGCCTTCGAATATTGTTGTGGGCTTCCAAAGCCTTCGCCTCTCAGACTGTGGACCCCCATTAATGCTCCACAGGATTCTAGCCCCATTTTATATTTGAAAGTTTAACCTCGTACTTGGGTTCAACTGTTAAAGAAATCAGACATTCTCATTAAAGAATGGAGGTTCAATCCTGAAGTTGGTTAAGAAGTTGGAGGAGACGCTTAACTCCTGGGTTCAACAGGTTAACACTTGAGGGGTTTTGCGCATTGGTCAACATCGCAGATATCAGGAGGAAGGGACTTCACTGTCTCCGCCCTTAAATCGTGGTGAGCCTAACCCCTTTCCTACAATTTTTGTATAAACAATTTTTTTTTGAAATAAGGGTATTTTAGAAAAATAAATATAATTAACTAATTTAATTACTATCCTTAATTTTTCCAAAGTTAGGTAAATACTCCATATTCTATGACTAGAGGTCTTTAACTCTTTATGACAGGAGGTAGTATTATTTCTCACTCGTCTCACATACGCAGGGAGAGAAAAACGGTAGTCTCTCAAGAATCATCTAGTAGCTTATGCATGTAGCCTCTGGCGTTCTTGATAAATAAATGGTAAATCCACTTGATGCAAAAAGTTGAGAAAAAAAAAAGGACATGATAACACGGGAAATTGATTTTTTCTCTCATTGGTTGAAAATAATACTCATTCTCTGGTTCTAATTATATGAGCTAATTAGAAAGTCAGTCTTGGTCGTATAAGACTTCTATCCATTTTGTTTATAATATTTATCATTTTTCTCTGAATTAATTTTCTTATCTTATATCAACATAGAGTTGGTTTAGTAATGTAAAACCTACTAGTTCCCTTGTGTTGAGAGAGATAGCTACGAGTCCAAACTAGATATTGGATGATAATATCAATTTTTATTTCTTATCTTATAAAATGATATATAATCTAATGTTTTATAAAGGTATTTTAAGGAGATTGGATCATATTTGTTATAAATAAGTAATTTATCTAGCTTTTTTTTCTTTTAGTCAAAATTATCTAGCTTTATTAATCTACTAAAATCAGTTAATTAGCTCTTTTTAATATGGAGTTAATTAGCTCTTATTTTAAAAACAAGAGGTGTAAATTTTTTATTTTATATTAACATATTGACTATAGTGTGTTTGAATTAGCTTTTAGAAAATAACGTTTACGATTTGAGGTAAGTATGTGAGATGAATTTTATCTCCGCACATGAAAAAAATGGTTCTAAAACTATGGTTTCAGAAGTTACCAAACACTCTTTTAATTCAAGGATATTAATTAGCACGTAACGACTAAAGTTGACAAATTAAATTGATATAATATCAATGTTTTTAAATATATATATTTTAAAATTTATATATTTCAATCTTTTAAGGTATTTTATAAAATTTCAAGGACAATTAATATGTTTTAACTTAAAATATTTATAGAAATATGTCAAAATTATTTACCTCTGATTTTAAATAAATATTTAATGATTTTTATTCTATAAAAGAAACTTTTTTATATATTATTTCAAATTATCCAATCACATGTGACCATGAGTTTTATTTTTAAAATATTATTATTTAACTATACACATATGAAAAAATAGGATACGTGACCATATATGATTAAAAAACTTAGGATAATAGATGTGAGGAAAGGGACATGATTATGTCATAAGATATCTTGCACATTAAACTATAAGATTTTTTAAAATAATTTATCTTCCACTATATTTAAAAAAGGTTTTTTTAAAAACAAAAATAAAAAGAAAGACTAATTGGGTGTGTGTGTGAAAGGCAGGCATCTAAATTATTGGAGGCTTTTGCCTACCCTTCCCTGTGTGGCTCAAGTTTGTCCCCAGGTTATTTTTTTTTAATAAAAAAGAAAGACTAATTATGTGGGTGTGTGTTTTAGCAAAAACAAAAAAAAAAAAAAAATTTATGTGGGTGTGTGTGTGTTAAAGGCAGGTTGTTGGGCATCTCAATTATTGGAGGCTTTGCCTACCCTTCGTTGTGTGGCTCAAGTTTGTCCCTCCCTTTGCACAAAACAAAAAAGTGTGACGATGTGAGCCCACCATCCACTTGCCGTTTGATGTGAACGCTAGGGCCGGCTAAAAAGTTTGTCGTTTCATTTCTTTTCCCCTCGATTTAAAAAATTTAAAAATTGAAACAAACTATTTCCTCATGTTGTAAATATAAAATATACTTGACTTTTCTAAAAATATTAAGAAAACTAATTAAATTATTTTAAAATATTTATATTTTTCATCTTTTCTTTAAATTATTTTACCTAACTTATAAACTAATATATAATCTAAAGATCTAATAATATATGATATGATTAAGAACTTTTTTAACTTTCTTAATCTATAAAAAAAACTCAATTCTATTTTATATTTAGGACCGGAGGGAGTAAGTTTTAGTTCTAAAAAAAATCTTGAAACTTATAAGGCCAACAATTTCAAGAGTGCACAAGATATCCAGACTTTGAGTCTCCTTTTTAACGTAGTCTCAAAAGAATAATTTTGAAAATGAGGCACTACTACATAAATCGCAATATATGATGGTTATTAACTGTCATACACACGGTTTCGAACTATCATATATGCTAGCGCTATATTTTCTTGGCAAAGATACATTATGGTTCCGAACTGTGATTTATTCGGAATATATTATAACAATTCTAGTGTAACTACTGTTATGTTTTGAGATGTGTTGAGCACTTTGTTGTGTGAAATGCTGTCATGATAATAAAACGGGTTCACGTAAACAACTTTTTTGTATATCGTAATGTTGGCACAATAAATAAAGATCTCAAGTAAACAACTATTATAAACTTTGTAACATACATAATGGTGCTTTCAAACTAATTGTTATACAAAATTTAGCATACGTAACGGTCGTTATATCACAATCGTTAATTATTTGATATAAATGCTAATGAGTTTAATACAACAACCGTCATATATAGTGTATAAATATGTAATAGTTTTTAAGTAAGAACCGTTAAGTTTTGAGGCATTTTTTTTATAAAAAAAAAATGGGGATTCTCTTTTTGATATCTCCCTGCATGCACACATAATGAAATTGTACACAAATTTGCACATTACAAAAGCTCACACATCAAGTGCAATTTGGGATGAATTAAGACATTCTCAGCTTTGTGGCTAGGCTCAATGGAACGTCCTACCAGAAAGGGGTTAAGGGGTATGAAGTGTCAAGAAGAGTTGATAGAGAAGGAGAGGTTAGATCTATAGTACCCCATTGACTTCTTCTCATTAGGTTGCATATGGCTTCTATAGATCTAATCTCTCATTCTTTATCAAATCTTGCTCGAAGCTGCACACCCCATGAGCTCTTTATGGTAGGGAGTTCAATTGAGCCTAGCCACAAAGCCGGGAATGTCTTGATCCATCCCAAATTGGATGGCTATACTTTATGTGTGAGCTTCTATTCTATTATACAGTAAAATTCAACAAGCAAAGCAAAAACAGAGACTCTATCTAATGTAGACACACACACACACACCACACACGTATGATAAGACAAAGGTATACCTTTTTTTGTCATAAACAATATGATAATAAAGTGATCAGACCAAGCAATAAGTTCAAGCACACAACATAAGCAAAACTCCTCCAACTAGCATCTATGGTAGACATTGAAAAAGCTAACTTGGATCGAGGGCGGCCTTTGGCTCTTTAGGCTAACATGATTTTGATAGAGAGGCGAGTTGTGAATCGTGTTCTCCCTCTGTAAGCTATACATGTGGCCTCTAGCTACAAAATATGAGCATAACTTAAGTCAAAACCTAGCTATTAAACACAAAGTGAATAGTAATGGAGAAAGGAAGTCATACCTCCATACGATTAGAACAGACCACACAAAGAAATGCGACTTGGCTAAGGTTGAAGAACGAAAAACAAGTAAGGACAACCAAAGCAACTCGCGCATTTGTTGCTAACAAAAGTATAGAAAACATTTTGGATTGTGCGGCTCCATTGAATACAACTAACGTATGTCGAAAAATCCAACTGGAGAAGTGGAGTTCTGAGATTGGTTGGTTACAATAAATCCTAAGATAAGTGTTGTGATTAACGAAAACATCTGTTAAGGCTTGCGTAGCAACTCACATAGTTGTCACTGAGAAGCATAGAGAAGGCTTTGTGGATGGTACGGTTCAAATGAAAATGATGATTGACGACCAGAGTAGTGGGGTTCCAAGGTTGGCAGGTTTGGAGTTTTACATTTGACCTAAGATGAGTGTGATAACGAATGAAATGGAGAAGCGGAGAGACGTTTAAATAGAGCAAAAATTTTAACTTTATAATGGTTCAAATAACATCCGTAATGCAGTACTCCGGTTTTACATATATAACGGTTATTGCAAGAAAATGTTAGTTATTTTGGGAACTTATATTATGATTTCTAGCTAATAATTGTTAAATATCTGGATTTTTAAAAAAAAAAAAAATTGAGGCACTATTATCGATTTTTTTTACCTGTTTTCATAAACAACACTTAAACAAGCAACAGTACAATAGATCATCTTAAAAACATATAAATTAACTAGCCCAAAAGCAGGAAAACAACAATACACAGTCAAAACATAAAAATTAAGTCCCTCTTTTTATTTTCTTACTCTGAACCTTTTGTAAGTTACATTTTTAGTTTGAATTCTTCTCTTCTTGTGAAGTTGTAATTTTCCACTCTTCAAAACCCAAATGCCTTCATTATGATCATGCTTGACATGCAAAACATCTTCTTCAACCAAATTTAATGGTTCAAGTGACCTCCCATTGAATGGATCATCCTCAACTTTATCACCATCTCCTCATTTATCAATTTTTTGTCAACGAAACAATAGACTATCAATATTTAGAATTCTACCTCGTGATACGTGATGGTGCACATTATTAACCATGACTTTTAAGGGTTATATCTCCTTACTCATCCTCCGTCTCGACATACATGACATTTATTAGTTGTAAATGTTATGTATTAAGTGTTATGAATGCCCAAATATGCAATAGTGTATGAGTGTTTAAGTGCAGAAGCTCATCTGTATGGTCTTGATCTTAGCCAAAAGGGCAAGAAAGGTATCATTTATGTATGTTTTGCCTCCATATATTGGAGCGTTTTGGTATACAAGAGCTTTGTTATGTAGGTTTCCATAATTTCGTTTTTTAGTGAGGAGAGTTAGTTACTAAGGGGTTGTGACCTATCAAAAGTATTAGTTATGCCTCTGAGTACTCACCATATACTAACTCTAGTCCTTAATATATTGTTTACTTTGTAGTTCAATTTATTCATTAAAATGAGACTTATATTGAGAAATGAATGGAATATATAATAATGATTTATAAAAAACTTGGGGCTGTTTGATTTTGTTTTCTGTTTTTTTTTTTCTTCAAAAACAGTTTTACAAAATTGATTTTAAAAACGAGTTTTGAAAACAAACAAAAAATTGTTTGGATCTTTGTTTTAAAAGAATATGTTTTTGAAGTGACCTAGTGGTGGTTGTCGCCTATAGTATAGTGTGGATAATAGATAGGTAGCGGCTTTAAAAAAATAAAAAATAAGAAAGCACCTAAAAACTGTTTTTGTTTTAGTTTTAAAAAAGAAAACAACTCGTTGAAAACAACTTTTCAAACAACTTTTCTAGTTTTTGTTTGTTGTTAAAAACATAATCAAATAAACCCTTAATATGTTAGTCCTTAAAGTGGGTGGTGGCAATGGGCAGGGACCACCACAAGAGCCACAGCTGAAACTGGAGGTTTTACATACTTCTCCTTTTTCAAAATCCGTATGATATGCTTTGATAAATATGCTTTATGTAAGTTCTTTTTAATTTTTAGATATACAATAAAGGGAATGAGTATTCCAATCAACTTCATCGTATGCTTGAGGGTCACTCATGTCGTTTAATTTGTTTACTCAGAGCCCGTTTGGATCCTCTTATTTTTAAATTTTTTTAAAAGCCTACTTTTAAGTTAAAAAAGCCTAAAAAAAAAACTTTTTAAAAAAGTTTAAAAAACATTTGTTTGGGGATTATATAAATTTTTAATTTTTAAAAGCTTCTTAAAAATTTGAAATTAAAAATAAGTTGTTTGACAAAATTTTTGTCATAAACACTTTTTCTAATAAAAATTATCATAAAAGGTATATTATAATAGAGTGGTAGGGGGCGTGATGATGGTGATGGTAGCTTGATGGTAGCAGTGTTCGATCGAGAGATTACGGGTTTTATATATATATATATATATATAAGAGCTTATAAAAAAAGAGCTTAAAAATAAGCTCCTTATAGAAGGCTTATTTTTAAGCCTTTTTTTTCTTTATTATAAAATAAACTCTTATAATTATAAGAGCTTATGTAAAATCTTTTTTGACCTAGCTTATACTTATAAGTAGATTATAAGCTAAAAATAAGCTAGGTCAAACATGCACTTAATATCCGTGTATGATCTACTTTTGTAGCGTAGAATTGGTGCTATGTTTTTTTAACAACAGAACAGAGGAATATTCAATTCAGTGGTTCGTAATGTAATGCATTCAGTATGCGAAAAGAGAAGTAGATGAGTTTAATGGCAAATGATGAACTTGTTAAGTTCGTGACTGAAATCCAGTAGGAGATTACGATCACAGTAATTGTAGAAAATAAGAACTGTGTTTCTAAGTACAGAGGGATCTTGAAGAGGAAGAACCAACCCCCTCCAGTGATGACAGGGCATCCAGTGGCTTTGGCACCGAACCAATTAAGGGCATCACAAGTCTATCAGACATGGACAATCCATATATATTTTTTTTAAAAATATTTTAATAGATATAAAATCTAAAATAAAGATAATCCTTAGCTATCATTTTCTCAATTTTTTTTAAAAAATTTAAAAATCATCAATTGTCAAATCTCAAATATGGATTGCTTATATTAAATCTGGATGGTCCAGATCTGATAGGCTTATGGTTCCCATCACTGGTTCCCTTCGGCACCATGGCCCAGTAAATCCTTCAGTTGCTCTAGTCCCTTCTCCATTAACTCCTATAGTAGGGTAGGCTAGTTACTAGCATGAGATCTAGTGTAGAGAAGAGAAGACTTTGAGCTGAACGTGATAGCTCGTGAACCAGTCTAATCTAGTTCCAACTCAAAGTCTGGTTGGACTAGACTCGATCCACCGGAGTGACCAAACTACCTGACTAGGTTAGGAAGTAAAGGACTTCAATATTTTCGTTTTTTTTTTCTTTATGAGAGGTAGGATTTCCGCATGAAAAAGACTATTAAAACAACAATATATACATACACAGAGTGGCGGACCCAGAAAATTGTTGGAGGGTGGGCACCATCTGTGGGGGGTGCCCCCAAATTTTTTTTTAAGCAAAATTTAAATGCATTAAAAAAACAAAAGAATATAAAGAGAAAAACAAGGTCAAATATATTACAATAAAAATAATTACAATGTCATTCTTATAGGCCTAATTTTTTGGAATTCTATCATGTGTGAAGATTATTGTTGGAGAAATTAATCTACAAGGACTTATGACAGGTATCATTCTTAATGATATTAGTAACTTCTTTGATCTTGGTGTCATCTTTTACTTCTGCAACTTGCTCCTATAAATTGTTAAAACCTATCAAAGTTTTAGGTATGATACAAATGATATCCATTCATGGTTTAAGCAGTAATGTTGTACTTGATCAAGAATGACAAGAATTATGGTTTATTAGCGAGAGTGTGATAGAAGGAAGAAAGGGATCTGCAATTTGCCTAAAACCTAAATTGGTTTTAAGATTTTAAGGAAAAAGAATATAATAAAATAATAATATATTTTTTTTAAAAAAAAAAAAAGTTATTTTATGGGTGGGCACGTGCCCACCCAACCTAATACTTCGGTCCGCCCTTAACACACACACACACATATAAAACTCATCCTAAAACATTAAAACTTATATTTGGACTATATTTCATAATTGTGATTGGTGCATAATGCCATTCATGCCTTGGGCTACATATCATATATCACTAATTAAGTTTTTTATTATCCATCTTTTGTTGAAACTTCTAATAGTAATTAAAAGGAAAGAACTAATGCAATTGAATGAACTTTTTTCTAACTCAACAGTAGGAATTTTTTTCCTCAGCTAGCTTGAAGAAGGTCAACTAGGTCTGCTCAACTATCGCTTTACTTTATATGAATTAAAATAATCTTAAAAATTCAAGGATTAAAGTTTAATCAAATTTTAGTTTTCATCCCAAAAATTTAAAAATCGTGTTTTTTCGTTCCTATAGTTTCTTCTATCCAAAAGGTTAGTCTTTATAGTTTTTATAAAGAGTTAGATATGAGTTTAATGGCAAAGTGACTGTAGCCAAAACTTTTTATATATAATTATAGGGATCAAAACTAAAACTCTTTATAATTATAGAGACCCAAAAAAATTCATTAGAACCAAAACTTGTTGGAAGTATAAATAGAAAAGGCAACTTGGGGACACATTTGTAATTTAAGATTTCATTCATTGGAATTATATATAACTTTTCTCTATGGCTTTTTTTTTTTTTTTAATGATTTGATTCTTCTATTTTTTTCCCCAATTCCTTATACATGTATTTGGCCAATGAGGACACGATGGAAAGATACGCATGATTCGTACATATATAATTTCGAGAGATGGTAATAATAATACAAGGGTGTGCATAATTGGTTCCACCAAGTTGCTATTAGAAATTATTATTAAAAAAAAAATTGCTATTAGAACATGTTATAAAACTGAAGAAAATGTATAGAAAAGTAGAGAGAAGTCGAGAGAAATTTAGAGAGATGGAGGAATTCTCATTTCAAGAACTTCGAATGTTTACACAAGACCTCTATTTATAGACCTTCAAGGGTTACTTATGCAACGATGACATCCACATAATACATATATTTATAACACTCCCCTTGGATGTCCATTATGAATATGCCTCATTAAAAACTTTAACTAGGAAAACCCGGTGGGATAAAACCTAGCTAAAGAAAAAAAAGTACATTATCCATCGATACACTTTTTTATGTGCCTCATTAAAAACCTTTCTAGGAAAACCCAAGTGTGGACAAAACCTAGATAAGGGAAAAAGAGTACAACGTGTATCGACGCTCCCCCTCTTAATTACATCAGATTTTCTAATGCTGCCTCATTAAAAACCTTTCTAGGAAAATCCAGTGGGACAAAACCTAGATAAGGGAAAAAGAGTGCAGCGTACATCAATTGCTCTACTAAAATACATTAGATTTACTCCCCCTGATGACTACATTACTTCTAATGTCTTTGTGTTGGTGAAGAATTATCTCATGCTAAACATGATACATAAGTGTCATTCTTCAACTTCTTTGCTTGAGGTTGAAATTGTTCTTTATCCACTCGCAAATACTTTAAAATATATAATGGATATTACTTATCCATATAAAATCAATCTAGGATCTCATTTTGTATAAACAAAAGATCTCATTCTTTAGGTATTAAATCTGTAATCCAATACGTAATTTCGTTCTTCTCAAGTCATGAATTATTTCTAATTCTTTCTTTAAACAATTAATTGCTTTATTGAAGCTTTTCAAATGATTTCAATAATGTTGATATCATCAACATGACTTGCAATTAAAACATTCACATCTAGATCTTTTCATAAAGATGCATGGGCATATTGATTTACTTTCTTTATACCCTTCTTTCAACATATATTTCTTGAGAAGATTATACCTCCGTGCCCTAATTGATTTAAGTCATACAAAAACTTCTTCCCTCTATGGTTTTCAATAACTTGAATTAAATGCTTTTGATTAGCATCCTAAGTCCTTCAGGGACTTGTGCTTCTAGCACAATAAATCATTTGATGCTTCTGGCACCTTTAGTCATTTGGGGACATGTGCTTCTGGCACCTTAAGTCTTTCAGGGACATGTACATCTCGCACATTAAGTCTTTCTAGGACATGTGCTTTCGCACCAAGTCCTACCTTACCACATTAAGTCCTTTTGAGGACATGTGCTACTAGCACTTTTTGATCCTTTGAAGATTCTTCTGTAATCTTCATAATTTAGTAAGCCTTATGCATAGGCTATATAACAATATCTAATAGACGCATAATTTCTCTTTCTTTCATAAATTGCAGGATTAACAATATATATACAAAATTATTGTATCCACCACAAAATCATATATCACATCATAATCATATTTAGACTTTGTGAAAATCTTTATTTTCACATAAACATTCATATATCTCAATTTGGACTTGGTCCATAACTCGTCATAATATGATTATATTTGCGTCATATTCAATTTCACTTATCCTCTTGGCCAATCATCTATATGTCAATTTCTTGTGACATATCTTTATATAATATCCTCATTTGATCACGTGATATTATCTTTCAAAATTGTTGTCGACAACTTTATCTTTTCGGTTCCATTTTTCCAATTCGACATAACTTATCAAGATCAATATAATTCAGTGTACCGAACCTCTCTTGAGGTTTTTACAATTAGTTATGTCTCGATACTCTTCTCGGAGTATCTACCTCCTTAATATGATCATCTTAATTATTGCTCCAATTTATCCATAACATTTATAATTGGAACCGAATAATTTCTCATGCTTCGAGCATGCCACATTCATATTCATACAGATTGGAGCATTTTCAATTTGGAGTATGAGATTTAATAAATCTCATTTGAGTCAATAATATTATCTAGCAAATAATTCATGAATGCATAATCGATGAACTTCGGTTCATACAACATTATTCGAGGATATATACTTTACTATAATGCATTCCATATATTGTCTTTTCCAAAGCTATCCAATTTCTCCCCTCATGGTAAAAACAATGTCAAACGACAATTGACTAATCATGCAAGATAAGTCTCATAAATCCATTTGTTTCCTTTAGAAACATCTTTCTCGTTTCATATAGAGACAAACAAGAAATAGAAGGTACTTATACAACATTTATCTCAAATATCTTTCTATATCCATCTATGTGCATTGTGGTGGGTTAATAATCATTGCACATTCAACCATTTTAAGATGGAAATTTGTCCGCTTCGACCAAAAGCCATTTTTACCGGAGAATTTGTTGGCTTATATAAGCACTTTGCTATATAACATCAAATATACTAACATCAAATTTTGTTCTCATAAGCATTCATCCAGCTTATTTATGGATGCTTTAATTATGATTCTTAAATCATATCATCGGAAAATTGCGCGCTTAATTTATTCAAACATCAAACATTATTTCAAACTTCATATTGCAATCTCTTTTGCAAACTTCATGTTGCAATTATTTCGCAAACATCATGTTGCAAGCAAATAATCTCACATGTAACCATCTTATAGATGCATCTATGGTTTACATGTTATTTCAATGGGCCCATATAAATCTGTTTGATATATTTCCGAGATCCATTATTACCAATTATGACCTATGACATTTTCATAGTCATCTATATTTGAGAACAAGCATTATTCATGAAGAATTTTCTCGATTCTTCAATGGATGTCAATACAAATTCTTATTTGTATTATATATGACTTGGATGATCAAACAAGTCATGCCAACAAATAGTAAACTTCTAGTTTCTTTATCGTAACATATATCTCATCTCAATAAATTTACGGTTTGGTTTTGTAACATTATGATCCACAATCATAATTTATCATTCATTTTCGTGAAATCATATCTCATTATGTGGGAAGTATGAGTATGACTTTCTACAAATTAGTTCACACTTGCATACTAACAATCTCCCCCTCAAGTGTGAGACAAAACATTCCCCTTAAAATTCATGGACTTTGTTCTTCATAAGAGAGGCTTAATGTATGAAGTATATAACTCTTCAAAATTTCACTCACACTTGTATTCTAGAAATCTCCCCCTCAAGTGTGAGTCCTTTAAAAATACTTCACATACATCAATGGATTTCAATCCAAATGTGAGTTTTCACTTTTAAATCCTTTAATTCATTATCAAATGAAATTAACACTCAACATATATTCTCATCTTCCTTTGAGGACTATATTTTCCCAATGGAAAATATCTCAAATATCTCCTCCTTGTATCTGCTCTTGAAAAATGAAGACTTATTTTCAATTTTTCTTGTTGTTGGTCATGAATTTATAATATTTGTTTA
This sequence comes from Acacia melanoxylon, assembly GCA_019022615.1. NCBI lineage: Eukaryota > Viridiplantae > Streptophyta > Magnoliopsida > Fabales > Fabaceae > Acacia > Acacia melanoxylon. The sequence goes on from JAFJYJ010000037.1 coordinate 782,331, forward strand.
CACATTAAGATATGAATTCTCAATAATTTTTCATATCTTTATTAATCACTTATGACCTCACTAGTCATATTGTAAACTTTCGGTTTACAATGAGCATGTGGTTCAATACTTTTCTATATGATATCCATTTCGTAGATATCTTTGAAACTCAACAAGTTTCTTTCATATCTCGAAGGGAATAAAATGCATATTTAATGCATAATTTTGTTCCTTCCTTAAAAACAATACATTAACTCTTTGAGTCTTAAAACAAATTTATACTACCAAATATAGTCCGAACATTGGTCTTTCAAATGAAGTGGGTAAACTATGCTAATTAGTCTCCAAGACTATTAGCCCGTAAAATTATTACTCATGTGGCATAATTTCTATGCAAAATATTTGTTTTTAAGACAATAACTTAAAACTCTTTGTATCATTCAATATTTGATACATATACTTTCGTGGTCTTTATATAATAATTTATAAAATTTTCTTGCCATGCCATATCTTTAAACCAATATTGTTCTTTTATAAAAGAACAATTACGTAAATTGATAAATTTCTTAAACATCAAATAATAAGTTTATGGCAATAAAAATGATAAATTTCCTTGTCATAAAATCATAATATTATGACTACTTCTTGCCATAAAAACAAAATATTATGGCTACATGCCATTCAAAAATATCATTTTTTTTTTTTTTGATTTTTTTCGTGAATAGTAAATACTATTCATAAAATAATAAAATAATATAAAAATGTGGGTAGGCCAAAAATTTCTCCCGCCTTCACGTGGAAGCATTGAAAAATTTGCTTGGGAAAGATTACATAACTTGACCCCAAATTCTATGAATGTTATTTTACTACCACGTAAAATTATAAAATAATACCCAAATATTTAAAATTCCAAATTGGTCCTATTTTCCGAAAATCAACGCCTCATACTTTTGAAATTGATTTTGAGGCTGATTTACATATAATAATTATCTTATCAGATAATTTATATCAAATATTTGACCTTTAACAAATATATTATGGCATATAATAAATACAAAACTAATGACCCTTGCCACCACAACAATAACATGAATTACTATCATGTTTATTATACCCAATAATATCTCTTATTATGGTTCTTATCAATAATCTTTCCTCACTTTAGGTGAGAATTTGAACCACCATAATTACAACCATGTCCATTAGTAAACAAATTTACACACATATCCACAACCACAATTAATTCATTACTACATTCACTTACGGGAATGTAGTTCATTCTGTTGGAGGAAATTCATGATTCTTAAAACAAAAACTCAATGTTTTGTTTGATCACATGCAAGAAATTAAATCAAAATATTTCTTGATTTTTTCACAATATTGCTACTTCAGGAGCAAATTGAATATTCCCATATATAATAAACTTTTAGAAGAACAATCATCTTCTGGTGGTCATACATTCCTATTAATTTATTCTAAAGAACAAAAGAATCTTTTAATGCCAAATATATAATTTTGAGACTTTCATACAAATGATACCATACAAAAATTATGGATCGTGCCATGTCTTATAACCAGGGCAAATTTATCTCTTTGCTTGTGCCAATATGTCTCACAAAGATCGGCCAAATTATCATTTGGCTTCGGCCAAATTATGCCTCTTCTTCGCTTTTGACAATTTATGCCTTCTCTTGGCTTGTCTAAATTATCCTTTCGGGCTTCTTGCCAACTTTTAGCTCATATCACAATATGGCTTTAAACTTTATCTTCAGGATAAACTTATATATATGGTTTCGGCCATTATATATGACGCCGATCATATAATAAGAAATATACTAATAATAATAATAATGAAAATAATAATAATAAAATGACAAATAATAAATTAAACATAAACAATAAATGTTATGTTAGAAACAATAACATAAATGTAAATGTTATGTTAGCAAACATAAAAGTAAATGTTATATTAGATAACATAAAAGTAAATGTTATGTTAGCAAACATAAAAGTAAATGTTATGTTAGATAACATAAAAGTAAATGTTATGTTAGTTAACATAAAAGTAAATGCTTAAATTAAATAGCATAAAGATAAATACTAAATATTAAATCAAGACTTAGGTTAGGAGGTTTAACCCCAAGTAGGTGTCGAAATTAAAATATAAATATATAAATAAATAACATAAAGGTAAATTTGAATATTAAATCAAGACTCCTAGGTTAGGAGGTTTAACCCCAAGTAGGTGTCGAAATTAATAATAATTATAAAATATAAATAAATAAATATAAATAAATGCTAACATAAAAATAAATAATTAAATATAAATATGTTAGCAATAATAAAAATAAAATGCTGAATATAAATATGTTAGACATTAAATAAAATAAAATATTATATTAAAACAATAAATGATTAAACATAAATATATTAACAACAATAAAAATAAAATATTAAAACTTAAATTTAAATAATAATAAAAAAAAAATATCAAATTTTTATTTTCGTGAATAGTATTTTACTATTCATAATAAAATTAAAATATTATAAAATGTGCAAATAGTAATTTTCTAAAAATCTGCCGACGATTCTTGTTTTTTTTTTTTTTTTTTTTTTTTTTGCAAATAGTAATATTAATAAAATAATAAAAACATGTGGGGTCCGCGGCCAAATTTTTCAAACGTACCGACAGTTTTTTTTTTTTTTTTTTTTTTTTTTTTTTTTTGGAATTTACTATGCAAATAGTAATAGTAATAATAAAATATTAAAAACATGTAGGACCCACGGACAATTTTTTCAAACCTACCGTCTGTGACTTTTTTTTTCTTTTTTTTTTTTTTTTTTTCTTTCTCCTCCTTCTTCCTCTCGCCTGCCGTCTCTCGCGCCTTCGACTTTCTTCTTTCCTCACGACACAAGTGCATATATTTCTAAAATCAACCAACAAAATTTCATAGAAAACATACCTGAGTAGAGAGATCACATTACAACCGATCAGAAATCAATTTTCAGCCTGAAACGCCTCCTTTTGAGCGATTTGAAAAAAACTTCTTCCTCTTCCAGGGAAGGTGAACGACGGTGATGATGAACGGTGTTAGGGAGGCTCGTTGATTAGAGCCTCGTCCGATAACGTGTTATAAAACCTGAAGAAAATGTATAGAAAAGTAGAGAGAAGTCGAGAGAAATTCTAGAGAGATGGAGGAATTCTCATTTCAAGAACTTCCCGAATGTTTACACAAGACCTCTATTTATAGACCTTCAAGGGTTACTATGCAATGGACATCCACATAATACATATATTTATAACAGAACAGATATTTTATGATATATCCAAGTAATAGTGCTTGTTAAAATCTTAACCAAGGGTGAAAAGAGGCCCACGTGTTTCTATATTGCTAATACAAAAGTAAGGGGGGAAATTAATATATTTATAGACGTGGTATTATGTGATTGGTTGCTCCAATGGCCAACTCAGGCAACAATTTTCAAAAGCGAAAAGATTAATGTTGATTAGTAGTACTAGGAGTATTATTATAATGAAGTTATATATTAATTTTTTTTTTTTTGGTCAAATTTATATATATATTAAAATTGACACTACCAACTCTATAGAAAAGCACCTTGCAACCGTAATTGACGCCATCACAAATTGATAAAACGCAATCATTTAATAACATTGAATAAAAACATTATCCAATCTAATGCCGGCGTGAAAATTTAGATGTTCAAATATTATAAAGATTTTTTTTTACCGGAATAAAAAAAATTAAACAGATTCAAGTGGACAATTTTAAAGAACTAAATTAGATAAGAAATAGAAAAGTCATTGATAAAACGGCAAAATGCAATCATTTAATAACAATGACTAAAAACATCATCCAATCCAATGGCGGCGTGAAAATTTAGATGTTAAAATATTATAAAGATTCTTTTTTTGCCGGAATAAAAAAATTTAAACAGATTCAAATGGACAATTTTAAACTATAATGATTGAACTAAATTAGTTAATAAATAGAAAAGTCATATAATCGCTTTGTTTTTAAGAAACCTTCCGGTAATCGATATATAGGGCCTTGAATTTCTTTCTCTTACAGTGTGCATGGTTTGAGGGAGTGGGAGGGAAGGGGAGGGGAGGGGAGAGAAAAAAATATAGTGGGGAGTAAAATTTTGTAGGCCCCACTACACTAAATTTTAATACACTTTTCTCCTCCCCTAATTTTTTTTCTCTCCCCTCCCCTTCCCTTCCCTCCCCTTCCCTCAAACCAAACATACCCTTAGGCTCCTTTTGGTTTGAAGGGAGGGGAGGGAGGAGGAGCTCCTCCCAGTATGAAAAGACATATATAACCTCGATTTTTTCGTTTTTCGCACAAATATTTAAAATCAAGGATATATATGTCTTTTCATACTAGGGAGGGGAGCTCCCCTCCCTCCCCCCTTCAAACCAAACGGAGCCTTAAACTTTCATTCTGTTTTAGATGCAATAAAAACCAATTATAACAAAAGCCTCATCTTTCTCAAGTCAAACATAATATTCAATGGCGGAGTCAGGAATTTTAATGACAAGGGGCGAGAATTAAAAATGTTATATAAAAAAATAAAATACTTTAAATACAATACAGACTTAATATATAAAAAATTGAAAGAAATTTATCACAGAATTAAAATAACTTCACTTGACTCTTACTTTACGTGTTTTCATATTGTTAAACTCATCTATAATTGAATTCATGCTAAAACTCAAAACAATTTTTTTTTTCAATGTATGCAATCAAAGAATAATCAAGAAATTCGTCTTCTATTCTATTTTGAAGCATGTTTTTGATTATCTTTATAGCAGAGAAAAATCTTTCTAACTAAACCCTAACTTTAGTTTCTCAAATCAATACATAAACGAAACAGAGAGAAGACAAGACTCTCATAGAAGATACATATTAAAATACGAGAGACAGTTAGGTTGCTTACTTGTTTTGATGAACGAACGCGAGCTTCAAAGATTCAAAACATTTACGTGAAATAAGTGATTGAAGATTTGCACTGACGTGAGAGACCAATAAGCATATGATGACTTCCTAATTTTAATAGATTTAATTTGAAATATATCCGGACATATTTAGGAAGTCATCAATACTAAATTAAAGAGATTTTATTAGAATTTTAAAAGATATCAATCTGGGTACATCATTGGTGGGATTTCAACTTAAAATATAAGTTTTTTTTTTGTTAATTTTAGAAAATAAAAGAATAATGAGTAAATAAGAATTAGAGGTTTTCAAAAGAAAAAAATAGTTGTTATTATTATCAAATATTATTATTATTATTATAATATAACATTTTCACAATTGATAATTCGACAGCAGCCATGACGCACGGGAGGAATCATATACTCGCATCAATTTTTTTTTCTATTTGAAGCTTCTATATTTTTTATTTAAAAAAATAAAATAAAATAAATAGGGGGCGGCCCCCCCGCGTCTCCGCCATTGATAATATTTAATCAACTACACATACATAGATAACATGTGAAAGCAGCCAGGATCATTTAACTTGAAAATTAGCAAATGATAATTTGACTTCAATCATTCGACAATAAATTTTCTGAGTAAGTAGTTAATTCCACTAACACAACTTGAGCTTCAATCCTTTATTTGTTTATGGCACACTTTGTGAATGAATAATATATACACACACTCCTACGACCACAACACAGTAGTTTATATATGCTTCATTTCTGGACGATCCCTCCATCACTAATACCCATGAAGCCTTCTTCTTCTTCTTCTTCTTCGCCAATTTCGTTTTTCCTTGTGTTACTCTTATTTGCAACAACCTTCGCCTTTGCTTCTGGTGAAGTGATCTTCAAGGATGGCTTGAAAAACTCCGCTGTACTCAAACTCCCCAGCGCTTCAGGCCCTGAAAGCTTAGCCTTTGACTGTAATGGTGAAGGGCCATATACTGGTATATCAGATGGTAGAATTCTCAAATGGCAAGGAGCTCATAAAGGATGGGTTGAGTTTGCTGTCAACTCACCAAACAGGCAAGATATTGACTTTTGAATATAAATCTTTATAAAATTAAGTCAAAACTAATCAGTAATATTGATCATCTACAAACATTTGCACGTAGAAAACTCGTAACTATATTGGGTTTGGCTCGTTCGGGTAGAAGCATGTGTTTCTTAGTTTGAAATATCAGTTTTTTCTACCTAAGTATTTTCAAATGTTTGATTACAGGGATAGGAAACTATGTGATGGATCAACAGATCTAAACAAGGAGCCTATTTGTGGGAGACCATTGGGGCTCAAATTTGACAAGAAAAAATGTAATTTGTATATAGCAGATGCGTACTTTGGCCTCTTAGTGGTTGGACCTAGAGGTGGTGTGGCCAAACAACTAGCTATTTCTACTTATCATGGTGGTGCTCCCTTCAAATTCGTTAATGACTTAGACATTGATGACCAAACTGGTGTGATTTATTTCTCAGACAGCAGCACTGTATACCCATTAAGGTATTCTTTTTTTTATTCATGTCTTGAACCTTTACGGCTATATATGACTCTTACATTTGGGTGCCTTACAAGAAAGGTAGGGTTTATAAATTCAAATTGAAAGCACTATATGATTCTATTATGATAGACTTTATTTTAGATGACCTTTATGAGTTTTGAAAGACCATTTATACCAAAGGTGCTTGAAAACTTAACAAGTCTTTTATCACCATATGATAAAATATGGTCTAAAACTAATTATAGCTCACTATATAAATAATGAAAGTCTACTTAAATATTTCAAAATCATAATTATGACCACTATTCACAAATAATGAAGTAAAGATGCATGTATGCTATTAAATAGGGTTAATGTCCAATTTTGTCTTCAAAGTTTGAGTTGTGAATATTCAAAAGTTTTTTTTAGATCAATTTCACCTTAGATATGTTTTAAAAAAAAGAAAGAAAAAAGAGCAGAATTGCCCTAACCATTAAAAATGTTAATAATCAATGTTAATTTGTCTTGCCCCAAGTGTCTTATTTAAGCATTATGGCTTATTTTATAATCATAACGTATTTCATGATTTAATCACACAATTTTCTTATAGATTTTTTATCAATATAATGAAAACTTCAGAGAAACTTAATATAATTATTTCAATTAATTAGTTTCCTCTTTGTTATAGGCAAGTTCAAATGATATTCCAAAAAGGAGATAAAACAGGTAGATTGCTGAAATATGATCCAAATACTAAGAAAGTTGAGATCTTGCTGCAAGGCTTAGCATTTGCAAATGGTGTGGCTTTGAATAAAGATGGCTCATTCCTTCTGGTAGCAGAATCTAGTTCAAGAAAGATAAACAAGTTTTGGCTCAAAGGCTCAAAGATTTACACTTCGGAACTGTTTGCAACTGTTGAAAAGGCACCAGATAACATAAAGAGAGACAAAAATGGAGATTTCTGGGTAGGTCTGAACAATAATAGAGCATCATCTGGAAATGCTACTAATAAAGGAAGTTTAGGACATGACCCCGTGGGAGTGAAGTTTGATGAGAAGGGAAAGACTTTGGTGGTTTTGGATGGAAGAGGAGGTCCACTGCTTGAGTCTGTGAGCGAAGTGGAAGAATATTATGGGAAATTATGGATTGGATCACCTTACAAACCTTATGTTGTGGTTGTTAAGGCATAGAATAATATTTCTGGACTTGCTTTCAATATAATAAATACTCCTCCAGTCATCCCAGAGGTAGTATAATGTACTTCACCTTGAACTTGCTTTATGTAATTGGTTTGTGTCACGTTTTGATACTTTGAATGATTTTTTTTTTTGGGTACATACTCTGAGTGAAGATTTTATCACTTGATTGTGTGATGTGGAAGAACCCTCATTTTTAACATATAGTTATTTATATGTGTAACACCCTACCAATATACCGACAATAATCAGAGCAACAATGCGCAACATAATAGGCGAACAGAAATAGCATAACATACTGATATAATATTACTTGATTACAACAGGAATTTTCGAAGGGTTATATAGATTATCTATAACTTTTAAAAGTAACTATTACCAAGTTACAAAATTTGATCAAAGATAGCGAGTAGTTGCCCTTGCCTTGATCTGAAATCTTCAGTTGTCGATATCTGCTGCTTTACCCTAGGAGCCGTGTCCAATACACAGTCCTTTTCACAGGCAGTAATAGGGGCTGGAATCCCGAAGGATCCTAGAGTAATAGGTTAATCTCACAAACAGAATATAAACAATATATGAAAGTCAACCAACATAACATAGCAGTCCACACAGCGTAAAACATTTAGAATCCATAATGCAAATCACATATAGCCAAAACAACATATACATATCTCATAACCATAGCGCTAGGTAAACCATGTGGGCCTGTATCGAGAGTCCCCCTATACATCGGAGTTCTCAATCGGAACACCTAACTAGGAATAGTAGACTAGGACCTACCGAGAGTCCCTTGGAACCGCCAGAGTTCTCAATCGGAAGCGTCCAAGTCCTCTGAATGCAACTAGATTAGCCCCCTAATGACTTCCGTCCAATAGGCCCTATCCTAATTCTATCCATTGGGAAGGTACTCCATGGTCAGTCCTTCCGCTCAATTGAGCCACGAGTGGTGCTGGTTCACACAGGACGAGACATTTACATATATGATTCAAACAAACATACACAGCCATACCAAGTATGTGAGATTAGAGTTACTATCTTGATTGCTTTACAATCTTCAACTGGCTTCACATCCGATTAATTGTCTTGGCAACTATCGCGTCCTATAAATATTTATACATTTATAGATGGCGAGTTATTATTTTTCCAAACTCTTCATAATCTCCAATGTTATGACACTAGATTTAGTGTAAGGCTATTGGGCCTGAACTAACTCTTTAAAGTCCATTTTAATTTTTTGGAAGGCCAAAATGTATATTTTGGGCCTTATTTTTCATCTTTACTCTTATGCCCAATTTTTGTCGATTTACTATTATATTATTAATTATTATTATTATTTTACTATTTATTATTATTTCTCTACTATTATTTAAACTCTCAGATGCTATCATAAAAATTTAAATTAGGAATTTAATAAATACTAACAAAATAAACTTTACCTTATTGTGATACATATAGAACAATAAGCTTTTGAGTCTTATAACCACCTACACTCACGTAAAAAAATGAGCTTCACTGTGATTATATTTTTACATACATATATGTAAAAACAGTAAGTTTTGGGTTCCTGATATAAGACTATATAAAATCAGTCAACCTTTCTTTTGTTTTACAGTTATAGTAATTGATACATACAGTGGTAAGACTTGGGTTATATATATATATATAGTTTATGTGTTTTTAGTAAGCTTTTCCATTCTTTTCTCTTGTATGTGCAGTAACGAACACACACACACACACACACATATAATCCCAACAATAAATATATGGATACATACATATATGTGTGTATTGTGAGACCACTAAAAATTGATCCACTTGATTCTCTTCAAGACTCTTATTTGCAATTATGTCCGTTATTTATTTAATTGCAATAATCATTTAAAATAAATCTTTAATGTCATATAAGGGTTTTTCCTTCCCAATTAATTTCTTTTGGCTTTAAAATATTATCTCTAAAATATTTATGCCAAAAATCAGTCCCTAATTATTTGTCTTTAATTTATGGGAAAATATGCCTTAAATCCCAATAACTAATTTCATAATTATTTTAGGGCAAATTTCACAATTCGATTTCTCATATAATATTCAAATTTCAAATACCAAAATTTGAGATGTTACAATAAGTAATCTGTTAAATATTTATAAGCATTTTATTGGAAGTCTTACTTAGTACATACTGTCAGTAGTTCTTTTTATAAGCAACAATTATCCAAATTACACAAAACAAACTGAAAGTTAAAATTAGTTTAAAATAATGAATGTGTAATAGTTAAAAGTACCCAAATTACACAAAACTGACAGTTATTATTGGTGTATTGTTGCCTGTTTTTGTGTATTTCATTCTCTTTATGTACATCTAATCTTAAATGAATGAATTTCATGTCTTTTTTGTTTCAATGCATTCTTGTGCTTTACCTTGAGCCATAATTTCTTTACTGATATTATGCATATCTATGAGCTATTTATTGCTGTCATATTTCATCTCAAAGTTATTCTTTTCAAAAAAAATTTCAAAAACTATTATAAGTGTTGTCATCATCAAAAAAGGGGAGAATGTTAGTTCCCCTATATTTTGATGATAACAATTATAATGTAAAGATTCAGGGAAAAATATTTTAAATCCATCTTAAATCAATAAATGCTTGTGAAGTTTCTATATACCTCGAGTTATAAGTTATTTACCTTGAGTTAAATGTTTCAGCAAATTGACTTGTTTCTGATATGCCTCGAGCGAGGTTGATGGCTTTTAACTTGAAGTTAATTAGTTTGCAAAATATCTACCTCGAGTTAAACTTGTTTTGCCTCGAGTTATTGCTATGCAAAGCTTTGAACTAATTTGTCTTAACTCCAGGCATTTTTGTTTAACCTCGAGTCAGTTTTAACTTGAAGTTTGAAAATAATTAACTTGAGTTAAAATCGTTCTTGCCTCGAGTTAATTAACTGGTTTGAAAAGTTTAAATATTTGTTTCGCGGTTAACCTTATCTCAAGTCAAATATTTATTGCCTCTAGTTATCTTCGCTTGAGTTCAATTGTTTTAAACCAGATAAGCTTAACTCAAGATGATTATAAATTGCCTCCAGTCAGTTTGACTCCAGGCATTTATATTTTTGACTCCAGTTAAACCTTACTTCTTTAACTTGCGATAAAAGCACTTTGTCTCGAGTCATCTTGAAAGTTAACTTTACTCTCTCAAAGTCTTTGTATCAAGTTAGCTTCTTCTGAAGCATGAAATTAACTCGAGTCAAGTTTAATTTCACCTCGAGTCATTTTAACTCAAGGCAACTTAATTTTAACTGGAAGTTAATCCTGTGGTTTTTCAAATCACCGTCTTCATAAATCCAAAATTATTGATTGTGATTTCATTACTTCCTATCATCACTCATTATTATTCCTAATTGCTTTTAATCAGTTTGCTAATGAGTTTCAGATGATTATACGAAGGGTTAACAACAATTTATCATAAAGCAAATTATGTGTCAGACAGTATTTAATGCACTTGCCTTAACGAGACACAATCACAGCAACCAAACCTCTGAGCAATCGAATGGCATTCCTGCTATTCCATATTAAATGTTGTTTCACAATGGGCAAAACAAAAGGAATGAAAGAATGTCGAGATAGTACAATTCCACCTGGAACATTAACGGCGAAAGTGACCATCGAACTTCATCTGTGTAACGACTACTTTCAAGAGTCACAACGGATAACCTTGAAGCTTCTCCAACGATCATTAATGGCAATCTATAAATTTCAGAAGCATTGAATCCGCCACCTACCGAAACTGTGCGCATTCAATTCGAACTTAATCTAATCTACTGTTTCATTAAGTCTCATTTAATATCTTCGGATATCTTTGTACTTCAGTGTTTATCATTTATCTATTCAGTGAGGAGTTAAACACTTATTAATTTTTCTGTTTAAATCTTAAGGTTAAGGAACCTTAAGTGTGGGTGTGCGATTATAACTTGTAAGGGAGAGTGAGTCTTAGTGTGATAGGATCATCTCAAGTACAGAGTGTGTAATTGTATCTGTGTTTGTGGATTAGTGAAATTCCCAGAGTGTCTGAGGACTGGACGTAGGTCGTTGAGTTAGACCAAACCAGTATAATCTCTCTGTGTCCAATCTCTCTGTCTCTGTTTCTCTCTCTGTTCATATTGTTCATCTTTTGATTAGAAAAAGATTTTCGAGATCCCCTTTTCACCCCCCCTCTAGGTGATATTCTATTTTCATCCGTCTCAACATATATGACGTTTATTAGTTGTAACTGTTATGTATTAAGTGTTATGAATGCCCAAACCTATAGTAGTGCATGAGCGTTTAAGTGCAGAAGCTCAGCTGTATGTTCTTGATCTTAGTCAAAAGGGCGAGAAAGGTATTACTTCTGTATGTTTTTTCCTCTATATATTGGAGCGTTATTGTATACAAGAGCTTTGTTATGTACGTTTCTATAGTTTCGTTTTTTAGTGAGGAGAGTTAGTTATGAAGGGTTGTGACCTATGAAAAGTATTACTTATATGCCTCTGACTACTCACCATATACCAACTCCGCTCTTTAATATAATATTTATTTTGTTGTTCAATTTATTCATTAAAATGAGACTTATATTAAGGAATGAATGGAATATATAATAATGATTTATAAGAAACTTAGGGCCTATTTGATTTTTTTTTCAAAAACAGTTTTATAAAATTGATTTTAAAAACGAATTTTGAAAACCAACAAAAAATTGTTTGGATCTTTAATTTGTTTTTATCAAATATGTTTTTAAAGTGACGTAGTGGTGGTTGTCGTTGATAGTATAGTGTGGATAATGGATAGGTGGCGGCTTTAAAAATAAAAAAAACACCTAAAAACTGTTTTTTATTTTTTAGTTTTTAAAAACCTTTTTAAAAAAGAAAACAACTCGTTGAAAACAGTTTTTCAAACAAGCTTTCCTGTTTTTGTTTTTTTAAAAAACATGATCAAATAAACCCTTAATATTTTAGTCCTTAAAAGTGGGTGGTGGCAATGGGCAGGGGCCACCACAAGAGCCATAGCTGAAACTGGAGGTTTTGCATACTTCTCCTGTTTCAAAATCCGTATGATATGCTTTGATAAATATGCTTTATGTAAGTTCTTTTTAATTTTTAGATATACAATAAAGGGAATGAGTATTCCAATCAACTTCATCGTATGCTTGAGGGTCACTCATGTCGTTTAATTTGTTTACTTAATATTTAACAGAGGGATCTTGAAGAGGAAGAACCAATCCCCTCCAATGATGACAGGGCATCCAGTGGCTTTGGCACCGAACCAATTAAGGGCACCATAAGCCTATCGACATGGACCATCTATATTTATTTATTTATTTTAAAATAATATTTTAATAGGTATAGAATCTAAAATAAAAATAATCTCTTAACTATGATTTTCTTAAAAAATTATTTTTTTAAAAAATTTAAAAATTAGCAATTGTCAAATCTTAAATATGGACAGTTCATATCAGATTTGGACGGTCCAGATCTGATGGACTTATGGTGCCCATCACTCGTTCCCTTCGACACCATGGCCCAGTAAATCCTTCAGTTGCTCTAGTCCCTTCTCCATTAAGTCCCATAGTAGGGTATGAATAGACAGGACTAGGCTAGTTATCAACATGAGATCTAGTGTAGAGAAGATCTTGAGCTAAAAAAGACAGCCCGTGAATCAGTCTAATCTAGTTCCAACTTGAAGTCTGGTTGGACAAGACTCGGTCAACCTGTAACGCCCCTAATTCCTACGTCCATTATGATGTCCATTTATGTCCTGAATTCCTTATTAGACTAATTGGTGTGAAGTTATTAGAGTGAAGACGTTAACAGATCAAAGTAAGTCACAACAGAAAGCATGCTTAACGTTTGGATGAATGAGTGACTGATAACATATGCCTAGACATATGCTGGTTAATTAAAATTCCCGAAGGAATATAAGCGTGATACAACTTAAATTCTTTGCGGTGTATCCGGTCGGCACGTTAGTGGTACAATTATCCGACTATTTAAAAATTATACATAATACTATCCCAACATAAAACTTCGGCTGAGTCCTCACGCGTGCTGTTTACCCTTGTCTCTGGCTCCCGATCCTGAAGCTAGGGTAAATTCTGAGATTCAATACCCATTAAATCTCAGGTAACAATTAACCTCATGCTCAAGTATAAACAATATATGTATAACAGATATTCATTACATTTCAGCATTAACCATACATAGCACACAGCCAATGTAAAGTTCACAACACAACAATACATAGCACACAGCAAATGTAATGTTTACAACGTTTGCTCTCACCAGTGCCACGCCCCCACGTGTCCTCAGCGCTAGGAAAACATACATACAGAATTATCATGACTATAACCCAAACAAAGCTGAATGTATGTAAACAGATGACCTAAGACCGAGTCTTAGCCACAGTACATGACCCAAGACCTAGTCTTGTCCATGACTCTATGAATCATCTAATCACATATAAGCATATAAGACAACTTAAGAGTTAGAGTTACAGTACGCGTCCGTACCATAGTCTGCATAGCTAGTGGTACTTCACCTTTCGGTACTGATTCCTGACTTTCTCGGATATTCTATAATAGTATCACCGCATTATTTCCCTTATAAATAATACCCTAAGAGATGTCATTGCCACTATTGACTTTTCTAACCTTGGTGGATTTGTTATTCCATCTATACCCTTTTTAATTATTATTAATTAATAATAACACTCTTTTATTTATTATTAATTAATAACTCCCTTTATTATTTATTCCCTTTTTACTAATAATAATAACAATTTTTTATTATTATTATTTACTATTTATTACTTATTTATTAAATTATTTTTTTTACAATTATTTAAACTCTCAAAGGCTATCCTAACACTTTAAATTAGGAGTTAACAATTACAATTCACCATATAAAATAGGATTTAATGTTTTTCATGGTTTCCTAAGCATTATGTTTCATCATATATATTTATAAAAATAGAAATCCACTAGTGCAAAAAAGGGGCTTTAAGACCGCCTCGTTTAGACCGAGAACCGACGCACCGGTCTTAACAAATTTATGACCGTGTGACAGTTTTGTAAATATCAAAAACTCCTTGGACTGGATCATTTATTAATGGGTCTTAAATATATTATTCCTACTGGTTAACAAAACAACCGGTCTTAAAAATGTTATTAAAAAATTTGAAATAATCAAATTACAATTATATAGAAATCTCGTACAGCACGACTTATATTTTCTGCTATCCAAAATAATAAAGAAACATTTCTAAAACTTTTAAGACCGGATATACATAAACGACGGTCTTAAAGTTTATATTTTTAAGACCGGACATAAATTGGGCCCAGTACTAAATATTGAAAAAATTTAAACAAAAAGTTTATTACTTTTAAGACCGGCTATTAATAAAGGACGGTCTTCATTGTTAACCTTTAAGACCGTCGTTTACTTCATTCGGTCTTAAAACTAAAGCGCCAAATATATTTTTCTTCGCGCGAAACCTCACTCTCACTGAAGAACCTCTGTTAACGTTACGAAACCCTTCCTGTTGCATTACCTATCTTCCTCGCCCACGTACCATTAGCCTCTGTTACTCTCTCATTTTCTCAAGAATTCCTCTCTTCCTGTCTCAAAAATGAACGGTGAAAATGATTTTAGTCCTGTTCCGGAACGCGCCATTCGGGTGTGAGTCAGAACGAACCCTCTTCATCTCACAATGAGCCTGGTAACCGCTGTGCACGTCGTGGTAGAAGTGGCACACGAATGATGGATGTATCCCTAAGTCGGACTTTTAGGACAAAGCTCGAGATTCATTTTGATGAAAAGTTGGAACCTTTCGGTCCTAATAAACACATATAATAGTTTTGTCGGCTATCTAGTACGCAGCAAGGTTAGCATCTTGAAAGATGAGTGGAAAAATGTGGACCTTCGCACAGTAAAGGATCCTATTTGGGACACTATCCGGCTTACATACACTGTCCCTGACTGTCAGAAGTCGAAAGACAAGACATTGTCTTATTGTGCTGATTGGTGGAGGAAGTTTAAGACTTTTCTAGCTAACAACTATATTTTTGCCGAGGTTCAGCCTGACCAAAATCCTTGGGACAAGTACACATTTATTAATGAACAAACATGGCAAAAATTTGTTCAGATGCAGACCACTCCTAAAGCTTTGGTGAGTTTATATTTAGTTTTGTTTGCCCTTTTTGTTTGTTTATTAACCTGTACGGATATGTGAATGTTATTGTGTTCATCTCATCCTATTAGTTAGATGGTTTGGTGTGTGAATAGAAGTATATATTTTCATCCTTTTGTCCTGCATCAAAGGAGCATGTCTTAGTTCTATACAAGTCTGATATGTAAACTGTGAAAAGGTAAAATACTAAGTAGGTAATTAGGGAAATAATAAGGGCATAAGAGTCAAACCATTATTATATTCTTAGCTAGTTCTGTTATAATAGGTAGTGGTTAGACATTGCTATTAGTTAGTTAGTATGTTAACTATGTAAAGGTTTCGGTGCAAGCTGTTATTGGGCCTCAAGAGTCATGCCTCTAACTATATATAAGAGGTTAGACTAATATGTGTAGGAACCAGGTATGATGAATGAATGAATTGACTAAGTGGGCAGCAGTTCTGCAACTCCCTTTCCTCTGTTTCTCCCAATTTCTTCTACAATTCTACATCTTCCTTAAATAAAATGTTGAAACTTGATGAAGTAAATTTGACTAGTGTTTAAGGTTCATATCAAGCAGAAGTTCTCTAATTTCTTTTAGTGAGATGGCTGGAATTCATAATTAATAGTGGTTTTCAATTCTGATTCACAGAAAAGAAGGGAACAAGCACAGGAGATATGGAGAAAGAATGATTGCCCCCATAGGGCTTCTCGCGACAGATATGAAAAAGCTGAAAAAGAATTGATGGCGGCCAAGCGGAAGAGATTGGAAGATGAAGCTGAATCCAATCCTTCTGCGATACATGATCCGCCATCTCCAATACGTCGCGAGGAGTTGTGGTTGCATATTCGGCAAAAGGCAAGCGGCGCCTACACGAGCGAACAAACTCGTTTAGTTGCTGAAAGAA
The DNA here is from genome assembly GCA_019022615.1 of Acacia melanoxylon. Classification (NCBI taxonomy): domain Eukaryota; kingdom Viridiplantae; phylum Streptophyta; class Magnoliopsida; order Fabales; family Fabaceae; genus Acacia; species Acacia melanoxylon. The sequence goes on from JAFJYJ010000037.1 coordinate 799,086, forward strand.
TTGTAAGTATCGTTATTGTTATTTTTTAGTTACTAAACATGTTTCATTACTAAGCTTCTCGTTATCTGTATCTTACAGGAAGATCTTAAAAAGAAAGAAGCGGAGGGATCTTTTGTGTCGGACAGGAGGAATGATGTTCTGACCGTTGCGACCAGAAAACTGGATCACTCGAGGTGTGTAAGGGGGATTGGAGGACGAGTAGGCCTAAAGCAATACTTTGGTAAATCCAAATGCCACAAACAAAGTATGATTACCCGGGAGGAGATGAAATAAATGGTGGCCAAACTAAATGAGGAAGCAGCGGCTCAAGAAGCTTCATTAACTGCAATGTTTCAATCCTGGATGAGCAAGATGGAGGAGGAAATGAATGAATGAAGCTGCTTTTGAGTTCTCGTCCAGAGACCAGTGTTCCCTTCACACATTCACCTGCACCTATGCAGCAGAGCACTAAAGAGAGCTGCATTGTGGGACGTCGAGCAACCTTGTTGCCCGTATGTGGAAAAACCTCATAGACTATTAGTTGCAAAAGAGACTGTCCACAACTTGGGATCAACTGTACATCACCAACAAATGGCTGATGATGAAGTCAGAGTGTCAGTTGAAAAGGTGATCGTTGATACACCTCTCCCTCTCCCAACTGATCAGCTGAAGCTTGTGAGTGATATCAAGAGAACCTTTATCTCTTGGCCAGTGAAGCTTGTACATGTCTCTACGCCTCCTCAAGCTCCATCCCCTCCTCAAGCTCCATCCCCTATTGCTAAGTTGACTGTCAAGGACAAAATATCAGATTTGGTAAAGAAAAGGATATTTTAAAGATAAATCATGGCCTGTCAATGAAGTAGTAGGCCTCCCTCTTCCTCAACCGGTTTATGTTGACACCGAAGATTTAACGTCTCTGTTGCTTCTTGGATCCGAGCTTACTAATGCAATTGTTCAAATGTTTATGAAGTAAGTATCTTCTTCTATGAGTACATAATTTAAATGCATCATTTAGACACACATACATATATACTAATTCCCTTATCGATGTCATTATTGTAGGTTCATGCATCAAGAGTTGGTTCAATAGGGCTAAATCAATGATTTTGGATTCTTGTGCCCAGTTTATACAAGTAAAACATCCAAGGAGGAGAGACAACAGTACATATCAACAAGGTTGTGTGAAGTGAGAAGAAAGGTGTACTTGTTTCCATACCACCAAGGGTACATATCACAATTCTTGTCTACAATTCACTTAATTCTGCTACATATATCACTGAGTACTTTACTGCTGTGAATTTTCAGTCGCCACTGGCAGTTGGTCGTCATGTGCATGGATGTGCATACAGTTATCTTCTTATGCTCCACTCACAGCGATCCAGGGCCTACATTAAAGCAGACCATCAACGAGTAAGCATGTCATTTTGATTCTCTTTTCTGACATCTCTGCTGTGAATTTTCAGTGAACATTATTGATAAATTTGTGATTTTGATGATAGTGCCATGAGGACCTTCCAAATTCAGGTAAACAAAAAGCATACGTATGATGACCAAGCTCCTAAATGGTTCAAACTAAAGGTTAGTACATATTTGGACACTGGCGCACTACCTTGTGAACTTGGTCTGTAAGCTATATATGCTCTTATATATATTTCTTGTTCTTTTTAGACCCGTCGTCAACCAATGGGGTCCAACTTATGTGGCCCGTACGTCATGAAACACATTTATGATATTATCACGCAGCAGGAAAGACTAAATTCACCGCTAAGGTAAATGTATTTGATGTTACATATTATGGCTGAATTCCGCGGCTTAATGTTACATATGAAATATGCATGCAAGTTAATTCAGTTTCGTCTTTGATGTTACAGAGGTTTGCCTGTGCTGATCCCTTTTCTGATGATGAAGTGGAGCACATACGCAATTTGTTTTGTCAATATCTGTATGACATCTTAAAGTCAGAAAAAAAAATTATAATCTTAATTTCATTTGTAAATATATGATGTAGCAACAATAATCTTATGTAAATTTGTTTATTTTTTCGAACAATTCACTCATTTGTAAATATACATACGCAATGTGTAATTCAATAATAAAATTTGATGATTTTTTCAAACAATTTTCTTGTGTCCTTTTTGGGTTTCTGAATGTATTGGATAGTGGATAAAGCTATTTAGTGCTTGAAATTTGAGCTAGAGGATGTTATAAGTGAGCAGTAAGAGATATAAAAGTATACGCGACTTTTAGGACCACATATTTTTTAAAGATCCTGTCCTAAAAGTCTTCGTTTAATTCTAAAAAATATGGCTAGACTTTTAGGACCGTATATTTGTTAAAAGTCCGGTCTTAAAATACTTCGTTTATTTTAAAAATATGGCAAGACTATTAGGATCGTAAATTTGTTAATTATCTGCTTCTAAATGTTCGGTCTTAAAAGTCTTCGTTTATTTTAAAAATATGGCGAGACTTTTAGGACCGTATATTAGTTAATTATCCGCTCCTAAAAGTCAGGTCTTAAAAATCTTATTTTAAAAAATTACTTAACCTTTAGGACTGTGTATTTGTTAAACGTCCGGTCTTAATAGTCTTCCTTTAAATAGAAATGGTGACTCGCTTTTCAGACAAATCATTAGGGTTCAAGACAACCGAGGTTCTGTCGTTCTGCTCAAGCTAGGTCCTTCGTTGTCATCGTTTTTACCTCTCCTGATTTTGAGCAGCATTATCGGTCTCCCTTTTCTTTGTTTTTTTTTCTTTTTTATTTCAAAAAAAGAAGGAAGATAGTGAAAAGGACACTTAAAATATTCAAATCAGGGTGAGGTAAAACCGACGACAACGACGGTCCAACCTTGAGGAGAATTGTCACTGTGTTTGTTTTTATTCGAATAAGGTAAACAATGTTTTTTTTTTTGTATGGTCTTAACTGTATTTTGCAAATTTTTAATGTTGATCATGCATACGAGGAAAATGTTTTGTTTGTTTCCTTTCTGTCGAAAAAAAAGAAGATAATGAAAAGGACAAGGCGATCGAAGATGGGAACTAAAATTTTTATTATTTATATTTTTTTTTATGCCGCCTCGGGCCGTGATGCAAAAAGTAGTATATACAAAAAAAATATAAAAATATCTAATCCCCCCCATCGTTGTCTGAGGGGAGGGAGGTGTCGAAGAGGTTGGAGACGTCGTCATCAGAAGGATCGTACTCAATGTCATTGGCGTCGAGTACCGCGTTCAGCTTGTTGTTGACGGCGTGATAGACCTGAAACAGTTGGCCCAAGCGTCGGTCTATATGATCGACGCGGGCCAGGAGGTGCTGCATCATCTGGTAGAATGATGGGTTCGAAGGCAACAGAGGAGGGTACGGAGGTGGAAGGGGATTAAGAAGAAAAGGAGGACCTGGTGGTGGTGGAGTAGCCATTACGGTGAAGGTTGTAGAAGTGATGGAGAAGAATGTGAAGAAAGTAAAGTAACAACGGGTTTAAATAGAGAACCCATCCTGAACAATGTGAAATGCCGGAAACTTTAACGAGGAGACGTATAGTTCCTCAGAATATGAGGAGACGCCTAGTTGGGAAGTTTATGTGGAAGCCGAAGAGACTCTGAATCATTCAGTTGAACAGAGTGTAAGGATACGACTCTACTATCTGAGTAATTTGAAAAGAATGAACTTTTAATACCAGATATTGTAAAAGATCCGGTATTAAAAGTAATATTTTATAAGAAAAAATTCTTACTGTAAAAATATTGAATTGAAAAAAAAATGAATTTTAGGACCGGATACAAGATAAAAGGTCGGTCTTAGAAGTAATTGAATTGATTGAAAAAATAAATAATAGACTTTTAGGACCGGATATATTATAAAAGGTAGATCTTAAAAATAATTGACTTGAAAAAATAAATAATAGACTTTTAGGACCGGATATTTATAAAATACGCTCTTAAAGTAGAAACACTAAATTCATTTATACCAATTGAATCTGAATTCATTCTCATCATCAATTGCGTATATCAGCTCTCTGCCCTTATTAACTCCTCACACTACCTCTATGTCCTTATTAACTCCTCAATACCTCCTAACTCCTCACTACCTAGCTCTCTGCCCCAACTGCTCAAAGCCTCAAACCATGATTAGATACAAGATAACTCCTCGTAGGGGTGCTCTTACACCTGAAGCTCGTGCCATCCTTAGATCGTTATACGGTGCTCCTCCTCCAGCGCGAGTGCGTTCTATTGTGACAGAAGAGTCTCGGGTCGTTGGACCCATTGTTATTTCGAATGATGAAGAGATTGCCGCACCCCCTCTCCAACCTCCTGGCCTCAGTGTGCCTACCGTTGACCCCTCTCTTGTTTCCTCTAATGATGCGAATAACACAGGAACTTGCTGATCTCTGGCACGAAGTTAATGCTGCTCACGCCGATATCGCCAAGGCATTGGAGGATAATAAGCTTTAGGGTGTTTAGTCATATTCTTCTCGTTGATAATGTTCATTTTTTTTCTTTTTTCCCCCTTGTGTACGTGCGTTTTCTCCAGTAATGTATAAAGCATTAAGAACAAAGATTGTGTCTTTTTTTTTGCTCATATTCTCCAGTAATTAAAGAAGCTTATTCTCCAGTTTTTCTTTATTTTATTCATTCAGTTGCTGCTGCGTTCGCCAAAGCCAATCCTCTTTTTATTGGTTTGGTTAATAAATGAGGACCTTTAGGACTGGATACTTTATAAGTGTCTGGTCTAAAAAGTATTTGACTTTTAGGACCGGATGTTTTATAAAACTCCGGTCTTAAAATTAAGTGAATAGTAAAAATTTAGGACCGGAGTCTTCTAAACGTTTGGTCTTAAAAATTAAATTATTAAAATGCTTATCTTTAGCACCGGATAATTTTTAATTAACCGGTTTTAATAAATTCCAAAATTAATAATACATATCTCTGTCGCGCGGAAAATTAAATTTCCCTCTCTGAACTTCTCTTGTCTCGCCGAAAGTGATTACTGAGGTTTTGTCTCTAGTGTTTGTGTGTTGCTTCGTCACTGCTTCGCGTCACGCTCTCTCGACAATCACTTTCTGGTTCCTTAGCTAAACATCTATAGACCAAGCAGTAAGAGGTGTTTCAGTTATATAACTTTATGATTTTCCTGCTTATCGTTCTGGGTTTTTCATAGGTTTAACGAAATCGATGAAATGTTCTTGTGGGTTCCTCTGTTGTTAATTAATATTGTATTTTGAAGATTATATTTGCACTTTAGACCTACCCAACTGACCAACAAGTGTTTTTAGGTTGCTCTTGCTATCTGTAACATCAACGTTTGTGGCCGGAGAAGAAAGACTTAGCAAACGCATTTGAATTTATATGCTACAGGTGAGTCCACAAGACCTTCATGCGGTGCATTTAATTTCCTCGTCATGCATTTATTTGGCTTTTTGGATTCACTGTGATACATTTATGACCAAAAGTGATTCTTCGTTATGCATTTAATGGGCAAGTTTCACCGTAAAAAAAAATAGAAGACATAACCGACATTGAGCATATATATGCATTTGGAGTTGGCTTATTTTATATGCAAGTTTCAATTTTTTCAGATTATGTATGTTAAATCTTTCTGTCTATAGGAATTCTACTATGGATCACAGTTGGATAAATGCTTTACGGACGAGTGTTTAATATCAGAATGAGGTGAGGGAATTTATAGAATTTGCTGAACAAAATGCCAATGATGATAGTGGGAAGTTTTATTGCCCTTGTGTAAAATGTTTGAATGAGTGGCGACTAAGTCCTGAAGTTATACACACACATTTAATTTGTGAGGGATTTTTTAAGACTTATACAGTATGGGTATGACATGGTGAAAAAATGACAAGTGGGTCTTAACATGGGGAAGTGGCCTTTAATGATAATGACATCGATATGGATGATCGCATAGAGGACATTATTCGTGATGTAGGAGAAGAGGCTTTTGATCAATCACATGCATATGATAATATGTGTAGTGATGCAGAGACCCCGCTATACCCTGGGTGTAAAAAATACCAATTGTTGAACGTTGTATTGAAATTGGTAAGCTTGAAGGCACGTCATGGATGGAGCGACAAGAGTTTTTCTGAAATGCTTGAGGTTTTTAAGGACATGCTTCCGGATGATAATGTGTTGCCGCATCGATACTAAGATGCTAAGAAAATACTTTGTCCACTGGCGATGGAGTACAAAAAGATCCATGCATGCCCGAATGATTGCATATTGTATAGAAAAGAGTTTGAAAAGAAGCAGAATTGTCCGATATGTGAAACCCCAAGGTACAAGTCAAATAAGGGGCCTGCAAAAGTGTTGTGGTATCTTCCAATCATACCAAGGTTCAAGCGGTTGTTTGCGAATGAAAATGATGCAAACAATTTGAGGTGACATGCAGATGAGAGGATTTCTGATGGAAAGCTTCGACATCCGGCCGATTCTTCTCAATGGAAGAAAATCAATCACTTATTTCCGAACTTCGGCAAAGAACCTAGGAACCTTAGGCTTGCTCTTAGCACGGATGACATGAATCCCTATGGAAGCCTTAGCAACATACATAGTTCATGACCTGTGCTCCTGATTATTTACAACTTATCTCCTACATTATGCATGAAACAAAAGTACATCATGTTGTCTATGTTGATTTTGGGACCAAAACAACCCGGAAATGACATTGATGTTTACCATGAGCCCTTGATCGAAGACTTGAAGGAGTTGTGGGGAGAAGGTGTTGATATTTTTGACTCTTTCAAGAATGAGGTTTTTAAATTGCGAGCCATGATATTATGTACTATAAATGACTTCCCAGCATATGGGAACTTGTCAAGGTATAGTCAGCGGCGGACCCACACTAGTGCCTATGTGGGCAAGTGCATCCATAAAAAAATTTAATATATATATATATATATATATATATATATTGTGAAGGACTTTTGTTGCAATTTAGCTAATTGGAGTAGTTGGTTATAACTTTCCCTACCAAACTACAAGGTCCCCGGTTCGAGCTCGAAAGTGCTCATTCATCCTCTCTTGTTTTTTTTCAATTTCATTTTCTCACTTCTCACTCCTCACCCACTCCGTCCTCCCAATTTCATTGTTCACTACTTCTCACTCCTCACCGATCCGGTGATCCGTCCTCCAAATCGTGCAACCGAGACTCCAAATCGTTCCGCCACGCCGCTCTTGTCTCTATTCGCCGCTGCTGCTCTCCAAATCTCTCACCCACGGCGCTCTCGGCTCCCAAACTTTCCCTCCGTCGTCGGCGTCGCTGTCCCTTCCAGATCCATCGTTGAGTGCTTCCAGCTCCTCCGTCGTTGCTTCTCAATTCTTTCTGAGGTAATTTTTGATTCTGCACTTCCAGCTCCTCCGTTGTTGATTCTGTCTTTACTTTCTACAAATGGCCAAGTTTCTGTTCTACATAAATTCTCTGAATTAAAATTTCTGCACATGTTGGGTGTTCTGCATAAATCCAATGGAAGGTTTTCTTTTGGTCTTGAAGTCCATAATGTAACTGAATTATTCGTGTGGGAAGGAAATGTTTCTTATGTAACTTCGGATCTGACAGTGGTCATATTCAATTTTTGTGCATCAGGATCTTGTTGATATTGATATTGATACATTCCAGGAAGCAAAAATTGTTACCGATGATTTACAAAATAGGAATGTTGCTCCTGCCTTGTCATGGTGTGCTGAGAACAAGTCAAGACTGAAGGAGTCAAAGGTTAGTACAATGGTTTCAGCATATTTATAACTTGTGGATAGTTGATTTTCTTGATACTTTTTTTTATACAAATCTTCCTTTTCCTTATTCATGAAGAATGTCTTTATCTGCATTTTTTCCTGTATCTACCTCAACTTTCTGATTGACTTCTACCAGAAGGATGGTATCCACCTTATAATGCTGTTTGGAAAATTATGAAAACTAGTTTAGGCCAGGCAAAAGTGAAACATACTGGTATTGTGATTTGAGCCTATTTATAAATGATAGAGATATGTTTTGACAACTTCCATTGCTGGATGGGTTAGATATTGAGCAGTTAGGTTCCTGCCTACAATGTGTGTGGTAGTGATTTTCCAAGGTCAGGAAGCTTTGAAGCTCTGTTTTTAATCCTTGGGAGAACAAGACATTGTATTCTTTTGCTCCAGCATTGGAAAGGTGTAGATGAGCTCAGATCTTTCTTTGAAAGGGTGAATTCTTATTTTAATCAGAGCTAGTGTCTTGAAGATAATATAATAAAGCTCTTGGTCGTACAAAGTTGTAAGGAATAAATGTTCTGAGTTGCTGAAGTTCTTGAATTGAGATTATGCGACTGTGTTACTTGTGGCCCATTGCCTAGGTTTGAATTTTGTTTGCTTTAGTTTTATATAATTTATTTGTAACGAGCTGAAGTTTGAATAGTTTGCAGCTTGAGGGGGAGCATAGAATAGTGTGTTAGATCAAAATATATGATGAATTGTTGATTGCTTGTGGAATTGGCATGTACTGGTTGAGCCACCCTTTTACATAACTTAGTTGAATAGATGAACTGACTGCTTGGCTAAGTGCATCAGTAATCCTATTTTTAACTTAGTTGAATAGATGCACTGGGTGCTTGGCTAGTTGCATCAGTAATCCAATTCAGAATGTTTTTTCTCTATAAAGGTATACCCATGTATATAATTTTAATGTGTTCAAAACTTTCCTTAAAAAAAAAATTCGGGGGCGATGCCCCCGAATCCCACTACTAATTGTGCACCCACAAACCTGAAATCCTGGGTCCGCCACTGGGTATAGTGTAAAAGGCCATAAAGCATGTCTGGTTTGTGAAGAAGGCACATGCTACCATCAACTTCAACATAGAAGAAAAACAATTTATCTTGGACATAGGAGATTTCTTAGACGAGGCCACCCATATCATCGATTAAAGAAAGCCTTTTTTGGTAGCTAAGAGTATGAAGATGCTCCGGTGGCATTGACTGAGGAGCAAGTTTATGAAAAGATGAAAAATATCAGTGTCATCTTTGGTAAGACTGCAAAGAGTAGAAAAGAAATAAATATATGGAAAAAGAGATCTGTATTCTTCGATCTTCCATATTGGCGCAATATTGATGTGAGACACTGTATTGATGTCTCATTCATGTGGATAAAAACGTATGTGATAGTATTGTTGGCACGCTTCTCAACATACAAGGTAGTTACAAGGATAGTGTGAAGGCAAAATTGGATTTGCAAGCAATGGGAATACGCGAAGACTTACATCCAAGGCCATATGGGAAGATAACTTATTGTCCCTCGGCTTCTCATACTTTGTCTAAGGATGAGAAACGAAGTTTTTGTGAGTGTTTACATGACACAAAAGTTCCCTCGGGGTATTCCTCAAATTTTAAGAGGCTTGTATTGATGAAGGACTTGAAATTAGTAGGCCAAAAGTCTCATAATTGTCATGTCTTGATGCAACAGCTACTCCCAATAGCTATTCGAGGCATCGCCGAATATGATCTTCGGGTCGTTTTGACTAGACTTTGTTTCTTCTTCAATGCGGTTTGTAGTAAAGTTTTCGAGATTGAAAAGTTGGATGGATTGGAGAATGAAGGATATCTTATCTTGTGCCACCTTAAGAAGCTTTTTGTTCCTACATTTTTTGACATAATGGTTCATCTAATTGTTCATCTAGTGAGGGAGATAAAATTGTGCGGCCCTATCCATTTACGGTGGATGTACCTAATTGAAAGATCTATGAAATTCTTAAAAGGGTACGTGAAGACCGCATACCGGCTAGAAGCATCAATTGTTCAGAAATATGTTTCTGAATAAGCCATGGAATTTTGTCAAAATTATTTGGCCAAAGTAAGACATATTAGGCTTCCTCAACGTTAGCATGCTGAAGGGGGTAGACGAGGGGCTTCAGTAAAGAGTGTGGATCCTAATGAATTGTCACAAGTCTACTTATACATCTTGAATAATGTTGATGAAGTTCAGGCCAGCATAGCTGCACATAAAGAAGCTGTAAGGAAAGAAAATCATCGAATGACTGAACAAAGGTTGATTAGGGAGCATAACATAACTTTTGCAAACTGGTTCAAACAAAAGGTCGAGGGAGAGGAATATGTTTATGATACAATCAAATGGTTAGCACGTGGTCCTGAAGTTGATGTCATAAGTTGGAATTCGTATGTGATCAATGGTTATACATTTTACACGAAGTCCCTAGATGATAGGAGCACTGTCCAGAACAATGGTGTTATGTTAGAGGCTGAATCTATGCACTTCTCCAGTTCGAAAGACAAGAGGCCTAAATTGGAAGTCATGCCATATTATGGGGTTATTGAAGAGATTTGGGAGGTGGACTATGTTAAAATTAGATTCCCCATTTTCAAATGCAAGTGGGTTAATTATAATAATGGTGTTCAGATCGATCGCCTAGGATTTACATTAGTCGATGTCAATAGTAGAAGTTTTGGAGATGAACCTTTTATTTTGGCGGACTAGACGAAACAAGTGTTCTATATCACCGATCAAAAAAATAAAATGTGAGTTGTAGCTCTCCAAGGAAAAAGGGTCATTGATATTGATGAGGAAAGTCATTCAAATTATGGTCTTCCTGAGAGTACTCCTTTTTCAAGGGGTCTACTGGACATGAACGAAGAAGATGAAGCAGATAATGAACCTGGCATAAGAAATGATCATCAAGAAGGGATATGGGAGGATATCCCTTTATAAAAGAGTCAATTCATAAGGTAATATTCATATGCAGAATTCTTTGAAAACTTTAAGGTTTTAACTATATTATATTTCTTCTATGTTCTTGAACAATCTCACTGACTATGAAGTTTGTTCTTGTTTTATTTTTGTGGTAGGATTCGATCCAAAGGGGCATGTTATAAAAGAGGGATTACATTGTTGGGTGGGAATCAGATGAAGGCATGGTGAATATTATATTGGGCATGTATGTTGATTTACGTGCTGTATTTGTAACTCATAGTATAATCATTAATTAAGAGGCCACATAACTCATGGTGAATGATATTTGTATTCTTTTCCCAATTCAATTCATTCATAATTGTTCATAGCTTGTAACTTAAAATATCGACTTTTATGTGTTGGATTGGGTGGTTGATTGTGTAATATATATGATCAGAAAGAACATAACAGAGAAAAAATTTGGAAAATTTAGACCAGAAATAAATAGGCCGGTCTTAAAAGTTCAAATTTTAAGACCGGATGTATTTATATGTCCGGTCTTAAAGGTCAAGTGTAAAATATTTGATATTTGGCCGACCGCCTATTTATCCGTTCGGTCTAAAAATTCAATATTTAAGACCAGATTTATTAAGAATCCGGTCTTGAAAGTCAGTCTTTTAAGACTGGTATAATTAGTCGTCTGGTTTTAGAAGCCGCTATTTCTAAAACCGTCCGGTCTTAAAATTCCAATCTTTTAAGAGCGGCCTATTTTCTATCCGGTCTTAAAAGTTGAGTTTTAGGACTGAACAAAAAATATTTCAAGTATATACAGTACGACTTTTAAGACATAATGTTTTAAATGTCCGATCTAAAAGAGATTCTTTAAGACCGGTTATAGTCCGGTCTTGAAAGTTAGACTTTTAATACCGGCTGGATCAAGACCGGTTGCGGGTCCGGTCTTACGATGCCTCTTTTGGCCGATCTTAAAACCCTTTTTTCCACTAATGATCATGAGTTTAATTAAACACTAGTACCAAGTAAAATATACTTCATATATGTGAACACCAATGAGCTTTAAAGTGATACATAAAATCTATACATATGTAAATAATTTTCCCTATTATTTCCATGTGTAGTGGCATAGAAGAATTCCTATGATAAGAATATAAGATCATGGACAAATTTTCTACAATATTTCCAATGAAAATGACATGACCCTCTTCCATGTGACTACTTTTACCAATGACTTGCGTCAAAATTAACTATGCAAGACACAATATTTATTTATTTTTGTTTAATTTAATATATTTTTTTAATTATTATTATTTATTTATTTTCCCCAGGTGCTTAAACGTTTCCTTATACATATAAGTCTATGTAGCTTCCTGTTTAGTTTTTCATTCTTTTTTTTTTTAAGCTTATCCCGTAGGTAATATATACATGATATATACATACAGTGACACCCTCAACCAATAACCTTCACTGAGCCTCACGTTATGCAAGGTTGTGGTCCCATGGACACTATTCACCATATATATGCATAAATATAATTGATTTCTTCTATGCTCTTCCTACATGCAACGTTAACTATATACTTTGACAGCAACTAGTTTCACATTGTTTTCCTATTATTTTTTTCCCAGGTGCAGGGCGCAGCAACGTCTATCAATAGAAAAATAAGGTGTTGATTCCATATATATATATATAAACAGTGATATACATAATCCAAAGTCCCTGTTTTCAGTTTCATCTTGCAGCAACTTAGAACCTTATTTCCTACAGTTTTCTACTCAGCCACTTGCGTTGTGTTCTGTCATAAGAACACAGATGTCTAGTCCTAGGTGGACTAGTATGTTGATATTGGATCAAATAACTCCCTCTTAGGTACCCATGGATGGGATACCTTGAGAATAGAAGATTACTGTACACAGCATAAAGGGGTGGTGTGTGTGCACAATGTGGCCGAATAGTAAAGAGAGAGAGCTTAGAGTCCGTGTACCTTTAGGGTTTACCATCTATTTATAGTGGATACCTTAGGGTTAGTGTTTGGACTGATGGGCCTCTTGTGCCTCCAAGCCCAAATGTTCTGCCATCACACCTGTCCAATATTGGTTGCCTTTTGTTGGGCCACACCTTGAGTGGGCCTAATATTTTATTCCATAACAAATTGCCCCCCCGTAGTTCGGGTCTCGAGCTGCCGGGATGTATTATTTGCTTGATATGGAACGCGGACTTGGCCGAGATGTATCTGACTTATCCGAGTTGTGCTAGAAGAAATAAGATCATTTGCTTGCTTTCGTAGCAATTTTTCCCGAGATAATTCTCCGGTTTATATTCCTGCATTTAATAACATGTAAGCAAATCACATTCAATGGAAAATACTTACTGTTGTGCTCTGGTTTGCCTTAATTATGGCTATCCAAAATCATGTTTTTCCACTAACAACCCATGTTGCCCCCCAGCACGGCGGCTCAGGTCTCTGGGCTGCCGGGATGTAATGATAATTTAACCTGGCTCTCCACACGGAACTCGGGTTTTAACTTTACACAGAAGCTCGGATTTTAACTGTAGTCCGGCTTCAAAAATTTGCATGGATCCCTAATTTAAACTAGATTCAGTTTAAACTGGGTCCCCGCCTTCATCCCTTTCGTAGGGATGGAATCCACACGAATCCTAGATTTTAACTAGATTTAGTTTAAATCGGGTTCGCTTTCTTTTCCTTTACAGGAGTTTGAGATAGACTTGGCGGCACTGCCGTTGTAACATGATTCATGAAAATAGGTTTGTGTATCTCAGATTCATGCATGTATATGCATTTTTTAGCATGCCTCCCAATTCGGGTTGTCATTAAAATGAATCGCCCTCCAATCCGGGTTAAGTTAAAATTAACCGCCCTCAAGAACGGATTGATTTTTGAGCAAAATGCCCTCCAATCCGGGCTAAGTTAAAATTAACCGCCCTCAAGAACGGATTGATTTTTGAGCAAAACGCCCTCCAATCTAGGCTAAGTTAAAATTAACCGCCCTCAAGAACGGATTGATTTTTGAGCAAAACGCCCTCCAATTCAGGCTAAGTTAAAATTAACCGCCCTCAAGAACGGATTGATTTTTTGAGCAAAACGCCCTCCAATCCGGGCTAAGTTAAAATTAACCGCCCTCAAGAACGGATTGATTTTTTGAGCAAAACGCCTTCCAATCCGGGCTAAGTTAAAATTAACCGCCCTCAAGAACCCTCAAATCCAAGCTGAATTAAAATTAATCGCCCCTCAATCCGGGTTAAAAATTCATCTTGACATGACTCATGAAAACGGGTTTGTGTACCTCAGATTCATGCATGTATAACTCGAACATGATTTTTGGAAATGGGTTTAAGTGCCTCGGATTCCTACATGTTTAATTTTGACATGATTTTTGGAAACGAGTTTGTGTACCTCTGATTCCTACATGTTTAATTTCGACATGATTTTCGGAAACGGGTTTAAGAACCTCAGATTCCTACATGTTTACACGGATCCCAGATTTAAACTATATTCAGTTTTAATCGGGTTCGCCTTTCCTCCTTTGCCGCAAAAATTAACGCAGATCCCTGATTTAAACTAGATTCAGTTTAATCATTCTTACTCAGGAAAAAGGCGATCTGGTGAGTACATTGAATGAAATGGCTAGCTGTTGATGCCTATTTAACTTCCATACTGCTTGGGAATTTCACCAGTGCTAGAGTGTTTGCTCTGAAAAAACCTTATTAACCCTTTTGGCATATTTAGCAATGTAGATCCCAGGCTATTGTGTCTCAAACTCCGCACTTGTACGGCATTCCAAGCACTAAAAACCTCCTAACTGACCCTCCAATCATGGCAGAAATCTTTGGAAGGATTAACCCACGTAGGAATATTATATTGAGAGAATGAAGAGAGGACATGAAGCAAACTTTCATTTGCCTTAACACATAATTATAAAAGGCCAAGAACAAAGATGTTTTTTCATCATTAGGCACAAATCGAGATCGATCCATGAACCAAATCTTGACCAATTTTTGCCTTGCTCTTAATAATTGTGCATATATATAGACTTGAACAGGAAGTTGAGAGTTTCTTTCAATTGATACATAACACACGCAAAACTTGGAAGATATGATAATATCCCTCAAAGCATGTGGTTGCCCAGATTTTTAGAAGAAATTTCTTCCATTTTATAAAGACTTACCACTTGATGAAATCCACAAAATACATGGAAATATCAAGGGAAAAAACATAATTTGGGCCTCAAGAAAGAAGCTCTAAATTCTGAGATGCAAATACAGGTGGAAATAATGCAAAAGATCCATGCAAGAGGTACAAAAATCAAGGGAACTAAATAATTCAGCCAAGATATCCCAACCAAATGGTAGATTGCATAAAAATCCAATGCATTTCATGCAACTAATTCAGAGCCAGACAACTTACTTGTAGATCCTGCAAGCTTTTCTACATCAATCTCACTCAATGATCCTTTGCTGTGCATCGTGAGTTGATGGATCTTCCTTAGAGTGCCTCACTCTTGAAAATTGGTGTGAGAACCACAAGCATATTTGCCACCATGATAATGATGCCCACTAAGTCAAAACATGCCATATGCGGAGTTTCATCCCCATGGCATAAAAGAGAACATGCAGATAGGTCTTGCCCTTTTCTCTTTCACTTAGAATAACCCCTCCAATCCGACTTTCATTTGTCAAATTTCATGTCTGACCCTCCAAATATGAAGGGTGTGACTATTGATGAGGTGGATTCTTTTCTCTTTTGTCCTCATCTGGGACTACGGGCTCAGTACCATGTGGTTAACTTATTGAGCCAAATCCCTCTCACTCATAAAGGAGATGGGTAAAATCACATACTGAAATGGGTTCATGACTTCTATGAGCTCTCTTGATTGGAGTAAATAAATCATTCCCCTTAGTGATGAAGCTGATGCTATTGATGTTCAAACACCAGTACTCTTCAAATTAGTTCACTCAAAGAATTTTGATGTAGGACTACAGGCATCGATGCTTCTTGATTAAATATCATCTAAGAATTAGATAGTCGATGATTGATGCTCCTCCAACTGCATTGGCTTTGCAGCTGCAATGGATTGAAATGGCATCTGCTTCTGAGCTGAGGTACGTGTTTGGTCAATATGACTAAGAGGAAAATGTCTCTTGTCAAAACCAGATCCAAATCATGCTTCCTCCTTTGAAGATATTTTGTCTATAACATTTGAGAGAAATTGAACTCAAAAAATTGCCAAGCTTTGTTAACATTTTCCATATAGTCGGGGAAATGGAAAATCATGCTTATGACAGGCAAGATCAAGCTTTCTTAGAAACTCAATCATCTTGGGCTTCATCAGCACTGCACATGCATCTCGGACTTGCACATGGAATAGAACTAGCAAATAGGATGAGGATCACTGGCACTGAACATGCATCTCGGGCTTCGTTATTTCACCAGAGCGCCTTAAATTGGATCCACAAAGGAAAAATTCTCTTTCTTCAATATCTGCTGCAGTTTCGGAGATTGAATAGTGCTTGAACCAACAGTTTACAGCTGGAGTATTTTTCTACATCTTTCATGCTCTCCCCTGAGCCTGTATTACTCATTTTTGCAGAACATCCTGAGAGAAATTCACTTGCAGCAATGTCTTTATTCAACTCTACACGTGGCTTCATTGAAGTCATCAAGTTTCTCTGCATAGTTTGGAATGGATAATGATTTTCTTCATTAATGTCGGACTGCCGGGGTTCTTCATTATATCTGAACCGAGATAGACAGATTCAGCCCATTCTCAACAAAAACAAAACAAAAAACCATGTTTTTCGGCCCCACATCCTGGTCAACTTTTGATTTTCCTGTACTCCTGCCCTGAGATGCTTAGATTGAGAAGTTGACATCAGTGTGTTGACGTGCACCGAGCTTCTTACTTCTAAACATAAATGCGACATCTTGAGCCGTGAAACCAAAAAGCCGCCTTAGAAGAATAGAAGTAAATTGTTTCAGGCTACAGTCATCCTTTCACCAGATATAAAAAATTCTCCTCTTCTTCGTTCATGATTCTGCATGAATAGAATAAAGATGAGTGGTCGGGCTTCTTCAGGAATTCCTGTGCCTCGACGTAAATCCCATAATTACTAAGCGTGGGACCCAGCGACATTGCAGTTCCAACTTTGCTTTTTTTTTTTTCATCAGCAAACCGACTTCGACCATCTCCATTCCGAAGCTCTGCATGCCGACTTCAACTATCTCGGCACTGTAGATTAAGCAGGAGATATCCCGGCATTGATGATAGTGAAGCATCCCAGCATCTCGGTCAAACATCTGCTGGATTTGAATATAGTGAGGGGTCTTTGTATATTCCTTTGCGTTGCCACATATAAATTTTCTTCTTTGTTTTTACTTTCTCCAACAAATGAGATTGCAGCAGAAACTCAACTTTGGAATGAATGCTGTCTCGCCTAACGCCCTTCAACGCTGGTGTGTCAAAGTTTCTGCACCTCAGGCTTCCTCCGACTTCTGCATCCAGGGACCATATCGAATATTCATCTCTATAGTGGAATTCTGGAGAGGCTTCTGCATGGCGAGATCCACGTCGGTGAAGCCCTGATGCTCCTCATGCCACCTTCATTTATCTCAATCCTTACACCCACAGGGAATCTCGACAATGGCTCTTGGGGTATGCCGGCGTTGGATAGATGAAGGTATCCCGATAACGCACACTCAAGGAATCTCGGATTGGATCCTGGGTGTCCCGGCTTCTCAAGCATCTCCAATCTCTGCATAATGGTATCTTAGAACAGTGTCAATTGTACACCTCGGCATTTTCTTTCAAATGACTGGACTATGGCGGAGTTGGAAAGTGAATTCATTTTGAATATTTTAAGGCATCTCGACATTACTTGCAACTCAAATGGAGCATGGTTCTCACCCACGCTCATTGCAACCCGGATGAAGTTAACAATTCAAACTTGGATATATCTCGGTTAGAAGTGGATGAAGGGAGCTCGACGTCGCCTTAGAAAGAAGAGGCCGAACCGTGATCCTCAGTTTCATCACTGCGCCACACATGCTTAAAAACTAGGAAACCAAGAA
The DNA here is from genome assembly GCA_019022615.1 of Acacia melanoxylon. Lineage (NCBI taxonomy): Eukaryota > Viridiplantae > Streptophyta > Magnoliopsida > Fabales > Fabaceae > Acacia > Acacia melanoxylon. The sequence goes on from JAFJYJ010000037.1 coordinate 816,826, forward strand.
AGATATCATATACCACAGTAATCTCGGCTCCATTGCTATGCCGGGTTTATAAATCTCGGCTGTAGCTCCGTCACTGTACGACTTCAATTATCTCGGCATACAGTCCCGGTATTGGAATCTCGGTTCAGGAGAGTAATACCCTTGATGAATGCCTTCATCTCGGCTTACCACACAAGCACGTACTGTGCATTACGGCGTTCATTCATAACGAAGCATCCCAGCTTTGCATCTCCAATCGATAAAAACCCTTGCACTCCTGCACATCTTTAGTCCAAGCCTTGAAGGCGTCTTCATCCAACGGGTTGGAACTGAGGTTCTTTCATTTGCCACTATCTTGGCCCCCTTCACCCGTTTGGATTCGAGCAAAATAATTTGGAGAAGATGGCGAATCTCTAAGGGAAAGCGTCTTCTTTGGGCTCCCATGGCTCTCTGCCTGAGCATCTTGCTTATCCCGAGAACTAGATGCCAAAGAATTAAAAGTGTGATAGAAAAAAGCTTCAGGGATTCACGCCAACGAGTTGAACTGGCCCACGAACTCTTTAAACATCAGAACTTTTTGACCTCACAAACCCTAATTGCAAAACTCCATGATTCTTCGTTTGGCAGTTGGGAATTGGAATTATTGACCATCTTTGGTCACAGGAATCGAAATTTACCGAGTCCCCACGGACGGCGCCAATGTTCTGTCATATAAGAACACAGATGTCTAGCCCTAGGTGGACTAGTATGTTGATATTGGATCAAATAACTCCCTCTTAGGTACCCATGGATGGGATACCTTGAGAATAGAAGATCACTGTACACAGCATAAGGGGGTGGTGTGTGTGCACAGTGTGGCCGAATAGTAAAGAGAGAGAGCTTAGAGTCAGTTTACCTTTAGGGTTTACCATCTATTTATAGTTGATACCTTAGGGTTAGGGTTTGACGATGGGCTCTTGTGCTTCCAGTTCAAATGTTTCGCCATCACACTCGTCCAATATCGATATTGGTTTTCTTTGTTGGGCCACACCTTGAGTGGGCCTAATATTTTATTCCATAACACGTTGGAATACGAAAGAAATCAATATGAAGAGAAATATGACTACTTACTTCAGGTTGCTAATTTTCACGTGATGATCTTCGCTGCAATCCAAACCCCCTTTTTTCCAACGCGCTATACAGAGGGAAAGAATAGCTGAAGCTCTCTCTCACTCTCTCGTTGCAACTCACTCTCGGTTTCCCTTCCTCGGTGTTGGTTGCAAGAATGCAAATGAAAGAGCACTATATAAAGACCTAGGGGGTGGTCGACCGAGAAGCGTGGGGGAATGAAGTTTGGTACTGTTGTCACGCTAAAGATAAAGAAGAGCAGAGGATATGGTGCTACTGTTGTTGGGCTCGAGATACAGGGCAGCTAAGTGGTGGAGATCGAGAGGCATGGCCTTCCACTGTTGCGTGATCTGATTTCCATACCGCTGCTCTACGTTCCATGATCTCCGGGAACCACTTTCCCTGCTCGTCCCAAGGACGAGGGACGAGCAGGGGGGCTCGTCCGTACCTGGCTCGTCAGATCCAAAGATCGGACGGTTCAAATTTTTTTCAACCCCAGCCTATCTCTATCCTAACAGAAAAGACAAAACGTAGCAGCAATAGGAAATGATCAATTAAACACGTTAATCTTATTCTTATCGGAAATCATGGATTCACTTTCCCTGCTCGTCCTTGGGACGAGCAGGTCCAGACGGAGCCTTCTGGCCATCGATCTTAGATCTAATCTCGAGATCGATATTTTTTTATTTTTATTTTTATAAAAAATAATTTTAATAGGTAGAGAATCTAAAATAAAGCCAATCTTTCAACTAACATTTTTTCAAAAAATAATTTTTTTATATAGAAAAAAAATTAAAACAGGGGCTCGTCCGTACGGACCTTATTTAAGCGACACAAGCCGCTTACCACTTGAGCCAACACCCGTTGGTAATAGTAAGGGAAATTGGTTTACATGAGATTGTAAATTATCCCACTAAACTCTCCACAAAGCTTTTATTGCAATTAGGCCCATCACGTATATAATTGCAATTATTGGATAATCATAGAAAATAAATCTTTAATTTAATATAAGGATTTTTCTTTATCAATTAATTTTCCTAAGCTATAAAATATGATTTCTAAAATTTTTAGGCATAATTTATTCCTTATTTGAATTATCCTTTTCCCAAATTAAATTAAGAGAAAAATACACCTAAATTTCAAATAATTAATACTTTAATTATTCAGGCCAAATTTCAAAGATTAAATATCTATATATATTATTCAAACTTAAGAATCCCAAAATTTGGGATATTACACCACCGAAGTGACCGGACTAAGTTAGGAAGTAAAGGACCTCAATTTTTTCGTTTTTTTTTTCCTTTATGGGAGGTAGGATTTCCGCATGTAAAATACCATTAAAACAACTATATATATATATATATATATATATATATATATATATAATCATATAAAATTCATCCTAAAACATTAAAACTTATATTTGGACTATATTTCATAATTGTGATTGGTGCACAATGCCATTCATGCCTTGGGCTACATATCATATATCACTAAGTTTTTTATTATCCATCTTTTCTTGAAACTTCTAATAGTAATTAAAAGGACAGAACAAATGAAATTGAATGAAATGTTTCTAACTTAACAGCAGGAAAATTTTTCCTCAGCTAGCTAGGAGGTCAACTAGTTCTGCTCAACTATCGCTTTACTTTATATAATTAAAATAATATTAAAAATTGAAGGATTAATAGTTTAATCAAATTTTAGTTTTCATCCCAAAAATTTAAAAATCATGTTTTTTTCGTTCCTATAGTTTCTTCGATCCAAAAGGTTAGTCCTTGTAGTTTTTAGGGTTAAGGAGCAAATTTATCAATAAACTATTAGCCCAGGAGCACCTAACATAATAAACTTTTATATGGACTTTAAATACCAACCAATTTTTTAAAATCTTAATTAACCACAATGACGTTACTTGACCACCAACGTCCGTTACTTCCTTCACCTTCCTCCACCTTTAACATTTTCCCCACCATATCAATGGAAGATCAGCACCAATTAGCTTCTCCTCCTTGGCCGAAACTCGAATCAGAGGCGTGATAATCCCATATGCGATCAGAACACCTCTGTAAGAATCAAAGCCTGCGATTACAGAAAGAACCTTGGCAGATTCTTCTTGGATTTCCATCTCGAGCGAATCAAGAAAATTTACAAGAAGATGAACAATTTCTCCTATTTCCACAATCACGCTTTCACATACTTTTCGTCTTCAATTACAGCTTTGTGAAGATTAAATAGAGCCTGCCTCTTCATTTCCACATCGCCAATCTTCATTCTGATAAGCAAATCCCTCATGTAAAACCTCATATAATCTTTACAAGCTCCGAAACTTGGCCTCGAAACAACGAGAGCGTACTTGTGAGTCAAAATACCAGCTGAGTATATCTCTGATAGTTTCTTTGCATGACAAGTGAGCCTGGCGAAGCTAACATCCAAATCGCGCTGCATCAAAAGCTTCCCGCTATACAAAAGATCAACGCATCGGCGAGCGAGATCGTGGCAGTCGTTGACGGTGGTTAGAATTGCAGGGACCAGACCGGAGAGCGATGGGTTCTTACCGAAATCACAGTTCTCAGCGGCGATTAGCCTTGAATGGAGCTCCTCGAGTTTGTTCCGAATTAGTTGCCATTTCGCCGCGAAGACCCTGACTGAATGGGAAAGAGAAATCAAGGAAGATATAAGCTTGACAGCTTGAGGGATACTAGAACCTCCGGCGAATCCTGGTCTGTTATAGCCTTTCTATCTCCCTCTTCTTCACCCAATTTTTCGCCTCTTTTAATTGGTTCTGAAACAAACCCATTTCTAGGGAAAGTGAATGAATGAGACAGACGGACGTTAGTTTCATCTTTAACGTCATTGTGGTCAATTAAGATTTTAAAAAGTAGGTTGGTATTTAAGGTCCAGATAAGAGTTTATTGTGTTGGGTGCTCCTGGGCCAATAGTTTATTGGTAAATTTGCTCCTTATAACCCTAGTTTTTATAAAGAGTTGGATATGAGTTTAATGGCAAAGTGACTGAAGCCGCCAAAACTTTTTATAATTATAGGGATCAAAACTAAAACTCTTTATAATTATAGAGACCAAAACAAAAAATCATTTGAACCAAAACTTGTTAAAAGTATAATTAGAAAAGGCAACTTAAATGTGTGATAAGACAAAGATGACAAAATTGATTTTGAATGTAAATATCAATTTTAACAATAAAATATGGTGTCCAACGTTTGAATTCATTCTCTGTTTTCTCACTTTTGAGTCTAATTTATCAATTTGAGAGGTTGTGATTATTTTCAAGGGGTGCTGCTCTTTTTTAGCTATGTGCAATATATATATCTTCAAACTATGAAAAAATGACTACCTTATTTAAGACTTTTACATATAGTTGAGGATATTCCATGCCCAAAAAAAAAAAAAAAAGAGTTTTGCTGAGAATGATTGCACCAAATCCTTCTAAAAAAAATTTGCCAAATGGTGAAAATTGGGTATTTTTTACTTATACATTTAATAAGTTTTAGCTTTGGTGCATACACTTTTAAAAAGTTTTGATTTTTGTCCCTATAATTTTCTATATTAAACTTTGAATAGAAACTATAAGAATGAAAAAACCTCGTTTTTAAACTATAAGAATCAAAACTAAAAGGCTAAAGTATACTTTTAGTCCTTTAAGTTTTACATAAGATATACTTTTGGTCCCTTAACTTTATAAAGTATACTTTTAGTCCTAAAATTCTAACACCGTTAATGTTGCTAACAGAAGACGGTGACGCAGCGAACTCAAGTGATGACTAGTAGAATTTAATTACACAAATTTTATATATTCTTCAATTTACCTATATTTTAAATTTAAGCTTAATAACATTTAATTGCACAGTCATCATTTAAGTTTACACCGTTATCACTTGAGTTTGCATTTTCCGTTAGTAAAGTTAACGGTGTTAGAATTATACGACTAAAAGTATACTTTATAAAGTTAAGGAATCAAAAGTATACCTTATGTAAACTTAAAGGACTAAAAGTATATTTTAGTCAAACTAAAATTCCATCAAATAAGAAACAATAATGATATTATCCCAAAAATAAAATAGTCAAACTTCAGGCTTTTCATAATGAAGATATATATTAAAATTGACACTACCAACTCTATAGAAAAGCACCTTGCAACCGTAATTGACGCCATCACAAATTGATAAAACGCAATCATTTAATAACATTGACTAAAAACATCATCCAATCTAATGCCGGCGTGAAAATTTAGATGTTAAAATATTATAAAGATTTTTTTTTTCGCCGGAATAAAAAAATTAAACAGATTCAAATGGACAAGTTTAAACTATAATAATTGAACTAAATTAGATAAGAAATAGAAAAGTCATTGATAAAACGCAATCATTTAATAACATTGATCAAAAGCATCATCCAATTTAATGCCGGCGTGAAAATTTAGATGTTAAAATATTATAAAGATTCCTTTTTTGCCGGAATAAAAAAATTAAACAGATTCAAATATATGGACAATTTTAAACTATAATAATTGAACTAAATTAGATAAGAAATAGAAAATTCATATAATCGCTTTGTTTTTAAGAAACCTTCCGATATGTCTTACCATATTGAATTTTAATTAATTTGAATCGTAATCGATCGATAGGGCCTTAAATTTCTTTCTCTTAAACTTTCCTTGCGTGTTAGATAATAGATACAATAAAAACCAGTTATAACAAAAACCTCATCTTTCTCATCAAGTCAAACATAATATTTAATCAACTACACGTACATAGATTACATGCGAAAGCAGCCCACGATCATTTGACTTGAAAATTAGAAAATGATAACTTGACTTCAATCATTCGCCAATAAATTTTTTGAGCGAGTAGTTAATTCCATTAACACAACTTCAGCTTCAATCCTTTATTTACGGCACACTTTGTGAATGAAAAATATACACACACACTCCTATCTAGTTTCATTTATAAGTTACTTCCAATGTACTTTAGTGGAGCCAAGAAAAAAAAAACTTAAATTTCAATAAACTTACCTTAAAATTTAACAACTTTCTAGCTTTACCCCTATTTAGTGTACATTTTTACCCTATGAGAACAAAGTATATACAATAAAAAAAAAAAGGGGGGTAAAATATGATGATCTTACTAGATAAAAAAATGGGAAAATTGTAGTATGGTCCCAAAGAACAGAAAAATATCAAGAAAACACCAGTATATAATTCACTATCTAAGAATTCGCCAGGACCTTAGTGGTATAGATTCAAATTATGAAATTACCTATTTGACCTCATTCTCTCAACCTTATAAATACGACCACGATTCCAGTAGTTTATATATGCTTCATTTCTGGACCGTCCCTCCATCACTAATACACATGAAACCTTCTTCTTCTTCCCCAATTTCGTTTTTCCTTCTGTTACTCTCATTTGCAGCAACCTTCGCCTTTGCTTCTGTTGAAGTGATCTTCAAGGATGGCTTGAAAAACTCCGCTGTACTCAAACTCCCCAGCGCTTCAGGCCCTGAAAGCTTAGCTTTTGACTGTCATGGTGAAGGGCCATATACTGGTATATCAGATGGTAGAATTATCAAATGGCAAGGAACTCATAAAGGATGGATTGAGTTTGCTGTCAACTCACCAAACAGGCAAGATATCAACTTTTGAATATAAATCTATTCATAAAATTGAGTCAAAACTAATCAATAATATTGATCATCTACAAACATTTGCACGTAGAAAACTCATAACTATATTGGGTTTGGCTCGTTCGGGTAGAAGCATGTGTTTCTTAGTTTGAAATATCAGTTTTTTCTACCTAAGTATTTTCAAATGTTTGATTACAGGGATAGGAAACTATGTGATGGATCAACAGATCTAAACAAGGAGCCTATTTGTGGGAGACCATTGGGGCTCAAATTTGACATGAAAAAATGTAATTTGTATATAGCAGATGCGTACTTTGGCCTCTTAGTGGTGTGGCCAAACAACTAGCTATTTCTGCTTATCACGGTGGTCCTCCCTTCAAATTCGTAAATGGTTTAGACATTGATGACCAAACTGGTGTGATTTATTTCTCAGACAGCAGCACTGTATACCCATTAAGGTATTCTTTATTTTATTAATGTCTTGAACCTTTACGGCTATATATGACTCTTACATTTGGGTGCCTTAAGAAAGGTAGGGTTTATAAATTCAAATTGACAGCACTATATGATTCTATTATGATAGACCTTATTTTAGAGGGTTAAGGTGCAAATTTGCCAACAAACTATTACCCGAAGAGCGTCTGGCACAAAAAACAATTGAAGGGAACAAATTGGCCAACGAACTATTAAAAATTGAAAAATAAACCAAAGAACTATTAAAAAGTGAAAAAAAAATACCAAAGAACTATTAAAAAAAAAACAACTATCACTATTACCTTAAAATATGAGGCACTGGTGTAAGACGATGGCGGAAACGCTGGAGAAAAGAGCGGTTAAGCCTTCTTGTTGGATAAGGCAAACACCAACAGAGATGGGACCCATGCGAGCAGGCGTTGTGGCAGCGGCGGTTGCTGCATGTGGCATCGGAGGCACGCAACCAGGGTGCAAGGCGCGTGCCGGTCGAAAGCTGTGGACTACTGGATGAGTTCAAGAGGGTGAGTGGAACACCCAGCAACAATGGAAGCTTTAAAGATGCTAACATCGCCAACACTGTGACAGTCAATGGAAGACGGAGACACCAAGACAGTGACGGGGTAATAATTCGTTGGCGAATCTGCTCAAAATTGTGTTTTTTTTCACCTTTTAATAGTTCGTTGGCCAATTTGGTCCCTTCAATTGTTTTTTGTGCTAGACGCTCATCGGGTAATAGTTCGTTGGCAAATCTACACATTAACCCTATTTTAGATGACCTTTATGAGTTTTGAAAAGACCATTTATACCAAAGGTGCTTGAAAACTTAACAAGTCTTTTATCACCATATGATAAAATATGGTCTAAAATTAATTATAGCTCACTATATAAATAATGAAAATCTACTTAAATATTTCAAAATCATAATTATGACCACTATTCACAAATAATGAAGTTAATTAAAGATGCATGTATGCTATTAAATAGGGTTAATGTCCAATTTTGTCTTCAAAGTTTGAGTTGTGAATATTCAAAAGTGTTTTAGATCAATTTCACCTTAGATATGTTTTAAAAAAAGAAAGAAAAAAGAGCAGAATTGCCCTAACCATTAAAAATGTTAACAATCAATGTTAATTTGTCTTGCCCCAAGTGTCTTATTTAAGCATTATGGCTTATTTTATAATCATAACGTATTTCATGATTTAATCACACAATTTTCTTATATATTTTTTATCAATATAATGAAAACTTCAGAGAAACTTAATATAATTATTTCAATTAATTAGTTTCCTCTTTGTTATAGGCAAGTTCAAATGATATTCCAAAAAGGAGATAAAACAGGTAGATTGCTGAAATATGATCCAAATACTAAGAAAGTTGAGATCTTGCTGCAAGGCTTAGCATTTGCAAATGGTGTGGCTTTGAATAAAGATGGCTCATTCCTTCTGGTAGCAGAATCTAGTTCAAGAAAGATAAACAAGTTTTGGCTCAAAGGCTCAAAGATTTACACTTCAGAACTGTTTGCAACTGTTAAAAATCCAGATAACATAAAGAGAGACAAAAATGGAGATTTCTGGGTCGGTCTGAACAATAATAGAGCATCATCTGGAAATGCTACAAATAAAGGAAGTTTAGGACATGACCCCGTGGGAGTGAAGTTTGATGAGGAGGGAAAGACTTTGGTGGTTTTGGATGGAAGAGGAGGTCCACTGCTTGAGTCTGTGAGCGAAGTGGAAGAATATTATGGGAAATTATGGATTGGATCACCTTACAAACCTTATGTTGTGGTTGTTAAGGCATAGAATAATATTTCTGGACTTTCTTTCAATATAATAAATACTCCTCCAGTCATCCCAGAGGTAGTATAATGTACTTCACCTTGAACTTGCTTTATGTAATTGGTTTGTGTCACGTCTTGATACTTTGAATGATTTTTTTTTTTGGGTACATACTTTGAGTGAAGATTTTATCACTTGATTGTGTACATGTATGTGGAAGAACCCTCATTTTTAACATATAGTTATGTATAAGTAATCTGTTAAATATTCATAAGCATTTTATTGGAAGTCTTAGCAGTGGTTCCTTTTATAAACAACAATTACCCAAATTACACCAAACAAACTGACAGTTAAAATTAGTTAAAAATAATGAATGTGTAATAGTTAAAAGAGTAAATACTCTTTTGGGTCCCCGACAAAAAACACGGACCCCATTTTCGTCCCTAGGGACTAAAATGAGACTTTTTTATGGACTAAAAAGGGCTTTTTGGAAATTTGAGAGTGACCAAAATGTTCATCAATTGAGCCTTATTCGTCCTTTTCATGGACTAAAAAGGGCATTTCTTTGTGTGAAAGACCAAAATGGGGTCCGTGTTTTTTTCCAGGGACCCAAAAGGGTATTTACTCTAGTTAAAATTACCCAAATTACACAAAACTGACAGTTATTGTTGGTGTATTGTTATTGTTGCCTGTTTTTGTGTATTTCATTCTCCTTTATGTACATCTGATCTTAGATGAATGAATTTCATGTCTTTTTTGTTTCAATGCATTCCTGTGCTTTACCTTGAGCCATAATTTCTTTACTGATATTAAACATATCTATGATCTATTTATTGTTGTCATATTTCATCTCAAAGTTATTCTTTTCAAAAAACTTCAAAAACTATTATAAGTGTCGTCATCATCAAAAAGAGGGAAAATGTTAGTTCTCCTATGTGTTTATGTTTTGATTATAACAATTATAACGTAAAGATTCAAGAAAAAATATTTTAAATCCATCTTAAATCAATAAATGCTTGTGAAGTTTCTGTAAAAGCTTACCTCGAGTTATAAGTTATTTACCTCGAGTTAAATGTTTCAGCAAATTGACTTGTTTCTAATATGCCTCGAGGTTGATGGCTTTTAACTTGAAGTTATTAGTTTGCAGAATATCTACCTGAGTTAAACTCGTCTTGCCTCGAGTTATTGCTCTGCAAAGCTTTGAACTAATATGTCTTAACTCCAGGCATTTTTGTTTAACCTCGAGTCAATTTTAACTTGAAGTTTGAAAATAGTTAACTCGAGTTAAAATCGTTCTTGCCTCGAGTTAACTGGTTTGAAAATTTTAAATATTTGTTTCGCGGTTAACCTTATCTCAAGTCAAATATTTATTGCCTCGAGTTATTTTCGCTTGAGTTCAATTGTTTTCAACCAGATAAGCTTAACTTGAGATGATTATAAATTGCCTCCAGTCAGTTTGACTCCAGGCATTTATATTTTTTACTCCAGATGAACCTTACTTCTTTAACTTGCATTTTTAACTTCCCTGGCAATATTTGCCTCAAGTCATTTTGACTCCAGGCAACTTTTCTTAAGCTAAGTCTTTAACTTGCGATAAAAGCACTTTGCCTCGAGTCATCTTGAAAGTTAACTTTGAAAGCAGGAATATCACCAAGAGGGGGTGAATTGGGGATATAAAATTTTCTTCGAAAATACTCAGGAACAGACTCAGTAAAGCAGAGCTAAACAAGAAGTAAATAGAAGAAAGTTCAACACGAGCAATTTATATTGGTCCGGTCTAAATCCTCGACCTACGTCCAGTCCCCAGATTCTTTGGGATTTCACTAGCTCAAATGATTACACACTCTGTAACTCTCGGAGTAATTCTATCACTAGAACTTACTCCCCCTTACAAGTTGCAATCAAATAACCCAATCTCCAAGTCCCACGACTTGAGATTCTACAATGAAAGATTTCAAATAGTAAACTCTCTAAAAGAGCAAATTGATAAACACTGAAGGATAACTATCCGAAGATATTAATGAGGTGATGAAACAGCAAATTGCAATAAGTTCAAATTGAATGCTCAGCGTTTCGGTAGTTGGCGAATTCAATGCTTCGGTTATTTATAGTTGATCTCATTTATGACCGTTGTGAAGCTTGAATGTAGTCGTTGAGTCTTCTTTGAAATGTCCGTTGAAGCGTTCGTATAATTGCCGTCAATGATTCTTGGTCTTAGCAACATTCTTCATTCCTTTTGTTTTGACCGTTGAGAGATAGCATTTAATGCGCGAGTGGAATAACAGAGAATGCTTTACACAGATCAGCAAATGGTTACCGAGGATATCACTGGTTTGGCAACTGCATTTAATGCTTCTGTCAGAGCTTTTGTTTTTCACCTAAACAATGGTTAATGGCTTGAAACATACTCAAGATGATGATTAGTATTTGATCAGAGTAGGCTTGAGTGAGATAAGACAAGGGTTAAAGATAACTCAATGAATTTTGAATTTAAAGCTTCTCGTTATACTCAGTAGAGAATGATCCTGCTCGGGCATGGATGTTGGTGTGCTCGGGCAATCAAAGATAAAATGAACTTAGAAGAATAGAAGGTGATCCTATGCTCGAGCAATGTCGAGCTGCTGCTCGAGCATTTGAATTTACTTGCTCGAGCATACTTCAAAAACAAGGCTTAAAGAAACTTCAATCAACACCGATGCTCGAGCAATGCAGATGTTGTGCTCTGGCAGCACTGAATAAGGCTTTTGATTTGATGTGAACTAAGGGCAAATCATTCTTGCTAACTATCAAGCATTCCTCAGAGTCGAAGATAACCAAGTTACCTTTGTCTGTGCTTTGGCTCACACAGGGGAGGTTGTGGCAAAGGCCTTCCACAAGGTAGACATCTTTGATTTGAGGTCCATCGTTGTTGCCAACTTCACCAATCCCAGCAATCCTTCCGGATTGATTTCCACCAAAAGTCACCTTGCCACCATCCTTGGTCTTGAGAGCAGCAAACTTAGTATGATCTCCCTTCATGTGTCTAGAGCATCCACTATCAATATACCACTTGTTGGATTTTGATGCTCTCAGACAAACCTGCAAGATAAACAAGATCAAGTCTTAGGTACCAATCTTTTCTTGAGTCCTTTTGGGTTAGCGTGTGTCTTAGGAATCTCATAAGATCCCTTAGGCACCCATTTGTAATTGCCAACAGGTTTGATTTTTCTTTCCTCCTTATGAAAACAAGAGGAAGTAGTGTGCCCTTTACGATTGCAATAATTGCAATGGGCAAAAGGATTTGAATAGTGGATTGTTTTTCAAAAATAGTTTAAGTAATTCTTTTCTCCAAATTTCTTTTTTACCTTTCTTTTTGTCAAAGTCAGGTTTGTAACCAATTCTAGATTTATCATTTGTAAATCGTTGTTGCTTTAAAATCACATTGAGCATTTCACTGCCTTGAGTGAATTTTTCAAGTGTTTTTGTGAGATATAAATTCTTTTTCTCTAAATCAATACAATCTTCACAAACACTGTTTTCACAAGAAGCATTTTTTATTTGATGTTCAAGAGTTACATTTTTCTTTTTCAAAGTAATATATTTTTCAGCAACATTTTCAAATTCATATTGTAAGACATTGTACTCAGCGAATAACTCATCATATGAAGGTTGTGAATCAGATACCTCATTAATGTTTTCAGATTGTTCTTCTTCTTAAGCCACGAGGCATATGTTGGCTTTATCCTCTTCTTCAGCTTCATCTTCATTGGATGAGCTGTCTTCCCAAATTGTTGAGACATAAGCTTTCTTCTTAAACTTATTGAATTTCTTCTTCTCTTTGTCTTTGTTCTTCAGCTGAGGGCATTCTGACTTGATGTGGCCAGACTTTTCACATTCGTAACAGATGATTGGCTTCTTTGCCTCAAAGCTAGAGCTACCCTTGTGAAACTTCTTGTATCCTTGGTCCTTCTTGTAGAATCTCTTGAATCTCCGGACCATCATGCCTAGCTCTCCATCTTCGTCTTCTTCTTTATCATCATCTGACTCCTTAGCTTCTTTGACAGCTTTGAGAGCAATGCCTTTGTTCTTGCTATTGATCTCATCAAGTCCCTTCCTGAACTTGATCTTGCCTTCATACTCAGATAGACTGCCAAAGAGGGCTGCTACAGATGCCATTGATTCTCCTCGAGCTTCTTAATAGCAGTGACCTTAGCTATCCATTACTTACTAAGAATGTTCAGGATTTTTCTCACTTGGACAGATTGTTCATAGTGTTTGCCCAAGGCAGCAAGCTGGTTGATCAGATGAGTGAATCGCAGCTGGAATTCCCCAATATATTCCCCAGACTTCATACGAAGAAGATCATACTCAGTCATAAGGGTGTTGATTCTATTTTCCTTGATTCCAACTGTTCCTTCATGAGCTATCTCCAACACATCCCACATAGCTTTAGCAGAAGACAATGTGCATATACGAAAGTATTCTTGTTGACCTAAGGCACTTTGCAACATAAGAACAGCTTTACTATTGAGAGTGATATTTCTCCTATCATTCTCATCACAGTCTTCTTCTGCCTTTGGGATTCTAAGACCATTTTCAAGTACAGTTGGATTGTAATCCCCTCTCTCGAACACTCTCCACAGACCATATTCGGTAGCCAAAACAAAGACTTTGAACTTGGCTTTCCAGAATGAGTAATGTTCACCGCTGAAACCCGGTGGTCTGTTGATCGAATCTCCATAAGGCAATATTCTTTCCATTAGATCTTTTATCTAGGATGCTAATCCTCAAATAGATAACTTGGCTCTGATACCAAATGAAAGCAGGAATATCACCAAGAGGGGGGGTGAATTGGGGATATAAAATTTTCTTCGAAAATACTCAGGAACAAACTCAGTAAAGCAGAGCTAAACAAGAAGTAAATAGAAGAAAGTTCAACACGAGCAATTTATACTGGTTCGGTCTAAATCCTCGACCTACGTCTAGTCCCTAAATTCTCCGGGATTTCACTAGCTCAAATGATTACACATTATGTAACTCTCAAAGTAATTCTCTTACTAGAACTTACTCCGCCTTACAAGTTGCAATCAAATAACCCAATCTCCAAGTCCCACGACTTGAGATTCTACAATGAAAGATTTCAAATAATAAACTCTCTAAAAGAGCATATTGATAAACACTGAAGGATAACTATCCGAAGATATTAATGAGGTGATGAAACAGCAAATTGCAATAAGTTCAAATCGAATGCTCAGCGTTTCGGTAGTTGGTGAATTCAATGCTTCGGTTATTTATAGTTGATCTCATTTATGACCGTTGTGAAGCTTGAATGTAGTCGTTGAGTCTTCTTTGAAATGTCCGTTGAAGCGTTCGTATAATCGCCGTCAATGATTCTTGGTCTTAGCAACATTCTTCATTCCTTTTGTTTTGACCGTTATGAGATAGCATTTAATGCGCAAGTGGAATAACAGAGAATGCTTTACACATATCAACAAATGGTTACCGAGGATATCACTGGTTTGGCAACTGCATTTAATGCTTCTGTCAGAGCTTTTGTTTTTCACCTAAACAATGGTTAATGGCTTGAAACATACTCAAGATGATGATTAGTATTTGATCAGAGTAGGCTTGAGTGAGATAAGACAAGGGTTAAAGATAACTCATTGAATTTTGAATTTAAAGCTTCTCGTTATACTCAGTAGAGAATGATCCTACTCGGGCATGGATGTTGGTGTGCTCGGGCAATCAAAGATAAAATGAACTTAGAAGAATAGAAGGTGATCCTATGCTCGAGCAATGTCGAGCTGCTGCTCGAGCACCATGCTCGAGCATTTGAATTTACTTGCTCGGGCATGCTTCAAAAACAAGGCTTAAAGAAACTTCAATCAACGCCGATGCTCGAGCATGCTAGATATTGTGCTCGGGCAGCGCTGAGACAGAGAGCAATATGAGTTTAGACGCATGCTTTCTTGAGCAACTTTTCATTCCTACTCGAGCAAGATATCATCTTGCTCGGGCACAAGGGAAAACTGAGACATTAACTAAGAGACTTACGATACTACTCGAGCATGCTTCTTACCTCTGCTCGAGCAGCACTTACTCTTTGCTCGGGCATGGTTCTTGTTTGGCATTTGTTTTTCGATGATGCTCGAGCGTTGCTGCATATTTGCTCAAGCATGCATATTTCTCCTCTGAATATTGCTATAAGCCGATGATGCTTGGGCACTGATGAGCACAAATTATGCCTTGTTTTCCCTGTACTTCATGACTGAATTATATAGTAAATGAAAGCTTAATTGCAAATAATCCAAGCAAAAAGGCATATATTCATGATATAGAGAACTGAAGGGTAGAAACCATTTACATCCTAAACATGTGCTAAGAAGGAAGCAGGTTACATTGTTTTTAAAGAACGTATAGCAAAGCTAATACTATGCTATAGCATTCTGACCGCAACTCGAAGTGCAATAAAAAGCATCACGAAAGCTATAGCAAAGTAAAGGACGCAATGCTATGCGGCATATTATCTGACCTTTTTATCCAGCTGATTTCAGGAATAATAATAAAGATCGAGATCAACAGGTAGATTGCTGATGTAATAAAATAGAAGATGTGGAGGAGCAAAACAGAAAGATTTGAAGAATCCCGCATGATCAGCAGAATCAATCTACAAACAGAAGATGCGATAGATCTCGACAGATTTGGAAAGCCCAGCTCGCTAAAACTTGCGTCACAAGAAAGCCTGAGTATAAAAGGAAACAACAAGTCAACCTTAGGAGGAGAGTCGCACAGAGCCAAAACGAGATTACACATTCGGCAAACTCGAAAGAAGAGTGAGAGACTTCACTAGCACGAGAATTTCAGGATAACCCAGCATCCTTCCTTACAGTAAGACGGAGGGAAGAAGACGTGGAGTGGTGACGTGACAGGGCTTCTTCCACGTCGTCAGAACGCCGTCAAGCTTTCTGCTTTTATTTTATTTTATTTTAGTAGTTAGATCATAGGTCATTCTGTTACTATCTGCTTTGTGTTTCCCTCGTTAGTCATGAACTAACTTTCCGATGGCTGAACGAGGATGAATTCTTAAGTGTTAAATGAACCCAGTTGCAAGTTCTTAATTTAATAGATTTGGTTTGCTTATCGGTAAATTAATTACTAGTCGATTAGAGGAATCTAAGGGCTAGATGTGTGGCCTCAGCTTACTGGCAAGGAGTCGAGGTTAGACCTCTGAGAAACATTGTTTGCTAGGCAGCCGGTGCAAGGCTTGACCTATTTATTGTAGGCTTCAGGAATTGGTCTACCTCTCATAACCATGACACCCTGAGTGTAATGCAGATTTAACTAGAAAGTTGTCATAGGAATATGGAAGGAGTATAGTTAGTTTCATATGTATCGGACGCGGAAGCTTCGATAGAGTATAGTGGTGGGTTAACCAAATAGCGTTGTAGTTAGTAGCATTGCGGAAGCTGTGCAGTATGGATGCTATAGCAATGGGTAGAGCAACTGGGGGAGTTGATGCGCTTAAGGATGATTCCGAGTTCAGCCTAACTTCTCACTGATATCTTCTTAAAACTTATGTTGTTTATTTCTGTTATTAGCATAATTACACAAACCTCTCAAACCAATTATAATTACTTTCTGTTTGCGCAACTATCATAGTAATTAAGCGTCACTCTTCGGTATCTCAGTCTCTGTGGGACGATACTCTACTTACACTTTATTACTTATTCGACTGGTTCACTTGCCATCAAGGAAATCGACCAACGGGCACGCTAGTCACTCTACTCTAGCATTGTTGTTTCAATTTGTTAAGTTATGCTTGGGCATCATGTTCGCTGCTCGCCTTTTTGAAACACTTAGACAATTTATCAAATAGAGTATGCTCGGGCATGAACTAATCTATGCTCGAGCATGCTACAACTTATGCAAAGATTACTTAATTCAATAACTTATGAATTGTAATCATCAAAACACCGAGAGCTAACATTTTACTCTTTCAAAGTCTTTATATCAAGTTAGCTTCTTCTGAATCATGAAATTAACTCGAGTCAAGTTTAATTTCACCTCGAGTAATTTTAACTCAAGGCAACTTAATTTTAACTGGAAGTTAATCCTCTGGTTTTTCAAATCACCGTCTTTGTAAATCCAAAATTATTGATTGTGATTTCATTACTTCATATCATCACCCATTATTATTCTTAATTGCTTTTAATCAGTTTGCTAATGAGTTTCAGATGATTATACGAAGGGTTAACAACAATTTATCATAAAGAAAATTATGTGTCAGATAGTATTTAATGCACTTGCCTTATCGAGACACAATCACAGCAACCATACCTCTGAGCAATCGAAAGACATTCCTGCTATTCCATTCATACATTAAATGCTGTTTCACAACGGACAAAATAAAAGGAATGAAAGAATGTCAAGGCGGTACAATTCCACCTGGAACATTAACGGCAAAAGTGACTATCGAACTTCATCTATCTAACGGCTACTTTAAAGAGTCACAACGGATAACCTTCAAACTTCTCCAACGGTCATTAATGGCAATCTATAAATTCCAAAAGCATTGAGATAGATTTCGATAGAAAATGAGTTTGCGACGGAATTTGCGATAGATTTCGTCCGTCACAAAGAACCTCATAGCAATTGCGACGGAAAATCAAAAATTTGTCGCAAATTTTGAATTTTGCGACGGAAAATAAATTCCATAGCAAATTTCCGAAATTTGTGACGGAATTAATTTCCATCGCAAATTATCGAAATTTGCAACGAAATTCATTTCCGTCGCAAAATTCATTTTATTAAAAAATAAAAATTACATAAAAAATAAAAAATTACGGAATTTGATTCGTCGCAAAATTCCATTTTTTGCAACGGAATTCATTTTCCGTCGCAAATCTCAATTCCAAAAAAAAAATTATATAAATAAATACAAATAATTACCAAATAAAAAAATAAAATGAAAAATTACGAAATAAGAAAAATGCATATAAATAATATTGAATATTGTATTAAAAAAGTGTATGTAGAAATATGTACAATAGCAATCCTAAAAAATTATAAATAAACAAAACGAAATATAAACACCAATGTTGCCAACAAAATAAACTAAAAAGCACAAAAATCATAAATAAGTTATAGACCAAGTAACTAAAAAGCACAAAAAAGGACGCCACTGTAGCACATCTAGTTACATCAATGTCTGACAAAAGTTTGGTCACCCACTCCTCCAAAGAGCACCTTCTCTATAGTGCAATGAAATGTGTTAGTCATTTACAAGGTAAAACATAAACATTAATTATACTACCTACATAAATTTTGCATCCACAATCAACCATCAAGCTCAATGAGATTAATAGGAAAAATACGAATATATATGAATAGGGTCACTTAAATTAGATGGAACCACATGTGCAGTTGATTAGATATTTCGTTCTACAATATGAACAATGCCTTATAAGATACAATCAAAGAACCTTGTCTTCGACCAAAACAAAAATCAAAGAACCTTGTCATTAATATCAAACAGGAAGGTGATTTTTTTCCATCCACTGTCAGTCACAAAAGTTCCAAAAATATCATTATCATATTACTTATGTTGAGTGGGATTGAGAACAAAAAATTGTCATATTACTTATGACAGATGCAAATAAACTCCAAGCAACAGTTCATCATAACAAAGCACAAGTTAGAAATCCATCAAACTCACTCAAATAGTTACTAAAAAGGTGACACCTAATATTTGCAAGACATGTTAAATCACACTGCACTAGCGTTATTCCTGCCAAATATTGTCAATGGGAAATTAGAAGACTGTCATATTTAAAACACAGTAATAATTTTTTTTAACTGCTATACTTTAAAGCATTTGGCAAAGGAGGCCATAAACTTTGCACTGAAGTCAATACCAACTAAGCAGGCCATCTCAGCAACAAAGGCTGCAAAAACAGCAGCATAGCTTCACAGAAGAGGAAAGTAAACAAAATCTTCAGCAACATTTGAAACAAAGAAAGAAGAGATAAAGCTCAACGCACCAGAGTTGGCTTTGGTTTCATCAAATAAAATAACCAGACTATTTGAGCTAAGAAACTACAATATAAGAAATGTATCCACTACTATTTCTGCAGAGCCAGATATAAATTTTTCATTGGAACAATATATAGAGTATATTATCAAACAGACATTTAGCATTCTAGCGTTTGGGAATATAAAAAATGCTATTAGAAACTAAAAGGAAACAATTAATATAGTTCTTTGAGGGAAAGAGATCCGATTTGCACTAATAGTATATGAATCGTTATACTCTCCCAGATCACAACCCAGCAGGACAAGAGAAGATCTAACACAGAAAAATCGGAATAAATAAAATATGGGACAAGAAAAATTGTCAGAGGTTTCAAATATTTGGTGACTTAAAAGATGGTGTTTCATCAATAATTATTAACACAGTAGGAAAATCTTACAGCTACCTCTACGTACGGAAATCACAACATCCAGTGACTTAATCTAATACCAAAACCCTACTTTAATTAACCGTCACACAGATCTAGATGCTAGTTCTCTAAACAAGTCCTTGTGCATTTGAAAAAAAAAAAACTTACAAAAGTTATCTTTGGGAGGAAGTTTTCTTTCACTTTTTGCTACAAAGTCTCACATTCTTGCTGGAAGTAAAAAAACAAAACAGATGATGCTTCTTGTAAATAGGATAATTGAGTTAATTTAAATGTTTTGAACTTCACAATCAAATAATTTCTTATGTACCCAATCCAGCCAATGAATAAATAAATAAAAGGATGAAGTCTTTTCAACTAAATATTGATAGTTGATTCAAGGGAAATAATAGGTTCATTGCAAGGCAACCCCTCGATAAAAACAACATGAATTGATTTAAATTCACCTAACAGCCTATTTCAAGTTGCCATCGGCCACAGAATTTCTAGCTCCCACAGTCATCTTCTTCTAGTGCTTTCATTTGCTACACTCCCAAATTCATCGAACAAGGAAACAAAATTACAGAAAAATCAATGTTCAAAATTCACGCAACACACTAATTGGACTAAATTTATAATGATTTGAAGAGCATTACTATTAGCGTGGGAGAACAAAAGTAACTTACTGTGTCAATGCCTGGCCTCACGTGCTTTTAAATACCTTTGCTCTAATATAATAGCCTCTAATACCGGGTAGGTGCTCTATAATTGACGAACGAGTTTTGCTGCATCTGGATGAAAACTTGAGAAGATAATGGGTCTGTCATTGACATATTCAAATACAATCTGTCACAAAATTTAATGAACTAAGAGATCCGTCCACAAAGACACTAGAAAAGCAAAATTCTCGTAAAACTTGAAGGATCAAAATATATTTAAAACAAGTGTTCTACCTTCAAGACAGCTTGGAAAATTAGAATTGCCAAAACACAAAAATTTAAATGAGAATCAAATTGTCATTGTCGTAATTATGGGAAGATACAGGGCATCAAAATTACAATAGAAGCATTCAACAAGAGTCATTAGAAATGGAAAAAGAACCCTCATCCTACATATTTATGACAGTGAATCCTTTACAAGTTCTGAAATCATAGGGAATCCTTCAACCAAGAAATATATTTAACATAATAATTAAAAGCAAGCAGACTAGTTTTGATGCACGCTGCACAAAAGTAAGTCTGGATTTCACAAGAAATCGTGAGCTAAATATTGAAAAAGAATAGTTTCAGTTCTTGCTTAACAGCATAATGCAAATAGAAAAATAACAAATATTGTCTGGCAGAGAGTAGGATACAAGGTTACAGGTAATATATACTCACATTCGAAAATATTCCTCCAAGTCACTGCTATCTAACTTTAGTTCATCACCAGCATCTCGACTCTTTTCCTGTAGATCTTCCAATTTGGCAGTGAGATCTTGTATACCCCTCTGTAGCTCCGTTATATCATTAGCATGTTTTCTCCGCTCTTCCCTTTTTCTGTCTAGCTCCTTCTTCCCTTTCTTAATTTTTAAGTTAATACTAGCCGTTTCCTCTTTCAACTTCAGAAGATCAGGTTGCTGCAAGCAGGACAGAAAAGCCAGAGAACAAATTTAATAAATAATCAAGGGAAAGAAAAAATGAAGATTTGTTTGATATCATTCTCAAGAGATCAATATGAATACATATTGAGTCTATATACTGTGACCCTCAGATAAGATGCCTGAGACCACAACATTGGGCTTAGCAAACATGCAGAAGGGAATTTCATCATTACAGGCATATTGTGAAGATACTTCCTTCTTCCATTAATAATTGCTTCAATTAACAAATGACCCAAAACCCAATCCAAAAATCCATAGACCACAAAGAGAACATTAGGGGATTCAAAACCCAATCCAAAAATCCATAGACCACAAAGAAGGATAGTTAAAATCCAATCAAAGGATTAGCCCAGACAACTTATGAGAGGAAAACTTAGTTAGGAACCACCTTTGAGATTATCAAACTCACATCAATATCCGCATAATGTATAAAAACGTACATTTATTTACTTCTATACAAGAACTGAACCCAACAGTAATGGAGATAAATATAAATTATCTGTCAATAAACGTACATTTTCCCTCCTATGTTTTGGCACCAAATGGCAACAACTTCATCTTGAAGCTGGAAATTTGTGTTTGCAACTGAATCACAAACAAAAATAACAAAGCTTAATAAAGTAAAGCGCTGATCAACCTACACATGTCACTAAAGTGCCAACAATCATCTTAACTTGTCCCTTCCTCCAGAGTAAAAGAGAACTCACATTCTTGTCAAGTTTGTTGCTTTTCTCACTATATTCTCCTTTCACATTGTGTAATCTCTTTCAGATATTTTGCCTGTTCTTTCTTCTTTTTACTAGCTTTAGCTTCAAATTTTTCCAATTCTTCCATAACACCTTCTCGACTTCTTTTCTCATCCTCAAGACCATCAGTTGTCTTTTCAATATCTCTTTCTATGTTGAACAATTGCCACAAGAAATGCTCTTCCTTTATAGTTCTCTGCAAAAAATAATAATAATAATAAAGAAAAGAAAGCAAATAATTTTGAGAAGCTCGCCATGAAAAGTTTTGTTTAAATTGTGGAGAGAAAATGAAAAGGAAATGAAAAGTAAAAACATTTTCATTAATAAACCAATATTGAAGCTGAAAATATTGTTCAAATTGCACGAAGCTGCAAACTACTTCTATATCAGCATATGCACCAATCATACCAGAAAAACATCACTGACACAGATATATTTACTAGTTGATCCTGCAAACGAATATGTTTATGTGCTTCTTCTTTTTGCACTTTCTTCTGCTTTCTTTACAAACTTACAGTCTTCCTCCTCTGAAAAACAAGGGCTGATTTTTCTTCAGCTGTGGCTTTTTCTTCTTCAAATTGCTCATAGTCTCTCATGAGCTCATCAGAGCCAGATATCTGCTCAAGAAGGGCAGTGAGCTCTTTCGGATTCTTCAATGCAAAGGATTCCACATCACCCTGTATAAGAAAGTTGATTGTTGTATATCAGTAAGTAGTTAGGTACCAACATTCAGTAATTGTATCTTACTACCAGAGACTGAAATAGAGACCAAATCAGAACATTCACGCTTTTTAGATAACCTGAAACATGAGGAAATTGCGAGCCTTGACAAGAATGCCTAGTGACTTTAGCCTAGCATTATACACATCCCACGTTACAGGGCTCCAATCAATCCGGTACTCGCTCGCGCTGGCGCTGGTGAACGCCCTGGTGAACTGGATCACCGACCCATTGCCCAGTTGATAAACCGAACGAACGAACGCCCTCCGTCCCTTCTGCTCCTTTTCCTTGTCGTCATACGCGTAGATTAAATCCTTGAGTTGAGAACCACGCAGCTAGCCTGTCCTTACACCAAGCACAGAGCTAATAGCGTCCATAAGGTTCGACTTGCCAGCAGTCAGCACCATTGGGGCCAATATTGCGATGAAGTCGTAGAAGGGACCAATTACTTGAAGACCCTTGTAAGACTTGAAATTCTCCATCTCCAAGCGATGGATTTTCCCAAGAGAAATCAGGGACAACATGACTCGGTTTTACAAAACCCTAACTTTAGTACTGAGATTTACGTGCGGAATTGAACCAAAATCGGGGATTTACGGGGAAGGAAGAACAAGAGAGATTCAGAAGGGTTTCACTGGATTGAAGGATGGAATTGAGAGATAATAGAATTTGAGAATTTGAGAGGGAGACGGGAGAGATTCGAAGAATTGGCGGGAGGATTTTGACAATTGAGGCACATTTTCGGGGCTCTCCTACTGTAAAGCTAAGCTGCTTTGACAAAAAAACAATGGAGGGAACTGTGAAATTTTTGGAGGGAAGTTTACTTTGTATTGAAAAGAACATGTGAATCTTTTTGGAAGAATAATGTTTTTTAGTGGGAAAAAAAAAAGAATTATGGTTTCTCACATACAATAATATATTTAAATTGTTTTAAAAATAATGTATTTAAATTGTTGTAAAAATAATGTATTTAAATTTAAATTTTAAAATTTTAAGACTAATTTTCAGGATGTAAGCATAATAGGAAATATAATCTCAATATATTATATAAGGGTCTATACATAAAACATATAAGAAAAGTATTAAGGATTATTAAATGTGATTATGATTTAGCTCATATGATTATGCCTAATTACAATAATCAAATCTGGAACAATAATTAGCTCATATGATTTTGAATAGGTTGTAGGATGTTGTTGATTCGTATTGATTGTATGCAACCACGCGTAACCCATCCATTCTATTAGACAACCGGGATAAAATAAAATGGCATTACTTCACATAATTAAAGGTGTTATTTAAAAATAAAATGGAATTTAACCGTGTTACTACTTATATTAGAGAAGATATTAATGATGATTGCGATTTGAATTTGAAAAATAAATTGAGTCTTTTGTTCCTATTTTTTTAGCTATGTATGTGCTGATTGCTGATTTGGTGGGATCTTAGAAGTTAGTCGTGGCAACTGATTCATTGAGATATTAGCTTATTTTTTATTTTTTATTATCACGATTAATAGTGTTTCGTTGTGTATTTTAGGTTGATGCCAAAAATATTTAAAATTAAAATTGAAGCCATCTGCCCATTGTTTTAATCTCTACAAATAAAACTGAATATATTGAATTAATTTTTATTAAAAAAAACTGAAATTAAAACCACACACATATTAGTTAGCTCATATGTTGTTGCTCTGTTGAATATATACCTTGCCTTGAGAATAAGAAGTTATTGGTAGTCTTTAGTTATTTGATTTTATAACCCATCCATTCTATTAGACAACCCGGATAAAATGGTTATCCATAATCCTTAAGTATATACAATCCATCTGCTAAATTATTCCCCTAAGCTACAAACAACCCTGCAGAAGCATGTATCGAATGAAAGCTTTAATAGGTTTATCTTCTAGTCTCACATGGTTGTTATGATATATGTCTCTCACTAGTGTAAAAAGAGCTTTAAGATCGCTTTCATTTAATAGGATTATAGAGAATCGTGTCTTAAAAGTATAGTAGTATGACCGTAGATTTCAGTAAATATAAAGAATTTTTTGGATCGGATTATAATGGATCCGGTCTTAAAAATATGACCGGTGACACTTTCGTAAATATATAGAACACTTTTAAGACCGGATTATAAAAGATCCGGTCTTAAAAGTATGACCGGTGGCAATTTCGTAAATATATAGAACACTTTTAAGACCGGATTATAAAATATCCGGTCTTAAAAGTATGACCGGTGACAATTTCGTAAATATTGTGAGAAGACGTCGATCAAAGATGAGTCCGAGAATGCGATGATTTATTATTCCTTCGCTTAATTGGAATTATATCTGAGATGCTAATAAGTAAATAATCTTGACGCAAGGCAGTTCCTATAATCTAGGGATTACAATCGGAATATAATTACGAAATTCAAAAAACCATGATCTGCTAACTTAATTCCTAAAATCTCTCTAACAACTTAATTAAGATGATTACAATCACGAATATAATTATGAAATTCAAAAAATCATGATCGGCTAACTTAATTCCTAAAATCTCTCTAACAACTTAATTAAAATGATTACAATCAGGAATATAATTACGAAATTCAAAAAACCATGATATGCTAACTTAATTCCTAAAATCTCTCTAACAACTTAATTAAAATAATTGCACAATATAATCGTATATGCTAACTAATTAAAACTGAATTTCCAACAAATATATAGAACACTTTTAAGACGAATTATAAAAGATTTGGTTTTAAAAGTATGACCGGTGGCAATTTCATAAATATATAGAAGACTTTTAAGACCGGATTATAAAAGATCCGGTCTTAAAAGTATGACCGGTGGCAATTTCGTAAATATATAGAACACTTTTAAGACCAGACTATAAAGGATCCGGTCTTAAAAATATACTTTTAAGACCTGTTTTTACAAACAACCAGTCTTAAAAGTGTTAAAAAAAAAACTAAATTTGCTAAACTCGTTAAGTCCGTGAGCGTGCTTGTCTTCTTGGTGATATGACATTTGCTTAGTTATAGATTCAACGAGTGTCCCAAGAACCTCACGGGTCAAATCCTCAGCAAGAATGACATCCTCTTCCTCTAACCTACTCGTAATCTTCGTAAGTCATTCTAAGAGCCACACAATCAAATCCTTGGCAACGTTGGCAGTGAGATGCTTCGAGTGTTTTGCGATGGCATCAACTCCAATCCTCAGCAACGGCGCAAGCATACTGCTTCGAGTATTCTGGACGACGGCGGCTCCTTGCTCTTCGATCTATGGCTCCTCCCACACTGCCTTCGCACAGATCTGGCTTAAAATCAAACACAGATCTCTTCTTGCTTAAGTCTGTTTGCTCCTACCTTGACCGCCCCTCGCCGATCCGGACTTTGATTTTGGTTGCTTGAAGCTTTGCCAAGATCGACAAGAGGATCCCGCTTCAGATTTGGTTGCTTTAAGCTTGTGATTTTTTTTGTAGATCGGACTTCAATTTCACCTCGATTTTATATTGATTCAAATTCGATTTCCATGGTGAATGATTTCTATTTCTTGTTATGTTTTCTTATTTTTGGACTTTGTATTCATCTTTTTTGTTTTTCTTGTTGGTGTTGCTTCCAATCTTCTCTTCTTTTTTGTTTTTCTTGTTGGTGTTGCTTTCAATCTTCTCTTGGTTCTCCGTCGCTGATGACGGAGGGACATTCAAAATGTTTCCGGATCGGTGATTTGGGACCGTAGTTTCATTTGGTTTTTTTTTTAAATTATTATTTTGAAACACTTTTAAGACCAGATATTTCAAAAATTCAGTCTAAATTTTTAAGACCGGTCGTTCATCCGGTCTTAAGAGTTACAAACTTTTAAGACCGTCTGGAACAAGACCGGTCGCAGATCCGGTCTTACAATACCTCTTTCGTCCGGTCTTAAAACCCTTTTTTGCACTAGTGTTTGCACCTTAACATGGAAATTATGATTAATTAATGATAAACTCGCCAAGATAACTTTATCAGGTATATAATGTTACTATATACTCCATATAAAATATTGACACCTTGAGTCAAAAAGATTACCACTCTAGTGACCTCATCCTTGTTATGAATCAATTTTAAATAGATTTGTATGTATTAAGGATTATTAGTTAAATTTGATAAAAAAACATTTGTGACGGAAATATTAATTAATGATGAACGAAGGAGGCAGGGACAGACCAGAGAAATTAGAGATTTGGGCGAAAAGAGCCCCGAGAGATAATTTGGTTGGATTTTATAAGTGGGAAAAATATTTTTTGGATTTTTGCGACGGAATTTGTTTTTCCGTCGCAATTTGTGACGGAACTTTTTCCGGCGCTATTTTAGTATTTTCTAGTAGTGTTTATTATCCATCTTTTGTTGAAACTTCTAATAGTAATTAAAAGGACAGAACTAATGAAATTGAATGAATTTTTTTCTAACTTAACAGCAGGAAAATTTTTCCTCAGCTAGCTAGGAGGTCAACTAGGTCTGCTCAACTATCGCTTTACTTTATATGAATTAAAATAATTTTAAAAATTGAAGGATTAATAGTTTAATCAAATTTTAGTTTAAACCCCAAAAATTTAAAAATCGTGTTTTCTTCGTTCCTATAGTTTCTTCTATCCAAAAGGTTAGTCCTTATGGTTTTTATAAAGAGTTGGATATGAGTTTAATGGCAAAGTGACTGAAGCCAAAACTTTTTATAATTATAGGGATTAAAACTAAAACTCTTTATAATTATAGAGACCAAAACCAAAAAAAAATATCATTAGAACCAAAACTTGTTAAAAGTATAAATAGAAAAGGCAACTTAAACGTGTGATAAGATATGGTGTCCAACGTTTGAATTCATTCTCTGTTTTCTCACTTTTGAGTCTAATTTATCAATTTTGAGAGGGTGTGATTATTTTCAAGGAGTACTGCTCTTTTTTAGCTATGTGCAATATATATATCTTCAAACTATGAAAAAATGACTACCTTATTTAAGACATTTACAAATAGTTGAGGATATTCCATGCAAAAAAAAAATACTTTTGCTGAGAATGATTGCACCAAGTCCTTCTAAAAAAAATTGCCAAATGGAGAAAATTGGGTATTTTTTACTTATACATTTAATAAGTTTTAGCTTTGGTGCATACACTTTTAACAAGTTTTGATTTTTGTCCCTATAATTTTCTATATCAAACTTAAAATAGAAACTATAAGAATTAAAAAACCTCGTTTTTAAATTATAAGAATCAAAACTAAAATTCCATCAAATAAGAAGCAATAATTGTTATGAATATACTAATTATGTGGATGTCCATCGACTTTTGATCCTCAATATTATTTGTATACGGATTTACGGTTCATGTATACGTATTTACTGTTTACGTATACGTATTCACTATTCATGTATACGGACTATTCATGTGGGGCCCACAGTTACTGTTCACGCGTTTTCAACTTTCGGTGCCAGCTGCAGACGCGTTTTAATCATTGGAAAAAGGGGAAAATTACAGCTAATGACCCAGGTAGAATACTTACACTTAAAGACCCATTTTCCTTCTATAAATAGACGTCCATTGTAAACATTCAGAATACACTTGAATGAGAACTCCTCTCTCTACTTTCTCTCTCTAGAATTACTCTGCCCTTATTCTTCTTCATTTACCTTAAGTTATCTTTAGTTTTATAACACGTTATCAGCACGAGAGCTCTAAGAGAGATATGATTTTCTCATCTTCTTCTAAATGTTCATTATATCAATCTGGGATAATCTTAACCACTATATGGAATTATAGATATATTTTTACCAATTGTTTTGAACATCGGGTTCCATGGTTAAAGATTGAAGATTATTTATTTGAATTATATTTTACTATTCATCTTTGATTTAATTATTTTCATATGATTACAAATGCTTTATTCTTGTGCACAATATATATATGGTTGTTACTTCCTACATGAGATGGTTCTACTTCCATAGTTTAACTTTATTGCTAACATTTTATTATTATTTTGACTCATACATGGATGGTTCTACCTCCTACATGGAAATCTTGGTTACTAATTTTAACATAACATTTATCTTGTTATTATTGCTAACTTTTAATGTTATGTTATTCTATTCAAATTCTTTTATTAATATTATGGCCGGAAGCCATGCACCTCTATTTTTCTATTCTAAAATGATATGACTATGGCGAAGCCATACACTTCGTTTTCCTATTTTAAAATTATATGACCGAAGTCATATTACTTTAATTTCTTATTTTATGGCCAGAAGCC
The DNA here is from genome assembly GCA_019022615.1 of Acacia melanoxylon. Taxonomy (NCBI): domain Eukaryota; kingdom Viridiplantae; phylum Streptophyta; class Magnoliopsida; order Fabales; family Fabaceae; genus Acacia; species Acacia melanoxylon. Next base: position 845,586 of record JAFJYJ010000037.1, read on the forward strand.
ATATAAATTCTCATTATGAGAAATAAATGGCCCGAAGCCATAAAGGTTTAATTTTTATATCTTTAATTTTATTGTTTTTAATTTTATATTCTTTGATTTATTATTATATGGCCTGCATATTGTTTTAATTTTCTAGTATAAATTATAAGACTGGATGGGTGTTTACATTTCCTAGTTCTCTCGCCCACTATATATTTTAATATCCCTCTCTTTTCATTATGGTACTGTTCGTTGAATAAATTACATGTGAGCACCAAATTGAAGAGGAACAAAAATTTGAAGTAGGTGGGGAATTGAAATATTTATGTACGTGGGCTCACATGTTTTATATTATATTTTTATAAATATTATTGAAGGAGCAATAAGTCAGAATTATTTAATTATATTATTATTATTTCTTCTTTTGACAAAAGGATGAAAACGAAGAAGGAAATGGTGATGCATACATGCTTATATATATATATATATATAATATTATTATTATGTCATGTTGATAGTCTTGAATTATGCACATGTATCCACCAAAAATTTGGATCCAGCTATGTAGAAGAAATTTGAAAAAAGACCAAATTGGCCTGTAGCCATAAGGAGACATAAATTGGCCTGAAGCCAGATCTAGATCCATAAAAGTTGAATATTTTGGCCTGAAGCCACAAGGCAAGTTAAAGTAAAGCCAGATCCATGTTAAATATTTGGCATTAAAAGACCTTCTTGTTCTTTAGAACAAATTAAAGGGATTGTATAACCACCAGAAGATGGTTGTTCTTCTAATAGATTCTTTATAAATGGAAGTATCTAATTTGCTCCTGCAGTAGCAATATTATGAAAGAGGTCTTCAGAAATATTATGAATTAATTTTATTGACCTCAGGTAGCTAAACAAAACAATGAGTTACAAGAATTATGAATATTGTACTGGTTGTCATTCCCAGAAGTGAATGAATTTATGGTTATGGATATATATGTAAATATGACTGACTATTGTCATTTTTGTGATCATAATTGATCTAAGTTCCCACCGGAGGTGGAGAAATATTTTGTTATAAATTACGAACCAACGATATCCTTGTTTATGAAAAAAAATTATTCTGAGCAAAAAAAAAAAAAAATTTATTGCCTGGTTTTTATTTGCACAGTAACTATGCGGGGCCCACGTCAAATTTTTCTTCACCCCAGACGCGTATTCACGTGAAGATTTTGAAAAAAATTCATGTGGGCCCCACGTATTAATATTATATTATTATTACTATTACAGGCACTATTCATGAATAATGTCGTATGGTACTATTCATAAATACGTCACTATTCATGAAATACTGTATTTTTATGAATACTTTTTATCCATGCTAGGTGCTTCAAAACAAAAATTTTTGTGGTAAGATTAATATTTATCCCTTAATATTAAAGCCTTGAAGGCTTATGTTTTAAATATTGTATGACACAATACGATTGTGGCAGTCTTAGAAAGGTATTGTCCAGAAGACAATAACTTACAGAGATTTATGTTAGAATAAGTATAAAGGCTAATAGTCCTGGAGGCTAATTAGTATATTTTCTAAGAGGCTAGTGTTCAGATTTATTTGGCAGTATAAATTTGACAGAAAGCTCCGGAAGAGTTAATATTAAGTAACAAAATTATTCATTGATTATTCTACCAAGTATTAAAGAAACTAATTGAGTTTCATAGATATCTGTAGAAATAGATATTATATAGAAAATACATGTTTTTGTAAACCAGAAGTTTACACATAATATTATAAACCAGAAGTTTACAAATAATAATGCAAATTGGAAGTTTGCAGTAAACTAGAAGTTTACAGATAATCAAGAGATTGGAATTGTAAACCAGAAGTTTACAAATGTAGCAAATCAAAATGTTGCTAATACAAATCAAATTTTTACTTTCAGCTACAGAGATTTATTGAAGCCAAGGCTCAACATAAAGAATAAACCTACAAGGTAATACGACGTTTAAATTTGTTGTTATTATTATTTAAATTTATTATGATTACATATCATAAATTTATTGTCATGAAAATTTTCTACTAGAAAATTATCATATGTGTGACTCTAAATCTGTGTAATTCTAAGTTATTTTAACATGAACATCTTCACATGTGATAGACTGCATATATGTTATGCATATATAAATTAATTGAAGCATAGTAGACTAGTGATACAATATTATATGTTTATTCCTGAAGAATTAACATAAACTTTTCCTTTCAAAGTTTAAAGAATTTGAAAGTGACTTTGAAATACAAATATTTTGTATAACTCACACTTGAGGAGGAGATTGCCAGAAAAATAAGTGTGAGTTAGAATACAAGTGTGAGCCAATATTTGAAAAGTTATATAGTTCTCACATAAAGTTTGATCTCCCAAAATGCATGTCGGATTTTGATCGATATGTTATTGAAATTGAAAAATTTATGATTATTTGAAATATTATGTTAGAGTAAACCGGAAGTTTACTCGATCCAAATAAATGTATTGTTGGCATGACTTGTTTGATCATCCGAGTCATATAAGAACCAGAAGATTCTTCAATAACCAACATATTGTTCAAAAATAATTATGTGCTGCTTATTCTCAAATAAAAATGACTATGTGAATATCATAGATCATGATTGGTAATAGATCTCTGGAAATATATCAAACAGATTTATATGGGCCCATTACAACCAGAAGTTTGTAAGAACGCAACCTGAAGTTGCAATAATGTTTGAATAAATTAAGCACGCTATTTCCAGATTATACGATCCAGAAATCATGAATTAAAGCATCCATAAAAAGCTGGATTAATGCTTATGAGAACAAAGATTTCTATGTTGGTATATTTGATTATTAAAAGCATTTATATAAGCCAACAAAATTCTCCCGTAAAATTGGTTTTGGTCGGGAACCGAGACAATTCCATCTGGAAAGTTTTTGAATGTGCAATGTCTATAAATCCACCATAATGCACATAGATTGATATAGAAAGAAAGTTGGGATAAATGTTGTGTAAGGACCTCCTTCTTCTTGTTTGTCTCTAAATGGAACAAAATGATGTTTCTAATGGTAACAAATGGATTTAGGAGACTTACTGTAACATCCCATTTGAAAACGGCGGAATATTTTTTTTTTAAAACGTTTCCAAATATTTCAAGCAGAGTAATCAGAGTAGAGCATTGGAGCGAAAAAGTAACTGATTCATAACAAACATCAACCCACGGTGTAACATTGTAATGATTACATTAATCCTAGGGTTTGAAAGTGAATAAGCGAAAGCGGTAAAGATAGATAAGTCTCGGCCGCACGACTATCGTTGCTTGTCTCGATCTTCGATCCGTATTCCTCTACGGATCCGAAGCTATAGGCGAGATTCAATTTACCGCATTGAATCTCGGGTAACGGTTAATCTCAAACCCAAACAATACAAAGTATACGGATAACGAGATATTCTAAACAATACAACAAGTATATCACTACATAAGCATACAGCGAGATGCATGATCATTATGCCGACAAAACATAAGCATTACGCAGTATGTAAAGCCCCACAATGTAAAACAACAATAACAGCTTGCACTATTCACCAGTGCCACGATACCACTCGTGTTCTCAGCGCTAGAAAAACATACGTCGTTATTATGACTATAACCCGTGTAAAACTGTCTGTATATCGGTCTACGAACGTATCTATCACATATATGCATTTAAGAAGCACAAGATTAGTGTTATTGTACGCGTCTGTACCTTCGTTGACGACGTTAGGTACTTCTGGCGGAAAATGTACTTTTTACGGAAAAACGTGAAATGTTCACGCCGGCACGTCGGGCGGCAGAACGGCAAAGCAAATCGAGTTTCGATGCCCTATCGAGTAATATCACTTTCATTAGTGATTTGACATCATAACTGACATTTTAGGTAAAAATTACCATTTTGCCCTTCTACCCCTAATTTGGCGGAATTTTGCCAGAACTTCGTTACTTTGACCTTATTCCATTTCAAAATTATCCCACTATGTTTTTACCTCGTTAGGCATCTTTCAATGCAAAGAGGCCTAAAAACAAGCATAGGAATATATTCTGAAACTTCCTAGATCAAAACAACAGTTCTACTATAACTACCGAAAGAACTACGGAAACTAAAAGCTAAGGACAGAAGAACTTACTCGGAGCTAAGGCACAACTTTGGCAGAGCTTCTCTCTCTAAGTTTTGGCCAAGGTAGAGAGAAGAGGAAGTGTGAAGAATGAAGGAGGTGCTCATGCCTTTATATAGGCAAAATTTGTGCCACTTTGGTAATTTCTACATTCCAAATCTTGTAATTTTTCCTTTCCTTATAACCATGTAAAATCAAGGTTAAATGGTGGTTAATCCTTGTCCATGGGCTGCCCTAGTCGACATAAGGGGGTGATGTGGCAGCCAACCATTGGTCCAAAAATGGTGACTCATGCTCACTTTATGCCTGGTCCGATAGAATTTCCCCGATCGGTGTCCGTTTCGCGATTTCGCGAAACTCAAAAATCCGGGCGTGTAACTTTGAAGGTCTTTTCATCCTCTTTCATATTATCTATTTGGATCCTATTTTTGATCATATCCAGGTATTCTCGGTGCGTCGGAAGATATTCGGACAAACGCGTCCGATTACGGAAATCGCTTCCGATAGAACCAACTTTCGGACAATAATTCATTTGAATTGTAAAACGTCCAGTGGTTGCCTAACTTAATCCTGTGTTTGAAAACACGCAATTGTTTCTATAGGTTCTCACTTTGCCTATCTGGCTCTACTCTATCTGATCAACTTTTCATCTTATTTGAAATTAGGGTTTTCGGTTGCGGAAACAACGCCTGGTAAATTCTTTCTTCGTGTAAAATTTCACTTGTTCTTAATTTGATCAGTCTGAAAATACTTTTACCTCTGGTTTACCTGTAGAATTTATTTCTAACTTTTCCCTGGTACGCCTATAAGCCGACTCACCGCATTATATTATTATTTTATTCTAATTACCATTTTAATTATTTAAAAAATTCTTTTTAATTAAAAATACTAAGAATTTCGGCCCCCTCTTTTTAAAATTCAGTTTTAATTATTTTTCCATAATTTTTTTCCATTTTTTAAAAATATAATATTTTTTCCAAAAATTCTCTTTTTACCCCGCGCTTCGTTAGGGCTTAATCGACCTAATTTCTTCGTTTAGTGATCTTTTTAGGATCAGGTTTCTTCATATATTTATCTTTACTAATTTACAGTATATTGTTATCTTACAAACTTCTATACCGATATTGTCATTTTATATCCTATGTAAAATATTAAAATTGTTTACCCCATCGGTTACTTTATGATTTTGAAATGCTTTTTAAACTTTTCTTCATGTTATTTCCTCGAAATAATTTATTAAATTCTCATAATTAGGGATAACACTTCCATATTTTTCTCATAATTTTTCATGATCTTTCAGTATTTATCATAATATTTTTGGATTGTTTTTTATCACCATTATATCATTTTTAGTCATTTCGTTCATCGATTTTTTTACGTAACTTTTTTGACAATTTACTCACCAATTATAACAATTTTATATAATAGTTTTAACTTATGAATTTGCTTCATCAAAATATTCATTAATTTTCCTTTATCTCAGAAATTCCAGATTTGCTAAAATCCGGGTATTACACTTACACTGCATGATTAGTCAACTGTGATTTGACATTGTTTTCCCAATATGAGCGGGAGAAAATAGGCAGTTGGGTAAAGAGATTAAGCTATAATGAATTATCAATGGCTCATTTTGATCCTCGTATAAAACAATGTGAACTGGAAGTTCAAAAGATAATTCGTTAATGAATTTAGCTAATTGAATGCTAGAAGCATTCTTGACCCAAAGAAAGTGACAAAATCATATGTCTCAGCTGCTAATGCTCCTATTGATGTCCCTGAAGGACAACCTATTATAAATGAATTGATAGCACGCCTGAAGCGTGGTAGGTCCATCGGTTTCAAAGAAAATCCTCGAAAGAGAAAAAGAGCTAAGAATATAGATGATCAAGTTGAGAATAATCAAGATAAATTTATAGCTCCAGAAGAGCCATCTCCTGAAGAGATATTATCTCCATATCTCCAGAAGAGAATGTTGTAAGTCCCAAAAGAGACCAAGGTACCTGAAATATGTAAAAAAATAAATAATGAGATCTCAATAAATTGTTATGAATAGAATCCGATGGGACCGAAATGAAGTCAACGTTGACGACATCTTTGCTTATAATATAGCATATGATGTAATGAATGATATGAGGATCATGAGCCACAATTCATTAGTGAGTGCCAACAATGAAAGTATTGGCCCCTATGTAAAGATGTCATTATTGTAGAATTAAAATATTGGCAAAACGAAAAGTATTTGGACCTGCAGTCCATACAACTGATGATGAAAGACCAGTGATGCAAAACCAGTTGGATACAAATAAGTTTTTGTACGAGAAGAAATGAAAAGGGTGAAATCACAAGATATAAGGTACGTCATGTAGTTCAAGGTTTTAAACAAAGACTTGGCATTGATTTTTGAAGAAACATATGTGGATGCAAATACTTTTGTTATTTGATAAAGCCTAGCAGTAAATGAATGGCTTGGTCTGCATCTAGAGAATATTATAATTGCATGTTTGCATGATTCACTTAATAGTGATATTTATATGAAAAGTCCCTGAAGGACTCAAGGTGCTAGAAGCACATATCCCTGAAGGACTCAAGGTGCTAGAAGCACATATCCCTGAAGGACTCAAGGTGCCAGAAGCAATGTCCCCAAAATGACTTAATGTGCCAGAAGTACAAATCCTAGAAGGATTCAAGATGTTAGAAGCATCTAATTCAAGTTCTTCAGAATAATATTTTATATAAGTCCCTTAGCTTGAAGCTATTAGGGCGCATGTGGTACAATCGTCTCAAAGAATATCGATGAAAAGAAGGGTACAAAAATAACCCAATATACCCATGCATCTCGCATGAAAATATCCGAGAAATGAATTTGCACTAATTGCCGTTTATGTTGATAATATCAACATCACTGTAACTCCTGAAGAGCTTCAAAAGACAAATAATTGTTGAAGAACTAATTGGTCCAGAAGTACCATATCTTAGTGCTATTGGAGTACTATTGCATAATGCTTGTTAGCAAGATATAGTTTCTCTTCAACACAAAGACATTGGAAGAAATTTTGGCATTAGAAGAAGCAATATTGATACTTTCATCAGGAGGAATAAAACTAATGTCATCAAGAGGGGGAGTCGATACACGCTGTACTCTTTTTCCCTTATCTAGGTTTTGTCCCACTGGGTTTTCCTATAAAGGTTTTTAATGAGGCAGCATTGAAAAGTGTATCAATGAATGATGTACTCTTTTCTTTGGCTAGGTTTTTATTCCACTGAGTTTTTCCTAGTTAAAGTTTTTAACGAGGCACATTCATAAATGGACATCCAAGGGGGAGTGTTATGAATATACTAATTATGTGGATGTCCATCGACTCTTGATCCTCAATATTATTTGTATACGGATTCACGGTTCATGTATACATATTTACTGTTCACGTATACATATTCACTATTCATGTATACGGTACTATTCATGTGGGGCCCACAGTTACTGTTCACACATTTTCAACTTTCGGTGCCAGCTGCAGACGCGTTTTAATCATTGGAAAAAGGGGAAAATTACAGCTAATGACCCAGGTGGAATAATTACACTTAAAGACTCATTTTCCTTCTATAAATAGACGTCCATTGTAAACATTCAGAATACACTTGAATGAGAACTCCTCTCTCTACTTTCTCTCTCTAGAATTACTCTGTCCTTATTCTTCTTCATTTACCTTAAGTTATCTTTAGTTTTATAACAATAATGATATTATCCCAAAAATAAAATAGTCAAACTACAGGCTTTTCATAATGAAGATATATATATATATTAAAATTGACACTACCAACTCTATAGAAAAGCACCTTGCAACCGTAATTGACGCCATCACAAATTGATAAAACGCAATCATTTAATAACATTGACTAAAAACATCATCCAATTCAATCTAATGCCGGCGTGAAAATTTAGATGTTAAAATATTATAAAGATTTTTTTTTTGCCGGAATAAAAAAATTAAACAGATTCAAATGGACAATTTTAAACTATAATAATTGAACTAAATTAGATAAGAAATAGAAAATTCATTGATAAAACGCAATCATTTAATAACATTGAATAAAAACATCATCCAATTTAATGCCGACGTGAAAATTTTGATGTTAAAATATTATAAAGATTCCTTTTTTGCCGGAATAAAAAAAGTAAACAGATTCAAATGGACAATTTTAAACTATAATAATTGAACTAAATTAGATAAGAAATAGAAAATTCATATAATCGCTTTGTTTTTAAGAAACCTTCCGATATGTCTTACCATATTGAATTTTAATTAATTTGAATCGTAATCGATATATAGGGCCTTAAATTTCTTTCTCTTAAACTTTCATTCTGTTTTAGATACAATAAAAACCAGTTATAGCAAAAACCTCATCTTTCTCATCAAGTCTGTTATGGACCGAGATAAATGCGCATCGGACGAGGAGGCCCATCAACGTGCTCCTACAAGCACAGCCCCACGATCCCATGATCCCATGAACTCGGATCCCACGATCCCCATCATCATAAATAATGGGAAAGGACATGTCGAGTAAAGTGGCCAATCAGCAGTGAGGACCCTTCTTCTATAAATAGGAAGGATCCAACAGGTGCACGGTACACACATTCTCTGAATCTATTTACCATATCGCATACACGAGCACACACCCCACACCTCGGGTGAAAACCCCTGCGTTTAAGCTCGTGATCTCCATCTATCCTGGATATCTCCACCATAGATATCTAAGAGAAGAGTAAAAGATCCTATATTAACTTACTAGCAAGCCTAAAAAGCTAGACATTTGTGTTCTATACCGAACAAAGTCAAACATGATATTGTAACGGTTTGCATTATTAATATAATTTATATCCTTTGAGCAAAAAAAAAAACATGATATTTAATCAACTACACAAACATAGATTACATGCGAAAGCAGCCCACGATCATTTGACTTGAAAATTAGAAAATGATAATTTGACTTCAATCATTCGCCAATAAATTTTCTGAGCGAGTAGTTAATTCCATTAACACAACTTCAGCTTCAATCCTTTATTTACGGCACACTTTGTGAATGAATAATACACACACACACTCATTCTCTCTACCTTATAAATACGACCACGATCCAGTAGTTTATATATGCTTCATTTCTGGACCGTCCCTCCATCACTAATACACATGAAACCTTCTTCTTCTTCCCCAATTTCGTTTTTCCTTCTGTTACTCTCATTTGCAGCAACCTTCGCCTTTGCTTCAGTTGAAGTGATCTTCAAGGATGGCTTGAAAAACTCCGCTGTACTCAAACTCCCCAGCGCTTCAGGCCCTGAAAGCTTAGCTTTTGACTGTAATGGTGAAGGGCCATATACTGGTATATCAGATGGTAGAATTCTCAAATGGCAAGGAACTCATAAAGGATGGGTTGAGTTTGCTGTCAACTCACCAAACAGGCAAGATATCAACTTTTGAATATAAATCTATTCATAAAATTGAGTCAAAACTAATCAATAATATTGATCATCTACATACATTTGCACGTAGAAAACTCATAACTATATTGGGTTTGGCTCGTTCGTGTAGAAGCATGTGTTTCTTAGTTTGAAATCTCAGTTTTTTTCTACCTAAGTATTTTCAAATGTTTGATTACAGGGATAGGAAACTATGTGAGGGATCAACAGATCCAAACAAGGAGCCTATTTGTGGGAGACCACTGGGGCTCAAATTTGACATGAAAAATTGTAATTTGTATATAGCAGATGCGTACTTTGGCCTCTTAGTGGTTGGACCTAGAGGTGGTGTGGCCAAACAACTAGCTATTTCTGCTTATCATGGTGGTGCTCCCTTCAAATTCGTAAATGGTTTAGACATTGATGACCAAACTGGTGTGATTTATTTCTCAGATAGCAGCACTGTATACCCATTAAGGTATTCTTTTTCTTATTCATGTCTTGAACCTTTACAGCTATATATGACTCTTACATTTGGGTGCCTCACAAGAAATGTAGGGTTTATAAATTCAAATTGAAAGCATTATATGATTCTATTATGATAGACCTTATTTTAGATGACCTTTATTATGAGTTTTGAAAAGACCATTTATACCAAAGGTGCTTGAAAAATTAACAAGTCTTTTATAACGATATGATAAAATATGGTCTAAAATTAATTAAAGCTCACTATATAAATGAAAGTCCACTTGAATATTGCAAAATCATAATTATGAGTACTATTCACAAATAATAAAGTAAAGATACATATATGCTATTAAATAGGGTTAATGTCCAATTTTGTCTTGAAAGTTTTCGCGTAGGATCGAACTGCAAGTATTCAAAAGTTTTTTTAGATCAATTTCACCTTATATATGTTAAAAAAACAAGAACAAAATTGCCCCAACCATTAAAAATGTTAACAATCAATGTTAATTTGTCTTGCCCCAAGTGTCTTATTTAAGCATTATGGCTTATATTACAATCATAACGTATTTCATGATTTAATTCCACAATTTTTTTATCAATATAATGAAAACTTCAGAGAAACTTAACATAATTATTTCAATTAATTAGTTTCCTCTTTTTTATAGGCAATTTCAAATGATATCCCAAAAAGGAGATAAAACAGGTAGATTGCTGAAATATGATCCCAATACTAAGAAAGTTGAGATCTTGTTGCAAGGCTTGGCATTTGCAAATGGTGTGGCTTTGAACAAAGATGGCTCATTCCTTCTAGTAGCAGAATATAGTTCAAGAAAGATAAACAAGTTTTGGCTCAAAGGCTCAAAGATTTACACATCAGAACTGTTTGCAACTGTTGAAAAGCTACCAGATAACATAAAGAGAGACAAAAATGGAGATTTCTGGGTGGGTATGAACAGTAATAGAACATCATCTGGAAATGCTAATAATAAAGGAAGTTTAGGACATGACCCCGTGGGAGTGAAGTTTGATGAGAAGGGGAAGACTTTGGTGGTTTTGGATGGAAGAGGAGGTCCAGTACGTGAAAGCGAAGTGGAAGAACATGATGGGAAATTATGGATTGGCTCAGCTTCCAAACCTTATGTTGTGGTTGTTAAGGCATAGAAAAATATTTCTAGACTTGCTTTCAATATAATAAATACTCCTCTAGCCGTAAATATAGTGTAATACCCGGATTTTAGTAAATCGGAAGTTTTGAGATAAAGGAAATTAACGAATATTTTGATAAAGCAAAATCATGAGCTTAAAAATGTTATAGAAAATTGTTATAATTATAGAGTAAATTGTCAAAAAAGTTACGGGAAAATCGATGAACAGAATGACTAAAAATGATATAATGGTGATAAAAACGAGTCTAAAAATATTATGATAAATCTTGAAAGATCATGAAAAATTATGAGAAAAATATGGAAGTGTTATCCCTAAATATGAGAATTTAATAAATTATTTCAGAGGAAATAACATGAAGAAAAGTTTAAAAAGCATTTGAACCATAAAGTAAACGATGGAGTAAACATTTTTAATATTTTACATAGGATATAAAATGACAAAGTGTCGGTATAAAAGTTTGTAAGATAACAATATACTGTAAAATTGGTAAAGATAAATATATGAAGAAACCTGATCCTAAAAAGATCACTAAACGAAGAAATTAGGTCGATTAAGCCCTAACGGCGAGGGGTAAACGGGAATTTTTGGTAAAAAATATTATATTTTAAAAAAATGGAAAAAATTATAGAAAAATAAATAAATCTGAATTTTTAAAAAAGGGGGCGAAATTCTAAGTATTTTTAATTAAAAAGAATTGTTTAAATAATTAAAATGGTAATTAGAATAAAATAATAATATAATGCGGTGAGTCGGCTTATAGGCGAGAATAGGGGGAAAAGTTAGAAATAAATTCTACAGGTAAACCAGAGGTAAAAGTCTTTTCAGACTGATCAAATTAAGCACAAGTGAAATTCTACACGAAGAAAGAATTTACCAGGCGTCGTCGATTCCGCAACCGAAAACCCTAATTTCAAATAAGACGAAAAGTTGATCAGATAGAGTGGAGTCAGATAGGCAAAGTGAGAACCTATAGAAACAATTGTGTCTTTTTAAACACGAGATTAAGTTAGACAACAAGCTGGACGTTTTACGATTCAACGAATTATTGTCCAGAAGTTGGTTCTATCGAAGCGATTTAAAGTAACCGGACGCGTTTGTCCGAATATCTTCCGACGCACCGGAGAATACCTGGATATGATCAAAAAGAGGATCAAAATAGATAATAAGAGAGAGGATGAAAAGATCTTCAAAGTTGCATGCCGGATTTTTGAGTTTCGCGAAATCGCGCGAAACGGACCGTCGGGTAGCTTTATCGGATAGGAGGCCATAAAGCAAGAGTCATCATTGGATGACAACTCATTCTTTGACTTTTTGGGCCCTAGATGTCGACCAAGACCATGGATGGCCAAGATTCCATCTTACAAAACCCTAGATCCAACGCGAGAATCATTTTGAAGACTTTTTGGAAATTCCCACCTTGTCCCTATTTTTCTCTATAAATAGCAAGCTCTCTTGCTCTCATTCTTCACACCAAAATTCAGATCCTAGAGAGAGGTTCTAGAGAGAGAAGCTCGGAAAAATTGTGCCTTAGCTCCGAGTAAGTTCTTCCGTCCTTAGTTTTTAGTTTCCGTAGTTCTTTCGGTAGTTATAGTAGAAGCTGTTGTTTTGATCTAGGAAGTTGAGAATATATTCCTATGCTTGTTTTTATGCCTCATTGCATTGAAAGATGCCGACGAGGTAAAAACATAGTGGGGATAATTTTGAAATGGAATACGGTCAAAGTAACGAAGTTACGCGAAATTCCGCCGATTAGGGGTTCGGGGGCAAAATGGTAATTTGTACCTAAAATGCCCGTTATCTTTGCTAAAAGTTGTTAAATATTATCCTTATAGGATATACGAGATAATCGTACATTTGTCGAGCTCTTTGTTGTGCCGCCGTCATACCGCATTTTGTTTTTTCATTTGTCGAATTTCACGTTTTTAGTAAAAGTTCCGTTGTACCGCCAAAAAGGTACGTTCGCGTCTTTGTAACACTAACTCGATGGTTATTGTATGATTATATATGTTTGTTGTGTTCTGTTTGTTGTTGTAGCATACGTGGTTATGTTATATACACGGTTATGTCACATACGTGGTTATGTCACATACGAGGTTATTATTCTTTGTATCATACGTGGTTATGTTACATACGTGGTTATTATCTTACATACGTGGTTATGTATTTTTAATCATACATCTGTTGTGGACTGTTGTATTGATTTTTGTTGTCGTGTATATGTAGTCGTATTTAAGCATGAGGTTAACAGTTACACGAGATCCAAATTGTAATTGGATCTCGGCTCTTATCATAGCGTCGGGTTCGGAAGAACCGGGGACCGAGGAGAAAGGCGACGGGCGTACGAGTCCGATCGAAGACTTTCTTCGGGTGTTATTCATTTTGAAAACTCTCGGTCAATGTACCGCTTCACGTAAATCAGCCGGACTTACGACAATTTGAATAAATGTATCAGTTACTCAATTGCTCCGATGCTCTACTCTGATGAAAAAAAAAATATACTGCTTTTGAAAATGGGATGTTACACTTTTGGTATCGAGCGTAGTCCGGCATTGATATGACTATGTTATTACGGACGGTATGGTAGGACGAGTTAAGGCTAGTCTATGTGGGTGTGGCCAATCGGTCGCCATAGAGTTGGTGAGGTCCCCATGATAGACACTTATCGGCCATTACATTCGGTTAACGGAATTATGTTCAAATCAGCCTTTTAAACTTTGAGCGTGTTTTGAAAAGAGTGCGAGGTAGCCCTAGGTCGGTGTACCGGTTTGAACCGGTATACCATCTTGAACCGGTGTACCACCCTTTGTCGGTGCATCACTCTAACCCGAATCCGCAAATCCATTGTCGGTACTAATATCGGTCTCTAATAATCTTGATAATTCGATAATCGCCGGTTTGTACTGCGGGACGGTAACTTCACCCTAACCCGGACCTTATATGTGGGCTGGGCCACATCGGATGAAACTCTGTGACGAGGCCACGCCGGACGAAACTTGGAGACCGACAAAGATATATTCATGTGGTATTTGAACCATGTTGAGAAGTTCTATTAGTTTTCAGGTGGAAAGAACCAACGAAACCCTGAACGAGGGGAAATAGTACGAGTGTCCGTTCGTAGTACTAGTGTGATAAAGTCTGCGATAGAGTAACCATTGTTTTTTTTAAAAAAAAAAAAAAAAAAAATCTAACGTTTTCCCTAATGAAGGAAAAAGAGTGAGACATGGCTAATTTAAGAGGGCCGGAGCTCCAGAGGTCGAGCGCGAGGCCGAGGGAGAGGTAGAGGTAGGGGCGAGACAACCACGAATAATACCAATACCGGTACACGAACCCGAACGACAAGGACCGCAGCAACCGGAGCGAAATGAGTTGCAAGAAATGCGGGGATCTTTGCAAGAACAAAGGGCTCTTATTGATGAACTCCTTGCCGAAAGGCGGGGAGAGAGAAGAGGAAGGTGACCGAGCCAATGAGGAACGACATAATCGAGGAAGAAGATGAAACCGAACACGATGATGAACGTGAAACCGAGGAGTCGATAGATCTCGAGACACCCCCTCGACGTAATAGGGCAATAGCGGTGCTACCTCGACCCAACGAGTGGTTGAGACCACGCAAAGCAATGGGTCACCCATTGCAAGCTCAAACCTCCGGTTTTCGTGGTAAGCTCGATTCGGTGAAGAGGCGGCTTATGAGCTGGACAAGATCTTCGAAGTGATGGATTGTCCGGAAAACCGAAAAGCCCAACTTGCGTCTATAAGCTGGAAGGGGATGCGGACCGATGGTGGAAAAGCATTGCGGTAACATTGCAAACCCGTTATTGTCCGTGACTTGGGAGAAATTTGGAGAAGTTCAACGAACAATATTTTCCTCCTTCGGTACAAGTTATCAAGGAGTCGAATTCCTCCATATTCGACAAAGTCACGAGGAGTCATTCGATGACTACTTCGCCGGTTTACCAATCTGTCTCGATATTCTTCATATCGAAACGTAACGTTGACGAGATTTGGAAGGCAAGCGGGATGGTAGACGGGCTAAAGTATGAAATAAGGGAAAAGCTGGTATCCCAACAGTTCCCAGAATTGATCCAAGCGGTGGAGTCATGCCGGTTGATCGAACGTAACATAACGGAACTACGCACATCAAGAATCGACAACCGCAGCAGTGCAAGTCGTGACTGGTTGAGCCGCGGAAGTTCCTCGCGAGAAGAGGGCAGCACCATGGAATAACCCTCAAGGGGAGGCAAGATGCCATACCGATTTGAGCAAAGAACAACCCGGGAATGCACGGACCCCGACCATGTCCAAAATGCAAAACGAACCACCCGGGAACCAAGCGTGCGGGGAGCGGATATGCTACAAGTGTCGGAAAGGCCGGGGCACTTATACATGAACTGTCCTCAAAGGACTACGGGGATAAGGCCACAAAACCCGGCCGGGTTTTCGCTTTGACAACTAACGAGGCCGAATAATCTCCGGAGAGGATCCGCATAACTATCTCTCGATGGGAACCTACCTTAGATATTGTACGACACGGGTGCTAATCACTCGTTATGTCATGGATGCATATGCGAATCATTTTGGGATGCATACATATACGTATTACCTTATGATCCAAGTAGTAGCTACACCATTGGGTGTGAACTATTTTGCTTATGTAAGCATGTTTAAATTCCAAATCAAATATACATATCTCGTTCAAAAACCCTGTTCACAAACATCGACGACATTCTCAAAATTCACTATGACATTAAATACCTAGCATAGGATCAACATCTAAAACGCCGTATCAAATGATACCAAACAAAGTACAAGAGTTGTGACTTTGTATCAACCATCACAGGATGGACAAAATGACTATCATGAACACATACACACTTCTCATGATCTACGATTTACTCGGTTATGTAATTCCTACGTTTTGTCAAGGGTTGACGTATGCTCGGAACACCACTTCGGTGTACATCAAGGAATAGCAATCTTCGAAGATAGTAACATAGATATTTAGTTTACGGATCTAGCGGGATAGTACCGCAGATTCATACCGAAATTTTCTCATAACCATTGATAAAGCTTAAAGAGTAAAACTTAAATCATTGCGTAGAACACAAGCGAGACGAGCTTGCATAGAGGCGAGAACGAAGTTGGTCATAAGCACCAAGAGTTGGTTGTCCGGATCCAAGTAGATGGTCGTGGTGCCATTAGGTATGGGTCGGGATATGTCTTGCTGCGGGACGGCGTGATGACTTACGCCTCTCGCCTATTGAAGCCTCTCAAGTTGAACTAATCGATGTAAGACCTAGAGTTAGTGAGTATTGTATAGAATTCTACTGCTAACACAAGTGTTTGAAGTACCTTTTGAGTTGAAAGAAACTCGGGAAAGGACAAGAAGTCTGTGTTTTAATGGACGAAAAGTCCTGTGTTCGAAAAACTACACCGAGTACGGGGTAAAAGAAATCCCCTATGGTTTGATAAATAGTTGTCTTACTTGCCGCGAAAATTTTAGTTTCCGATGCATATCTCATAGTTACTACTATCCGAGGCGCAATCGTGTCATTGAGTAGGAGGTATCTTGTGTTGTCATGGTGTATGGGCGTCATGGAAACATTTAAGGTATCTTGTGTTACCATGATGTATGGGCGTCATGGAGACATTTTGATATCTGGTATTGACCGGGGTATATGGGTGCCACGGAAAATACTAAATATCAAAGTACAAAATGACAAGATCTTGACAAGTCAAACCCGAGCAAATTCTCGATCATCAAGTGGAGCGGTCGACATATAGAGAAAAGTTCGGAGCGAATAAGTCGTGGAGCTGGTTGCATGCGCGAGAGATGCGGTGCGTAAAACTAGCGGTGAAGTATCTTTTGTCGTCACGGCACGTGGTTGCTAAGGAGGCGGTTTTTGGCACGTGGTTGCTAAGGAGCGAATAAGTCCGAAGTGTAGTTAGTACGAGTCTAAATTGGTATAGAGCAAATTTCGAGGGCGAAATTTTATTTAACGGGGAGAAATGTAATGCCGGATTTTAGTAAATCGGAAGTTTTGAGATAAAGGAAATTAACGAATATTTTGATAAAGCAAAATCATGAGCTTAAAAATGTTATAGAAAATTGTTATAATTATAGAGTAAATTGTCAAAAAAGTTACGGAAAATCGATGAACAGAATGACTAAAAATGATATAATGGTGATAAAAACGGTCTAAAAATATTATGATAAAATCTTGAAAGATCATGAAAAATTATGAGAAAAATATGGAAGTGTTATCCCTAAATATGAGAATTTAATAAATTATTTCAGAGGAAATAACATGAAGAAAAGTTTAAAAAGCATTTCGAGAACCATAAAGTAAAGCGATGGAGTAAACATTTTTAATATTTTACATAGGATATAAAATGACAAGTGTCGGTATAAAAGTTTGTAAGATAACAATATACTGTAAAATTGGTAAAGATAAATATATGAAGAAACCTGATCCTAAAAAGATCACTAAACGAAGAAATTAGGTCGATTAAGCCCTAACGAAGGCGAGGGTAAAACGGGAATTTTGGTAAAAAATGTTATATTTTAAAAAAAATGGAAAAAATTATAGAAAAATAAATAAATCTGAATTTTTAAAAGAGGGGCCGAAATTCTAAGTATTTTTAATTAAAAAGAATTGTTTAAATAATTAAAATGGTAATTAGAATAAAATAATAATATAATGCGGTGAGTCGGCTTATAGGCGGGCCATGGGGAAAAGTTAGAAATAAATTCTACAGGTAAACCAGAGGTAAAAGTCTTTTCAGACTGATCAAATTAAGCACAAGTGAAATTCTACACGAAGAAAGAATTTACCGGACGTCGATTCCGCAACCGAAAACCCTAATTTCAAATAAGACGAAAAGTTGATCAGATAGAGTGGAGTCAGATAGGCAAAGTGAGAACCTATAGAAACAATTGTGTCTTTTTAAACACGAGATTAAGTTAGACAACAACTGGACGTTTTACGATTCGGCGAATTATTGTCGGAAGTTGGTTCTATCTAAGCGATTTAAAGTAATCAGGACGCGTTTGTCCGAATATCTTCCGACGCATATAGGAGAATACCTGGATATGATCAAAAAGAGGATCAAAATAGATAATAAGAGAGAGGATGAAAAGATCTTCAAAGTTGCATGCCGGATTTTTGAGTTTGCGAAATCGCGCGAAACGGACACCGTCGGGTAGCTTTATCGGACCGGAGGCCATAAAGCAAGAGTCATCATTGGATGACAACTCATTCTTTGACTTTTTGGGCCCTAGATGTCGACCAAGACCATGGATGGCCAAGATTCCATCTTACAAAACCCTAGATCCAACGGCCGAATCATTTCGAAGACTTTTTGGAAATTCCCACCTTGTCCCTATTTTTCTCTATAAATAGCAAGCTCTCTTGCTCTCATTCTTCACACCAAAATTCAGATCCTAGAGAGAGGTTCTAGAGAGAGAAGCTCGGAAAAATTGTGCCTTAGCTCCGAGTAAGTTCTTGTCCTTAGTTTTTAGTTTCCGTAGTTCTTTCGGTAGTTATAGTAGAAGCTGTTGTTTTGATCTAGGAAGTTTGAATATATTCCTATGCTTGTTTTTATGCCTCATTGCATTGAAAGATGCCTGACGAGGTAAAAACATAGTGGGGATAATTTTGAAATGGAATACGGTCAAAGTAACGAAGTTACGCGAAATTCCGCCGATTAGGGGTTCGGGGGCAAAATGGTAATTTGTACCTAAAATGCCACGTTATGCTGCTAAAAGTTGTTAAATATTATCCTTATAGGATATACGAGATAATCGTACCATTTGTCGAGCGAGCTTTGTTGTGCCGCCGTCATACCGCATTGTTTTTTCATTTGTCGAATTTCACGTTTTTCCGTAAAAGTTCCGTTGTACCGCCAAAAAGGTACGTTCGCGTCTTGTAACACTAACTCGATGGTTATTGTATGATTATATATGTTTGTTGTGTTTGTTTGTTGTTGTAGCATACGTGGTTATGTTATATACACGGTTATGTCACATACGTGGTTATGTCACATACGAGGTTATTATTGCTGTATCATACGTGGTTATGTTACATACGTGGTTATTATCTTACATACGTGGTTATTATCTTACATACGTGGTTATGTATTTTTAATCATACATCTGTTGTGGACTGTTGTATTGATTGCTGTTGTCGTGTATATGTAGTCGTATTTAAGCGAGGTTAATCGTTACCGACGAGATCCAAATTGTAATTGGATCTCGGCTCTTATCATAGCGTCAGGTTCAGAAGAACCGAGGACCGAGGAGAAGGCGAGCAGGCCGTACAGAGTCCCGACTGAAGACTTTCTTCGGGTGTTATTCATTTTGAAAACTCTCGGTCAATGTACCGCACGTAAATCAGCCCGGACTTACGACAATTTGAATAAATGTATCAGTTACTCAATTGCTCCGATGCTCTACTCTGATGAAAAAAAAAATATACTGCTTTTGAAAATGGGATGTTACATATAGGATCTTGTTAATTTATACTACAAACTTAATTCTACGTTTAGGGCCAGAGGTAGTATAATGTACTTCACCTTGAACTTGCTTTATGTAATTGGTTTGTGTCACGTTTTGATACTTTGAATGAATTTTTTTTTTGGGTACATACTTTGAGTGAAAAGTTTATCACTTGATGGTGTGATGTGGAAGAACCCTCATTTTTAACATATAGTTGTTTATAAGTAATATGTTAGATATTTATAAGCATTTTATTAGAAATCTTACCTAATATGTACTCTCACTGGTTCTTTTTATAAGCAACAATGATCAAAATTAAACAAAACAAACGACGAGTTAAAATTAGTTAAAAGTAATGAATGTGTAAGAGATACAATTTTTCTTTAAACATGTCCTTATTTATAAAAATGATGAGTGATAGAGGAAGAATGAGTGAGAAAAATGGTAATAGGCCACTGAAAGAGTGGGATGAGTAAAACTTTTGTTGTTAATAGCTAATTGAGACATGTATGCGAGCAAAAAAATTGAGACATGTAAGTTACAACTTTATTGTGAGCGATCGATTAGTCGCCAACAGAGATGGCTTTGGGGGAAAAAGTGAAGGGCAATATGATAAAATATCTAAAATTCACAAATCATAAATGGGGTCAATGGACCTATTAAAAATTTGTTGAATTTGATAATGACAATCTCATCTACGATTTCTCTTTTTTCTAAGCATATGTATCTTCCTTTTAAAGACAATCATATTCGAAACACTATCGAATACTAAATAGGAGCAACTCTCCCGGGATTTGAAACTTTGGGATGTCCCTATTTTAAGTGGCTTTAAATGGGGCTTTCTCTTTTGTTTAATCTCAATTAATGTTTTATACAACTTGGCCTTGGTTTTATACAACGGCAAATTCCCCGGCTCTCGGGAACGCCGTCATCCAGCAAATCAATCCGCAGATTCCACCGCAGCAACACCCATCAGAGTCCCAAAATGTAGACCCCGACATTCGCATTATGCAAACCGCACTCGGCTCCATATATAACCGGATGGAGGCAATGGAAACTCGGAATCGCCTACTGCGTGAAGAGGATGCCCGAGCATTCGGGGAGGAGTTAAACAAATCGAAATGAAGAGTGGAAGTGAATGTTCGAGCGACGGTTCGGACGGGGAAGGAAACCATACTCGGATCCGGGTAAAAAAGTAGTCGGTCGGCGCGAGATGAAGTTTCCATGTCACGAAGGCGGGAACTTCACGGGCACAATTGAGGAAGACCCCATGCTCGGGGAAGATCAAGAGCAATTCATCGAGGAGCGGTCGCGGAAGATACGAGCTTTGCAGGAACAAATCGAATTCCTGAAACAGTTCGGAGGGAACCCAAGTGAGCAGGATCAGGAAGCAAATTCTCGGGCAAATATTGGCAAAGAAGGGCGAAATGGGGCAGAGGCAGAGAAGTTAATCGGTGAAAAAGCAAAAGAACCACTACAGCCCGCAAGCACTCAAAGAAAGATGCGACGCCGACTTCATCGAGCCGAGACGCCTATGATGACAATATTCGAGTCCTTTCGTGAATAAAATAATGGCCGCCCCATATCCAAAGCGCTTGGATACCAAAGACTTTCCTAAATATGACGGGAGTCAAGATCCATGATTGCACATCGGTCACTTTAAACCGATATAATGGTGAAAGGGTTTTCGGGCCGGTGATCCCCGACTATTTGCCGGAACGTTCCGAGGTCCGGCTCAAATATGGTTCAGCTCTCTACCTATGAAGTCAATCACGGACATGAAGGATTTCGAAAAGAAATTCTTGCAGAACTTCGCGACAAGTCGGAAACAACCAAAAACCGAGTTTCAACTCGACCGGGTTAACGGTCGCCGGAGAGACGGTGCAAAGATATCTAGACCGTTTCAAGGATGTAGCCCTACATGTCCCGGGTTAAAGGATGAAGTACACTTACATTGTGTCATTTCGGGCTTAGACAAGGATTCTCGCTTGAAAAAATCCGTGATGAAGCGTCGGCCTAAAACTCGTCGATTTCCGTGAGCGCTCAAAACAATACATAGAGCTAGAGCGAGATGGACATCATGACCCACGCGCCTCGAAATAAGGCGAAAAGCCCGACTCCCAGAGAGAAACAAAGACAATTCGGATCGAGTCGAGGGATACTCGGACGCATGTGAGGGAGAGCAAATCAAGAAGAGACAAGGCTGAAGGAAGATATGATCGATATGCCCCGCTAAGAATACCGTAAGCGCAAATCTGGAAGGAAGTCTCCTTAACGGAGATGAAAAAGGTGGAACGACCACGACCCATGCGCAACGAAACCACTCTGGATAAATCTCGATATTGCGAGTTCCATGATCAGCACGGCCATACGACGGAAATGTGTTGGGACTTGTGGGACACCATTGAAAAATTCATTCGAGAAGGAAAACTGCGTCGTTATGTTATACAAACACAAGGACGGCAAAACAAACGTCGGGAAGGCGAAGTAGGAGCCCGGCACCTGAGAAGAAGAGAAGAGAACAGAGAAAGCCGGGGAAAGGCTAGGATGACGAATTTCCTGAGTCAAAATATGACTCTAACGTCATAACCGGAGGTTTTGGCGGAGGGGGAGATTCAGTTAGTCAGAGGAAAAAATACTTGAAAGAGATCCTCTCTGTGAGAAGTCGTCCCGAATTCAAGCGAGAATCTTCAAAAACCCCTGCCCCAGTACTCGGTTTCACAAATGAAGAACTGGATGAGGTAATACCTGGTCATCACGACGGCCTGGTCATCACGGGGACGTTGGTGAATTTCCGGGTAAGGAAAATCTTTCTTGATAATGGCAGCGCCGTTAATATCATCCTTTGGGATGCATTCAAACGCATGAGGTTTGATTCTGAGGAGCTGAAACCCTGTAAGATCGTGTTAACTGGTTTTAACGGTCAAGATACCCGTCCAAAGGGATTTATCGATCTCAAACTCACTCTGGGCACCAAACAAGCTTTCAAGACAGAAGCGGTTCGGTTTATAGTGGCCGACTTCCCCTCCGCATACAATATCATCCTGGGGCGACCTGCCATTCATGACTGGAATATGTTGGTCTCTTCAAATCACCAGAAACTCAAGTTCATCAACAAGGGAAACCAAGTAGTTACCGTAAGAGGCGACCAAAAAGACTCTCGACAATGCTACTTTGACGCAGTCAAAGGGAATAAAGATTCAAAGAGAGGCGAACCAGAGAAAGAAGCCAAGTCGGTCCACGTTGTGGAGTTGGATTTGAGGGAGGAGGAGAAGATCCAGAGAGCATAACCAAATGATGAACTCGAGGACTACATCTTGGGAGACACCCCAGAGAAAATCACTAAAGTCGGGAAGTGGTTGGATCCGGAGATCCGTAAAGACATTGAAAAATTCTTGAGGGAAAATGAAGATGTTTTTGCATGGAAGGCCGCTGAAATCCGGGCATGGATCCGAGTTCTCTTTGCCATAGTTTGGCAATCCACCCCGGCTTACCACCCGTGGCGCAAAAGAAGAGAAAGCAAGGTTCCGATCGCTCTGACCTTGGAAGCACATGTGGAAGAATTTCTTGGAAGCCGGGTTTATCCGGGAAATACAATACACAACATGGCTCTCCAACGTGGTTATGGTCAAGAAACCAAATGGGACATGGCGTGTTTGTACGGATTACAAAGATCTCAATAAGGTATGCCCAAAAGACGCATTCCCAATGCCTAACATAGATCGCTGGTGGATAAATCCTCGGGTTTTCAACTCCTATCATTCATGGACGCATACTCGGGGTACAATCAGATAGCCATGCATCCCGATGATCAAGAAAATACGGCCTTCATCACAAATAATGCTAACTACTGCTACAACGTAATGCCCTTTGGCCTTAAGAATGCTGGAGCTACTTATCAAAGAATGATGACTAAGGTCTTTGCCAGTCAAATGGGGAAGAATGTGGAAGTATATATCGACGACATGATAGTCAAATTGAAGGATGAGAAAAACCATGTCGAGGATCTGCGACAGACATTTGAAAAACTGCGAAAGCATCGGATTAGACTGAACCCGGCAAAATGTGCCTTTGGAGTACCATCGAGCAAATTCTTGGGCTTTTTACTGACCCACCGAGGAATAGAAGCAAATCCTAAAAAATGCAAAGCAGTGTTGGAAATGAAGGCTCCAGTCAACAAAAAAGAAGTCCAACAATTAACAGGTCGATTGGCAGCCCTGACAAGGTTTTTGCCTAAATTGGCTGAAAAGTCACTTCCGTTTTTCAAACTTCGAAAAAAGAGGCACTTGGAGGATGGAACTCGGATTGCGAGGAAGCATTTGCAAAGATAAAGTCTGTCATCGGCATCTCCGCGACTTTCCAAACTGAACCCGGAGAAACATTGATCCTATATTTGTCGGTTGGAGAAGAAGCGGTCGGTGCCGCTCTCGTCCGAGAAGCTGGAGGAGGGCAAAAACCCGTGTACTTCGTTAGCGGGTTTTGCAAGGTTGAAATGAGATATCGAAGTTGGAAAAAATGGCATTTGCACGCTGCTCGCGGCAAAGCGATCGCGCCATTACTTTCACGGGCATTCTATTGTCGTCGGGACGAATCAACCCATTCGCCAGTGCGCATAAAACCGGACTTAGCAGGAAGAATGACAAGTGGGCAATCCAATTGTCCGAGTTCGACATCAGTTATGAAGCCGGCAATCAATCAAATCTCAGGCATTGGCTGATTTCGTAATGGAGTTAACCCCGTCAACTCCAACAGAGGAAATGCAAAATGAGCCGTGGAAGGTGTTCGTAGATGGCTCATCAAATGTTAAGGGAAGCGGCGCGGGAGTCATTGTGGAGAGCCCCGAGGGAGTTGCAATGGAATTATCGCTTCGGCTGGATTTCCCGACATCAAATAATCAGGCCGAGTATGAGGCACTCATCGCAGCTTATTACGAGCTAAGGAGAATGGTGCTCAACAGGTGCATTTAGCAACCGATTCTCAACTGGTGGCTTCCCAGATACAAGGAACCTACCAAGCCAAAGGACCGTTGTTGGCAAAACACTTGCGAAAAGTGAAGGATATAATAGCCGAGTTCGATAAAGTGGAAATTGAGCACATCCCTCGGACTGAAAACGTTAGAGCCGATGTCTTGTCTAAACTCGCTAGCACTAAAAGTCCAGGTAATCTTCCGTAATACAGCAGAATCTCTTAGAACCGAGTTGCATCATGCTCATTTCAGATAATCGCGATTGTAGAAAGCCAATCGCCGACTATCTAGAAAGGGGGATAGTTCCAGAAGACGCGGCGGAATCCAAGAGACTAGTCAGAACAGCGGCCGCTTACTCAATGATGGATGATCAGTTGTATCGAAGGGGCTTACATTCCCCGATGGCCAAATGTCTCGACCAACTTGAAGCCCAGTACGTACTCGCAGAAATACATGAAGGAATAAACGGACAGCACATGGGAGCAAAGGCGTTGGCTCGAAAGGCTATACGAGCTGGATACTATTGGCCTACCATGGCCCAAGATGCCAAGAATCATGTCCAGAAATGTGAAAGCTGCCAGAAGCACGGCAGAATAATATGGACCCCTCCATCCGAGCTGACACAGATCTCAGCCCCTTGGCCATTTTACAAATGGGGCATGGATCTGTTGGGACCATTCAAAGCGGCACAAGGACAATTGAAGTGGCTCATCGTTGCGGTGGATTACTTCACCAAATGGATTGAAGCCGAACCTTTGGCGACCATCACCTCGGCAAATG
Organism: Acacia melanoxylon; assembly: GCA_019022615.1. NCBI lineage: Eukaryota > Viridiplantae > Streptophyta > Magnoliopsida > Fabales > Fabaceae > Acacia > Acacia melanoxylon. Next base: position 871,059 of record JAFJYJ010000037.1, read on the forward strand.
TGCAGAAATTCCTCAAGAGAAGCATTATTTCGCGTTTTGGAATACCAGCCGAATTGGTGACCGACAATGGAACCCAATTTGTGGATAAAAACTTTCAAAAATTAGTAGCCGACTTTCAGATTAAACATCATTTTGCCTCGGTTGAACACCCACGGTCCAATGGGCGGCCGAAGCGGCCAACAAGGTCATAGTGGATGGGTGAAGAAGCGGATGGAAGACGGCGAAGGTAGTTGGGTTGAACATTTACACTCAGTATTATGGGGACATCGGACTACTTCTCAAACTTCAACGGGCGAGACCCCGTTTCGGCTCACATATGGATGCGAAGCAATGATCCCAGTCGAGGTCGGGGAACCCTTATGGAGAAGGCTATACCATGCGCCGGGGCGGAATGAACAAGAGTTGGCGGTGGAAATGGATCTCATAGACGAGGTCAGAGCCGCAGCTCACCTTCGGGATTTAGCCGCCAAGCAAATCATCGCCTCGAGATACAATAGGAAGGTAATCCCACGCTCCTTCGTGAAGGGCGACCTTGCACTCCGGAGAGCCGACATTGGCAATAAAAACGCACGAGATGGCAAGCTTGCCGCTAATTGGGAAGGACCTTACCGTATTACCGATGAACTCGGAAAAAGGGCTTATATGCTGGAATCTCTGACAGGCAAACCAATCAAAAGGACCTGGAACGCGGACAAACTTAAGGCCTACTACAGTTAAAGTCGGGGAGTTTAATTTCCAGTTCATTTTGTTTTATGCTTTTTGCTATTTCGCTTAACTTTATTTTCAGGAAAATCGGTCGCAAGTACATGTAAATTCCCATGTGAATCAAATTTGATGTAACTTTGTGGACTGAAGAAATAAAGGATATAGGGTCATGGAGCCCGTATTTGGCAACCTGCGAGTGAATATAAGAACACTAAACATGTATGAATAGAGGTTCGAAACTCCTTCATAAATCATGTGGTGTGAGACCGAGTTTTAACTCATTCATATAAGACATGAGCGACTCAGGGCAAAAAGCCTGATTACGCAAAATTTGTCATAGCGGCAAGGCCGCCAAAGAAATAATATACCCCGAGTCCAAACAGGCAAGGCAGGTATAAGTATAAGGCATGAGCGACTCAGGGTAAAAAGCCCGATTACGCAAAATTTGTCGTAGCGGCAAGGCCGCCAAAGAAAAAACATACCCCGAGTCTAAAATGGCTAGAGTGTATTGACAGAGAAAGGTTTCCCGACGCTGATCACGTCGGATCCTAACATGAAATATAAAGCAGTGAATGCAAAGAAGAAAAGGAGTCAATTAAACATTTAGTAGATCAGTCTGTTACAAAAGGCCCAAACGGGCAAAGAAATGAAGTACAATCAGTTCGGAGGAAGAGATTGATCTTCCTCGTGAGCTTCCGGAACCACCACGGAGCTCGAAGCAGGTGAGCCAACAGCTGGAGGAGGAGCAGGGAAAAATTTCCCGTCGTCAACATAGGCGTTCATATGCACCCCTTCCAGATTCAATGTCACCGTTGGGTTCAAAAATTGAACCTGCTCTAGGCGTTTTCTAAAGCGTCCGAGATACCATTCTTCGGCTTGGCAACATCGGCCGGAGGCGAGAGGGCATCCTTGTATAAATTCACCTCGGAGGACGCCGCGCCCGCGGGACGCCAACTCGGACTCAAGGGCCGAAATCCTAGCTTTTTGACGGCTCATGACCTCCAAGTCCTCTTTGTGAATTTGCAGCCTCCGGGTATTCTCGGATTCAGCCTTGTTAAGGCTATCACGGGTGTGCCCAAGCTCCTCATCCAGGCTCTCCTTCTGGACCTTTTCCAATTGCAAATCCTCAAGCGCTTGGGCTAACCGATCCTCGACATTTTTCTTCTCCTCCTCAAGCGAGTCCAAATCTTCTTCTTGGAGGTCGACCTTTTCCTTCAAATGGGCGGCAAGCTCACACAGCCCGGCATTCTTTAAATTGACGCTCGCCAACTCCAGAAGCTCATCCTTCTCGGAATCGGCTAGCCTCTTCCCATCAAAAAGTTTGCGGGAGGGCGCGAGCTTTGCGAAGTCCAGGAGGAAAACGACCGCCCCAGAGGAAAGAAGCGGGAAGTCGGACTGCGGGGCCAGAACCAGAGGGCACCCCTCCCTGAGTCTCAGGCTCGGGAACTGAAGAAGATGGGACAATAGCTTTCTTCTTCTTGGTGGTTTTGGCCTTCTTAGCGACGGGGGGAACGCTAGGCTCTCCGCTCGGAAGGGTACGTTTTCCTACAGCGGGTGTATGGACCATCTCCTGACGGCAAGTCACGTCTAGGTACTCGGGCCTTTTCCCCATTTGCCCACCTGAAAAGAAGAGCAAAACACATCACGGATTTGAACAAAGGCAACAAAATTCGAACTATGAATAATATCATACCCAAAACGGGTTTTGATTTATTACAGATAATATATTTGGCCGAGTCCACTAAAGGCCCCTTTTTACTGGCAAGGGCGGTTAAGGTAACAATGGCTTCATCCTCGGAGTCAGAACGCTGCGAAGGGGCGGGTAGGAAATCCTTGGAATGAAACTTATGATGACTCTCACTCCAGTATAAAGGAAAGCGCTCTTCAATGTTCCCGGACGGGCCCCTCTGAAGAAACTAAGGTACCTCCCCGGCTTTGGCCACTACTTTAAAAAAGGAAGTTTTGAACCCTTTCCACGAATCAGTGAAAGGCTTTAAGAATTTACGCCCGTGACAAGCGCGAAGAGACGTCCAACCATACCACATCTTCTCCTCTTCCACCGTCATATTGGTCTCTAAAGGTGAAAAGAAGCTACAGAACACGTGTACGGAACATTTGAGCTTCTTCTTCATACACTATCTTTCAAAAGCTAAGGCAAAGGCCCATCCATTCGGGTGAAGTTACGAAGGAGCCAAGTGCAGATGGCGCAGTAGGCACATTTGAAAGTCGGAAAATGGGAAGGAAAGGCCAAGTCGGGTAATCACGTCCCGATAGAAATAAAAGAAATGGCCGCCTTTATCAGATAACCGACCAGAAGCCACCGATTCGTTCACAGAAGGCAAAACAACATTGTATCCCGGGCCACCTCGGATGATTCGGTCAAGCTCTTTCGCGGTCATTTTATTTCGTACTCCAGTTACAGCGCTGCTGATGACACATTCTTTAGCCGACGTCATCCGAGAAGACCCAGAAGGGGCAGATTCTCCGGTCTCGGATTGATGAGACGGGTGAGAGGGAGAAGACATCTATTACCTATAATAAAAAAAAGGGAAGGATCAGAATCATGAAGTATACCTGACGTAACAGGATTGTGGAGACCAGTATCGTAAAACAAAGGAACGGGAGGAATCTGAGAAGCAATAGCCAAAGTCGTCTGAGGTGTGAGTAGACAGCGACATCTGTCCATTAATAAATCGGCGTCTCTCTCTCGGCCATGACGGACTAGCTCTATCGCCTCAGTACGGCAGCTTTCGCAAGGATTGCAACCTCGGAATACGGTTGGCGGATTATCAATCACGGGTGTCGAAGAAGAGGTTGCCAAAGACGAAGCCGGAACACTTGCGGCAGACAAAAACGGCGATGAGAAATCTCGGGTATCTGTAATTCTTCCACCTCTCCGAGATGAACCACCTCCCCGAGAAGAGCCACCCCGAATGGGACCAAGTAATCTTGCCATCCGTTCTTCTTCAATAGGAAGAAGGGACCATAGCCACTGTTTGGCCGTACCCGGGGTATTTTTTAAAATTTCCCGATCTTCCTCCGGGATAGGTCTGCCGTACATGTCTACTAGCATCTCGGAATCGGGATCCATTTTGTCAAGGACGAGAAGATATAGGCGCTAACAACCCTATCAGCGCTAAACTCCTTTTGCCCAGATGGCTTGGAAATTATGGATTCAAAAGGAGCTCCTACGAATGCGAAATCTATTCATACCGGAACACCCAAAACACTCAAGAACACATGAAGAGAAATTACCCGAAATGTGATAGGAGGAGTTATACTGTTCAGTTGAAAATTATACATGCATTCTGTAAGCAAGAATGCCCAGATCAAACATAATACAGGAAAGGGATGAGAGGGGATTACCTTTTAAGAAAGAACAGCAAAGGAATGAACCACAGAAGAATGCTCTGCAGAGGGAGGCTTTTTCGATCACTTCAGAAATCTCAGTAAGTGCAAAAGTGAAAAATGAGCCAAAAGGGTTAGAATATATAGGCGAGGAAGCGCCTCGGAGCCCCGAAGCACCAATCGTCGCGACGATTACGAGGCGAAAACCGCTGAGTAATCATGACGGACAGGCCAAAAGACGCGTGAAACGACAGGTGCCATTAATGGGCACTGTAACCGAAGGCGGCGTTTGGGGACGCGTGCCTGCAGGCGTCATAATGGAAGATTATCCGCTGCTACGCGGGTAAATGAAAGGGCGCCTAGTCAAATTAGCCAATCACCAGGGCGGGAGTAAAGATGTGCAACTCGTCCTAAATCTACACGGTAAATATCCAAGAATAAAGTCGGGCACTCTATGGCGGGAGGATCGAAGGTTACTCAATTCCGAAAGTCGGGCGTAGCAAATTCATCCAGAATAACATCAGCTCGGCCGAACAGAAACCTGAACGACCTAGCTTGGGGGCAACTGTTATGGACCGAGATAAATGCGCATCGGACGAGGAGGCCCATCAACGTGCTCCTACAGGCACAGGCCCCACGATCCCATGATCCCATGATCCCCATCATCATAAATAATGGGGAAAGGACATGCCGAGTAAAGTGGCCAACTGCTGGTGAGGACCCTTCTTCTATAAATAGGAAGGATCCAACAGGTGCACGGTACACACATTTCTCGAATCTATTTACCATATCGCATACACGAGCACACACCCCACACCTCGGGTGAAAACCCCTGCGTTTAAGCTCGTGATCTCCATCTATCCGGATATCTCCACCATAGATATCTAAGAGAAGAGTAAAAGATCCTATATTAACTTACTAGCAAGCCTAAAGCTAGACATTTGTGTTCTATACCAGAACAAAGTCAAACATGATATTGTAACGGTTTGCATTATTAATATAATTTATATCCTTTGAGCAAAAAAAAACATGATATTTAATCAACTACACAAACATAGATTACATGCGAAAGCGCCCACGATCATTTGACTTGAAAATTAGAAAATGATAATTTGACTTCAATCATTCGCCAATAAATTTTACGAGCGAGTAGTTAATTCCATTAACACAACTTCAGCTTCAATCCTTTATTTACGGCACACTTTGTGAATGAATAATACACACACACACTCATTCTCTCTACCTTATAAATACGACCACGATCCAATAGTTTATATATGCTTCGTTTTCCGGACCGTCCCTCCATCACTAATACACATGAAACCTTCTTCTTCTTCCCCAATTTCGTTTTTCCTTCGTTACTCTCATTTGCAGCAACCTTCGCCTTTGCTTCGGTTGAAGTGATCTTCAAGGATGGCTTGAAAAACTCCGCCGTACTCAAACTCCCCGGCGCCGGCCCCGAAAGCTTAGCTTTTTTTGTAATGGTGAAGGGCCATATCTTGGTATATCGGATGGTAGAATTCTCAAATGGCAAGGAACTCATAAAGGATGGGTTGAGTTTCTTTGTCAACTCACCAAACAGGCAAGATATCAACTTTTGAATATAAATCTATTCATAAAATTGAGTCAAAACTAATCAATAATATTGATCATCTACATACATTTGCACGTAGAAAACTCATAACTATATTGGGTTTGGCTCGTTCGTGTAGAAGCATGTGTTTCTTAGTTTGAAATCTCAGTTTTTTCTACCTAAGTATTTTCAAATGTTTGATTACGGGGATAGGAAACTATGTGAGGGATCACAGATCCAAACAAGGAGCCTATTTGTGGGAGACCATTTGGGGCTCAAATTTGACATGAAAAATTGTAATTTGTATATAGCGGATCGTACTTTGGCCTCTTAGTGGTTGGACCTAGAGGTGGTGTGGCCAAACAACTAGCTATTTCGCTTATCATGGTGGTGCTCCCTTCAAATTCGTAAATGGTTTAGACATTGATGACCAAACCGGGTGTGATTTATTTCTCGGATAAGCAAAGACTTTGTATACCCATTAAGGTATTCTTTTTCTTATTCATGTCTTGAACCTTTACTGACTATATATGACTCTTACATTTGGGTGCCTCACAAGAAATGTAGGGTTTATAAATTCAAATTGAAAGCATTATATGATTCTATTATGATAGACCTTATTTTAGATGACCTTTATTATGAGTTTTGAAAAGACCATTTATACCAAAGGTGCTTGAAAAATTAACAAGTCTTTTATAACGATATGATAAAATATGGTCTAAAATTAATTAAAGCTCACTATATAAATGAAAGTCCACTTGAATATTGCAAAATCATAATTATGAGTACTATTCACAAATAATAAAGTAAAGATACATATATGCTATTAAATAGGGTTAATGTCCAATTTTGTCTTGAAAGTTTTCGCGTAGGATCGAAGCGCAAGTATTCAAAAGTTTTTTTAGATCAATTTCACCTTATATATGTTAAAAAAACAAGAACAAAATTGCCCCAACCATTAAAAATGTTAACAATCAATGTTAATTTGTCTTGCCCCAAGTGTCTTATTTAAGCATTATGGCTTATATTACAATCATAACGTATTTCATGATTTAATTCCACAATTTTTTTATCAATATAATGAAAACTTCAGAGAAACTTAACATAATTATTTCAATTAATTAGTTTCCTCTTTTTTATAGGCAATTTCAAATGATATCCCAAAAAGGAGATAAAACAGTAGATTGCTGAAATATGATCCCAATACTAAGAAAGTTGAGATCTTGTTGCAAGGCTTGGCATTTGCAAATGGTGTGGCTTTGAACAAAGATGGCTCATTCCTTCTAGTAGCAGAATATAGTTCAAGAAAGATAAACAAGTTTTGGCTCAAAGGCTCAAAGATTTACACATCGAACTGTTTGCAACTGTTGAAAAGCTACCGAGATAACATAAAGAGAGACAAAAATGGAGATTTACGGGTGGGTATGAACAAGTAATAGAACATCATCTGGAAATGCTAATAATAAAGGAAGTTTAGGACATGACCCCGTGGGAGTGAAGTTTGATGAGAAGGGGAAGACTTTGGTGGTTTTGGATGGAAGAGGAGGTCCACTGCTTGAGTCTGTGAGCGAAGTGGAAGAACATGATGGGAAATTATGGATTGGCTCAGCTTCCAAACCTTATGTTGTGGTTGTTAAGGCATAGAAAAATATTTCTAGACTTGCTTTCAATATAATAAATACTCCTCTAGCCGTAAATATAGGATCTTGTTAATTTATACTACAAACTTAATTCTACGTTTAGGGCCAGAGGTAGTATAATGTACTTCACCTTGAACTTGCTTTATGTAATTGGTTTGTGTCACGTTTTGATACTTTGAATGAATTTTTTTTTTGGGTACATACTTTGAGTGAAAAGTTTATCACTTGATGGTGTGATGTGGAAGAACCCTCATTTTTAACATATAGTTGTTTATAAGTAATATGTTAGATATTTATAAGCATTTTATTAGAAATCTTACCTAATATGTACTCTCACTGGTTCTTTTTATAAGCAACAATGATCAAAATTAAACAAAACAAACTGACAGTTAAAATTAGTTAAAAGTAATGAATGTGTAAGAGATACAATTTTTCTTTAAACATGTCCTTATTTATAAAAATGATGAGTGATAGAGGAAGAATGAGTGAGAAAAATGGTAATAGGCCACTGAAAGAGTGGGATGAGTAAAACTTTTGTTGTTAATAGCTAATTGAGACATGTATGCGAGCAAAAAAATTGAGACATGTAAGTTACAACTTTATTGTGAGCGATCGATTAGTCGCCACGAGAGATGGCTTTGGGGGAAAAAGTGAAGGGCAATATGATAAAATATCTAAAATTCACAAATCATAAATGGGGTCAATGGACCTATTAAAAATTTGTTGAATTTGATAATGACAATCTCATCTACGATTTCTCTTTTTTCTAAGCATATGTATCTTCCTTTTAAAGACAATCATATTCGAAACACTATCGAATACTAAATAGGAGCAACTCTCCTAGGGATTTGAAACTTTGGGATGTCCCTATTTTAAGTGGCTTTAAATGGGGCTTTCTCTTTTGTTTAATCTCAATTAATGTTTTATACAACTTGGCCTTGGTTTGTTATGAGGACTGTTGATAGTTGGGTCTTTTTTTTTTGCTCATAAGTGAAACTTGCATTAATGAGTAAAGTCAAACCATTACAACAAATACATGAAATAGATGATACCCAAATCGCAACAATAACGACAATCAAGGCAGAAAAATAACGCCGCTTGAGGCGAATAAGAAAACCAAATACAATGAAACAAAATCAAACAACATAGGAATCAAGTAAACAATACAAACAAAGGAAATTAGCCAGCCACCAGGTCCGGACTTGAGATATGAGAGCCATCTCCGACAATATTAGCCTCCCGAGCATCCAAGGTTAGAAGAGAAGACAAAGAAGGTGATGGTTGAAAAACCCACCCGATCGGGCACACCTCCTTATAAGCAATCGCTGCAAGAAAGTCAGCTACTCTATTACCCCTTCTAGGGGTATAAGATAAAGAAAACCCAACCCTGTCAGAAAAAAGGCTAATAATATCGTGAAGGATGCTTCTGCTCCTCCAGTCGTACAAATCAGGAGACTTAGCGTCAATACAAGCAAGCAAGGAAAGACAGTCAGTTTCAAAAACAACTTTGTCATGACCCAAATCCATCGCTAACATGAGTGCCCTTTTCAGAGCAAGAGCTTCAGACATAAAGGCTGATATAGACTTGATTTTATCCACAAAGCCCCACTTAAAAGCACCAAGATAATCACGACAAACCACACCTATTGCGCATGGCTACTACCGGACACATAGGCACCATCAATGTTGATTTTAAAATAACGAGAACCGGGAGGAGCCCAACGATCGCACCGAGCATATGGATTGCCCGGGCCCTTTAACACAGATTGCATATTATCACGGTGAGTCCAAAACTCAGCATTACTTGTCCTAGCATATTCAATGACAAAGGGGTTGGGGATCACATAGTTGAAAACTTTATCATTCCTCTGTTTCCAAATATACCATAATATCCAGCAAAGTAAGGAGATATCTTTGGGCATAAGAGATTTCATACCATTTATCATCAGCCACCATGCATTGAAGTTGGACACACCGTGGCGGTCGAATCTAAGTCCCGACTACGGCCCAAACCAAATACGGCGCGTCCAATGGCGGTGGAAAAAGAGATGTTCAATGTTCTCCTCGGCTTCTTCACATATGGGGCAAAGGCTAACAGAGGCCCGCCTTCTGGCACATAGAGCGGCATTAGTAGCCACCGCCTTGTTAAGAATTCGCCACAAGAAGTGCTGCACCCGTGGAGTAACTTTGATACTCCAAACCGATTTCCAACAAGAGTTAGGAACCACACAAGACGATCCTGCTGTATGAGAGTTGCCTACGTTCTTTGATTTTTCGGTGTGGTAGCCCTTTAACAAAAGTATAGGCACCATTATTTGAGCTAGTCCAGATTAGCTTGTCCTCAAGACCATTGTTAGGTAAAGGAATTGCATAGATGGCTTTCTTGACCTCTTCCGAAATAAAGGGCGCGATGGGAGAGAGGTTCCAACCACCCTCAACAATAAGATCACTAACTCTTCCATGCTTGACAAAGAAGTTGTCACAATTTGGCGGCTTCGCAGGAAAAGAGACCCCGGGGACCCAATTGTCGCCCCAAATTCTAATTGCCTGCCCGGAGCCTACATCCCACTGGAGTTCACTTCTTAGGAAATCTCGGCCCCCAAGGATGCTAGACCAACACCATGAGGCTGCGGCCTTTAACCGCATCAAGAAATTCTACCTTCGGGAAATACAAGCTCTTCATCACTCTAGCCCACAAGTCACCCGGACGAGTCAAAAGCCGCCATGCAGTTTTAGCCAACAAGGCATCATTCATGATAATCAGATCTCGAAAACCCATACCTCCCTGACTCTTCCCCATAGTGAGATAATTCCACGCCTTCCAGTGCGTCTTTCTTCCAAAAGCATTGCCGTCCCACCAGAAGTTAGCTATGAGGCTATGGATGGCTCTGCAAGTTGTAAGTGGAAACTTAAAACAATTCATAGGATATATGGGAATAGCCCGAATAATCGCTTTAATCATGACTTCCCTTCCCGCGAAGGAGAGGAATTGGTGCCCCACCCCGAAGCTTGTTAGTTACTCGCTCCCTTATATAGGCCAATGCTTGCTGCTTAGTCTTCCCCATATACTCGGAATGCCAAGGTACCTCCCAGGATCTTCAGAGGTAGGGATATGAAGTAGATTACTCACCATTTCACGCACATCATCCGGGGTATTAGTAGAGAAAAAGAGGCATGATTTATCAAGATTTATAACTTGACCAGAAGCCTCGCAATATTGGTGGAGTATAGCTGCCAACTGGCGACAGTTACTACGATCAGCATTCGTGTATACAAGAGCATCGTCCGCGAAGAAGCTATGAGAGAGAACCGGGCATGTAAGACTTAATTTAATCCCCTGAAGCAAATCAGCCTCTTGGCTTTTAGTGATCATAAAGAGAGAACACGCTACCAATATGAAGAGATATGGTGAGATAGGATCCCCCTCGTCGAGACCCTACCAGTGAAAAAGAGCTAACAACTTCCCCGGATAGACATAAATTCATCGAACCGATCGCACACACTTCATAACTAGAGTAACCCAATCATCACAGAATCCGAATCTTTTAAGTACATTCTCCAAAAAGGCCCATTCAACCCTGTCATAGGCCTTGCTCATATCCATCTTGAGTGCAAATTCATATTTATCCCCATCTTTCTTCCTCCTCAAGTAGTGATAAACCTCATGAGCAATGACGATATTATCCTGAATGCATCGGCCAGGGACGAAGGCGCCTTGATTAGGTGATATACACTTATCAAGCAATGGTTTCATGCGGTTAGCCAAGATTTTGGAAATGATTTTATATGAGAAATTGCATAGACCAATGGGGCGGAGATGGGATACATACCGGTTTAGCTACCTTGGGGATCAAAGTAATATTAGTTTCGTTAATCAAATCAAGAGAAGATTTGCCTTCGAAAAATTCCAGCACCATATTACACACATCATCACCTACCTTATGCCATGACTTTTGATAGAAAGCACCCGAGAAGCCATCCGGGCCGGGAGCCTTAGAGCTCCCAAACCGAAGACCGCGCTCTTAACTTCTTCCTTAGTTACCGGAGCATCAAACTCGATTCATCTCCGGCGTAATATGCGAGTCAATACAAGAAAGAATAGGATCCGGATCAACTATCCCACGAAGAAGCAAAAACAGTTGCTGAAAAAAGCTTGCAATATGAGACACCACATCATTCTTCTCTATCAACCACCGACCATCATCACCTCTAATGCGGATACTATTACGCTGTCTTCTTTTAACCGTAGACAAATGGAAGAATTTAGTATTCTTATCTCCTGCCACCAACCAATTAACCCGAGAACGTTGCCACCAGAATTTTTCTTCTAACTCATACAGACGATCCATAGCCAGTTTGACATCATTAATTGCTTTGGAAGACACAACATTTAGACTCCATGAGAAAGAGAAGCTAACGATCTTTTAATTTTTCCAAAGCAACCTGGCATTATTAGGAAAGGCTTTCCTACTCCATTTTCCAAGGACACTCGTACACCTTTTCAAATTACAAGAAAAAGGGCGATGGCGCTATAACACCCCTCAAGAACAGATCCCCAGTTACTATCCACGACTTTGGGATATTCAGGATGGTAGGTCCAAGATTCTTCAAAACGAAAGGTCTTCTTTCTCCGAATCGGAACAGGTTGACACTGAATATGTAGCATAAGATGATCAGACCCACGGCTCCATATGGTAGACACGAAGATTAGGAAACCTGTTCCCTAAGCAAGTAGTTTCCAAAAGCTCTATCAATTCGTTCCCTAACTGTTTCTTGGTTCATCTCTATTGTTGCACCAGGTAAAACGATAACCGTTGAAGCCCAGATCATCCAGTTCACAGCCAGCCACAAAACATTTGAAATTCAGAATTTTTCTCCACGCTCTAGGCGGCCCTCCCAACTTCTCAGACTGAGACAGAATGTCATTAAAATCTCCCAAGCACAACCAGGACTCACCTATATTACTACTAATTCTAGTTATTTCCTGCCAACATAATCGTCTATCCTCCTCACAAGGCGGACCATAGATAAAGGAAATATATGAAGGGCATTCCATATCATCAGATTCAACTTTTGCATGTATAATATTGGAGGAGGAGAATACTATACTAATCGTATAATCTCGTTCCACCAAACAGCTAGCCCACCACTTTTCCCCACTTTGGATCCACCAACCACTCTTCACAAAAACCACACCGTCGCCTCAGCTTTCTCATATATGTAGCCTTCTGCTTAGTCTCCATTAAGAACACCAATTGGGGTTTTTTTTGGAAGCACTCTTCCTTTAAATTCCTGGCTGTCAAGGCAACCCCAAGACTTTGACAGTTCCAGGCTAGAATATTCATGGCGAACCGGTGGCTGGTTCCATCCAGCCACCGGAGGTTTGCTCAGATGAAGAAGATTGTGCCACGGTATCTTTAGCTTCACCCGTGACCCAACTTGTAGGAAAGTCAATTTCTGATGCCATTGGGAAATCCAAATTCGCCAGCTGATTTTCATTATTCCTACTTCGGATAAATGATTTCACCGTCCGAAGCTCTTTCGACGTCCCCGTTGAACCGGAGAATCTGCAGACCGTGATTGAGGAATAGTTGCGGGACCTCAAAGATCAATTTACGTTGCCTCTTGCTTTCGAAGGGCCGGGTCCGAGGCTCAGTGGCCTTTTGAGATGGAAGCTACGTAGGGAAACGGACATAGGCGATACGGGGAAAGTTCAATAAGAGGAGTATTTGGATCACCGATGGCTCGGGTCAGTGGAAATTCTACATGATGACCGGGCTCTTTCAACTTGGGGTTAGGGCAAACCACTTCAACGTCTAAGAGGCCAATAACTTGGTCATTATTAACCAGCTCCGTGTATCCTAAGGCATCACTTTCTTTTTCAAAATTTATGGGCCCGCATGCCACTTCCTTTGCATCACTTACTTTTTCAAAGCTTATGGGCCCACGTGCCACTTCCTTTTCCTTCCCCTTTTTCAAAGCCAAACCTATGTTTCCGTGGAAATCAAATTTCCTTTGGCCAATAAAATAATCAACTTCTCTACCTTCATTTTCCAACTCGTGGACCCACCGCCACACCTTTGTCTTGACCGATGACATCGATGGGAGCGGGAGTTGGGTTTGGTATTTTGTCATTGCTTTCGGCGTGGCCTCCCGAGAAAAATACCAATTCGGTGTAACGTGTCAACATCAATTATTGGGATTCGTCTCTGTGACCAACGTTGTTTCTTGGGGACCGAATACCCAGATTAGCGTTCGGGTGTTCCGGCAATGTACTCGGCAGTTCCTATCAATCCAGCTCCGTCGAGAATCAGCGTTTTCCAAGCCGTATCCACCTTCTCACTTCCCGACCTGTCCTCTCTTTTATTTTCACACCAGTTCAACTTGCAAAACACAATAGCCTCTTCGAAAGTCTTCACGTGCAGTCTTACGAGCCAACTCCCAAAGCCATAGGGTTACGTAGTCTTCTTCCTTTCATCTGAAGCTTCTCTACAAATCCTACCTTCATGACCTATTCGACCACACGCAAAACAGAGGTTTTGGAGCCTCTCGTACTTAACAGATACCCATGCTGGTTCCTTAGAAACTCTAGGAACCCAGAAACCTGAGATTAACGGTTTAGACAGTTGAATCAATGCCCTAACTCTGATGAAACCTCTACTTAGTCTTCCATTCATTTTTGGATTTTCATACATGACCAAGTCGCCTACCACATTACCGAGAGTTTTGACATTCTCCTCATTAAAAGCTTCCAACGGTAGTCCATGGAATTGGATCCAAAAAAGGGGCTTCTTCAAAATTAACATCCTTAAGAACCATATACTCCTCCCAGATCTGAATGTTTAACAGACAACCCAGTATGGACCAGGGCCTTCCTTTAAGGATTCGGATGACGTCTTTACTATCTTGGAAGCGGAAAAGAAAAACAAGCTGGCTGCGGTCAAGCTCGTGAATCTCTACTTCCTTATCCAGATGCCAACTCTTTTTTATCATGGTGACGATTGTGGGGATATTCATATTCTTCCCAGATATGAGTTTACCAACCAGGGTACCGCCGGCGAATTCTTCATCACAGCCTAGCTTTAGCGTTACACTAGTCAGACAATTATCATCACTTCCGTGACCCCTTTCCATACCAACAACAAGCACAAACAGGACAGAGAGCACACACACCTTCCGAAAGAAAATATCACTCAAAAATAAAGGATGGTAAACCGAAAAAATACACACACCTCCGGATGAAAAATTTAACTCAAAGAAACGAAGAGAAGGGAAAAGGAAAAAAAGATGAGGAAGGAAGGAAAGAAGGATCATCTTTTCGGAAGAAAGGACGATCGGATTTGGTTTTCCAAAGGAATAACCTACCAACTCTCACTAGATGAGAGAGAAACTCTCACAAGATGAGAGAGGATGTTTTTACTTTATGTTTTTATTGATAGTTGGGTCTTCGTTCCCTGGTTTCGGCTGGTGCTTCATATTTTATTATATTTGATGTAATATGGTCCAAGTTAGTCCTGTATCGTTTTATCTTATGAATAAATTGATACAATTTCTCCTACAGAAAAGATTGATATAATTTCAAGAAAATTTATATTTTATTTACTTAAATTAATATGATTTTGGCCGGTGCAATTTTACTAAATTAGTCAATTTTTATTTTGCAAATATTATATGGATATCGAATAGATTTTTTATATTTTTAATTATTCCATATTTATTTGCAAGAATTTTTTGCTTTAAAGCCCATTTGAAGAGAGAATCGAAAAATCCTTAGGTTTTTCATTTGTCAATAGATATGGAAGCAAAATAGATATTCTTGAAGCGCTTTTTGAGGAGAATGGACACATATTATAATAGGGGGAGAATGGATACATATTACAATAGGAGAAAATTGTAAAGATTATATTTTAGATATTTTTTTTATTCCAATGAATCAGGTATCCGATGCTTTTTATAAATCTTATTACTGGGTACCTGGGTAACCGAATAATCTAGCCCCACCTAACAAAGATCCATCATTGGAGTGTTCTAGCAAAAGTTTTCTCCTTACCCAGTGATCGAACTCGAAACCAACTAGTTAAGGGGCCAAGGTACCTACTCCTATACCTATCACTAGGGCCAACCCATGTTAGTGAAATATTTTCTACAATGATGTAGATTTAAACATGTGCTTAAATTTCTCTGTTGATAATTATTTTTAACATGTTTTATCTTAAATTTTACATCTTCTTTCATTCTCTTTTTATGTTTAGGAATTTTTATTAATGAATTGCTAAATATAGGATAGAGAAGAGGGAGACAACAATGGATCTATTGTCAAACACAAGCAAACTTACAATTCCATGCACATTGGTTGTATACAAATTGCTCTTAAACCTCTTGTCCGCCGAGGACTAAATGTGTCATGCTTGGTTTGTCTTTGAGACAATGGGCATTATGACTTTACCGATTCTATCCTAGCAGCCGTAGAAGTAGTACTCCATGATGAACCTGTTTACTTCAACTGTTATCCAGATCGGATGATAGATTTGAACAATAAATATGTCCTAGACTCTCTTAAGCTCAACATTAAACTCAATGGGTTTAATATGAAACCTAGATCTATACCACCCTGATATACAGCATACAATATAAGGTCTTAAACTCCTCACCGATCCATAGTCCAAATACACCTGACAATGGTCAAACTATTATATTCTTAACTGACCATCCCAACGCAAACATTACATGTTACCTGCACATATACATAGACATACACATACACATAGATATACATATATATATATATGTATGTATGTATGTATGTACACACATGTATGTATGTATGTATGTATGTATACACATATTTATATATATACATATATACATACATATATACATGTATGTATATATACACACACACATCCATTGATACCAGATTGGGAGCGGGCCTCCTCTTCTTCAATCTCCTATGCCTACTTATATGTATAGGGTAGGACTTAAACGCAGATGAGCCAGAAGCTAAAGAAAATTTAGAAGAGAGGGAATATCATAGTTCTCTGTGAAATCTTTTCTTATTGATTTCTGAGGATGATTGTTCGTGGTCTCCATGGGCTATGAATCCACGATTTTATACACAAAACTGACACTACTATGCGGACTTCATACCATCTTGAATCCGCGGACCTAAGGCTATTACAAATCCGGAAAGCATAATTCGTACATAGTGGATATCTACTTTTAAGAAAAGTTGAAGAGATAAGGCTCTAGCATGCAAGCTGGCATCAAATTTAATAAAGAAATCTACTTTTACAAAAGAAAGGAATCTGTTTTTATAAAAACAGTGTATTATTGGTCTGTAGTCGACAGTCTTTTGTCATGTCAAACTTAATCTGTGTCGGCCATGTATTCATCATCAAACATTCCATCATCACCATAGTTCTCTGGATTTGGATCTAAGACTCCTGCTTGAACGAGACAGAGGTGTTCACAATTTTTTGGAACCCATACCTAGTAACAAGATTTACGAACAACTGTATCAAAAGTCAAGGAACTGTAGTCTTCTGCTCCCTTATTACCAAGCTTCTCATATAAACGAGGATCCTGTATATATTTATCACACTGTGGTTCGATTAATCCTTCCTCAATCTGTTCAATAACTGGTGTGACCAGAAAATGATGAAAACTTTAACGATATCTGCCGTTCCTGTAATAAGGAATCTGGGATTGAATTTTGACGAAAACTGTGCCAAACTTCTGTTGTTTCCTTATTTATTCATTTAGAGCTTCTCTGAACGGTAGTTCTTTAAAATCTTCAAATATAGCGAAAGACGCTACCATTCCATGAGCAAGAAACTCCATGTAATCAATTGGACGTTCCTCCCCATTGAGATTTTGGGTTGGCCTATCCAAGTCAATGACTAATTTAAATAAACCACTGTACATATATTCACCTTCTGTGTTGAACCAACTAGTGACTTCCTGGTCAATTCTGTATCTTCCATCTGAGGGTGCTCTGTGATGGAGATCTAGTAATTGTAACTGGAGATTTATCAATTTTTACATATGCCGACTTTCTATGAGTGATTGAATCTCAAAGAAAAGGATAAGATTGGCTAAATGTTCCTGTATAACTCTCCTTTTATTAGGGTTCAGGCAAGATATCGGTAGCCCGCTGTAAGACTGTGTTCCTAAGAGCGGGTTGTGCAAATGATTATTCTGTATCTGGAGGTCTTGGCTTTTGAGATTGAGCCTTCTGAAGTGTTCTCTCATGCTCTGATTTTCTTTTCGCTCATTTTCCAGTTCCTGCTGTAAATTTAAATTACACTGAAAAGTGAAACGTTAGTAAATTCATACTGTTTCAACCTATTTTCCATAAGGAAATTTGTACCTATAATATGTGGGGGTAATTCTCCTGGAGATTTTCCTTCTACAAAAATAGGTGATGGTAAAGTGGCTGTGACATGTTTCCAGACTTCTTGGAAATCATAGTATCCCTGCCAGAAGGGCCTGGGATTATTTCCAATTGCTTTGACCAGTTCAGGATAGTTTATATAAATTCCTGGTCGATCCCCACGAAACAAGACATAAAATGAAAAGTTCTTGCTGAGGGGCTTTTCCCGTATTTTTGACAATTAATAGTTAAGTGCATTTAAAGTTCTGTGCTTCTGTCTTGCTCTAGAAGCATTCCAAAAAGCATCTAATAAACATTGTTGTGATTCATCAAAAGGGGGTAAGTGAGGTAAAGGTTTGAAGGATTTGCTATGTCATGGTGGGTATTTAGCCAGAACGGATCCTCCAAATGTCATCATTTCTTTAATTGGTTCTGATGACTCTGTTTTGTGCTCAGTTTTCACCGGCGTCTTCCCCTTGTTCATTTCAAATTTCTGCAAAAGCAAAGGATACACTGTTAGAAATAATCCTGGATAATTTATCTGCTCCTATGTTATCCTTACCTTTAATGTGTTCCATATTAACAGTTACTCATGTACAAGTGAGATAGTCACAAAATCTTACCCATCTATTTCTACTTAACTTACGTGTTGTGACAAGTTTATTGTAGAAACTAATTATAGCTTCACAATCAGTTCTGAGGGTAAATTCCTTTTTATCAATAATGAAGATCTTAAATTTTTCTAAACTGTAGATGCAGGCCATGATCTTTGCATCTATGTTTGAGATTGTTGTTTTGTATTTTCCTAAAGCATATCTCGCAACCTTTTTCGTGGATGCTAAATCTCCCTTGTGAGGTTTCCATTTAAGGACTCCTCCCCATCCGTAAAGGGACCCATCCATCACATTCTATAATAATATAGCTATCTTCCAGGGGAAGTTCTAAATCTGGGAGATTCCTAATTATGTTCTTTAATTCTGTGATCTTTTTCAGGTCCTGTTTATTGAACTTCCTTTCACCTTGAGGAGTTAATTTTGAGTATGGTACAAGGGTCCTGTGTACTTTGTGAGATTTGGGATGTAATTTCTAGCATAATTAAGTATTGCTAGAAATCTCTGTAATCCTTTTAAATCTGTCAGGGATTCCTCTGGATATTCAACTATACTTTTTACTATGTGAGGTTGAAGTCTAACCTTCCCTTCTCCTATTTCTAGCCCTAGGAATTCTACTTTGGTTACTCCTAGCTTGTACTTAGTTTTTGATAATACTAGTCCATGAGTAACACATTCATCAAAGAATATTTTAAGGTGCTGCACATGCTTTGATATATCACACATATATACATGTATGTATATATATACACACATCCATTATATGTGTGTGTATATATATACATGTCTATATATATGTATGTATGTATGTATGTATGTATGACATACATATATACATCTATATAGGTATATACATATGTATGTATGTATGTATGTAGATACATACATACATACATACATACATACATACATACATATGTATAAAGATTTCATTAATTTTAATATGTTAACTCATCAAATTTGATATGTTTTTTAAATTTAAATCCTAGATCAAATTCTAATCCTAAGATAACAAGAGACAAACAACAAACAAAAATGATGAGCAAGGAGGAACAGCGAAAACGATGAAGAAAGAGGAGCACAAGGATCTATGGAGAAAAGAGGTGGCAACAGCCAGAAAATAACATACTAGTTTGAACGGAATTTAAATTTGACAAGAAAGATAAAAACAATAGAATATACTTAGTAGATTTTGAGGTGTTGGGAGGAGGATTGAAAAACAACTAGACGTTAGAAGGATTTTGAGTTCAAAATCCGATAAAATTTGATTAGATAGATTTAATTTTTAGTATTTTAGTAAGATAGAATTTGATCAGATAGATTTTCAAATTAATTTGACTGATCCTAGTAACTATCAAATACCTTCTATAATCATATGGGTAAACTTCAGATAATAAAAAATTAGCATAGATATTTTAGTCAAAGATAGGACATAATATTTCTCATCTCTCCAAAAAAATCCCAAATTTGGAGGGACGCCGACGGAGAGGAGCACTAAAAGATAAAATTTCCCCCCATTTTTCCAGCCAAACACACTAATCCCATCACATCCCTCTCCTCCCCACCCCTTCCTTCAAAAAAAAAAAAAAACCTCGAACCAAACAATCCTGAAAGTGAGGGAGTATGTAAGAATTGTAATTGTAAGATCTGGAAACAGTGACACTGCCAATCCTAGAGGAAAGCAGGAAAGCAGCTCGCAGCCAAAAATGACTAATTATTTCATTAAAATTCCATATAAATGTCAACGTATCTAATTCCGTGAGTAATTTATAAACATATATTAAAATACCATTCTAAAGACTCAATTAACAATTTGGACCATTAATAAATAAACTAAAATTATTAAGAGATAAAATGCAGAGACCATTTGGAAATGAAAATATTCTTTAAAGATCTAGAAGAATTTGTTTTTCAAGTATTGACATTTTCAATAACTTGAAACAAAAGCCTTCAAATTTTTTTTAAAAACCTACATGTTTTTCAATTATTGTTAAACATAATATGTAATCCATAATTCTTTTCTTTTTACCTAACCACAGGTTATCTTGTTCAACCAAAAGTACAGGTGTTCATGGGCTGGGTTGAGCGAGCCCTTGTTCGATGCCCTGCCTAAAGGATTATTGGGCAATAAAATGCATCCCGGTGTCCGGCCCTGCCCGATAGAAGAAATGGTGATACCCTGCGACAAATTGTCAAAAGGATGAAGTATATGGAATTACCTATATGTAGTATATGGTTATAAAACATGATTCTAAGTTTTACAATAATAAAATTTATTATGCCTTATTTTATTTGTCACCCAATATCTTAACTTCCTCCAACCCTTTTTCCCATAACACGAGTATATTTGATGTAAACATTGATATATTAGAGGAGAAGCCATGGAGGACCCCTACAGTGGATATAACAGATTATTTCAATTTCAGTTTTGATGAGAACATTTGGAAGCACTACTGTGCATCACTGGTAAGTAAGTTATGTTTTAAAAATATGAAATTTTAACTATAATTTGATGCTTGTCCCTTTTAGTAGAGGGAAGTGTCTGCTATCCTCATTTATCAAAGTTTAATGCTTTCTTGGATAAAATATTGTCATTTTATGTCATTTGAAAGTTCTTGCAAAACTTATAAAAAAGAATCATTCACTTAAATCATATGCACGAGCAACTTTGGGAAGGATCCATGAAATAAAATTTAAATATTAACATGTATTGAAATAAAATACAAAATATCAAAATATAATAATATAATATAAGCATATAAAGTTATAAACTATTATATAAAAAAATTGTATATCAAATATATATATATATATATATATATATATATATATATATATATATATATATATATATATTACTAGGCAAAGCAGCATGCCCTACTGGATGTCCAGGCTGATTGTTCCAAAAAAATTCTGGACTTCTTTTTCTTGAGCTGGGCAAGGCGATTTTTCGCCAAGCTCGGGTGGATGTATTGGGCTCCTAGACTTCATGAACACCCCTAACCAAAAGGCAATTATGAAATGATTGTACAATAAAACAAAAAAACTTCCCCACCAGTTAAAAGCATTTTAGAGAAACTGAAAAATATGAATATGTAATGTTGTGCCTTCTCCACAGTAAAAACCCATAATTGAGTTATTCATAAGTTTAAAAAATTACCATTAATTAAAATATTTAATTAACCATCAAATTGTACCTAAGCATTAACGGCAAACTTTCTCAATGACAAAGCTACCATAACGTTTGGATAAAAACTTCAAACTCGAGGTTGTCGTTAATATATTTGTGTGTAGTTAAATTGACATCTATATATAAAAAAGAATAAAGTCCTAAGCATTGAACAAGAAACTTTCAAAGTCAACTACCTAGAACTCTTTGTTCATAGATAATATGGGTCAATTTGGTATATAAAAACATGGGGAAAATTTAACCAAAATAAAGTGGGGTCAGAAAAGGGGAAAAAGTGTTCTATCATCTAGATGCAATGATGTAAAGCTTAGAATGAAGGATCCATTGAAAAATAAAAATAAAATAAAATAACCTCTTAAGTTGAGATAAAAGCGTTGAAAAAAAAAACAAGAAAAAACAAGTTGTACTATCATCTAGATGGTACTACTTGTACGAAGAAAAACTCTTTTTTAAGTATATATTTCATACCTTTCTTTTATGGGATCATTCATTCCATAATTGAGAGAATAAAATAGACGTGCTTAAGAAATCAGATATAAAAGATTCAATTTGTTCCTTATTTATTTATAAAAGGGCTAAGTAGCAAATCCATCCCGGAAGTATAGGCCCAGGAGCAATGTTGCTGTAGAAGTTTTTTTTGTCTCAATGTTATCTCGGAAGTTTCAAAACGTAGCAATATTGTTCATTTCCGTTAAAAGGTTAACAGTCAACATCAGTTTTTTAACGAAATAAAGTAACATTGCTACATTTTGAAACTTCCAGGGCAACATTGAGACAAGAACAACTTCTAGGGCAACATTTCTCATCAGTGAAAACTTCTGAGACAAATTTGCTACTTAACCTTTTATAAAAAGTTGTTCATAATAAGTAAAAATTTTATTAAGTTCTATTCCCATTTTCATTTATTTACACCATATTATAGCAGTTCATATAATATATTGACCTCTTTCACTTCAATCATCAACTTAAGATCTTGTCCATTTAGGATAGCGGTGGTAAAAATGACTTATTTTCAATCTGACTTTTATAAACGTAAGATAGGATAAAAGTCATATTGTGAATGTAATCTGTGTTTGAAATGACGGTGGAAGAAGTAACTTTTTTTCCAAATGGTCTCTCGTTTGGATTATTATTTGAAAAGTTAATTGAAATGGAGAATGATTGAAAATGACATAAATCTCATTGAATACCACACCCACACATATATTAGTTGTATATATTATAATAATTGAAGATAAACATTTAAATTTAAATTTCATAAAAAAAATAAAATATTATTAAAAGATTTAAAAACATTGAAGTCATTAATTAAATATATTTTCTAAATAAAATTGTATATAAATTACATGTGGGAATTAATTTCGCATGTAATGTACGACGGTTGAAACTCTAAAAGTTGTTTTTTTTTTCTATGAGTCCATTTAACTTTAATGCTATCCAAAACAAGGTAAAATAAGATTTTTTTCCCTCACTGGACTTTTGGGCTTTTATGCCCTTTCACCGTGCTTTTACTCTATTGGACGTTTTCCCAAACTGGCGGGGTATTGGAGTTATTTTAAACGGGCTTACAAGCATGAAAAGCAGTTTAGACTTAAGTTGGATGGGGTTTTAAAATGTTTGATACAGCTTTGCCCAAAAATCACTTTAAATAAATTTTTCCTAGCTTCTAGCTTTTGATTTTCTTTTCATATTTAAACATTTAAAATTGACTTTTAAATTTATCATTCAAGTAAATTTGTCACATTGACTTTGTTTAATAAAATTTTATAAAAATATAAATCACATTACACTAATTAACTTTTACTCCAATTTCAATTTACAAAAATCAGATAAAATAATTTCAAGTCACTGTAGCCACGATAATCCAAATATAGCCTTCAAAATTTGAAAGTACTTCAATATTAAAACGCTCTCAACTTCAGAGTTATAAGAATTTAACTTAATAGTAGCCTCATATCAGATAATAACTTAAAGGGTTCAACCTACTTTTAGTCCTTATACTTTATCCTTATTTTAGTTTTGGTCTCTGAAATTTCATAGCACTCTATTAAAATGAGTTTGCTATATCTACATGTGTAATGTTTCATGAGATACGGTGATTGAGGTCATATGTTTCTTTGAGTTTATGCATTAGCTGGTTTAATTTTCTATAGTTGGTTTCATTTCTTGCACATTACCTGTGTGAATTGGCTAATTTTATCCCTATATTTCTGGGTTTGACTCTGCTAGATTTAATTCATTCAGGATCCTGATTTTTATTTTTATGGGTATAAACTTTGCTGTATGTATCAACTTGTGTAAGTTTATGTGGGATAAGCATAAGATAATGAAAAAAAGTTGGTGTAGTTATTAAATCTTTGACTCTTTTTTACCATGTTATCTCAATAAAGCAGTATAAGTAGAATTTTTGTTTAACTTCATATAATTGTGTCTTCTAAAAATTTCCTCCACATAAAAAATGTTCATTGAATTATCTTATTGCTCTATTAGAAAAATGTAGGCCTTAACAGGCCACAGGCCCAACCAGGCCTGTATACAGACCAGGCTCAGGCTGAAAAAATGCCTGTAACAGGCCACAGGCCAGGCTCAGGCCACCTTGTTGTAAAACAGGCCTGACCTGTTAAGGGTGAAGTCTGACCGCTTGTTTCCACCCCTACCCATAAGGGCAAAACTCACACACGATCAAGCATGAAGGAAGAAAAAGGGAAAGAGGGAAAGGGTTAGGTCAGGAGGACCCTGTGCGCCGATGAGGTGTGGCTTGGTCGTCGTTACAGGCAATCATCTGGTGCAGGTCACAATACACCGGCTTTCTCTCCATTTGAAGGAGGTTTAATTAGGAGGAACACAAATCCAAGTGCCATCTGGGAGAGAAATTAGGAGGCCTGAAATGTTGTTGGATCTTAAAAGAGCGTTATTGGTGTGTCTCTGTGTTCTCCAAATCCATTCTTGTTCTTACTAGGATCATAATCATCAATATTATTCATGGCTACCTGAAGGCAAGGAGAGGGTGGGATTGAGGCCACTGTATATCTGAATCTGAAAATAAAAATGATGGGAGAAGGGGTTAGGTTTAGCGAATCCACACCTATGTTGGAGAAGTTTAATCTAGATGTCACTGGGGTGTCGGCGTGCCATCACCCTTTTCCTTTAACCTCAAGCGGCTGATCCCTTTGCATGTTTGGAATAATGTTTTAAAAGTAACTTTTTCAATCGTGATTTACTGTATTTTATTAGTATATGAGATGAGTTTTTTCTCGATTTATATAAATAAACACTTTTGAAGACTCTAAATATAATCTCAAACAAGTACTTGTCTGATGGTTTTTCCCCGCCTTTTATTATATAAATTTTTAAATATTATGTTGATATTTTATAATCTGTTTATCAAGTCAGCTTGTGCACCTAATATGTCACATAAGCATTAATGGTATTAGTGCCATGTAAGCCATAATTAATTAACACCGTCAATTACAGTTTTAAGTCATTTTCAAACTATAAGACTAACAGTTCTAGACGGAGCAAATTTTAGGAAATAAAATTAAAAGGAGGGTAAATTATAAGGACTAAAAGTATGTTTGACCCTAATTTAAATCTTACCCCACAGTGCCTAAAACAGGAAATTCTCTGATGGGATGATATATGTGACTACAAAAATCCTAGTACTTCTATATATCTTTTTTGTTTTCTAAGTTCTAACTTTACGGGAAGAAAAAAATTCCTCAACTTGCAAGGAAGCCAATTGGGTCAGCTGAACCATCGCTTTACTTTATTTTGAATTACAATAATATTTAAAAAATGAAAAAGTCAAACTTCGGGATTTTTATAATGGAGAGATATTGAAATTGCAACTACCAACTATGTTGAAAAGTTAAAAGCAGCTTGCAGCCATAATGACGCTATCACAAATTGATAAACCACAATCTTCAGCAAAACTAAGTACTTTTTTTTTTTTTGCCCCGGTCCTTCTAATAATTGTTATAAAGCACAAATTAATAAGGATTTTTAGTTCTTTTTATAAGTAAATTGTTAAATTTTTAAAGAGTATTAAATATTGTTTTCTATCAAACTTCTCAAAACATAACAAGATACAGACATAGGCTACAATCCGAAAAAACAGTCCACAAAAGACAACATAACTAAAAGACAAAAATCACAAGGTTTGAAATAAAATACAAATTAATCATCATCCAGTGGATGAAAGGGGAGAGAAGCATCATTAGCAGCTGTATCCATCTCCTAGGTATATAAGGTTGGAAATGACATCAAAGAAGGTGTTGGTTGTGAAACCCACCCTATAGGGCACACTCCTTTATAAGCATCAACTGCAAGTAAATCAGCAGGACGATTGCCTCGCCTTGGGGTAAAAGACATAGAGAACTCAACCTTGGAAGACAAAAGAGAAATGACATCTTGCACAATACTCCTACTCCTCTAATCAAACAAATATGGTGAATTAGCTTCAACTAGATCCGGGAAATCGGGTCGGCCTGTTTAAGTTCTAGCCCTTCAAGGACCAGGCTTGTAAATTAGAGTTTCTAAATGAAGTTGGCCATGTAGGGCTGGCCCGTTAGGCCCTTTAATTTCCATTTCTTTTTTTCTTTTTAATTTCGTTAACTTGACTTAATCGTCCAGCCACCGACATTTTAAACAGAAGAAGAATCTTGAATAGCTAAATCTATATTACCTATAACCAGCCAGCTCTCAGGAAAATTCATCTCTAAAGGATATGGAATTACCCTAGGAGAATCGGCTTGTGTTTTAGCACCAGACCTCCAAAGATAATTTTTAACGACCTGAAAATTTTTCCTTCTCCCTCTTTGAGTTTGACCCACATTTATCTTTATAGTGATCAAATCCTCATCAGATTCGAAAACTAGTCTCTTGTACTTCTTATTCGCTGATGTATCAGGTTCTTCCTCATGAGGCCATTTAATATGAATTCCCTTCAAAACAGCCGACATGGCTGATAGTGGAGACAATCCATTGAAAGGAACTATCTTATTTAATTTGGCCTCATCGTCACTTGGAAATTCAACACTATATTGTGGGGGCTTAATATGGGATGCTAGGCACCCAACATTAGAAGAGTCCGGTCTCACTGTTTGGACCGACACAAAAAAAGGAGGGAAAGATTATCTTGCGAATCTGGCCCAATTGTCTCACTAGTGGCCAAAATCAGTTGACTCGGCACATGTGTCTCATACCGTATGCTTGCGTCATCAGCCTTCCGAGTTGTCCCTGTCATAGGTGAATTATCTGGCTGCAAGTCGTAGGTAGCCTGAGTCCAAGTCTGCACTGTAAGGTCCCTTGAAGCCACAACACTCCCCAACCCAAGATCTTCTTTCTGTTGGTGTGGGTCTTGCCATGCATTTATCCTTACAATCTGGATAACCTTACTTGACAGGGATGAATTTCCAAACTGATAAACCTTCTATGCCGGCGTTGGATTCTATTGAAACTTGTAATAGTGATTATTCTTCTCGATAAGTTCAGCTTCCTCTCATTTCTCCTTACAAACTTCTAGGACATCCTCAAACGCTCAAACCGCTAGTGTGCTTAGCCAGTTACCAAATTCTGAATCATCTCCATCGTCGTTACTAACATTCGCCACCTTACCACCACAACTGTATCATTCCTCGGAACCCAAAATCCAATGGTAAAAGGGGCATCAAGGAGAAGCAGAGCCCTTACTCGAATGAAGCTTCTTACCAATTTATCGTCAACCACCAGCTGCTCATACATCACTGTTTCCTCCACTGCATCTCCTAATGCTTTTGCATTTGAAGGCCTCCAAAGGGAAACCATGGAACTGCA
Source organism: Acacia melanoxylon (assembly GCA_019022615.1). Taxonomy (NCBI): domain Eukaryota; kingdom Viridiplantae; phylum Streptophyta; class Magnoliopsida; order Fabales; family Fabaceae; genus Acacia; species Acacia melanoxylon. The sequence goes on from JAFJYJ010000037.1 coordinate 898,312, forward strand.
ACCAAAATGGCGCCAAGCTAAAGTCGACGTCTTTGAGCACCATGTAATCTTCCCATATTTGAAGATTCAAGAGATGACCCTATATTGACCATGGTTGACCTTTAAGAATACAAGCATAGTCATCCCTATTTTTGAAATGGAAAAGGAAGACTTGATAATATTAGAAGAGTATAATTGTGTTTATTCTGTTTATAATTACTGTATTGTTAGTGGTCCCCCGATTGTGCAGATATTGCAATCTTGTATTTCCGTCTAGTATATTCTCTATATACGTGTCATTGTATTATAGGGTTTGTTAGGAATTGCTAACGGTATTATTCTTCTAGAATATTGTATCGTTGTCTATATATAAGAATGACTCGCTGGGCATTATTAACATGCTTCAGTATTCTCATATTCTGCCCTAAATTCTATCTTGGTATCAGAGCGACTCTATTCTCTAATGGCAGAAACCATCTCTTCCGCCTCCTCTGCCGACTCTGCTTCTCGGATGAACAACAGAGCTTATTCATTGTTCAGCTCTTTAAGCCAGACAACAACGATCAAGCTGGATCGCAACAATTTCCTCGTCTGGGAATCTATCGTCCTTCCTCTAATAGGAGGAAATCAGCTCGACGGCCACATTGATGGATCGTCAACTACTCCGGCGAAGCTTATCTTCGGTGCACCCGGGGCAACTCGTCCAAATCCAGAATATACCGAGTGGTATTCTGTTGACCGCATGCTTGTCGGATGGTTGCGCAATACCATGACGCAAGATGTCGGGGTTCAGTTGCTTCACTGCCAAACTGCCTGTGAACTATGGAATGGTGCCAGAGACCTTACTTGTGCCTCCACCAAAGCACGAGTAATGGTTATTAAGAGTAAGCTCCACAACACCAGAAAATAATGCACTGAAAATGGAAGAATATCGGAGCAAAATGAAGTGATTCTCATATGAACTCACTCTCGCAGGATGTCTAATAGCGATGGAGGATCTCATTTTGCATACGCTTAACGGACTGGACTCAGAATATAATCCCATCGTCGTTAAGCTCATTGATCAATCTGACTTGTCATGGGTAGATGCACAGGGAGCGTTGCTTTCTTTTGAATCAAGATTGAACCAACTGAGCCATTTTTCTACTCTCTCTCTCTGCAACCGTCAGTCAATGCTGCTCATGCTCACAGACCTGATTCTTCCAACAATAGAGATTCTGGTAACACCCGGGGTGGTTGGAGAGGCAACTCTCATGGTTCCAGAGGAGGTGGCGAACGCTTCCATGGCAATGGGCGCGGTGGTGGTGGTGGTCGTCCCTTCTGCATCCATTGCCAGAGACCAGGCTACACCATAGCCACGTGTTACTATCGTGACGACACCTCTGGTTACAACAACTATTCAACGCCACAGGCTCACTATGCTACCAGCTATGATGATTATTCAATCCCACAAGTCAACTACGCCACTCCCTACTCTGTTGCAGATCCTTCGTGGTATGTGGATAGTGGAGCCAACTACCATGTGACTCCACATCTAGAGAATCTCAATGAAATCACCTCGGTTGGTAAGTTTCAATATCTTACTACGTGCACTGGTGAGAAAAATCAAATTGCAGGAGTTGGTAATGATGTGATACCCTGTGCTCAATCCTCTAAACTTTTTCTCAAAGATGTTCTTTATGTTCCTACAGCTAATAAGAGTCTAATGAGTGCCAACATATTGATTAATGATAACCAAGTCAAAGTTCATTTCACTAATCGTGGTTGTACTGTGAAGGACTCGGAGACAGACGACCTTCTAATTCATGGAATTCAAAAGGAAGGACTGTACCAACTGACAGAAAGAAAACAACCTGAAGCTCAACCACAAGCGTTCATGGCTGCTTGCAACAAATCTGATTTTCTTAAGTGGCACCATGTGTTAGGCCATCCCAGGGTTAAATTTTTGAGACAAATTTTGAATAAATGTAATCAAAAACTCACATTATTTCTGTGGATGAGAATATATGTGAAGCCTGTCGACTTGGGAAATCAAAGCTTTTACCCTTTTCTCACTCTGTTTCACAAGCCTCAGTTCCATTAGAACTAATACACACTGATTTATGGGGACCAGCCCCAATGCAATCTCATGGAGGTCACCGTTATTATATCCATTTCGTGGATGATTTTACACGTTATACATGGCTTTACCCACTGAAACACAAAGGAGAGGCTATTCAGGTTTTTAAACTTTTCAAAGCTTTAGTTGAAAATCGGTTTAATTCCAAAATTAAAGCCCTCCAATGCGATAATGGGAGTGAGTATAAACCATCCATCCCTGTTGCACAGGAAGCAGGTATTGGGATGCGTTTCACTTGCCCATATACCTTAGCTCAAAACGGACGAGCTGAGAGGAAGCATCGATATATTGTCGAAATGGGCCTGACTCTACTTGCTCATGCCGGAATGCCACTCATGTACTGGGTGGATGCTTTTCAATCAGTTGTATATTTGATAAACTGCCTACCTACACCTGTGTTAAATGATGCTACTCCTCTGTTTCGTCTCACAAAATCAGAGCCAATATACACAGAGTTACAAGCTTTTTGGTGTGCCTGCTACCCATGTCTCAAACCTTACAATGAGCATAAATTCCAATTTCACAGTCAAAAGTGTGTGAATCTGGGCTTGGCATCTAATAAAAAAGGATATAAATGTTTGAGTGCATATGGTCGAATTTTTGTTTCACGGCATGTTGTGTTTGATTCTGGCTTATTTCCTTTTCGAGCAGGTTTTCTACACCAGACCAAGCATCACGATGATCAGGTGAGCTCAGTTCTTTTAATCATTCAAGCCACTGATTCAAATCTTAATGGCGAGGCATCACCAGAAAATCAATCATCCGGCTAAGCTTCCTCGGAGCATAACGACGAGTCCAGTGATCATCATGAAAGTCCACAGGAGCATGGTATTCCTGCAGAGCGTTCAAATGATGATGATGGGCCACCACTTATTGGACATGGCATGACTACCCAGTCCAAGTCGGGTATTTAAGGCCCAAACTTCCTTATATTGGGTCCATACAACTCAAGCCTAACACTCAGTTGCAACCTCAAGCAAGGACAGAACCATCGACAACTCGTGCAACTTTCTCCTCCCCTCAGTGGTTCAGTGCAATGCGCGAAGAATATGAAGCTCTAATGCGCAATCGGACATGGAAGCTTGTGCCGTATGCGAACCAGAAGTTGATCGATAATAGGTGGATTTTAAAATTAAAGCATCGGGCAGATGGATCAATCCTAAAACATAAAGCACGGCTGGTGGCGAAAGGGTTCCAGCAGGTGCCTGGGGTTGATTTCAGCGAAACCTATAGTCCAGAAGTGAAATCTACAACAATTCGAGTGATTCTGTCGATAGCCGTGAAGTTCAATTGGCCGATCCGTCAACTGGATGTAAACAATGTGTTTCTAAACGGCTTTCTCAGAGAAGAAGTATACATGCGACAACCAAAAGGGTTCACTGACCGACGGCATCCCAATCATGTGTGCAAGCTGGTGAAAGCGATATATGGACTTCGACAGGCCCTAAGAGCCTGGTTTGACCGATTGAGGTATACTGTTCTCAACTGGGGGTTTAAAAATATGAGGAGTGACATATCGTTGTTCATGTTGCAAACTCACAACCTCACCATTTTCATATTGATTTACGTCGATGACATTCTGGTTACGGGAAATGATCCTTTGTTTGTTGAAAAATTTGTTAAGCAATTGAATTTAGTTTCCTCGTTGAAAGACTTAGGTCCTCTCTACTATTTCTTAGGCCTGGAAGTTAATAGAGATGCTCAGGGAATTTTCTTGCATCAGACTAAATATGTGCTAGATCTTCTTGATAAGTTTGGTATGAGTAATTGTGCGTCAGTACCAACCCCAATGGTCACAGGCCGACTGATATCTGCTCTAGATGGTGATCTATTAGAAAATCCTACTGAATACTGAAAGGCTATAGGATCCCTTCAGTACCTCACAACTACACGCCCAGATATTGCCTATGCCATAAATAAACTTAGTCAATTCTTGGCTCAACCTAGAACTATTCACTATCAGGCAGTCAAGAGGGTTTTTAGGTATCTTTAAGGAACTAGCAATTTTTGTTTATACATCAAACCATCGAGTAATCCTCAACCACAATTGATAGCTTACACAGACGTTGATTGGGCGTGTAACTCAGATGACAGAAAATCAGCGGGAGGAATGTGTGTTTACTTGGACAATAATCTTGTCTCTTGGTCTTCAAGGAAACAAAGGGTTGTTTCCAGGTCTAGTGCTGAGTCAGAGTACAGGTCCCTTGCTGATGGCTCTTCTGAAATCAAGTTGCTGAACTCACTGTTATTTGAAATAGGCTTATTCCTCAAAAGACCTTCAGTAATTTGGTGTGATAACCTGAGTGCAAAGGCATTTGCTGCCAACCCTGTTCAACATGCCCGGAGTAAACACATTGAGGCTGATGTACACTTTATTAGGGATTTGGTCATGGCTGGTCTAATCGATATCAGGTACATACCTTCAGCACATCAAATTGCTGATTGCCTAACGAAGCCGATGTCTCTGTCTCAGTTTCAATACTTCAGAGACAAACTCGGTTTAGTGGTGGTACCCTCTCGTTTGTAGGGGAGTATTAGAAGAGTATAATTGTGTTTATCCTGTTTATAATTATTGTATTGTTAGTCGTCCCCCGATTGTGCAGATATTGCAATCTTGTATTTCTGTCCAGTATATTCTCTGTATACGTGTCATTGTATTATAAGGTTTGTTAGGAATTGCTAACAGTATTATTCTTCCAAAATATTGTATTGCTGTCTATATATAAGAATGACTCGCTGGGCATTATTAACATGCTTCAGTATTCTCATATTCTACCCTAAATTCTATCTGATAATTCCGATCGAGATCATGAACGTCCACCTCTTCGCGCAACTGCCACCCTTTCTTAATCATGGAGATGACTGTTGGAACATTCAGATTCTTCCCTATTAAAATATTCCCTACCAAAGTTCCCCTTGATTCTCGAACTTTCGACCTAGGTTCAGATTGATTGTTTAGGTCTCTTCGTGCCACTGCTCTGTCCCTCCTCCATTCCCCAAAAAAAGCTCCAAAAACCAGAAACACAACACGCTCTCGACAAAGCTCTCCAGAAAACTGATAGAGAAGCAAACGAAAATGAAAAATGAGATTAGGGATTTGGTCGTCGTCCAGAGAAGACTTTAACAAGAGAGATCCACAAGGGACCTAACGGCTCTCATGGGAGGAGAGAAAAGGAAGTAGCACTTTTGATTATTTGTATGTGGTAGGTATATATCTATATTTAATAGGGATAGTGAGAGAAAGTGATATATTAATATTACTATGACCTATAATTTAGAGTAGTTATCAAAGGTAATATTAAAAATTACTCCAACTTTATAACAAATTTAATGTTTCTAACTGTTTTTTATTGGTATATGTTTAGAAGTAACATACTCATTTCCGTTCTTTTTATAAGATAGGATTATTAAGTATGCATGCCATGTTTTTTTATATGACAGGTTTAAGGATGTCTCAAATTTTTTTTTGTAAACTCTTCATTTTACCTTAACCAAATTACTATAAAATTACTCATTTAACTCTCCATATTCCAAAATAACTTTCTTTATGTACTACACATTATTTCTCCACCATATATTCTCTCTCTTTCACATGAATGAGGGTATTTTTGGAAAGAAAAATTTGTTTTCTACAAATTTATCACACTTAATTAATTTTAACTAACTTTTCAAATGACACTATTCGATTAATCCTATATTATAAAAAGAACGGAGGGACCATACATTAAGGTTAAGAAGGAGTAAATAGAATGTCAGCCTACCTAATGCCGGTGTGAGTAAATAGATGTTAGCAAATTCTAAAGATCAATTGTAGAAAAGTCATCCAATCACCTTTTACAACACAAACTGTCTGGTAATTGAAATCATGTTGAATTTAAACTAATTTTAAATCATGGTACTCGTTATTGTTGTAGTATGATCACTAAATATAGTTTCAATAATTCAAATTTAAAATTTTCAACTCATAATTTTTAAATAAAACATTATTTTTTAAATTTATAGTTGTTATCCTTATTTTAAACCCCTTTGATCCTATTTATAGGGGGAGAGTGTGTGTATTTTTTTTCCTATTTATAAGGCACCTTATTAAATTTTTTACATAATTGTAAAATTTTACCCTTTATTTATTGTTGTTTATATTGTTTCTAGTATTTTCTTAAAAATGTGTAGTTAAATAGAGACAAAGTTAGAAAGTTGTTGACTTTTAAAGAAGAGTTAATAAAGTTTAAGATTTTTTTGTCAGTGAAAATATGCTCAGTACCTTATAAATGGGAGCATAGGAGTATTCTGTATACATTAAAATATATTTAAAAACTGCAGGCAAAAAAATATATTTGAAAACTAATAAGCTATTAGTTGAGATGTTAAACGGTCTCATTCCGTAAAGAGGAGAATACAAATTCGAATATCGGGAATCGCACTTATTGGGGAGGCAAAAACCCTTTGTACTCTATGTCTTAGAAGGGAAAACCCTTAATCAGATCCGAAAAAGATATATTTAAAAATTTAAGTAAAAATTTTTAATTTGGATGGTGAAGATTTGAATGGCTATATTTTGGTGTTCCCCATCATCAGCACGGAAATCACTTACCAAGAAAACCCAATTCTAACAAAAATATCATTGTTTTCATGTCAAACGTAATATTTAATCAACAATGTCAGCACATGAAGGATCGTTTGACTCGAAAATTGATATCTACTAGTTGAATATAAATGTGGCTTGCGCGATCATTTGACTTCAATCTTTCGCTACTAAATTTTTCAAAGCGGGTAGCTAGCTAATTCCTTCAACACAACTTGAGATTCAATATTCCCTTATTAATATATATTTCCACCGGTCTTTTTTATAAGAGTCCAATATTTAAATTGGTTTGGTCCTTTTTAAGAACCCAACAAAAGTTTGTTTAGGCATTTAATGAGTTTTTATCATTTTCGCCCCTCATTAATTATAAATATTGCATTAATTAAAAAGTTAGCAATGCTTACATTTACTCTATTTCTTTCTCTTACTTGCCCCTTATAAATAAATGCATACTTTAAAACAAAAGTTTATTTCAAGCATATTTTTTACTTTTAAGCTAATCTTAACTAATTTCTTAAACCGTATAATTCAGTTATTGAACTCTTATAAATAAGACAGGAAGGAGTAGCAATGAATCAATACCAAATGTTGGCTCCCTCCCTCCCTTTTTATCTAATGCAAACAACTGAATCTCGTCCTTTTTAATTAATGCAAATAATTGAATCATGTAGATAAAAATATTGGTAAAAATAAAAAAATTTGTAAATATATATAACTTTTTTTAACAAAAAAACACATTTCTATATAGTAAGAGAAAGAAAAAAAAAATGCAATGAAACTAAATAATAATTAATGGAGGCAACAACGAAAATTTTCAAAATTGATTTTGGTGCCTCTTATAATTAGAAATATCTTATTCTTAAAAAAAAAAAAAAAAATCACTGATATATACCACTGGAGGAGTGTGTGTATATATATGTGTGTGTGTATGCGCACGCTTCATTTCTGGATGATATCTTCATCAATGTTACCTAGGAAGTCGTCTTCGTCTTCTTCCCCAATTTTCTTTTTCCTTCTGACGCTCTCGTTTGCAGCAACCTTCATCTTCACTTCTGGTGAAGAGATTTTCAAGGATGGCTTGAGCAACTCCGTTGTACTCGGACTTCCCCGCGGTGAAGGCCCTGAAAGCTTCGCCTTTGACTGTAATGGCGATGGGCCATATACTGGTATATCAGATGGTAGAGTTCTCAAATGGCAACAAATTCAAAAAAGATGGGTTGAATTTGCAGTTACCTCACCAAACAGGCAAGAGTCAATCTCAATTTTTGAATATAAAGCTGTTCATAAAATTTAGAGTAAAAAATGATATGTAATTTTGATCATCTAAATAAATATTTCTTGTTGAAAACTCGTAACAATATTGGGTTTGGCTTGTTTGTGTAGATTAGTTTGAAATCTTAGCTTTTTCTACCTAAGTATTTGCAAATGTTTGATTATAGGAATAGGAAACTATGTGATGGATCAAAAGATCCAAACAACGAGCCTGCTTGTGGGAGGCCATTGGGACTCAAATTTGACATAAAAACATGTAATCTTTATATAGCAGATGCATACTTTGGCCTCCTAAGAGTTGGACCTAGTGGTGGTGTGGCCAAACAACTAGCCATTTCTGCTAATAATGATTCTTCTCCCTTCAAATTCCTCAATGGCTTAGATGTTGATGACCAAACTGGTGTGGTTTATTTCTCAGAAAGCAGCACTGTATACCAAAGAAGGTATTTTTCTTCTACTTATGACTTGAACCATCATAGTTACAAAGCATACGTCATCATGGAGCCTCACAAGTAAAGTGAGGTGTATATATGTTCAAAAAGTTCTCATTTCTCATTTCCAATATAGGCCACGGTCTTTTGGGATATGCTCTTCTTTTGAGATCATGCTCATCATAACTCCATATATATATATATAATTCTGTTATATATATGATTCTCATATATATATATATATATATATATGAGACTTTATTTTAGATGACATTTATTGCATGTTACGGAACGATATAGTTTTATATTAAGGGTGTCTGAAATATTAACAAAACCGGTTTTGGTGCTTATCCTCACCATGCGTCTGGCGCATCTGGGCCGTCCAGATGCGATCTGGTCAGTCCAGATTTTATTTTTTTAACTGCTGTTTTTTGAATAAAAAAATCGTTTTTTGAAAAAATATTAGTTGAGAGATTATCTTTATTTTGGATTCTCTACCCATTAAAATATTTTTTTTTGAAAAAAAAAAGATCTAGACAGTTCAGGGGAGAGGAGCTCCCCCTGCCTATCCTTTAGATAGGCAAGGAAGCTGGATCCAAATATTAACACGACTTTTATAATCATATGATGTGGAATATGCATGGTCTAGATTAAAGGTTACTACTGTATAAACTCTACTTAAATATTACGAAATCATAATTATGATCACTATTCACAAATAATAAAGTAATGGTCAAAATCATGCATCTTATTAAATATTAGGATGTACATTATCCAATAGAATAATGAAACCTTGAATGTATTTGCTGTTGGATGATGCAATGATTTTCACTAAATTAATGGTTTGATGAACAAAGAAGGGAAGTAAAAAGCCAAGACTTACATGAGTGAGAAGAGAGAAGGCTAAGGTGTTGTTTTGTTTTATATATTTATTTTATTTGTTATAGCAATCATTTAATTATAATTTCCTCTTTGAGATAGGGAAGTTCAAATGATATTCCAAACAAGAGATAAAACAGGAAGATTGTTGAAATACGATCCGAATGCTATGAAAGTCGAGATTTTGCTCCAAGGCTTGGCATTTGCAAATGGTGTGGCTTTGAACAAAGATGGCTCATTCCTTCTACTAGTAGAAACAAGTTCAAGAAATATCACCAAGTTCTGGCTCAAAGGCTCAAAGACTTACACTTCAGAACTCTTTACACAACCTGAAAGGTCACCGGATAACATCAAGAGGAACAAAAATGGGGATTTCTGGGTGGGTCTAAACAGTAATAGAACATCATCAGGAAATGCTAATTCTAATGCAACTTTAGGAGATGACCCTGTGGGAGTGAAGTTTGATGAGAAGGGAAAGACTTTGGTGGTTTTGGATGGAAGAGGAGGTCCACTTCTTGAGGCCGTAAGTGAAGTGGAAGAACATTACGGGAAATTATGGGTGGGCTCTGCTACCAAACCTTATGCTGTTAAAATTAAGGAATAACTTTAAATCAGGAATAATATATCTGGACTTGCTTTGATTCTAATAAATGTTCACCTGTTGAACTTTGCTTTGAATTTAATAATAAATGTTCACCTTGAACTTTGATCTGATTAATTTGCTTTTATAGATGTTTTATGGAGTAATAATTTCGATTATTGTTATTGGGTTGTCACGGTGTGATACTTGAATAAAAACTTAGTCACGTGATCTCGTGTGATGTGGAATATTATGTTCAGATTTGATTCCCTCACTTTTTTTTTATAAATATAATTAGTTATTTGTAACTAATTCGATTATTGTTATTGGGTTGTCACGGCGTGACACTTTAATAAAACTTTAGTCAGATGATTGTGTGATGTGGAAGACTATGATGTTTTTTTGTAAAAATTCAAGATAATATTAAAAGAAATAACAAGGTTCATAAGTTACAAAGAGACATAGAACATAAATTGCTACCCATGAGGAGCGCACAACACCATGTATTTTTTTTAAGTGCAAAAGTAACTATGTGGTTATAAAATATGTGGAAAAGTCACACTTCCTGTTAACTCCCTGTTAAATGTAAGACGGTGACCGTCAAAAACCTTTGATTCAGGATAGTGTATTCAGATCCTCTGTTTTACTTGCTAGCTCGTTTACATTGCAGTGCAGGGACGATAGAACCGAAAATCACATATAATTTTAGAGACATACGACATGAGAGAAATTCACCGCTTGACCTCTGTTTCGCTTTCCTTTCTCACCAAAAAAACACGGTACGTTACCAACAAAAACCAATAACAATTTAAACAGAGGCAAGAAGAAAGTGTTCGACTTTATAAAAGAAGGAAAAAAAATTGATGAAGCTCATGGTTATGGCAGAACTGAGGGGATTCGTTCTCCAATCTACATCAGCCCTCACTCATATAGGATAATTAAACACATTCAACAAAATTGCAAACTGCCTTGTGCCTTTGCTAAAACTCTGGGGTTCCGACAAGCTACTGCTACATCCATTTCATTAGGAATTGATGATCTTTTAACAATACCTTCTAAGGGATGGCTAGTACAAGATGCTGAACAACAAAGTTTTATTTTGGAAAAACACCATCATTATGGGAATGTGCATGCGGTAGAAAAATTACGCCAATCCATTGAGATATGGTATGCTACAAGTGAATATTTGCGACAAGAAATGAATCCTAATTTTAGGATGACTGACCCTTTTAATCCAGTTCATATAATGTCTTTTTCGGGAGCTAGAGGAAATGCATCTCAAGTACACCAATTAGTAGGTATGAGAGGATTAATGTCGGATCCACAAGGACAAATGATTGATTTACCCATTCAAAGCAATTTACGTGAAGGGACTGTCTTTAACAGAATATATCATTTCTTGCTACGGAGCCCGCAAAGGAGTTGTGGATACCGCGTACGAACATCGATCTTGGATATCTTACACGTGAGACTTGTTGAAGTGGTTCAACACATTGTTGTACGTAGAACGGATTGTGGTACCATTAGAGGGATTTACGTGAGTCCTCGAAATGGGATGATGCCCGAAAGAATTTTGATACAAACATTAATTGGTCGTGTATTAGCGAGACGATATATATATAGGTTCACGATGCATTGCCATTCGAAATCAAGATATTGGGATTGGACTTGTCAATCGATTCATAACCTTTCAAAGACAACCAATATCTATTCGAACCCCCTTTACTTGTAGGAGTACATCTTGGATCTCGCCGATTGTGTTATGGCCGGAGTCCTACTCATGGCGACTGGTGGAACCGGGAGAAGTTTGTAGGTATTATTGCGGGTCAATCTATTGGAGCTTAGGGCACTCAACTAACATTAAGAACTTTTCATATGCGGCGGAGTATTCACGGGGGGTACTTGCAGAACATGTACGAGCCCCTCTAATGGAAAAATCAAATTCAATGAGGATTTGGTTCATCCTACACGTACACGTCATGGGCACCCCGCTTTTCTATGTTATATAGACTTGTATGTAACTATTGAAAGTGAAAATATTATACATAACGTGACTATTCCACCAAAAAGTTTTCTATTAGTTCAAAACGATCAATATGTAGAATCGAACAAGTGATTGCCGAGATTCGGGCGGGAACATACACTTTTAATTTTAAAGAGAGGGTTCGAAAACATATTTATTCGACTCGAGAGGGAGAGATGCATTGGAGTACCGATGTGTACCATGCACCCGAATTTACATATAGTAATGTCCATATCTTACCAAAAACAAGTCATTTATGGATATTATCGGGAAGGTCGTGCGGTGTCCGATGCAATCTCTTTTTCACTCCACAAGGATCAAGATCAAATGAACATTCATTCTCTTTTCCGGAGGAAGATATATTTCTAACCTTGTAGTAAGTAATGATCAAGTTCAAGTAAGACACAAATTCTTTAGTTCAAATCCTTCGATAAAAAAAAAAAGCGGGATTCTTGATTATTCGGGGTTTAATCGAATCCTATGTATGGGTCATTTTAATTTCATATATCCTGCTATTCTCCACGAGAATTTGGATTTATAGATGGGTTCTGAAATTTTATTTTTCTATTAAATAATTAATTCAATAATTCAAAAATATCTGCATTTCGGAATTCTAGTTTATTCGAATGGAATAATGTATTCTATGGATAATATAGAAATAGAAAATACTCTTTCAATTAAACAAATATTTGACTTTTTCCCATGTTTGTATTTTGAAAGTCAATGTAATACAAATAATCGAAAACTTATTCCAACCAAATTTTTTATTCTTTCTAAGATTTCTCGATGAACTGGCTCTTACCAAAGTGATATATGGACAATGAGGAACCGCGGAACCCGTTTTTTTATTTATTTTTTTATCCCCCCCTTTTTTTCACTTTTTTTTTTCAAAGAGAAAATAAATCCGTTTTTTTATTAGTTATTAAGCGCAGATACACACTTTCTATAGGAAACAAAATAGACATAGTAGTTGTCTAAGGAAATACTACACATAATAAGATATTGCCGTTGCCTTAGGCGAGTCACATATTACGTGCTTATCGCTTGTTTTATTATTTGGTTTTTTATTTATTTGAGTTTCGAAATTGGATTTTTGTTTTCATTTCATATCATGGTTAAAACGTTAAAAATCGGTTGGGTTTTACTAATATTTTTGAAATAGGAAAAAGTTTCCCATAGAACCCCTAGATCATCTGTTAACTATTTAATTTAATCAATTACTTCTACTTCTTCGGAATGCTAAAAACATTATTTGATTTTTTTTAATATGATACCGGGATTGGTCTTGAAAATAATCAGAAATCTAGAAATTTGAATCGGACGAAAAAAAGTTGCCTTTTGATTATTTCAGATTGATTGGAAGCAATACAAATCAAATAGATGAAACAAAAAAAATTGGACGCTATGTGCATTACATATATGCGATTGACTAGATATATGAATATATGAAGATAGATATTGTAAATCGATTCATATTAAACCTCTATCTTTATAGAGTAAAACTTTATACACTACAATAATAGATAGTATGGGTATGGGGTAGAAAGAAATAAAATCTATTTTTTTCTACCATACTATCAGATTTCATAGAATACTGTTGATTCTAGTCCGATCCTTTCATTTAAGAGTAAGACGCAAAATTGAAAACTTTTTTTCATTTTTTCTTCCATCATTACATTGATAAGAACTAAGAAGTAAAGTTTAAGTCAAATTAATCACTTTGACTTACCGTTTTTACGTAAATTATAAGTAAGAAGGCGTAGGAACTAGAATGAACGGTGCAAAGTAGCAATAAATGCGAGAATATTTACTTCCATAATCTCATCGTTAGATTTCTTTTTAATTCGCAATAACTCGGGATTTAATCCCATAGAGATGATAAATCTTTCGTCGGTAAATTCAATGGTATAAATTACATCTCGATGATATCGAATCGGATCAATATCATGAATAACAATATCTGAACTATCAAATCGATTCATCGTCAAGAATTGAATAGTATAACATAGGAAGATCTTTTATCCATACCAAATTCAAAAATTTCTTTATGATCTAATCAAAAATCAATTCCTTTACTTTTTTTTTTTAATATTCTCATCCTTCGATTAGTAATAGGATAAACTTTGAATCCTAAAGTGTTCGATCAAAATCAAAGGAACTCCTTTTTTTGTATCGTGCAAATTCCATTTGTGCGTATGTGTTATTTGTAAACATATTATATAGTACTATATTTTATTACACAGATCGGGAGTAATCGAAAAAGCTAGGTCTAGTAGTACAAAGTATCTCTTTCTCTTGGAATCCTGAATACTACGCTACTAATAATTGTGCTAATCCACATATGTTTCTTTTCCATCAATCAGTATTAGTTGAAGAAATTGAAATTACCCTATTTGTTTGATGAGAAATGTGAAACGGAAAAGAGAGAGAGAGAGAGAGAGAGAGAGAGATCCCTGTTAGAAATGAGATTTTGTTTGTTATTTTGACTCCCTTTCACAGAAGAAATGAATTGATGTATCTTTTTATTGGATTTCTATCCATCGAGACTGACGGGGCTCAAACCCGCAGCTTCCGCCTTGACAGGGCGGTGCTCTGACCAATTGAACTACAATCCCAGGAAAAAGTGTACAGCATGCATATTCTTACGATTTCATTCAAACCTTTTTCTATTTTTGATTTTAGATTAGAATTGTCTTGTTCTAACTGGTAGAGGCGGGACTAATAAACAAATAGCACGTCCTTCCACTAAAATGGGTTGGAATGCCTGTATGCCTAATCTATGCAGAGTAGGTGCTCTATTCATCAATACGGGATGCCCTTGCATAACCTCTTGAAGTATTTGCCATAAAATCGGTTCTTTTTCCCGAATTTTACTCTTAGCAACTCCTATGTTTGAAGCAAAATGCTTTTTAATTAGACCACGAATTACAAATGTCTGGAAAAGCTCTATTGCTATTTCGCGGGGCAATCCACATCGATGTAATGAAAGTGAGGGACCTACGACAATGACGAACGCCCGAATAATCAACCCGTTTGCCAAGCGAGTCTCGCGAAATCTTCCCTCTTTGCCCTCAATTACATCGAAAACGACTTGTAAACCTTATTATGACCGTCCCTCATTGGTTGTCCGCGGATTCCATTATCAAGAAGTGTATCCACGGCTTCTTGTACCAATTTCTCCCGACACATTACTAATTCCCCGGCATCGATCTACTTGTTGTTAATAGATCAATAAGACTATTGTTCCGATAGATAACTCTTCGATAGAGTTCATTAATATCGAGCTCATTAGTTTACCCCCACCTATTTGAATAATCGTCTCAATTCGGGAGGAAGAAGCGGTAATAGACATAAAACCATCCATTCTGGTTCTATATTTGTTCGAATAAAATGCTTAGCTAATTTTATGCGTCGAACCAAAAAATTCTTTCTTCTTCCAACTTTTCGATCTTCCCATTCATTGCCCGTGGATCCCTCTTCCCTAATTCTTTCCATTCTATCAACGAAGAATCTATAAGAATTCTCAAATCCAGATCGGCTAATTGTTCTCGGATAGCACCCGCTCCAAAGAGAAATTTCTCAATTTCGAAATGTATCGAAACCTTGGATAGTAAAAAAAGCGGGATGCTGTATTTCCAGGATTGGATTTCATATTCGAATGAACCTCGTAATCGTAAGAAAGTAGGTTTTTTAACTACGGGCCTAGCAAACGAAAAATTTGGATAGGATCCAATAGGATCTCCCCTTTCAAAATCGACGTGAAAGTTTCCTCTCATCCGGCTCAAGTAGTTACATCAAATAAAGAGGGGTTCTCGTTTTCAAACTCTATAAAACCCCTAAAAGTTCTACCCTTTACTCAAGTTCTCAACAAAAGAAGATTAATAGAATCTATGTTGTGGATTCCTTTTGGTCAAGCAACTGAATCAGTTCTTTCACTGTGCATTCCTTTAACAGGGAGATAGCTGATCTTTAAAAGGATATACTTTTGCTGCAAGATTTCAAGATTATAAATGTTTTAGTCAGTTTTCTATAGTTGCAGCTACCTAAAACCTACATCCAAGAACCCGTCAAATTCAAATAACATGATTAATTACGTGCAAAGACTATTAAAAGGTCAGATTAATTATATCAATAATGAAGATTTATCGCATTGTGGATATAAATGACAGTACTTCCACAAGCTTTATAGTTGCATTTTAAACTGTAGCTAATGAATATCATATTATACTTCATTCTAAATAATCATTTAATTAAGCTTTTATTTAAATTCCAAACCAAGATATATCACTATTACAGTAAATTAGAGCCGGCAAAACGGGCCAGGCCCATCGAGCCGGCCCGTTTAAGCCGTGGCCCTTTAAGGGCCGGGATTGAAAAATGGACGAGATATTTGAAATTAGCCCTAGAGGGCCGGCCCTGACAGGCCTCGGGCTTAAACGGGTCGGTCCTGGAGGGCCTCATGCCAGCCCTGCAGGCCCTTTTTACTGTAGCTTTTTCTTTTTTTCCTTTTTAAATTTATTAATATATATATATATATATATATATATTGTATTTGTTATAGTGTTATTTATCCATTTAACTACAAATACATAATAACTATACTCTAATTTTATGATTTGATTTATTATTTGTTGCAAATAAAGATTATGGATGTGTTCATGATGCGGGAGAAGAATTTCATGATATTCTTATTCATAAGCCAGAGGCTACTACTCAAAGTGAAGAACAATCAAATGTCGTTAAAATCGATGATAGTGACGAAGATGACGACAATAATAGTCATCGTACTAATGTCGCTTAGTGATATGCTTTTTATGTTTTATGTGAGTTATTTGTGAACATAGTTTGCTTTTGATTATGAATTAGTGATTTGTGCTTATTTATTGGATGATTCGTGTTGTAATTTACTAATTATATTTTTTTTTTTTTTTAAATGGAGGAAAAATAGTTAAAATTTGGAATAGTAATTCAAGGGCCATGAGCAGCCACTAGCCTCGGTGCTTTCTACCAGTACAGGACTTTAAAAAACATGTGTTTTTCTTACTCCGGGCCCTGAAGGGCCGGCCCTATTAGGCCCTGGCCCTTCACGGGCCGGAATATTCATAATATATGATTAATTACGAAGGATGGAATAAATTCTCCGTTTGGAAATTTACGATTTATTCGCTGGGCACAAGGCAGTTTGCAATTTTGTTGAATGTGTTTAATTATCCTATATGAGTGAGGGCTGATGTAGATTGGAGAACGAATCCCCTCAGTTCTGCCATAACCATGAGCTTCATCAATTTTTTTTCCTTCTTTAATAAAGTCGAACACTTTCTTCTTGCCTCTGTTTAAATTGTTATTGGTTTTTGTTGGTAACGTACCGTGTTTTTTTGGTGAGAAAGGAAAGCGAAACAGAGGTCAAGCGGTGAATTTCTCTCATGTCGTATGTCTCTAAAATTATATGTGATTTTCGGTTCTATCGTCCCTGCACTGCAATGTAAACGAGCTAGCAAGTAAAACAGAGGATCTGAATACACTATCCTGAATCAAAGGTTTTTGACGGTCACCGTCTTACATTTAACAGGGAGTTAACAGGAAGTGTGACTTTTCCACATATTTTATAACCACATAGTTACTTTTGCACCTAAAAAAAGCACGTGGTGTTGGACGTTCCTGAGGGTAAAACATATATGCATTTTTGCACCTTTACTCATAAAACAACTTAGAAATGGTCAATGGTAACACTCAAAAAGTCAAAAGTAGAGTCAAGATTTCCAAACTCGTAATAGTCAATCCAAGAGAGTAAGTCTAAATTTAGGAATTTGCATGAAACGCTTGTTGACACAATAGATGACCAGTTGGTGCTTGCAATTTGATTGTTCCAATCCAGAACTCCGAATCCAAAATAGAGTAGCATGAAGACACTTGGAATAAAAACATGATCCAGGAATGGTCTAATTCTGCCATAAAAACTCCTTAATGAAAGATCCTTGGTGACAAATAATTCCATGACAATAATAATGTCTCTCTAACCAGTGCAGCAGAAGCAGATAATGCTAGGCTTGCAAAAGTAACTGCGTGTTGGATCTCCTTAATCAGAACCATTAGACTATCCCTTTTTTCTTCATGTAAGGCTAAATTTTGCTTTCACTAAATGATATTCAAGAGGCAAATAATATGTTCCACCAAATTTAAATGACCATCATTACCCAAAGTCAACAAAGTCACTTGTAACTAGCTCTTAAATTGAGAAAATGTAAAGTTTACTAATCCAATATTAAGGCATCCATACCCCCAAACTTTTGGTCAAAACATAGGAAATAAAAAGATGCTCTGAAGATTTTTCAATATCACATCCAAATAAGCAAAGAGTGTTTAAGGGGAGATGATGCCTATTTAAAATGTCATTAGAGGGCTAATCATGTCAGAGTTTCAATATAAAGAGCATTTCAGCTTTGATTCCCACATTTTTTTAATTTAATTATTTATTTAGAACTAATATGTTATTTGTGTTACCTTCTTACAATTATCCTTAGTATTTAATTAGATGTCTTAAGTAGTAATTGAGCCAAGATTTAGTCTATTTTGGCTGCGTTTTCAATTCGATCAATTTTTTCTAAACAATTTTGGATTATCTGGTTTGTTTTGGCTTTGAATATAAAAAATCTAAATAAATTGAATCCCAAAAATTATTACAAGAAATTGTACTTTTTATATCAAATTCAGTGCATAAAACGAGCAAATAGCCTAGCAGAATCAAACCTATAACTTCTCACTTTGCATGCCACTAAGTCATAAGGTTATCGGTAAAATAATTTGGTTTTTATTAAAATAATTTTTGTACTAAGAAAATAATTAAGGAGAATGACAATAAGCACTACTACAAAAATTGTGATATATGACAGTTATTAATTTCAGTATATCACAGTTTCAAACTGATATATATATATGCGGGCGATATAAAAGCTCAGTTGTAGATACATGGTTTCAAACCGTTATTTATTCTAAACCTATTATGACTGTTATAATATAACACTCATTATGTATTGAGGTTTGGTGAGTCCATGATCTGCCCGTTGATGTGATAATAATTAACAGGTATATATAAACAACCGTCATAATATATGGTAATTCTTGGTGTCAGACAATTTTTTTCAATACTTAATCCACTATTTTTCAAGCTTAGTAGGTTAATCTGCTGAACTAGCAGGACAATGTGGATTATTTTTTTTATTGGACAATTCAAAAAAAGTTGCCAAAAAGTTACAAATATTTCAAAGAAACTGAAGAATACATAAGAATTGCTTGGCCAGCTACAAAGTCAAGAGACTAATGAGATGCAAGCAACCCATGATCATTTGACTTGAAAAATGGTATCTTCAAGAGTATTTAATTAATTTCCTTGATACAACTTAACCTTCAAACTGATAGGGCAAAACTTTATAACCTATAACTCCGCAAGTATACGGGCCGTATCAAGTAATAAAGTGATAAGAAAAGTATCGTTCCCACGAGTACTTCGTACCCCAACTTCAGTTAAGCATTAATTTTACAATTTCGTTTAAGTTGAGCAAACCAAATTGAATTTAATTAAGAGAAAAGAAAATAAAATCAAAATGAACAAATTACCACAATAATAAAATGAGCAACCCAGAGTCACTAATCCTTTATTAGTTTCATAAACCTTGTTTTCACTAATCTATAAGTGTCTGTCGGTCTACTTACAACCCTCTCTTGAGTATAATTTGTTATGTCTGACATAATTATTCAAGAGGCAATAAAACTTGAACACACTCTTCAACAATTATATGGGGCTATTAGGTATATGTCTATCCTAATCGCAAATTAAATCGTAATCTAATCCCATATTACTTAATCTCAGAGCTTAATTAAAATTCGCTTCGTCAAGGTAAATCCTAATTCTCAAATTCATATTCAATGGTGGCCAGTCACTAAATAGATAAAGCTAAACAAGATTAAGTAACCAAAATTAATATTAATTATAACTAAATAATGAAAACAAAGTTTAATCCACCTATAAGTTCATAGCTACTCTAGGTTGTAAAACAAATTAGCCACACATGGCTTTAATTTAGATAAACACAGCATCAACAACAGATTCAAAATTTGAAACCATCATGACAATAAAAGTAAGACAGTAAATTAATAACGAATGAGCTCCTTTAGTCCAGCCATGAGGAATGAAGATGATGAACGGTCCTACACTTTCCACGAAGGCTCCCAGATTCGTGTGCTCGCCGCTGCTCCTCTGTTGAGTTCTGATTTGTCTGCTAAAAAGGGTGGTGGTTAGGTTGTGGAGGTCGCCGACGACGATGGACGTGATGGTAGAGGTCGCCGGTGACGGAGAAGTGACAGTGAGGTGGTGAGAGCGTGAAGGTTGAGCTTCTCTGTTGCCGCCGCGATCTGCTTTGTTTTTTCCTGCTCGAGTCGTGGTCCCCTCTTGCAATTCAAAATGCCCCCCTGTAGCTTTCAGGTTTTTTCTTGCTTGTCCATTTTGTGGGCCCCTATTCCAATTCGGTGCCATCAAATTTTTTTTTTTTGATTAAAGGAGAGGGCTAAGAACCCAAATTACAAACAGAAAACATTACATAGAAGGGGAAATAAATCTCAAACACTCTTGGCTAACCCAAGATCTTAAACAAGGAGGGCATTCATCGAACACATAAGAACTTGAAATACCCATCTTGGCAAGCTGATCAGCAACCCTATTAAAGGATCGATTAATAGCAACCAATTGGACCTCCCAATCTAGTTCTAAAAGCTGCCTAATTTCAGACAGCATCATACTACCAGTATAAAGGAAGGATTTAGAATTAACTTCACCACTTCCTCTGCATCTGATTCCACCACAATCCTCTTCAAGCCTAAATCCCAAGCTAACTGTAAGGCCTCAAATATTGCCCACTCCTCTGCCATCTGAACACTACAGCATCTTACCTTCTTGCAGAAACCGACCACCCATGAACCAGAGCTACTCCTAAAAACACCTCCACAACCCGCCAAATCCGAACCAAACGCCACTGCACCATCCACATTCACCTTGGTCCAGCCCACCGCAGGTCTGCACCACCCCCCACGACGCGAAAGACCCACCCCATCCTCTGAGGAACCTGTTTTAGACAAAACACAGAATTTCTCCAACTTAGCAAGAATGACAGCAGCCGGGTTTGATGGCTTAGAAAAATTATCTTCAAAAACACAACAATTCCGCAAGCTCCAGAGTTTCCAAATGGCCACCCCAAAAAATAAATTCCAACCCACGCCAACTATACTACCTACTTCATCCCTAAGATTCATGTTCATCCAAGCTCTCAAATCAGTAGCATAGAATAAGGAAGCATACCTGGGCTTAAGCACCCTATTCCACAATGATCTAGCAAAAGAGCAATCTCTGAGAATATGAAGGACATCTTCCACCCCTGATTGACAATAACCACATAGGGGTGAAACTTGAGATCAAGAATGTCTCCACAAATTAGTTGGCAGCTTGTTAAGAAGCACTTTCCACAAGAATAATCGAATTCTTTCCACAACACTTCACTTCCAAATAACCTTAAAGAGCTTATCGTGCCATTGAACCAAATTTGGCTCAATTAAATAATATGCATTTTTAATAGAAAAGCATCCATCTATGCTTCCTCCCCACACTAGAAAATCCTGAGCAAAATCTGATCTAGGGGGTAGAACAAGCAACACTCTACTTAAACCATCAACATTCAAAGCAGCAGCAAGCCTAACAGTATCCCATCTACCATCCATAACCCAATCATCAACATAAGAAAACTCCTCGTCTTCCGTTAAAGGATGAGAGCAGAAATCTTTCAGTTTAATTCCTTCGCCCACCCAAGCATCTTGGAAAAAACTCACAGAACGACCATTTCGAACCTGCCACTTAGCCCCTTGATCAATAATATCTCTCTAACCACAAATGAATCTCCAAAGTCTAGAATCACTAGCCCTAAAATTCAGAAGCGAATCATCCTCTCTCAACATATACTTATGCAGTAAAATATCCGCCCATAATACCTTAGCACCTGAAATCAAGTTCCAAGCTAGCTTAGCTCCACAAGCTCTATTAACTGAGGCAAGCTTCCTGAAACCCAGACCTCCATAATCTTTTGGCTTTGTCAGCTGATCCCACCCAATAGTATGAGAGTGCTTAGAATGGTCAACATGACCCCAAACAAAATTACGTTGTAAACGTTCCACTTCGAGTGCGACACTCAAAGGTAATTTAGCCACTTGCATTGGAAACATAGGAATAGCACCCACCACCTTAGCCAGAGTTATTCTACCTGCCATAGATTGACAATTAGCTTTCCAAGTGCTCAATTTACATCTAACCCTATCAATAATATATTTAAAGTCATCCCTTCTCTTTCTACAACGAGAAATCGGGAAACCCAGATATCTCCCAATCTCACAAGATAGCTGCATATTTGACATGTCTTTAATTATCAACCTAGTATGGATAGGTACCTTCGGAGAGAAGAAGAGAGATGACTTAGCAGAATTTATTTCACCACCTGAGGCTAACATAAACTTATCCAAACAACTAATCATACAACATGACTGAGCTTCAGTAGCAACCCTAAACAACAACAAATTGTCAGCAAACATAAGGTGAGACACTTTAGGCCCTTCATTAGAGACAAAAATAAGATTCCAACTCCCTTCTTCAACCGAATCACAGATTAAATGAGAGAGCCTATCCATACATAACACAAATAACAAGGGCGAAATAGGATCACCCTGACAAGCCCTCTCTTAGGATAAAAGAACACCGTCTGAGCTCCATTCCATAACACACTATAAGAGATTGAAGAGACACAGTTAATAATAAGATTCATAAAATTAACATCAAAACTAGCATCCAATAAAACCTGTTTAAGGAATCCCCAACTGATCCGATCATAAGCTTTTTCCAGATCAATCTTCCATGCCATAAGCCCTTTCCTACTCCTATTCTTGCTCATAATATGCAAGATTTCCTGACCCACAATAATGTTGTCCTGAATACGTCTTCCTTTAATAAAGTTAGATTGAAAAGGGGATATCAGCATATCCATTACCCTTCTCATTCTTATAGCAATTAATTTAGTCACACATTTATAGTGAACTGAACACAAGGATATAGGACGAAAATGCGAGACCAATTCAATCGCGTCCCTCTTAGAAATGAGGGAGATAAGAGTCCTATTCGACCCAGACACATCCACTGAGCCTCGAAACACATCCTTCACAAAATCACAAAGGGTCGGCCCCACAATATTCCAGTTAGATTTATAGAATACCTGAGGGAAGCCATCAATATCGGGGGCTTTAAAACTCCCCATCGAGAATAGAACAAATCTAATTTCCTCATTTGTAGGCACAAACATAATACCTGACAGAAGGAGAGGGTCAAGAACATGGAAGGAAGACTGAGAAAGCAGCACAAGATTAACCTCATCATCAGAACAATAAATATATTTAAAGTGACTGATAACCATATTTTTAACTCTGATTATTCATCAATCCAAACTCCCTGATCATTCTTTAACATAACAACTTTATTCCGCCGACGACGCATCTTTGATTTAAGATGATAGAATCGAGTATTCCGATCACCCTTGGAAATCAAGACCGTGCGAGACCTTTGGAACCACTTAATCTCCTCCAGTTTCAGTAACCTTTCTAGACGTTCCTGGAGCTCAAGTTCCAAATCACACAAGAAATTAGAATAAGGATAGTCTTGCTCTTTTTGAATCCCCTCCAATCTAGCCAAAATGGTTTGCTTTTCTTTCTCTACACACCCAAACACATTTCTGTTCCAGGGCCCTAAAAGAGACTGAAAGTCTGACAAAGCACTATTCAGACCCACATCAGCCAACTAAGAGCTAGACAGAAAATCCAAATACTTCTCATGTTGCACCCACATGGCCTCAAGACGAAAAAGGGCGGTCCATCCCAACCCCACAAAAATTATCCCCTATATTCAAACAAAGAGGATTATGGTCAGAGAATTTAGTGTGAGAAAATACCTGAACCGAGGCGTAAGGCGATCGATAAGAAGTCATGATTCGCCAACACACGATCAAGCCGCTCAAATAATCTCCTGCCATCAGCTAATCTCGGTCCTCTCCAAGTAAATTTAGAACCTGAGAAACCCAAATCCGACAGCGAAAAGATCACATCTCGCTGCAACTCCCCTTGCACATCTAGTTCTCTCCAACGGGGAAATAATGTCATTGAAATCACCCATCGTCACCCACGGATTAGCCATCGTCGACGCTAGGATCTCCAACTCCGCCCACAAGAGATGTTTCAAAATTGGATCAGGAACCGCATAAACCGCTGTCAGGTCAAAGTCAGGCTGACCACGAACTGAGCACTTAAGATGGAAGAACTGACGCTCTTTACGGACAATCACAACAGAAATAAGATTACTTCGCCATACCGCAATTAAACCCCCTGAACGCCCCCACACTAAGGATAAACGAGAAGCCATCAAAACCCAAAGAACAAATACTTTTCAATCTATCTTCCTCCTTGCATTTAGTCTCAGCTAGAATAAGGAGACCCAGATGATGCCGCCGGTCCAAAAGATGAAGATTTTGAAGCAAACTCCTCCCACACGCACCTCTACAATTCCAGTAAATAATCTTACCCATTGGGGAAAAAACTGGGCTGAGAGCACACACAGATAAAACAATTAATGGAGTTGGGCTTGCGGCCCAATAACAACCCCTAGCTGCTCACATGGCATTTCCGGAACCATATCACACTCTAAATCAAGCTGAACCGACCCAACCCAAAAACGACCTGAAGGCCCAAGAGACCCAAGATCTTCCCCTGGGTCAAACGAGGTGTTAGGATGGATATCAACATCCCAAACCACTTTGTCCACAGGGCCAACCAACATGACGTCCGACTCAACGTTCACCTCTGCCAATTTATTCTTAGGTAACACTTTTAGATATTTCTCACATAGTAACTCTTTATTTTCCACATTTGATAAAATCAATCCCCTCGATTTTCTCCCTTTTTTGATTTCCTTGCTCGCAGTCCCTTTCAAAATATTTTCCCTTGACACTTTCTTTTTATTAGATACCTTCTTGTTAGAAAACCCCTTTTTTGTTTCTGACAGTACTCCCCACGTCAACACTCAACGGCGCCTCCACTGCATTAGCACAAGCACCAACCTCAGCCTCCATAGACTTATCAATCTCGGCCTCCACAGCCTTGTCAGCTTGTACACTACTACTACCTCAATCTGCTCACCCTCCTTAATCGCCAAAATGTCAAACCGAGAACCCTTACCAGAGCCTCTGGCCACCTGACCTCCGGCTACCTTCTCCTTCATCCCCTGCTTCGAACGTCTTGGCCGTTGAGCAACCCTCCAAATATCAGAATCCACATTCAAAACTTCCTTCATTACCGAATCACCATTAATCGCACACACAGTCTTCTTGTCCCCCTCAGAAATACTCTTACTGAAGTCAGCCCCCTGTTTGCATTCACCAGATTTATGCCCATATATTCCACAACCAACACAAAGATCATGAAGACCCTCATACTCTACATAAAAATCTACCCCATCCATTAAAAACCTAGACATGAGTTGCTTCCCTAAATCAACAAGAACACATACCCTTGCATATCTACCACGAAGTTGGCAAGAAGTATTAAAATCTACCTTAATCGTATCACCTAACCTATCACCAATCCAGGTAAGAGCTTCCTTGTCATAATACTCTAATGTTAAGTTAGGCAACCTAACCTAGACTGCCACCTTATCAATGGTCGCACACCTTGGCTGGAACAAAGGCTCCCAAGGCCGCACAGTCAAATAATGATCAAAAACCATCCAGGGTCCTCCAGTTAGAGCATTAAAATAATCATCTCTATTAGAAAGCTTAACAACATAGAACCCATTCCCAATATTGATCAAGCTAATGACCCCTCTTTTAGCCCACAGAGGTTGTAAGATAGAAAGAAGCAACTTATAACCAATACTCTTACCAAGCAATTTAATGATGACCGCACAGTTCCACGCCTTATAAAGCCTCTTCTTCATCTTCTCCGAAAACATAAATGTAGGGAAATTTCGATTCAGGTCCTCCTTGATCTTACACAGCGGCTCACTATCCTCCTTCTCCGAATCACTCATGGAGATAGAATCATTCGACAGAGAATTTCCACCACCAGGAACTTCCACCTCAAAATCAGTCACCTTAATACCTTGAAGCTTTTCGGCGAAAGTCTACCCTAATCCCCAATGTTTACTCCCAACACTTCCCAGCTTAGGCCACTCCTCTTTCCTACCTGGAAAGCAACCATCTTTAACCTTCTTCGAACTCCTACAGAGCAAATCATCCTCCTCCACCGACGGGGGAACTAACGAAGCATAGGGCTTTTCAGAAGCGTACGACATAACTCGGTCCCCGTTGATCTTACTGTTGATGTGTCGGTGCCATCAATTGATTCAATTCCATGCCGTGGCTCTGTGCCTTTTTCTCTTTTTTCAATTCTCCAATTTAGGTCTTCCATTCTTTCCATCTGTGGGCCCATTTCCATTCAATCTAAATGTGATTTTTTTTTTTGAATGCGCCACTGTGCAGTGCTGTCAATAATAATAAGAAGCAATTATTATATAATAATTATTATAATAATATATTTATTCCCTAACTTCAAAAACTTTTATTTTAAATTGAAACCCCATAAATAATGCATCTAGATTGATATCTCTTAAAATCTTAATAAAATCTCTTTAAATTAGTAATAATGACTTCTCAAATATATCAAAATATATACCAAATATATTAAAAATGAGAAGCCATCACAAACCTTAATTAAAAATATAGCACAATTACTTGTGAATGAGACAATCCGTAGCCATGAAGCCTTCATCTTCTTCTTCGTCTTTCCCAAATTTCTTCTCTCTGTTACTCTCATTTGCAGCTACCTTCACAATTTCTTCTGGTAAAGTGGTTATCTTTGATGGCTTGAAAAACTACCATGAAATTAAACTCCCCAACGTTACAGGCCCTGAAAGTTTAGCCTTTGACTGTAATGGGGAGGGGCCATATGTTGGTGTATCAGACGGTAGAATTCTCAAATGGAAAGGATCAACTCACAAAGGTCGGATTGAGTTTGCTATCACCTCACCACACAGGCAAGAATCCCAAAAATTTGCTTTTATATATATATATATATATAAATCAAACTATTCATGAATTTTGAGTTAAGGATTATCTGTAGTATGTGGAAATCTATATTGGGTTTGGATCGCTTGTGTGCTGGAAGTATGTGTTCCTTAGTTTGAATCCTATAGAACTTGTCCTTATGAGTTGAGCTCGAAATCTTCTAACTCTTTATATCTACTCTGTAGGACTTCAGGTCCGCCCTTAATGGGCCGGACGATTTTAATTAGGGTTTCCCACCCAATTAAATTAGAATTTGATTTAAAATCGCATAAATTATGAGGATTGTTAATTTGAGAACAAGTAAGGAATATGTTGGTAACATTCCAGGGTCCTATATTTAAGAGTGATTGGATGTTCCTAAAAATATTGTTGACCTTACACTATAGATACGGGGTGTCTCCCTCAGTTTTTTCCTCTCTCTAGACATTGAGTTTTCTGGCTATCTCTCATTCTCTCTCTTGTATGTGGTGCATCTGTTGTGCCACCACTATTTAGGCTCTAGTAGTCTAAACCCAGTGTGAGCCTCAGTGATTCGACTTGCTCTCATATCCGCAAACCGATATGCTTTCTCCTCTTTATTTTTTGAAACTAACTAACTTCTATGATGTATTACTGCATGAATCTCTGAAGAACTAAATTAGCAGTTGTACAGTTTATCAACTTGGGAATCTCAGTGTATATGCAATTTCTTGATTTTTACTGAAAATGTGTTTCATTCCAAATGTTTGATTATATTGTAGGGATAGGAAACTATGTGATGGATCAACAGATCCAAACAAGGAACCTACATGTGGAAGGCCATTGGGACACAAATTTGACATGAAAACATGCAATCTTTTTATAGCAGATGCATACTTTGGCCTCCTAATGGTTGGCCCTAGTGGTGGTGTGGCCAAGCAACTGGCCATTTCTACTGATGATGATTCTCCTCCCTTCAAATTCTTAAATGGCTTGGACGTTGATGACCGAACCGGTGTGGTTTATTTCTCAGATAGTAGCACTGTGTATCAAAGAAGGTATTCTTTATTCCTCTTCTTGCCTTGAAATTTCACAGGTGTCTATGGGAACAGAGAGCTTATTATACCTGGCCGTTCAAATCTAATTTTGGACAGTCCAAATCTGAATTTTTCAAAATGATGATTTTTTGAAAGAATAGTAGTTAAAATAGTATCTTTATTTTATATTTTATATCTATTAAAATATTTTCTTAAAAAATTATATACAAACCTTTAAAAACTCGAACTGTCCAAATCAGATCTAACGGTCCAGATCTAATGAGCTCTATGTACTAAAGTAAAAGCTTAGTAGGAAAACTAGTTTTGTTAACAAGAAGAGAGCTAGTAGCCCAACAAACAAACACAAAGCATTACATCATTGGGGAAATGAATCCCAATCTCTCTTGGCAAACCCAAGATCTCAAGCGATAAGGACAATTATACAAAATAGAAGAGTTAGAAATACCCATCTTGGCTAATACATCAGCCTATCCTATTCAACTCACGAGGAATAACCTTGCCTTAACTTCCCACCGGCGATTTAAAAGGCTTCTAATCTCCAGATGCAGCAAGCTACCTGCTATGAATGTAGGGTCCTGGATCAGTTGAATAACTTCCATTGCATCAGATTCGAGGATCAAACGTCTCAAGCCCAAATCCCACGCCATTTGCAAGGCCTCATAAATAGCTCATTCTTCTGCCATATTAGCACTGCAGAAGCCAATTTTCTTAGTGAAACCAGCAAGCCAAGAACCTGCGCTGTTTCTAAATATTCCCCCACAACCCGCCAGTAGGAAAACTAGTTGTAAGTGGTATATATCTATGTTTCTAAATCGGGCTTGTTTGGTCAACACTATTGAGATGCCAAAAGAATCCTTGTTCATTCAATTGTGATGTGTTTGGTTAACATACTTTTTGAAGTAAAGTACATATTTGCATAAGTAAAAACTTCCTCCTTCCACAAACTAATGTGTTTGGTTTTCAGTTTTGTCAGTTTGTCAAAAGTTCATTTGCTAAATTTCATTTTTAGTAAAATTATTTATCTATTTGTAATGAGATTTATGTTTGGATTATAATATTTTTAATAAGCCAGTTTGGTCAATTGAAAAAATTTTAGATAGTACATAATAAAAATTATTTTAAAATTTATGATTACTAATAAATTTGTTTGAAATAATATGTATAAAAAAAAAAGTATAAATAATATAAAATTTCACATGTTGAATTAAAAAAAATATGTGACCCGTTGACTGTGGTGTGGATGAGTCATGAGAGGTAGCTACAAGCATAAAAAAAAAAGGGTAGTTAAAAATTTAACTCCTCTCATAAATGCACCAACTTCCAAAATTTCAAAAGCAAAAGCAAGTCAAACTTCCTCTTATTAGAGAAATGACTTTCATATCTACTATTTGCATTTGGCCAAAAAAAACTTTTTACAGTCTTAAAAAAATAGTATGAGTTTACTTTTGAGTTAGAAAAAGGAGTTTTGGGATGTTCAAAGTTACGTTGAAATCAAACAGACCCTAATAACTTCTAGCAAACTAGCTTTTATAGCCACAAATTTTTAATGAAAGCTTAAAAATATTTATAGACATCATCGATAAGACTAGGAGGTTTATTTATAGGAATTGACATATTTAATGATTGATCATAGAGATAGAGAGGAGTTTTGTCTCACTGACCATTTAACTAAGATTTCTTATAGGATGACTAATAATTTCTGTATCCTCAACCTGAGAGTGATGGAGTTTAGGATTTCTTTTTTGTAACCAATAATCCTTTTTGATACGTATTCAGTATTTATTCAAAAAATAAAAATAAAAAAGCTTAGAAAGCAACTTGATATAACCATTTGAATTTCATATATGTGAAAGGGAAGGGAGCATGATATCCCAAAATGGAGATAAGACAGGGAGATTATTGAAATATGAGCCAAGTAGCAAGAAAGTAGAGATCTTGCTTCAAGGCTTGGAATTTGCAAATGGTGTGGCTTTGAACAAAGATGGCTCATTCCTTCTAATAGCAGAAACTGTTATAGGCAAGATTTATAAATTTTGGCTCGAGGGCTCAAAGACTTACACTTCAGAACTCTATGCAAAACTTGAGAGACCACCAGATTGTTGGTTCTCAAAAGTTTTGATGATAACAAGACTTCATTATTTAAATCTTTTGTTAAAAGGGATTTGTGTTTTTGAATCAGTAAATGTTAAGTTAATTACTCAAGCAAGGTGTTCTTGGTTATTCAAATAATTGTCCTGTATAAATTGACACCTTTCGAAAGTCTGTTGAAAAACTATCCAGTATTACTTTCGGATGTTACTCAAGTAATGAACACTCCTTTTGCAAGTAATTTAATTACTCTCTATGGTTACTTGAGTAAGGTTCTTTAGTTTCGCAAGTAATTATTTTATTCAACATTACTTTCTGGAGTTACTCAAGTAATACCTTTTCATTTGCAAGTAATATGGACTCCGATCGTGTTTTACTCAAAATTACTTTCGAAATTACTCGAGTAATGAAGTTTTTCTCCGCAAGTAATTTTATTACTTTCAAGTGTTGCTTGAGTAAGACTTAATAGCTCAGCAAGTAATCTCAAGTCAATCGCTTTCTCCATGAAATTATTCGACATTACTTGCGTGGTTACTCAAGTAAGCTTTTTCTTCTTTGCAAGTAATTGCATTACTTTTACGACATTACTTGAGTAAGGTCTGCAAGTAATCCGAAGAACGTTGTTCTTTGTTCAAAGCCTTTCAATATTACTTTCGAAATTACTTGAGTAATGTTTTTCAAACTTCGCAAGTAATATGGTTCTTCTCTCAGTAGAGTCTTATTATCTTTGATATTACTTTCAAATTACTTGAGTAAGCTTTGCAAGTAATTTCATGAAAATGATTCTAACGCCTCTGTTTCTTGAACAACTTGATTTTACTCAAAGTAATATTTCTCCAAAGTATTTTATATCTTGAAAATATAAGATATTATTCAAGTAATCTTTTAAGCTACCGGAGTAAGTTCTTGCAAATTCCAGAAACCATCGGTATGTGCTTAAACTCGCTTTCTGGGTAATCTTTTAACTACTCTTAATCACTCTCAAACTTATTTATATCATATCTAAACATCTTTTTGAGTGGATTTCAGTTGATTAACCTTTGTTTAATGTGAGATTAGCCAAAAGCATTTCAACATATCAAAAGTATTTATTGCTTTGAAAAAGCGAACACGCAAAACGAAATTAAAGCGTGTAGTTGAAGATATTCCAGTTTGTTATTACGCACAAGTAGGCACTACTAAAAATTTCGGTTTTTGCTACGGAAAAAATCCGTAGCAAAAACCCATTTTTCCGTAGCAAAACATGTTTGCTACGGATTTTGTCCGTAGCAAAATATCGCGTGGCAATTGCTACGGATTTCAGGAAATCCGTAGCAATTGCGACGGATCTGAAAATCCGTAGCAAATTTGCTACGGATTTTAATATCCGTAGCAAATTTGCTATGGATTTTAATATCCGTAGCAATTGCCACGGATTTTAATATCCGTAGCAATTTGCTACGAATTTTCAGATCCGTCGCAATTGCTACGGAAAAAAATCCGTAGCAAATTTGAAAATTTGCTACGGATATTTTCTCCGTAGCAAATTTCACAAATTTTGAAATTTGCTACGGATTTTTTTCCGTAACAATTTTAATTTGCTACGGATTTTTTTCCGTAGCGATTTGTTTTTCCGTAGCAAATTTCGAATTTGAGGAGATTTTCTTTTCGGTAGCAAATTTTAAATTTTTTTAATAGAAAATTGAATACAAATAGTAAAGTAATGTACCATGAATATATTAACGATAAAAAAGAGTTTACATAGTGAAAACACAATATATATATAATCCGTAGCAACAAACAAATACAAAAAAGTAGTAGCAACAAGCAAATACAAAAAAGTAGGCTAAACAATGAAACATTGTGATCATCGTCATCACCGCATGGTCATCATCACCGGAGTCGACCCGGAACCTCTGTCTTTCATAAGGGACATGATTTGAAGCGCATCACCCTCATCAACTCATTCGCCGAGTCATCTCCCGTCGCATCATCGCCCGTTCGCCTGCAACGCCGCTTGATCGATCTTTTCCCCGCCGCAACGCCGCTTGATCTCGATCTTGTTCGAATCATCTCGTCGCCTCATCATCTCTCGTTTCCGAGTCACGCGGCTCATCATCTCCGTTCCGGTCATCTCGTGTTGCTTGCTCCTCCACCAACGCCTTCATCTTCTTCAACTCATCTACAAAATTGATTAGTACATTTATTATTTGTACTTCATTTGAATGGACAAGAGAATGAAAATTATCAAAAACAAATGTATTATGTTTACCCGAACAAACCCCTACGATTGCGGATGAGAGGCGCTTTGTCCGCTTCGGGTCGGGCGCGGACTCACCGTATCCAAAGACCCTCCCCTTCTTGTCAAATCCGCCGGTAGCCTCAAAGAACAGGACTCTCGTTGTCGGATATAGAGGATGAGGGGGTCGGTCTCACGCGCGTGGCTCTCTCCCCGCGACGGCTTCTCAAAGTTTTCCTACAAGCAAACAAATACATAACAAATAAGACATGTAAAATGAAATAAATATGGTGGTGCATAAAACAAGTAATAAAGGCAATAAATGTCTAACCGCTATTTGTTGCGCCCTTGGATTAATCCATTGCCTCTCACTCCCTTCAGCCGTTGTCGGGAATGGGTCCGCCATTTGAAAGGTAACCCACTCAACCGATCCACTGGAGCTTCCCAGAACTCTACCCGCAAACGCAAATGATGACCTTAATTAATTACTTCAAAGTACAAAATATTGAATACGTAAATAGAAAATAACGTGTACTTACAACTTTGCGTCGATGCTCACTAATTGATATGGAGCCGCCAAAGATATGATGGTCCTTCCATTTTGGCCCTATTTTGCTTATTTTTCGCACTTATGGTCTTAAACTTGTCATTGTTTTCCCAATTGCCAAATAATTCATCTCTAGTGTCCCTGTGGAAGCCAACTGTCTTGCCTCTCGACCTTCTCAATGCATAGAGCTTTCGACGCACCATCACGCGGCCCCGTGGTTATAAGCTTTTTCGATTTTCAAGATGCTCGTGCAACGTCATATGTTTTATCCCGAAAATCAATAACGAACAATTAGTGCTCAAAATTTTAAAAGTACTAAATTAACACGCATAAAAAAATAACTTACCAAGAACTCCTTGAACCACGTGTCTCGTTGCTTCTTAGGAATCTCTCGCCCACGCGGTCCAAGCTTGAGTGTAATTACGGAATATTTGGTCCGACATGAAAGTCGCCACCGGAGTATCGTGCAAAAATATGAAAACGAGAGATTATCATGCAAATATTAGCATACAAACCAATTAGAAAAGAAAATTGTAACATTACGGGTAACTTGGCATGACTTACTCGTTGCCGTCGGGACGGATCCAAAGAAACCCCTGTCTCGGGATCTCTTGAGCCCCGATTGGTACCTACGAAGAACTACATTCTTCCCCGACGTGGCTCGAGGCGACGCGGTGTGCTAAGGAAGAAATGTGAAATATTGAAGATGTTTGTACATAGATGGTTTCAAGAAACTAAACAAATGTAAATCAATCGAAATGGTAAAGTAAACATGTGGTCCTCCTTGCCTTTGTGCATCGGGGGTAGCCGCCGGTGACGACGATGTATAAAGTGACGGTGAAGATGACAAATATCCCGACGGTGACGACAAAAAATCAAATAGTGGCACCTCTGGAGAAGAGCTTAGCCCTCTGCCTCCATATGGAGCAGTTTGCGTCGCCCTACCCCCTCTTATAGTACGGGGTCGGGCTCGACCACTGCCACGTCCACTACTTGAACGTCCTCCTGGATGCTCCATCTCTGAACACTTATAGACATCATGGCAAAATATATATATAAAAAAAATTAGTTAATATGATAGTAGCAAAGAAACAAAGTATGTAGTATAACATATCGTCATAAACAAAGAACTAACACAAATCAACCGGACGATTCCTGTTCATCGACATCTACTTGCATGTCTTCATCTCGAACTCTCATAGTCGTCGAACTCGATTCACTATCGAGAAGCTCATTTCTCGCCTCATCCTCATCGTCGTCGATTTCTCATCGTCAATTTGTATAGGAATCAACTCTAACTCCGCACGAGAATTAAAGAGATTGCTTGGTACTTCGTCATCGAAGATGTTTATGGGCAAAGCACATGTTCCACATCGCTTGGAAAGGTTGAGCCATCTTGTCATTTGATTCCCGCTCTTTCGACTTTGGTATAATATTTCGTGCTTTGGTTTTAATAACTCTCGTCCACCCTTGGCGAGATGTAGGGTATGGTGTATAGTAAACTTGTTTCGCCTTTGTTGAGCAAGGATGAATGGGTCATAACCAACCGAATATCTCCTTGTCCGGTGGATCTCAATATTTCCATGTTTGTCCACTTTTGTCCCACGCGGACCGTTATCAAACCACTCACACTTAAAAAGGGTCACCACCTTGTCCCACTGGTAACTCAGCTGAATTATCTCAACTAACTTCCCGTAGTAGTCAGTCTCCACCCCGTCAATTTGGTCACCTCGACAACATACACCGTAATTGCAACATAGTGTACCTGCGTTCGCGTCAACAGTTGCAAATCGATACCCATTGATTATATATTTGTTGCATCGGGTAAGCTTGTCATTGCAGCTCCATAAGATAAACTCCACGCAACTTCATTGGGATCGATGGATTTTCCAAGAAATATGATCGAAACCATTTTGGAAACTCGAATTAGTGAATTGATCAACTTGGGACACCGACATTGAAGGATTTCCGATCTGACCCAATTAGAGAAGTAACTGTAACAAAAAAAACTTAAGTTAATACTTTAATACTTACCGTAATAGTAAACAAAAAAAAAAACTTACTCTAGGTACTTTGCAGCCTCTTCACAGTTGTTTAGAATGTACCACTCTGCAACTCGTTTATCTCTTCCGTCAAGAGTTGACTTCCAACGTTTTCCCACGACTCGCCCGGAAAATTAAATATTGATTTTTGATCCCTCGTATCACCGCATCATCGTTACGAGGTACCCCTCTCCATCTTGACATCATTTCGGGGGATAATAGTATGACGCAAATTTTGCGGCCTCTTCGACTAGATAAGCTTCGGCGATAGATCCTTCAACGTACCTTGTATTTTTGATCTTGTGCTTAAGTGTGTGTAAAAACCTACAATGGAATATCTGAGCTAAAGTATCATGTCGGTCAATTAATAACATCGCAAATCAATATATATATTACCTCTCAAACGGATACATCCATCTATACTGTTACGGGCCTCCTACCTTTGCTTCGTAGGCCAAGTGAACAGGCAAATGTTCCATTGAGTCAAACAAGCTAGGAGGAAATACCATCTCTAACTTGCATAGTGTTATGGGCATGCTCGCCTCCAGGTGCCGTAACTTTTCAACATTAAGCTCTGAAGCACAAATTTCTCTAAAGAACATGGACAACTCCGTTAGAATAGACCATACATGCTTCGATAGTGCTTTGAAGGCCCACGGCAACAATCTCTGGAAAAAAACATGACAATCATGACTCTTCATCTTGCTCAACTTCACCTCGTGCATGTCGACACATCTTTTCTAGTTTGACGCATAACCGTCAGGGAGTTTCAGATCTTTAACCCATTGCAACAATTCTAAATTCTGCTCTTTATTGAATGTGTACGGCGCTCTGGGTTTGGAAATTCGTCCAGTGCCACCGTCCACCAAATGCAAAGCGGGCCTTCTACAAATGGCTTCAACGTCCAATCTTGCGTTGATTGTGTCTTTCGTCTTGCCCTTGGTGTCCATCACGGTGTACGAGAATATTGCAAAACACATTCCTCTCAATATGCATGACATCGAGATTGTGTCTTAACAATTGATCTTTCCAATATGGTAGTTCCCGGAAGATCTTTGCGTTTGTCCAATGATGATCAATGCCGTACCCCTCGGGTTCGCTTGAAGCAACCCCTCTTCGACACTCGGAATGTGCACGACCTGTCCCATATTTCTTGTCCACTTAAACGACGAGGTGGATCTGCTCGTTCGACAACCTTCCGCGTGAAGTCTTTTCTATTTCTCCTAAACGGATGATCGGGGGTAGGAATCGTCGGTGCCTGTCAAACCAACTGACCTTGCGACTGTGTTCCAAGCTAAAACCCATGTTCTGTTCAAGACATACCGGGCATGCGAGCTTTCCAGACGTTTGCCAGCCACTCAACATCCCATATGCAGGGAAATCATTTATCGTCCACATTAAGGCAGCCCGCATGGTGAAATTTTGACTTAATGATATATCATACGTAAGAACACCTTCACTCCACAACATCTTCAACTCGTCTATCAAAGGCCGAGGTACACATCTATCTTCTTTTTGGGTTCGACGGCCCGGGGATTAACGCGTTAAGGAAGAAAAACTCTCTTCTCATGCACATAGAGGGTGGGAGGTTGTACGGAGTCACAATGACTGGCCAACAGGAATAATTCATGCCCGTATTGTTGAAAGGAGCGAACCCATCCGAACATAGACCAAGACGAACATTACGGGGATCCATAGCAAAGAAAGGATTCGCCTCGTCAAATTTACGCCAAGCTTCGGCATCAGATGGATGCGTCACAAATTTCTCATCCCTACGATGCTCCCGGTGCCATCTCATGTGAGAGTTGTTTGTTCGGATGCATACAATCTCGTAAGTCGGGCACCGAGAGGAAAGTACCACATCTTGCTTAATGCATGACGGGTCTTTTTCCTTCCTTTCCCCACAACTTTATATCGTCATGTCCACGAATTTGCAATTTGTCATTTCTCAAGCATCATCCTTGTAATACAACATACATCCTCTGGGGCAGCAATGAATTTTTTCACATCCAAGCCCAAGCTCTTTCACCTTTTTTTTTGCTTGGTAAAAGTCCTTAGGCAAATTATTGTCTTTGGGAACAACCTTACTCATGATCTACATCATTTCGTTGTAATTCCTCTCACTCATATGGTGATCAGTCTTCAAGCTTAGTGTTGCTAGGGTAGCCGATAGCGATGAATATTCACTATTTTCAAAGTGTTCGCAACCTTCCCATAACGGACGACCTGTGCTTCTTGAAGCATTTTATAGAACCTAGCGGCTTCGGATGAGGATCCTCACCCATGTATGATGGTTGAGGATGTGTACCGGTCTCCTCTCCCATGTATGACGGTTCAGCATGAGTAACGGGATCAAAATATTGGCCGATCGACGGACCCGCGACATCCATAACCAACTGCTCATATTGATTAAGGTTTTCTCGAAGACTACTGTCCCCATAATAACCACTCGGTGTCTGTCGGACTTCGCC
Source organism: Acacia melanoxylon (assembly GCA_019022615.1). NCBI lineage: Eukaryota > Viridiplantae > Streptophyta > Magnoliopsida > Fabales > Fabaceae > Acacia > Acacia melanoxylon. The sequence goes on from JAFJYJ010000037.1 coordinate 935,753, forward strand.
ATGAAATTCCCAACATTCATAATCTCTAATGAATCCCTTTTGACACAAATGAATTCGACCGTCTCCGCATCCGTAAATCTTAAACACTTACATTTGGCACACGGACACCCGATCTCCCTTCTTGAATTATTTGAATTCGCCAAAGCAAATTGACGAATACTTCCAAACCCACCAAGAATGCTTGTGTTAGTTCTCTTCTATCAGTTAGACGATTGTACATCCAACTTCTATCATGGTTGCCTTCCATACTTCCTAGCTAGTTCAGTTACTACCCTAATTAACTTCTCAACATACCACAAATATATATATATATATAAGCCGCCTCTTATGCCTACCAATTGCCACTTAATCAAGAAAGTGAAAAACAAACACATGCATTGAACAAAGAACATATTCCAGCAAGCAACCAGAGAATGAGGATAGCACACCAGAACATGGTTACATGCATGTGGAGGGGCCAAACAAAGAATAGAATACTAAGTATTTTGGAGTTTCTAACATATATGGGCTAGATCAAAGAGATTACTTAACATTTAATCAAATTTATTGTATAACTTGTTAAACATAGATTGAAATAAAAAATTTAAATGAAATATTTTTTAAACAAATTACTAACAATCATTTTTATAATAGCCTAAATAGAATAATAAATTCTACTAATTTTTAGAACACATACAAATGTGATTATTCTTCAATGTCACACCTTCCTCCTACCGGTTGACATTAATTAATTAATTGTCTTATCCCTAAATTTTATTTCCAAACACTTCACTTTTCTAGTTTCAACATCATCATATTTAAAGATTTATGTATCAATACCAAATAATACAAAATCTTAATTTTATCACACCAAAATCAGAATTGAAATTTCTAAATTCCTAAAAAGTGCTAGATAAAAATACTTCACATAAAAAAACGATTTCAACTCATGTAATTGATAATCTTCTACCAACATACATATTTTCATTATTGCAGCTAAGCAAACATAACATAAATATCATATAGTGATAAAAAGAAAATATACTTCAAGCTAACCTGCAAAATAAAAAGTGCTAGGATTTGTTGGCTAATTCCCCTTCTGAAGATCTTAGTGCTGGGATTTGTTTGTCTGGAAGTGCCTGCACCAATGAAAGTACTTAGAAGTGTTTGAAAAAAAACAAAAATGGAGGTTAAAAAGAAAACCTGCAAAAATGGAGGCCAAAAATGAAAACAAAACAAAAAAAAAAAACCCGCAAAGGGGAGGAGGAGGGGGGGGGGGCCGGAGTTGAGGGTGGTTGGGGGGGGATGATCCGCGGAGGGGAAGTGTCCGAGGAGGGGGAGGGTTCGACGGAGGGGGAGCGGGGGGGGGGGCCGGGAGACGCGTATGGGGGATGAGGGAAGGGTCGGGGGAGCGGGGAGGGGGCCGGAGACGGAGGGGGGGGTCGGGGGGGGGGATGAGGGGAGGGGTCGGGGGGAGGAGGGGAGGCGTGCGGAGGGGACGGGGGGGGCGGCGAGTTCGGGGGGGCGGCGAGATCGGGAACGGGAAGATGGGAGTTTAAAAAAAAACGCAGCTTTTTGCGACGGATAGGTGATCCGTCGCAAAATTTAGCGACGGATCACGGATCCGTTGCTAAAAGCCGCAAATTGGGGGCTTCCCCCCTTTTTGCGACGGATGAAGTCATCCGTCGCAAAAAAGCGGACTTCTGTCCGCCAAAGTGCGACGGATGACTTCATCCGTCGCACCATTTCGACGGATGACGTCATCCGTCGCACAATTGCGACGGATGACGTCATCCGTCGCAAAAAGGCGGACTTCCTGTCCGCCAAAGTGCGACGGATGACTTCATCCGTCGCACCATTTCGACGGATGACGTCATCCGTCGCACAATTGCGACGGATGACGTCATCCGTCGCAAAAAGCGGACTTCTGTCCGCCAAAGTGCGATGGATGACCTATCCGTCGCACAATTGCGACGGATGACGTCATCCGTCGCAAATAGGCGGACTTCTGTCGCCAAAGTGCGACGGATGACGTCATCCGTCGCAAAAAAATCAAATTGGGCATTTTTGCTACGGAATTACAAATCCGTAGCAAAATCCGTTACTATTGCTACGGAAAATGTTCCGTAGCAAATTCCGTAGCTATTTCCTATTTTTCTAGTAGTGGGCGAAGGCATTTAATGAAGCAACGGTCGAAGTCTCTCAACGGCTATCACATTCAAATCTGCCAACTACCCATCTACTGAAGCTTTGTGCAATTAATTCGACTCAAACGGTCATCAAGCTTCAACTGGTATAAATAGGCGAAGAGCTGAATTCATCAGTACGAATAACACAGCCAGAGTATTCAAAGTGATCAAATTATATTCTGTTTATATCTTCAAATATCATTGAGCTTCAAAGTATTTATTATTCATCTACTCGTGAGAGAGATTTATCATTTCTTTTATATTTGTTCAAATCTCAAGATAGAGGTATCTTGAGTGTGGGTGTACGATTACAACTTGTAAGGGGAGTGAGTCCTAGAGAGAAAGGATCATCCCGAGTTACGAGTGTGTAATTGTATTTGTGAGTTAGTGAAAATCCCGAGTGTCCGGGGATTTGGACGTAGGTCAAGGAGTTGGACCGAACCAGTATAATTCCTCTGTGTCATTTCTCTTTACTTCTTTTACTGCTTTCATCGTTTATCCGGCGAAAGAATTTTTGAGATCACCTATTCACCCCCCTCTAGGTGATATTCCACTTTCACAGATAACATAAAGAGAAATAATAATGGACATTTCTGGGTTGCATTATATAGTAACAGAACAACATCATCAGCTCAAACTCAGAAATTAGGGGAAGACCCTGTGGGAGTGAAGTTAGATTTGAAGAGAAAGATTTTGGAGATTTTGGATGGAAGAGGAGGTCCTGAACTTGAGTTTGTCAGCGAAGTTCAAGAACATCATGGGAGGCTATGGATTGGATCCTCTCTCAATTCCTATGTAGCTGTAATTAAAGTATAATTACTTTGATGGGAAATTTAGTGAAAAGTCCTTGTTTAAAAATTTTATTGGTAAAAAGGACCTGATATATTTTTATATACAGAAAGTGTGTAACATCCCATTTTTAAAAGCAGAATTTTTTTTTTAATCAGAGTAGAGCATTAGAGCGTAAGAGTAACTGAGTAACTGAACCATTAACAAAACATTGACCATAGTGTAAGAGTAATGATACAGTCATCCAATGTCTAAAAGTAAATACAGAAAATAGTAAATAAATCTTCATCCGGAATCCTACGCCGTCTGCTTGCCCCGATCACCAACTCTCGGTCCTCCTGACCCTGAAGCTACAGCTGAGATCCATTTCCCATATGGATCTCAGGTAACGCTTAACCTTATACTCAAATAAAACAGTATATGGACAATAGATATTCATAACAATACAGTAGCATATCAACACATAAGCACAAAGCAGATGTATGAACAGCAAAACAAAAGAACATAAGCACGAAGCAATATGTAAAGCCCAACAACATGTCTGCACATTACCCTGTGCCATGATCACAACACGTGTCCTCAGCGCTAGGAAAACCCATACGGTATTATCAATACTATAACCCGTGTAAACCGTAAGTATGATTGACGACTCTAATGAGCCTCGGTCTATGAACGTATCTATCACATATATGTATATAAGCGACAGATTAGGGTTACAAAGACGCGTCCGTACCTTCGTTATTGTACAAGGAACGTTTCGGCGCAAAAACAGCGTTTTTGACGAAAAGTGGTCCGACGGCAGTAAAAACAGCGGGGTGACGGCGGCACAACAGCAGAGTGAAAAACGGTCCGATTATCAATGATATCCTATCAGGAAAATATTCAACAATTTTTAGCAGTATAACAGGCATTTTAGGTAAAACTACCATTTTGCCCCTAGTTGGACCTATCGGCGGAATTTCGCGGGAGCTTACGTTTTGACTCTAATCTTTCAAAATTTTGCCATAATTCTTTTCCCATCACATATTTCGAAATATATATCATATCTACCCAAAAATATGATATCTATAATATATTGGAAGATTAAAGATAAAAACAACATTTCTACTATAGCTACTGAATAAAACACCGAAGCTTAAGACCAGGGACCGAAGAACTTACTCCGGCTTTAGCTTAGAACTTCAAGAGCTCTTCCTTCTCTCTAACTTCTCTCTAGGTTCAAAATTTTGGTGTGGGAAATGAGAAGAAGAGAGGTTCCTATTTATAGAGGTTTTCGGGTTAAAAACCATGCAACTTCATTAAACAACCTACAACTCCGGATCGATCTTACACCGTTGGATCGCATTTTTGAGGACAAAACAATCTTGGCCCTCCACCTTGCTAGGCTGATTTCTCCCCCTTGTGACATCATCTTTGATGATGTCACACAATGTCGACTTACCGATATCGCTCCCTGATCGGTATTCGAATCGCGTAGTTTCGTCGAAACTCAAAAATCCGGGATCTAGCCTTTGTAGTTCCATTCTTTCTCTTTAGAAATATCTGAGTTAACTAAATTCTTGATCTCATTAAGGGTATTCCGTTGTCTGTTGAAGATTTTCAGTCAGACGCCATCGGTTACGGAAATCACTTCCGGAAGTGTCAGCTTCTGGATAGAAATTCGCTGGTTTGTAATATGATCTAACCTAAGTCACTAGATTCCTAATTCACGGCAACTACTTGTTTCAGTATTGACTCTAAATCCTCTATCTGCATTTTCTCTCTCCTACCCGGTGTCTTAAATACCCTGTTGGTTCCAGAACTGACTTCGGAGACAGGTCACTTCGAGAAGAATTTTCACTGGTTTATAAAAAGTCCAGATGACTCAGGCTTTATTCCTATGTTTCGGTGTAGGATTTTATTTCTATCCATTCTCAAATGCCCTGTTGGCTCTTTACCAAATATAATATTATTTTAATCAAAATATTTAGATATTTTTTTCTTTCATTTTTTATTTATTTTTCTAAGCATAAAATATTTTTTTACTTTTTTATTTTTATTTATTTCGAATTTCAGCCTTATTTATTATTATTATTTTCTAATTCATTTATCTTATATTTTAATTAGCCATTTACTAATTGTTGATAATTTTATTATTTAGGATCAACTATTATCTCACAACTATTTGACTTACATTGGCATTTTATACCCTATGTAAAATATTAAAAATACTGGGGCCAAAAAGTGCTTTTAATATTATTTTATTTATGCATCTTTATTTTCCGGGGAAATAATCTCAAAAATTTCTAAATTTAAAGATAACATACTTCCTAAGTTTTTGTCAATAACCTTTGTCATATGAGATTTATCATAATATTTTCAAGTCATTTTCTGCCTTATAAAAATACTTTTGTCAGGGATTTTAGCTCTTTTTCTTTTCTAATTTTCACAGTAATTTCCCCTAAGTAACAAGGTAATTTTGCTCAATATTTTGAGACCACATATTCACTTTTAACATTTAAAGGAATATTTATTTATAATTAATGGTCATCCAGGTATTGAATATCCGGGTATTACAAAGTGCTGCAATATTTTATGCACAGAAAGTACTAGTACTTGAATCCATGTCCTTTTGGCCAATAAATTTTTTAAACATGGGCTTTTTAACTGTTTTTGCCTATGTTTTAAATCAGTGATATTCTTCCCTCAAGATACTATGAATAAATATTTAGTCAAATGATTGTGTGATGCTACTAAATGAAGACAAACTATTAGTTTTATAAGTTTCGTTTTTCAAAAAAAAAAAATTTGTCAAATTAAACTTGGTTTCTTTTTAAGTTTTAACGTCCCTTTTAATGAAACTTTCTTTATCCACCTTATCTCTCATTTTCAATTATCTTACTCCCTCTGGTCTTTATTATAAAGCACCAACTATCATTTCTCATGGATCAAGTAATAGAAGTTAAGTCATTAAATTAGTCTAGAATTGATAAATGTTTCCAACTTTACCCCTACTTTAATGATGTGGATTTAAATGAGTTAGTTAAAAATGAAGACATAATGGAAAGATAGTAATAATTGAGTTAGTTAAAGGGAGATGATACCTTATAATTAGGACAAAAACTGCTAGTAGTTGGTGCTTTATAATAAGGACAGAAGTGAGTACTTTGTTGATACTTTTCAAAGTTGGACACCTTCACTTTTCCACCACTTATTTATTCCTCTGTATCAGTGTAGACTCACAATAGCTAGAACTGATTTGCAACATATTTGTTTTCAGCAATTAGTACATCCTCAAGATAGTTGCTTTAGTATTTTCATCCAATTCCCATCTTAGTTCTTTGGTAATTTTTAAAAAATATCAGTTACATCATGTTAATCCCCAACCTATGAATCTTCAATTTCTGTTCATCTCTTTTTCTTGTTCTTCAAATTATTATTTTTTAGCTCTTGCATATGGGGCCTCAAATTCAAGGGAAATTTTTTTTCAAACACCCTCCCCCTATTTTTCACATTAGAGGAGTGAGTCCCTGCTGTTTAGAATTTGTAAGCAAAGTGTCAAAACAGAGTAATCAATATTAATATAATAACTGATAAAGTTCTACTGGTATTTTTCTAATCCCACGTATATTTTTCTAAACCATAACAGCTAAGTTTGATACTTTAACATACAAGTGAACATAAAGCCTCTTGATGCAATCATAAAAAACAAAGAAAGAAGAAGAAAAATAAATATAAAGCAAGGAACTTTCTCAAAATAACATCTTAACACTTTATTCCAGCACAATCAAGCCGGTAGAAGAAGAATAAGAGAAATTTTTAATTGCTGTTTCGAATATAAATAAGTAACGCAGTAATATTAAAAAAAGAAAAGAAATAAATGTAGTTGTATTCATATAGCTCTTGGAGGCTTTTCCAATAATGCAGAGAGGTAAACCTCATCCTTTGACTTTGGAGATATAGCCCACTTATGCTTCTTGTACCTCAGTTGTAGAAACATGTAAACATAGTCATCCAAATCCTTTTTGCTACAAAAGAACCTATCTATCCATAACAACCCTCCAGGTCTAAGGATCCTGTCCCAATCATAAAGGACAAAGTCCAAGAGCAAAAGGTCAATCCAACCATCAAGAAATCCACCAGTGTGAATCAAATCCATAGTGTTATCAAACAATGGAAGCCTCTGATTCAAAGTGACATAAAGAGGAATCAAACCCCTTAAAGCTATCATCTCGTTGAAAGGTGCCCCTAAATTTAAAGCAGTGGTCACAATAGTCACGTTATGTTCCCTCATTCTTGCAGCAAAAGTCCCAGTTCCTATCCCAAAATCTAGACCAATCCTTATTTCCCCAGGCTTAATACTTAGAGCATCAGTTATCTGAAAATCTGCTAAAACTGAACTATTTGTGACCCATTTCAGCTTTTCCCTTTCCATCTCAAAACAACCAACACATTTGGAATAACCCCTTTTGGGGTTTTTGCTTGATAAGCAATGAAAGTTTCTGCATTGATAATTCCCCCACCTCACATTCCTATCATCTGGTAGCTTCCAAAGTGACTCATTTATAGGGTAGGGCTTTTGGTATACTTTTGAAGCTCTTGTTAAACATCTTCTTCTAGGCAAAGGATCACACCCATTGAGCATAAGTTTCTGAGCTAAATTCCAATCATCATCACAATAGGACCCAATATCATAGTCCATGTATTGTTCTAGATCCTTCTTGTGTAGGACACATGCATGCCCTATTGTGTTATAAACCCTCTCTGAACCAAACACATTGAGCTTCACTTCTTCTCTGTTCTCCTTTGGGGTTATGTACTTTCTGATCTCCTCTGTGATGAAGAAATTGATCAAAGGGTCTTCTTTTATTGCAGAGTCATTTCTGATTCCTTCAGATTTTGGAAGTCTGATCAATCTGAGAGCAACATTGGAAGCATGAAGGGGTTTGAGTATTTCTTCCTCCAAGTACTTCTTGTCCAATATTATGGCCTTGTCTTTCTCCATTTCCTGTGATTTTGTCTCAAGCTTGGCTTGTAAAGTTTCAAACTTTTCCAACACTTCTTCAACTCTGTCAGATAGTGATTTTGTGTCAAAACCTTCAAAAGCCTGCTTGGAATTGTAGAAACTGTGGCATAGATCTGAATTGTTGAAGAAAAAACCAGCATAGTAGAATCTTAGGAGGCTTAAAATGCTTACTAATATAACCATACCTCCCAAAATTATCTGCAGAAAACCCATTATTCTGGTTAGTTTCCATCTGGGAAGGCATGACCTCCCCATTGGGATCTCTGAGGAGAAGAATGAAGAATAAGAATGAAAATCAAAACGAACAAGAAAAGTGGCAAATGAAAGTAATGATTTTTTGAAGATTTTAGAGAGTTGACGGCTTGAAGCTTATTGCCTTATTCATAAGCTAAAGTCATCAACTTTGATAGATAAATTGATCATTTTCAATTGGGTGTCTTGAGTTTGCTTCTCTAGCTAAAAAGTTAATAATTCTGTATTTATAAAAGAAACTTCAATTCCAACTTTGATTTGAGACTACGATTTCTCCAACATTAATTGTACTGAATGGATCTGGAGCATGCCAAATAAAAAAGGGGGCATTTTTTCAAGTTATTTAAATATTGTAAGATATCAAATCAATTTAAAAAACATAATATGATAATTCTGTCTTCAGGCTATTCATATCAAATTTAGATTGTTCTATGTTATTTTTTAACTAATCTACATTATACTTGCTGAAAATTACGATCAACTTTTTAATTTTACTCATCCCTTCTTGAAGTAGGGAAAAACCATTTTATTTGTTTCAAAATTAAAAAATAATAATAATAACATTTAAGCCCTGAGTGAAACAGATCAATATGAACATTGCTTATCCATGCTCAAAATGAGTACAAAATTAACTTTTGATTGATATTTACTTGGAAAAATTCCTTTCAGGTTTCAAGGGACCAAGAAAATGTCAAAAAAGTCTTAAGGGAATTTCAGATATTAGAAAAGTCTTAAAGAGTTATTAATTCCACAAATGTAGTTGTTAATCCCACATAAGGAGTTATTAATGGGACTTTTTTGACATCTAAATTTCTCTTGAGACTTTTTTGACATTTTCTAAGTCCCTTGGGACTGAAAGTAATTTTCCCTACTTACTTTTAATAACTCAAATGAGGTTTATGAATAAATTTTGGAATTCTATATAGTGAAAAGTTTACTGTTTTTTAGGGGGAAATGTAAATCCTAATCCTATCTTTCTTGAATTTGGTATAGTTCTTGTGAGGATCTTCATCCCCTTCTCTGATGAATTTGATTATATATCTTTTTCTCATGACAATGAATTTAAGAATATATCAAACGAAGTATAAAGAGGTGAATTGAACTTTAAACTTCGGCCAATTTAGATTTTTAGCATCATTAAAAAAACAAAAGACTAAATTTTAAAATATAGCCAATAAGTCAAACTTGGCACATGATTCTTCCATGACTGAGATGAAAGTTTGTGCAAGAAAAATGCTAGAAGATATATATATGAGATCCAGTTCTAGTGGAGGAAAAATCTTAATTTGCAAGCAATACCACTTGAAATTAATTACATATATTGCTCGTCAAGGTAGTGCATGCATGAACCCATAATCAATAAAATATAATATTAATGAATTTTACCTAAACAATTGTTTGATTTTCATTTTAAAAGCAAGGTATAGTTTAAAAAATTTAAAAAAATTAATATTCTGAAAAACAAATCACTGAGAAAATTGCCCAAAAGTCCCAAATTAAAAACTTAAATACATATAGGTCCCATTAATTTCATGTAACACAAATATAAGACTCAAGGGAATTATATTTACAAGTTTTACATGTAACTAATAATGCAAAAAATGTGAAAATTTAACTTGTAAACATAATATTATTAAGTTTGACTAGTAAATAACGTAATTTGAATATTAAATCTCTTGGATTTTATTAGTATTAAATAAAATTCAAAGAATATAATATATTTTAATTTTATGATCAGGGACTATTGGTAACTTTCCCAAAATCCAATATACAAAAACCCAAATAAAAGTAAAAGGGTGAAGGGTAAAAAATACACATGACCTTTTCCCCCAGGATCACCCAGCACCACGACCTTTTTTTAGGATAAAAAATACACACGACGTTACGTTTTGGGTGCAAAAATACCACGGGCCGTTAGTTGACCGTTACTGCTGACGTGGCGATGATTGGACCGACACGCCGCGTAGAATAAAAAAATTAGTAAAATTCGAAAAGAAAATTAGGAAAAAATTAGAATTTTTTTTAAAAATTAGGGAAAAAAAATCAAATAATTAGCAAAAAAATTAAAAATTAGGGAAAAATTAAAATAATTAGGAAAAAATTCAAATAATAGAAAAAATTCAAATAATTAGAAAAAAAATTCAAAAAATTAGAAAACAAATTCAAATAATTAGGAAAAAATAAAAATACCTCTGCCGTGGGCCCCACCACGGAAACCATCGGTCGCCCGGCGGCAGCCGACGTGGGCCCCACCACCGACAACCGTTGGCCGCCGCCTTCATTTTAATTAATTAATTAATATATTTTTTTTAATGAATAGCTTACCCTAGTGCATCTTCAACAGCTGTACCGACCTGTGTATATACAACTCCTCCTCCAATAGCTTACCCTAGTATTTTTTGTTATCCATTTTTCTTTACATGGCGATCGATCGCCCATTGCTTAGGGTGGTGCCGCCGTAGAAGGTTTCAGTGGTGGGGCCCGCTAGCGAGGTATTTTAATTTTTCCTTAACTATTTGAATTTTTTTCTAATTTTTTGAATTTTTTTCTAATTTTTTGAGTTTTTTTTCCTAATTATTTGAATTTTTCCCTAATTTTTGGATTTTTTTTGCTAATTATTCAATTTTTCCGTAATTTTTTACATTTTTTCCTAACTTTTTGAATTTTTTTTTCTAATTATTTTAATTTTTTTTCGAATTTATAAATGTTTTCCTAATTTTTTAATTCCTTTTTCTAATTATTTTAATTTTTTTTCGAACTTTTTGAATTTTTTCCTAATTTTTTGAATTTTTATTCCACGTCATCATCCACGTCGGCGTGTCGGTCCAATCATCGCCACGTCGGCGTCCACGTCGTCGTGAATAACGGTCAACTAACGGCCCGTGGTATTTTTGCACCCAAAACGTAACGTCGTGTGTATTTTTATCCCAAAAAAAAGTTGTGGTCTTTGGATGATCCAGGAAAAAGGTCATGTGTATTTTTTACCATTCACCCAAAGTAAAATTGTGGGTCAGTGTGACCCTTATAAAGTATAAACGCATGAGAAAGGCATTTGATTGTCGGAACCCAACCCAGAGAGTTAGAATTTGGGTTTCTAGAATTTTTGACAATAGGGAAACTTTTGACAACATGTGTTTGACAATAAGATTTTTATACGGATATTTTAATAATTAATAAAGTCATCTTATCAACAAGAAAAATCATTTTGACAATGAGACTTTTTTGCGAGAAGAATTCCATAATTAATATCAAACTTTTTTGGGAGGGGATTTGGGTTGAGACTTTTTTGATATTTTTTATCTACCTTGGGACCTCATAATATTTTCCCTTATAATTTTAAATAGAACAAAAGAAGAGGTTGAAGTGCAGCCCAAATCCTTTTCTCTTTTTTTTTTTAAAAAAAAATAAAAATAAAAAAATAAATGGGCTGAAATAGAATCCATAGGTGCTTGGACATGGGGCATAAAACCATGTATATTCTTGGAACCTACTCTGCTTTTCTCATTTTCTCATTTACTTTCTTTAAGAATATAGGATTAAAATTTAATGATCCACATTAATATTTCTTTCCCATCTTTCTCTCCATTTCCTTCTCTTCGTTCTCTCCATTGTAATAATGTTTTTATAAAATATTAAATGTGAATCATTAGATATTACTAGTAATTTAATGGTTATTAAGGGATAAAGGATGGGAGTGTATGAAAAAAAAATGAGAGAAGTTAGATCCCACTAGAACACCCCCATTACCACGGACGGTTTTTTTTTTTCCATAGCATTATGATAAATTTGAAATTAGCTAGATAATTAATTTGTGTATATTATAAATATTGGTTAAGTTAGTTAATTATAATAAATTTGTGTTCATTTTCTTAAAATCCCATCTTTAGTATTGTGTGCATTAGAATTGTCTGTTGATAGAAACCTCTTTAATATGTATGATTAATAAGAATATTTTGGAAAAAATATATAATTTTAGAAGATAAAGTAAATTAAAATGTTGAAGTATGGTATTTAAGACCCAAGCCGAGTCTTCATTTAACTTATACTACCTCCGCTTTGAAATATAAAAGCTAAATAATTAAATTACGTAATTCGAAAAGTTAGTTAAAATTGATTAAAGACAATAAATATGTAAAAAAAAATATAACTTACTTTCCTACAAAGTCCCTATTTATGGAGAGGGTGAGTGAGAGAGAGAATGTGTGGAAATATATATGAGAGAAAATGAGTGAAAAAAATAAATGAGAGAGACATATAATTAATTAGGGGTAAAATTAGAAAAAAAAAATTATTAAATCATCAGTAAAAAAAAATAAAGTGGCTCTTATATAAAAAACCACACGCCCTCACAAGTTTGACTCTTATATTTTGAATAAAAGGGAGTATATATGATTGGAGAAAGTAATAATAATTCCAATTGGACAAGAAGAAAGAAGTAATTGGTTGTGAAAGGTGGTCAATGTCTTAGCCACTAAGTATATGAAGAACGTGAGGTTTCCAATTGCTATTGGAGAAAACTTCACAAAAGAGTCTTTGGCTTTATAACACGGAATTAGTACAAGGACTTGGGCCCTAATGAATTTTATCTACGTGTTGGAATAATAATGGCATTACACGTTGGCAAATAAGAACAATGGGCCTGTTTGGAGTGCAGTGTTAGGAGGGTTAGGGAAGCCCGATTTTGAAAAAAGTCAAGTAACGTTCTTATTTGATTTTTAGTGGTTTAGCAACAACGTTAAGTTCACTGGATTTTAAGTCAAAAAAGCTCCACCATGGAGCTTTTTTAAAAAAGATCTCAGCTTTTTGATATGGGCCCCGCCACTTCTACCACTATCAATCCAAACACAAATCATTATTTACAACCTGACTTTTTTCCTATCGAGCATTTTTTAAAGTCAGATAACTTTTAAGTCACCGCTCCTACCGCCAACCCAAACAGTTACACATTTCATTGTCCCGTAAAAGCTCATTCACTCTGTGAGAATCACTCACAACTCTAGAGTCTAGACCCTGTTATATGATGCATTCTTGCTATGTGTAATCTGTTCTTAGTTTTTTCTGGATGTTGGGGTAAATTTCTCCTAAAAGATTTCATTTAAGAGCGGGGGATTAAGTTTTTTTCTTCAATATTATTTCTCAAATTTCCTATCTAAGTTACTCCCTTCGGTCCTAATTATAAGACATAGTTGACTTCCTTAAAGAGATTAAGGAAGCTAACTAAATTACTTTAGAGTATTTTTTTTTTCAAATAAATTAATTTGACTAATAAACTAATATATAATCTAAAAATACAAAACATATGAAATGATTAAGAACTTGTTTAGCTTCCTTAGAGAAACTCGTTTGGATCCTCTTATTTTTAGGCTTAAAAGCCTACTTTTAAGCTAAAAAAGCTAAAAAAAAAAGCTTTTAAAAAAAAGTTTAAAAATTTGTTTAGTGATTATATAAATTTTTTAATTTTAAAAGTTCTTAAAAAGTTCTGAAATTAAAAATAAAAAATTTGTTTGAATTTTTTTTTGTCATAAACACTTTTTCTAATAAAAATTATCATAAAAGGTATATTATAATAGGGTGGCGAATGGGTGTGACGACGGTGGTGATGCGGTGATGGCACGTAGTGACAGTAGTGCTTGATCAAGAGATTATGGGTTCTCTTTTTTTTTTTTTTTTTTTTTTTTTTTTAAAAGAGCTTTAAAATAAGCTCCTATTTTTTCTTCATTATAAAATAAGCTCTTATAATTATAAGAGCTTATGTAAAATCTTGTTTGGTCTAGCTTATACTTATAAGTAGATTATAAGCTAAAAATAAGCTAGGCCAAACATGCACTTAATCTCTCCAAAAAAAGTCAACTAGGTCTTATAATTAGAACTTGAGGTAGTATATTTGATCCTTCAAAATATGTGAAGCTAACAAGTTTGTCATTTAGATTAATGCGCAATTTGAGAATTTAACCATTTTTTCCCCATATTTTTTTCGGTTCACAATATAAATCACTTCAACTAATCATCATAATGAATAAATTGTAGTTAACTCATTAAATTTGTCTTAATTTTTTTTTTTCAAACTTTACCTCTATTAAATGTGGTTTTAAAGGAGAAAAAAATATATATTAGAAGTCACATTTAAACATTAATTGTATAAGAAAAATTAATAAATAAGTATTAATTACTCTTCAAATGACTTTTTTTGTACACTCGAGGGAGTATATGCCTATATTTAATAAAGATAGTGAGAGATATGTTGAATTTTAGTATAGTTAATAAGAATAATATTATAAATCACTTAAATTTTATGAAAAAATTATTGCTATTAACCATTTTTATTAGTACTCATCTTATCCTATTTAAAAGGTACTTTTAATATTTTGGGTTAAGTATCAATTTTGCCCCGGAAGTATACCCCTATGAGCAATTTTGCCTTGGAAGTTTTTTTGGGTTCAATTTTGCCATGGAAATATCAAAACGTAGCAATTTTGCCCTCCCCTAATGGTAGACGCTGACGGTGTTAGGACACACTCGAGTGTGTTGTACGGATTTATTTTTTTTAACCCGAGTGCACACTACACACTCGAGTGTGCACAAATGTACACTCCAGTGCACACTTCTGTGCACTCCGAAAAAAAAATTATGTACACACTCGAGTGTGCGCTAACTCCGTTAGACATCACCGTTAGGGGAGGGCAAAATTGTTACGTTTTGATACTTCCGGGGTAAAATTGATACTTAACCTTAATATTTTTCACATGAATCGAGGAAAACCTTCTGCCCTCATTAACTCTGCTATAAAATTCTACTTTCCAATTCTACTCTACATGATAACAAAGTTAACACAATAATAAATGAAGGGTTAAATTATACATTATATTCGCCTAAAAAATATAAAGAGGTGCTTTATAAATATGATTAAAAAAAAAATCTGTTTCTATATATCATATAAATAGGATCAAAGGAGTATATGTGAAATTCACGGTCTTCCTCTCTTCTCATTTGCATCCCACAATCTCCAGAAGACAAGGTTAAAATACAAATTTCGTCATTAATTTTAATTAAAAAATTGTTATCTTTATTTTAAAAGAAACATATGAAAAATAAATTAAAATAAACAATTAAATTATACAAAACTCATGAATTTGGACCCCTCTAAACTTTTTTTATTCGAATATGATTCCATAAGATTGAATATCATATATTGTACCATTACATTCTACATGGTCGCTATAGACCTATAGTATTTGGGTTGTAAAATTTGTGGCCTACATAAAAAGTTATACATGTTGATGTTCTAAAAGGGAATATATGGATGGAATATGCTTAAAATATGTTGTCCACAATTTCCAAAAGATTTTTTTGTGGGCTTTTTTATTCGCCTTAATTAATCTGGATTTTATTTTGAAGATTCATAACAGCCTTTTCTTAATAAAAGAAAAAGATATATTCCCTGAAAAATAAATAAATAAATAAATACCTTGCTTATCAATACTCCCTCTAGTCTTTATTATAAAAGACCAACTAACAAGTTTATTTGGTCCTTTTTAAAAGGTACTTGCTTGTTCCCAAATAACATTAATTATTTGTTTCCATATAGGCCTCTAATTAATAAGGGTAATGAGTAAGAGTAATAATTATATAATATTAGAGTTTAGTGCAATTAGTAGGGGTAATATTGAAAGTTACTTAAATTGTATGACAACTTTATTGATTTTAACTATTTTCATTGATTTATGAGAATTGTTAGTTGATGTTTTATACTCCTTCCGGTCCTAATTATAGGACAATATTTGGGTTTGGTTTTGGTCTTAATTATATGACAACATTCTAATTTTTGTCAATTTCTTCCTAAAATACCCCTATTTTATTCTCTCAAGTGTGTTTGGTGAGTGCATGTATGTAAGTGCATAGACTCTTCCAGTCAGTGAAACTTTTATATATATATCTGTGTGTGTGTGTTGTTAGTTCTGATTAGTTTTGATGATGTCTTATATAGATGCCATTATCTAGAGCAAAAAGCTTGAATACTACATTTATCTTCTACTTTGATTAAATCAAATATATTAATCTAGATATGAGTTTTATACAATGAAGATTTGATCAAGGAAGATAAATTGGAGGAGTTGAATTAAGTCACAGTTGGATTCCTGAAGCAATACTTGAGTATATCAACTTAATACTCAAGTATGGTAATGAATTGGTGGAGCTCAAATAGGCTACAGATGCATTCATGAAGTAATTCTCGAGTACCAAGTATCAATACTCGAGTATGATACTCAATCAGATCATATTCAGGCAGAAAACTGATAAATACTCGAGTATGTCACTTAAATACTCGAGTATTGGACCTATACTTGAGTAAAGAACTTCAATACCCGAGTAGTGTCGTGATTTCCAGCTGCTCTGCTCAACTCGTTTCGCGACCTACGGTAATTCGATGATATCTCCCAAACCAAGAATCGGATTGACATGAAACCAGTGGCATATGAAACTAGACATCCAACACGTATGTTTACCAAACTTTCAAGTCAAAAGGAGTCCATATGAGAGAGATGTGAATTTTCCAAGTTGGCACAAGAATCACCGTCCTAGTCCAGACCAACCTTCGGTATGTTGAGTGTATCTCACAAACGGAAAATCCAAATGAGCTGAAATTGGTGCCATTGGAAACTAGACTCACGTACCTTTTCAAAAACATCAAGAACACAGAAAAATATGATCAATTGAAGGAGTTATGATGTTTTGAAGGTGACAGTCTGTTCTGGATGCTGCAGAAACGCTGGATAAGAATAACCTCCATTCATCTGATATTAATGGACGAAATACAACTTGTTTGGAGTTGATTCTTATTGCCCTGGGAAGAAGACTTAATGAGCTTTCTCAGATGAGTCTGAAATTTGCAGAAGACCAAAGTATATGGCAGCCAGCACAGTTTGACATTTGAAGATGATACTCGAGTAGGAGATGATATATACTCTAGTAATATCAAGACAGAGCCATCGCTGAAGTTGTCTATGAAGCATACTCGAGAATGTCACTTAGATACTCGAGTAATATCGGGTTTCTCTCTTTGCTGCAAGAAGGAATACATCAATACTCGAGTATTCTGGAAATATACTCGAGTACTAGCAAGACAGAGACGATGCTGAATTACTCGAGAATAACAATACTCGAGTAACTCCAATATATACTCGAGTAATGGCGAAATCCCGATTTGCCTTTGGAAGGACAATACTCAACAATTGATACATTCTTATACATGGACAGATCTTTCTGCTGCACGAATTACTACATATCGAATTCATCTACTCGAATAACATTGTTCTAAAGCTTATGCTCGAATTGCGATACAATACTCGAGTCTTGGATATGGCATACTCGAGTATGGATTAATTGCTGAATATCATTTGCTCTCTGGATGTGTAATACTCGAGTATGAGAATTGGGGATACTCGAGTATTTGAGAATGAAGTGCTGATATGCTTTTGCTTTGCAACAATACTCAAGTATTGGACTTTGGCTACCCAAGTATTAACAAGCTAGGAACTTCTGTGAATTTATTCTGCAAGGGGATACTTGAGTATTGCGAAAGTATTCACGAAAGTATCTAGAAAGTATTCAGAAAGTATTGACGAGGAATGAGCATCTTTCAATTGATTCTGAAATGAATACTCAAGTATTCACGAAAGTATTCAGGAAATATTCAGCAAGTATTCAAGAAAACTTCAGGAAGTACTCAGGATTGAATACTCATCAATGTCAAAGCTTCTGGTATATCTAAATCAAATGGATACTCGAATATTAACTATGACTACGAGTATGGACAAGGACCAAGCTTCGTCAAAGTGCTTCGTAAAGGCTACTCGAGTACACGAATGGGATACTCGAGTATGACATATCATTGCAGAAAATCATCTCGCAACATTGATCGAATGGATTGATTATTCAATTAATCTTTCTTCTACATCATTCAATATTATCCATAAAATTACTAATCATCATTTTGAGTGATTTTCAGATGTTTAACAAACGTTTGAATTTTGATGAGCCGTGAAGCATCGGCGCGGAGACACAGAGCCGACAAGATGAAGGATGGCCCATACCGTCAAAAGCACCGAATCAATATTTTAAGCTATTCTCCATCCTGGACCACATGAATAACAACTGAACAGAGTCCCAACCAAGCGGACACTCGATCGTGGTTAATCAGAAGGCGCGGATGTTTAAATCTCTCAACGGACAGTTAATGAAGTTAAATGGTTGACAAAACAGAGAGGAAGCACAGACGCTCCAGAGCCATTCCCAACAGTCGAATATTCAATAGAAATATTCCAACGGATAAATTCAAATACTCAAACGGACAGATTCAAATCCTTCAACGGTCCTCAATCTTCAAGTAGTATAAATACTCGAAGGTTTGAATTCTTCAATGGCGGAACAGAGACATATACACGAGACAAAGCATTCAAAGCAATCCATTTATAGTCTCGTATATATCTTTAGATATTGCGAGCTTCGGTGTTTATCATTTATCTACTCGTGTGAGAGAGTCTTATCATTTGTATTACAATTCGTTCAAATCTCAAGGTAGAGGTATCTTGAGTGTGGGTGTATCAATTACAACTTGTAAGGGGAGTGAGTCCGAGAGTGAAAGGATCATCCTTCGTTTACGAGTGTGTAATTGTGTCCACGGTTATTTGGTTACAACTTGTAAAGAGGAGTAAGTCCTAGTGAGAGGATTACTCGAGAGTTACTGAGAGTGTGTAATCAAGGTTTGAGATAGTGAAATCCCGAGTGTTTCGGGGATTTGGACGTAGGTCAAGAGTTGGACCGAACCAGTATAATCTCTTGTGTTCATTACTCTTCTCTCTATCTCTGTTTTAGGTGTTCTGGAGCAATTAGCGAAAGAATTTCATAACCACCTATTCACCCCCGCTCTAGGTGATATTCCACCTTCATGTGTGTGTGTGTCTATGTATGTATATATGTGTGTAGTGTCTACACACAAATATATATAGACACACACATATATGTGTATGTAGATATATGTATATCTGTGTGGGTCTCTTAATATATATATGTGTGTGCGCGTGTGTGTGTCTATGTACATATTGTTGGGATTCGTACATGCAGTGAAAGGATTTCATCCATAAAACTTACGAATCCCAATGAAGAGGATCTATCAACGGCGTTTAAATCGGGAAGTAAAGAACCGTACCTATGGGAAGTCGTGAGCGTCTCGTTCAATTCGATCTCGTGTGCGTCCTACTCGATCAACAGGAGCTGACTCTGCGAATTCACTCCCTCTACCGATATCCACACCGAACAACCTCCAACACCGACGGCAGCGTGCTAGCGCCTTCAGTATTTTCGTGTCTCTTTTTTTCTCTCTAGGGTTTCTAGCGGCTTTTCTAATACGTCTTGCAAAATGTCCCGTATGTTTTTCAAAAACCCAATAGGCGTATTATATCTTCAAAATTAATTCTTATTAATCTTGAAATTTGAATTTGGATTAAAATAATATTTTTTTTTTTTTTTGCTACAAGGAAAGAAAATCAATTGAAACATAAACAAGCGAAACAAAGAAACTAAAAAAGATTAAAGTCGCAGGCCTCTCCTCACATGACGTACTCTCGCCAGATCAGCTACAAGGAAGCAATGAAGACCAATAGGGGGGATCCAAGAAATGTGATTCGTCCGGAGACTCCACATGTGTCAAAGCAAAGTTAGCCAACCAATCTGCATATTGATTGCCCTCCCTTAGAACATGGCTATATCGTATAACCCACTGTCTGCGGGTGACTGCTCGTATCCTAGCCACCAGATGGGACTCACGAGCTGCATTACCTTGTTCGAATAGTAATGCAATGACTGATTGACAGTCACTTTCAACAACTACATGCCTCCACCCTGCCTCCCATGCCAACTCTAATCCTCTCAAAACTCCTCACAACTCAGCTAACATCGCTGAGCACCTTCCAAGGCGTGAAGCAAAGCCTCCAAGCCACTTACCAGAGAAGTCACTCAACAAACCCCTACAAGCCGCCACCTGTTCTGCACTCGTTGAAGCCCCATCTGAATTAAGTTTCACAAATGGAGCTTCTAGAAAAGTCCAACAAACATTCGAAGGATTTTGTGCTACACGCTGAAACCCTCCTTCATCACTTCTGGCTTTTAATTCTCCCAATATCAAAAGAACAGGTCTCAGGCAATATTTAAACTGTGCATCCTGAGTGTTATGAATAAATTCATTTCGCCATTTCCAAATAAACCAGCAAGAGACAAGGAATAACTCATGCCAATAAAATCCGCCAATAGTAAGTTCATCACTTTTTCCAATTTTCCGTTACCCATTCAATCTAATCATAGCTAAAAAAGGAGAGAGAATGATCAACAGGAACCACCTCATACCAGAAAGCACGAACCACATGACAGTCTCTAAACGCATGTAGGCTAGACTCTGCTTCTTGATGACAAAGTGGGCACAGGCCATCGTTGTCAGACAAAGAGCTGATCCATGACCTCAATGGGAGTCTCTGATGGAATAATTTCCACCCAAATACCTGTACTCTATGTGGTCCCACCCACTTCCATAGCTTCCTCCATATGTCACCATTAATAAGAGACTGTTGAAATCCAGATTCGGCTAAATAAAGATAGCAACTCTTAACACTAACACCAGTTAAGTTTCCAGCCAACCAAAAGGAACGATCTGGCCCATCATTAGAAGAAGGAGGAAGCATACCTCTAATTAACTCAACCACATTCTGGGGAAGCAGGCTGTTTAATAGAGGCAGATCCCACCGGCCATGACGATCAACAAATCTATTAACCATACACTCTTGCATCTCAGCAGGAAGGGGACTCACTTTATAAGCTTCAAGACAAATGGACGAGGATACCCATTTATCTTTCCAAAAAGAAATAGAAGCTCCATCTCCAATTTCCCATACCACCTCATCCTTCATATTAATAACAATATTACATAAAGCGCTCCAGAACGTTGAACAACCAGTTTTAAGGATTGGCAAATGTCCAGTTTGTACCTTGTACTTTCCCCGTAGAAATCTAACCCATAAGGCATCTTGCTCGTTTTGAAACCTCCAACCACACTTCATAAGTAGAGCATCATTCATAATTGCAGCCGATTTTAAACCAAGTCCGCCCATAGACTTAGGACTAGTCAACACATTCCAACTTAAAGCATGATGGGCTTTACGAAGGTGTGAATCACCCCAAATGAAATTCCTTTGAATTTTATCAATCTCATTGCATATATTTAAGGGGAGGCTAGCATATTGCATATGAAATATAGGAATAGTAGATAATACTGATTTGGCAAGAGTTATTCTACCTGCCTGAGATAGACACTGCTGCTGCCATCCGCCTAACTTCCGCTGTAGCTTATCCACAATACGTTTATAACACTATTTAGTTGCACGCCCATGTATCATCCAAGCCCCCAAGTATCTTCCCACACTTTTAACTCTCTTAAAGCCACTTTTAGCCGCCAAGGAACCAACCAAATCTTCAGATATGTGCTTGGAGAAATAAATGACAGTTTTCTCCATGCTTACCTTTAAACCTGAAATCTGCTCAAATAAAGAAAGACACTTCATAATAGTCTCCAACTGATCAGACTTGGCCTTTGCAAATAGCATAAGATTATCTGCAAACATCAAATGAGAAACAGGGGGGCCTCCTTGGCCCACCTTAATAGGGGTCCAAAGACCACCATTAACAACTGTGGAAATAATATGGGACAATTTTTCCATAGCTAGTGTAAATAAGTAGGGGATATGGGATCACCCTGCCAGATGCCCCAAGACGGCTGAAATGATGAGGTCTTACCCCCATTCCATAAGATATTGAAGGACGAAGTGGAAACAACCTGCATAATCAAGTCAACTGTAGCACGTGGAAGGCCAACTTCCTCAAGTATGTTGTGTAAAAAATTCCAGTTCACCCGATCATATGCCTTTTCTAAATCAACCTTAATTGCCATAAATTGTCTCCCTCGCATTTTGTTTATTGAGTGAATCAGTTCTTGAGAATGACAATGTTATCATGTATTTGTCTCTTGGGGACAAAACTGGATTGGAAAGGCGAAATAACAATCTCCATTATCGGTTGCAAACGCCTCACAATCAGTTTAGTGATCACTTTATACAAGACTGAACATAAAGATATGGGCCGAAACTGAGACATAGACGTTGGTACTTGCACTTTCGGGATCAAAGTAGCATTCAAACAGCGAATATGAGAAGGGTTATGCCAGACATATACAATTAATCTCATAATCTGATGACGAATCACACTCCACTGTCTCTGGAAGAACACCGCCGGGAAACCATCAAGACCAAGGGCTTTATGACTTCCCATGCTAAACAAACAGCTCCGGACCTCCTCACATGAGGGAATCCGATGTAAATCTACCCATAAATTATCCGGAACACTCGGCCAGGTAGAGGAAAGCCACCTACGGTTAGTATCCCCATCCGAAAACAGATTCTGGAAATATGAAAGGGCCATACCTTTGAGTTGATCATCATTATCCACCCACATATTGTGCTCATTTTTTAGCCGAGCAATTTTGTTAAAACTCCTCCTAGTCACAGTTTTCAGATGGTAGAACTTAGTGTTATGGTCCCCTTCAGTCAGCCATTGATGCAGAGACTTTTGGAACCAAAACATCTCTTCCCACTTCAAAATCTCATTCAAATGATTTCTACATTCTAACTCCTTCAACCTACAGATCTCAGAATCATTGCTTACACGTTGTTGCTGTAACAAATCAAGTTTTGAGCTCAAGGTATTCTTCATCTGGAAAATATTACCATACACCTCCCTATTCCAACGACCCAACGGCGTGACCATACGAGCTAACATAATAGGTTAGATTTAATCTAATCTATTTATTTAATCCGAATTAAAAGCGTGCTGATTTAATTTATCTCAATAAATTAAATTTGAGATATGATATCTATCTATTTAATTAAATATGAGATACTATATCTCAATTCAAATTAAATCAGATATATGATATCTTTATTCGAAAATTAAATCGAGATATAATATCTCTATTTGTTTTAGATATTTAATTTATCAAATAAATTAAATACAAAACAAATATTATATAATAATATTATAATCTCTATTAAATAATATTATTATATTATTTTCAAATTTAATAATATATATATATCCAACCTAGATTAAATATAGTATTCATTAAATCTTAGACATATCTAAGATTCAATGAATCTGGATACTATTGCTCGTGTTGGGCTATTCTTGTGTGCGACCCTGCAGGCCCACATGAGATTGGCAGCGGGCCAATACTGTACCAGCCCACAAGTTGCAAGCGACCTCTAGCAAGACATTGCGTACCCAATTCATATGGGGATCGATGATACGATATATCCTATCATACAACCATGTCACGTCCCTTTTGTCACGCGATAATTTAGTCAAGGATGAGGCATGGATAATGTCAACTTCCTGTTCTAGACCATTACTTTCTTGATTCTTGAGTAGTCAAACAAGTGAAATGGAAACTCCTTTCCATCGTAGTATGACCATACATTTCTCAGACTCACTCATCGAGGGGCCTAGTATTATCTCTCTACAAATGTGAGGGACAAATTCCATCTTGACCATTCACATTCCTCTGCATGAGAACCACTGATCCCGATCCAAACCTTTATCACCACTCAGTCAAAGGTGACTTTTGACTAGGTCAAAGAGCAGCGACTCATCATGTAGGAATCCATGATGATCTCAGGTCAAAGGGCGTTGTAACGCGGTTATACATGAGAAAAGCTTATGACTTAATCCTGAACAACCGGCTATCACCCAAGAGGGGGGGTGAATTGGGTGTCTGATAAAACTTTCGAAAACTTTGAAAATCTTTTCGCAAATTAGTTCGAATAACAGAATTAGTTTATAAAGCAATAATCAGTCATTCAAACATGTATCTTTGGAAATGTAAGAGTTTAGGGAAGAGAATATGCAAACCGAGATTTATCTTGGTTCGTCCCAATCCTTGACCTACGTCCGGTCCCAAGCTCCACTTGAGATTTTCAATCCACTATCTCCTTGTTTAACTTAGGGCACAAGAGAAAGCCTTTACAACCTCACAAGTTTGGTCGGGCACTTGTGTAGCCTTTACAATCTCTTACTGAGATATCCTCTTACGCACTGTAAGAATACAATTACCGACTCTGTAAACGAAGGATGTTCTTCTCACTCCCCCTTACAAGTTGTAATTAATACACCAACACTTAAGGTTCCACAACCTTAAGATTTTTACAACTAAAAGAATTAATCGGTGTTTAAGAACTCCTCACTGAGTAGATGAATGCTAATCACTGAAGTACATAATCGATCATCTCACTCTCTACCGTAAACTATATAAACATTGAGAACGAGTGTATGAGTTAAGCGTATATTCATAATGACGGCATTTCGGCAGTGCACGCTCGTGTCTCTTCTTTTTCATTTTGAATCCTTCTCCTTTTATAGTTGATGGAAAGCATTCGACCGTTGAGCAATTCTTCCCGTTTAGGATATGATCGTTGAGTGTCCGTTGGAAGTAGCCGTTAGACGAGATGAATCACTCCGCCTCAGTTTCGTCCGTTTGAAAATCACAGCTGGAATTTGTGGAGAAACATTCTCTTACATTCCTTTTGTATATCCGTTGTCAAATAGCATTTAATGCGCAATGGGAATGTCGGAGAGGCTTTACTTCGATCAGAACAATTTAGCTTCGGTTTAGGTAACTTCATTTAATGCTTTGTCGGTCAAAAGTTGCTTTATCCAAATCTTTGGTAATTTGCGATTATACAATCCGAAACTCATCAACACACCGGTTAAAAGCATTTGGTAATCTCAATAAGTGATAATCCAAAGTAATAAGATAAACTTATGATTTCGTAAATTGTCCGAAGCGAGTTTCAAAACGGGGGCAACTTTGCTCGAGCATAAATCCAAGCTTGCTCGGGCAAGCTTCTTAAAAACTCGGTTATAAAGAGTTCTACTCGGTTGATGCTCGGGCATGGATTTTTCATGCTTGCCAATGTTGCTCGAGCATGATGATATTCATGCTTGGGCAAACTCTTGAAAGCACTAGAGAAATGCCTTCCAGACGATGTTGCTC
Source organism: Acacia melanoxylon (assembly GCA_019022615.1). Taxonomy (NCBI): domain Eukaryota; kingdom Viridiplantae; phylum Streptophyta; class Magnoliopsida; order Fabales; family Fabaceae; genus Acacia; species Acacia melanoxylon. The sequence continues at coordinate 961,113 of JAFJYJ010000037.1, forward strand.
GAGCAAGACTTCCTCCTTGCTCGGGCAAGGTTCAGTCAGAGTTAAACTCAAGAAGACATCCAAAGGTTGCTCGGGCAAGCTTTTTCCTTTGCTTGAGCATATGCTTGGGCAAGCTATTTTCTTTGCTCGGGCAAGACCTTATGACTTGGATCTTTTGCTTCTGTCTCACTCTTGCTCAGGCAGACCAAGAACCTTGCTCGGGCAAGGTATTGTTTTCTGGTGTTTTTGGAGGTTGCTCGGGCATATTGCTTGTGATTCAACTTGACTTTCCTTTGAGCTCGATGTTGCTCGAGCAAGCTTATAACCTTGCTCGGGCAAGGTCATGCTTTCGGATGTTTTTAAGGATTGCTCGGGCGTGATCTCATATACTTTTCGTTGCTCGGGCATTCATGGTCAATACACCTCAGAGAGCTCTTTTAGTCTTCTTTCCAATACAAGAATAATCAGTCCCAAACTTCTTGTATTTCGTTGGTTAGAATGTAGGCTGTTCTTAATCAATGCTGATTGCAATATCCTGAACATACTACCAACTTCAAAACATCATAGCTCCTTCAATTGATCTTCGTTTTCTGTGTTCTTGATGTTTTTGAAAATTTATTTTAGTCTAGTTTCCAATGGCACCGATTTTAGTTCATTTGGATTTGCCGTTTGTGAGATACACTCAAATTACCGAAGGTTGGTCTGGACTGTGACGTTGATTTGTGTTCCAACTTGTAGAAATCATAGCTCTCTCATCTGGACTCCTTTGGACTTTCATTTTATATCAAAATGACACATTGGGAGTCTAGTTTCATATGCCACTGATTTCACGTCAATCCGATTATTAGTTTGGGAGATATCGTCGAATTACTGAAGGTCGCCAGCTGAAACGCGAAACAAAGCTGAACAGAGTGCTGGAAAAAAAACGTTGTTGCTCGAGCAAGGCCTTCTTTCTTGCTCGAGCAAGGCACTGTTTGGGCGAGAATAAGTGCTGGAATACGTTGCTCGAGCATGGAATTAGTTGTGCTCGAGCAAGGCACTGTTTGGGCGAGAAATAAATGCTGAAATTGCATTAAAGCCCCCAAACACACTAATATTCATCCGGAAGCTTGAACTTGCTTATTTTAACTCCGAATTGAGCCGTTCCAACTTCTATTTGATCATAGGAACTTGAATATTGATATTCTCATAATATTTAACAAGTTTTTCTTTCTTCAAACTTCATTCTTGATCATTCTCTATAATTTAATTTGGACTAACCTATAATAAACAAAGTAGTTAGTCAATGTATATGATATAAACTTTTTGCTCTAGATAATGGCATCAATATAAGACATCATCAAAACTAAGCATAACTAACAAATCCATGCAGCTTTCTCATAGTGGGTCGGTCCAGCACCTTGTACTCTTACAAGTGTCTATGACTTTGATTTGTATCTCCATACCTCATAAAGTCATACTGGTCTTATTTCATTTTCGCTCCCGCATAAATGACTGACCAGGGACATTTAGGATAATCTATAAGATATATCCAAGGATACAATTATTACTATAAACATGCAAATGAAATGATAACTAAATGGAGAATACTTTAAATGACATTAACGTTTAAAGTACAATGACTTGCCCCTATGACATAATTTTCAACACATATATAAACACAAACACACACACACACACACACATATATCTAAAAGTTTCACTGAGTGAAAAAGTTTACATACCCACATACATATACTTATCAAAAACCAAACACACTTGAGAGAATAAAATATGTGTGTGTGTATGCATATATATGTGTGTAGATATATGTAAACACACACACACACATCTATATGTTTACACAGTGGCGGAGCCACATTATTTCCAATGGGTGCAAGTGCACCCATAAAAGATACCCTTAATTGGGAAAAAAAAATCGGGTCTCTTGAATATGAACATACATTCACACAAATCATAAATATGCATAATTAGGATTTTTAATAAAATAGGAAAGAACCAAAGAAAACCTAATAAAAATAAATTAGTAAAATATCATAGTATATGTGTGGCTACTAGTTTTGAAGGTCCAGTCTGACTTTTGCAAAACTCAGTTTTGGTAATGTTTATTTGAGTAACTCAAAAATGACTTTTGAAAAATGGAATATTAACCTAAAATTAGGTTTTGCAAATGGTAAGAGTGTTACTTCTAGGAAATTGGTTTTTGAGAATGAAAACTGGGTTTGGCAAACTAGCAGCCTCACATACACATAAATGTTTCCTAATTTTCCTTCAGTGAGATATGCCTGTATCTTCTTGAGTATAGTTTATTCTTGTATTTGATATTACTTAGTTGACTCTTGATTATTATTATTTTTTTATTAAATTGAAGTTTTCTTTTCCCTTCTGGTCTATATTCTTTTGTTTTTTTTAATGTATTTAAAACTTTCTTAAAAAAAAAAATCGGGGGCGTTGCCCCCGAAACCCCAAATCCCCTTATTAATTGTACACCCACAAATATAGAATCCTGGCTCCGCTACTGTGTATACATACACACACACACATATATTATATATAGCAAAACCATTATTTCAATTAGATTGCGTGTAGAAAAGAAAATTTTAGGTCAGAGAGGTATGTGTCAAGAGCTTTTGATTCACTTTTATTTATGTCATTTCAAATTTATTTAAGAGGATTTTAGGAAAATGAGTAAAATTAATTAATTTAACTTCTTTTCTACTTCATCTCCCCAAAAATCAGTTAGGTATGTCTTATAATTAGGATCAGAAGGAATAATAAAGATCAAAGGAGTATCTTCTCATCCCCAAATTTAAAATAAATTATATTGGGAAAAAAAATATCGCATAGACTTCTCGGTCAGTGGTCATGCCCAATTGTCCACGAAATCCAAGTTGGGTTGACACGACTTGACGTTACACCGACATGTTTTCTTGTGTCGACAGCTCAATTTATTCAACCAACACTAGTTTTGCGTGAACATGGCCAACTTCTTAGGAGACTACAAACCAGATCAATCGGGATCAGATATGGTAGGACTTATATAGGTGGCACTCTACCACCTACACTGTTGCATACTTAAAGCTTTGAACTCGTGACTTTTGGTCTAGTTGAAACAATTCTTACCCGTAAATTCAAGTGCTCGTTTAGTAATCAACAACCAACATTAGTTTTAATGAAATGGCCTTTCCTCACTTAAGTACGAGGTTTGGGTTTTGACTTCGTATGAATGTAAAAAATGTTTTCGGGAGAGTTATTGACAAGTTTAAACTAATATTTGAAATACTTAAATATGATCTAATTAGATAATCATATTTAAAAAAAAACAATCAATAAGGTTGGGTCTAGTCTTTCACAACATATCAAACCAATGTTCAAATCCGGGTCATAAAAAATTCCTAACAATATTTTAAACATGATTATTTTTAATAGAAAAATGTTGGTACTTTAAAAAATTCTCAACATATTCATTTGTGTCAACTTGTTGCCCTTTGTCTCGGTTTTAACCCCCCTTTTTTTTTTTTTTTTAAAATGTTGCATATCATTGATAACCCTTATAAACAGGAGTATCTTTACCTTTTATGAGCCACCCCCTTAAATATAGAATAAAAAAGTGACAAAATAAAGTAATAATAAAGTGACAAAATAAAGTATAAAAACTCATATGATTCGCAATGAGCCAACGATAGGATTTATCTCAAATCCTTATCAATATATGGGATTCACACCAAATTAAATTTAATGTTATTTCTAATTGTATAAAATAATAGAAATCACTAATTTAATTTTGACTTTAATTTTAAAACACAATTTTTTCATGATTATTTATCTAACGTAATAAATAGACTTTAATAAATCTTTCTATTTTGTTTGTTTGTTATTCCTTGTATTGTATTGATTAATAAATTATATAATCATGTCATAAAATTTAGCTGAAATAATTTGATGATAAAAATATATATAGAGGTAACATTCATATTATTACTTTATTTAATTGAATAAATTAAAAATATTATAACCATTCGGAAAATAAATATAATATGAATTAATTATATATTAAAAGTATTAATTATGAAAATTTAATCAATAAATTTGTTTTTTAACAATATATATATATATAATAATCATTTTATATCACAAAATATGTTAACCACCCTATTCCAACTTATTGAGAATATAATATGGCTAACAAGACTTAATATTAAGTACAAAAAGATTAACATTTAATTAATCAAAATAATCTTTGGCAGAAAAAAAATCAAAAATTAATCAGTCCCTAAATTATTGCCTTTCTATTTGGTGAGAGCCCGCGCATTAAGAGCGGGAGAGAAGAAATTCTGATTCACCCTTTTTCGTTACCTTTCTATTGGAAGCTCCTTCCTCTGCAAAACTTCGGACTCTTGCCATTTTCTCTATCCTCTACTTTCTGCGTCATTCAAATAGGTCAAGAACTTGACCCTTCATTGTCTTCTCTTCCTTCTTGTCTCGTTTTCAGGTTCTTCATTTTTTTTCTGTGACCCGTTTCTTTACCATTTCCATGCATTCTTTTTGTAACAGTAGATCCATTCACATTTGGTTTGGCACATTTCATCTTCTCTTTTTATTTGGAAGATTCACGTTCGATTTGAAATGCATAGGTTTTGCGATTCTGTTTGTAACTTCACGATATGGTTGCATGTAATATTTCGAATTTGTCAGAGTTACTCTTTTGAGCATGGAAGTAAATTTTTTTCTTCATTATGTTTACAGGGTATCATGCAAATTTCTGTATTCATTGCGTCAGATTAATGTTTGTTGGAGTTCAGTAGGTTTTGCGGACGCTTGATTGATCTTTGAAGAAAGCAATTCCCTTTGATTTACTTGAGACAATGGGTTATATTGGGGCTCATGGTGCAGCAGCTCTGCATAAATACAAATATAGTGGTGTAGATCATTCTTATGTCGCCAAATATGTTCTTCAACCCTTCTGGACTCGCTTTGTTAAAATTTTTCCTCTATGGATGCCGTGAGTGCTTTCATTTTTATTTATTTTTAATCCTTGGTTCTTTCCATTCCATCTCTTAATCATATCATGATCATCATTAGGACTGATTAATTTTTGAAAAGTAATAGTGTTTAGGCTTTCAGTGTTGTCAATTTCAATTTAATGCATGCGGAGTAAAAATTATCCTCTGTATGACCTGATGTTTGTTCAATTTTCATTATTCAGAATTTCGGTTTATATTGGAAGATTGGTCTAATTGCGTTGCTTGTCTTCTCAACTTCCTTTAGAAGTGGGTTTAGGCTTCAATTAGATATCAATAACAGTTAGAGATTGATATATAAATAGAATAATCAGCATTTAGGGACCCAAGTGTAACATGAACCTAGGGACCTAAGTGTAAATTGGATAAGTAGTAGAGTAATTAGTCAATAATTGTAAACTAGGTTAGTTAGGACTTGAGGGAGGCTATTATGTTATAAATAGCCCATCCTCCTATTGTACATTCAGATCAGTTTTGCTATGAGTGTGAATACATTGCAAGAGAGCCATAGTTAGCTCTCTTCTTCTCTTCTAATCCCTTTCTTGTGTCTCTTCTACTCTATTTCTCAATTCTTGTCCAATAAGCATATCAGTTACGGTATTCCCTACTAATAACACTAGAAAAGATACTGTACACTTGAAAGTGCTTCCCCTACCCCTACATATATGAAAGAAATGGCGTCATTATGCCAAATTTGCATTACATCATGACAACAATAGTTAGCACGTTCAGATATCTGAACTTCTGGCTATGAAGTTGGAGAAAATGTTATTTACTATATTTTCTATGGTTTTTTTTTTGAAGTACAATTTTGGTTATTGTGTTCTGAATTGCACTAACTTTCTTGCTTTTATCTTTCTACCATCTGTTGGCATCTTGGCATTCTGGAATCTTTTTGCAGTCCAAACATGGTATGGATTTTCCCCCTCTTTGCTATATCAGTGTTGAACTGTTACTTTGGTTATCATAAGCTATATCCTTGGCACTGATGAAGAATTAATTTCTTGGTTGTAGATAACTCTTATAGGATTCATGTTCTTAACCCTGTCTGCTCTACTTGGCTATGTGAGTATGGCATACGTTTATTAAAGTATCCTACTTTATAAGTTGAAAGTCATATCATTTTCAAATGATATCATGTTTTTAACAATGAGTAAATTAGGTATACGTATTCTCGTTCAAATTGCTGATGAATTCCATGTTTCACTGATGCCTTCTTATATAGAACCATATTTAGGAGAGCTTGATTGTCTTTTGACTCATGAATATAGTCATGAAGACAATATAGTTACCGTATGAGGGGCTGTACTAAAACAGTGATTGATTTGCATTATTGTGATTTATTTATTTGAGTGTAGATTTACTCACCTCATTTGGACTCACCTCCGCCAAGATGGGTTCACATAGCTCATGGATTGCTTCTGTTTTTGTACCAGGTCTGCTTAAAATCTCCAGATGCAGTTCTTATATTGCTCTCTTCTCCACTTTGTTACTTTAAGATTTTATGTATTTTGTGTTACCTTGATGGCTGGCAAGCCTAATAAATTTTACCCTGCTGATATGTTAATTTCCATCAGATCATATTTATTATGTTGATCTTCTCCTCTTGATTGTCATGGGTGTAATTTTATTGCTGACTTCAAAAGAACGTCAAAATTGGGGATTTAGTTTTTTTATTGTGAGTTCTTTGTGGGATTAATATTAGAAGAGTTTCCGCATCTTGGTAAGAGAAGGTATAGAATCATGAATCGTTACAGAGGAACTAACATATAAGAATTGTGGATTCACTAATATTTCAAATATTAAAACGGTCCATGGCTATTTGTATTAAACTGTTGAACGCTGCTGGCCATCTCAAGATTCATTTCCTACTGATTAAGCAAGCTTAGTCGTTTTAGTAAAATTGGGCGATACTGTTGTAGGTTAATGTAGGTAGGGTAGACTTACCGTATGACGCCAAAATATCAATTATTTTACTGATTTTCTTATTGATGATATATGCTAGACGTTTGATGCTGTTGATGGGAAGCAAGCTCGACGAACTAACTCTTCAAGTCCATTGGGTGAATTATTTGATCATGGTGAATTCCCCTGTACTGTGTATTTCATGCTATTACATAGCTTGATGCTTAACAATTTGAAGATGATATGAATGTTTCAACTATGTTGCAGGATGTGATGCACTCGCTTGCACGGTAAGTTTTCTGATTTTAGGTTGTTACTTTCAACCTTAAAAAGCAATAATAATTATCATCTGTTGGAATGTGTTTCAGTTTGAATCATTGGCTTTTGGGAGCACTGTCATGTGTGGAAGAGATACTTTCTGGTGGTGGTTAATATCTGCAGTTCCATTTTATTGGGCGACGTGGGAACAGTAAGTTTCTTATTTTATGCTGTGATCTGACAGCTGTACTTTTTCATTATTTTTCCTATATATGTTAACTTGCGTGTTAAAATTTTATGCTTTGCTGCTACGGAGCAGTACAATATTTTTTTGGTGATCTTTCTGTCGGGAAAAGTTAGTTCTACTTGAGTCTGCAAGCATTGTTTTTTATATGGTTCCAAAAATTATTGTTTTTATTTATGTGAAACTTAATAATGCATCTCTCTTGCTGTAAAAAGCACGCTACTTGGATGAGTATATAATATAACAATATAGCACATTTTTATCACAAATTGTCATTTTCCATTTATAATCTTACAACGATAGTATTTTTATTATGGTGTTTTGGATGCAGCTATTTCACTAATTGCCTTGTGCTGCCAGTTGTTAATGGTCCCACGGAGGGTCTTATGATAATATACCTGCTCCACTTTTTCACCGCCATTGTTGGTATGGTCTTTCTCTGAGTTTCTTATTTGACTTGCAGAAAATCTAGTGCATTATTGTTGTTATGATATCTTTGACCAATGATGATAATGTGAATATAGGTGCTCAGTGGTGGGCTCAACAATTGGGAAATTCCATACCCTTTTTAAGCTGGGTACCCTTTCTAGGGGGTAAGTAACTTCATCTTATTTGGAGATAGAAGTCTTTGAATGACTCTGATATCATTTGGTAGTTTTGAAAAATTTTGGGATCCCTTTCATGGAAAGATTTCCATGTGGTTTGGAGTTTGGTGCCGTTGTGTTCATTTTAATATGTATTCTAGCGGTAGCATTTTATACCTGAAATGAATTTTCTTCCTTTTATTTGGTTTGGCTCCACATTTCATTTTGCATGTACATAGGAGAACTTCAAAGTGCCCGTCAGTTTTGGCTACTGTGTACTCAATGTGATATGATCTTGGACATGGAGGAATGAATAGGCATAAGGAGGAATTTTGCTGTGAAGTTTCAATTTTGCATTCTTAGATACTGCCAATTTCTTTTACATTATTTAGAGAGAGGGAACGAACTCTCTTAGGACTTGTACCCGTCACATTAGCTTTTGGGGTGGGAGAACCAACTCTCTTAAATTCCACATTGAGTATTCGATACTACCAACTCTCCACCTTGACTCTTGAGTGCCAACTTTTCTTGTATTTTTTTACTTGTTAAACATTTTACACTTAAGTAGTTAAGTTCCATAAATTCAGTTATACCTTTAGCTTCTTTGGGACAAATGAGGATCTGTCAATTTGTTGCTAGAAGGCAGAAGCCACACAATATTGTGTATACTGTGCAAAGTTGATAAATGGTCTTTTGGTTTTTAATTTTGGTGCTTGTTAAATAAGCTTTAAAAAACTGTCTGCGTGTACAAGTTGTTTCAAATTGTTAACTTATGACTTATAACTTAGTTTTGATTTTTTCAGGAATTCCAACATACAGGGCTGTCTTGTATTTTGTGATAATTTCGGGCGTTATACCGACAGTCTTATTTAAGTATGTATTTCTTACTTCCTAAATTTTGAGGTTCAAACCTTTTTGTGCATTTGCAGCAGTTCACATATTCTCTTTTCTGTCTTCATATTGAAGCATTTAACTCGTACACCTCTATGTCGTCTCTTCTTGTTGACTATTCTGTGTAGTACTTTTAAGTTGTGATTAGTTCTATCATAAACGTGTGATAGAATTAAAGCTGCAGAACAAGGGATAAAATTGAGACTATGTAACCAATTATATGATGAGTGTCAACGATATGTTCTTGTTCATGCAGTATTCACAATGTTTATAAAATTGTTCGAGCAAAAAGACGAAGAATGCGTGCTGCGTTGGCAATGGTAATTACTTTTCTTATAGGATACTTGCCCTGCATATATTGATTGTTTTGTTTATGTATTTTATTTGTTTCTTTGCAGCTTTACCCGTTTGTTTTACTTGTGGGTGGAGTTCTTTTGTGGTATAATCTGCACTATTTCTTTCTTTATCCTCCCCTTTTTTCACTATCCCCATTTTTTCCTAAAGAAATTCATGTTAATTTCTTCTTTTCTGTTATATACATAAAGATACTAAGGTGCATGTTTTGTGCAGGAATTATTTGTCACCATCTGATATCCTAGGGGACTACCCACATTTAGTTATAATAGGAGCGGGACTTGCTTTTGGGTTTCTTGTGGTAAGAGAACTGTGTTTTGAAATGTAAATTCAAGTAGCTTTAAGCATTTTGTCTTCATCTCTATTTCGTGACTTATCATGTGTCTTTGATTTCTGTAGTGATTATTTTTTTTGTTTATTTGTCATCGAGTATCATAAATATTATTTCCTCCGGTTCTTTTTATAAGCAACTTTTTTCTTGATTGCGTAAAACAAACCGGTGATTAAGATAAGTGAAAAACAATAGATGTGTCAAAAATGTTATGTATTTTCCAAATATACCTTTATTTATGGAAAGAGCATAAGAGAGAGAATGAGTAAAAAAATGAGAGAAAATGGGTAATAAATCTTTGAATGAAAGAGAATTAGTGATTCATTAATATAAAGATATGTATTAGTAGGGGTACAAAAGGAAAAAAGTAGTTTAAAGTTTGAGACAAAAAAAAGTTGCTTATATTAAGAATTAGCCCCAAGAGAGCGAAAGTTGCATATAAATAGGACCGGAGGGAGTACATGGCTGTTCAGTGGACGAATTGTTTTATATTGGAATAGAAGGTTGGTCTAATTGGTAACGTGTTGACTCATAATCCACAAGGTTGTGTGTTCAAATCCCATTGCCGATGTAAGAACCCTGTTGGTGAGTAATCTGTAAGTGCTTTTTGAATCTAGAGGCTTGCCCTAGCGCTGGTAAACCACTGGGACCTAACTCATCTAAACTTTTTCTCATAAAAAAAAAGAAGGCTGTCCAAATGAAATAGGTAAGTGTGGCTTAAGTCAAATCATGCAGCATAGGGATTATCATTTTTTTGGTTTGTGGAGCATAGGATGAATGTGTATAGTGCATTTGAAGAGAGACATAGAAAAGAGATGGCGAATATAAAGTACGTGGGCCCTACACGGTCATTCTTTGTTGTCCCTTCTTCAAATGCATAAATGTATAAGGATCTAATTTACTCATGGAATGGTGCAAAAGCCAGTTTTGGACAGCCAATGTATTCTATTAACAAAAATTTGTGGTTGTGAACTTTTGTAGATGATAATTGCACTGGTTTTTTATGCGATGCATCTTGATTGACACAGTCAACAATTTTTTCGTTGAAGTTACTCTGTCTGATGTTTGTTAAAGTCCCCAAGAGCTTTTAAGAAGCACCTTAGCAGTTCCTAGCTGATGTTTTTCCAAGATTTTGCAGCTGTCATAAACATGGAATACTGAACAATCCTTATTCTACTCTTTGACTTAACTTTTATCCCTTTTTTAATTTAAAAGTTAAAACTGTTCTTAAACTTTACTTGCTGCAGTTTGACTGTAACTTTAAGCAGACAGTATATTTGTTCATTGTTAATGAGCACTTCAAAGTAATTTTATTACATTTTGATAAAACAGCAGCATGAATGTTCTTGTTTCATAGTGTTTTTCTTACAATACCAACATGAATACTTTTGAAATGCCACAAGCTCACTATATTTAGAAAAAAGTCTCTTGTGAGATATGGAAGAACATCTAGAAAAAGTCTCTTGTTCCAGTTTCTTGTGAGATTGTTTATCTCCTAGTATTAGCTCCACTCTGCTTAATCTGATTCTTTATATTCAAGAGATTAAAGAAGGCTTAAATTTGCAGGGAAGGATGATTTTGTCCCACTTGTGTGATGAACCCAAAGGCTTAAAGACTGGAATGTGCATGGTATTGAGTTCATTTCACTCCCCCTCTTTTAATTGGAATTAAAAATATTTCTCCGATCTAAGATATCCCAGTAGCAAATTTTTGGTTTAAAAACATAATAATTGATCTGATGATTTTGTGCTCTGTTGTACAGTCGTTGCTGTATCTCCCATGGGCCATTGCTAATGCACTATCATCAAGGCTGAATGATGGGTATGCAGTTTTATAATGTTAGATTTTGGTTTTTATAGACATGGTATTTAACCATTTATGTCTTCTTTTTCAGGGTTCCTTTAGTAAATGAGAGATTTGTTCTTCTTGGTTTTTGTGTATATTCAGGTAATTAGTTCTTCTTGCTTGTGATGTGCAGCAACTCATCTCACAAGGCATTAATTTAATACCCCCTTTGGCCCTATTTATAAGCAACATTTTCTCACATAGGGTTGTTCCTATATATAAGTAATAATTTCGCTTTGTCTAAAAATTTAATGCACTTTTTACATTTTTACCCTCCCAATTAATTGCATTTATCTCTCATATATTTTTTTCCCCCACTCATTCCTTCTCATTCTCTGTCATACTCATCATCTTCATAAATAAGGGTATATTTAGAATAAAATCGTATCTCTTACACATTTATTGCTTTTAACTAACTTTAATCTACAGTTCATTTGTGTAATTTAGGTAGTTGTTGCTTATACAAAAGACTGAAGAGAGTAATAAGAGAGATAGAATATCACTATAATCAATTATAAGAAAACCATTTGTTATTGAAAGAAAACTCGAATCTCTGTGCATGGCATGGAGGAAGACCTTTCTAGTTAATACTAAAAGGACCAAATTGCTGATAGGATACCAAGTCGGAAGAGGCGTTTGGATAAGGTTACTTAGTTAGTTAGGGGAAGTTTGTGAGTCTGCCCAGAGTCCCACATCGACTAATTGTTGATGTGGGGGGCGCTCATTTGGGTATAAAAGGGAGTCTCCCCCCTCCCTTATACCTCACCCCACAATTGTCTCTTAAGACATTTGTATATCTTCCTCTCTTGTAGTATTTCACTTATAAATATTTGGAGTGAATTTAGGATATGATATTTCTCTTATATTTGTCTTATTTATTATTTATTAGCTGCATTTATATATAGTAGTTGTGGCTTATTATATTATTAAATTACGTCTAGAAACTTTGTTTTCTAGTTGGGTAATTTTCTAGTATAATCGGTTACTCTCTATATTGTGCTTCCGCAACAAAGTTGTCTGATTTTTAGGAAGTTATGTTGTCTTATCACTTAGGAAGTTATTTTCAGTTTGTTATGACAGTTATGTATTCCTATATATTTCCCTATTGTGTAAACAAATCATTATGCAGAAATATATATACAGAATTGTATTGTGTCTTTGGTCAAGAACTTCAGATTCTGGTTCTTGAATTGTTCTATTAGATCCTAATCTTTAGGATCTATCAATTGCTCTGTTGAATAAAGTAGAGGGACTAAAGTGCAAACATGCCTAAAATGATTGTTATTTTTATTTTATTTTATTTTGTAACAGTGACCCTTTATATGCACTTCGCCACCACCGTCATCCATGAAATCACAACGGCCTTGGGAATATATTGCTTCAGGTAACTTTTTCATCAATGGATTGCTGTTATTATTTTTGTAGCACTGGGCATTTGTTTCATTCTTGAATTCATTTCTACTTGACCCAACCTCACTTTCTTTGTTAATAGATTTAGAAAATCCATCATTATATTTGATGCCTTAATTGTCACCTTCTGCTTTATTTGCAGGATAACTAGGAAAGAAGCTTAAATTTGCCAATGCACTGTTTTACATTAGGTATATGCCTTTCTCTTCACTATCTGTGTTCTTGTAAACAGTTCTTATTATATGGTGTTACTGTTGTTTTGTTTTAATTAAAAGAAAAGAACTTAGAGCTAAAATAACGATTTTAATTAAAACAAAATAAAAATATATTAAATCTCAACACTCTAAGCTACCATTTTTCTTTTACCAATTTTACTTTTGAACTTATTATATTTTCCTATCAGTGCCTTGTTCTGAGTTATACTTCTCATGTTTCAGGTGACTAGGGAAGCAAAATGGTGTCAGGGTTATGATCAATTTATTTTTGCTATATTGAAAATTTTGAAAACTCGTGAAGGATTTGAAACATATTTACTCGTTTTTTTTTTTATGGCATGGATGTTTATTTGTACTGCATACCTTTAGGGTGTGTTTGGTTTGAGGTCTAGGAATGATATTGACCAAATTGTCATTCATGAGAAGAATATTCTTTTTTTTGTTAAGAGTGTATTTTTAGAATATTGAAAATTTTCTATGGGCTATTTAGTAAAAATAAGAAGAAAAAAAAAATTCTCTCATCTCTCCCTCCCATTCCCTCAAACCAAACAAACTATTAAGCATTGTAAATTATATTTATCTCTTGTGAATATAAATCCGCATAAAATTTCTTATATTTTGCTTGAAAGTATGTCTGTATTTGGTATTTCCTTTAATCCTATTCGAGAAGTTGTCAAATATTTAAATTCGGACATCATTCCTAGTGGAGATTTGAAATTTGGTTTGCCTTGTATGAAGAACTAACTCCTTTAAGTAAACTCAACTCAGCTTTGTCAATATGAAAAAAAAAAAAAAAACCCAAAATGGTTTTGCATACGACTTTTTATGAATGGGCTGAGTAATTGAATCCGGGACTATGGATTTAAAAATTTAATATGGTGCCAATATGAGTTGGCATAGATGGTAAGGGATCAGGGATTAGGCGCTTGGGTGGGTGGGTTCGATCCTCTCTCAGTTTGGGACTCCTTTGGTAAGCGATCTCGTAAGTTCTCGGTAAGTCTTTATAGAGCGGGGCCGTCTTGCTGGCGCAGTGGACGATGTCGAACCCTTCCAAAACTTTCTTATATATAAAAAAAAAAATTAATATGGAAAGATATTGTTTTGGGACTGGAAGTCCTATTACAAGGGATAGATCTATTATACTAAAATTCATTTTTGTCTTTATAAAACAAAAACAAAAAATATTTTTGTCAAACTTGCGAGTTTGATTGTCATTAGTAATCTCATACTAATTGTAAACTTAGTTAAACTTATAAATGCATCTTATATTAAAGATCTAATGTAGTAATTACTTAACCAGATGATAAATAACAAGTGAAACTCATGCCTTGTTTGTTTGATTGTGCTTTTAACTGTTTTAGTCGTTAGAATAATTTATGATTTTTTTTAAACAAATTTTGGCTTGGAACAAAATATGTTTCAAGGATTGTTCTAAAAACATAAAAAGTTGTTTGAAATAATTGTAGTGACGCTTTAGTGAATTCGACTTCAAGTGACAAAAACTCAAGTTGTTCAGTGGTTGAAGAAACAAATAATGATTTTTTAAAAAAAAGAAAAAGAAAACGCACATAAGTTGTTATGATTTTTCTAAAACAAATTACTATTTTCTTAGTTTTATAAAACATTTAACTAAAAATTAATATAAATTTTTTTCTTTTATTAAAAAAAAAAAGTTGGCCTCCTCAATTTTGTGATTGTTACTGAAGACAGTAATCCTAAGTGATATGTGTCACATGGCAAAACGATGTGGAAATTGCAATATTTAATTATTAAAGTGTAGAAAAGTTTCTTAGCCAAACTCTTTGAAAAGTGGTTGCCAGATTTGACAATATGGACCTAACCATATCCAATAGATTGGATATTATTGTAAAAGCACAAGTTGGTGTGTAGAGTGTAGTAATCTCCTTTGACCATTTTCGTAGTATTTTCGCTGGCGGCTACCATGTAATAATAACACTCACTTGTTTTTATTCTTCTCTAATTTTCATGTGAATTATACACAACAACAACAAGACTCCTAATTTGATTCTTCTTTGTGAGAAATAAATTAATATTAATATTATTTGAATTTATTATTTGATTTCAGAAATTTAACAATAGTCCCTTTTCAAACAGGAATTTTTTCATTTGGAAATTTATGCAAACACTTGTCATTTTTGCAAGATGATGCGTCAAATATGTATTTACATTACATATACAATAATATACTATCATAGTAAAGTATAATAGATTTTTACTGTACATGTATCTTTTTTATTGTATATCCACAGTCAAATACCCTTTTTATATTTTTTAAACCATATTTTATTTAAATAATTTTATTCACGTTATTACCAAGACTAGATTTTAAGTTGAACTAGTGAAAAATTATCCAATAAAATAAGGTGTTGTTTATATTTT
Organism: Acacia melanoxylon; assembly: GCA_019022615.1. Lineage (NCBI taxonomy): Eukaryota > Viridiplantae > Streptophyta > Magnoliopsida > Fabales > Fabaceae > Acacia > Acacia melanoxylon. The sequence continues at coordinate 976,550 of JAFJYJ010000037.1, forward strand.
CAATATGTGCAAGAATAAAAAATTTCAAATAAAATTGTTTGTCTATTTACATTTTGGACAAAACCTAGATTGAATTTCTTGAATTCATCATATCAAGTTCTCCAATCATACATATCCATGTAGCCTATTTTTTAAATATCATCATTTAAATATAAATCCATATGAAAAAGGGTGAAGGAGCAAAATTACACATGCTTTTTACTTACCAGGAAGCGCTCAAAGACCATGTGCTTTTCAGGGGAGCAAAAATGCACATGAGGTTAGCAAAAAGGTGCAAAAGTCACATCTTCGTTACAATTTTAACTGACGGTGTCAACTTTAACGGCGAGCCCACACTAAAATTTTGAAAATACCAAAAAAGCCCCTCAACATCTGATTCTTTGAGCAAACCAAAAACATCTGATTCTTCATTCTCTAACTCCATCGATCGGCTTCTCTCTGACTCTCCGCCATCTTCTTCGCCGCCATACAACTGATCCAGGTGAATGAAGACGATCGTAGCCTCCTCTAGCAACGATGACGGAAGCCTCGAACGAAGACGACGATTTCCCCCTTTTCTTCCTCTTCCACGGTGGCCCCCAAATCCAAACGAGCAACGGTGGCGGCCTCCGCGGCGACACCCATAGCCTTCAAGCTTATGCCGGCGATGGCCCACCTTCGATCGACAACCTAAGGGTCGACTTCTTTAGCAAAGACCACCAAGATCGAAAAATCGAGCATATCGCGATTTCTGAGTAAAGCCCTAATATTCGCCTTCTTTTGAGCTTCCATAGCGAAGGCTGTGAGTGCCCAGATCTGCGCTCCGGTGGGTATGAGCTTGTAGTTTAATGATTGTTTTTTTGATTTGTAGCTTTTGGTCATGTCACTCTCCAGATCTGTTTTTTTCCCTCTTTTACTTTTTCTCATTTGAATGGCGAGTTGATTTGGTTGTTATTGAATTTTTTTGGAGTGAAAATGGGATTTTATCAATGAAAAATGTGTACAATTGGTGAAGCAAATTAAATACATGATGAAAGGGGCATTCTCTTGTAGAAATCTGTCGAATGGGTCGTGTACTCGCTTAGAGAAAGAACTTCATTACCTACATGGGCTAAAGCGTTCTTGACAGTATTTTTGGTTGTTTCGTGTGTGGTTCTTATTGAATTTAACAATATTTCTTTGAATTCGGGTTGTTTACCATGAATTCTAGGTTGTTTACCATGAATTCTGGGTTGAGGATGAATCTCGAGTGGGAGAGGGAATGAGGAGGGTTTTTGTTTTTGTTTTTTGTTTTTTTAGGGGTATTTTGGTACTTTCAGGTTAAAATTAACAGATGTTATCTTCCCCTAACAGAGATGTGACTTTTGCACCTTTTTGCTAACCTCATGTGCATTTTTGCTCCCCTGAAAAGCACATGGTGCTGAGTGCTCCTTAAGTAAAAGCCTATGTGTAATTTTGCTCCTTCACCATATGAAAAAAAAAATAACAACATAGTCACATGTGATTGAAGAACTTGACATAATGGATGTAAGAAACTTAACTTAAGTTTTCTCTTTATATTTTCGGGGAATTATCATAAGGTCTCAAGGAAGGGACTTAATTATCAAAAAATTATAATGACCACTGATGAGTATGCAATGACAAGTTTTGTGTAAGAAATGACAATATCTCACTTGTCATTTGGACAACTTAGTGATTAAGTATATTTTTTAAGACCTCTTAATAGTTCCCCCTATATTTTTAACATATACGGGTTTATAAAGTTTGAGCTACACGTGGTTAGTCTAAAATATAAGATCTTAATATATTTTATATTTTATATATTGATCATTTTTCTCAAATTAATTATTAATTTACCTATCTCATAGACAAATATGTACTCCATTATGTCTTGAATATAAGGGTTAGACATTACTTTAATCATAAATTAATATAAGACCTCAATCTACTTTATCTCAAAAATTTATAAGTATCTCTATTGTTTTCATCAAGGGATAGTTCCAAATAACTAAATAGGGTTTTTAGGAAAACTAACACTTGTTTATTACAAATAACTATCTTTATAGTTAATTTCCTTAACATTCACAAATTAGTAATCTAATTATTATATTAAGGACAAGACTTACTCAACAACATATACATTCCTCCGAGGCACTGTAGCTAATCCACTCTGAGATATTAGAAATGTACGAAGATTGGAATAGTAAGTGAGGTACGTTGGAAAGTTATTAAATTTTAAGATAAAGAGTTAATGATATTTAAGGGTTTTTTTTTTTTTTTTTTGTAATGGGGTTTACACTTCTTATGTTACATGAGAAGAAGAAGATTCTTACACACATATGAAATGGTGGGATCCACATTTTTTAAAGAAAATAAAAAACTAAAAACACGTAAATCGTAAGAACTATAACATGAGAATGAGAAGTGTATTTCCTTTTTTTAATTCTAAAAATATGTTAAAAAAATTATAAATAGGATTAGAGAAATATATCCTAGTTTCTAGTTACTTTGGTGGTGTAACCCTAATCATATTACGAGTAATTATTAGTGAGATCGTAATGTTTTTTATACCTGACCTACCTTTTGTTTATTGCTGCACTTGTATGCAGCTCTTATAGTATTCCGAAGTCTCAACTCTGATACATCGTACAAGATTCAGGTAAGGTGTGGAAGCGACCAGGATAGACACGTTGACTAATAAATATGATTAATTCGACACAAGAAGATCTTGCCACTTGGATATGGAGTTTGGAAAGATTCCCAACGTTGAACTCTTCAAACAGTACAGTTATCATCATTCATCAACAACAAATTAAAAAGAATTGGACAACGCACTTTTCAATGTGGAAAAAAAAGAAGAAAGAAGGTAAAATGCTAGACTCGATCAGCTTCGTGTTTCGAAGAAATTCAATTTGATAATGACATCTTTCTATTCTCTACAACTCCACGTGCATGAAGTTTGAAGAAGGCATGTTACTATTCTTCCCCCCCCCCCCCTCGCATAGCTATCTTCCCTTTAAAAAATAATATTACCCGAGCTGCAATTGAATACAAAATGTGAGTACCCTTCACTATTAAAAAATAAATAAATAAATTAAACATTGATCTTCTACATTGTGAGAAATAACATCTGAAACACACATACAAACAAATATGTTAATTAATAATAGGTAAAAAAGGGCCAAAGACTATGCGTAAGTTTTTCCAAGCGAGGCCTAACACAACGAAATTTTTTTAGAAAGAAAAGTAGGCATGAAGTTACATTTTGGGGAAATTCAAAGACCACAGATTAGTTGGCCGTCAACTTGGATGGATTATTGACGCTAAGACCGACAACATGATTTGGCCAGACGTGGCGCCGATACGAGGTGGTGGCGGCCGTACGGTGGTGGTGGTGGTGGCCGTAAGCGTGATGGTGGTGATCGGCGGTGGGGGGTGGGGGTATTTTATTTTATTTTTTATTTATTTAACACTAAAGGGTAAAAGGGTAATTTGACCCGAATTTACATATCCCTCAAATAGTATTTACAAATTACATGATTTACGGGGTTTTGATAAATTCAAATAATATTTATTTGGAATTTTCCCTTTAATTTTTTGCTAATTTTTTGATTTTTTTTTTCTTCTAATTATTTGAATTATTTGAATTATTTGAATTTTTTTAATTTTTTTTTCCTAATTATTTCAATTATTTCCTGATTTTTTGATTTTTTTTAGTTTTTTTAATTTTTTTATTCCACGTCGTCCAAATCATCTTGTCATTCTTGGCGTCATCATCAACGTCAATCTATCCAAAGTTGATGATCAACTAATAGTAGTCTTTTGGGCCCCAAAACGTAACTTCACGCCTACTTTTCTTTCCAAAAAAACTTCATTGGTCTTTAGCGCTCCTTGAAAGAAACTTCGCCGTGGTGTTGGGCGGCATTTCCTTTACCCATTATTAATTATTATTTAATAAAAAGGCATGTTTATTTTGAAAACTAATAAATACTATATTTATCTTATTTTTGTATCCTAAGTTTATTTAATAACTGTCTAGTCTTCAGGTTTATTTATAAAAAAATAATTTAATTACTAATTAATAAATTCGTAAGATTTTTTCTTTTTTACAACACATACTTTCAATATGCTTCTTTACAATTTACTTTTAAAACCAAATCGCCCTCAAATTTTCTCCCTCGTATAAATTATTATTATTATTATTTTTAATTTATTTCCCATGACAGCTTGCATTTTGCACATAAGAATTGACTTGGGTCAATTCCGAGCAATCACTAATAAGCAAAGAACAATTGGAATTAAATTAATGAATTAACTCCTCCATGGTTGACCCAGTCCAACTTTTAACTCGTATATAACTAAGTGCCTTCCAACCAAATCCTTACAACTCATTCTTTACTTCATTCGTAGAGACAAACTGCAGAGCAAGCAAAAAAACAGAAACAGAGTTTTTAGTGGTGGTGGTTGAGATTTCTGAGAAAGTGAGAAAAACCCAGAAGAGGATTTAGAATCTCATCATCATGTATGTGACCAGGCCTCTTTCTTCTTACAAACAATCTCCTGAATCTCTGTCCTTGCATCCTGAAGGTCCTCATTCTGGGATTCTGGTGATTCAAGACGAACAAGTCAAACCATCTTTTCCGTCTTGTTTCGGAGATTTCCATCAGCTCAAGAATCTTCCTTTTCCTCAGAATAAGAACATTGAGCTGTTTTACAGATCGGGCATTTCTCTCAACAGATCTACCCATTATCGCCACGTGGCCTTCGTTCCAGCCCTTGATCAGCCATTGTCGTCCAATCTCTACTATGTGATAAACCTCAACGAAAGGCACAGAGGGTAAACTTTCTCATATATCTCAATCTCAAATATATATTTGATACTATCAACTTCTTGTGCCTTTTTCTGGGACTCAAACTTGAGAACAAAAGATCTATCTAGGTTTTACCAATTCGGTGTTGGTATATATATATTGAAGTATCGTATCTATATATTGAATTTTCGTTTGGTTTTGCAGGGAGGCATATACGAGCATAGATGAGGAAGAATTGGACACCTTCTGCTTCTACAATTCTGTACCAGTTGAACCTCATTGTCAATTAGATATTAGTAATGAACACCAAGTGTTTGAGGTATTTCCTAGGAGAAGCAAGATTACTTTCAGGAAGGGTTTCTCAGCTAAGCCTGTTGCTGCAAGCGCATTTTCTCCAAAGTTTCTCAGCGCAAGGTGGAGGGTGAGAGCCTCAGATTCAGTTGATTCAAGTTTAGGAGAAGCTGCCGGATCCGACGACAACCTCCGCGCTCGCCTGCCGGTGTTCAACTTCTCGTCGGCGAACACAACAAGTTCACAAGCTGTTGCTGTGGGAAAATGGTATTGCCCCTTTATGTTCGTCAAAGAAGGGACACACAGAACACTGAGAGATGAAATGAGAAGATCAATGTTCTATGAGATGACTCTGGAACAAAGATGGGAACGAGTTTTCTCGTGCGAGAACGACCACGGAACAGAGAACAAGACGGTGGTTGTGGATGTTGTGGTTCAGAAAGAGAAGGTCATGGTTGCAGAAAGGGAAGTTCTAAGTGAAGAAAAGGAAGTTGAAGGTTTTAAGTGGTTTAGGAGTTATAATAATATTGGAGAAGAGACCAGTGTGGGATTGAGCACAGCAATAATTAAGAGAATGAAATGGGAACAAGAGAGATTTGGGTGGATTGAAGGGAAGGAAAAGAAAGTTAGGATTCAGAGAACAGAGGAATTTAAAGGGACAGGCGAGTGGAAGAGATTTGGATGTTATGTTCTTGTTGAAAGTTTTGTGCTGAAAAGATTGGATGGAAGCTTAGTACTTACCTATGATTTCAAGCACCATCAACAGATTAGAAGTAGATGGGAATGAAGGAATGAAGATTTCTGTTTCTGCCATTGCTTTTTTAAGACCAGACCAAGCCAAAATTCATTTTCTTGCTATCAAGTGTATATATTGACAAAAGGGCCTGGTGTTGTATTCTATGTATTCAGTTTTGTTTGTGTTGTTGTTGAAGTAGAGGGTTTGTTTGTTTGCTTTTGCAATGTATTCATTTTGAATATTCTTATAAATTATAAGGATAAATTGATCTGAGAACCATTCTTTCTTTCTGAACTTTTACTCCATGAGATCTTGTGGGTAGTTTATTGAATAATGGCATCAGAATCTTGATAAGACAAATAGATATCCAAATCCATGGAAATGATCATAATTGTAAGTGTTTTTTTTTGGGAAAATCCTTTTGAGGGTCCTTTTTGGTGTAAAAATCCCAAAAAAGGCCCTCAAAATCTGACAATACCTGAAAAGGCCTTAGGGTCTTTTCAGGTATTTTTAATCTTAGTGAGTTGTTATTTTGGTGATATAGTTGTTAGTTATATTATATCATTATATTGTCAGCCTTTTCGGGTATTTTAGAATCTTTCGAGTTGTTATTTTTGGTGATATAGTTGTTAGTTAACAACTATATCATCCCCCATTAACAACAATTTTTTAACAACTAAATCCGCCCCCATTAACAACTATATCGACTCGTTAACAACTATATCGTAAGTTAACAACTCACGCAAGATTATGAAAATATCTGAAAGGCCCTCAAAATCTGACTTAGTTAACCGGGGGGGAAGCCTATGGTCATAGGGAAATTTGCTCAAAAGCTGATATAATGACAAAAAGGTACTCCCTCCTTTCGTCACTTGTTATAATAGTCAAATAACTTACTACATCCGGTCCTAATTATAAAACTTAGTTGATTTTTTTTTTGAAAATATTAAGGAAGTTAAATAAGTTACTTAATCATTTTATATGTTACGTATCTTTATATTATATGTTAGTTTATTAGTCAAACTAATTAGTTTGAAAAAAAAATAAAAAAAAATATCTAAAGTAATCTAATTAGCTTCCTTAATCGCTCCAAAAAAGTCAATTAGGTCTTATAATTAGGACCGGAGGGAGTATTAGCGTTAATCAAAGAAAAAAATTAAAATTTTGAGTTAATCAAGAAAAAAAATCAAATTAGTTAAAAAACAATAAATATGCATTATTTTGCAACTATGCCCTTATATGCAAAAGTGATAATTGAAAGAGAGAATAAATGTAATAAATACAATCAACAATAGGTAAAGTTAGGAAAAAGCACACTATATGTTTATACAAATCTAAGATGAGGTTTATATTTTAGGACACACCCATTCAGAAATTTGAAACTCAAAAATGGGACGAAGGAAGTATTTTATGCCTATACTATAATTTGCAGGCAGTGTGTAGCATTTCACGTTAAGATTAATATCAGGGTTAAGGTGCAAATTGACCAACAAAGTGTTACGCTAGGAGCAATGAAGGTGGAATATCACCTAGAGGGGGGGGTGAATAGGTGATCTCAAAAACTTTTCGCGAGTTACATACGAGCGCAAGTAAAACAAAGACAGAGAAGGGAAATAGACACAGAACAATTTATACTGGTTCGGTCTAACACTTCGACCTACATCCAGTCCCCAAGTACACATTGAGATTTTCACTAACTCTTCAAATACGAATACAATTACACACTCTGTAACTTGGGATGATCCTTTCACACTCAGACTCACTCCCCTTTACAAGTTGTAATTGTACACCCACACTTAAGGTTCCACAACCTTAAGATTTAACAACAGATAATCAAATGGTGTTTAAACTCCTCACGAGTAGATAAATGATAAAAACCGAAGTACAACATATCCAAAGATATTAATGAAGCAGATGAAAAAGCAGATTGCAATAAGTTCGAGTTGAATGCACAACGTTTTTTTTGGGTAGATGGCGAATTCAATGCTTCAGGTATTTATAGATGTTGCAATTAATGACCGTTGGTGAAGCTTGAAGATTAATCATTGAGACTCTTGAATATATCCGTTAGATAGATGAAGCTCGGTTAATACTTTCTTCGTTTAATAATCCAGGTGGATTTGCAGTCACGACATTCTCTTCATTCCTTTTGTTTTGCCCGTTGAGAAATAGCATTAAATGCGCAGGTGGAATTGTAGCAGAAGCTTTAGAATGATCAGAGAATTGGTTATCGTGAAGATGACTCGATTTGGGAACTGCATTAAATGCTTCTCTGACACAAATTGCTTTATGAGAATTTGTTGTTAATCTATGATATAATCATCTGAAACTTATTAGCAAACTGATTAAAAGCAATTAGGAATAGCAACGAGTAATGATATGTAAAACATGAAGTCACACAGACACACACGATGATTTAGGATTTACAAAGACGATGTTTTTGAAATATAGATGATGATCCTTCTCGAGCATGACTAATTGTATGCTCGAGCAACCAAAGAGAAAAACGGTTATAAGTGTAGAAAGTCACCCCATGCTCGAGCATCAAAGAGCTACTGCTCGAACACCCTGCTCGAGCATTCAATTATGCTTGCTCGGGCATGCCTTTAATGGAGTATTTAAGAACATCTTCTATTGCTGATGCTCGAGCAAGCGAGACTCCATGCTCGGGCATCATTTTGAGTCAGTGTCGCTATTGCTCGAGCATTCCAGAGACAATGCTCAGGCATACAACATACAGAGGCGATGGATATGAATTTAGTGATACTGCTCGAGCATGCCATAATCGTGCTCGGGCATGAGACATTCAGAGACAAAATGAAGAGTCGATTGATACTGCTCGAGCACACTGCTTAACTCTGCTCGAGCATGCCTTACACTCTGCTCGAGCATGACTTTTATCTTGCACATTTTGCTCTTAGCCCGATGATGCTCGGGCACGCCCGTTATGCTGCTCGAGCATGGCTAGATCAATAGTGAAATTATGCTTGGGCATCATGTTCTTTGCTCGGGCAGCCTTTATGAAACACTTAAACAATTTATCAGATCAAGCATGCTCGGGCATGAATCAGTGCTTGCTCGAGCAACCCACAACTTAGGCAGATTACTTAATTCTATAACTCAGAGTTTGTAATCATCAAAACACAGAGAACTAACACACCGGGTACATAAATGTTTTGAATGGAGCAAAAATACTAATGAACAATTGAAAGGGAGCAAAAATACCAATGAAGAATTTAAAACTTGTGGAAGTAACACAATCCCTGTTTTGATTCATTTGCCGAAGTTTTAAATTGTTCATTGGTATTTTTGCTCCCTTTCAATTGTTCATTGGTATTTTTTCTCCATTCAAAACATTTCTATGCCAAGTGCTCCTAACGTAATATTTAGTTGGCTAATTTGCACCTTAACCCTTAATATTATATTGGTTTTTACAATTTGATTGAATTTTGATTTTGATTCATTGTAATTTCAAAACATAACACTCTTTAAGTTCTTAATATAAGATCTAATTGGCGAGTTAATCATAGTCTTAAATGTAAGACATATTTTACATATTTATCAATTTTTTCCCCAAATTACCCCTATTAATACCTCTCAATAATAATCAAGTAAAAGAGAAGGGAAGCTAATTAAGAAAGATGATTATGACATTTTAGAAGGAAAAAAAAAACATGTCATATGAACTAACTTTCTTAATTTGGTCAAATTAGTTAAATATGTCTTATATTTATGGAGTATTACACTTTAAATGCCATAATATGCACAATACATGCAACATTATTCATTTCTTATGTTAACTACTTGCGTAATATTATGCACGTTCCCTCACTAGTTTTTAATCTTATACTCCTATCCTATTTATAAATCAAAGAATATTTATTCAGGTGATAGGACAAAACTTTATAGCCTATAACTCCGCAAGTATACGGGCCGTATCAAGTAATAAAGTGATAAGAAAAGTATCGTTCCCACGAGGACTTAATACCCAAACTTCAGTTAAACATTAATTTTACATTTTCATTTAAGTTGAGCAAACCAAATTGAATTTAATTAAGAGAAATAAATTAAAACTAAAATAAAAATAAGAAAACTACCACAATAATCAAATGAGCAACCCAGAGTCACTAATCCCTTATTAGCTTCATAAACCTTGTTTTCACTAAATTAATTAGCTTTAATATCAATTTTGTTAATCTCGAGTATAAATAGCTATAAGTGTCTGTCGGTCCACTTACAACCCTCTCTTGAGTATAACTTGTTATGTCTAACATAGTTACTCAAGAGGCAACAAATATCGAACACACTCTTCAACAATTATATGGGGCCATTAGGTATATGTCTATCCTAATCGCAAATTAAATCGTAATCTAATCCCATATTATTTAATCTCAGAGCCTGATTAAAATCTCCTTCGTCAAGGTAAATCTTAATGCTCAAAATCATATTCAATGATGGCCAATCACTAAATAGATAAAACTAATCAAGATTAAGTAATCAAAATTAATATCAAATTTAACTAAATAATGAAAACAAAATCCAATTCACCCACGAGTTCATAGGTCCTCTAGGTTGCAAAACCAACTAGCCACACATGACTCTAATAAAATCCATAACAAAAAGATAAGAATTCAGGTTCAAAGAATAAGGAGAGAGAGGAAAGAAAGCTTCTTCGCCGCCTCCATAGTCCTCTCGTCCTTCCGTGGAGATGATGAAGAGAATCCAAACGCTCAGCCGCTACTCCTCTGCTTCTTCGTTCCTTTTTTTCCGTCCTTCTTCTCTTTTGTGCATGTCTCTGCCTCCCTATTTATAATTTAGGTCTTCTCCTCTTAATTAATCACCAAACTTAGGATCCAACTTTAATCACCAAGCTTAGGATCCAAGTTTAATCACCAAGCTTAGGATCCAAGTTTACTTTTTAGCATGTGGGGTCCACGTCTTTATTCCTTTTATTTGATTTATAGCTGCAAGCTCCATATGCTTTTTGTCTCTTCTCTTTCATATAATATCTCATGCACAATAAAAAATAGGATATGAGTAGATTTTATGTCGATTTATTCTTTGATCCTAAGTTTGATTCAATGATGGAAAAGTTTATAAAAGATAATTAAATAGGTGTATAATATTAATAAATCTGGCCAATTCTCATAAAATATACACTTATTTAATCATAAAATATATATTTATCATCGGTCATTTTATAAAGCATATTATTAATTTTTTTTATATAAATATACAATTTCATCATTATTTGTTATATTTATTATTTGTGATTTTGCACTATTGGAATAGAGTATATATTTAAGGGTTAAGATGTAAAAATCCCCTAGACTTTTCTTAAATGTGCATCTCGCATCATATACATTACTTGAGTGTAAAACTACCCAAAAACTTTCTTAAATGGGGCAAAATTGCCACTTTAGTTAGTCGAGGCAAACATCCGTTTTCCTGTGGATCCCACCTAATGTCCATGTGTTTACTCTTAACAAATGTGACATTTTTGCCATATTTAAGAAAGTTCATGGGTAGTTTTGTAACTTAACTTTATTTAATACAGGGTTAAAGTTAGAAATTTATTGAATTTTAAGCTACAATGAATAAAGTTTAAATTTTTTCTTAATTATGATTAAATATGTTGAAAGTATCTTATAAATAGGATGTATATTCATAGATACTTTAAATTTGGCAGTACCATCCTGATCCGATTAAGAATAATGATTAATGAGTAAGATCATAATTTTTTATATGGTTAAAGTGTATCTAACACTATAAACTCTAAAGTATCGTTTCAGTGCAATCTCTCTCGGCCTCGTCACTCATGTTCTCAGTTGTCTTCGTCGGTTTTTGTGCTCCTCCCTCATGTCGCCATTGAAGTACATATTTGAGTTTTTAGTTAGTTCTTGTCTTTCTGCAAGTTTCATCTCCATGGGAAACATGGTCTTGGTTTCTATTCTAGGTGCACGTAGCTTTATGACTTATACACAATCTCATCTTCCTACCTCCAGTGTTTACGGCGAGTTCCATCTGTCAAACTACTAACCCAGTGATTCACTAGGTTATCCTGAGGAACCCATGTTAGCATCCAACAATACAATTTGTGACATTGGATCGGTAAATCTCTCCAATATATCTATAATCAAATACCAAAGAAAGGATGATTGTTCTAAGATGTCTAAAAGGAAGACACCGAAGAATATCAATGGATCACTGACACTGTGCAACACGAGTATGACGTTTAGCCAAAAAAGGGTGGGGTGTGTGCACAGTGAGGTTGAATAGAAAATAGGATGAATAGAGAATGTGTACCTTTTAGGTTAACCTCTTATTTATAGGGATTACCTTTAGGGTTTGGACCTTAGGCTTTGTGCACCTCCTGGCCCATGCTCAGCTACTTAACTTGCATATTCCATGATTATAGGCTTGATTATAGGCCAATTAGTGTTTTACCTGATTATGGAGAGATTCTTATACAAGTTGTCCTTGTTGGGCCACGCAGCCAATGGACCTCGTATATGAGTACATAACAGGAAGCTCCTTTTCAGTACTCATAGCACAGTTATATATACGTTACAAGAAGTGGTTCCACCATAAACATGTGTTTTGAGTTAGAGAGATGAATCATGGCTTTAATTTTCCTTTTATTGGTAGGAAGGAGAATGAGAGGGAGAGTATCTTAGTTATTGTTCCCTCGAGAGGGATGAAAGAATATCAAATCAGAAGTATAACTTTTTGCAGCTTGTGCCTCTTTCTCCAAATTTAGCAAAAAGTTCTAGGATTCGTGTGCATCCTAGTGCATATAGATTTGAAAGAGTTCATTATGTCTTTTTAAACCCATATCCACAGATTGTCTGCTTCCAACCAGATCACAGATTATCTGGTTCCACTTAGATCCACAAACCATCTGGTTTAGTCGAAATCTGCTCCACGTTGTGGTTCCGTCCAAATCCGCTCCATGTCCGGTTCTGTCCAGATATGCTCCACGTCTGGTTCTATCTAGATCAACGCTTGCGCCAAGTTATTTTTGCTGTTTAGTTCTGTCTAGATGCACGTCGCTCTAAATCATGTTGTTGTGTGGGATTTTATTTTGATTAATTAGTCATTAATTAATAAAAAGCCATTAATAAATTCTTTATTTACATCTTTTTTGTTTCCTAAGTTTATTTAATACTATCTCAGGTCCTAGATATATAATATAATTTGTAGTGCCAATTCGTATTACAAACTTTGTCCTATACATAAGGTTGTCAAACTCACAGCGAGTTTAAGCAAACTCGTGACAATAACGTAAACTCGTATCGTGAACTCGAATTATAAACTCGTAAGAGTTTACTTTTATTATTAAATAGGTACTACTAGTGTATAATTAAATAATTAAAATATAAAAATGATAATTATTTGATTTAAATATATTTTAAATCTAAATAATTGAAATTAAATCCATTAAAATTCATCATTCATCATATTTTATAAAGAAATTTCTACAAAATTTCTATATAAAGCTGTTGAATATGATCAAATCAAAAAAGTTAACACGAGTTTAAGAGTAAATTAATATGGTTTTATAAGATAGAAACGTAAAAACGGTAAACTCGGTATATAAAATCGTGAGTTTAAGCGAGTTTACGTCTAATACGAGTTTCAATTGGTTTCGATTCGTTTTGTAAAGTAGAACGTAAAAACGTTAAACTCGGAGTTAAGTTAACTTCGAGTTTTGACAACAATACCTATACATATTTAGGGCCGAAAGAATACCATCTTTAGGTTTATTTATAATTTTTTTTTATAATTATTAATTAATAAATAAGATTTTTCACAACACATACCATGCTTATGGACAATTCACTTTTCAAATCTAATCACCCTCAAAATATCTCCCTTGAATTAAATATAATTATTTTTTGCATACCAAGATGCACTGGCCCACATGAAACTTTCATTTCTTTTCCGATAAAATGACAACTTATTAATCAAACTAAAAGTTAAATGAACAAAAGGTTAATGAAACCTTCATCTTAATATAGGAAAGGAAAGGATCGCCTTTTTATTTTAATGACAGTTTGCTAAATGCACATAAGAGTTGACTGGGGTTAATTGACTCAACTTCGAGCAATCATTAATTAAAACACAAACAAGTGTAATTAAATTAACCCCAACATGGCTGACCCAGTCCAACTTCTAACTCATATATATAACTAAGTGCCTTCCAACCAAATCATAACAACTCATTCTTTCATTCATTCGTAGAAACAAACCACAGAGCAAGCAAGAACAAATACAGAGAGAGCGAGAAAAATCTCCCGAGTGAGACAAACCCAGAAGAGGATTCAGAATCTGATCATCATGTATGTGACCAGGCCTCTTTCTTCTTACAAAAAATCTCCTGAATCTCTGTCCTTGCCTCCTGAGGGTCCTCATTCTGGGATTCTGGTGATTCAAGACGAACAAGTCAAACCATCTTTTCCGTCTTGTTTCGGAGAATTCCATCAGCTCAAGAATCTTCCTTTTCCTCAGAATAAGAACATTGAGCTGTTTTACAGATCAGGCATTTCTCTCAACAGATCTACCCATTATCGCCACGTGGCCTTCGTTCCAGCCCTTGATCAGCCATTGTCCTCCAATCTCTATTATGTGATAAACCTCAACGAAAGGCACAGAGGGTAAAGCTCCTTTCAATATGTATATCTCAATCTCAACATGTACTGTCTGTGTGTGTGTGTGTGTGTGTTTGATACTATCAACTTCTAGTGCCTTTTTCCGGGTTCCTGATACCCACCCAACATAGATGTCTCCCTTGGGACTTAAATTTGAGACCCAAAGGATCCATTTAGGTTTTACCAACTCTATGTTGGTATATATATATTGAAGTACCGTATATATATATATATATATATATATATATATATATATATATTGAATTTGAATTTGGTGTTGCAGGGAGGCATATACGAGCATAGATGAGGAAGAATTGGACACCTTCTGTTTTTACAATTCTGTACCAGTTGAACCTCATTGCCAATTAGATATTAGTAATCCACACCAAGTGTTTGAGGTATTTCCTAGGAGAAGCAAGATTACATTCAGGAAGGGTTTCTCAGCTAAACCTGTTGCTGCAAACACATTTGCTCCGAAGTTTCTCAGCGCAAGGTGGAGGGTGAGAGCCTCAGATTCCATTTATTCAAGTTTAGGAGAAGCTGCCGGATCCGACGACAACCTCCGCACTCGTCTGCCGGAGTTCAACTTCTCGTCGGCGAACACAAGAAGTTCAGAAGTTGTTGTTGTGGGAAAATGGTATTGCCCCTTGATTTTCATCAAAGAAGGGACACACAGAACACTGAGAGATGAAATGAGAAGATCAATGTTCTATGAGATGACTCTGGAACAAAGATGGGAACGAGTTTTCTCGTGCGAGAACGACCACGGAACAGAGAACAAGACGGTGTTTGTGGATGTTGTGGTTCAGAACGAGAAGGTTATGGTTGCAGAAAGGGAAGTTAGTGAAGAAAAGGAAGTTGAAGGTTTTAAGTGGTTTAGGAGTTATAACAATATTGGAGAAGAGACAAACGTGGGATTGAGCACAGCAATAATTGAGAGAATGAAATGGGAACAAGAGAGATTTGGGTGGCTTGAAGGGATGGAAAAGAAAGTTAGGATTCAGAGAACAGAGGAATTTAAAGGGACAGGCGAGTGGAAGAGATTTGGATGTTATGTTCTTGTTGAAAGTTTTGTGCTGAAAAGATTGGATGGAAGCTTAGTATTTACCTATGATTTCAAGCACCATCATCAGATTAGAAGTAGATGGGAATGAAGGAATGAAGATTTCTGTTTCTGCAATTTTTTTTTTTAAGACCAGACCAAATCAAAGTTTCTTTTCTTGTTATCAAGTGTATATTGACAAAAGGGCCTGGTGTTGTATTCTATGTTATTCAGTTTTGTTTGTGTTGTTATTGATGGCAGTAGAGGGATTGTTTGTTTGTTCATTCAGTTTTGAAATGTAATAATTTTGAATATTCATATAAATTATGAGGATAAACTGCTCTGAGAACCACTCTTTCTTTCTGAATTTTTGTTTTATGAGAAGCTTGATCAGACAAATGGAAATCCAAATCCATGGAAATGATCATAATTGTAAAAGTTGGGGGGAAAGCTGCATATGGTAATAATGGTATAAGTTAGATCAAGTAAGTTACGTCCATTCGATCAGATAACTTTACAAGTGCACATATACATTTTACGTCCTTATTTTATAGATGAATTTACGTGGCACATACAAAATTTAATAACTAACCATAATAAAATAATAAGTGTGATTAGAAAACTGACATATACAAGCAACTTGGCCTATAAGTTTTGTCCTTGTGGAAACTTGCTTCAAGTTTTGTCCTTGTGGAAACTTGCTTCAAAGCTGATGATGACGGGGGAAAAAAAAAAAGAGAAGAATTTTATGGCCTTTTCATGGGCTGCAGGAGGCGTGTGTACACACATATATTTAATAATATAACATTTAATGTTATATTATATTTCATCGTTAAAGCTCTATCCAAAGTCTACGCACTACACAAGAATGCGTATTTATGCATCATTCTTTTATCCTATATTAATGGTCAACCCATGCGAACTGGTCTTTGCAAGGAAACATTTTTATTTATACCTGCAGAGAAAAAAGATTTTTTATTTTTATTTTTATTTTCTTACCAAGTCATTTCCATTCGCATCTGCAGAAATAATACAACTTTGACCTATTCTCTGTTTTCTTATTCTATGATAATAATTTCTGTCCCCATCCCATTTGATCCCATGAAAAAACATATTTTAAATCAAATGAGGACAATATATTACACATATTTCACATGCCCAGTTAATAATAAATAACATTATTATTTTTTTGGCAAAATATTAGTAACATTATTGTGAACCTTATGGTTATTGGCTCCTTGACTAGTCAAAGCAGCACAAGACAGAGGAACCAGGTTGCTTTACTGAACGAAATTGTCTTCCTCATTGATTTTTCAGACTCATTCTGATATTATATAGGGTTAAGATGGTAATTTTAGCAACAAAGTTTTTATTGAGTGTCTAGCACAAATAAAATTTGGAAGGGAAAAAATATCAATAAACAATTTAAAATGGTACAAATTCATCAAAATCATTACATTTGATCAAATGACCGTTAAATTATAAGAGAAGAAAACCCTAACAATATTTAGTGAAATTTAACGGTTTTGGTAAATTTACACATTTTAAAATTGTTTATTGGTATTTTTGCCCCTTCCAAAATTTATTCATGCCAAGTTGTTGCTCAGAAAAGTCTTTATTAATAAAATTGCACACCTTATTATACATGCAACTTTCCGAGGCAGAAGAGAACAAAGAAACATAAATAGCTTTGTTGCCAATGAAAAAAACAGAGAAATCATGTATGTGACGAAACCAACCTTGTGCTCTGTTATTGCCTCACCCAGAAGGTCCAAATTCTGGAATTTTTGCTCTGCCAGATAAAGAGACCGAGCTTACTCCTTTTTTTTTTTTTGGCTTATTTGCAAAAGCAACGAGGCTGTGGATCTTCCTTTCCCAAAGCACAAGGACTTAACTCTTCGTTACTCAACAGGAACCTATCATGTTTATTCCTTCAATGACCATTTCGTACCTGTTCTTAATCTCCCTTTGTCCTCCAACAGATATCTTATATGATACAGATTACAGACACATGCGATTTGGATCTGTTTGGTATGAGGGATTTGGAGAAGAGGGGAGAAAAAGGTTTTATGAGTTGAATTGAAAAAAATGAGGTTACAGAATTTTTAACGAAGAGATTTAAGATAAAAAAATAAAAATAAAATTTTTTATCCCCATTTTTCTAATTTTTAAAATCCAACCCCACTTCTCCTCCTTTCCTCTCATACCAAACAAGCTCAAAAGGGAAAGTCAAATGGCCTTATTTTTAAGAGAAGAAAGAAGATGAAAAATCAAGTTAGGAACTCAGCATATTTTGAAATGACCCTTGAGAACAGATATTTGAATGTGACAATGCTTATGCAGGAGGCAATGATAATTCTGTTACTGTGGATGTTACTGTTCAAACAATGAAGGTTTCAATTAGTGGGAAGAAGGCTGAAAATGAGCAAGTGGATAATGGGAAAATGTAGTTCAGATGTAAGACATACCATATGAAAATAACTAAACAAATATGGAATCCTGCATTCACAGAGTAGCACTCGAAAACTTAATTATAAATACTTCTCGTCATGCTATATGTTCTCAATGCAGTAACACGCAACACTCTCGATCTGAAATAGGATAACTGAAATATATAAAACACTGTCAGAAGAAAGAGATTTCAGGGATTCTTCTAACTGGTGTTTGGCCACAGTGATAACAACTGAGAATTGCTATCACTAGTCATGAACACTCAAGAGATCATATTGTATTTTTTGATGTATCACTCTCACTCCGTCTGCCGTTAAAAAATTAACCCTCTCATTATAAATTTTAACTCATATTTTGCATAAATTTTGATATGATTTAAATAGTGGCACTTTTTATAATTTTTGTATTTTATACACACACAGAGACTGACCAAATAGACATCCACAGGAATTGGCTTATCCACACCCCGAACAGTACTATAAGAATCGGTACTGAACATTCCCCTGTAATTGTACAAGCTCCCATATATATATATATATAATATTTGTTATGAAATTGAATGGAGATGGGACGTGAAGCATATTTTAAAGGGAAAATCACGTGTAGTTTCACAAAAAAAAAAAAAAAAAAGTTATCAGAAAAATTCCATGAGGTTATTAATAATTAGTGAAACATCAATCATTAATAGGTGGATTAGTTATCACTAACAAGTTGTGATTTTTTTTAATATTATTTTGTTTGGTTGGGACTTAAAGCTGATTTTCCCTATTTTAAATGGCTCCACATGCCTTGCTTATTGCATCTATGAGCAGGGTGTGCTCATCCCCCAATTTTGGGGTGAGGGACCTTTGTTTAATTTTTTTTACATATTATTATTCATTTGGATTAAATTTTTGCTGCATTAAAAAATATTTTTGATATATCATATCTCAAATTAATTAATTTCTAGTCCTGCATTTAGAAATATTTTTCCTGTAACACCAATATTATGAAATATTTTTCCAATGGCACTCAATATCTGAAATATTTTTTCAAAACCGAGTATCTTAAACTAATTACTTTTTAGTGTATGAATTATTTGTTTTTTTTTTAATTTATAAAAAACCTTTTTTAGTTGGGGATAAGCATTTCCCGCTCATCTTTTGGATGAACAAGGACCATGGGCTCTATTTTAAAGGAGCGGAAAGAACAAATTGGCAAGAGCGAGGACGCACGTGACATCTTAACTCAAAATTTAAAAATAAAGTTTATGTGAATCCTAACCCATTTCTATTATCGGCTGTATTCGCGCGTGGTTTAAAACCCACCAAGTTCAACAAGTGATATACTCCATCATGGAGAAAAACTCAAACTTTTTGACCTTTTGATTTAAAATGTGACATTTTTTTTGCTACTCTTGCCTATTTGTTCTATTCCCTGTTTTGAGTGTCCTCCCCCTTTCATTTTTATTCCCTACTAATATTTACAAAAAAAAAAAAAAAAAAACCAAAATGGTTGATCAACATTGGTCATATGATATTGGGTTAAGGGTAAATTTACTTAGAAAATTTTTTTTCGATGAGCGAATATTCTTAAAAGTTTCTTTAGGTTAAATGTTACTCTTGAAGTATTAAAATGGATCAATATTACCATTTTCCGTTAAAAAGTTAATGAGGGTCGACGTTAGGTTTTTAATGTCATGGGGCAATATTTCTACATTGTGAAACTTCTGGGATAACATTGAATTTGAATTTTTTTCATAACAACATTACTCCTCAACTAAAACTTTTGGGGAAAATTTGCACTCTAACCCTATAATATTTTAACTTGTTAATGTAAGACATAATCTGTGTTCTTTAAATCATAGATTTTCATACAAGAACACAACTCTAAAGGACCTTAGGATATCATGCTTTCACATCCAATAGAATTAAACATATATACTAACATTTATCCATAATTACGGAAGATCTTTAGCGATGTAAAACTTTTTTAGAGTCTTGACCTTCTCTTTTCTTGTATCTTCTTATGATAGGGATGTGATACAACTTTCACGGTTAAACTCTGAAGGCCCCTTACGCTCTTTATATTTCTCTTTTCTGAACGTACGTGCCTTTTGCTTTCTGAGAACTGTACCTATCAACAGTCGTCCTTTTATGAATTATAATAACTCTCATACCAATATTACCTTTTTTCCCTTTTCTTATTAAATCAATATAACACTTATTTATACATGAGACACAAATATTTTACATTCTCCCACTTGGCTCATGTCATAAAGTGTCCTTTCATGATTCAATAAAATCATCATAATGTGCACACACAAGGCTAAGGGTTCTATACATTGGCCTCATCATACGTCATGATCAGAAATAAAACTAATATGAGTCATGGCGGTTATAAGCTATCAAATCGGCATATTTCCTTTCATGTACCACTATACTAGTTCTTCTTCCTAACATGATACTTTAATGGAAGTAAACATAATGTCCCGTAACAATACTATAATGTCTTCATTAGGGACAAATCATGTTTTTCAAAATAATAATTTATGCATGCATGCAACCAAAATTTTGAAAAAACAAGGTGACTTTCAGAAACTCATACATCATTGAATTCAAAGTGTCAATAGTCAATAATTACAATAATGATTCATCATTCATTAGCCGACATAATACCCATACTATATAAATGACCAGTAAACACCTTGGGCGGTAATCCCTTTGTCAAGGGATCAGCTATCATAAGATCAGTGCTAACATGTTCTATAGACACTTTATGTTTCTGAACCTCTTCTTTAACGACAAAGTATTTCAATTCCATATGCTTAGCACCCTTTGAATACTTGTCGTTTTTAGAAAAGAAGACTGCTGCGGAATTATCACAATAAATTTTCAGCAACTTGGCTATACTGTCGACTAATCCAAGCCTTGAAATAAAATTCCGTAGCCATTTAGCTTGAACCGTGGCCTCAAAGCTTGCCACAAATTCAGCTTCTATAATGGATACAGCAATTACCGATTGCTTATCCAACCACTTCAAGGTTGCTAGACCTCCTATAAGTAAGCATGTAACCTTTAGTTCCTTGCAAATATCTCAGAACTTTCTTTACAGCTTTCCAATGATCCATACCAAGATTACTCTAGAATCTCCCCAACATTGCAAAGCCAATATCTGGTCTCTTACAAGTCTGACCATATATTAAGCTCCTAACTAGTAATGTGTATGGAATTGCTTCCATTTCTTTTCGTCCCAATTCATTTTTAGGATATTGCATGAGACTAAACTTATTCCCTTTCTGAATTGGAACCAAGGATGATGAGCAATTTTCCATTCGGAATCTCTCCAAAACTTTATTAATATATGCTTTCTGAGACAAGCCTAACAATCCTTTTGATCTATCACGGAATATTTCTATCCCGATTACATAAACTACCTCACCCATATCTTTCATTTCAAAGCTACTAGAGAGAAACTTCTTAGTCTCATTTAAAAGATCAAGATCATTAGTTGCAAGCAAGATATCATCAACATACAGAACCAGTAATATAAACTTGCTCCCACTGACCTTCAGATATATACACCAATCAACAGTGTTTTCTTTAAATCCAAAGGAAACAACAGTATCATTGAACTTAAGGTACCATTGTCTTGAAGCTTGCTTAAGTCTATATATTGATTTCTTTAATTTGCACACCATGTGCTCCTTTCATTTTTTCTATGAACCCCATGGGTTGGTCCATGTACACATCTTCCTCTAAATTCCCATTTAGAAAGGTTGTTTTCACATCCATTTGGTGTAACTCTAAATCATAATGAGCCACCAATGACATAATGATTCTTAGAGAATCTTTCTTAGAAACTGGTGAAAAGGTTTCTTTATAGTCAATGCCATCCTTTTGAGTAAATCCCTTTGCAACTAGTCTAGCCTTGTAAAATTCCAAGTTACCATGAGAGTCACGTTTGGTCTTAAAGACCCACTTACAACCAACTCTCTAACTTCCTTCTGGTAACTCAACAAGATCCCAAACATCATTTTGTTTCATAGATTTCAACTCATCTTTCATGGCATCTAACCACTTGTCACCATTTTCACTATTCATGGCTTGTGAAAAAGTAACTAGATTATCCTGAATACCAAAGTCAAATTCAGACTCTTGTAGATATACCATATAATAATTAGAAATAGCAAATCTCTGTTCCCTCTGAGATCTTCTTAATGTTATTTGTTGCGGTTCTTCTACCATTGGTTCATTCGGTTCATTAACAATATTTTCATCATGAGTAATGAGATCATTCATTTGTTGTTCTCCATGATTATTAATTGGATTAATAACATGAGGAACAACAGCTTTACTAGAAACACAAGTTAATGGAACAACAACTTTACTAGAGACACAAGTTGAGGGAACTTGTACCCTAACTTCTTGAATATCCATTTTACGTGGTGTTTCACTCCCACTAGCTTCACCATCCTCAATGAACCTAGCATTTCCAGTTTTAAGAATCCTTGTGGTATGATTAGGACGGTAAAATCTATACCCTTTCGATTTTTCTGGATAACCAATGAAATAACCACTGATTGTTCTTGCATCCAGTTTCTTTTCTTGTGGGTTATAGTGTCTAAGTTTTGCTTGGCAACCCCAAATATGCAGGTGCCTTAAACTAGGTTTCCTTCCAGTCCATAACTCACTAAGACCCCAATTTAATAGATACATAGCAGTCTTTAGAGCATAAGTCCACAATGAAATAGGTAAAGAAGAATTACTTAACATACTTCTAACCATATCCAACAAGGTTCTATTATGCCTTTATGATACACCATTCTGTTGTGGTGTACCTGGCATTGTGTATTGAGCACAAATACCACGCTTTTCAAGAAATTTAGCAAATGGGCCTGGATGTTGTCCGCTTTCATCATACCTTCCATAATACTCACCACCCCTATCAGACCTAACAATTTTTACCTTTCTATCTAATTGCCTTTCAACTTCATCAATGTAAATCTCTAAAGCATTTATAGCTTGAGATTTATCATGTAGCAAATAGACATAACCATAACGTGAAAAATCATCAATAAAGGTGATAAAGTATCTTTCTTTATTGAAAGCGTTAACATCAAAAGGACCACATATATCAGTGTGTATAATTTCAAGAAGCTGAGTGCTCCTTGTAACTCCTTTCTTTGTGTGCTTTGTTTGTTTACCTTTAATACAATCCACACAAACATTCAGATTAGTAAAATCTAAATCCGGAAGGATTTCATTCTTTACCAATCTTTTCATTCTTTCTTTAGAAATGTGTCCTAAACGTTTATGCCACAAGTAAGCAGAACGTTCATTTATTAAAGCACGTTTAGTGCCAACATTATGATGTAAAGTCATAAGCGTTTCAGCATATAGATTGTCAAGACATAATTTATATAATCTATCACATAAAGTACCATTACCAATCAAATGATTGTGCTTGTACAAATTGAAACTACCACTACCAAAATTAGAAAAATATACAGCTTTATTAAGTTTGGAAATTGAAACTAAATTCCTAGACATAGTAGGTACATAAAGAGTTTCACATAAGTCCAAATGATATCCACTGTCAAGAATCAAACGGTACGTCCCAACAGCTTCCACCAGAACTTTAACTCTATTGCCCATAAGGACATACTTTTCATTTGGCTTTGTGGTCTGGGTTGTAAGAAATCCCTACATCGTATTAGAAACATGAGCTGTGCCTCCAGAATCAATCCATCAAGTATTATAAGGAACTTCAGCTAGGTTTGATTCAAGACATACATAAGCACAAGGCTTACCTTTCTTTTCGAACAAAGCCTTACGTTTCGGACAGTCTTTCTTGAAGTGTCCAACTTTACCACAGAAATGACATCCTTTTCCGTCATGTTCCTTCTTGCGGATTTGAGAAGAGGAGTCCTCATTGATCTTTAATGGTCCCATTCCTTTCTTCTTATGCTTCTTACCACGTTTCTTTTCAGCTCCTTGATGTTTCACATAATCAATGGAATGAGTTCCCTGGTTCTTAATTCTGGTTTCCTTCTGAATTAGCATACTATGCAATTCATGCACATTCCATTTGTCTTTCATGGTATTATAGTTCATTTGGAAAGGACCATACTCAGATGGTAATGAGTTCAATATAAACTGCACCAGGAAATTTTCATCCACTTTCATTCCCAATGACTTTAGTCTTGCTACAATATTTGTCATTTTAATAACATGCTCATGCATGTACTACAAGGACTCATAAGTGTCCCAGCAAGAGACTTGTTAGCAGTTTGAGAGCACTCTTCCACAAGTTTTATCATTTCTTTAGCACTTTTAGTTTGTGGAAGAGTTGACTTAATGTTGTTTGCAATGCTCATTCGCATGTACATCAAACTCAATCTATTGTTTCTTTCCCAATTCTTAAAATGACCTCTTTCACCCTCAGTGCTTTTATCAGTAATAGCATTGGGTTTTTCTTCTCTAAGAGCTAAATCCAAATCCATTACCTCAAGGTAAAATTGGATTTGCTACTTCCATTCAGAGAAATTCGGTCCACTAAAAATTGCAATAGTTGAGAATAGCGAATGTGTGGCAACAGGTACTACAAGGAATAAAATGAAATAAAAATTGAAAACATTAATGCTTTGAGTCACACTAACATGCTTCACAAATTCAAACATAATTCATTCAATGCATATCAATGTTCACCTTTGGGGACCCACTAATATACAACATTCAACTATAATGATGTTATAAAGATTTCACATAATTTGGTAGTGATGCATATCCCAACTAGAAATATTTATCATCTTTGGATGTCTAAATAAAACTATAAGTATATGGACAATAGCAACATTTATGTTTAATTATTATAAAGACAAATAATCAACCTTTGGGTTGATCCATAACCGCCCTATAATAATAAACTATAATTTACCCACAACACAAACATAATTTCATAACATCAAGGTTATGGGTAATTTGAAATATCACAATAATAATTGGAATTAAAATAATTCATAAGAATGTGACCACTTTGGTGACTAACAAATTCACCATACTTAATTCCAAAACTTAAATGTTTAACATTCTTACAATTTCTATTCATAACATCTAAGTAATTTAACTTTAGATCAACATATAGAGGCTGTAACAAGATAATTTATTCCTTTTCTAAGCCACTAAATGACCCAAAATTAGAGCCTAAATTCAGCCCAGAAAAATAAAAACGGTGCAGCCCAAACAATTCAGTCCAAAACTACTAAGCCCAAAACAATAGGTTCTAGATAAAACTAGGCATTTTATCTTGAGCCCAAACGCATGACCCAATTGGCACAAAGCCAACCTTCATGCATACACGCAATCACGGGTCCAGGTTCGGAATTGCTAGGCAGCACCTTTTATTATTATTATTATTCAATAATTATGGGCCCAAGAAGAACCACTAGCCCATAACCCTATTATAATGATACTGTGCATTTCATTTGTGATTCTGGAGGCGGTGTCCGTTCCATTGTTTTTGTTTTTTTTTTTCAAACATATGAAACGCACAGTTCGTCTCCCACCTCCATCCGGGTCATGTTGACCCGGTACAGCGCCATGGGTCGGGTTCGTCGAACCCGACTCTTTCACCAACGTAACCGGTGTTTCCGGCGTCGATTTTTGGCGTTCTTAGTGTCTATCTCTTCGTTTTTTCGAGATCTACGCAATGAAGCCTATTTTGTGGCCTAAAAACACTATTTTCGCATGACCTAATTTCAAAAACTAAAAACAGCCGAATATACATTGTTCAAATTTGGCTTCCATTCCGTTTCTATAATATATATGGGTCTAGAATTTTATAAACATGTCTTTTAACAATTATACAACATGATAAGAGGTAGATCTTTATCTACATAATCACAACAACAATTCCGAAACGCATAAAAGTAAAAATTTTCATTACGTTTGAAATATTCATATGCATATCACGAACACCAGTGAATAATTGTTTGGATTCAGATTTCAAATATAGAATGAAATACTTCTAATTTAAAATCAGAGTGAAATCCAATCTTTTTTAAAAAAAACAAACGAAAAAAACGTATCCAATATCTAATGAATATTTTCTAATTGAAAATAATCATAAATTATAAAAAACCCTAACTTTTCAAAATCAGAAATTCATTTACAATCATATATGGAAAACATGAATTCCTAAAGACACAGGCTGATATACATGTAAGACATAATATGTGTTCTTTAAATCATAGATTCTCATACAAGAATACAACTCTAAAAGACCTTAGGATATCATGCTTTCACATCCAATAGGATTAAACATATACTAACATTTATCCATAATTGTGGAAGATCTTTAGCCATGGAAAACTTTCTTAGAGTCTTGACCTTCTCTCTTCTTGTATCTTCTTATGATAGGGATGTGATATAACTTTCGGTTAAATTCCGCGCCCTTACGCTTTTTATATTTTTCTCTTTTACGAGGCGTATGTATTTTCTTCCGAGAATTGTCTATATCATCAATGTCGTCCTTTTTATGAATTATAATAACTTCCATACCAATATTACCTTTTTGCCATTTTCTTATTAAATCAATATAACACTTATTTATATATGAGACACAAATATTTTACAGTTAAAGGGAGAATTTTAGTCAAGAACTACATGAACAAATTTATTTCAGTCAATGACTATAACATTATGAAATTTCATTGCAAGCCCAAGGACCAAAATGGACATAAATTTTGTGGGTAAAAAGACAATAATTCCCCTTCCTTTCCTTTTTTTTTTTTTTGGTAAAAAAAAAGTTTTAATCGTTGCCAAAGCTCCGACAACCGCTAGGCTGGAACTGTTACCCTCAGTTTTTTTTTGCTCGAATTAATGTGTTGTTTATAAAAGGATTCTACTTGTTTATAAAGAGTAAAATACTTGCAAATTTTATAAAGAGTAGAATACTTGTATAATCCACTTGTTTATGATTTTAATTTTTATTGTTAACCTATTAATTTGTATCGTTCAGATGTCTATTTCACTTGTTCACAAGAAGCTTAACACTTGTAAATGAACAAGACAAATTCAACAAGTCTCATTTACAAGTATACAACTCTTCATGAATGAATGAAATCCTCCTATAAACAACACAATAATTTTTTACAATCATTGCAATTTCAGAATTTTTTGTCCTTGACTGAAATAAGTTTGGTCATGTGGTCCTTTAATGAAATTTTCCCATTGTAAAATTAGCTTTATGCAAGAATTTCTCCAACTCATTAGCTAGCGTATAAGCATATTTTCTGGAGAAATTTCGATATCATCCATATATATAAGATTATGACTAAAAAATATTTAAATGTCATATATCACCCATTTGATTTAATTTGTCAAGTATTCAAAATATTATTGCTTCCCATACACGTACTTTACCTTTGACCAATCAAGTACGAGCTGATTTTGTATTAATTTTTGGAGAATAGTTTTGGAAAAAAATATATATGATAAAAGTGATTTTAGAGAATAGTTTTTGAGCATAATAAATTATATAGAAAAAAGTGATTTTTGATAAAATGATAAGCGTTTGAATATTGTTTGAATATTATTATTAGAATCACTTTTCATGTTCAAATTACCAAAATAATAATAATTAGCTTTTGCCATATTTGTATATAAAGGACAAGATTTTATTTTAAATATTAAATTTCATAATAGATATAAAAATTACATAAACTTGTCTATAAAATTAAAATTATACCATTAGTCAACATGATACAAAATAGCTCTGATCATGATGCATGCATGTTCAATCTGGGATTTTTTTTTTTTTTTTTTTTTTTTTTTTTTTTTTTTTTTTTTTTTTTTTTTTTTTTTTGCATAATTAAGCGTCTATACATGACATGGAATTATTAAATGCACATCACACGATCCTGAAAGTATGTTAGTAACAACTCCCAGTCTTTAAAATTAAGATTTTGAGGAGGATTAGTCAGCCTATCCTTATCATAAGCATATTTGTTATAGTGTTTGTGCAAGTTGGTCTTCCAATTGTTGTAGATTTTTTTTTTCTACTTCTCTTCATTGATTGCATCAAAAGGTTTAAATTTGTCCTAAAATACATATAAACATAAATATTTGTTATGAAAACATAAATAAACAAAGATATATATAATATTTGGGAAGAGTATACCTTTACTTTCAAAATTATCTCATCTTTATATTGTTCATAAATATTCTTCCACTCAGCACCATAACGAAAAGAGACTATATGTGTTCCTAATGACATAACCACAATAATCAGCGAAGTTTATCGCTTCTGCAACTACTGCTCTTGTCTGGGAGTCTGAAAGTTTCACCGGTATCTTTGCTCCTAATCTAGTCCTCAAGTCCACTTTAAAGTATTTGTACACTCCTCTGCCCTTTTTGATAGTATGAGAGGAGTCTGTAATTCATGTGAAAGAATTAAAACAATTAAAATTTACATGTGATGTGGAGTAGTTATTTGTATTATATAAAATTGAAGCAAATATAATGTACATGCACTACTGGCTTGAGTAGGGGGAGAGTTTGTAGGCATTTCCTAGAGTTGTAATTGTAGTGATCAAGGTGAAATTATATGTCTTGATTGAGATGTAGAGGAAGTACCTCCACTAGTTGTGTCATCATGTAATCTAAAGGAATGATTTTTTCCACCTCAAAATCCCTTTAATCTTGACATATCCTACAAAAATGTACAACATTTAATTAAATTTTCAGCAAGCAGAAAAAAGTCAAAAAGAAAACTTAAATTATAAAGGACATTAATTATAAGGACTCAATGAAACATTTATATGTAAACATTTCATGAAAATTTTTAGATCAATGCTTATTTCAATAAGAAAAGAGGAAAGAAAAACATAGACAACAAATAAGAAAGTAAATAAACATAAAAGAAGTACAGCATGATATTCTAATAACAAATGTATTTTATATGTAAAAATAAAATTCTAGTAAGACTTGTATAATTAGTATGCACAGCTTGCATGGTATTGCTGCAGGCTGCCAAGGGAAAAACTAGCCAGCCAGCTAGCTTTGATTTTTTAAGTGTATTGAGTATATGTGGCTGGGCAAGTGTGCGGCCCGGGACATGAATGGTTGTAGGATTTTGAAGGGAATGAAAGAAGAACGAGGAATGGCACCTTTAAGAAAAGCTTTCTCAAATCAGGTAAAATCATGAATAAACTTCTTCAACACACACACATAGATATATATCTCTCTCTATATATATATGTATGTGTGTATATGTATGTATATGTATATACATGTGTGTGTATACACATGATGTGTGCTTTGGTATATAATGTGCTTCTGCTGATATACTTTTGTCCATGAAACGTGTCAAAAAGGAAACATTATTAGAAGCCCCTGATCTTGACCCATTCCAGAACCACTCAAACAAGATGGTAGAATTGGATTATATAGTCTCAATACTAACAGATCTCCTAAAGAACTTGTAAGTTTTTAAATTTTACAAGTCCTCCGGCAATATTTTTGAGTGAAACTTAGAAATTTACAACTTATCCTTTGTGTTTTCGCACAGGTTCTCCAACTTATCCTATGGGACTCATCTGTAATTTTCCCTAAGAATTTTTGAACCAAATTCATATAATGAGACCAATTATTGTGCAGGTACTTAAAACCACAATAACTCCAAACAAGTCTATTCTAGTGTGTCTAATAGATAAATACAAGAAGGGGAAGCTAAGTTGTCTATTCTCTTCACATAGCAAAGTAAATACAAAGTATGTCCATTATTGTTATTGCCAGTCAAAAACATGTCAACGTAATTATTGTCCTAGGGCTATATATTCAACATTGAAATGCTTACCATGCGATAATACACCCACAGAAATTTTACCAGCAACTCAGTTTTGGCAGCTTCACTCTTTTAGCTCACACTAATCGACACACGCACATAAAAACATAAGATGAACAACTGTGTTTAGCTTCACTATTTAGAAATGAAAAAAAATACAAGCAAACCTCGGCAAATTTCTTTGCCAGAGTGAATTTCTTCCTTTGTTTTTTATTTGTAGGCACCAAGCATGCGAAGCACTAGGCTGTGATTGAAAACGATCTGAAGCTAAGAGAGGAGCAACACTGAATTATGGGTGATGCAGAAATCAAACGAAGGCTTAGAGAGGAGAGAGAGGTGAAGGGATATTTTGTACTGAATTTCTTTTCGCACAAGAGGGAAACAAAAAAAATGGCACGCTGGAATTGCATTTAGGGATTTAAACTTTACGTATTTTTATATATAAATAAAATAACTTTCACAAAATGTATTAGTTATCCCCTAGCTCAGTTGGTGTAGTTGTTTATTTGTTTGTAGAAATCCCGTGTTTGAACCCATGCGTTGTGAAAATCGTTTTCTTTTTTCATATAATTTTTAACAATTAGGTGAGAATGGGTGGGAATGGAAGCGAAGATGAACAAATTCCTTTATTTGGTATACTTTTGTGTCCAATCTTTCTGGGAACTTAGGTTCCCGGACCTAATCTGGGCCCACCAATCTTCCTTTAAAGGTGGGAAGATAAGATCCTATCAAAATTGGTGGGAACTCAAGTTCATGTGAGCGAGTGATCTTTTGAACATATATACCCCTAATAAAATATTTATTTTCTTTAAGGCAAGAAAATATGATTAAATTCGAATTTATGCGATAAATTTGAACTTAAGCGATAAATTCAAATTGGCGGGAGAATATTTTAGATAAATTCGAATTTGGCGGGAGAATATTTTAGATAAATTCGAACTTGATAAAATGATATTTTAGACAAATTCAAACTTTTTTTCTCGAAATAAATGCTTTGTCATAAAATTATAATTTGATCCATAAATTTGAATTTAATGTAAGCAAATTCGTATCAAATCATCACCAAAAAAAAAAGGATTTAGCTATCCGTCGCTAAACAGAGAAAATATGTTGAATTGTTTTTAATGTGCGACAGATATCAATCAATAATGAGTTGTTTTTCTATCACAAATTTTTGCGACGAATTGTTTTTTCCGTCACAATTTGCGACAAATTTTTGTTTCCATTGCAAATTGCGATGGATTGTTTTCCTCACAAATTCCGTCACCCTTTTGGTATTTTCTAGTAGTGACTAATTATGAAAAAAAAATTCTTTTCATTTTAAATTAATTACTTTTGAGGGTAAAATATGTATTTATTGATTCTTTTACCATTTTGTCACCCTTTTATTTTTTTCTTACCAAATAACTTATCTTCCATATATCATCCCTCAAAATCGTTTTTCCCCTTCATTTCCCTCCTATAAGTTCCCTCCCTCTTCAAATTTTTTCCATACCAAATGGGCCCTAATAGTGGACTTAAGATACCAACCAACTTGCCTAGAGCCTCTAATTGACAGGTCTTGACAACAAATAAAATAAACATAAAATATTTATGATAATGTAAATTTTAATTAATTGTAAACAGATAAATAAACTTAATTTAATTATATCTTTCTCACATACCTTAATTAATTACTATATATTGCTTCCATTTATATTATTTTTTAAAGTTGGCAAAAAAAAAATGTTATTCTTCACTCTCTAATACAAAAATTCATTATATAATATTATCAAATCATTTTAGTAGACTACTTATAAAAAAGAAGTAAACTTACATAAATTTAATTGTTATAGTTATATTTCTTAAACACTTAATTGTATTATTCCTCCCTCCCTCCCTCTCACACACTTTATCTCTCACTCTCTTCTCTTCTTATCTTACAAACTATTCCCTCTCTCTTGCTTGCACTCTCTCCCTCGTACAAACATATTGTATCTTTAATTCTTCATCTCACATATGTACTAGTAAAAAAATAATTATAACCTCTTTCTCATACACACCATACCAGTCCCTTCCCATTCCCTCCCTCACTCTCTCACACACAACACACGATCTCTCAAACTCTCTTTATATCACGATAATATTATAAGGAATTACTTTATGTATTCATCAAAAATTACATCAATTAACTTATTTGTTGTTCAAAAAAGTGCATTTCAAATGTTATCCAAACACACACTGTTGATGTTTATTCCCAAAAAGACAAGCAAGTGAAACTTCCATGCAGCTTCTGTAAATAACTATCAACGGTATGACCAAGAAACCTCTTATAAAGTTGACAGATTTATACAAATCACCCAGAAATTCAATAATTTATAATTATGAGTAAAAAATATTATTAAATTGCACCCATTTGATTTGTCAATATTCAAACTATTATAGCTTCCGGTACACGTACTTGACCATTGACCAATCATGTACAACGTGGTGATTATTCTCGTATATCTATGTCTTGTTGACTTTTATTTGCAAAAAAACCAAAAAGATAAACAAGTGAAACTTCCACGCAGCTTCTGTACACAACTATCAACAGTTTGAACAAGAAACCTGCGAATAAAGTTGACAGATTTATAACAAATCCCCCACGGATTCATCAATTTATAATGAAATTCCTCCATCAGGTTCTGGTCAACGGGTTTAGGAGTTATCATAAAGAAGAAGGCAAAAGCGACACAAAATCATTAAAAAAACACCATCAAACCCAGAAACCCCAACTATAAAAATCAATCACAGAAACACAAATATGAAGTTCACAAGTTCATAATAAACTAGGGAAAGAGAAAGAAAGAGAGAATAATGTACGTAACAAGGCCTCGATCTGTGTACAAAAGGGATCCTGAAGCTCTTAGGAATCAGCCAGAGGGACCAAATTCAGGATACTTAGTACTTCAAGACGAAGAAGCCGAGACTTATGGATTCTTTGGTTTATGGAAGAAGGGAATAGGAAACCTGCCATTTCCTCAGAACAGGAACTTAACCGTTGAATATACAGTGAGTACAGGAACATCAGCTGTGGTTTATCAAGATCCAGTTTTGTTCATTCCTGTTCTTAATCAGCCTTTGTCTTCTAATCGCTACTACGTCGTTTCAAGGAAGGGAAAGCATCAAGGGTATGTTCTTGTACTGTTCTATCAAAATATCAAAGTAATTTAAACCAGTTGATCTCCCTTGCTATTATATATGAGACTTTTTTTGACATATTCAAGTATCCATTCTACTACCTTTTTGTTTAGGTTAGTACTATTTTTTTTTTTTTGAGTTCCCAAGGCTTCAGGCCTACAATCTTCATTTTTTTAATTTGTCATTTTTATCGATCTTCACTTTTTTCTTTCTTTGGCTTTACTCTTCGTGTTTAATTTCAGAGGATTCAAATCCACAATCTTCTTTTCTCTCCCCTCCCCCCCTTTTTTTTGTGTCTCATACGATATTAGATTTTTGAGATATAGGTATACATTAATTTTGTCTTCCTATTAAATAACTTAAGCAACTTTAATAATACTTCCCTTCACATTATACAGCGAAGCAAGCACATGTTCAAAAGAAGAGGACATGGGAACATGTTTGTGCTGCAATTACGTCAAAGACGTCAAATCAAGACCACTAAATCCCTTTGATGAGTATCAACAGTTTGAGATAAAGAAAAAGAGATGGGGATTCCAAGGCAAGCCTATTCTGTCAGATGGGTTTCCTCCTCAGTTCTTGAGGAATGACGGTTGGGGTCTCTCCACCAAGACACCACGCGATTACCAATTGGGTGAAGCTCTCGGCGTCAACCCGACCTTGCGAACCAAGTTACCTCCTTTCACCTTTTCATCATCATCTAGTCGCTCCTCCGAGCCGGTGGTGATGGGAAAATGGTACTGCCCTTTCATGTTTGTGAAGGAAGAAGGAGTGAGTGTAAAGGATCAAATGAAGATGTCAGTTTTCTATGAGATGACGCTTGAAAGAAGATGGGAAAAAGTTTATTCCAAGGAAAACAATGGGAAAAGTAATGAAGTGTTTGTCGATGTTGTGGTGAAAACTGAAGTTGCAAAGCTGGATGATGGGAGAGAAGCTGTTTGGGAAGAAGGGAAAGTTGGTAGAGAAGGTGTGATGTGGTTTAGGAATTTAGAGAGAGGAAAGAGAAAAATAGGATTGAGTATGGCTATTGTGGAGAGAATGAGATGGGAGGAAGAAAGAAATGATTATAGGGAGGGAAACAATGAGAAGAAGGAAGTGAGATTTGAAAAAGTGGAGAAGTTTGAGGGAATGAGTGGAATGTGGCGTGATTTTGGATTCTATGTCTTAATGGAAAGCTTTGTGTTGAAGAGAATGGATGGAAGCATTTTATTGACTTATGATTTTAGACATTCAAATTATGTGAAGTGCACTTGGGAGTAAACTAGTCCTTATATATATATATCATACAGTCATGATGTATGTAATGATCCCAAAAAAATCATATTGATGTGTGTGTATTTATATATAGTTGATGTTTTTTAATTAATGTATTTGTATCCCTCTCCATATAATACTACCACTTTGGCCCTTACTCCCTCCAGTCCTAATTATAGGAACACATTTTGGAGTTGGTCTTGGTCCTAATTATAGAACCAAGTTTTAACTTTTGTTGATTTCTTCCTAAATTACCCGTATTGATATTTTCTTAATAATGATTAAAGACAATAATAATTTAATAATACACTTATATATTCTATAAAGTAAGTAATTTTGGCAACTTATTAATGTCATATACACCTCAATTATACTGTTTTTTTAATAAAATAATTTTGAGCAATTTTTGTCATATTTTTTCCATATCACCCCTACTAATACTTCTTCCACAATAATTAATTTAACAACACGCTTATATTCTATCAAGTGAAAGATTCTACTTCATTTTTTATTTTTAAATAAAATAATTTTAATATTTCTTTAAAATTGGCAAATTAGAATAAGATAATTAATGTCATTTCAAATTCCAAATTAGTCTATTTGCAATTATGAAGTTTCATTCTTTTGTGTATGTCTGCGGCTTCTTCGTATAAAGAAGATGATCATGTGGAAAAAGTCATTTTCCTGCAATAAAAGAAAATTATCTTGTTTATTCAAAAAAGAAAAGAAACAGACAAATATTTTGTTTAACCAGAAATAAGATTTTGGTATGCAGCGAATAATATCTTGTTTATTCAAGGCCAGATGGGTATGCAGCGAATAATAACTCATACACCGATAATCATATATCCAATAAAAGAAACAGGACGTCGTGTAAGGAAAAAAAAAGGGAGCTGGGAAAAGCGGTAAATTAGGGTGACAAACAAGGGTATTTTTGGAAAATAATTATAATTAACTAATTTAACTTCTCTCCTTAATCTTTCCAAATCCTGGTAAAGTGTTCCTATAATTAGGACCGGAGGGAGTATTATATAATTCAAGTTAGGAACTCAGCTTATTATGAAATGACCCTTGAGCAAAACTGGTACGTAACAGATATTTTAATGTGACAATGCTTATGCAGTTGGCAGTATGATCTTCGTCTAATATAGGGATTTTAGAATAGGATTTGGGCAACCAAACTAATATTCAATAAGATCTCAGTCTTTACATGATGTAAGATCTTGTTTATAATTAAGATTAAACTTAGGAGATTAAATTGAAACTTGACATAAACTTACAGGATCAAACTTATAACATTCGCCCAATTTGAAATTAGTGTTTTTTTTATTGTATCTTCTATCTCTGTCTCTTGTTAATCAGCAAATTTAAAAATGAAGTGCTTGCCCGGTTCCATTCTCCCATTGACTTTTTGTACAAGAAACCTTCATAACTAGACGACAGATTTAAAAAATCACATACTGACTCAAATAATTAAAAGGAAAAATCCCATTGACTGTACCCTTTTTTAACTTATGAAGAGTTTGATGATTCCATCTTAGTGTTGTATAAAAAATTGCAGAAGAGATAGCCTTCTCATAAATTATTCTCCAAACGATCCATTCATGTATTAGATATAAAATATGTCAGGAAAGACAAAGTCAAAGTTACAAGTGGTCTTTTAATTACCATTTCCCCCTAACACGTGATTATAGAAACTCAAAACAAAAGTTCAGTGCATATGGGAGTAAAATCTGTAACCTACAGTAATATTTATAAAGGGAATGACCCAAATGAATCAGATTGTATTGAGCTCATTTTCTTTTTTAATATATCAGGAATAATTTATATGTTGATGATGCATCTTATTTCTGAAGGATGTATTGTTTAGTTAAGTTTGGTTACTTACTCACACATATGAAGAGTTTTCATGAGAACTGGTGTTTTCATAATAAAAGAAAAAAAGAGTTTGATCCTTACAGCTGTGTCAAAATTGCAGAAGAGATGATCTCTTACGTGATTATTATTATTTTTTTAAAATTTATATCAGAGAGAAAATTTCTCTGATAATTCTAATTCCATCAGCGTGTTGAACTAATAAAAGTTTTTTTTTTTTTGGGGGCCAACGTTGAACTAATAAATGTTAAAGTAAGGAAATATACGGGAAATAAAAGAGTAGCATATTCTCATTTATCTCGTGTCTAACATCAAGTTTAAAATAGGGTGAATAGCATTTCTAGCCCTTACTGTTTCATCAAATTTTGGTTTTTGGTCTTTATAGTTTCAGATCTTGGTTTTTGATATCTCTAGGCTATAATTTCATAAGGAATTGATCTGAATTTAATATTTTAACTTTAGTTATCATGGTTAAGTATAGGAATTAAAACCAAAAATCTTTTATAATTTGAAGGAATTTTTGTTTTGATACAGGCGAGTTTTGATTTTAATCCATATACTTTTAACGAGTTTTAATTTTGGCCTCTATATTTAAATGCCTTAAGTTTTTAACTTCATTAAACTCAGATCAAATCCTTATGAAACAATAGGAATCATAAACCACAATTTGAATTAACAAGCATTAAAACAAAATTTGATTAAACTATAAAGATCAATAATTATATCAACCCTTTAAAATAAAATAAAATATCTACTTATAAAAGTATTTTAGAACAAAAATCCCATGGTCAAGTATTCAACTATTATTTATAGATAATGCTTCTAGAACACGTATTTTACCTTTGACCAATTAAATACACCGTCTGATTATTATCGTCTATCTCAGTCTTTGTTGACTTTTATTTGCCAAAAGTCTTTAATTTCTTTGCAACTTAGAGGAGCTATGAATTTATTTGTGGATTAGATTTTATTTTCATTGTTTAGTTATAATTAAGATTAATTTTGGTTACTTAATCTTATTTAATTTTATCTACTTAGTGATTGGCCATCATTGAATATGATTTTGAGCATTATGATTTACCTTGACGGAGAGAATTTTAATTAGGCTATAATATTAAGTAATATGATATTAGATTACGATTTAATTTGTGATTAAGATAGATATATACCTAATGGCCCCATATAATTATATTGTTGAACAACATGTTGCCTCTTGAGTAACTATGTTAGACATAACAAGTTATACTCAAGAGAGGGTTATAAGTGGACCGACAGGCACTTATAGCTATTTATACTCGAGATTAACAAAATTGATATTAAGGCTAATTAAATTAGTGGAATCAAGGTTTATGAAGCTAATAAGGGATTAGTGACTATGGGTTGCTCATTTAATATTTATGGTAGTTAGTTTATTTTGATTTTAGTTTTCTCTTAATTAAATTTAATTTAGTTTGCTCAACTTAAATAAAATTGTGAAATTAATGCTTAACTGAAGTTGTGGGTACTAAGTCCTCGTGTAAACGATACTTTACTTACTCTTTATTACTTGATACAACTCGTGCATTTGCGGAGTCTATAGGCTATAAAGTTTTGCCCTATCAAGTTTTTGGCGCCGTTGCCAGGGACTTGTGTGCCACAACTGTCTTGGTTGGAATTGATTAAGCATTAATAGTTTAAGTTTGAATTCGTAAATATTTTATTTTTTTTAGAAAAAAAAATGGATTCCACATGGCAACCAGCTAGTGTTAATATTAAAAAGGAGATTGATTTTTTGTCTTCAATACAAGATGGACTGATTGCTATTATAAATTTTTTGAATGAATCTAGGCAACATAAAAGGAGCATAAATGATGGTTGTATTCCATATGTTGATTCTTCTCAATATGTTTGCTTGTATTGTGTTTATTGTGGAGGGAATCATTTATATGAATATTGTAATACCTGGATTTTAGCAAATCTGGAATTCTTGAGATAAGAGAAATTAATGAATATTTTGATGAAACAAATTCATGAGTTTAAAACTATTATAGAAAATTTTTATAATTGTCGAGTAAATTGTCGAAAAAGTTACAGAAAAATCAGATGAACAGAGTGACTAAAAATGCAATAATGGTGACAAAAACAGTCTAAAAACATTATGATAAATCGAAAGATCATGAAAGATTATGAGAAAATTATGGGAGTATTATCTTTAATTATAAGAATTTAATAAATTATTTCAGAGGAAATAACATGAAGAAATGTTTAAAAAGCATTCCGAACCATAAAGTAACTTTATGGTGTAAACATTTTTAATATTTTACATAGGATATAAAATGACAATGTCAAGTATAAAGTTTGTAAGATAATAATATACTGTAAATTATAAAATTATCAACCATTGGTAAGAGAATGATTAGATAATTACTAGCTAATTGATTGGTAAAACAAGAGAAATATAGAAAGTTAAATTTATGGTAAAATCCTTAATTAAGAGATTAAGGCTAGTAATTAGCATAAAATATACTTACTAATTATGATAAAAAGGATTAAGGATTTTTTTTTAGTAAAGATAAATGTATGAAGAAACCTAATCCTAAAAAGATCACTAAACGAAGAATTTAGGCCTGATTAAGCCTTAATGAAGGTAGGGGTAAAACAGGAATTTTTGGTAAAAAATATATTATATTTTTTAAAAATGGAAAAAATAATTAAAACTGAATTTTAAAATGAAGGGGCCGAAATTCTTGGTATTTTTAATTAAAATGAATTGTTTAAATAATTAAAATGATAATTAGAATAAAATAATAATATAATGCGGTGAGTCGGCTTATAGGCCAGGGGAAAAGTCGAAATAAATTCTACAGGTAAACCGAGAGGTAAAAGTCTTTTCAGACTGATCAAATTAAGAACAAGTAAATTTTTACACGAAGAAAGAATTTACCAAACGTTGATTTCCATAACCGAAAACCCTAATTCCTAATAAGACGGAAAGCTGATCAGATAGAGTAGAGCCAGATAGGCAAAGTGAGAACCTATAGAAACAATTTTTTTGTTTTCAAACAAGGGATTAAGTTAGGAAACAACTGGACGTTTTACGATTCAGCGAATTATTGTCCAGAAGTTGGTTCTATCGGAAGCGATTTCCGTAACCGGACGCGTTTGTACGAATATCTTCCGACGCACCGGAGAATACCTGGATATGATCAAAAAGAGGATCAAAATAGATAATATGAAAGAGGATGAAAAGATCTTCAAAGTTACATGCCTAGATTTTTGAGTTTCTGCGAAATTGCGCGAAACAGACACCGATCGGGTAGCTTTATTGGGCCGGAGGCCATAAAGCAAGAGTCATCATTGGATGACAACTCATTCTTTGACTTTTGGACCCCTTGGATGGCCAAGATTTCATCTCACAAAACCCTAGATCTAACGGTCCAGAAACAAAACAGAAAATTCCCTTTACGTCCCGAATTTTCACTATAAATACCCCCTCCCCTCTTCTTGAAAATTCACATCATTCTTCTCTCTTCCTTGGCCGAAATCTTAGAGTGAGAAGCTCTGCAAAAATTCTGCCTAGCTCCGAGTAAGTCCTTCTGTCCTTAGCTTTTAGTTTCCGTAGTTCTTTCGGTAGTTATAGTAGAACCGTTGTTTTGATCTAGGAAGTTTTAGAATATATTCCTATACTTGTTTTTAAGCCTCATTGCATTGAAAGATGCCCGACGAGGTAAAAACCTAGTGGGGATAATTTTGAAATGGAATAAGGTCAAAGTAACGAAGTTCGCGAAGTTCCGCCAAATAGGGGTAGTAGGGGCAAAATGGTCTTTTTCACCGAAAATGCACGTTATGCTGCCAAATATTCATAAGTGTGTTATTATTCTGATTAGAATACTTCGACGTCGAACCGTCGAAATTCCATCGTTCCGCATTGTTTCCGCATTTGTTGAGCCTCTGTTTCCGTTTTACGTACGGCGTCAAAAAGTACCGTTTTTAGCCGGAAGAGCCGGATATCTCGCAACTAAGGTACGGACGCGTCGTAACCCTAACTCTATGCTGCTTATATACTTTTGCGTTATAGATACGTTCATAGGCGAGGTTACGTTGAGAATCGTCAGAGATACTTACAGCTTTACCCACGGATTATAGTATTGGTAATGCCGTTTGAGTTATTCCTAGCGCTGAGGACACGTTAGTGGCGTGGCACTGGATATGTGCAGAACTAGTCGAGAGAGACTTTACATACTGCTTTGTGCTTATGTTCGTCCATGTTATTGATCATACATCTCGCTTTGTTTGCTTTTGTGATGATATGCCGTATTGAAATGAATATGTTGTACGTATCTTTTGTTTTATTTGAGCATAAGGTTAACCGTTACCTGAGATCCATATGTGGAATGGATCTCAGCTGTAGCATCAGGGTCTAGAGGACCGATGTTTGGCGATCAAAGCAAGCAGCTGAAGTAGGCTAAGACGTGTCTACATTATTTATCGTTTTCTTTAGTTTCTTTAACTTTTAAGAATTCTGGATGACTGTAATCCGATACATTTACACTATGGTCCATATTTTGAATGTAATGTAAATTACTTACTCGCTCCAATGCTCTACTCTGATTACTCTGCTTGAAATATTTGGAAACGTTTTTTTTTAAAAAATTTCCGCCGTTTTCAAATGGGATGTTACAAATATTGTCCATATAGTACAACTAGTCATTTTGTTAGAGATGATTTCACTAGGAACCAAGCTTGTTTTGATAACTCATTTTGTCCTAGTGAAGGTTTTAAGCAACGTAATTTTAGGGATCTACATGTCTATTGTTCTCATGAAAATACCCCTCCTTTTTACTCTTATCCACCTATTGAAGTACAAACCATTGAGTACAAGGAAAAATCTAATTTGAAAAGATCATTTGAGGAGTGTGTGGATGCATCAGAGAGATCTATTAGAGAGCAAAAAGAGATTGTTACTAGCATTGAGTCAAATGTCCAAAATATTGGGGTATATGCGAGTCAAATTCTTTCTACCCTTGAGACTATGGTGCAAGATAATTTCTTAAGCCAGATGACCACTTCTTATGCTGATAATAATTATTGTGAGGAAGTTAAAAGTGTGGAATTATATGAGACTATGGATAATGTAGAAAATGATTGTGGATTTGAAATTGATTTAGATGAGAATAGTGGATGTCTAGAAGAGGTTTCGGTCGTGGATCCTAAAGTTTGTGATTATGATGATCAATTTGATGTGAATGTCGCTAGAGTTGTTGTTATTGACTTTCCTATTGAAGTGTTGACTCTTACTGATGAGAGTCAAGTGGATTTTGTTGGATGCTCTAAATTTTTGGAAGTGCCTATTTCTATTTGTAAGGATGTGCATGTTGTGCTTTATTTGAATTCAGTGAATGATTGTAATATGAGATTGTCTATGATTGAGGAAGTACAAGTCATTAACTTGAATGATCAATTTTTGTGTTTGAAACCTTGTTGCTTGAAAAGGAATGAAGACAAGGTAATTGAGGTGTTTGATACTTATGATTAGTGGTTTGTTTTGAGTGGTCGGGCTGAAGACTATAAACCAAGCGCTTCTTGGGAGGCAACCCAATAATTTTGCTCGCATATATTATTATTATTATTATTTCTTTCATTTTTATTCAGGTTTGAAGAAGATCACTCCTTTTGTTACTGCAAGGTCTTGCTTGAGCACTCTCTTCTCCCTTAAAGTTTGAAATATCATGGATGGTACCAGGGGAAGCACACCACATCAGAGTTAGAGGCCTAAACCAGGGGAGTACTAGTTCCTTTCCCTCTTTATATTTTTGCAACATTGAGTACGATGTTTGATTTAAGTGAGGGGGAGAGATATAATTTCTTTGGTTATGCTTGTCATTATGCAATTGAAAATATTTTTTTTATTTGAAATTTTTGCATTGTTGAGGATTGAACTTAATTTTGAGCTTTCCCCATCTTAGATAATATTATCAAGTCAAAAATTAAATTAGAAAAGAATGTTTCAATTAAGCCTCTAAGTCTTGAATTTTTGTATCAATCTTGAGATTGACTATGAGAATAGATATTAGTTTGTAATATGATTAACAGATTATTAGTTTATGAATATTTTGCTACATGATTTCTTTAGAAAATTAGATGATGACCTTTGCTACCTAAGTAAAACTGTCGTTTGGGGGAAATGACTTCGGTAAAAAAAAAAAAAAAAACTTCAATGACTTCTCTAGACCTCACTTAGTAACCGGAGGCATTTCATCACCAATGTTGGCACTCGCGTCAAACAGTAAAGTCAAAGAGGGTTATGAGTTGGGCTAAAAGCCTCTTGAGGTGCCTGTTGGAGTAACTGAGTAACCGGTGCTACATCACCCATGTTCAGGGTCGCGTCAAAAAGGGACCTACAACGGCTCAAGAAAAAAAAAAGAATTGCCTACCTGAGGATCCTTAATAAATTAAATGAAAAGTTTAGCTTAGTTGGGGGCATTTGAATTTTTTTTGGAGAAATTGAGTAGCATAATATTCTTTTACTAATTTTATTGTTGAACTTATTACGTGCTGATCCTTTGATCATGAGATGTTAAGAGATTATTACAATTGTTTAAGGCTATTGACTTAGTGATCTATTCTTATAAGGCATTAGCTTAAATAAGATTTGATGATATGATTTAAGTGTGGTGATTTATTGCTCTCTGTTTAGGAATTTCATAAGCAATGTTCTTTTCAAATAATGAATTCTCTTTCTTCTGTTTGAGGGACATGCAAATATTTAAGTGTGGGGAGTTTGATAAGTATATAATTTATAATTAAATAGATATATATTTTAGGATATATTGAGTTGGATTTATTAATATTTTATACCTATTTAATTATCTTTTATATATTTATCTATTTCTAATTAAATATAGGATAAAAGAATATTATAACAGAAAATCTATTAATATCCTATTTTGTTGCGCAGGAGATATTATGTGATCTAAAGAGAGGCAATAAATTAAATAAGAAGGATATAGCATAATATGTGATAGGATATTGTCACTACCAAGTCACTACCACTTTTTCACCGTTAGATCAGAATCTCAATAGAACAGAGAAATGATAAAAGTAGATGAGATTCTGATCTAACGGTGAAAAAGTAGTAGTGACTTGGTAGTGAGATAAAATTGATAGTGACAATATCATATCCCGTATAATATATTATAGAGTACTATTATATTATATTATATTATATACTAATTCACCAAGGATGAAGGATGTACCTTCGCAAAGAAAAAAGATGGCGTGGACCCACATGAATCAATTATCACAAATGTTTAATTGTTGAAAGGGATATTGTGATATGATAGAATAAAAACAAAAATACGCACATGGAGCTGAAAAAAAAAGAAGCAAAACGATATGATATATCCTTTATTAAAAAAAGACTCAGAGGCATCGTGGAAATATATAGATCAGCGCAGACACTGGACGGGGAGGAATGGAACAGAGACACATGGAAAAGAATTCGGACACTGTAAGAGATCACAGGAGGCACAAGAAATTGACACCACGGGACGCAGCCGAGACACCCACAGAGCAAGAGAGGCGTTTCGGGTTTTCTTCATCACCTATACGGAAGGATGAGAGGACTGTGGAGGCGACGAAGAAGCTTTCTTTGCTCGCTCTCTTTAATCTTTGAACCTGAATTCTTATCTTCCATGTGTGGCTAATTTCTTTACAACCTAGAAGAGGTATGAATTTATTTGTGGATTAGATTTTATTTTCATTGTTTAGTTATAATTAGGATTAATTTTGGTTACTTAATTTTATTTAATTTTATCTGTTTAGTGATTGACCATCATTGAATATGATTTTGAGCATTAGAATTACGGAGAAAATTTTAATTAGGCTTTGTAATATGAGATTAGATTACGATTTAATTTGCGATTAGGATAGACATATACCTAATGGCCCCATATAATTGTTAAACAGTGTGTCCGAGTTTTGTTGCCTCTTGAGTAACTATGTTAGACATAACAAGTTATACTCAAGAGAAGGTTATAAGTGGACTGACAGGCATTTATAGCTATTTATACTCAAGATTAACAAAATTGATATTAAGGCTAATTAAATTAGTGGAATCAAGGTTTATGAAGCTAATAAGGGATTAGTGACTCTGGGTTGCTCATTTAATATTTCTGGTAGTTAGTTTATTTTGATTTTAGTTTTCTCTTAATTAAATTTAATTTAATTTGCTCAACTTAAATAAAATTGTGAAATTAATGCTTAACTGATGTTGCAAGTACTAAATCCTCGTGGGAACGATACTTTACTTACTCTTTATTACTTGATACGGCCTATGCACTTGATAGGGCAAAACTTTATAGCTTATAGACTCCGCAAGTGCACGGGTCATATCAAGTAATAAAGAGTAAGTAAAGTATCGTTCCCACGAGGACTTAGTACTCGCAACTTCAGTTAATCATTAATTTCACAATTTTATTTAAGTTGAGC
The DNA here is from genome assembly GCA_019022615.1 of Acacia melanoxylon. Taxonomy (NCBI): domain Eukaryota; kingdom Viridiplantae; phylum Streptophyta; class Magnoliopsida; order Fabales; family Fabaceae; genus Acacia; species Acacia melanoxylon. The sequence continues at coordinate 1,021,097 of JAFJYJ010000037.1, forward strand.
AAACCAAATTAAATTTAATTAAGAGAAAACTAAAATCAAAATAAACTAACTACCAGAAATATTAAATGAGCAACCTAGAGTCACTAATCCCTTATTAGCTTCATAAACCTTGATTCCACTAATTTAATTAGCCTTAATATCAATTTTGTTAATCTCGAGTATAAATAGCTATAAGTGTCTGTCGGTCCATTTATAACCCTCTCTTGAGTATAACTTATTATGTCTAACATAGTTAGACAAGAGGCAACAAAACTCGGACACACTGTTCAACAATTATATGGGGCCGTTAGGTATATGTCTATCCTAATCGTAAATTAAATCCTAATCTAATCCCATATTACTTAATCTCAGAGCCTAATTAAAATTCCCTCCGTCAAGGTAAATCATAATGCTCAAAATCATATTCAATGATGGCCAATCACTAAACAGATAAAATTAAGTAACCAAAATTAATTGTAATTATAATTAAACAATGAAAATAAAATCTAATCCACAAATAAATTCATAACTCCTTTAGGTTGTAAAGAAATTAGCCACACATGGCTAGATTAAAATCCATAATAAAAAGATAAAGATAAGAATTCAGGTTCAAAGAATAAAGAGAATGGGGAAAGAAATCTTCTCCGTCGCCTCCACAGTCCTCTCATCCTTCCATGGAGGTGATAAAAAAAAACCCGAAACGCCTCTCTTGCTCTGTGGGTGTCTCGGCTGCGTCCCGTGGCGTCAATTTCTTGCGCCTCCTGGAGTCCTGGGATCTCTTGCGGCGTCCGAATTCTTTTCCTTGCGTCTCTGTTCAATTCCTCTCCGTCCAGTGTCTGCGCTGATCTATATATTTCTACGTTGCCTCTGCGTCTTTTTTAATAAAGGATATATTATATCCTTTTGTTTTTTGTTTTTTCCCAGCTCCATGTGCGTATTTTTGTTTTTATTCTATCATATCACAATATCCCTTTCAAGAATTAAACATTTGTGATAATTTATTCGTGTGGGGTCCACGCCATCTTTTTTCTTGGGAAAATCTATCTTGGGGCCCTTTTTGGGAAAAAAATCCCAAAAAGGGCCCCAAGATTCGAAAAACCCGCAGAAAGGGCCCTTGGGTCCTTTTTGGGATAAATTCATGAAATCTTTACAACTAAAACAAAAGTCATATTTACAACAATATCGGCCCCGTTTACAACTAAAACAAATCACATTTGCAACAATATTTTTACAACTAAAACAAAGTCATATTTACAACAATATCAGCCCGTTAACAACTAAAACATTTAATGAAAAATCCCAAAAAGGGCCCTAAGGCCCTTTCTGGGTTTTCCAGAATCTTGGGGCCCTTTTTGGGATTTTTTTCTCAAAAAGGGCCCCAAGATGGATTTTTCCTTTTTTCTTTGCGCAGGTACGTCCTTCATCCTTGGTGAATTAGTATATTATATAATAGTATAATATATTATATTATATCCTTTTTATTTTAATTTATTGCCTCTCTTTAGATCACATAATATCTTTTGCACAATAAAATAGGATATCAATAGATTTTTTGTTATAATATTCTTTTATCCTATATTTAATTAGAAATAGATAAATATATAAAAAATAATTAAATAGATATAAAATATTAATAAATCCAATTCATTATATCCTAAAATATATATCTATTTAATTATAAATTATATACTTATCAGTCTTGTAAGTGAAACTTCCATGCAGCTTATGTATATAACTATCAGTAGTTTGAACAAGAAACCTGCGTAACTTGCTGATAGATTCATAACAAGCCCCACACAGATTTAACAATTTATGATGAAATCTCCAATTCAAGGTTCTGGTCAATGGGTTTTTGGAGTTATCAAAAAGCAGAAGCCAAAGGCGACACGAAGTCATTAAAAAAATACCATCAAACATACAACCCTAACTATATAAAGTACACAAGTTCATCAACTAGGGAAGGGGGGAGAGGTAGAAAGAAAATGTACAAAAGGGATCCAGAAGCTCTTAGGAATGAACCAGAACTTGCAAAGCTGGATGATGGGAGAGAAGCTGTTTGGGAAGAAGGGAAAGTTAGTGAAGATGGTGTAATCTGGTTTAGATTTTAGAGAGAGAAGAGAGAAAAATAGGGTTGAGTATGGCTATTGTGGAGAGAATGAGATGGGAGGAAGAAGGAAGTGATTATTGAGAGGGAAAGAATGAGAAGAAAGTAGTGAAATTTGAGAGAGTGGAAAAGTTTGAGGGAATATGGAGGGATTTTGGATTGTATGTGTTAATGGAAAGTTTTGTGTTGAAGAGAATGAATGGAAGCATTGTGTTGATCTATGATTTCAGACACTCAAATGATGTAAATTACACCTTGAGAGTAAACTACCTAGTCCTTATGATAATAATATCATACAGCCATATATTTAAACAGAATGATGAAAAAAAAAACATATTGATGTGTGTATTTATATATAATTCATGTTTTTTGTTTTTTGTATTTCTATCTAATCTCTCCATATAATTATTATCACTTTGATCCTCGTTATAAGTCCACTTGTAAAAAAAAAAAATTGGAGCTAAATATATAAGAGAGGGAGAGAAAGAGAAGAGAGATGTGATAATGATTTGTAAATGAAAATATATTGATTAAGGGTATTAACTTACCATGGATGCCTCTTCAAGAAAGGTTCATATATAGAACTAAAACAAGACTTTAGACTTGTGCGATGCACGGATATGTTTAATATTTAAATGTTTTAAACGTAACACATAAAATATTATGTAAATATCAAACAATTTGTGTACATCATATTATCACATCATTTTTATTCTAGAATAAGATCACAAAACATACATAATATTATGTAAATCTCAAACTATTTCCCTTCATCATATTGTCAAATGATTTTGGATTTTACAATGGAAACTCAAAACATACATTGTGACAAGTTTTGAAATACTTCTCTGTAAACAACATTTGTTGTAGTATTACTACATTTGTTGAACTCATCCAAGATAAGTAATTTCAATCCATTGAAACTCTTCACCCTAGAAAGTGCAACATATAGTTGCCCATGTGAGAAGACTGGGGTTGGGAGGTACAGACCTACATTAGTCATGGATTGTCCTTGACTCTTATTTATCGTCATTGCAAATTAAATGATAATGGGAAATTGCCGTCTTGTCAAAGTGAACGGAAGTTTAAATTCAGATGGGTTCATATCCATTATGTGAATCAAAATATCTTCACCAACACTTGTGCCATTCAATGCCTTAGCCTTAATGACATTTTTCCCAAGTTGTGTAATTTGTAGCCTTGTTTCGTTGCACAACCCAGCTGCCTGATCAATATTTCTTATTAACATAACTGGCACACCAATTTTCAATACCAATTTATGATGAGGTATCCCTGAGCATTTAATTTCATTGAGATACTCTGTGTCATACAGATCATCAAAACTTCCATTACTATCTTCTGTACGACCCACAGAGTCAGAACTAAGGTACTCAATTGCTTCACCATGCAACAATGAACAAATGTACTCATTCAATATATCAACATTCTCTGTTCTAGGTGTGAGAATTGACCTATTGGTCAAGTAACCTTCTTCAAATATACGCTCCTTTAAATTTGGGTAAGTAGCTTCCACAATGCATCTAATTGGGTTACAATTATCATGAAGCAGCAACTCTGAGGGTATAGTGATGTCAGCAAAACCATCATGTGGCAACCCAATGGCTCCATCTCCCACTTTTAGTAACCACTCTGAAAATGATTTAATCTTTTCCTATTCAACTTGATTAATTGAAGACTTCAACCTCATATTCTTGGTTAGTTGCAGTAATCTACATTTTTTCCAAAGAGAAGAAGCATTAATTGCAGCATCAACAATCTCAGCTCGTACACCTTTTGGGATAACTGGCAAGATTTTCCTGAAATCACCCCCCATTACAACACATTTACCTACAAATATGCAATCGCACTTCATCAAATCCCTCAATGTTCGGTCTAAGGCCTCCACACAATGTCTCTTAATCATTGGCGCTTCATCCCAAATAATTAATGTAGCAGCTTGAATTAATTTTGCAATTGCTGACTGGTGAGTAATGGAACATATGGAGTCTTCATTAATGTCGATTGGTATACAAAATCTAGAATGCACAGTCCTTCCTGATGGTAATAGAGTGGCTGCTATTCCACTGGAAGCTACATTGAGTATGATTCCACCATTTGCTCGTACGGAAGCTGTTAATGAATTCCATAGAAATGTTTTACCTGTTCCTCCAAAGCCATGGACAAAGAAAAAACCTCCTCTTTTTGAAGTAACTGCACAAATTATCTCCTCATAAACTTTCCTTTGTTCTTCAGTCATTAGTTGCAGTAATCGTTCAAAGGTTTCCATCTCTTTTTCTTTGTTGTAGTTAAGCTCTTTTAGAATGAGTTGCTCTGAAGTGTCAATGATTAAGTCATTATCAGGTTTAGGCATTGATGGATAGTCATTGAGTGATCGACCATTGCGCAGCAAAAGCTGTTCAATGTTAGCCAGCCCTGCAGCTTCTTTGTTGGCATCTGTAATTTGCAGATCTGTATAACAAATTTTGTCAAAACCACTTATATTTTAATTTCTAAATTTATGTCTAGATATCAGCTACAAATATAACACAGTTTATATCAGAGGAATAAAATTAAATAAGTTAACTTATGTATATTGAACACATGGAAATTAAACATGTCAGAGAAATTTATTAAAAATATGATATTAGATTTTTTTCAATTTCTCTATCTATAATCTTTTACTTAAATATAAATGATAGATTTCAAAATTTAGTCTTAATACACACCTTGAAAACGTTGGTTTCTATGATTGACATGCAACAAATCTTGACAAATAACCTCTTTCGTCTGTTCCCAAACAATAGATGGATCAGATAACGAATGGCTTAATAACATGCTTGTAAAGAATTGCCGTAAGTAATTGCCTGAAGCCCATCTTGATGCTTCTTTAATTGCATCTATGTACTCTTTGTCATCATCTAACAAACCAAGTGCATAACATGCTTCTCTAAATTTTGGATAAACAACATTTTTCACTGTCCTTATGCTTGCATAATCCTTTGCTCCCCGTACCTTTGTCAACAACAAACGGAGATAATATAATTCCCCTTGAGTTGGTGTACAATGACCCAATCTTCCCACTGAAAATCCATGTTCACGAAGCTTCCATATCCTTTTCTCCCTAACAAATGTGAAGTAGTTAGGGGATTGAGAATAAGTAAGTGTTCTTGCTAATGGATCATCTTTATTTTTTTCCATTCAAGCAAGGAACATTGATTCTTTAACTCTTGGGTTGTTTACCACTGATGACATGTTGTCTGTTCGACTATAGTAAATAGATTGTTGATGTGGAAGATGAAAACTTAGTCTTTCAACATGTGGTTGTTTATGATGAATATCAAAGCCAAAAATTCTCCACGATGCCTCACAAGCAGAGACGTACCTACAATTTAGGTAGTGGGATATTTCATCTACCGTTTGTTGAGTAGATGGATTATCATTTGCATTATATATGCCTGCAATAACACGATGAATTTCACTGCACTTTCATAAAAAAAAATTATTAAATAACAATATTGACTTGCTGATTTGTATACTGAAACTGTTGAACCAAGTGATTGTCAACACAAATCTGAGAAACACCGATGCTGCTTGTCCTATGTTTGATATTGTGACTTTTAATCCTTAGTTTAACAATTACCACATTACCAGCTATTTCATCCAACTCTTCTGGAACAGTAGAGTTTTTACCCTCCTGTAAACTCAAGCAAAGACATACGTATACCTTACTAGCTATTTATGAAATTAACTTTTTATCATTGAGAATTTATAAAAATAATTTACTGACTATATTACAACCTTGTGCATATCCTCTTTCATCTTTGAGGCAGTTTTCCCCAATAACTCTGTAGCTTGACGATAAAAAATAATAATGGAACACTTCCTTGTATTGTCGTAAACTTTGTAGTGGACCTTGAATCTATCAGTTAAAGTATAATTATAAACACGTAATGAAATGTAATAAGTTGTGAAATTACATTTAAATAAACATTTTATGAAATGATATCTTACTTCGGAACAGTCATTAGAACTTCTTATTACATTTTGAACATCTAAGAGTGCCATTGGTTGATACTCAGGCTTCTTATCATATGGACATGCATCATATGACCACCCATATAGTGTTTCAATTTTCTGAATAGTCACCTTCGTTACAACATCACATTCCTAACAACAAAATATATGAAAAATTTAGTATAGAAGTATTTTTTTTTGGGGGGGGGGCAGGGGAAATGAAACAAAGTTGCCTTACAAGTTTTTAATTATGTACCTCATCTAACTTTAAAACATTACACAATGGAATCCTTGTTCGAAAACGAAGAAGGGACTCAGTTGTGTATGTAGGGTGTTCGATATTAGAAATTTGGCTAAACAATTGGGTCCCAACAGCATCTTGACTTAATCTGTAAATGAAATTGACCCAAAATTAAATATGGTTTGGGGGGAAAAGTGCATTAACTTAATAATTTGATGAGATTTGAGTAAGGATAAGTGCACCTCTCCTTCATCAAAACGGCTTCTGGAATGTTGGGATTAAGAGTTACCAATGTAGCATTGAAAGCGTTACTCAAATGACCATATTCTAACAGTAAAAATAAGTATCAAACCGTATATCATAATTACCACACAAAAAACACTAATTAGTAAACGTTCCATTTAAATAAAACACAGTTGAGCATTACCTGTGTTCTTATTCATCCTAACAAACCACACAAGGATGATTATTGGAGGTTCCATATCCTCTTTTTTTTTTCCCATATGTCTCTTCAGCACAATCTCCCCACATAGTTACATTGATTGAATTTTCACTACAAAGCAAGTTAATGTGTTCTCATCATGAATCGGTAAAGATATAATATTATAGTAAAAAGGTATTCCATTATTATTTAATAATGACCATGTGGAACATAAAATTATCTTACCATTCATCAGCTATGGAGAAGTTCAATCGCTTGATAACGTCGCACTCCCTTCTCTGGTCCTGCAAGCGTCCGAAAGCTTGCAAAAAACCAATTACATCTGCGCCACTGAAAGATCAATCAATATTTAAAAAGAAGGTCAGAGGGAATATAAGGAAAAAATTACAATAAATAATGACAAAAGCACAGACCTACTAAACCGTCATCTGTAACATTGCCTTTTTGTATGTCTGAAATAGATTTGAAATTGTATGCCTCATCCAAGATGGAATCATCTGATTCTTCAATATAAGTATATGGATGAAAACTAAACCTCCACGGATGTGTTGTAACTCTATACTTATCATCATTTTCAAGAACTTGAAAATTCTGGAATGTGTATACCAATCCCTCCTTGGGCTTGTCATACAGTTTATCTATGACATTTTTGTGAGTAGCAGCAACCTCAATTCTTGTGAGCTAAAAACAATAAAGCAATTAGTAAATGTGTAACAATCAAGAAAGATTTATTATCATTCCTAAAAAAACATACTTACCTCTTCATCAACTAACAACATTCCAATCTTCCATACTGCAAAAGGACTAGTCTTCCTTCTGACAACCCACTTCCTTAGCACTTTTTCCTGTACTGACCATGTTTCTTTGCTATCATTGATGGCAGAAAAGAGGGTTTTCGTCATCTCCTGGACCATTTATGCCAGTTTACTATTAAGCATATTAAAGATACTCGAGAAGGGCAGGCAACAGAATGACGTGAAAACTTACACAAAAACTTTAATCAAGAGCATGTCAGGGGTTGAACGTGATAGGTTTAAACACCAGAAAACTAATAACCTTGTATTGATCTACGTTTTCAAGTGGATATATAGTTTTGACTAGGCGGGAAAATAAATATATTTGGGAGGGAACTGCATAGGGAAGACAGAAAACACCAAGAAGTCAAGACGTACACATGTAATTAATCTGCATAAAAAGTATTTTAGTAGTTTTAAATACATATTTCATTTAATGTAAAATACTTGATTTAATTCGTTTAGCAACACGGTAATGGTTATTTATTTCAATTAACTCCATATGTTCCTTTTTTATTTTACGTATATAAATTTTTAAAAAAATAGGAACATGAAATAACTGCATCTAAGATGGTGATGACAACTAATATTGCGTATTACAGTAACCGTTGAAAAGATGAGAGGGATATTGGAAATATAAGAATGGTTACACGGTTTAATGGTTGAGTCATAAGTGATGAACCTCGTTAATATACATTTATTTAGAGCGAAGTAGAAGTGGCAGAGAAGTTTCATAGACGAAGGAAAGCAATATCAAACCAGACGTGCACCAACTACTATAAATAGGCAGTTGGAAAATTTATAAACGTCGCACTTACTGGTGAGAAAGCGTCTGTACCGAGTACGCATTTGATCTGATTTAAATGGAAAGTAATAAATGCCTGTTAAAATCCAACGTGGTGTTATTTTAAAATAAGCCGTAACTGATAATTGGAGTTCAGTTCAATGAAGTATGAAAACGAAGTGACAAGAAACATCCGTTTTGAGATTTTATAAATGTAACTGTTGGGAATTGGTGTCACTCGTGTATTTCTTAAATGTAACTGTTGGAAGTTGTAGGGTAATATTCTGCAGAAATCCAAACATTTATCTATCCAGCCATGAGGTAGATCAGCCGCTACCCCTCCGATACGAAAAAAATTATGCATCATTCTCATACAAGTCCTGGAAGTTCTTGGAATTTTCTAATTAATACTATTTATTCAACAAATTCGATTGATTGATACGAGTTGATTTTCTCGTTACGATAAATTGACGAAACAATAGCCGGTCAATAGCTGCCGGCGGCGATAGCTATAACAAAAATGGAAAAAATATTTCCTTTTAATTGGCGACTATCAAAAAAATCAGAAAAAGCTACGAAATTTATATTAACAGCAAAGTATAAGTTCAAAACACATAAGGGCTCTAACCATATTTCGGCTTGTGATCAATCCGTAGATACCGATAGAAAATAAATAGGCACTCAAAACAAGTACATGTTCGAGCATCATTGACCAACTCCTTATCAATTTGGATTCATTTCAATATGAACAACACTTCAACAGATTCGATTGACTAGAGAATATAACAAGTACAGACAAAAAGAAGATATTGGTAATAAGTCGAATAAGAAAATTGCTATGGAAGGGCCTACCCCTATTTCCGCCCTTATCCACGCTGCTACTATGGTAGCGGCGGGAATTTTTCTTGTAGCCCGCCTTCTTCCTCTTTTCATAGTTATACCCTCCATAATGAATGGAATAGCTTTCATAGGGATAATAAAAGTAGTATTAGGAGCTACTTTAGCTCTTGCTCAAAAGGATATTAAGAGAAGTTTGGCCTATTCTACAATGTCTCAATTGGGTTATATGATGTTAGCTCTAGGTATGGGCTCTTATCGAGCCGCTTTATTTCATTTGATTACTCATGCTTATTCAAAAGCATTGTTGTTTTTAGGATCCGGATCCATTATTCATTCAATGGAAGCTATTGTTGGATATTCTCCAGATAAAAGTCAAAATATGGTTCTTATGGGTGGTTTAAGAAAACATGTGCCAATTACAAAAACTTCTTTTTTAGTGGGTACACTTTCTCTTTCAATGGAAGAATTCATTTTTTTACATACTTTATATATACATAGAACATACATATATTCTTTATTAATCTCATCTAGAAAGAGTATATCTCCAGACACCTAGATGGATAAATATGTATGATGATCTAGACTACTAAGAAATATGTATGTTGACCCATATTCAGTTTAATGAATTTGTGGAATAGATACTCATACAAATTAATCATGTGCCAGGAACAGATTTGAACGGTGACACGAGGATTTTCGGGTCCTCGCTTTCTACCGGTGAGCTATCCCGACCTTTCGTGACGCATCATCCTCATTTTAAGAGATTACTTGAGTATATGTCAACTAAAAAAAAAGACGAAAAAAATTACAAAGTTTCATACAAGCCCTGGAATTTCTTGGATCTTCCAAAATAAGACTTTGTATGTTTCAAATCGGAGTAAAAATAAAAATTATTTTTAATAAATTCTATTTAATTATATTATATATATTTTATTTATATATTTTATTAATTTTCATTTTTTTTATTATATAAATTAGATAATTAATTTATATAATTAATTATATATTTATATTTTTTTTTTATATTCTATTTTTTTTTTCTTAGTATTTATTATTTTTTATTATTCATTAATTGCTTTTTCTTGACATCCGTTTTGAAAGTTTATAAATGTAACGGTTGGGACATGTAGAGTAATATTCTGTTTATTCATTGCAATAAATCCTTGTTTAATGCATAAAAAGTAACGACGGATTTATATTTTAGATTTTACCGTCTATATTTTAGATAACCTACTGTTTATACATATGTATTAGGTTTAGAGTTTATTTACTGGTAAAAAAATGTTGGGCGAATATACAGGTAAAACATAAGATACATAACCAAAACTAAATGGTTTAAGGTTTATGGTAGACATTTTTTAAAAAGAGAGAGATTTGGTTCTGAAGTTGATTTTGTCAAACAGTATGTTAACATATAATCTCTACATGCATGAAGGTCTGACAAATAATTGTGTAGAATGTAAAGAATACAGATACCTAAAAAAATAGTACAAAACATAAATGATTGCAATTATCAGACTCAAACATTGGTAAGTAATAAAGCATCATTCATAGAAATTGAAATTTATCATATTTAAGTTGTAAACGGGAAAATCATTATAAACTGAAATTGAAAAGAACAAAACATGAAATAACAGAAATCTCCATTCTAATAACTAATCACAGTCGGTATGTTCCATGTTTCTAAGTTTCATCAGAGTCTTCATCTTCATTGACATGAGCTTTAGCCAGTAGGTTGAGACGTTGGCGAAAATCAAGTACGGCAGCATGACTGTAATTGAATATAGCTTGGGACAAATCACAATGACTCATAAACATGATATCTCCATCTGCAAATGATTTGTCACAACGACTTTTAAAAAGTATATGACAAAATGTTACAATAGATCAAATAAAAGAAAAGATAAGACTAACCACTAAGCCTTCTCATATTCACCCATAGTAGGGCAACAATAACATCATCTTTGTCAATCACGTTGGAGTAGCTGACAGAGGCCCAAAAAGCAGGCGTTCCTCTGAAACAACAGTGGAACAGGTTCCCACTAACATACAGTGATAGAGTAGTTAGTTAACAGATTTAAAGAATTGTCACATTTATGATTTTATGAAGGATTAAAAACCTCTCATCCATAATTTCGAAATTCATCTGGTAAATGGTCTCGCCATCTATCACAACATCTCCTAGAGGATAAACAAAAGTTACTAGTCCGACCACATCTGAGATAGGAAAAACATGATTACCCATAAATCTCTTCATTTGTTATATTGCTGTTTAAAATAATTCATGCAAAAATATGATGTCATTAATAAATTGAAATAGGGAAATGTGACATTTCATAATAGTATCACTTACTTATCAGTGTGGTCTCACAGATTGTTGCAAATGCTAGTCTTAGTAAGGGTTGGAAAATGTTCTCTGGTGTTGGGATAATATTACTCACATACTCAATCTGACTAAATGGTTCTATAACAATCTTGACATTTGGATTTATAATATTGTGTCCATGCTGAATAGAGAAACTTGTCAAAAGGAAACGTAAACCTGGAACGAAAACACCACATAGCCTTCTCATAATATCACGCCGACGCATTATAGCAAGAGCAATGTAACCCTACGATAGATGAAAAAATAGTTAGATCAAGCAAACTAATACAAAGACACGAAAACAGTATTACATAACTGAACCACTCTAAAGATAACACGATAACGAACATTAGCGTCAGCCAGCACAGCATTAAAGGTGATCTGACAGTGACTTTTAGATGGGGGAATATCCCAGAAATTGTCCACGACTCTAACACATACTCTGATTGTTTCGTGTGCAATCCAGATTCAGGAAGGAAATTACTCTCGACGACGACATATCCCTCAGAGAAGATATGCGATGGTAATATTTGGAGTTTCACATCTGAATCTTCAAAACTTGAGAAGGCACGTCTTAAATAGTAACATCTGCCTTACTTTAATCGGCAGAAACATGCATTAATGACTATTACCGATTACCAAGCATTTCGACGTTTTAATCTGCATTGGGACGACGATTTACATTGGAAGAAGCATATCAACAGTAAAAATTCAAACAGATTTAAAGTTCCATTGCCACAGATTTTTAGCGTTGAACTGTTGATATAAAAACGGTCTAATAGGTTACTGAATTTAAAGGAAATTTGAAACTTAAACCTATATTGCATGGAAAACAGATAACTTTCATTGGAACAATGAAACGATAATAAATGGATAACAATTAAAGGTCTAAGCTATTTAACTTCAAACACGTAGGACCAAGTATTGGATGCCATGTAATCACAGTTACATCAATTAACCAATAGCGGTAATATACATGGACCAATAGCTAATGAGCTACAACGTTTAGTAGTTTATATTGATGAAAATATATTTCAATATAAGGAAGTTTAAAATACTTCTGAGACATATGTAAAATATTTGATAAGGAGGACTTAGATTCTTTTCGCCTCTGTTATTATCCACTGGCTTTCTGATGTTGCAATAAGATGACCACTTTCAACCCTCTTACCCTCCACTGGCTTTCTAATGCTGCAATAGGAGACAACCATTTTCAAAGTTTATCATTTAGAATTTTGTAAATCAAAAATTAATTTGTTTATTTTTTTCAATAGAAATATATAATTTTAAAGAAATTTTTTTCAAAACACAAAAAAATTATCAAAAGATATTTATTTGATTAATGGGCTATAAAATGATATATTTGTTATAAAGTAAGGAAAAACATAAAAAAAAATGAAAAAATAAGTAGAGAATTGGAAATAAGATATGCCAGGGAGAATATTTCTTATTCACCTTCAAGGGTACTTTTCTCCGGAAAAAGGTAGCAACTACATGATGCTTGCCATCTAAGCATAGCTATACATACAATTTTAAAATAAGAAGATTCTATGATAATATGAAGGGAAAAATATTTCTCTAGTCACTGGAGATAAGTTTATCTCCAGTGACATCTAAAACTACGTTGTTTTGAATTAATAAAGGGTGTGTTTGTAATTTTAGGTGAATTAATGAAAGGTGTTTTGGTAAAATCTATATGATAAAAAGTAAATAAAATTACGGAAATACCCTTCATTAATCCAAAACGACGTAGTTTTAGGGGTCACTGGAGATAACTTATCTCCAGTGACTGGAGAAATCCTTTACCCTAATATGAAATAATGAAAAAAGTATAAAATAGCGGATATGAACATCTACTTTTTTTTATACCAAGAAATCAAAAAACAATAATAACAAGTAGACACAAGAAAAACAGAAAGGGACTAAGGTCCCAACCCCCTCCTAATATGAGCTATCCCCATCACATCAGCTAGAAGGAAGTGATAAAGTCCAATAGGAGGGTCAGAGAAATGAGCTTCATTAGGGAACTCCACATGTGATAGGACCATGTTAGCCAACCAATCCGCACATTGATTCCCTTCCCTAAAGACATGACAGAACCGTATCTCCCATTGATGATGAGTAACTGCTCGTATCTTAGCCACGAAATGGGACTCACGAGCTGCACTACCTTTTTTAGAAAGTAATGCGATGAGTGTTTGACAGTCACTTTCAACCAATATGTGTCTCCAACCTGCATCCCATGCCATCTCTAGTCCCTTCAAAACTCCTCACAACTCAGCTGCTAGTGCCGAGCACCTTCCAAGTCATGCAGAAAAACCTCCTAGCCAGTTACCAGAGCAATCCCGCAGCAAACCGCCACATGCCGCCACCTGTAGTGGACCTTTTGAGGCCACATCAGAATTGAGTTTCACAAACAGTGCTTTAGGGAAAGTCCAACAAACAGTAGTAGGATAGTGTCCTGATATGCTAATCCCTACTTTAATAGTTGCCATTTTAATGCCTTCCAAAAGATGAAAGACAGACCTGGGCCGATATCTATCACTCTCATCTTGCGAATTATAGATGGAAACATTCCTCCATTTCCAAATGAACCAGTAGGAGACAATAAATACAGCATGCCAAAGATATCCTCCAAATCCTACGTCATCACACATCTAATTTTCCCTAACCTAGTCAACCCAGTCACAATGACAAAACGAGTGGAATCGATCAGTGGGTAACACTTCATACCAGAAAGCACACACCACAGGGAAATCCCTAAACGCATGTAAACCTAGTCTCTTCTACTTGATGACACACTGGACAAAGGCCATCATTACCAGTCCAAGAATGGATCCACGACCGTAAAGGGAGCCTCTGGTGAAATAATTTCCAACCAAAAATTTGTACTTTATGGGGTCCCTCCCACTTCCATAATTTACTCCATATGTCACAACTTATATCGGAGTGTTGAAAGCCAGATTCGGCTAAATACATGTAGCAACTTTTAACACTAACACCAGTTGAATCTCCAACCAACCAGAAAGATCGATCCAGACCATCATTAGCGGAGGGAGGGAGCATACCTCTAATTAGTTCAACCAATTCTGAGGGAGAAGACTGTGTAGTAGTGACAGGTCCCAGCGTCCATCTTGACCGACAAATCTAGCAACCATGTATTCCCGCATATCATCAGGAATGGGACTCAACGCATAATCTTGCAGGCAAATAGTAGAGGATACCCACTTATCTTTCCAAAATGAGATAGAAGCCCCATCTCCAATCTCCCACAGCACCCCATCCTTCATGTTATTAAAAATGTTACATAAAGCGCTCCAAAAAGGTGAACAATCGGCCTTAAACAGAGGTAATTGACCATTTTGAACCTTGTATTTCCCCCGTAGAAAACAAACCCAGAGGGCATCTGTCTCATTTTGAAATCTCCAACCATACTTCATGAGAAAAGCATCATTCATAATCGCAGCTGATTTCAAACCAAGCCCGCCCATAGGTTTAGGAGTAGTCAATACATTCCAGCCTATAGCATGGTGAGCTTTCCGTAGATGGGAATCACCCTAGATGAAATTTCTTTGAATTCTATCAATCTCATTGCATTTATTTAATGGGAGGCTCACATATTGCATATGAAAGTAAGGGATAGTAGATAATATTGACTTGACAAGAGTTATTCTACCTGCTTGAGACAAACACTGCTGTTGCCACCCACCTAGCTTCCTCCGTAGCTTGTTCACAATATGCTGGTAACATTGTTTAGTTGCTCTCCCATGAACCATCCAAGCCCCTAAATATCTTCCAATACTTTTAACTCTCTTGAATCCACTCTTAGTTGCCAAAGAAACATCCAATTCTTCCGGTGTGTGCTTAAGAAGGTAAATCACCGTTTTCTCAATGCTTAGTTTTAGATCTGAAATCTGTTCAAACAAAGATAGAAACTTCATAACAATATCCAATTGCTCAGGCCTTGCCTCTTCAAATAGCAAAAGATCATCAACAAACATCAAATGGGAAATGATGAGACAATTTCTCCATGACTAAAGTAAATAAATATGGCGATAAAGGGTCACCCTGACAAACGCCCCTTGATGGTTGAAAGGATGAAGTTTTACCCCCATTCCACAAAATGTTAAGAGAGGAAGTAGACAAAGCCTGCATAATTAATTCAACAGTAGGGCACGGTAATCCAACCTCCTCAAGGACATTAAGTAGGAATTTCCAGTTAACACGATCATACACCTTTTCTAGATCAACTTTAATTGTCATAAATTGTCTTCCTCTCATTTTATGCATTGAGTGAATCAATTCTTGAGCAATGACAATGTTATCATGAATCTGCCTACGAGGAACAAAACTAGCCTGGCAAGGTGAGATGACAATCTCCATGATCGGCTGCAAGCGTCCCACAATCAACTTGGTAATCAACTTATACAAAACTGAGAAAAGTGATATGGGCCGAAATTGAGACATAGACGTTGGTACCTAAACTTTAGGGATTAAAGCAATCAACGTAGCATTTAAAAATCGAATATGATAGGGGTTATGCCATACATCCACAATTAATCTCATAATCTGGTGATGAATCACATTCCACTGTCTCTGGAAAAACACTGCAGGGAAACCATCAAACCCAGGGGCTTTATAACTTCCCATACTAAACAAACATTTACGGACCTCCTCACAGGAAGGAATTCGATGTAATCCCTCTAAAACTTGTGAGAGATACTCGGCCAGGAGGAAGTAAGCCACCTACGAGTGGGTTCCGCATCCAAAAATAGGTTCTGAAAATAAGAAACGGCTATACCTTTGAGTTGGTCATCTCGTTCCACCCAAATATGGTGCTCATTTTTCAACCTGACAATTTTATTAAAACTCCTCCTAGTTACCGTCTTAAGATGATAGAATTTAGTGTTACGGTCCCCTTCAATTAGCCATTGGTGGCGAGACTTTTGGAAACAAAGCATCTCTTCCCGCTTTAAAATCTCATTTAAGCGATTCCTACACTCCAACTCCTTTGCACCCAAGAGAGAAGAATCATTATTCACACGCTCCTGCTGTAGCACTTCTAGCTCCAAGCTTAGGCTATTCATCTGGAAAATATTACCATAAACCTCCCTATTCCAGCGACTCAATGGCGTAACAAAACGAGCTAGCATAACAGGAATATCAAAGCAAGTCTTCCTTTGAGATAACATAAAATCAGGGAATTCAGAGTGGTTCATCCAATCAGCTATAAACCGAAAAGGTCTATCCTGCTTACCTACTAGAGGACCAGACAATCTTAACAGCATAGGAGAATGGTCCGAACTATATCTCGGTAAATTAATCACGTCGGCCTTATCAAAAGCCATTCGCCAAGCAACATTAGCAATAACACGATCAAGCTTCTTGTAGACACACTCTAAATGAGCCCACTTCGGACCCATCCAAGTAAAGAAGTTACCTGAAGCTCGAATATCATCAAGCTGCCATCCCGTCACTCAATTCCAGAAAACCCGACACGGGCCAATAGCAGTAGCATTACCCCTTTTCTTTTCCTTTACATCCGCAATCTCATTAAAATCTCCAGCAACCAACCATTTATCCAAAGCAGTACCTGCAATAACATCCAGACAATCCCAAAGAGCTTTACGTTCCTCCTCCCTAGGGCTTCCATAAATGGCCGTAAATTGAAAAGCATGTCCCATAGTACCCACGTTCATATGAACATGTTGGAAAGAAGTATTTATAAAGAAACCTGAACATCTTGAGATTTCCAAAAAAACCCAGATTCCTCTAGAAAAACCACTTGCTTCCTCCACAAAAGAGCTATCAAACCCAATCTTTTTCCGCAACTTCAAACAATTTTCCCCACTAGTTTTTGTCTCAACCAAAACCAAAAGTTTAATATGGTACTTTGATATCAAAAACCTCAACTGGCGTCCAAGATTAGCATTGGCCGCCCCCTACAGTTCCATATGAGGAACAAAATCATGATAAACGTGCTGAAGGGCCAGATGAATCGTGCACCTGAGACACTTTACCATTGATTCCCACCTTTACTTTAGGCTTACCACTTCCCAACGGTCGACCTTTCTTTTTATGTCCACCATTCTTCATAGGGCTCCCATTCTCCTCGGTTGAAACCATAGGCTCACTACTGCCAATGACATGATCTCGTTCCTTCTCAACACCACTAATGGTAACACCATTCTCAATGGGGAGCTCTTCTCCTTCTCGGCCTGAGGTAACATGTACTAGATTATTAGTGTGTGTTTTCTCCCCACCCACCTTATAGCGTGTCATGACCCCATCACCCAACGACTTCTTAACTTCCATGTTATTTACCCCCTCATCCACACAATGGATCATCTCTACCAAACTCGGGTTTCCCATGTAGATTTCTCCCCCACTTGGTTCACGTTGCTGCACTCCCATTTTGTTGCATAATGGTTTTTCCTTTTTGCTGTCCCTTCTTTGATTCCACAGTGACGTGAGCGACACCAGGACGCTGAGTTGTCACAATAATATCACGGCTTAGACCCTTTTCCACCTCCAACCCCTGCTGAATAGTCTCCTTCAAGGCTGAGAATCTGTTATGGCTTTGGTTGCTTGGATCCACCACATCTCTACTAATACGTTGATCATCACTTACTTTCTTACCCACCACTTGCTATCTCCCATCATTTTGTTTTTTGCGTTGCACATCAGACTGAAACACCATAGACTGTACCTTCGGGCAAGCCGCTGACCTATGGCCATAGACCTTGCACTCTGCACAAATATCTTCTAATCCCTCATATATTATATCTTTTTGTTTATCTTCCAGAATATAACTCAGTTCTAGCGTTTTCGAGAGGTCTACTTCGACGCATATCCTTGTGAACCATCCCCTAGCAATTTTTAAGGCTACTGAATCCCTCTGGATAAATCTTCCAATGCAATTGCCGACCTCTACTAATAACTTTGTCTTTACATACTCCGGTGGGAAAGCCGGTAGACTCACCCACACCTTTACCTTACCAAGAGCATCCGCATCCGGATCGAAAGACGGGCTCCATTCCTTAACAACAAGGTAGTGATTTTGCACCATCCAAGGTCCTTCAGTTTTTGCGACATTAAGATCAACTAGAGACTCAAAGCGCACCAGATAAAATCCATTGGCGACATCTATAACAGCTATTCGTCCACTCTTCGCTCAGAGAGCCACCAATCTGTTTCGCATAAACTCAAAGGAAGACTTCTTTCCCAAGGGTTTAACCACAAGAGTCTGTCTCTAGCGATGACATGCTCGCTGTTTAAAATCCTCCGATATCGTGAAAACCAGTACCCCCTTCTCGTTACGTTGCTGCATAATTTCCCCATTCAATTTTGAATTCGCCTGCACGTCTTCATCCTCTAGCTCCCCATCCCACAAAGATTGAACCGAACGTAGTATGCCTACGTATGAACGATTGCTTGCTCCACCCTCAGTCGCCATCCACCGGCTAAGGAGGTAACCCTAGCAGAGCGGCCGACTACGTCTATGAACATCTACTTAAATATTATATTTATAACAATTTTTCCCTTTTTAAAGTATTTATTTGATTAATAGATGAAAAGGTATTTGGTTGATTTTTTTAACATCCTTTGACCATGGGTTTCACGTGTAGAAATTATTTTAAAATAACAAAGTAAAACTCAGGCCTTTCTTTAAAAAAAATGAGAAAATTCTTAAAATTTTATTTTTAAATCTTTTTATTAAAAAATGAACCAAATGATTCCTTGCCTCATTGGACGGTAATGATAAGAAGAATGTATGTAAGACGCAAACTATACTCATAATGAATGTATATACGTTTTTTATTTTTTTTTGATGAATCACAACAAATATTTCAAAATTAGAAGCAGACTTTAGTTTTTTTACTTTTAAATGTTTTGACGGTGAATCCTTGAAATAGAAATTAGTGAGAGAACAAAAAATTCATCATATTTCTTTATACATTTAATTTTTTTTTCTTTTCATAAAAAATAGTTTAACCAAATGATTTCTTGCTTTATAAAGTGATAACAATGAATGGTCAGAATGGATATAAGGTTTTTTTTTTCATGAATAATAAAAATTAATTAAAATAAGAAGCTAGTTTTTCTTTCTTTTTCAAGGCCTTTGTTTAAAAAATGGAAAGAAAATGTAGTTTTTTTATAAATAAAAAAGGGCAATTTGATGGGTGTTATTAAAATTGTTTTTTTTTTTTATGATGGATGGGCCCCAAGATAACAGTGGGAGGTTATATAAGTCCATTTGATAGCCCAGATTAGTTATTATAAAGTCCATTAATCCCAATTGGCTAAGTGATTATTATGCATTTGGAGAATCTCAATAAAGCTTAAATTATCTTTTATAGTAATTATTATTAAACATAATTTTGAAAATGGATTTTTTTTATATTAAATATATATATTCTTTTTAGTAATTATATATCCATGCTATGAGGGTAGAATAATATATTTAGGAGATTCACTGTAATGTCCTAAAAAATAAATATAATTATCAAAAAGTTCTAATAACAACTAAAACTGCAACTTTTGAGACTCTTGAACTATTCCTTCTATAGGACCTTATAATAATTCTCAAGTATATTTATGATAATCACATCATTAAAGAGGGCATGACGAATTGACAGATTTGATTTCTCTTGGTTACAAAACATGCAGAGATGAGAACAATTTATTGCTATACTCTTGGTCATTATTTATATTTTTGCAGGTAACTTGATATGAGATTTTGAAGTTTAGGTGGTATTTTTTTTAATCTTTTTCCTAATAATTTATAAGTTGACGATGTATCATATTTCTCAAGGATTTTTCTGATCGGTATTTCGAAAGTATTTATTGTTTAGTTAGGTTTGATTATTTATACACACATGTATATTTGAAGAGTTTTCATGAGAACTGGTTTTTTTTAAAAAAAAAAAGAAAAAGAAAAAGAAAAAGAAAAAAGGGTTTGAATTCTTACTGCTGCATCTATCAAAATTGCAGAAGTATCTCTGAGATAACTCTTTGATATATATATATATCAAAGAGAAAATCTCTCAAGATCATTCTACATCCATTAGCGTGTTGAATAATAAAAGTTAAAGCAAGGAAATATACGGGAAGGGAATGGGTAGCGTATTCTCAATTATCTCTTGTCTAATATCAATTAAATTTTAAATAAAACTAAATTTTGTACTCTTGTTCTGCATAAAATTAATTAATAAGACCTAAGCTGTTTCTGATTATAAATAATGAGATTTTTTATAATTTATTTTTACTACTTCTCGTCCCTAAAATACAATATTCATTAATAACAGAGAAACCCACAAGAACATTTCATCGATTTCCTTTCAACCCATGAAAAACCCAGAACCATAAGCAGGAAAATCATAAAGTTATATAACCGAAACACCTCGTACAGCTTGGTCTATAGACGTTTAGCTAAGGAACCAGAAAGTGATTGTCGAGAGAGCAACGCAAAGAAGTGACGACGCAACACACAAACATTGGAGACAGAACCTGAGTAATCACTTTCGGCGCGACAAGAGAAGTTCTGAGAGGGAAATTTAATTTTCCGCGCGACATTTTATTAATTTTGGATTTTTTAAGACCGGTTATTTATAAAGAATCCGGTCCTAAAGATATAATTTTATTAATTAGTTTTTAAGACTCGCGGTTTAGAAGACTCCGGTCCTAAATTTTTACTATTCATTTAATTGTAAGACCGGATGTTATACAAACTCCGGTTCTCAAAGTCAATTATTATTTTTCAATTATTTATTTTTGTAAAGTAATAATTTTTCCTTAAAAAATATTACTTTTAAGAACGGATCTTTTACAAAATCCGGTATTAAATGTTCGTAACTTCAAAATTACTCGATAGCGAGTCGTATCCTTACACTCTGTTCACACGATCCAGAGTCTCTTCGGCTTCTAGGTAAACTGCCCAACTATGCGTCTCCTCGTATTCTGAGGACTATGCATCTCCTCGTAAAAAGTTTCTGGCGTTTCATATTCTTCAGGATGAGTTCTCTATTTAAACCCATTGTTACTTTAGTTTCTTCACATTCTTCTCCACCACTTCTACACGGCATCCTCCACCGCCTAGCCTTCAGGATGAATTCTTACTGCTGCTCCACCAGGCCCTCCTTTTCCTCCTCCTCCTCCTCAACCTCAGCCCCCTCCTCCACCGCCTCCAAATCCGATTGTGAAGCAGTTGGTGCAGCACGTGGTGGCCGGTGTCGATCACATCGACCGACGCTTGGGCCAATTGGTTCAGCTTGTTCATACCGTCAACAACAAGCTGAACATGGTACTCGACGCCAATGACGTGGAGTACCATCCTTCTGAAGACGACGCCTCTGACACCTCCGACTCCGACACCCCCAACGCCTCCGATGCATCCTCCCTCTCCGATGGGGTGGATTAGTTTTTTTTTTTTTGTTTTTTTTTGTAATAGTCGCTGCCCTTTTTAGGGCAGCATAATAAATAATAAATAAAATCTTTTTAAAATTTGTTCTCGTGTGTGTTTTAGTTACATTTATGCATTATCTGAATATCTGGTGGTGGAAAGCAATCTTAATCTTAACTATATACAAGTAGATCAGTAAGAATCTGATCTCTAGCCAACACGTACATCAGCAAAAATGGCAGACTCAAAAACTAAAATTTAAAAAATTAAAAATAAAAACCAAGGCAATTATGAAATATGGATAATGGAGATGATATAGTTACACAAGTATTTAATAAATATTTAATTTAATAATATGATTATTCCTTAAATATCTAAGTGATTTTTTATATAAAAATATATTAATAAATATATTGCCCATATTTTTAGGAGCGGACATTGAACATAACTAGGTCCTAAAAGTGTGGCCATATTTTTTAAATTAAACGAAGACTTCTTAGGACCAGACATTTAATAAATCAACGGTCCTTAAATTCTGGCATATTTTTTAAATTAAACGAAGACTTTTAGGACCGGACATTTAGTAAATATGCGGTCCTAAAAGTCAGGCATAACAATTTAAATTAAACGAAGACTTTTAGGACCAGACATTTAGTAAATCTACGATCCTAAAAGTCTGGCTATTTTTTGTAAGACTTTTAGCACTGGACTTTTTGTAAATCTACAGCCCTAAATGTCTGAAGACTTTTAGGACCGGGCATTTATAAAAAGTCCGGTCCTAAACTTCTCGCAATAATTTTTAAGATTAAGCAATAAATAGTTTTATCCACCATCCAATACATTCAAAGAACCACAAATGGACACAAGGAAATTGTTTGAAATGAATTAACAAATTATTATTGTATATATACTATCACAAATTGGACAATTGTTCATTTACAACCAAAGATGATTGTTGATACAACATATATTTACGAATGAATTCACAAATCAATTATTTTTCTGTAACACCCCAAATTCCGTAGCATAAATCGTGCCGGTTGACACTTGGTTTTAGAAAAATCATCAGAGTTTGAGGTGCTACAACTTAGCGTGTTGCGGAAACGGAGAGCATGTACTAAAAATTTGAACAATTGAGTGACTGATATAAAATACTCAGGCATATGCTGATGCCCGACGTATATTGGTATATTAAAATTTCCCGAAGGAATATTCATGTGATACAAGACTTTATATAATTACAGGATTTACATTGTAACTATACAACTTTAGACCAAGCCATTTCTGGACTTGGGGCATAGAACCTAACACAGTTACATCAACCCATTTGGCCAGGTTGGGTAAAGTCTAGTGGAAGTCTCCCGAATTCACGGTGGATCGATTGATCGAACCACATAGACCGACCCTTTCTAGTTTAAGCACCAAATGTTTTGAAGTAACCCTATTAGTTTTATGCCAGAAGGTAGGCTCTGTTAACCTTCTTCCTGCTTTTTCTTTGACCGGCCTTTCTTTTCGGCTTTGTCCTTTTATGTCCCGTTCTGACCCTATGCGCTGTCTACTTGTGCCTTCTCTTGGCTCCATCTACTGGTGCCTTCTCTGATCCATGATTCTTTCCTGACTATTAGTTAAGACTGAGGTCCAATGCCCATCGGACCTCAGGTAACGGTTAACTTCATGCTTATGTAACAATATATGTATGACAGATATTCATGCAGCAGATGTGTCTCAACAGTACATAAGCACACATCAGATGTATCCCAATAGTACATAAGCACACATCAGATGTATCCTAATAGTACGTAAGCACACAGCAGATGTATCCCAATAGTACGTAAGCACACAGCAGATGTAAAGTTATCGTCTATCACATATAAGCATACAATAAGCATCAGAGTTAGTGTTATAGTACGTGTCCGTACCTTTCACCGTGTATTGGCCAACTTGCCTGACTATTGATCCGACTCCGGACCTCCCGGATATCCTATATGTTATCGTCGGATTATTTCTTTTTCCCATAATACCACAACTAATATTCTACCTCTTAAAATAATATCAAAAAGGATATTTCCACCCATTTTGACATTTCTACCCTTGGTGTATTCATTATTACAATTTTGCCCTTACATTTTCTCAAAAACGCAATACTGAATTTCTGGGCAGAATTTTTGATTAACTTTGAAAAATCATAATTAAATCTACAAATATTGAAACGAGGATCCGTAAAATTCCTCGGAATCCTTAGGATGTCTAATTTTAAGAAAAAATATTGGTTATTGCCCATATTTTATGAACACTTCCCAGTTTTCACATGTTCATCCTCTGCCCAGAAAATTTCCAGAAAACGTAGCCCATTTTGCAGAATTTTTATCTCCTAGCACAAAACTCAAAATGACATGCTATAGGTTTATTTGGAAATCTCTATATGTCTAATTTGAACATAAATTGTCTCATAATTTTAGAACATAATATTCAACATAAGATACCAGTGTTTTTACAACTGCTTTTAGAAATCACTAACCGACAAATTTTCGCCAGAGCTTCGCTACTTTGACCATAATCTTCCAAAAATTTTGCTATGAATTTTTCTTCATCATTTTTTTTTTAAATAAAGCCAATTATAACCATAAAAACATGAAAATAAAACTATAATTGGAAGATTATGAATCAAAACAACATTTAAGCTATAAATTACAAAGCTAGAGCTCAAGAACTTACCTAGAACTTTGCTCCTTCTTTCCTCTTGCTTCAAGAACTCACTCTACTCACTCTCTAGCTTCTATAATCAGATCACTTTGGGCTGATTGGTGTGAAGAATTGTGAAGGCCTTAGCTCCCTATTTATAGCAATTTGGCCATTAACTTCCTAACATCTTTTCTTCATTTTTAGCCCTTAGATTAAACTTAGTTGAGAAGTTTAAATCCTACCCTTACACCTAGTAAAAATGACTTCTCCCTCTCCCTTGCCTCATCAACTTTTTTTTCTACCTCAAAAATCTTATTTAGTTAGGTGCAAGTTGGTGTTTTTATTCAAGATCCATTTCCACTTTTCAAATCTCAATTTTATGACTTAATTAAATGTCTTTTTAAAACTCTTAAATCACTTAAGTATGAGTCATAAAAGTTTGTGAAAATCACTTTGGAGATAATCAAGTTCAAGCTTAAATTGTGCTTGTTCATAATATCTACTTATATTTGTTCTATGATCAATGGTTTTCAAGATACGATTTATTTTCTATTGGTTCTCATTTACTTGTGTCTGAATTTATCCTAATGGTTTTTATCTTACCATTAATTAATTAACCACTTAATCCCTTTATTACCTATGCTTACATCATTATTTACCACTAAAGTCTTCTTAAATTAATGTGAGATTAAGACATATTTGCCTTAAAAGTCTTCATGATTTTAATGCTTGATTATGACATGTATGTGGCGTAATTATCTTTGTTTAATTAAATTAATTATTTAACAATCTCAATTCTGATTTTTTTGTAGAAACCGTGTACACTCCCTCTTTCTCTTCAAATTTTGTGTTTTAATACTTATTAAATCATCTAGAAGGAATTCCCTCATTGGTTAAATCTAATTTCACATGGATTTAGCTTTATGATACTTAATTAAAGCCTTAGGATTTAGCTTTATTAATTTTAATCCAAGCCTTCAATTTGGGTTGGAAAAATCTAAACACTATTTATGATATTTGTTAATGATTTAGGATTAAGAATTAATGCATTTACTTAGCCTCTTTAATTAGTAATTTTTGCCACCTTAAAATAATTTAAGGGAGGATTAATTAATCTTGGTTAATATTTCTAATATAGTGTTTTAGGGGTTATTAGGCCTAATTGTCAATATTTGATAGGCTTTTATATTAATCTTGATGATTAAAAACTCCTTGTATACTAATTTTGGCCTTTAAATATCATTTGGACCTTAATTTAATTGATATATTCTTAATTATGCCCTTTTCAAATTAATAATTAATTAATTTCGAAAATTACAAAAATATTCCAATTATTGCAAATTTAATTGCCCAATAATTGTTGCTAATTTTCTTTAATTAATTTAGGCATCTTTTGATGATTTTTGATTGCTATGATGATATAGTTAAAGATTATACTTGATTATGATATTTTTAGGATATTTTATGATCCCTAATAAGATTTAGAAAATTAAATCTCTAGTCACCTAAATTCTAGGGAGATATTACCTAGAAAATAGGATAAACATAACAGAAAAATTGAGACCACATATTCACCTATTTTAAATAGGCATTATTTATCCAAATATAATATTCAAGATATATTATTTATCCAAATATAATATTTAAGATAAATAATTTTTTGGGTATTACATTTTCGACTTTCCGAGATCATCAGATCATACATTATACTGACCAAGTTCACAAGCCAGTGTGCTAGTGTCCAAATATGTACTGCTTTGGTATGATCCATGTAGGCTCTTTGACCTCAGCCCCAAACCTTTTCTTGGAATGATTTCAAGGGCCTATTGTCAAAATCACAAATTTGCTCAATAATGGTCACTGTAAATTTACAGTAGAGATTTCAGACTAGACAATCAAAATGACATGCTTACTTTTTCACGATCTGCTTCAATGTAGGCGGTGGATCATTGTGAATGGAGCATAGAAAGACCACTTTTTTCCACTCATCTGTCAAGATGCTAGCCTTGCTGCGTGCTAGATAGCCGACAAAATTATTATATTTGCCTTTATTAGGACCGAAAGGAGCCAACTTTTCATCAAATTGAATCTCGAGCTTTGACCCAAAGGTCCGACTTACGGATACGTCTTTCATTCGTGAGCCACTTCTACCACGGCGTGCAGGGCAGTTACGAGGCTCATTGTGAGAAGACGAGGGTTCGTTCTGACTCACTGATGCTACCAAAATTTAACTAAGCACCGCAAGTGTACGGGCCGTATCAAATAATACAGTGGTAAATCAAGGTCATCCCACAGAGACTCAGTCAAGCTAGTGATTAGGTATTAAATTTCCTTCTTTCATTTAAGTTGAGCAAATCAGAATTGTTTTCAATAAAAGTAAAAACAGAATCAATATATATATAATAACACATCCTTGAAGCCATCTACAAAAACGGCTTATCTATGGCTTGTCTCACAAAAATACTGTTCATAAGCCGTTCAATAGATATTGGGCTCCGCGTGAGCTGATCTCCATCTCCAAAGCACAAAAAATCAAAAGCCTCTCTCCTCTCTCTTTTCCTCTCTCCTTTTTATTCCCCCAAAGTCCTTTCCTTCTCTCACATCACGTCTTATAGCGTACGGGAATTCAAAATTTGAATCCCTTCTTCTCCCTTCTCTCTATGATCCCTCTTTTTACTCTCCCTAACCCTCGATGCCCCATTCCTCTCGCCCCGAATCCTCGTTCCTCTCATGGCCGCCTCATTTCTTCCGTGTTGCCTAAAATCCAGTGAAACCGTCACCATTGCTCAAGTTCGCTAGTCGCCTTTCTTCCACCTCTCCGATCCTATTTGTTGTCTTCTTCTCGATCTTGTTCTTTGTCGTCTTCATCTTTTGCAACCAGTCTTCTACCTCTCGGATCACCATTGCTCAAGTTTGCACTTTTCAAGTCTTCAACTCTCGGATCTGCTGTTGTCTTCTTCTTCTCAGATCTTGTATGCCATTTTTCCTTCATTGCTATTAACAATGTTTTTTTTTAATTATTATAGAGACCAAAGGTGTGACAGCAAGCAGATGTGCCACGAAAGGGAGTTTGAACCAGAGCTTCAGCTTGCGAACAAGAGAGCCATTTTCGAGAAACATGGAGGGATTAAAGGCCATGGCTGTGGAGCAAAGAACGAGAGAGAGAGAGAGAGAGAGAGAGAGAGAGAAGAGGACTTCGTGCGCTTATCTTATGTTTTTTTTTTCATTCTTCTTCATATATATCCACTAGAGAAAGAAGAGGAAGAACGAAAGTCTCTCACAACAAGTTGATTAAATACCTCCAACGAATTGAATGAGGACTACAAAACAGATGTGTGAACAAGAATTCGAGAAACACACCATCCGGCTATGCAAGGTAAATTTTATGGATCACGATTTCTTCTC
Source organism: Acacia melanoxylon (assembly GCA_019022615.1). Taxonomy (NCBI): domain Eukaryota; kingdom Viridiplantae; phylum Streptophyta; class Magnoliopsida; order Fabales; family Fabaceae; genus Acacia; species Acacia melanoxylon. The sequence continues at coordinate 1,049,149 of JAFJYJ010000037.1, forward strand.
GCTCTTCAAATCTTCGTCTTTTCCCAGACAAAAAGTGTAGTCCAAATTGCAAACCCGTTTCTCTGTATGCTTATGCCCCCTCTACTGACTTTTTGCAGCGGGCTCATGTATCCATCCTTCCTACAGAACACGTTGGAAAGCGTATGTGCCACGGAAGGGCTTTTACCGTTCACTTTCTCTCTCTACCACCATCGCTGGAAACTACCATCGGGCATGGAGAGGAAGATGATCTAATGTCTTACTGGTAGAAAGAATATGCTCGCCGATCGTTCTTTGCTCACACCCTCACCGTCGGTTGTTTCTCCGACGCCGTTCTCTGTCAACCTTCAAAGTCTCAGAAGAAGATGATGCTCGCCGTTCTCTGCTGATGCTTTTTAAATCAATTCGCGTCTATATGCCAGCAACAAAAAATAAAAGTCTCTGCTTTTTTAGCCTTCAAATACTTGGTTGCTGCAACTTTTGACCAAAAAGAAATTAAATCAAATGATATGGGGACACAATTATTTCAACTTCTTCACGTGGGAGTGTTGGCAACTTGTCAAGGAACAATTTACAACAAATGACCCAGCGGCTGAAATTATGCTTAACAACCCAATCTCTTTCCCTATGCAGCCATATCTGAAAGGATGAAAACACGGTGATGAAAACACGTTGCGAGGTTTTTAAGAAAAGGGAACAAGAGCTTCCAACTTGGGAAGCAGATCTCAAAAAGGAGAGAAGCGGGTTTAAGTCACAAAATTTTGCTCTTGCAAGTTGGTTAGGCATGGGAAGGTCAAATTGTTCATCGGTTCATTTATTTCAGTACATTTATAAGATTTTTGTGCATGTTGTACTCCGAAGCGGGTATGAGATTATTTATGCATGTTGTACTTCGAAGCGGGTATGAGATTATTTATCTCGAGTTGTTTGGATTTTTTTTTGCATGTTGTACTCCGAAGCGGGTATGAGATTATTTGAGGGCAAAATTGAAATTTGATTTTGGACATAATAATCTCCAGGTAATTTCCATTATTCAGGGTTTAAAACATGGAAGATCTAAAGATTGTTGTTGATGATAATGGTTGTGGTAACAAAAACACAACAAGAAATAATGTGTACAAAGAGATATTTAGGAGTATAAATTTATTAGAGGATATTGTTGTTTCCCATTGTTAATGTTTCTTTTTTATTATGTAGGCATTCATTAGTAGTGATGTGTTAATATTCCTTAAAGCTAAGAAAGTTGCATAATTTAGAAAGTAAAATATTTAAGTAATCCGTAAAGTACTATCATCATGTGCAACGCACGGGGAAGTACAGGCTCGTTTTAATAAAAACAAAAACTTTCAAACAGGGAGAGAATTCAAATATCAAGGAGGACAACTTAGAGATACTAATCCCTTGCTTGTTTCTTAGATTTTATTCCCACTAAATTAATTCTAACTTAACATAATCAGCTAATCTAGAGTATTAATGTGTATAAATGCCTGTCGGTCCACTTATACACCTACCTCAAATAATTATGCAATGTCTCACACAATTAATTAAGATGCAATTCAAATCGGACTTACTCTAATTTGATTATGCGGAGCTTCTAGGTATATGTCTATCCTAGTCACAAATTAGATTAAAATCTAATTCCACATTATTTAATCCAAGGTCAATTTAAGATTTCCTTCGTCAAGTTTAATCATAAATCCCCAAAACATGTTTAATGGTGGTCAATCACTAAACAATGAATAATCGAAATAAGATTAAATAAACTGAATTACCATTAAGCAAAACTAATACGTGGGAACAATTTCTAATTCTCAAACAAGTTCATAATACTCTAAGTTGCAAAGGAAAAATTAGCCACACATGGCTTTAAACATCATCACAAAGACAAGACCAACAAATTCGAGCTAAAAGCCATAAAAGGAATCAAAGGCAAATGAGTAAAGTTAAGACAAACAGCCCCACTATTGCTCCTCCGCTTTCCAATTCCAGATGTGAGCTCACCGTGCAAAGCGAAGAAGACGATGATGCGGCTCCCAGCGAAGAAGATGACGATGATGCTCCTCAATGCAAAAGAGCATTGCTTTTTTTTTGTTCTCCAGCGAAAAATCGTCCGTCAAACACCAGCAAGAGAATGATGTAGAAACATGCCGCCCCACTCTCTTTGCACAGCGTCCTCTATTTTCCATTTATGTCTTCCATCCCCTTTCTCTAAACGGTGTTGCTGCTCCCCGTACCTTTTAATTGCTGGATCAATAATTTCAATTCTAATTGCCGCCTCCTCTGTACAAGTCGTGCTCCTGTGTCTTTTTCTTTTAGGTTCGGTCCATTCATTTCAATGTTGTGGCCCATCTATATATTCAATCCAAATCCTCAATTGTGAATGGTCTCTTCCGCCTCTATTAAGAAAAAAAGTTTAAATAATAATAATAATAAGAAGAATAAATTTCTATTTCTTCTTTTTCTTTTTCTTTTTTAAAAGAAAACTTCCTATTACTATTATTTATTTCCTAAACTAAACAACTTTTATTTTAAATTGAAATCCCCCAAATAATGCATCCAAATTGATATCTCTTAAAATCTCAATAAAATCTATTTAAATTAGTAATAATGACTTCTCAAATATATAAAAATATATCTCAAATCTATTAAAAATGAGAAGTCATCACTCACACCAGTAAGACCAGTAACTGGCGTTGAACGAATCGGACAAGAACTATTTTCTTCGTTCATTTTCGTGAAAGGAAGAGAGTGGTGGTGCGAAATAGGAATGTCTGAGAATGTGAGAGAGTAATAGAGGATGGTGGTTGTGGGCGAGGAAGAGAGGTACTGCGCAACGGGAAGAGAGGTTTCGCAACAAGAACAAGGGTTTCAGAGTTCAGAGAGAGCAACGTATAAGTCCTAAGGCAAAGTTTCGCGCGAATATTTGGCACTTTTGTTTTCAGACCGGATGAACAAAAACACCAGTCTTAAAGGTTAACATTTAAGACCGTCCTTTAATAAAATCCGGTCTTAAAAGTAATAAACTTTTTGTTTATTTTTTTTCAATATTTTGTACCGGCCACAATTTAAGTCTGGTCTTAAAAGTATAACCTTTAAGACCGAGTTTTATATATGTCCGGTCTTAAAAGTTTTAATCCTTTATATTTAAATTTTTCCTTATTATTTTGGTCCGCAGAAAATATAAGTCGGGCTGTACGAGATTTCTCTATAAAGTAATTGATATTTCAATTTTTTTAATAACATTTTTTAAGACCGGTTGTGTTTTTAAGCGATCTGAATAATATATTTAAGACCCATTAATAAAAGATCCGGTCTAAGAAGTTCTTGATATTTACAAAACTGCCACCGGTCATACCTTTAAGACCGGTGCGTGGTGATAAAGGGATGCATTAATTCAACAAAATTGTCAATTATGTGGAATGGAGGCAAGAGGGATACTTTTGTTCCAACTAAGGGATTAAGACAAGGAGACCCACTATCCCCATATCTCTTTGTGTTAGGCATGGAAAAACTAACCCATTTAATAGTTGACTGTGTGAATGATGGTAAGTGGAAGTCATTGAAAATGGGAAGACATGGTACGGATGTGTCTCATTTGCTATTTGCGGATGATTTGTTGTTAATTTGTGAGGCTGATGTGAGTCAGATGGTTCTAGTATTGGATATTCTGAGGAAATTTGGAGAGATGTCTGGACAGAGGGTAAATGTACAAAAAACTAGTGTGTTTTTTTCAAAGAATGTAGAAAGAAGCCTTCAAAATGAAATATGTTTGTTGTCTGGATTTCAAAAGATGGATGACTTAGGGAGGTATTTGGGAGCATATATGGCTCATGGAGGTGATAAGAAGAGGAGGTTTCAGCCTTTGATCGATAAAATGCAGGGGAAACTGAGCTCTTGGAAGAAACAGACTTTATCGTTAGCGGGTCGAATTACCTTGGTGCAGTCTGTGACTAATCAGTTAGCGGTGTTTTACATGCAACACTCGGTAGTCCCAGTGAATGTTAGGAAGAAGATGGAAAAAATACAAAGGGATTTTATTTGGGGTAGTGAGGAGGGAAAAAGAAAGGTGCATGCTATAAGTTGGATGACATTGTGTATGGATAGAAGGAATGGTGGGTTGGGGTTGCGGGAGCTTGAGACTATGAATTTTGCATTATTGGGGAAGGTAATCTGGAATGTCATCTCAGCACCGGATAGCCTTTGCTCAATGGTGCTAAGGGGTAAATATGGGAGAGATCGTGATTTTATTAAAGAATGCAAAATAGTAAAATCTGACTCGGAGTTGTGGAGGAGTCTGGGGCCACTTTGGCCAGCTGTTGTAGGGAATCTGGTGTGGGAGATTGGTGATGGGGCATCAATTAATTTTTGGGATGATCATTGGGTGGGTGTGGGAACAAAGCTAGCTGGAAAATGTGTGGGGGTGGTGCCTACTATGGAAAAAGGCAGTAAAGTCAGGGATATGGTTAATGGTGATGGCGACTGGGATCTTGTACGGATTGGGAAATGGGTGAATGTAGAAGGGCTGAAGCTCATAAAGGCGATTATTCCGCCTAGACTGTCAAATGAGAAGGATTTTGTCTGTTGGGGAAATAATTTACAGGGGAGCTACAGTGTGGCTGAGATGTATAAGATAATGAAGGGGGAACAGGATATAGGTGAAGGAATATGGAGGAAGGTATGGAAATGGGAGGGTCCAAGAAGGGTGCAAGTATTTTTGTGGCTTGCAATCCATGATAGATTGCTTACGGCTGAGCGTCGTGGAAGGATGTTGGGTGGTTCACAAGTCTGCTATCGCTGTCACAGTCAAAATGAGAGTGTTATGCATGTATTGCGAGACTGTGAAATTGCTTGGAACTTGTGGAGGACTCTGAAAAATGGGAAGATAGAACCTGAATTTATGCGGTTACAGGGAAAACAATGGTTTGAATGGAATCTATCTAGGCTGGAAAATAAATGGGACATTGTGTTTGGTTTGGGCTGCTGGTTTCTATGGGGTTGGAGGAATAGATGCTTATTTGTGGATGGGTATGTGCTACCTGGTGACATGAGTGATAGGGTTATCAGGTATGTGAAGGAAGTTCAGCATGCAAAGGAGGATTTTGGGCGGATCATGAGAAACAGGAAAGAAGCATACATTGGCTGGGTGGCCCCTGAAGTGGGGTGGGTGAAAATTAATGTAGATGGGGTGCTGAAAGGGGGGAAGAGGGTAGCAGGTTGTGGGGGTTTGATTAGAGGGAGTGAGGGAGAATGGTTATGTGGATTCTCCAAGAAACTAGGGAATTGTTCTGCTATGAAAGCAGAAATCTGGGCTGTGCTTATGGGATTGGAACTAGCTTCTTTTTATCAGCTGGAGAACGTGGTGCTGGAGAGTGACTCCAAAGCTGTGGTGTCCCTCATCCAGAATCTGCAGCAGGAAGATGACAGGGAGGCAAGGAGTTTAAAGATGATTAGACAGGTATTGAATAGGTTTAGGAATTTTCTGGTAGTGCATGTGTATAGGGAAGCCAATATGTGTGCTGATATCCTTGCAAATGTCAGTATTGAGCAAGTGGAGGATAAGAAAGTTTTTGGTAATCCTCCTAGGTGTATCAGTGAGTGTCTGTATAAGGATATGATGGGGTTTGTATACCCACGGTCCATTATGATTTCTGAATGAGGAAGGGTTGAAGCCCCGCTTTTCACCAAAAAAAATGAGGCGGTCTTAAAGCCCTTTTTTGCACTAGTGATTCTTATTTTGTTTAATTTGAAGTCTGAGGAAGAAATTTAATTCTCCCATCATACACATTTCAAATTCCCCTTTGATAGGGGAAAACTTTAAGCCTATAAACTCCGCAAGTATACGGGCCGTACCAAGTAATAAAGTGATCAGAAAAGTATCGTTCCCACGAGAACTTGGTATCACAAACTTCGGTTAAGCATTAATTTTGCAATTTTGATTAAGTTGAGCAAACCAAATTGAATTTAATTCAAATAAAATAAAATCAAAACAAACAAACTACCACAATAATAAAATGAGCAACCCAGAGTCACTAATCACTTTTTAGTTTCATAAACCTTGCTTTCACTAATTTAATTAGCCTTAATATCAATTTTGTTAATCTCGAGTATAATTAGTTATAAATACATGTCGGTCCACTTACAACCCTCTCTTGAGTATAATTAGTTATGTCTAACATAATTACTCAAGAGGCAATAAATCTCAAACACACTCCTCAACAATTATATGGGGCTATTAGGTATATGTCTATCCTAATCGCAAATTAAATCGTAATTTAATCCCATATTACTTAATCTAAGAGCTTAATTAAAATCTCCTTCGTCAAGGTAAATCCTAATTCTCAAATTCATATTTAGTGATGATCAGACACTAAATAGATAAAGCTAACACAAAATTAAGTAACACTAAATAATAAAAACAAAATCTAATCCACACCTATAAGTTCTATAAGTTCAAAGGTCCTATGGGTTGCAAAAAGGAAATTAGCCAAACATGGCTTTAACAAAAACCATCACAGAGCACAGAAATTTAAATCCAGATTCAGAGTCACAAGAAGATCACAGGAAGAGGAAGATACAAATGAAGCAGTGACTGAAGCACAATGATGCTCTCTCTCCGTTCACTCCTCCGACCAAACAGCAGCGGCTTACACTCGTCTCTGTGCCCTCGTTCAGTCTGTGACGCCAGCTGGGGATGATGCTCGCCGGCGGCCTGTGGTGGTAGAGGAAGCCGCCGACAAGATAGGAAGGAGAAGGTGGGAAGTGTGGGCGTTGAACGGCGTTGCTCCTCTCTTCTCCCTTTTTTCACTGTGCGTCTCTCATCCCAGGCGATTAATAAATCGTGAATCCCCCCAAATATGAATGTCCGCCTCTCCTCCTTTAATTCAATTAGGTTTTCAATTTCAATTGGTGGGCCCCATCCATGCCAAAGCAATGAACCACGTGCTCCCTGTTGCTTGAATTGAATTGGTGGTCTTCAATTCCCTTTGAACGTGTGGGCCCCAATTCCATTTTATTCTCCAAATAGTGCCAAAAGCCCAAACTAACCCGTAAGAGAATAATGCATCCCTGGTCCTTCAAATCATCATCCACAATCAATTCCAAACAATGCCGTATCCAATCCGGCCTTATGCAATGCTCCCCTGGTCCTTACTCTTTTGCTCTTTTTTAAAGAAAATAACATATTAATCAAAATAATAAACTGATTCTATTTGTTGTTGTTTTTTTAAAAATAAATAAAATAAACTTAAAAACTTATTTTCTAAATTGAAACCCCATAAATTATGCATCCACATTGATATCTCTTAAAATCTCAATAAAATCTCTTTAAATTAGTAATAATGACTTCTCAAATATATAAAAATATATCTCAAATTTATTAAAAATGAGAAGTCATCACCCTTGCATAACCTTAGAGAACTATTGACAAAGAATTATCAATAGAACCAAATATGATATCATCAGCTTAAATTTGCACAATTAATAAGTCATTTTTCCTTGTGTTTGAATAAGAGTGTTATGTCAACTTTTCCTCGGACAAACCCTTGAACAATGAGGAAATTGATGAGTCCCTTATACAAGCTCTAGGAACTTGATTAAGACCATAAAGAGCCTTTTTAAGTCTGAAGATATGGTCTGGTTTGGATATATCTTTAAAACCAGGACGTTGTTCAACATAGACTTCTTTTATAATATAACCATTTAGGAAGACACTCTTAACATCCATTTGATAGAGCTTAAACCCTTTGATGCATGTAAAGGCTAGAAGTACTTGTATAGCTTTCAATCTAGCTACTGGAGCATAGGTTTCCTCATAATCAATTCTTTTTTGTTGATTATAGCCTTTGACTACCAATCTTGCCTCTTTTTTGACAATGACTACGGATTCATCTCATTTGATCTTGAATACCCATTTAGTGTCAATGACTAAATGGTCTTTAGGCCTAGATACTTAGTCCCAAACTTGATTTCTCTCAAATTGGTTTAGTTCCTCTTGCATTGCAATTACCCAATCATTATCTGAGAGGGCTTTCTCAATGTTAGAAGATTCTATTTCAGATATAAAGGTAGAGAAGTTCACTTCATTTAGAACCTTACTCCTAGTCTTTACTCCCTTGTTGACACTGTCTATCACTTGGTCTATAGGATGACTCTGGTTATATCTCTGAGCTCTAGGTTGGTTTTGATTGGAAGGGTAGTCAAAATCTTTTCAGGTTCTTTTTCTAGATCAGAAGGTATTTTTGAAATATTTTGAAGTTCCTCTTAATGAATCTTTTCAATTTCATCATCCAATGGTTTGATAGAGGGATCAATTTCAGAAAACACAACATAAATAGATTCTTCAACAACACAAGTCGTTTATTATAAATTCTAAAAGCTTTGTTTCTATTGGAGTAGCCCAGAAATATACCTTTGTCTTATTTTTGGATCAAATTTTCCTTACCGTTGTTGTGGACGAAGCATTTGCAACCAAATATATGTGGATAAGCTATATTCGGTTTTCTTCCTTTGTACAACTCAAAAGGAGTCTTATCAAGCTTCTTACGGATATAGGTTTGGTTTGAGATGTAGCAAGCTATTGCGTTTGCCCATAAGACTTGCAAGACATTCTTTTAATTCAACATTACTCTTGCTATCTCCGTAAGAACTCTGTTCTTTCTCTCTACAACTCCATTCTGTTGAGGAGTTCTCAGAGCTGAAAAGTTGTGATCAATGCCATTATAACGCAATATTCTCCAAAGGCTTTATTTTCAAACTCTCTTACATATATGTTCTTATTACTGAAATATACATGCCTTTCTCATTTTACACTTTCTTGGCAAAAACAATAAATTGCTCAAAAGTTTCATCTTTTAAAGAAAGAAAAATTGTCCAAGAAAATATGAAGAAATTATCGACAATGACTAGGGTATAAAGGTTGCCTCCGAGGCTTTTAACTCTACCTGGTCCAACTAAATCCATATGATGAAGTTAGAGTGGTCTTTCTGTCGTGATTTCACTTTTCGATTTGAATGATGATTTAGCTTGCTTACTCTTTTGACAAGTATCACAGATCAAATTATTTTTGAATTGAAGATTGGGTAAACCGAGAACTAATTCTTTTTTTTAATATCAATTTTCTTTGTTTTTGCGTATTTACATGAGCTAATCATTTATGCCAAAGCCAACTTTCATCAAATTGCTAAGAAACCATTTTTTTTCTTCAAGATAAGTGCTACTGCTAGGTATATAGAAAGCATAGCAGTTACCTTCTCTTGAAGCTTTGAACAACACTTTTAGTTGATTTTTGTTTATATGGAAATCCTTTTTGTTCACAATAAGGCATTCTTCTGAATCAAAGATAATGCAGTTGTCTTTGTCTACACTTTGGCCAACACTAAGGAGATTGTGACAGAGACCTTCTACATAGTAGACGTCTTTGATTTGTGCTTTATCTTTTTCGCCAATTTCACCAATTCCAACTATTCTCCCATACTGGTTACCTCCAAAAGTTACTTTTGCCGCCATCTTTTGGTCTCATTGTGACAAACTTAGATTGATCTCCAGTCATGTGTCTAGAGCATCCACTATCAATATATCATTTACTAGATTTTGATGTTCGTAGACATACTTGCAATTAATGACAATCAAGTCTTAGATGTCAATCTTTTCTTGGGTCCTTTTTTGGTTAGTTCCAATTGTAGGAAAGACATATGATCTCTTAGGTACCTATTTATAAGTAGCTATTGGTTTTTCTTTTCTTTTCTTCTTATGAAAAGAACGAATATGTGTACTATGCCCCTTTGGTTGCAATAGTTGCAGTGAGCAAAAGGATTAGAGAAATAAATATATTTTTGGAAATAGTTCAAAAATGATATTTCTCCTCTCTTCTTTTTGCCCTATCTCTTGTCTAGTTCAGGACTATAGCCTATTCATGATCTTCTATTTGTAAATCTTTAAGCTTTTAAAATGACAATAATCATTTAACTTCCTCTAGTGAATTTTTCAAGAGTTTTGTTGAGATTAGAATTTCTTTTCTCTAAATCAGAACAGTTTTCACAAATCAGAGGAGTGTCTTGAACTTGTTACTCATGAGACATAGATGTTTTTTTTTGAGCTTATAAGCTCTTTGGCCATTTTTCTAAATTATGAATGTAAAGCATTATACTCAGATAGTAATTCATCATAAGTAGGTTCAGGTTCAAATATCTCTTTGCCTTCAGATTCTTCATGTGTAACAAGACAAATAATATCCATTTCTTCTCCTTCGCTCTCCTCTTCAGATGAATTGTTTCCCTAAATAGCTGATACATAGGCTTTCTTTTTAAAGTTTTTAAACCTCCTTTTCTCCTTATTTTTCAAGAGTGGACATTCTGATTTGATATGTCCAGGCTTCTCACACTCATAGCAGATGATTTGATCCCTAAATAGCTTATATGTCTTTGGAAATTTTGAGATGTTTACTTTTTGAGGCAAAAAGAATCACTGAAAAATATTATCATTTGATCTTAAAAAAAATATCAAATTCCAAAACTATTCGAAAAGCCTAGAGATATAATCTCCAATAATTGTCCTTAATGTTTCTAAGTCTCAAACATTCAAATTTCACCTCTTGATCCATCAATCTCATTAATAATTAGATCTAACTTAACTCTAAACCTCAATATTCTCAATCATCCCTTGTCTAACCTCAAATTTAAAATAAAACTAAATTTTAACTAATATTTTGCATAAATTTTGATATGATTTAAAAAGTAGTAAATTTTTTATAAAAATTGCCACTTTTTAAATCATATATATAATATTTGTTATGAAATTAAATGGAGCAAGGATGTGGAGCATATTTTAAAGGGGTTTGCATGCCCTGTTCATCGCATCTATGAGAAGGGAGTTTGGGGTGAGAGACCAATTTTAAACTTTTATTTAGTCTTATTTATTTGGATTAAATTGTATGATGCACCCTGAAATATTTTTGTCATCCCACATCTCAAATTAATTAATTTTTAGTCTTGCATTCAAAAATATTTTTCCCATAACACCAGTATCATGAAATATTTTTCTAGTAGCACCCAATATCTGAAATATTTTTTCAACACCTAATATCTTAAACTAATTAATTTTTAGTACATGGAGTATTGTTTTTTAAAAAAACCCCCTTTTATTTGGGATGAGCATTACCTAGTTATCTTCTTCGATGATCAGGGAATGTTGATTATATTTTAAACGCGGGGGAGAGAACAAACACTACAAAAAAACTTCAGATCAGGGACGGAATTACCGACAGGAAAAAACCGTTGAAAATTACTGACGGAATTCCATGGGTAATTATCACCAATGGAAATTATTGACAGAATTTTGTCAATAACTGAAATTAGCGACGGAATTCCGTCGGTAATTGAAATTATCGACGGAATTATGTCAATAATATTTTTCGCATACGCTTTTTTCTGCGACGGAATTTCTTGTCGGAAATTAAATTTCGTCGGTAATTGGATTTCTGACGAAAAACGTCCGTTGCAGAAAAAACCGTGGCAGAAGACATTATCAACGAAATTCCGTCGGTAATTTCAGTTACCGACGAATTTCGTCGGTAATTTCTGACGGAATTTTTTTCGTCGATAATTTCGTCCCTGATCTGAAGTTTTTTTGTAGTGAAATTGGCAAGAGCGAGGACGCACATGACATCTTAACTCAACATTTTTAAAATCAAGTTTATGAATCTTAACCCATTTCTATTATCGGTTGTTTTTGCGCATGGTTTAAAACCCACCTAGTTTAACTGCAGGCCCAAGGACCAAAATGGAAATAAGTTTTGTAGGTAAAAAGACAATAATGCCCCTTACTTTACTTTTTTTTTTCAAAAAAAGCTTTAATCATTGCCGTAGCTTTGGCAGCCATTAGGCCAGAGCGGTCACTGCCGGCCAAAGGTCCGACCACCAAAAATTAGTAATGTGTTGTTTATAAGAGGATTATAATTGTTCATACAGAGCATAATACTTGCAAATGCAACTTGTTCAATTTGTGTAATACCCGATTTTCACTTTACCGAAAATCTTGTATTCTATGAATATGTGACCATATTAAGTTGGCTAAAATATGTGACATAAAATCACATAAGATAATGGTTGTTTCCAATCCAAAGGAGTCAAGGAAGTGAATGGAAAACCCTTAGCCAAATTGGTACATATTGTTAACAAGTTCTTGGCACATGAACTTGTACTATTCGAGATTGAAAGCTAACTTTTAAATCCCTAATGAGGCTATATTTTTTGCCTAAGGGAAAGTGTTAGGAGACAATGAAAATTAGTAGATATTAAAATGGATAAAACACATTGAATTTAAGGCAATTTATGCAAAAATTACACATGTCAGGCTAGGGATAAACATCAACTAGATTTTTGTCCAAGTTGTGCATGTGTCTTCAAGTTGTAGTAGGCAATAAAGACCTTCTCTAAAGGCTGATATTTTTCAAAATATAGAGGCCAAGGAAGACACAATTAATCTTGATGATTAATGCACAAATACACCTTGATATGGTAACAAACCACCTACACAATTACACTTGGAGTTAAGTGACAACTAAACCATTAATTGTGTAATCAAATGACATCATAAAATCTGCCCTAAAAGTCATCAAATTCGTTCAGCATATGGGGGAAGATTTGGAAAAGATTTCATGATATTAGCACATGCAATTGAGTCAAAATGTTCTAGAAGCTTCTTGGCCAATGGAGGGAAATAAGACCATGGGAATTTGACACATGGCAAGGGGCAAGAAGGGCTAGTATTTGGTTAGCTTGAGGGCTGATCATAAATGCCAAATTGTTGAAGATAAGATACCCAAGATTTGCAAGATAAGAGCACATGTGATTAAGCTAAAATATCTTGATATTTTTAGAGCTAACAAGCCATAAGAGTTTGATACTTGGCAAAGTAATCCAAGGGCCCTAAAAGAGTCCACAATTTCGTCCAAGATTGAAGGGATGAGATGAAAGATGACAAACTTGTTGATTAAATCTTGGAAATATAATATTTAGCAAGGGTACGATGGTAATTTGACATGTGGGGCCCACAAAGGGCTAATCTTCCACTATAAATACATGTTCTCCTCTCTTTGCAGTCCTCACAACTTGAAACATTCAGCTGATCCTTGAGAGAGAGAGAGAGAGAGAAAGAGAGAGAAAGGGGGGGGGACGAATTGGAGAAGGGAAGAGAGAAGGGAAGAGCAAAGTTCAAAGCACAAGGTAAGTTGCATTTGAATTTGGTAGTTCATTCCTTTATGTTCTTCTTTAACCTTTAGCCTTGATCAAAACACTCTTGTATGGTGTTGTTGGAGAGGAGGCTAAAACCTTTGGAACCAAGGAGGAAAAGGATGTTGCAAGAACACAAGGCAAGTCAAGGATATCGAGAAGTCCGGAGTTGGATTCAAAAGACAGACGTATTACTAACTATGCGGTGAAAGGTACGTTCACGTATAGTAACTTTAACTCTCCTATGTCTTGTATGACTTTATATGCTTGATTGATTCATGACTGTAGAGTCATGGGTAAGACTGGGTCTTGGGCCATGCACCACCGTGACTGACTAAGACTAGGTCTTAGGTCACATGTGTGTTTACATTCAGTATAGCTGTGGATTATTATTGTATATGATAATTCTGCATGCTTGTTTTCCTAGCGCTGAGGATGCATGTCTGGGACTTGTAGCACTGGTGAGTGCATTCGCCGTTAACATTACATTTGATGTGTGCTATGTATTGTTGGTTAATGAATGTTGTTATAAATATATATCATATACTATTTATACTTTACATATGAGGTTAACTGTTACCGAAGATTCAATTCGTTTGAATCTCAAACTTGACTAAAGGTTCAGGAAAGGAATCTGGACCTGAGAAGGCGATAAGGACAGAGCTATGGAGAGACACGGGTCAGAATGAATGCCGGAAGAATTTTGTTAGGGCATAATTTCTAAAATAAACTTGACAAAGTGGTTCATACCGTTGGTGTCTAAGGAAAGATGTGTCGGTGTGGTTTACATAATAAGTCACCGTTGCGATAGCACGGAGGGACTCCCACTAAGATTCATACTGACCTGGCCAACTGATATGAATAATTGAGTTAGATTTATGGCTTTAGGTCTAGTTAGAGCATGGTTTCAATTTGTAAAATTTTATCACATGAATATTCCTTCGGGATTATAATTTAACCAGTATATGTTTGGGCATATAATATCAGTTACTCATCGTCTAAATGTAATTCATGCTCTATGATGCAATTTACTCTGATCTGTTAACACTGACAACTCTGTTGATATTCTTAATACTACATGTCAATAGACATAATAAGTAGTAAGGAACTTGAGGTGTTACAATTTGTGTTCACTACTAGAAAACAGCTGATTAGCAACGAAATTTGAGACAGAATTTTTTCCGTCGCAAATTTAGGGGTATTTGTGACGGAATTTAAATTTTGTTGCAAAATAGTAATGTTTGCGACGGAGTTGGATTTTTGTCACAAAACCAAGGGTTTTTCTGTTGCAAAACCATCGATTTTGCGACTGAATTTCTATTTCCGTCGCAAACCGGCGGCATTTTGGACCGCCGGTTTGCTACGGAAATACATATTATGTCGCAAACTTTAATGAGTTTGAGACGGAATTTTATTTCCGTCGCAAACTCATTTTAAATTTCCCAACTTCTTCTTCCTCCTTCATTTTCACTATCCGTCCCTCCCTGTGCGCTCTCCCTTTTCACCTTCCGTCCTCCACCTCCCGTCGCAGTGCCGCCGCCGCCGCCGGTCTCCGCCGACGCCCCTGTCGCTACCCCTTCCGGTCTCCTTTTGCCAGGTAAGTTTGAATTCTTTTCCAACTTTTTTATCTTTTATTCTTAGATAGTTGCTTTGTATTTGGACATGTTTGTTGTGGTTTGTACACTTGATTGAGATCCTTTGGTATAATGCTTTGATTATATATAGAGGAGTTTTTTTTTTTTGTTTAATTTTTGACCCTATGCTATCAAGATATGAATCTTTATATTTCTTTATTTGGTTATGTATAAGCACTTTCAAAATTTTTATAATCCCCATTGATTTATGGAATCAATTAATGTGAATGCAATGATTAGGGGTATATAAGAATCTAAAGCAATATTTGGTATAATATTCAAGAATATAAGAATCAAATGTAGTTTATATAGTATTATCTATATTTTATTAAATTAGCATAAAAATAAAAATTCATTTTTCATATTTTTATATGTTTTAATTTGTAATTCTCATTTATATGTTTGGGTAGTGGATTCCTGATGGATCTATTTAAAACAATTGACATTGCAAAATTAATTTACTATATATAATTATTATATAAATAAAAAACATATAAATCAGCCATTTAAATAATAATAATGGAAATATTTGTGTATATAATTCAATCAGAAGATTATAAATTACCACTATGTATATAGTACAAATTAAATGTGTAGTTAATCAACCTTGATGTAATTGTGTGTTTGCATTGTGATGAAATAATAGTATAAATCTCTAAATAGGATGGTGTTGAAATCTATAAATAGGATGGTGTTGAAATGAGAAAAGTGAAGTGTTGAAAAGTGATGTTTAGGGATAAGAGAATTAATTAATTAACGTAAAGTAAGAGGAATGTGTGACTTTAAGGAATAATGAAATTTGCATGTATTATAAAAATTAGTGAAATTAGCTAGTTGATTTAGTCTCTTATAAAAATGATTGTTTTTTTTTTAAAAAAAAATCTCATTTAAATTTTTGATTTAAAACTATCCTTAACAAGTTATACAATAAACATGGATAATTTGAAAAAAAAATTATAAATACTTTTTAGATTAAAAGATAATTATAGATACAAAAGATAATGTTGGGAATTGTATATTAGATAAACTTGATTAAGTCTTATATAATATTGTTTTAAATAATAACATGAATTTGCCCCATATATATTACAAAACTTCAAATTCATCCTCATCCGGCAGTGAAGGTGTTTCTACAGGTAAACATAATACATTTGATATTGATTGTTACATTTTCATTCCCTTTTCCATTTAAATGAAGTACAAAAGATAAACTTACTTCCTAATGTTGTTTTTGCAGATGACATGAAGAGGATGAAGGCGTTGGTGCAGGAGCAAGATATTGAGCTGAGCCAGACATGGTAGCAATAAGTCAGCAAGCAATTGAGCTGCATCAGACACAGGCAATGATGAGGGAGATGCAGCTTCAACTCCAGTTCCTATTGAAAGCCAAGGGTATGGGGTCAACTCCTGGTGATGATGATAATGAAGATCATATTGCTTTGCTATATTTAGACTATTTTTCAGTTCATATTATTTGCAACATTATTATTATTATTTTGTTTTTCTCTATGTAAAATCTTTATGATTGTTACTATATATTTTATGATATACAAGTTTTTGTTATTTCGTAATTATTTATATTTTTTATGCAATTTTTTTTGAATAAAATTTAATTTGTGACGGAAAAAAAATTCCGTTGCAAAATTTTGAAATTTGCGACGGAATATGTTCCGTCGCAAAATGCTTGAACTTTGCAACGGAATTTTTTTCCGTCGCAAATTTTGAAATTTGCGACGGAATTCTTGTTTTCCATCGCAATTGTGACGTACTTTTTTGCGATGAACAAATTCCGTCGCAAACACTTTTTGCGACGGAAAATGCCTTTTTTGCGATGGAAAAAAGTGACATTTTTTGTAGTGGTTGTTCATATGTATGATCCACTTGTTCATGAATAGCTGGACACTTACAAATGGGACTTGTTTATGATTCCATGTTTTCTTTTTAACCTATTAGTTTGTATTGTTCATATATCTATTTCACTTGTTCATGAGGAGTTTGACATTTGTAAATGAACAACACAGATTCAACAAGTCTCATTTGCAAATATACAACTCTTCATAAACAAGTGAAATTTTCCTTTGAACAACATATTAATTTTTGGTAGTCGGAGCTCCGATGGGTCCTTGGGCCTGCAATTTCATAATGTTTTTGTGCTTGACTGAAATAAATTTGGTCATATAGTCCTTTAATGAATTTTTCCATTGTTAAATTGGATTTCTGCAAGAATTTCTCCAACTGATTAGCTAGCGTATAAGCATATTTTCTGCATAAATTTTGACATCATACATATATATTGTAATATTTCATAATTCATGTAAACATTGTATTTTAGTAAATAAATTAGCAAAATACAAAGGTGAATATGTGTCTCAAATGATTATAATCTATTGATTATAATTTTATCCAAGTTTCACTAGGAAATTAGTAGACAAATGGTTGGATTTAAGACTACATATTTAAGACAATAAATTGTGACATAATTAACACATTAAATAATGGTTAATTTATGATCAAAAGAAGCAAGAAATGTTATGAAAACACTTAAGAAATTTAAAGGCTATTAGTAAAAACTAATGGGCAATTAAGCTTACAATAATTAAAATAATTTGTGTAATTCTACAAATTAATCAAGAGACAAATTAAAAAGCATTAATTGAGGGATATCTTATTTTGAAAATCTAAGGCCAATGGGAAGACAAGATTAAGCTTGTGTGAAACATTAATGACCATGTTTAACTAATAAATCAATCCTACTATGGCAATTATAGTTAATAGCATATAAAACACTTAATTAAAGATGCTAATTGGGGATTATATAATCAGCTCCTATGGCCCCCAAAAAGGACAGATGAGCACATGGGGGGGGGAGAGAGAGAGATTATATTATAATATTTATAAGAGCACATGTTAACTTAAAATAAAAAATTTCAATAGTGTTTATATTTTTCTAACAACAATGAAAGGTGGAGATTAAGTTTAATAAAGTTAATTTGATCCAAAGGTTGAAAGGAAAGAAGAGGTCTTGGATTACCTTGTGAAATTACCATTTTAACCTTGAGATTTTCCCTATAAATAGAGGGCTCCCCTCTTCATATTCTTCACACCAAACTCATATCAAAGTGGTTGAGTTTAAGAGAAGAGTGAAATTCTTGGAGCAAGAATGTAATACCCGGATTTTAGCAAATCTGGAATTCTTGAGATAAGAGAAATTAATGAAAATTTTGATGAAGCAAATTCATGAGCTTAAAACTATTATAGAAAATTGTTTTAATTATCGAGTAAATTGTCGAAAAAGTTACGTAAAAATCAGATGAACGAGAATGACTAAAAATGCAATAATGGTGATAAAAAAACGGTCTAAAAACATTATGATAAATACTTGAAAGATCATGAAAAATTATGAGAAAATTATGGGAATATTATCTTTAATTATGAGAATTTAATAAATTATTTCAGAGGAAATAACATGAAGAAATGTTTAAAAAGCATTCCGAACCATAAAGTAACTTTAAACATTTTTAATATTTTACATAGGATATAAAATGACAATGTCAAGTATAAAGTGTGTAAGATAACAATGTCTTGTAGATTAGTAAAGATAAATTTATGAAGAAATCTAATCCTGAAAAGATCACTAAACGAAGAATTTAGGCACGATTAAGCCTTAACGAAGCGCAGGGGTAAAACATGAATTTTTGGTAAAAAATATTATATTTTTAAAAAATGGAAAAAATTATGAAAAAATAATTAAAACTGAATTTTAAAATGAGGGGGCGAAATTATTGGTATTTTTAATTACAAATAATTGTTTAAATAATTAAAATGATAATTAGAATAAAATAATAATATAATGCGGTGAGTCGGCTTATAGGCGGCGAGGGGAAAAATTAGAAATAAATTCTACAGTAAACCAAAGGTAAAAGTCTTTTCAGACTGATCAAATTAAGAACAAGTAAATTTTTACACGAAGAAAGAATTTACCAGACGTTGATTTCCGCAACCGAAAACCCTAATTCCTAATAAGACGGAAAGTTGATCAGATAGAGTAGAGTCAGATAGGCAAAGTGAGAAACTATAGAAATAATTGCGTGTTTTCAAACACGGGATTAAGTTAGGCAACAACGGACGTTTTACGACTCGAATTATTGTCCGAAGTTGGTTCTATCGGAACCGATTTCCGTAATCGGACACGTTTGTCCGAATATCTTCCGACGCACCGGAGAATACCTGGATATGATCAAAAAGAGGATCAAAATAGATAATATGAAAGAGGATGAAAAGATCTTCAAAGTTACACGCCCGGATTTTTGAGTTTCTGCGAAATCGCGCGAAACGGACACCGATCGGGTAGCTTTATCGGACCGGAGGCCATAAAGCAAGAGTCATCTTGGATGACAACTCATTCTTTGAATTTTGGGACCCCAAGTGGTTGGCCTTGACCATGGATGGCCAAGATTGCTTTGTCCTCAAAAATGCGATCCAACGGCCAGAATCCGATCTGAAGACTTTTGTGTTAATTCCCACCTTGTCCCTCCCTTTTTCTATAAATAGCCCTCTCCTCTTCTTCATTCTTCACACCATTCTTCTCTCTTCCTTGGCCGAAACTTAGAGTGAGAAGCTCTGCAAAAATTCTGCCTAGCTCCGAGTAAGTTCTTCTGCCCTTAGCTTTTAGTTTACGTAGTTCTTTCGGTAGTTATAGTAGAACTGTTGTTTTGATCTAGGAAGTTTCAGAATATATTCCTATACTTGTTTTTAAGCCTCATTGCATTGAAAGATGCCGACGAGGTAAAAACATAGTGGGGACAATTTTGAAATGGAATAAGGTCAAAGTAACGAAGTTACGCGAAATTCCGCCAAATAGGGGTAGTAGGGGCAAAATGGTCTTTTTCACCTAAAATGCCCGTTATGCTGCCAAATATTCATAAGTGTGTTATTATTCTGATTAGAATACTTCGACGTCGAACATTGTCGAAATTCCATCGTTCCGCCGTTTGTTTTTGCATTTGTTGAGCATTTGTTTATTTGTTTACGTACGTACCGTCAAAAAGTATCGTTTTTAGCCGGACGAGCCGGATATCTGAAACTAAGGTACGGACGCGTACTGTAACCCTAACTCTATGCTGCTCATATACTTTTGCGTTATAGATACGTTCATAGACTAAGGTTCTGTTGAGAATTGTTAGAGATACTTACAGCTTTACCCACGGATTATAGTATTGGTAATGCCGTTTGAGTTATTCCTAGCGCTGAGGACACGTTAGTGGCGTGGCACTGGTTATGTGCAGAACTAGTCGAGAGAGACTTTACATACTGCTTTGTGCTTATGTTCTGTCCATGTTATTGATCATACATCTGCTATTTGCTTTTGTGATGATATGCTGTATTGAAATGAATATCTGTTGTACGTATACTGTTTTATTTGAGCATAAGGTTAACCGTTACCTGAAATCCATATGTGGAATGGATCTCAGTTGTAGCATCAGGGTCTGGAGGACCAATCTTAGGCGATCGAGGCAAGCAACCGAAGTAGGCCAGGACGTGTCCACATTGTTTATCGTTTTCCTTAGTTTCTTTAACCTTTAAGAATTCTGTATGACTGTAATCCAATACAATTACACTATGGTCCATATTTTGAATGTAATGTAAATTATTTACTCGCTCCAATGCTCTACTCTGACTACTCTGCTTGAAATATTTGGAAACGTTTAAAAAAAAAAAAATCCGCCGTTTTCAAATGGGATGTTACAAAGAAGGAGGAAGGAGAAGCAAGATTCTTCAAGGGTAAGTTTTCTAGTTCTTGAGCTCTGGTCTTTAGCTTTTTAGTTTTTAGTAAAATTGTAGTTTTAATCTAGAAAATTAGGAAGTAAATTCCTATACTTGTTTTTAGGTCTCCTTGCATTGAAAAATGCCTAATAAGGTAAAAACATGTTGGGAAATAATTTTTGGAATTAATGGAACAAGATAGTGAAAGATAGGAAATTTTTAGGTTTGCTGGGCTGTTGGAATCAGTCGGATAGAGGGCATTATTTTATGCATCAAATGAAGTAATAAAATTATGAAAATTTACAGGAATAAATTAGACATGTAGGGATTTCTAAATATATAAAATATGAAGGATTTTGAATTCTACACAAGGAGTAATATATTTTTGAAGTTAAGCCATTTTTCTGGGATTAAAACTGGACAGTTTTTATAAAATATTAAACTGGGAATGATTCTTGATGTTCAAGCTTCTGGGAATATTTTTCCTTGAAAATAGACATGTCCAGGGTCATGAGGAAGTTTACAGAACCTCATTCCGATTTTTGTAGAATTAATTATGATTTTTCGAAGTTGCTGAAAAATCAGCCCAGAAAATCCAGCATTTGCGTTTTTAAGAAATGTAAGGGTAAAAATGGAATAATTAATCCACCGAGGGTAGAAAGATAAATTAAACCCTTAGGATATTATTCTAAGTGATATGGTAATATGTTAGGATATCTGAGGAGTTCAGAGTCGGATTCAAAAGGTCGGGCGTTGTGGCAATTACGCGGTGAAAGATATGTACGCGTACAGTAACTTTAACTCTGATGTGGCTTGTATGCTTATATGTGATAGATGATTCATAGAGTGATGGACAAGACTAGGTGTTGGGTCATGCACCGTGACTAAGTTTATGGGCCTTAGTCACATGTTTATATACATTCAGCTTTATGCGGGTTATAGTCTTGATAACGCCGTAGGGTTGTTTTCCTAGCGCTGAGGACACGAGGAGCTGTCATGGCACTGGTTAGTGCGAACGTGGATAACATTACATGTGTTGTGTGCTATGTATGGTTGATACTGAAATGTAATGAATATCTGTCATATATACTGTTATTACTTGAACATGAGGTTAACTGTTACCTGATATTCAATGGGTATTGAATCTTAGATTTGACTAAGGTTCAGAAAAGGAACCAGGATGTAAGAAGACGACGTGGACGGAGTCGTGAAAAGGCACCAATGGACGGGGCCGAGAAGAGTCGTCAGTCAGAGCGAATGCCAAAAGAGGTTCATCTTAGTATAGTTTCTGGCATGAATCTAGCTAATAGAGTTGTTTCAAACCATTTGGTTCTGAAACTAAGAAGGGTCAGTTTATGTTGTTCAGTCATAAGTCGTCGTGAAAGACAGAGAGACTTCCACTAGACTTTACTTGGTCTGGCCAATGGGTTTGATTAACTGTATTGGGTTCCAAACCACAAGTCTAGTTAAGACTTGGTTTAAGATTGTATAGTTATCATGTAAGAGTTGTAATTATACAAGTTATGTATTATTGTATCATATGAATATTTCTTCGGGAAATTTTTAAGTTAACCATCTTATGCCTGAGCATTTTATATCAATTACTCATTGTCCAAACTTAATGCACGCTCTCCGTTCCGCATTACTCTGACCTGTAGCACCGTATTCTTAGATACAACGTGTCACCGAACACAGTAAGTAATATAGAATTTGGGGTGTTACATATATAAGATAATGACTAAAAAATATTTAAATGCCATCACCCATTTGATTTGTCAAGTATTCAAACTATTATTGCTTCCTGTACCTTCTACCAACCAAGTACGACTCTCTCTCTCTCTCTCTCTCTCTCTCTCTCTCTCTCTCTCTCTCTCTCTCTCTCTCTCTCTCTCTCTCTCTCTCTCTCTCTCTCTCTCTCTCTCTCTCTCTCTCTCTCTCTCTCTCTCTCTCTCTCTCTCTCTCTCTCTCTCTCTCTCTCTCTCTCTCTCTCTCTCTCTCTCTCTCTCTCTCTCTCTCTCTGGTTTAGTGTTTGGAGAATAGCATTTGAAGAAAATGTGATAAAAGTGATTGTAGAAAATGGATTCTTAGTATAATAGATTATGTGGAAAAAGTAATTTTCATAAAATGATAGCTAATCACTTGTTCATGTTTAAATTATCAATAAGGACATTAGTTTTTACAATAATTGCATATAAAGGACAAGATTTTGTTTTAAATATTTTTAATATTAAATTTCATAATAAATAACAAAAATTAAATAAACTTTTCTATAAAATTAAGATTATAACATTAGTCAACATGGTAAAAAATAGCCCTGATCGTGATGCATGCATGTTCAATCTGGGATTATCTTTTTGCATAATCAAGCGTCTATACATGACATGGAATTATTACACGCACACTACAGGATTAGGAACTGATCATAATGCATGTTCAATCTGGGACACTGCATAGCTCCCAAAAGCCACACACACATATATATATCTCATAAATATTTATTAAACAATATTACCAAAACCTCTTAATTTCAAGAAGGGAAAAACGAAAAGCCAGTGTAAAATAAAATTTAGATGGAATCCATGTAAAGCGGAACAAAAAATGAAACAGCACACGCCTTCGCCCAATATCATGAAATTGTACAGACTTGAGTGTTGAGAGAAATTTCAGAAACTAGAACAGAGAGAATGAGCATGAAATCGAAAGAAAGAGAAGAAGGAAAGAGAAAGGGTAGGTTGGGGAAATTATATGATACAATAATTAGGCAACTACTGAAAAGTGAAAAAAAGGGCTTCCCCCCCAAAAAAAAAAAAAAAAAACCATGATTTTGAGGTCTCAAACCATAGTTGTATAAAAAAAAAAAAAAAAAGTGATTCTGAGATTTTTTTTTTTCTCATGTGTTTGAGTAACTTTCTCTCAAACCATAATTTTGTTCAAAAAAGTGCATTTCAAATGTTATCCAAACACACTATATGCGTTTACTTTTATTCGCAAAAAGACAAGCAAGTGGAACTTCCATGAAGCTTCTGTATATAACTATCAACGGTATGACCAAGAAACCTCGTATAAAGTTGACAGATTTATAACAAATCACCCAGATTCAATAATTTATATATCTATTTGTAAGTTAGATAAAGAAATAATCTTAAGAAAATATCAATTAAACTTTAAAATCACAAATAAATGATTTTTTAGTAAAGTAAATTGTCAATTACTTTACTACTTTTATTAATCACATTACTATTATTGTAAGCAAAATCTTAAAGTTAAAGTTATACTTTTCTATCATTTTATCATATATAAATCAATTTAAAAAATGATATATATTATGAGTAAAAAATATTATTAAATGGCACCCATTTGATTTATCAAGTATTCAAACTTTTATAGCTTCAAGTACACGTACTTTACCATTGACCAATCAAGTACAACGTGTTGATTATTCTCGTCTATCTATATTATATGTGGCACCAACCATACAACGTGAATCAAGTAAAAAATATTATTAAATGGCACCCATTTGTTGACTCTTATTTGCCAAAAAACCAAAAAAATAAACAAGTGAAACTTCCACGCAGATTCTGTAGGGACTGTATATAACACTATCAACAGTTTGAACAAGAAACATGCGAATAAAGTTGACAGATATATAACAAATTCCCACAGATTCAACAATTTATAATGAGACCTCCATGAGGTTCTGGTCAACGGGTTTAGGAGTTATCATAAAGAAGGCGGCAAAAGCGACACAAAATCATTAAAAATACCATCAAACCCACAAAACCCCAACTATATAAATCAATCACAGAAACACAAATACGAAGTTCACGAGTTCTTGATAAACTAGGGAAAGAGAGAAAGAAAGAGAGAATAATGTACGTAACAAGGCCTCGATCTGTGTACAAAAGGGATCCTGAAGCTCTTAGGAATCAACCAGAGGGACCAAATTCAGGATACTTAGTACTTCAAGACGAAGAAGCCGAGACTTATGGATTCTTTGGTTTATGGAAGAAGGGAATAGGAAACCTGCCATTTCCTCAGAACAGGAACTTAACCGTTGAATATACAGTGAGTACAGGAACATCAGCTGCGGTTTATCAAGATCCAGTTTTGTTCATTCCTGTTCTTAATCAGCCTTTGTCTTCTAATCGTTACTACGTCGTTTCAAGCAAGGGAAAGCACCAAGGGTATGTTCTTGTACTGTTCTATCAAAATATCAAACTCATTTAAACCGGTTGATTTCCCTTGCTATTGTATATAACTTCTATATGAGACTTTTTTTTAACTTATTCTAGTATCCTTTCTACAGCTTTTTTATTATTATTCCTTTTTGTTTAGGCTTGTACTTTTTTTTTTATAATAAGTTTCCAAGTCTTCAGGCCTACAATCTTCATTTTTTTTTTTGTCATTTTGATCGATCTTCACTTTTTTCTTTGCTTGGGTTTACTTTTTGTTTTTAATTTCAGGGGATTCAAATCCACAATCTTCTTATTTTCTCTCCCCCTTTTTTTCCCCATCGTTCCCCCCATTTTTTCGTGTCTCATACAATATTAGATTTTTGAGATATAGGTATACATTAAATTTGTCTTCCTATTAAATAACTTAAGCCAATTTAATATAATTTCCCTTTACATTATACAGCGAAGCAAGCACATGTTCAAAAGAAGAGGACAAGGGGAAATTTTTGGGCTGCAATTACGTCAAAGACGTCAAATCAAGACCACTAAATCCCTTTGATGATTACCAACAATTTGAGATGAAGAAAAAGAGATGGGGATTCCAAGGCAAGCCTATTCTATCAGATGGGTTTCCTCCTCAGTTCTTGAGGAATGACGGTTGGAGTCTCTCCACCAAGACACCACGCGATTACCAATTGGGTGAAGCTCTCGGCATCAACCTTACCTTGCGATCCAAGTTACCTCCTTTCACCTTTTCATCATCATCTGGTCCCTCCTCCGAGCCGGTGGTGATCGGAAAATGGTACTGCCCTTTCATGTTTGTGAAGGAAGAAGGAGTGAGTGTAAAGGATCAAATGAAGATGTCAGTTTTCTATGAGATGACGCTTGAAAGAAGATGGGAAAGAGTTTATTCCAAGGAAAACAATGGGAAAAATAATGAAGTGTTTGTCGATGTTGTGGTGAAAACTGAACTTGCAAAGCTGGGTGATGGGAGAGAAGCTGTTTGGGAAGAAGGGAAAGTCGGTGAAGAGGGTGTAATGTGGTTTAGGAATTTAGAGAGAGGAGGGAGAAAAGTAGGATTGAGTATGGCTATTGTGGAGAGAATGAGATGGGAGGAAGAAAGAAGTGATTATAGGGAGGGAAACAATGAGAGGAAGGAAGTGAGATTCGAAAAAGTGGAGAAGTTTGAGGGAATGAGTGGAATGTGGAGTGATTTTGGATTCTATGTCTTAGTGGAAAGCTTTGTGTTAAAGAGAATGGATGGAAGCATTGTGTTGACTTATGATTTCAGACATTCAAATCATGTGAAGTGCGCTTGGGAGTAAACTATATATATATATATATATATATATATATATATATATATATATATATATATATATATATATCATACGGTCATGATGTATTCAAGAAAATGATCCCAAAAAAATCATATTGATGTGTGTGTATTTATATATAGTTGATGTTTTTTAATACATGTATTTCTATTTCTCTCCATATAATACTACCACTTTGGCCCTTTTTATATAATTAAAGTTTGGAACTCAGCTTATTATGAAATGACCCTTGAGCAAAACTGGTAACAAATATTTGATTGTGACAATGCTTATGCATTTGGCAATAACAATTCTGTAGCTGTGGATGTTAGTGTTCAAACAATGAAGGTTTCAATAACTGGGAAGGTTACATTTTTGTTAAATGAGATTCACAGTGTGTTGAGTGTTAAGATTAATGAACTAAAAGTATACTTTATGAACATTGATCGAACCATATTTTTATATGATTTTTGATAATTAAATTAGGATTCTTAATGCATTTTGTCATAGTTATTGAGCTTAAAATGTGTTTCTTATAATAAATTGAGATTAAGAATAAATTCATTAAATTAGGGCTAAAAAGGGCAAAATTGTCAAAGAAATTGTAATTTCTCTTAATCATTGATTTTTATGAGAATATTTGATGTTAGATTAATTATTTTATTTGTAGATGGCTAAAAAGATTATATCAAATTTGAAAATGGAAGTTTGAGCTCAAGTTATAACTTTTCAGTTTAGTCCCTTTGCGAAACTTTTACAATTTTCAATTAGGTCCCTGTGCGTAAAGCTGTGCGTTTTGGGGGTTAGGTTTGATTTATTCATGGAGCATACAAGGAGCTTATATATACATGCAGGGAGCGCCGCAAGAGAGACACGCAAGGATCCAAAATCAATATATAATTGGACGACGCAAGGATCCGAAATTAATAGATTTTAGGCCGCGAATGAATAAAAAGGGAGATGCAGGGATCGACTAGAGATATAAAAGGAGGACTTGATTTATTGATTGGGGGAGGCCGAAAGGAATAGAGGGATAGACATAAAAGGACTTTCTTCCACTCTTTTTACTTCCATCTCTTGTGATTGTAATGATGATGTGGTGTGCCCCAACACTAAGTTGGATTCCGCACCTTCCATTTTGCAAGCATAAGAGAATCCTCAAAATATAAATGTTTGCTTGACTCCTACTGATGGGAGTGTCATTGATTTCCTTGGATGTGACAGTTACTTGGAGAGTTTAGAACTTAACATGCCTTTAGTGTACTTGAAATCTCTCCAAGTTTATATTTTTGGATGGAATACTGTTGTTTGTTTGTCTTCATTCTAGGTACATCATTGGAAAGGTCCTTTGTGGTACAAATCTCCACCGTACATTCTTGGACCTCTTCCAATTGATCCTGAACCACCTCCACCAAGGAATTTCAATGTGAGAGAATATTTTTTAATGGACAAATGCATGATTCTCATCGTGGATGAGAACTTCTCTTTCAAGCAACTCAAGATACTCTAATACAGGTTGTCTCTAATTTCCTCACTTATTTTATTCCTAATTTCTATGATTTTTTGGGCTTAATTGATGTGTAAGGAAGATAAGTGTGGGGGAGGGACACAATCCAGTAGAAAAAGTAGAAATAATTTAGTTTAGTAAGTAGAATAAGAACCCCCTATGTATGCTTTGTATCTTTTTCGTGACTACCCTACTTAATTACCATTGTGCTTTGAATTTCAAATTGTTTATCATTATCTTTAGAGTGATTTTTCTACATTGAGGACAATGTGTTGATTAAGTGTGGGGAGGGAAATACATTTTGAGTCCCAATTAATTGGTTGTTTTTAAATGAGAAAATGCCTAAAACTAGAAAAAATTTCAAAAAAATTTGTAGAATGACTTGCTTTAATGCATGTCCTAAGTGGTAAAGGGTCGCATTTGCCACTTTGGAAGTGTATAATTTGTGAGAAATTCTTTGAGCTTTCATAAGATCTAGTGTTTTGGCAACTTTTTAAAAACCATGATTTGTTTTTCAAGTGAATGGGAAGAGAAATGAACCTACAATTGGATTTATGCTTACTCCTTATTTTGAGAAAGAAAGAGTTCCTAAATCATTTGTGCATTTAAGAGTTGAGCATAATTTTAAATGATTGCAATGTTTTGATTGGTTATGTTTGTAAGGTTAGCATTTGGAATAGTTAAGTAGATGTTTTGTGGTTAGTCCACTATGCAATTGATTGTGTTAGAATAAGCATTGGAGAAAAACCTTGTTGGAAGATTATTTGAGCCTTAAATTCTTTTTATGTGTGCATGTTCACTTAATTTTTCACCTTCTAGAACTTGTTTCCACTCTTTTTCAAAACGGTATTTGCGTTAATGTGATGAAAATGAAAGAGGCATTCAATTCTAAACCATTTTCACCCAAACACAAACCTACATTCATCTACCTTTTGCTTACCCCCTTTGAGTCTTTCTTATGTTATATGCATGTTATTACTCATAGTGTTCATAGTATTCTAAAAAAACAAAAGAGAATTGCCAATAAAAAATTTGAAATGCCATGAATATGAAAAGAATGAAAAAGAAAAAGAAAAAGAAAAGTGAGTATAATTTGAAAGAAAAAAAGAAAGAAAGAAAGAAAGAAAGTATTTGGTAGATAAAAAAAAATGGTATCAAGAAGGCATTTGTTCATGAATTTTCAAAAGAATTGGCAAAAGTTTGTAAAGTTATTTAGATGCTATGAATTTGGCTTTTAATTTTGACTTGCATATCAACTATTTTCTTTTTCTAATTAATTCATTCCATTTAGCATTCATCCACCATTACAAGCCTTTTAAGTCCTCTTGATTCATTACATTAATTGCTATTAGAAGTGGAGATGTTAGAGTTGTTACAAGCCTATGGTAAGCTATTGATTAAGTGGGCTAGAGTGAAATTATTCCAATAAGGTGAGATGAGTGAAACACTAATAATATCTTGAGAGTTCTCTTGTGCTTCATTTTAATATTTTGGATTGTATAGTCAGCTAATTTCTTTACATCGCTTGATTATCACTGGTGTTGACTTGAATAATTTGATTAATTAATCCATTGCTTTATAATTATGAAATTGCTCATCTTTCAAAAGCATTAGTGATTTGGACTTGGAATTTTGTATTGAATTGCCTTTATTCAGGAGTATAAAGGTCTAAGTGTGGGGGAATTGATCGAACCATATTTTTATATGATTTTTGATAATTAAATTGGGATTCTTAATGCATTTTGTCATAGTTATTGAGCTTAAAATGTGTTTCTTATAATAAATTGAGATTAAGAATAAATTCATTAAATTAGGGCTAAAAAGGGCAAAATTGTCAAAGAAATTGTAATTTCTCTTAATCATTGATTTTTATGAGAATATTTGATGTTAGATTAATTATTTTATTTGTAGATGGCTAAAAAGATTATATCAAATTTGAAAATGGAAGTTTGAGCTCAAGTTATAACTTTTCAGTTTAGTCCCTTTGCGAAACTTTTACAATTTTCAATTAGGTCCCTGTCCTTAAAGCTGTGCGTTTTGGGGATTAGGTTTGATTTATTCATTGAGCCTACAAGGAGCTGATATATACATGCAGGGAGCGCCGCAAGAGAGACACGCAAGGATCCAAAATCAATATATAATTGGACGACGCAAGGATCCGAAATTAATAGATTTTAGGCCGCGAATGAATAAAAAGGGAGACGCAGGGATCGACTAGAGATATACAAGGAGGACTTGATTTATTGATTGGGGGAGGCCGAAAGGAATAGAGGGATAGATATATCAGTGCCGTGAGAACGAGAAAGGAAAGAGAGCAGCGCCGCGAACAAGCAGACCTGGATTTTGGGGACTTGACCTTCATCGTTCTTCTTCCTTCCTCGACTCTCTACCTCCACCGTCAACCCCCATTTCTGAGTTTCCGGCCAGCAATTTTCCAGATGCTATTCACAGATTCCGGCAGGCTCTTTATGCTGTGTTGGAGTATTTTAAAGCAATGATTGGCTGATTTCTTTTGGTTCTTGGAGATGAGGATGTGTTCTTGAGCTCATGCACTTCATAGGGGAGTTAATCTATCATTCTATTAGACTAGATTTTTATATTTAGGTTCTTTTAGTTTTAGGAATTATTGTGTATAAATCTTAGGCGAGATTAATGTTTATTGTCTCTGTTGGTTTGATAATTGTGATTGAGATTGGATTTTGCAATGTGAAGATTATATTTGTTTTAATTTCTTGTGGTTGCAATGAGATTATATTAATTAGCGTGTTATTGTCTAGTTAATGTGGTTGATTTGTTCTTTGAGGGATTTGTTATGCACTCAATTTCAAGACTCCATGTCGATTATTCCAATTTTAATTGCACATCAAGTGGTTTTTAACAATTTCTCAAGAGGTAGTGGTTAGCTATGTTTGTAGGAGCTACTATTAATTGAGAATATTGGACTTGATGAATTTTAACTCCCATAATCTTTTATGAGTAAGGATAGTCATTTTTTCATTACCAAGAACGTTCATCATTCATATTTTCACTTCATCCATTTCATTCACCATTTTATAAAGAAAATACCAAAAATAATAGTTTAGCATTTAATTAAATTGCATTATTCTTTAGTTTATTAATTTGAAAATCCAAAAATCATTTTCCCCTTGTTTTATTGCATTTACATGACATTTAGATTACTTATGATTCAATAAAAGGCTCATTGAGAGAGAGAACGATCCTAGGGTTGTCTATACGCAATCCTTGGTTATTTTTTATTGTAGACCCCAAGGCTAAAGACAAAAAGGCCCCCATCCAAATGATTACAATCACAGGAGCCATCGCCGCTAACTCGACTCACACTAGAGACGCAGAGCTTACGCCTTCACATTCAGGGAACTTCATTCTCCCTGAACCTGGACCAATTAATGTCGCGAGCTCATTTGGAAGGTGAGGGCGAGACCAATTTCAGATTGTTGGATCGCGGTGGACCTGTTTTGGCAGAGAGTTCAGACCCTTCCTCTATTCTCATCTGCTCCGATTAACCTCCACTGCCTCTCTCTCTTTGAACTCGTTTCCATGCCTATTTCAGTTGGGCAATTCAGATTGGGTTCTTTCATGGCTATGTGTAGCTAAACCCTTTGCTTCTTGGTGATGGAGATTTGTGGCTTGAGCAATTGTGCTTCAATAGGGGAGTTATTTAATTCAATCTTTTGCTTAGACTATTTATTTGATTTCCTTATTTGGGTTTATCATTTTGTAGTTGTAAGACTTGGATTGCTGTTATGTGTTCATGTGGATTGATTATTGTAGTTTTAATTGGATGATGTATTTTGATGTTCAAATTTCCATATTTCTTTAAATGCTTGATGAAATTATGCTTGTTGTGTCATGTTTATGAATGATAATCATAGTTGATTTTAGCTTTTGAATGGTTCGTTAGAACATTCTAATTGAGAAGAACAATTTGCATCATCTCAATTTCAATTACACATTAAGTGGATTTTAACAATATCTCAAGAGGTAGTAGTTTGCTATGTTTGTAGGAGCTACTATTAATTGAAATTATTGGACTCAAGTGTTATCTTGAGGTTGTTTTTTTTAGACTTAATGAAATTTGAACTCTCAAATATATTTTAGCAAGGATAGCCACCTTCTTCATTACCAAGAACATCCATTATTAATCCCTTTTAATCCAAAGCATTCTTCACTATTTTCCAAAAATACCAAAAAGAATAGAAATAGTTTCTTTATATTTTTCATGAATTTTAATTTAGAGAAAACCAATTACAAAACCCATTTTCTAATCATGTTTTTAGCACTTAGTTTAACATAGGAATTCAAAATAAATTGGCTCTTTGATAAGAGAACGATCCCGAGTTGTTTGCACTATATTGCTTTTTAATTCGTGGAAATAGTGATTTGACCCTGAGGCGACTAAGGTTTTTGACATAAGGGTGTAAACTGAAATTTGATGTAAACGTAGAGGACAAAATATATTCTTTATATGAGAGGAAATAAAAATGGGGATCTTAGAATAGGATCTGGGCAACCAAATTAATATTCAATAAGATCTTAATCTTTACATGATGTAATATCCTGTTTAAAATTACGATTAAACTTTGGAGATTAAATTGAAAACTTGACGTAAACTTACAGGATCAAACTTATACTTTTGCCCAATCTGAAATTAGTGAGTTTTTATTGTATTTTCTATCTCTGTCTCTTGTTAATCATCAAATTTAAAAAATGAAGTGCTTGCCCGGTTCCATTGTTTCCATTGATTTTTTGGACAAGAAACCTTCATAACTAGACCACAGATTTAAAAAATCACATACGGACTCAAATAATTAAAAGGAAAAATCCAATTGACTGTACCCGTTTTTTACTTATGACGAGTTTGATGATTCCATCTTAGTGTTGTATAAAAAATTGCAGAAGAGATAGCCTTCTCATGAATTATTCTACAAACGATCCATTCATGTAGTAGATATAAAATATGTCAGGAAAGACAAGGTCAAAGTTACAAGTGGTCTTTTAATTACCATTTCCCCCTAACACATGATTATAGAAACTCAAAACAAGTTCAGTGCATATGGGAGTAAATTTGTAACCTACAGTAATATTTTTAAAGGGAATGACCCAAATGAATCAGATTGCATTGAGCTCATTTTCTTTTTTTAATATATCAGGAATAATTTATATGTTGATGATATGCATCTTATTTCTGAAGGATTTATTGTTTAGTTAAGTTTGATTACTTACACACACATATGAAGAGTTTTCATGAGAACTGGTTTTTTCTTAATAATAGAAAAAATAGTTTGATCCTTACAGCTCTGTCAAAATTGCAGAAGAGATTATCTCTTACGTGATTTTTTTTTTTTAAAAAAAATTATATCGAAGAAAAAAATTTCTCTGATAATTCTACTTCCATTAGCGTGTTGAACTACTATATTTCTTCCTTTTTTTTTTCCAACGTTGAACTAATAAATGTTAAAGCAAGGAAATATACGGGAAAGAAAAGGGTAGCATATTCTCATTTATCTCGTGTCTAACATCAAGTTTAAAATAGGGTTAATAGCATTGTTAGCCCTTACGCCGTTGCCCATACGCGTTGACTAGCTTCATTTGGTTGCATGCGTTGCTACAGCATTGTGAAAGTAAAGCTGTAGTGACTCCGCTTCACGTCTGTATAATGTTGTTCCTTTTCTACAGCAATCTCTGCAACTCCTCGGCTTTCCATGACTTAGGCCCTCCATTATTGAACTCTCGTACAGCTCACCTAACTCTGCCATCTCCTTAAGGTTCCTTCTGTGGTATCACTGGCTCTATCTACAAAGCACAAGCTGAAAGAAAGAAAAAGAAAAAGAAATTAAGAAAAAATTGGCCTGCCTTCCAATAGTGCTTGTTTTAAAGTCTTCAGCCGGACTTTGTGATGCCATATAATCGAGAGACTGAAGGGGGTTTGATGGCTTTTCCCTTGTTCTCATTATCATCCCAGTAGAGCTTGAATATCAGTTCCTCTGGTAGCTCTATCGTTATCAGCGTTTGTCTTGAATTCTGCTGAGCCTCATGTTCTGCCTGAATTGTGGTGACAAGGCTTCTGCTGAAAGTCTCTTGGAGATTGTCATGTCCAACATATTTTGTAGTCTTGATGATTGTGCAGTCTTCAATTTCATCGGGGTGTTGTATTGCCTTCAGAACTTTGAAGGTCACTTATTCATCATTGACCCTCATGGTCAACTCCCCTTTTTGGACATCAATTAACGTTTTTCCTATAGCCATGAATGGTCTTCCCAAAATGATAGGCACTTCACAGTCAGCCTCAAAGTCCATAGAAACTTATCTACCTTCACCATTACATCTTCAATTTTTCCTTTTGGATAAACGATGGATCTATCAGCCAACTGCAGTGTAACTGTTGTAGGTCTTGTTGGGAAAAAATTGCTTTAATCCCACTTATTAGGAAATTGGAGGTATAAACAGATGAAGAACAAATAATTTATTATAAGAGAAAACTCAAATAAAAAAATACACAAATGTATTTATCTCACACACTTTTTTTTTTTTCTGTCTCACAAACTATCTTATATTTTTCTCATAAGATAATTTACTCACTTTTCTCTAACATAGTGCTACGGCACTATTCTCTCTCAATCTCACTTTCTATTTTCTTTCTTTCGGATGATTCACAATTGTCATTCTAACATCTATATTTATAGACTTACCAACCGACAATATAAAATTAAAATATTATTTCTTTTATGCCGACTTAACTTTTGCTTCAAGTTGCTCATCCGGTAGCTTCTCGTGGCTTCCATATTCTTCACGTCATTTCCTCCTTCTTCGTAGCAGACCTTCTTTTGTATGCTTAGTGCCTAAGTTTGCAATATATATTATTTTATTCATTTGTTTGACTTTTCTTCATTTCTATTGCTTCACGTGTGGAGTCTTGATGCTTCTATTTCTTCATTCAAGAGACTTCAACAAAGTTCTTTCTTCTTCTAGGAGTATGTCAGCAAATTCATGGAAGAGGGAGAAGCGAGTTTGAATTCTAACACTCCCCTCAAACTCGATTTTCCATACCAATCATATATTTGAACTTATTGAATGTATCTCGCCTTCAATGGCTTCGTGAAGATATCGCTACTTGTTCTTCGGTTTGCAATAGACTAACTCCACAACTTTATTCTTGACATGCTCTCGAATAAAATGATATTTGGTGTCAATGTGTTTGCTTCGGTTGTGAGAGACTGGATTCTTTGCTAGTGAAATTGCTGACTTGTTGTCCACATGTATGGTGATTGGACTTTCTAGCTTATAACATAACTCATTCAAAATATTTTTAAGCCATATTGCTTGACATGTACACGCTGCAGCGGCAATGTATTCAGCTTCACATGATGAAAGAGCAACTGTCTGTTGTTTCTTTGACGACCATGAAAATATTGCTGAGCCAATATGAAATGCATACCCTGATGTGCTTTTACGATCATCTAAATCTCTACCATAATCACTATCTGAATAGCCAACTAACTTTGAGTCTTGAGAATGCGTATAGAACAATCCATGATTGATAGTTCCTTTGATGTATCTCAAAATTCTTTTTGCTGCACAAAAATGATCTTGCTTTGGCTGCTCCATATATCTGCTAATTAACCCAACTGCATACATAATATCTGGTCTAGTGAAAGTTAAGTACCTCAAGCTTCCAACCAGGCTCTTGAATAGCGTTGGGTTTCTTGGTTCTCTTTACGAATGGGTCTGTTAACTTCATTCCCGCTTCTATTGGTGTTGAAACAGGCTTGCAATCTTGCATTTCGAATCGCTCAATATTTCTTGTGCATATTTCTTTTGTGACAAAAATATTCCTTCTTCCGTTTGTTTCACTTCAACTCCAAGAAAATAAGACATTTCTCCAATATCTCTGTCATTTCAAACTCTCTCGTCATGGCTTCTTTAAACTCAGCAAACATACTTGGATTATTTCCTGTAAAGATCATGTCATCCACATATAGACATACGATCATTATATCTCCATCTTCATTCCTTTTTGTATATAACGCATGCTCATACGGACTCTTCACAAATCCATTCTTCTGAAAGTATTCATCTATTCTTGTGTTCCATGCTCTTGGAGCTTGCTTCATTCCATATAGTGCCTTCTTCAACCGGTAAACTTTGTCCTCTTCTCCTTTTATTACGTATCCTGGTGGTTGTTCAATATAGACCTCTTCTTCTAAGTAACCATTAAGGAAAGCCGACTTTACATCCATCTCGGTATATTTTCCATTTGTTTTGTCTTGAAATTCTTTGTAAGAAGTCGATAGTGTCAATCCTTGCAACTGGTGCAAAAACCTCTTCATAATCAATTCCGTATTTCGCTTGTACCCTTTTGCCACTAATCTCGCCTTGTATTTCTCCACCTTTCCTTCTTTGTTGGTCTTTGT
The DNA here is from genome assembly GCA_019022615.1 of Acacia melanoxylon. Lineage (NCBI taxonomy): Eukaryota > Viridiplantae > Streptophyta > Magnoliopsida > Fabales > Fabaceae > Acacia > Acacia melanoxylon. The sequence goes on from JAFJYJ010000037.1 coordinate 1,085,181, forward strand.
CTTGTATACCCACTTTACTCCAATGGGCTTATGCTCTTTAGGCATAGTTGTGAGCTCCCACGTGTCATTCTTTTTAATTGCGGTGATTTCATCATTCATAGCTTTCTTCCACTTTTCATCTTCTGCTGCTTCTTCATATGTCACCGGATCACATTCTGCTACTAAACAAAATAATGAATAATCAAGTGTAGTTTGTACCGGATCTGTAGCATCATAGATGTTACTTAAGCTTCTCATCTTTTTCGTTGTTGCTCCCCCGAATCACGCTACGCTTTCGATGATGTAGATGGGGAAGTTGTTGGATTAGGACTTGGTGGAGGAGTTTGATCATTGTCTACCTCGATCGTTTGATCTTTTGAATCAACGTCATCTTTAAAGAATAAGCCTTCCACTCTTTTCTCTTCATCACTCCATTTCCAATAGTCTGCTTCATCAAACTCTACATCTCTTGAGATAATTACTTTTTTGGTTAGAGGATTATACAATTTGTAGGCTTTACTCCGATGCGCGTAACCAACAAATATACATTTTTCTCCTTTGTCATCTAACTTCTTCCTTTTCTGATCTGGAATATGAGCGTATGCTATACAACCAAAGATTCTTAGATGGCTCACCTTTGGCTTTCTACCACTCCATGCTTCATTTGGTGTTTTGAACCTGACACTTTTTGTTGGACATCGATTTAATAGATACGCTGCACATTGAACAGCTTCACCCAAAATGTTCTCGGCATGTGCTTTCCTTTAATCATGCTCCTTGCCATATCAAGAATTGTGCGATTCTTCCTTTCTGCAATTCCATTTTGTTGTGGTGTGTAAGCAGTTGTCAAGCGATGTATTATTCCATGTTTCCGACAAAATTCTTCAAATAATGGAAGTATATTCTCTCCTCTATCTCGTCCTTAGCACTTTCAAATATCGACCACTTTGCTTTTCTGCCATTACCTTAAACTCCTTGAATTTATCAAGGGCTTCTGATTTTTCTTTGAGAAAGTACACCCAAGCTTTTCTACTGAAATCATCAATGAATGTGATATAGTACTGTTTCCTCCAAGTGATGGAATGTCAATTGGACCACTATATCGAGTGAACTAGTTGTAGTGGTCTTTTTGCTCTCCATGATTTACCAACCTCAAATCTTTGTCTATGTTGCTTTCCTCGCATGCATCCTTCACATAGTTGATCTGGATAATTTATTATTGGCAATCCATACACCATTTCGCTTTTGATAACAACAGGCGTGAATCCGAGATGACCAAATCTAAGATGCCACAACCATGAATTATCTTCAACGATAGACTTCATGCATTTGATTCCTCGATTGTATATTCAACTTGAATAGACGATTGCTTGTCATATCAACTTTCGCTATCAATTCTCTTTTCTGATTTCTTATGATGAGACGACTATCTTTTAAATGTATGTCATATCCCTTCTCCAATAATTGACCTAGACTGAGAAGATTACTTTTCAAAGATGGTATATAATAGACATCTGAAATGTAGCTTCTATCTCCATTCCTTGTAAATATCGTAATATTACCTTTGCCTTTAATCGGGACTTTTGATTGATCGCCGAATGTAACTTCGCCTTGGACTTCTTCATTCAACTTTGTGAATAATTCCTTTTTGCCACTCATGTGATTGCTTGCTCCTGTATCGAGATACCACACATCTTTTCCATTGTCTTCTTCACCTTTATATGAGAACAAGATGGCGGTTTATCAACTTTGTCTTCATTTGCTATATAAAGACTTCTTTCTTTAACTTTAGCAAAAGCATCTCGCACTCGTAACTAAGATGACCAAATCTATTACAATTATAACATTGTAATTGAGATTTATCACTTCTTTGTTGAGATTTATCTCCTCTTCGGACAAGAATCCTCGACTCCGCTTTGTCCACGACCTCGATTGTATGATCCTTGACCACGTTCATATTCTACTGTGTGAGTTTCAAATCTTCCATTTGATTGGCCATATCCGCTATGTCTACCACGACCACCTCGAGCATTGAAACCGCTTCGGGTGTTATATCCACCTCGATTTCCTCTACCACGACCATAGCTGCTACTGCTGGCTTGATTTTTGTTTAAAGACAATTTGCTTTGCAAGGCTTGCTCCAAATTGCTAGAACCTTCATTTAGTTTCATTCTTTGCTCGTGAGCTTGAAGAGAACCCACAAGCTCATCAGGAGACATAATCGACAAGTCTTTAGCTTCTTCAATGGCAGTAACGATGTAATCAAACTTTCTAGTTAATGACCGTAGAACCTTCTCCATTATTCTGACATCATCTAAAGTCTCTCCATTTCTTTTCATCTCTTTGGCCACCTTTTGCACTCGTGAGACATAATCAGAATCGGCTCGCATTCTCGCATTTTCAAATTCTCAAATTCTGCTCTAAGTGATTGCAGTCGTACCTTTTTGGCTTTGTCTACTCCTTCACAAGACTTTTGTAAAATCTCCCATGCATTTTTGGATGATTTTGCATCTGATATTTTCTCAAAGGTTGATTCATCAACACCTTGAAAAATCAAGAATAGAGCCTTCTTGTCCTTCTTCCGAGAATCTCTAAGCGTCTTCCTCTCGAGCATCGATAAAGCCGCGCTTCACGGCTGCATTAGCGGGCTCGTGTATCCATCCTCAACAAGGTCCCAAATATCTTGAGAACCTAGTAACGCCTTCATTTGAATGCTCCAGTTTCCATAATTGCCTTTTGACAATTTTGGAATTTGCGGTTGCACCATCTCCGCCATCTTTGATCAACTTGGCTTTGATACCACTTGTTGGGAAAAAATTGCTTTAATCCCACTTATTAGGAAATTGGAGGTATAAAAGATGAAGAACAAATAATTTATTATAAGAGAAAACTCAAATAAAAAAATACACAAATGTATTTATCTCACACACTATTTTTTTTTTTACGTCTCACAAACTATCTTATATTTTTCTCATAAGATAATTTACTCACTTTTCTCTAACATAGTGCTACGGCACTATTCTCTCTCAATCTCACTTTCTATTTTCTTTCTTTCGGATGATTCACAATTGTCATTCTAACATCTATATTTATAGACTTACCAACCGACAATATAAAATTAAAATATTATTTCTTGTATGCCGACTTAACTTTTGCTTCAAGTTGCTCATCCGGTAGCTTCCGTGGCTTCCATATTCTTCACGTCATTTCCTCCTTCTTCGTAGAGCCTTCTTTTGTATGCTTAGTGCCTAAGTTTGCAATATATATTATTTTATTCATTTGTTTGACTTTTCTTCATTTCTATTGCTTCACGTGTGGAGTCTTGATGCTTCTATTTCTTCATTCAAGAGACTTCAACAAAGTTCTTTCTTCTTCTAGGAGTATGTCAGCAAATTCATGGAAGAGGGAGAAGCGAGTTTGAATTCTAACAGGTCTTGCTTCTCTGAATTCTAGTTTCCTAGAGACTGACATAGGCATTAGATTGATGTTGACTCCCAAATCACAAGAGCTCTCCCACAATAGTTTCGACCGATTACGCATGGAATTGTGAAACTCCTTGGATCCTTCAACTTCGATAGAAGCTTATTGAGCATGATAACACTACTCTCTCTTCAGTTAAGGCCGCTGTCTCAAATTCACCCAATCTTCTCTTTTTAGATAAGATGTATTTCATGAATTTCACAGAATTGGGCTGGAGGCCGCTGCTTCAAAACATCCAGGTATTTCCTGAATTGCTTCTTCTAGCTTTGCTTTTATAACCTTTGAGGAAAAAGGGATTGTTGCTTCTTTATTCGTGACGGTCCTGGTTCTGTTGAATTATGTTGTGGCCTTGCTATAGCATCATATGTTTTAGGGGTTTGTAATTTTGGTATGTGATGCTGTGGCAATGCTGTAGCATTAGCTATGTTGTTGGTTTTCTACAGTTCAGGGGTGAGTTGCTCAGCTCTTTGTTCCTCTACATTGGCTTCCTTCCCCTTCTTTGTTTGTCCTGACAATGGCTTGGTATCTTCAATAGGTCTTTTGGATACCTTATACTGCTCAATAGTTTTACCATTTGTTACACCCTACCGGCCTCGCCCTCTCGGGTGGCAGGTTAGAGGGATCCCTTATTTTATTACCTTTCCTTGGTTGAGTATCCCATATTAACATACATCAAAGCGTTACGTAGCAGAGCATATGATCGGTTTGGACAAATAAGTAATACCGGTAAAAGCGCGGAAAGTAAACAGTAAATCATCCTCGTAGAGTTAAGGTATAGTGATCCAAAGTAAATACTAGGCAATAAGTAAATATATACAGTCATCCAAAAGTAATATACAAAAGCGATAGGGCATTCCCTATTTCTTCAACCTTCAACTCCATGCCCTTACCTTCAACCACCTAAACAGCTTAGTGTAAATCACCTGTATCTTTAGAACGGCTTGGGATTCAAAATTGAATCTCAGAGTAACTGTTAAACTCATATACAATATGTATGCACTGCATGTATGCAACCATAACCAAGAAATCATAAATCAACAATGGCAATACATACAATATGCATTCAGTACACATCACACACAGTAATATAAAACATCATTTCACATATGCATAAGTTCACTACGTAAGGACCCAGTCCTCAACAACCACAGGACTGCCTAACAAGACAAGCCCTCGGATCCTTAGGGCTAGGAATACAACAGTAGCCAGTGCCTCAAACCTTAACTACATCGAATGCATCACCGGCTCGGTAGCGACCTAAAGACACACAGTCCACTAGGCCCTATGGTAGTGACCCAAGGACACACAGCCCACTAGGCCCTACAACCCAATCGCATGTCCCACTTACGAAACATGTTCCTCAATCATGGCACAACAAACATACAAAGTAACATAGAGTATACGAGTAAACAATTACTACCTAACAGCTGTTCAAAAATTAGTAAAAATCTCTCGGTGTCAGAAAATTATCCCGGATGCGTACTTGCCCTATACAAAGCAAATACATCACATTTACTCACTTAAATAAACTCTCCTTTTATTTTTCAAGAAATTCGCCCTTATTCCAGAAATTCCAGAAAATATGCTTTAACTTCAAAAATTCATAACTAATTCGAGAAAAATTTGATTGACGCGATTCCAACGGCCACTAAACCCTTATTATGTCTAGTTTATATTAAAAATACTTACAGAGGCCACAGGGATTCGTATCCTTTTTCTGTATTAAAAGTTTGCTCGCTAAACAAAGGCTAAGATTCAATTTCTGAGTTGTTTTCAAAAATTTACTTTTCACAGTAGGAATCTCGAAAATTTTCAAAATCATATATAAAATTGAATCCCAATATGTCTATGTTAGGCACGTAAAATTTTGTGGCCATCAGACATCATTTGCTATTTTAAAACCATTTATTGAACACGTTTGCCCAAAAACGAACAAGACTAGCAGATTGTTGTTTTCCTTGAAATTTAGGGTTTTGAGTTCCAAAATCATATTCTCAAATTGTGCCCACACAAAATTTTGTTTCAAACCCTTTGCATCACTAAAAAGATCAAAAACACATCATATCCTTATGTATAACTTGCTGCCCAAAAATCCCAAAAATCCAGATTACCAAGTCACAAGAGGCTAGATTAACAGCTTAGTTGATTCAAGACTTGTTTTAGCTTGAATCTCTTCTTCCTTGGGCTTCTGGGTGTGTCGGCCTTGAGTCATAAAAACACCATGGAGGATTTGTTAATAAGAAATCTTGAGGTTATGATGAAGAATTAAAGAAGCTAGAAGACTATCTTAACCTAGTTTTGAGCATGCTTACCTCAACCTTCACTTTGTATGCCTTCTCTTCTTTCTTCTTGTGAATAAACTCTCTTTCACTCTCTTCCTCACTTAGGGGGCAAAATAGGCAGCAGAAATGAAGGCAAAGTTCCCTTAAATGAACACCATTAACCATGTAAAATGTTCATGCAAGCTATTGTCCATTGGTCCATAGGGTGTCTTAAGGTTTTTAGCTTATTTCCTTTTATTTTTCTCCAAGCTTTCTTAATTTTTCTTGGATGTTCTAGGGCTGCACGAAAATCTGTAGCTTTTGGGCAGATTTTGATGTTTCTCATGTGTCCTTTTAATTCAAATTTGGATTAAATGTGTAGTACAAGGTAGTTGTCTTCATCTCCAAGTTTTTTTGACCTTTCACTTCCTATCATTAATTGCCTGACTTATCTTGCAAGTCATCTCATCTCCTCTTTAATTTGTCCTTGGGCTGATTCGATTCAAAATTTATTGCTAATGGGGGAGATCAGATGTTGTCTCTTTTGGCTTCAAGATGAAGCTTCTACTTGGTCCTATATGGTTCTCTTTCATTGGCCAATTTTTCCTAAGTCTTTGACCTTTTAATTAGGCTTTCATATGTGTTTGAATCAGCTTCATTCTCCCTTGGTTCATGGCTGTTCGAAATTTCTTGCTTGGAGGGGAAGAAAGTTGACTTTTGTTGTATTATAATTGCTCTTGTACTTGCCTTTTCAAGGTCAAACTCAATACCCCAAGTTGCCACTTGTCACCTAGGGTTTAATTGCTTTGACTTTGCATTTTAGCATGTGAATTTTTGTGCAAGCTTCCTTCCTCTTCTTATGGCCAGCGCCCTCATGGCTTATTGGGGAAGATTTTGTGTTGTAATGATGGCTATTTGACTCTTGCACACTAAGTTGGCTTCTCAAGCAAGCCTCTTGTTTTCATCATGAATCAATCTTCTTGAGCAAGCTTCTTGATTATCTTCCTATGTAAGTTTCTTGACTTATTCATGTGACAAGCTTCTTGAGTACTCTTCCCTTCTTATTTCCTCAAAAACGCAAGGAACCCTTATCAGTCCAATAAATGTCATGTACATATTTATTTTAGCACATTTTTGCTCAGCTAATTGTCTCATACCTTAGGATATAGCTAAATGGCATTTTTTTACCAACTGATTAACACCGTATAAGTGTTTTGTGTCCATCTACACTAACACTTTAATTTCTATAGCCCTTGAGCTCTTGGTCAAAATACTCATACAAAAGGGAGTGCAAAATGTCTTGAAATATGTCAAGAAGACATTTAAAAATCCCCCAAATCAAATGACCAAAGTCCCCTTACAAAATATCCTCTTAACTTGGCTTATTTTAAGTTTTGCTGACTTTTCTCTCTCCCCCATGCTTTGCACGAATTTGACGCTTATTAAAGAAGCCTATGACTCATCTTTATGACATAAACACATGCTTATATGTCTCTCATAGCAATTGACTAAATTGCCCTTTCATTCATTTCCTATCACATAGCTTCCTTCACAAGCTAACTTTTCAAACAAGCTTCTGGACTTATTATTTAATAAATTCATTATTCTCCTTTTCCTTCTATATTACTTCGAAAATCATAATACTCATAGGATATCCATGTTCCATTTTTAACTAATCTCATATAACATTTCCAAAATTTAATATCACACTTCTTGAACTAGGTTTAATCGTCTACCTGATACAGGCTTATTCTCAAGTCTCTAGGCCCAAAATTTCAGGATATTACACCATTCCTCAGTTCTATGGCTTTGACTTGTTCTTTTCCGTGGTTCCCAAGGACTTTAGTGTCACTAGGTAAGGAACCTGAGGACCTGTTATGTAACACCCCAGATTGTGGGACTAGAAGTTTAAGAATATGACGGAGATAAGAAAGCTATTAAGTTAGAAGGAGTCCAAAGTCTTAAGCTTGTTATAAGGAAACGTTTAAGATAATTATTAAAGATTATTTTTGGACCGTGAAAAAAAAAAGGAGAGAATTATGGAAATATTATTTTGAGGATCTAGAAATATTATAAGGGGATTAATTATGAAAAATTTGGCCTAAATAGTTTTAAAGACAGTATTTGGAGTTTAGGGCCTATTTTCCCAAAACAATTCAAGGAAAAATAGTTAGAAGATAAATTGTGGCACAAAATTTTTAGAATTGATGTTGTATGGCTTAGAGAAGCTAGTTGAGGAAGAAAAACCCTTATATGGAATTAAGGATTGAAGATGGAATATCACCTAGAGGGGGGTGAATAGGTGATTTTAAAATTCTTTCGCTAATTGCTCAAGAACACTTAAAAACAGAGACAGAGAGAAGAACAGAAAGACACAAGAGATTATCCTGATTCGGTCTAACTCTTCGACCTACGTCCAATCCCCAAAACCCTGGGATTTCCACTATCTTTCAAAGACAATTACAATTACACACTGTATTCGGATGATCCTCTCACTAGGACTCACTCCCCCTTACAAGCTGTAATTGTACACCCACACTTAAGGTTCCACAACCTTAAGATTTTACAAAACAATAATCATGAGTAGATAAAAGATAAACACTGAAGTACTCAGAAATATCCGAAGATATTAACGAAGTTAATGAAACAGTAGATTGCAATAAATTCGAATTGAATGCACAGTGTTTCAGTAGGTGGCGAATTCAATGTTTCGGGTATTTATAGTTGTTGCAATTAATGACCATTGGTGAAGCTTGAAGATTAACCGTTGTGACTCTTAAATATAGCCGTTAGACAAATGAAGCTTGGTTAACACTTTCGCCGTTAATGATCCAAGTAAGATTGTACCGTCATCACATTCTTTCATTCCTTCTGTTTTGCCCATTGTGAAATAGCATTTATTGTGAGATAGGAATAGCAGGAATGTCTTTCAAATGTTCAGAGACATGGTTGCTGAGATTGTGTCTCGATATGGTAACCTCATTTAATGCATCTGACACACAAATTGCTTTACAACAATTTGTTGTTAATCCGAGGTTTAATCAGCTAAAACTCATTTAGCAAACTGATTAAAAGCATTTAAGAATAGTAATGAGTGATGATTTAAATAATCATAATCAGTTGATTTAGATTTTTCGGAGACGGTGATTTGAAAAATAGAAAGATATGACTCTAGTTAAAAAAGACATGCCTTGAGGCATATTGACTGGAGGCATTTCAATTGACTTGAGGTAAGAATAAATCGTTTGAATTTTCATGTTGAAAAGATTTTGCCTTGAGTCAAAATAATGATGCCTAGAGTCATGTGCCTAGAGGCAACTAATACTTGACTAGAGGGAAAGTCAATTTTTAGCAAAGAGAACGTGTTTGACGAGTTTGACAAGTTTGCCTAGAGTCAATTATTTGATGCCTTGAGTCATGTGACTAGAGGCAAGTACTTTGGCGCAACGTCTCAACGCCTTGACTGGAGGCATAAATAAAATGCCTTGAGTCAAGTTGCCTAGAGGCAACTATTAGATGACTAGAGGCAAATTATAGATTTAAGCATAATTACGAGTTTGCCATTAGATAATCAAATAGATTGATGCGTATAAGGAAAATGCCTTGAGTCATATTGCCTAGAGGCAATTATGACTTGACTAGAGGCAAAATGAAATTACCGTGATAATGTGTAAAAGAGAAATTTGCCTTGAGGCAATATTGGATGCCTTGAGGCAATAAATAAGTGACTAGAGGCATATTATATCGTGAGTTTAAAAACATGGATCAATTAACTCGAGGTAATTAAATAAATGACTCGAGGCACCTCATGGCGCGAAGACAAGATTTGAAACATTCGAATTGGATAACTAGAGGAAAATAAATTTACCTAGAGGCAAACCTTTTCAACACTTATTGCCTTGAGTCAAAACACTGTTACATCGAGGTAGCACAGTGAAAATCATTTAAACATTGAAGCATATAACTTGAGGCATTAATTATTTAACTAAAGGCAAATCAGAAACTTCAAATTTTCATTGAAAATTAAGAATTAATTACAATATAATTGTTATCATCAAAACATCAAAAACATGAGAACTAACAAGGATTAAATTCTAGCACCTATCCATTGTTTGCAACTAAAGGAGTAAAGGACCAAGTTGCAAATAAGAATCTTATAGAGGATTAAAGTGGAATTAATGGGATCATTTTGGGAGTGGACCCCCACACACACCCTCTCCTCCATTTCACGCCACCTAGCAAACTTCCTTCTCTAGTTTCATGACACCTAATCTCACTTAATTCAGTTTTAGCCAGCCCATCAATTCCTTGTTTCTCCCATTTGCTTCATTAGGCGAGCATATATATTATAAGCCTCATTTCCCATTCAGCTGAAAATAAAAAGAGAGCGTGGGAGTGAGTTCGAAAACACAGAGCGAGAGAGAGAAAGTTGGAGACAGGCCGAAGAGGAAGAAGGGATGGAAATTCAAGGGATCAATCACATGCAAGCTTGGATTTTAGTTGAGGTAAGGCTTCTAAGCATTATTCCACCTTTTGTTCTTTCCTCTTCTGCATTTTGGTGGATGATTGTGGCTAGAAAATCTGATTTTAGTAAAGAGAAAATGGTGCTGTAATGAAATAATCATAACGATATGGATTAAAGCCTAAACCGTTGAGATATAACTGCTGCACGTTGTTTGGGTTTTGAGGATGATGAACTTCGATTCTGTACTTTGCTGACCAGAGGGGGTTGTTCGACTTTTTCTTTTGAAATTGTAAAGGAGAGCCTAAATGGTTAAATAGATAAGTTTAATAAAAGTTATGTGCTTTTCGGATAGTTGGTGCATGTTGAAGTTGATATTTGGGGTGTGGGAATCGATTGAAAACTTAACTATGTTGATGGCTATAGATGTTAAGCAAACATCTCAAATCATTAAAGCATGATTAAAGACTCTAACATGTTGGTTAGTATGGCATTTTTGAAGCCGCACAATTTCTAGATTAAATTATGATTTTTCTAAGTTTCTTGAAAAATTGTAGTTAGATTTTCTGTTAAGTCCAATAATGATAATATTTTTGGATAAATGCATCTAGCCATGAGTTGAGACTCCTAGGGTAGGATATAGGCATTTAGTTATGTCTTAGTGAGTATATATGTATAAGGATAAAGGATTACCAATGATGACCTATCTCTATGAATTTTAAAATTTATAGGAGTTGACAATTGCTTGAACTCAAGAGAAAAGTGAACCAAAAAGATTTTGGTAAAGGTACAGTTTTGGAAAGAGTAACAGGTGAGTGAATAGCGTCCCTAATTTTTATAAATGATATTTTTTATTTTTGAACTTTTATGTTTATCTCCATACTTAAAAGTATGATTTTATGAAGGAATATTTGTTGATAGTATATGAGTAAAGAATTGTGATTTTATTCGTTATTACGTATTTTCTTCCAATTGTTTCAAAGCATAATTCATGATTATGTAGTCAAATGGAAATGAGACTTTTGAGATATTTTTCATAAATTTTATATTGAAATGATCTTGGATTTTGGAAAGTTTATAAGCTAGAATTTATTATTTGAAATAGAATGTTTTTACGCGAGTTCTTGATGTTTTAAAAGGCTTTTATCGACAGATTGAATTTGAAAGAAAGTTTTGAAATATTGTTTGTAAAAGTTCATGCTGGGGGATTTGATTATGAAGTATGAGATAAAGTTGTTATTAACTCTAAAGAAATTTTTTTATTACTTTGCTAAGTTTACCCCAAGCATGCTTGAAAATGTTTTGGAGAGGACTGAATACAGAACGCTGGTTACTAACAGTAGTACTGTTAGTTCTTGGTGCACCATAGTTAACCTCAAGCTCGCTTGATATTCATCATGAGATTTGTTCTCATGCTTGTTTCATGGACTGTGTGTCCATGCTTGTTTCATGGCCTCGTGTCATGCTTGGTTAATTAGTTACCCTCATGGACTGTGTGACCACGCTTGTCATTCGTTCTGTATGAAGTTCTACGAAAAGATGTGGTTTTGAGAATTATGTTTAAAATTGATTATGTTAAATCAAAGATTTTATTACGTACTTGAAAATATTTGATTAACGATATTTTATGTAGAGTTCTACTTTATTTATGATTTTCTGTTTCAAAATGGTTTTGTCAAACAAAATAATTTACGTATTTCGAGGTAATTGATTGATGATCCAATATATATAGAGTTTTGTTTTTTAATATAGAGATTGAAGTTATTGCCATATTGTTTTTATTAAAAGATAAAAATGTTTAAATAATTTACTCTTGTATTTTATTAAATTATAAGAATGGGACGTCATTTACCGGAAAAATTTGTTTGGATCAGATAGTATTGCCGACCGTGTACCTTCTGTTGAACAATGAAGAGTCTCCTTAAAGGTATAAAGTTCGCTAATCCATCTGGTAGTGCTATTAGTTGATGTAATCATAGCCCTAGACTTTTGTATTAATATTTAAAGTTAGATGCTTCATGTAATTTATAGGTGGGATTCAGGTATTTTGAACAAATGTTTATAACTTTAAGATTTAAGGAATGTGAGTCCACTCATATCCATGCCGGTCACCCCTTTAGGTTTCTGGGCGTGACAGAGTGGTATCAGAGCTAGGTTTTTCTATAGTTATGTGGAGCAAGGATTCTTCAGTGGGGTCTTGATTATCATTATGAACCCGGGCATAATCATAATCAAGGCATCATTGAAGGCCTATAGGTGGTCTAGTTGTGTCTTTCTTCTTCTGATCAGTCATGCTTCTTAAATATAAGTCTTATATAGTGAGCTAAATACTCCTTAGGCTTTTTTATATAGCGAAGATGTCTCAATGATGTTGAGTGTCAACTAGAAGGGCTAGTAGTAGAATGTTTTTGATAGAGCATCTACCCAAGAAAGGAAAAAAGTAAAAGGTTTGTGCACAAATTATCATAATATTTGTTTGGAGCAATAGCTCTTTATATTGTTTATCTGTGTGTTACCCCCATAGTAGGCATGCGGATTATTAGAATGAAACTTGAAGGCATATATTTCTTTAGGAAAAGTTGATGAGGAGATATGAAGTTCTTGTGTTGTTGATTTTGGTTGTGATCATTCTTATATATTTGAGTATTTTTCTAGATGATTGAAATTGGACCTAACCAAGCTCAAGGACTATTTTATGGTAGCTAGTCCTATTAACAAAAATGTTCGAGAAAAAAATCGAAGGGTTGCATAGACAAAGTATTTTTGGGAAATAAGGCTCATTAGAAGAGGTATTGAAACTATAGAATTTTTCTAGTGTTCATAAGATGGGATTGAGTTTTGATTTGTTGTGGATTTGAACTAAATCTTGTTGGGAATTTATATATAAAAAGTCTTGTGAGCTTATATGAATATTTGAAGGTTAATTGATTTGTGTTTTGAGAATTATAGAGTTGGCTTATAATCTGGGATTAAGGAGGCTGTTTTAATATGGATATTGATATGCAGGTATTTGAAGATGGTATGAAATGTATGAATTTTGTTTTTCAGTGAGTTAAAATAAGGATGGTGGAAGGTACCTCTTTTAAGTTTTTTGAGGTGTGTTTTCTAAATTTAGTAGCAAAATAGGCTTAGTCAAGAATTATGGATCAAGTATTTGGTCTAATGGGGAAAAAAAAGTAGAGATTTTAAAATACAAAATTTTATGCCAAGAATAAGGCATAATGATGAATAACGCATAGATATTTCAACTTATGCCTCATAGTGATTGTTGAAGTGGACAGGTGGACTAAATAGATTCTGTATGTTGAGAGAATGAGTTGGAGACCTAAATGATGAGGAACTTGAATTGTAGCACGAAGAAGAAATATCTGAATTTTATGTATGTGTTAAATTTCGATGATGAAATTTATTTTAAGGGGGAAGAATTGTAACACCCCAAATTATAGGACTAGAAGTTTAGGAATATGATGGAGATAAGAAGGTGTTAAGTTAGAAGGAGTCCAAAGTCTTAAGTTTATTATAAGGAAAAACTTAAGATAATTATTAAAGATTATTTTTGGACCATAAAAAAAATTAGGAGAAAATTGTGAAAATATTATTTTGAGGATCTAGAAATATTATAAGATGATTAATTATGAAAAATTTGGCCAAAATAGTTTTAAAGCCAGTATTTAGAATTTAGGGCCTATTTTCCTAAAACAATTCAAGGAAAAATAGTTAGAAGATAAATTGTGGCACAAAAATTTTAGAATTGATGTTGTATGGCTTAGAGAAGCTAGTTGAGGAAGAAAAACTCTTATATGGAATTAAGGATTAAATTCTAGCACCTATCCATTGTTTGCAACTAAAGGAGTAAAGGACCAAGTTATAAATAAAAGTCTTGTTGAGGATTAAAGTAGAATTAATGGGATCATTTTGGGAGTGGAACCCCACACAACCCTCTCCTCCATTTCACGTCACCTAGCAAACTTCCTTTTCTAATTTCATGACACCTAATCTCACTTAATTCAGTTTTAGCCAGCCCATCAATTCCTTGTTTCTCCCATTTGATTCATTAGGCGAGCATATTATAAGCCTCATTTCCCATTCAGCTGAAAATAAAAAGAGAGCGTGGGAGTGAGTCCGAAAACACAGAGCAAGAGAGAGAGAGAGAGTTGGACACAGACCGAAGAGGAAGAAGGGATGGAAATTCAAGTGATCAATCACATGCAAGCTTGGATTTTGTACTTATGAAGAATTTGATGATTCCATCATAGTGTTGTATAAATAACCGCAGAAGAGATAGCCTTCTCATAGATAATTCTATCTAACGATCCATTCATCTGTTCGATATATGTCAGGAAAGAAAAAGTCAAAGAGACAAGCGGTCTTTTACTCTTTTTCTTTTTCCTAACTCATGATTTTAGACACATGCACTCAAAATGTGCTAAGTACAAATGGGAGTCAACTTGTATCATACAGTCATATTTGTAAAGAGAAAGACTCATATGAATCAGACTGTATAGAGTTCTTTTTCTTTTTAAACATATCAGGAATAATTTATATGTTAACGAGTATTTGTGAAGGATTTATTGTTTAGTTAAGTTTGATTATTTATACACACACGTGTATATATGAAAAGTTTTCATGAGAACTGTTTTGTCTTTTAAAGAAAAAAGGGTTTGATTCTTGCAGGCAATTGTATCAAAATTGAAGTATCTCTTGGATAATTCTTTTTTTTTTAATATATATCAAAGACAAAATCTCTCAGATAATTCTACATCCGTTAGCGTGTTGAATTAATAATTTATAGCGTATTGACTCAAATAATTTATCTGTTGATTATTCTCGTCTATCTCTGTCTTGTTGACTTTTATTTCCAAAAAGAAACTTCCATCCAGCTTCTGTATATAACTATCAACAGTATGAACAAGAAACCTGCGTACAAAGTTGACAGATTTATAACAAATCACACACAGATTCATCAATTTATAATGAAACCTCCATCAGGTTCTGGTCAATGGGTTTAAGAGTCATAAAAAAAAGGCGGCAAAAGCGACACGAAATCATTAAAAAATACCATCAAACTCACAAAACCCCAACTACATAAATCAATCACAGAAACGCAAATATGAAGTTCACAATAAACTAGGGAAAGAGAGAAAGAAAGAGAGAATAATGTACGTAACAAGGCCTCGATCTGTATACAAAAGGGATCCTGAAACTCTTATGAATCAACCAGAGGGACCAAATTCAGGATACTTAATACTTCAAGACGAAGAAGCTGAGACTTACGGATGTTTTGGTTTATGGAAGAAGGGAATCGGAAACCTGCCATTTCCTCAGAACAGGAACTTAACCGTTCAATATGCAGTGAGTGATGGGACACAAAGCGACGTCTATGAAGATGAAGTTATGTTCATTCCTGTTCTTAATCAACCTTTATCTTCTAATCGATACTACGTCATTCGAAGGAAGGGAAAGCATCAAGGGTATAATTTCTGCTCTGTTTTTGGCCTCTCAATCAGTTCATTGGTTTATCTGATTTGTGCCGCTTATTAGATTTTTTAGATACAAGTATATATTAGATTTATCTTTCTATAAAAATAGTATTGAGTACGTTTTGTAGAACTTCCCTTAACGTTGTATAGCTTCTATTCATTCTCGAATTAAGCCATATGAGGCTTTTTTTATTGTATTATCATATCTTTTCTATTACTTTTTTTAACTTTCAAAGGTTTCAGTTCTATAATCCTCGTATTTTAGTCAACTTTTTATCTTCATTTTTTATATTTGTCTGGTTTATACTTCGTTTTTTAATCCTCAAAGCATCAAGTACACAATCTTCATTTCCCTCCATTTTATATTCTTTTGTTCTTGTTTTTTTCCCCCTTTTTTTAGGCATACCCTAAGTTTATCTTTATATCAAAATAACTTAAAGCCAACTTGTTATAACTTCTTTTACATTATATAGCGAAGCAAGCACATGTTCAAAAGAAGACGACATGGGAACATGTTTGTGTTGCCATTATATAAAAGACGTCAAATCAAGACCACTAAATCCCTTTGATGAGCATCAACAATTTGAGATAAAGAAGACGAGATGGGGATTCCAAGGCGAGCCTATTGTCTCAGATGGGTTTCCTCCTCTTTTCTTGAGAAGAAAAGGTTGGAGTCTCTCCACCAAGACACCACGCTATTACCAATTGGGAGAAGCTCTCGGCATCAATCCTACCTTGCAAGCCAAGTTACCGCCTTTTGCCTCATCAACATCTGATCGTCACTCTAAACCGATGGTCGTCGGAAAATGGTATTGCCCTTTCATTTTTGTGAAGGAAGAAGGAGTGAGTGTAAAGGACCAAATGAATAGGTCAGTTTTCTATGAAATGACGCTTGAAAGAAGGTGGGAAAAAGTTTTCTCCAAGGAAAACAGTGGGAAAAGTAATGAAGTGTTTCTTGATGTTGAGGTGAAAACTGAGGTTGCAAAGCTGGATGATGGGAGAGAAGCTGTTTTCGAAGAAGGGAGAGTTGGTGAAGAGGGTGTAATCTGGTTTAGGAGTTTAGAGAGAGAAGAGAGAAAAGTAGGGTTGAGTATGGCTATTGTGGAGAGAATGAGATGGGAGGAAGAAAGAAGTGATTATAGGGAGGGAAACAATGAGAAGAAGGAAGTGAGATTTGAAAAAGTGGAGAAGTTTGAGGGAATGAACGGAATGTGGCGTGATTTTGGATTCTATGTCTTAATGGAAAGCTTTGTGTTGAAGAGAATGGATGGAAGCATTGTGTTGACTTATGACTTCAGACATTCAAATCATGTGAAGTGCACTTGGGAGTAAACTAGTCCATATATATATATATATATATATATTATATATCATACAGTCATGATGTATTCAAGAAAATGATCCCAAAAAAATCATATTGATGTGTGTGTATTTATATATAGTTGATGTTTTTTAATACATGTATTTCTATCTCCATATAATACTACCACTTTGGCCCTTATTATATAATTCAAGTTAGGAACTCAGCTAATTATGAAAGGACCCTTGAACAAAACTGGTACGTAACAGATATTTGAATGTGACAATGCTTATGCAGTTGGCAGCAATAGCTGTGGATGTTAGTGTTCAAACAATGAGGGTTTCAATAACGGGGTTACATTTTTTTGTTAAATGAGACTAACATTGTTAAAATTAAAGAATTAAAATTATACTTTATAAAGTTAAGGGTGTAAACTGAAATTTGATGTAAACTTAGATGATAAAATATATGCTTTATCATTTTAAATTATATTGAATGTAACATCCCCAATTTTCATGTAAATCAATTAATAAAATATATGAATTTTTCACCTAGTAATCAGTGGTATTTATTTTTCTGACAGGATAAATTAATTATTGGGAAATATTGAATAATTATTCAAAATGTGGTTAATAAATTTAGTTATGGATAATTTAAGATAAGTAATGTTAAAGGAGTTAAAAACATTTTTCTTCATTATTTCTATAATTTTTGTCCAATAAAGAGGGATGAGATGGAAAGGAGAAATCAATATTAATTAAGAGAGTATGCACGTGGGGGTAAAGGCATGGAATGCAAACACAATTTTTTTTAATGCTTCCCAATGTGCTGGCGTGAGAAAGAAGTAAAAGGGAATAACAAAAAAAAAAATGTTGTATTATCACTCCCTCAAAACCGCTGAACCAAAGAGGAAAAAGATATGTGTAGAAAAAGTCAATTCAACATTAATTAAACAAGGGAGTACTGGCGCACGTGGAGCGAGATAGCATAGACGGCACAATTCCTTCATTGTTCTCAACGTGTCTGACAAAAGGAGAAGCAAAGGAAATAATTAAGGGAAAAAAAAAAAATCTTTCTCCATTATTTTCCCCAAGATGTGTCGGACTTGTGAAAGGGAGAGAATAGGATAAAATTAATTGAGTTCACTCTCTCCCCATTTGTGGCCGTCGCATGGAAAGAGGGGAAAAGTAGGAAATGTTGAACCTAGCCTAGGTGTACTTGAGGACTGAGAGAAGGATGTGAATGATGGACAACACAATATTAATGAAGAAGGAAGAGAGTCTGCACGTCATTTCAAGCAAGGGATCACACACAATTTGTTTTAAAATGTCTCCCAATATACCTGACGTGAGAATATTTAGATGAAAAGAAAATATATATAATAATAAAATAACAAAACTTTCTACAATATTTTTTTTTAAACCGCCGGACGTGAGAGAAATTCATGAATATATCTGAAACAATGTGGAGGCGAGATTAAGGGAATCAGCTTTTTAGGTCTATATAAAGAACTTGCTTCTCCCACTTTTTAGCCACTAGGCGAGAAGAAGAGAAGAAGGGAACTAAAAGGGGAAAAAAAACAGAAGAGAAGAAGGTGCAAGGAAGAGCTCAAGCAAACATTCCAGAGGAAGGTGAAGGCTGAAAGAAAGAAGAGGAATGATTGAGGATCAAGATTTCAAGAAGGTGAAATACCAAGAACGAACGAGTAAGTTATAGTTACCTACCTTATGATTTTATGGTTGTGGAGTTGAAAGTAGTAGTACCCCGTGTTGTTATTCATGAAATAGGTCTGATTAATAGATAAAATGAATGAATAAGGGATTGAATCTAAGGCTTGAGGTGTAGGAAGAAAGATTAAAATGATAGAAGAAAAATAGTTGTTGAAATGAGGATTTATTGTGTCTGACAACCTTATGGACGTGGGAAAGCTAATTTTTGCCTTCAAAGTGTTCAAAAATAGGATCTTAGTATAAGATTGTGAAATTTTCATTAGGTTGTAGAAGGCCTATTTTTAAGTCAACCAATAAATACTTTAAAGAGGAAGTTATTTATATTTATATTCTGATTATTTTAGGGTCACTCTGTTTTTGTGCGTCCGGAGGAAAATTATACTGATAATTTTGGTCAACTATCAGGTAGTAACCTTAATCCTCATATGTCTTGTGTTGCTTTACATGTCTGTTTTTCCATGATTGAGGACCCGTATCTCCTGAAAAGGGACATGTGTTTGTGTGCATTTAGTGTGGTCTAGGTTCAGAGCCCGACTGCAGTATCTTTCCTAGTGCTGTGGATCCGGGGCTTGCTTTGTTGAGCAGTCCTGCGTTTGTTTCTAGGACATGTAGTCCTTCCGCAGTTAACACGATATACATGGTATGTTGTATTTGTGTTACTGCGCGTTTGTTACTAAATGCTATTATTTGGTGTTTTCCTAATTATGGTTATATACACACACTGTTTATGCATTACATATGAGATTAACGGTTACTCTGAGATCCATTTATGAATCCCAGATTTTTGTAGAGCCTCTGGGAGTTCTTTGAGGGAAGATTTTGGAGAAAAGGGTAAGACTGTTGGGCAGGAGTAGATGGAGTCGTTGGTGGCAGAGGAAGGCTATTTTGTTATATTTTTTGTTATTTATTTTGAAATCGGATAACTGTATATTGTTTTGGCCTTTTTGGCACTGTTGGACAACTGTATGTCTAACCCTTCAGGGACTATATTTTGTTACTTACTTTTAGTTATACCAGTATTGTCTGAAATCCAACCGGGAAATGCTCTGCCGCGATAAAATTCTGATGCATGTTAGTAAATAGTAAGTAGATGATATATGGTAATTATAAAAAGGAATCCCTCTGTCCGCCACCCGAAAAGGCGAGTCCGGTAGAAGTGTTACATTGAAGACTAACGTGACAATATGAGAGGAAATAAAAATTGGGATTTTAGAATAGGTTTTTGGCAACCAAACTAATATTCAATAAGATCTTGTTTAAAATTAAGATTAAATTTAGGAGATTAAATTGAAACTTGACGTAAACTTACAGGATCAAACTTATACTTTCGCCCAATTTGAAATTAGTGAGTTTTTATTGTATCTTCTATCTCTGTCTCTTGTTAATAATCAAATTTAAAAAATGAAGTGCTCGCCCGGTTCCATTCTCCCATTGATTTTTTGGACAAGAAACCTTCATAACTAGTCCAAAGATTTAAAAAATCAGATACGGACTCAAATATTTAAAAGGAAAAATCACATTGACTGTACCCTTTTTGTTTACTTATGAAGAGTTTGATGATTCTATCCTAGTGTTGTATAAAAAATTGGAGAAGAGATGGCATTCTCATAAATTATTCTACAAACGATCCATTCATGTATTAGATATAAAATATGTCGGAAAAGACAAAGTCAAAGTTAGTTTTAATTACCATTTCCCCTTAGACTTGAACCATGTCAGGCAGGCGAGAAAGCTAAGCTTATCAGTGTGGCATGCTTGATATTGGCTTTTTAGTGGACCTTGTTATACTTGGGGGAATGCAGGATGCCAGAGTCGCATTGATAGAGTATTGGTAAATGTTAGATATATGGTATGAATTCTTCCCAAATTCTTCACTTCTTCATTTACCAACTATTGTAACATCCCAATTTGAAACGCAATTTTTTTTTTTTTTCAATCAGAGTAGAGCAATAGAGCGAAAGAGTGATCAGTTCATAGCCAAAACATCAACCATTGTGTAATATTGTATAGATTACAATAGTCCTAAGGTTTAGAAATGAAATAGCGGAATGATGAGAATAATGAGAATAACGTAAAACGATAAGATAGAAATAGTCTTCACCGCACGTCTATTCCGGCACTTGCCTCGATCCCCGAACCGTGGTCCTCCTAACCACGAAGCTACGGTGAGATTCAATTCACCATATTGAATCTCGGGTAACGATTAACCTCATACCCAAACAATACAATATGAACAACGAGATATTTCTAGAGCTAATACCACAAGTATATCATAAGCATACGAGACGATGCATGATCATTATGCCG
The DNA here is from genome assembly GCA_019022615.1 of Acacia melanoxylon. Lineage (NCBI taxonomy): Eukaryota > Viridiplantae > Streptophyta > Magnoliopsida > Fabales > Fabaceae > Acacia > Acacia melanoxylon. The sequence continues at coordinate 1,106,180 of JAFJYJ010000037.1, forward strand.
ACAAACATAAGCACAAAGCAATATGTAAAGCCCCATAAGGTAAACAATAACAAACTGCACTATTCACCGGTGCCACGATAATTACTCGTGTCCTCGCGCTAGGAAAAACAAAACGGTGTTACCAAAACTATAACCCGTATAACTGTCTCGTATAACGGTCTACGAACATATCATTGACATATAAGTATTTAAGATGTACAAGATTAGTGTTACGAAGACGCGTCCGTACCTTCGTTGGCAACGTTAGGTACTACCGCGGAAGACGTACTTTCACGGAAGAACGTGAACTTCAAACGGTTCGTCGGGCGGCGTAACGGCAACAAATCGAGATTCGATATCCTATAAGAATAATATCACCTTTATTAGCGATTTGACACTATAACGGCTTTTTAGGTAAAAATTACCATTTTGCCCTTCTACCCCTAATCGGCGGAATTTCACCAAAGACTTCGTTACTCTAGCAAATTTTCTTCCGAGATTTTGCCGAACTTCGACGCAACTATGATTTTCGAAAATAATGACTAAAATAGCCCTCCCATATGATACCCAAATCATACTTGAAATTTAAAGGCTATTCTAACAAATTCTACCCTTACTTTTAAAAAGAACTGCTAAAGTTTCAACTTTTCGGCGACTCGACCCCTACTATGTTTTTACCTCTTTAGGCACATTTTTCAATGCAATGAGGCCTAAAAACAAGCATAGGAATCTTATCACCTACTTCCTAAATCTAACTAACAATTCTACTAACTACCGAACTAAAGACTTAAAAGCTAATGGCCAAAAGACTTACCCGTTCAAGAATTCCGCAGAGCTTTTCCCGAGCTTATCTCTCTACTTTCTCTCTCAAGAAATTCGGTCAAGACAAGAAAGAAATGGTGTGAGGATTTCTCAAGGAGCATGCCTCCTATTTATAGACTTTGGTTAAGGCTTTGTTTGGAATTCCAAATTGTAAAGAACCCATTAATGCAACTTGAACAAAAAGTCACAAACTCCACCTCACCCCCTTTGGTCGACATCTTTGGGCTGTTTGGCAGCCAAGGATTGGCCAAGAAGTGATGACTCACCTCACTTTATGGCCGGTCCAACATATTTTTCGATCGGTACCCGATTCGCGTAATTTCGGAGAAATCTCAAAATTCTAGATTTAGAACTTTGAAGACCTTCTCTTTCTCATCAATAATATCTATTATAACTTGAATTTTGACTTTAGACGGGGTTCCAACCGTCCTGTCGAAGTTTCTCGAAAAAACGTGTCCGTACGCGTCCGGTGTCGAAATCGGTTCGGAATCATCAAGCTCTAGATAATAATTCACTGATTCCAAATGTATTTTTATAATTATAAACTCATCCCTAGATGTTGAGTTATAATTTATTTCCTTATTTTCCCAAAATGTGACTAAAAAGATTTTCCTATTTCGTCTTATTAGGACAATGTGCTACGGGTCTCGGAATTGACTTAGGAAGAGGTCACTTGAAGGTAAAAACTCACGATCAATATTTTACCTTGACTTTGGAATTCCTATTCCTGGTTCCCTAGATAGGATCTGTTTCCTAAATATAAGATTACTATTCATGCTTTTTAATTATATTATATAATAATCAAAAATTTGCAAAATATCAAGATATCAAATTTTGCTTCTTATCCTCAAATTCTTTGGCCAATTTTCGGCAGCCTTTTTTTTTGTAAATGTTTTTTCAAGAATTAATTAATTACTTAATTCAATTTTTATTAAAAATTCTACAAAATTTCCTAATTGGTCCATTCTTGTATTTAGGTTTAAAAATACCTAAACTCAACTATTTTTCTCAAAACTTTCCAATTTAATTAGTAAATACATTTTATTAATATTCAAATAATTTCCACTAATTTTAGAGCTTCACATAATTATTACTGAAATTTCCTTTGCTTATGCTTAAGTAATTAGCTATTAATTACCTAATTACTCTTTTAATCATAGTTGGTATTTTTCTTAATTATAATGCTTCATTACCTTCATATTCTTGTATTAACATTAGCATTTCCATGCCTCTTGCATTGTTTCATAATTACAAGGGTATTTTGGTCATTTTATTACTTTATGAGCATCCTTTCTCATTTTCCCAAGTTTGTAATTTATTTAATTACTGTAATTAGAGATAATATACTCTCTTAATTCAACTGGTCATTTTTGACTTTTAGGATTTTTCATGAATTTTCTAAGTTAATTACCCTTTGCGGGGCATTTTGGTCATTTTGGCACTTTGACCCTTAAACTCCCTAATTTCTTACAGAAATTCTACCTAGAAAATAGACTATAATTACCCAAGAATGGAGATTGCAATTTCACTTATCAGAAATATCCAACTTTTATTTATAATATTCCAGATAAATATCCGGGTATTACAACTATATTTACAAAAAAAGAAAAACAAAGCAAAATGGTTACCTTAAAAGTCACAAAATATTGGGTTAATGTGCAAATTTGCTTAAAAAGTTTTTGCTAATGAGTAATATTACCTTAAAATAGAGCTGGGAATCAGGGCCGGCCCGGCCCGACAGGGCCTGGCCCTACAGGGCTTGGGCCCAACAGGGCCGGCCCTACAGGGCCTGGGGTAAGGAAAACATCTATTTTTCAAAGCCCGGCCCGATAGTACCAGGGCCAGGGTCGGCCCTACAGGGCCTGAAAATTACTATTCCAAATTTTAACTATTTTTTTAAAAGAAATATAATTAGTAAATTGCAATCATTAAAGTTCTAATCCATCAAATAAATGTTATCAACATTAATATCTAAACAATATAAATCACTCAACAAATAAACACATTGATTAATTCGTAATAAATACAAAGAATATGTTTTTTCCTATTTTTTTCAAAAAATATTAAACAAAAGAATTGCTTTATATATGCCCACAACAAAATGTCTTTCCCTCTCGTAATTTTATATGTGTCTGCAGATTCCTTCGGTTCATGCATGATTTTACTGACAGTTAAAAATAATTATACTTATTTTACACCAAATATATTTATAATTTATTACTTATATAATATTGTAATACCAAAGTATGAGTTTATTTAATATGAAAACATCCCTTCTTTAAAATTTATAATAACTAATTATGTGTTTTAATACAAAATAATAATAAACATAAAAAGGGTTATAGTTTAAATTTAAAAAATCAAAGTAATTACAAATAAACACTTTCATTAAGTGGAAGTCTAAATTATTATTATTATTTTTTTAAAAAAAAAAAGCTACAGTTAAATGGGCTGTAGGGCCGCCCAAAGGGCCCTACTGTGGCCGGGCCCATTAAGCCCGAAGCCCTATGGGGCCGGCCCCGTAGGGCCAATTTCAAATTCGACCTATTTTTTTCAAGCCCGAGCCCGCGGCCCGGGGCTTAACGGGCTGGCCGATGGGCCCGACCCGATTTCCCAGCTCTACCTTAAAAGTTTCTTTGGGTTCAATATTACTCCGGAAATGTTAAAATAAATTAATGTGACCCTTTTCCATTAAAAAGTTAGTGAGGGTCGACGTTAGTATTTTAACGTTATAGAGCAATATTGCTACTTTTGAAACTTCTAGAATAATATTAAACCTAAAAAAACTTCTAGAGCAACATTACTCCTCAACTTTTAGGGAACATTTGCACCATAACCCTGTAATATTTTAGCTTGTTAAAGGGAACATTTCAGTCAAGGACCACATGACCAAATATATTTCGGTCAATGACTATGACATTTTGAAATTTCACTACAAGCCCAAGGACCAAGATGGAAATAAGTTTTGTAGGTAAAAAGAAAGACAATGATTCCCCTTGCTTTACCTAAATTGATTTCGGAGTTCCAATAGCCGCTAGGTCAGAGCGGTGACCGCTGGCTAAAGCTCCAACGATTGAAGATTAATGTGTTTTTGATAAAAGGATTCTACTTGTTCATAAAGAGTAGAATATTTGCAAATTCAACTTGTTCAATTTGTGCTGTTTATATATATAATCCACTTATTCATGATTCTATGGTTTCTTGTTAACCTATTAATTTGTAGGGTTATGGTACAAAAACATACATATGGTTTTTTCAAAAGTGCATCCAACACCAAGTGTTTTTTTTTTTTAGTACAAAAGCGACCATATGGTTACAAAAGTGAAGCAAAATTACCCATTGATTGTTAGGTTGACTTTTTCTGTAATGAAAATGATGATGAGGACAATGACTCAGCTAAGTTCATCCCATGTTGGCAGTGGAGAAAAAGTATACTTTATAAAGTTAACGGACTAAAAATAAACGTCATGTAAAACTTAAAGAACTAAAAGTATATTTTAACCATTCTTTTTAGTATGTAATCCATAGTGTATGTATGTATACATGTGTGTGTCTCTCTCTCTCTCTACATATAATCTCATCCCCTCAATTCCTTTTAATAGGTAATTTCTTAATAATTAATTTATGTTTTTAAGAGTAATTTTTATAAGATTAACTTCATTATAAATTTTTTACCAATTAAAATAAATTGATTCTAAATAAGTAAATCTGAAGTCTGAACCATCTTAAATCAAATGGAAAATTTCATATTGGCGAGAGTTGCTGGTGAAGAATTAATGGAGGGCTAGATTTAGAGGATCACTAGTCTTTATGTGAATTTTCTTCTGTCATAAATGTATGGTATTGATCTATCTCCCATTAATTAATTAATGATAGGTTGGACTTAGAAGTTAGAAGTATTCATAGAAAAGCTTGGCTTGAAAATGGGACGTGCGAGACTTTATGGATCTTTTTTTTTTTTTTTTTTTTTCTGATCTCCTTATAAGTAAAAACTATGCCAAACAGGTTTTTGAAAAAGCTCTTTATAATAAAAAAGAGTTTTTCTTTTACAATGAAGAAAAAAGCCAAAAGCTTTTGAGAGAAGCTTTTTTTAAAGCTCTTATTATTTTACTCCAGAAATTAATTTACTCTTAATAAAATTATTCTCCGATATCTCTCTAGGAGTTAATTTAAGATTTTGCAAATCACTCTCCATATTAGAGAGAGGAAGAGAAAGCTTTTAGCTTTTAAGTAACTTTTAAGCTAAAAAATTAATATAATCATCAAACAACTTTTAGCTTTTAAAAAAAAAAAAAACTGTTTTTTTAGGTTTAGCTTAAAATTAACTTTTAGCTTAAAAAAGAAAGGATACAAAAGTGCATGTGTTTCTTTTTAAAAAAGAAAGGCTAAAGTATACTTTTAGTCCTTTAAGTTTTACATAAGGCATACTTTTGGTCCCTTAACTTTATAAAGTATACTTTTGGTCCCAAAATTCTAACACCGTTAATATTGCTAACGGAAAACGCTGACGTGGCGAACTCAAGTAATGATTAATAGCATTTAATTACACAAATTTTATATATTTTCAATTTACCATATTTTTAATTTAAGTTTAATAGTATTTAATTACACAATCATCATTTAAAATTACATTATTATCACTTGAGTTTGAATTTTCCGTTAGCAAAATTAACGGTGTTAGAATTATAGGACTAAAAGTTTACTTTATAAAGTTAAGGGACCAAAAGTATACCTCATGTAAACTTAAAGGACTAAAAGTATACTTTAGCCAAAAAGAAAAAATGGTAGTCTTTAATACATATACACACATGGAGTAAAATAGGAAAAACTATGAAGAAGTCTCGAATAAGAGAGTTATTTACAAAAACAAATCATGTGAATTTATGAAAACGTTGAGCACTGTTGACTCACCACCGGTAGTGAGCGTTGAATTAATTATATACTTAATTAGGGAAAAGATCTAAACTTATTAATATTTTAAATATAATGAGTTTTAAAATATTTCTTAAAGGATGTTAGAAATAACATATAATTAGGGCCCGTTTGGTACAAGGAACATTTAAGGAGGAAAAGGAACTTAAAGAAGAGAAAGGAATGGAAGGGAAGATTGAGAGGGAACTTAAAAAAGTTAAGCTGTTTGGTAGACATGAGAATATAAGTAAGTTGAGGGAAGATAGATTGTTTGGTAAGAAGAATTGGGTGTTGATTAAGTGGGAAGGAGAGGTAAAATACCTATAATACCCCTAACATAAAAAAGAGAGAAAAAGACTTGACTGATTTTTATTTTTTTTTAATCGGGCAGAAACAGACTACCCACAACATGACAAAATGGTTGAGAAGGAAAATCAAAAGAGCTGCCGATGGGATCTGTGAGAGCAATAATTTTAGAATGACGGCTGGAGGTGAGTAGGATTTCTAGGAGAAGGATAGAAAGGGAAAGGAACCCAGATTGCTTCAAGAAAACATATACGAATGTTTATAATCAAGTGCAAGAATCTGACAATGCCAATTGAAAACATTATTGTGTTTCATAAAATGAAATTTTTAAAACACACATATGCTAAACAACTGCACAGCCAAATGATACATGAATAGTAACTTCATTCTCGAATTCACTATTCACACTACTCTGTTCGGCTCTGTTTTACATTTTACATGGACAAGGTTCAATAATTCTATCATATCTCTCAAACTACAGATCCGATTGTGGTGAAACTTTTTTCATATGAAACTAGACTCTCAATACGTCACATAGACACCAAAAACAAGCTCAAAGGAGTTTATATGAAAGAGATATGGATTTTTGAAGTTGATCGTAAAATTCTCGCGTCATATCAGACATAAGTTCAGTAACTTGGATGACTTGGTTCGAACAAAGTTGACAAGTTCGAACAAAATTGACAAGTTCGAACGTAACACTCACCTAAAAGAGTCTAAGTTCAAACGTATAAACCGACAAAGAGCTGTCGTGCCGCAATTAATTTCAAAGCATATTGGAGAAGAAAATTTGGTTATGAGGAATGAAAATAAATAGCAGAAATTGAAAGTGGTGAAACTATGAGAAAGATGGATTACTGTTCTTACAACTTTTGTTGACACTTAAATCTTCTTTCATAGTTTTACAGTTCATATCGATCACTCTCTGCTAGCTATTTGTTTGTGATTTCTTTATTCCTCAGACCAGTGAGAGAGTTTGAACCAGACCACTGACAACCTTCTTGCATCTTCGACGAGTCACTACTGTTGTCCTCCTCACTGTCATCATTGGGAACGAGAAGGCCAGAGAGCTCGGGTCGTGACTGCGTCTTTGGAGGGTGAGCGATTTGGGGACGAAGAACCGAGCTTGAAGAAGCTGCGAGAGACCACCTTCAGAGGGGCTTTTTTGTCCCATTATTTCACTTTCCCGGGAAGATTTTGAGATCCCGCCATTTTTGGAGGGATTTTAATTTCCCACGTTTGTGGGAAGCTGGAGCAAGGTGGGATCTTGGTTTGACGGGAAGTTACGCAACCAAACATGTATCGCTGGTGGGAACTATGTTATGTTCCCAGGAATTCTTGTGAGTTCGTTGAACCAAACGGGACCTTAGGATTAGAATGACAGATGGATATTATTGGTTAAAAAAAACAAAGAATAATATATGGATAGATTAAATGTTAGTCAGGCTAGCTGGAGAGATTGGTATGGATCATATGTATGATATTGATGCCTAACGCCCCTCAAATAATTTTTAGGTGAGGAATGACTTTCTTGACTTCTGCTACAAGATGGTACGTTTTCTCATTATAGGATCCAATTTACTTTTGGTTAATCTCGTATAATTTTCTTGTGTACATTTTTAAATGATGAGATTCTGTTATGCTAAATTTTCTTGTATAATTTTTTTATATTTGTATATATATAATTGACCTTTATCTGGCAAAAAAATAAAAAAGGGACATGAGGATCTCCTTGTGACTATTTTTATCTAATTTGGTAGAGCGAGAACTGTAGTTGTTTCAACATATAATTTTACGGACCCGGATTGTCTCAGAATCCAGGGGGTCGGTATCCCTCAGAAGCCGATCTGAGTCGTTGATCTCACATATTTTTAGCACCCAAAAATTTTAAAAATCTCTTTGGACTGCCCAAATCAAAGGATACTGAGAGATGAGGAGGGGAGGATACTGAGGAAATCTGTTTCCATAATTTTACCAACAAAAATAAATATTGGGTAGTGCATATAATAAATTCTCTCTCAATTTGAATTGTAAATCAACGACACAAATCCGACATTTTTCTTTTACAAGTGTGCAACTTTTCATGTATAAGTCTTTTTATAAATAATATATTAATTTTTGGTAATCAGAGTTTCCGCCAATCCTTCGGCCTTGGGCCTGCAATTTCAGAATGTTTTTATCCTTGACTGAAAAATAATTTAGTCATGTGGTCAATTAATGAAATTTTCCCAGTGTTAAAGTAGCCTAGCTTTGTGTAAGAAATTCTTCAACTCATCATTAGCGTGCGTAAAAGCAGAAATTTCGATATCATACATATACAAACATACACACATATATAAAAGATTATTATGAATAAAAAATATTTAAATGTCATCACCCATTTGATTTGTCAAGTATTCAAACTATTATTGCTTCCTGTACACGTACTCTACCTTCGACCAATCAAGTACAATGCGCTGATTTTAAATTAACTTTTAGAAAATAGTTTGGGAGAAAAAAAATTATAAAAATGATTTAGAAAATAATTTTTGAGCATAATAGATTCTGTACAAAAAAAAGATTTTAATTAAATGATATTGTTTGAATATTATTATCTTTCGTGAGTTCATTAAAAGAATTTTTTTTAAAAAAAAAAGTAAAAAAAAAAAAATTAAACAAGTGAAACTTCCACGCAGCTTCTGGATGAGTCTGTTGATTTTTCTCGTCTATCTATGTCTTGCCTTTTATTTGCAAAAAAACCAAAAAGATAAACAAGTGAAACTTCCACGCAGCTTCCTTCTGCATACAGATACAACTATCATAAAGAAGGCGGCAAAAGCGACACAAAATCATTGAAAAATACCACCAAACCCACAAAACTAGTCACAAGTTCACAATGAACTAGGGAAAGAGAGAACAATGTACATAACAAGGCCTCGATCTGTGTACAAAAGGGATCCTGAAGCTCTTAGGAATCAACCAGAGGGACCAAATTCAGGATACTTAGTACTTCAAGACGAAGAAGCTGAGACTTACGGATGTTTTGGTTTATGCAAGAAGGGAATTGGAAACCTGCAATTTCCTCAGAACAGGAACTTAACTGTTCGATATACAGTGAGGCAAGGATCACAAGACCACGTATATGAAGATAAAGTTATGTTCATTCCTGTTCTTAATCATCCTTTATCTTCTAATAGCTACTACGTCATTCGAAGGAAGGGAAGGCATCAAGGGTATCATTTCTGCTCTGTTTTTGGCCTCTCAATCAGTTCATTGGTTTATCTGTTTTGTGCAACTTATTAGATTTTTTAGATTCAAGTATATATTAGATTTATCTTTCTATCAAAATAGTTTGATTACTTTTGATAGAACTTCCCGCCCACTCCCTCCCCTTAATCCAAACAAACCTTTAGGGTATGTTTGGTTTGAGGGATGGGAAGGGGAGGGGAGAGAAAAAAAATAAGGGGAGGAGAAAATTGTACAAAAATTTAGTGTCGTGGGACCCACAAAATTTTCCTCCCCATTACATTTTTTCTCTCCCCTCCCCTTCCTCAAACCATGCACACCCTTAAAGTTGTATAGCTTCTTTTCTTTCTCTAATTAAGCCATGTGAGGCTTTGTTTAATATATTATCATATATTTTCTATTACTTTTTTTTCCCTCCCTCTGTCTGCAATTGTACTTTTTTTTTTTTTTTTTTTCCTTTCAAAGGTTTCAGTTCGATAATCCTCGTTTTTAGTCAACTTTTTATCTTCATTTTTTTATCTGTCTGGTTTATGCTTCTTTTTTTAATCCTCAAAGCATCAAGTCCACAATCTTCATTTCCCCCCATTTTATATTCTTTTGTTCTTCTTGTTTTTTCCCCCCTTTTTTAGGCATACCTTAAGTTTATCTTTACATCAAAATAACTTAAAGCCAACTTGTTATAACTTCTTTTACATTATATAGCGAAGCAAGCACATGTTCAAAAGAAGACGACATGGGAACATGTTTGTATTGCTATTTTCCTCTTTCCCCCCTTTTTTTTTTGTCTCATACGATATTAGATTTTTTAGGTATAGGTATACATTAAATTTGTCTTCCTATTAAATAACTTATGCCAATTTATTATAACTTCCCTTTACATTATACAGCGAAGCAAGCACATGTTCAACAGAAGAGGAGATGGGAACATGTCTGTGCTGCAATTACGTCAAAGACGTCAAATCAAGACCACTAAAACCCTTTGATGATTATCAACAATTTGAGATAACGAAAAAGAGAGGGGGATTCCAAGGCAAGCCTATTATATCAGATGGGTTTCCTCCTCAGTTCTTGAGGAGAAAAGGTTGGAGTCTCTCCACCAAGACACCACGCGATTACCGATTGGGTGAAGCTCTCGGCATCAACCCTACCTTGCGATCCACGTTACCTCCTTTCACTTTTTCATCATCATCTAATCGCTCCTCTCAGCCGGTGATGATCGGAAAGTGGTACTGCCCTTTCATGTTTGTGAAGGAAGAAGGAGTGAGTGTAAAGGACCAAATGAATAGGTCAGTTTTCTATGAAATGACGCTTGAAAGAAGGTGGGAAAAAGTTTTCTCCAAGGAAAACAGTGGGAAAAGTAATGAAGTGTTTCTTGATGTTGAGGTGAAAACTGAAGTTGCAAAGCTGGATGATGGGAGAGAAGCTGTTTTCGAAGAAGGGAGAGTTGGTGAAGAGGGTGTAATCTGGTTTAGGAGTTTAGAGAGAGGAGAGAGAAAAGTAGGGTTGAGTATGGCTGTTGTGGAGAGAATGAGATGGGAGGAAGAAAGAAGTGATTATAGGGAGGGAAACAATGAGAAGAAGGACGTGAGATTTAAAAAAGTAGAGAAGTTTGAGGGAACTAGTGGAATGTGGAGTGATTTTGAATTTTATGTCTTGGTGGAAAGCTTTGTGTTGAAGAGAATGGATGGAAGCATAGTGTTGACTTATGATTTCAGATATTCAAATCATGTGAAGTGCACTTGGGAGTAAGCTAGTCCTTCCACACACAGAGAGTCATGATGTATTCAAGAAAATGATCCCCAAAAAATCATATTGATGTGTGTGTATATATATATAGTTGATGTTTTTTAATACATGTATTTCTATCTCTCTCCATATAATACTACCACTTTGGCCCTTATTATATAATTCAAGCTAGGAACTCAACTTATTATGAAATGACCCTTGAGCAAAACTGGTATGTAACAGATATTTGAATGTGACAATGCTTATGCAATTGGCAGTAATAGCTATGGATGTTAGTGTTCAAACAATGAGGGTTTCAATAACGGGGTATATTTTTTTGTTAAATGAGACTAATAGTGTTAAGATTAAAGAATTAAAAATACATTTTATAAACTTAAGGGTGTAAACTGAAATTTGATATAAACTTAGATGATGAAATATATGCTTTATCCATGTAAATAGTATTGAAGACTAACGCAACAATTTGAGAGGAAATAAAAATTGGGATTTTAGAATAGGATTTGGGCAACCAAACTAATATTCAATAAGATCTTAGTCTTTACCTGATGTAAGATTTTGTTTAAAATTAAGATTAAACTTAGGAGATTAAATTGAAACTTAACATAAACTTATAGGATCAAACTTAATTATACTTTCGCCCAATTTGAAATTAGTGAGTTTTTTGTATCTTCTATCTCTGTCTCTTGTTAATCATCAAATTTAAAAATGAAGTGCTTGCCCGGTTCCATTCTCCCATTGACTGTACCCTTTTTTTACTTATGAAGAGTTTGATGATTCCATCTTAGTGTTGCATAAAAAATTGCAAAAGAGCTGGCCTTCTCATAAATTATTCTACAAACGATCCATTCATGTATTAGATAAAAAATATGTCAGGAAAGACAAAGTCAAAGTTACAAGTGGTCTTTTAATTACCATTTCCCCCTAGACTAGAACCACGTCAGGCAGGCGAGAAAGCTAAGCTTATCAGTGTGGCATGCTTGATATTGGCTTTAGTGGACCTAGTTATACTTGGGGGAATGCAGGATGCCAGAGTCGCATTGATAGAGTATTGGTAAATGCTAGATATATGGTTACGAATTCTTCCCAAATGCTTCAGTTCTTCATTTAGCAAAATTTAAATCAGATCATTGCCCTGTGCTTCTTAACATGGATGCTATTGTTCGTTCTGATAATTGCAAACGTCCTTTTAGATTTTTCGCTCCATGGGTTCTTCGTAAGGATTTCCAGCAATTTGTAAAAACAAATTGGTCTGTTAGTCAGGACTGGAATGAGTCGGTCTGTGTTTAAACAAAAAGCGACTTCATGGAATAGAGAAGTTGTTGGTGATAGAAGGATTGAAGGAGTGAATAATAAGATCGCTTCACTGGGAACTACAGAACGACTTGAGAAGATTCGTTGTGATTTATGGTGTGAATTAGAAACCATTTTATTTCAGGAAGAATTAATGTGGAGGCAGTATTCAAGAATGCAGTGGTATGTTCATGGTGACCGTAACAGCTGGTATTTTCATTCAGTGGCTAATGGGAGGTGTAGGCGGAACAGAATTGCGGCCTTGAAGCTTGAATCGGGTGCTTGGCCATATGATTCGGCAGAAATCAGAAATATGGGTAGTAAATTCTTCGAGAACTTGTATACAGAAGAAGGTTCGAGTATTACCTCTTTAATTTATGGGTGTAGTTACCCACAGGTAAATGATGATCTTTATCTGTGGTTGGTGCTTAAGTTAGAGAGGTGGAGATTAATGGTACAAAAATTGTATTAATTCCTAAGATTGATCATCACCAGACGATCTGGGGTTTTAGACCCATTAGTTTGTGTATTGTGGTTTATATGATTGTGACAAATTTTAACCAATAGACTGAAGCCCATTATGCCTCTTGTAGTGGCTCCCAACCAGTGTAATTTTGTGAAAGGGAGACAAAGTTCTCATAATATTATTGTTGCCCAGGAAATTATCCATTCCTTGTGGAGTATGAAGAAACGTCAAGGGTTTATGGCTATTAAAATTGACCTTGAGAAGGCCTATGATCGTATTAGATGGAGCTTTATATTGGACTGTCTAAAAGAGCTTAATAATCTTGAGAACATCAGAAAAATTATCAAGTTCTTTATTTCTACTCCACATGAACTTACTTTGGAATGGTGTCGCTGTGAATGATTTTTACCCTAGTCGGGGTATGCGCCAAGGAGATCCTATCTCTCCGTATCCTTTTGTGTTGGTCATGAAACGTTTGGGTCATCTAATTTAGAATGCAGTGATGAGTGGGGGACTGACTTCCCTTGAGGCTGAGTAAAAGTGGTATGGTTGTGTCTCATTTTGCTGATGAGTTTATTTTGTTTGCGGAAGTAGATATGGATCAAGTTGCTACTGTGAAGGCCACGTTGGAACTTGGATGGATGATTCCTGTGCAGAAAATTAATGAAGCGAAATCCAGAATTTACTTCTCGAGGAATATGAACCATAGTAGATCCAAGGAGATCAGTGATTTTTTGAACTTTATCCCATATTGGATAAAATGGATTGCCGGTTGTCTAGTTGGAAGGCTAATACTCTCTTGTTGGTTGGGCGCCATACTATGGCTTCAGCTGTAGTGTCCGCTATGAAATTGATAAAAGGTGCAGAAAGTTCCTGTGGGGTGGTAGCAACACAAGACGAAAGATTCATCTTGTTTCATGGGATGATGTATGCCATGTGAAGGATGGAGGGAGTTAGGACTTCATCAAGCTTACTTGCAGAACAAGGCATTCATGGTGAAGCTGGGGTGGTCTTTCATTAACCAGCCGGACTTGTGGCAAAGATCTTGTGTGAGAGATACAAGTGTGGCTCGGATCTAATTCCCAAAGTTGTAAAACGTAGAAGTGAATCTAGTACGTGGGATTGAGTTCGTTCAAGTTGGGAACAAGTCTAAGATGTTTTGGCATGGCATATAAGGAGTGGCAATATCATGTCTTTCTGGAATGATGCATGGGGGTACCCCATTATGGTCCGTTAAAGTTGGAGGCAACAAGAGGTATTCCTGATGACATCCTAGGTTGACACTCTGTTTGTCCTGGGGACTTACGAATCCTTCGATTTGCCATGAACATTGGGTGCCTCCACCGAGAGATGTTATGAAGTTTAATGTTGATGGGTCTCAGAATGATGCTTCTGGTCTAAGTACATGCGGGACCATAATGACGAATTTATCCAAGGTTTTATGTACCAGGTGGATAGGGGTAGAGTCATTACAGCGGAAGCGTGGGGCATTATTATGGGCACTGAAGCTGGCTTGGGTTAGGAGAATACCATCTCTTATGGTGGAGTGTGATTGCCGAGAGGTAATTGACCTTTTTTTGACTGGTTCGCAGTTGACAGATTTGAATTCTCTCGGTTACAAAACATGCAGAGATGAGATCAATCTATTGGTTTGTTTGAGTCTCGTGAAAGGTCTGATCCTGTTTTTTAGCCTAACTTAAAAAATTGAGTAACTGAGTGAATTCAAATCCAAGAATCACCAAAAACATAACCGTCTTGTATTCTTTCGTCTGTCTGTCTCATATTTTGCATGGTAGAAGATCAATATAATATTAGATATGAAAGAAAAATAGAGCATAAAATAGCATTGTTTATAGGCTGTTCTATCTGAGCAAAAAGTTACACTTCTTTAATATCACTCTCAACGCTTCTTTTTATCTGAGCAAAAACGAAGAATCGGCCTTCAAGATGCCAAATTATTTAAATACAGAACATGCAAGTGAACCACAGACGCTTGTATAATAACTATTCAATATGTTTTCCTGGGCAACAAATAATGAAAGAGGTATTCCCCCCCCTAAGATTTAGTTCAAGAAATGATTAACTAATTGTCTATTGATGTCCCTTTGCACCTGTGATCTTGCGCTTCAGTGAGGTAAACGTAAAATTCCCCGAGTATATTGCTTCTTTATCTGCCATCCAAAATTTCATGACTCCGTAAACTAAAAATAAGCATAACAAATCCAGAAAGACAGATTCATAAAAGAACGAGGAAAAATATATCACAATAATACCATCATATCCCAAAATATATTTGCTGGTTTTTCATAACCACACACTTTGTTGTATTTTAACAGCAGCACAAGTGACATACATGAAGCACAATTTGTTGAGTTCAAAAACATTAAGGAACAAAAAACAGTTAGGGTAAGTCACAAGTGACATGAGGGATCATAATGCCATGGTAAGAATATTGTACATATTTCTCAGCCAAATGATCGTTGGTATTTGGTAACCTGGAAAGAACAGTGCATTTGGGAAACAGCTGTGTTTGAACTGATGAGAATGAAGATAAGGTATGATATCAATCTAAAGCAGGAGAAATGTCCAAATCAAACTCCCATTTCCCTTCTCTTATAGAATGCAACAAATAGATGGTTATTGCATATAAATCTATGGAATGATAGACAGCATTTACCTGTCATAGAAAGACAACTTACTTCCCGACAAGCATACCTGCCCATTGCCTGAGAGACAAACTACAGATTCAGCATCAATATATTACCCATATAAGCAGAAAAATATAAAAAGAAAAGCAACTAAAAGAATCAGGTAAATGTCTAACAATTGACTGCAAAGGAAACAAAACAAAAAACAAAATCAAATGTGGTGAAAAAAACTTGATAGGGCAAAACTTTAAGCCTATAAACTCCGTAAGTATACGGGCCGTATCAAGTAATAAAGTGATAAGAAAGATATCGTTCCCACGAGGACTTTGTACCCACAACTTCAGTTAAGCATTAATTTTGCAACTTCGTCTACGTTGAGCAAACCAAATAAAATTTAATTAAGAGAAAAGAAAAGAAATTAAAACAAAGAAACTACCACAATAATGAACGAGCAACCTAGAGCAACCTAGATTTTATCCCCACTAAATTAATTTTGACTTAACCTCACCAGTTAATCTAGAGTATTAATGTTTATAAATGTCTGTCGGTCCACTTATACACCTACCTCAAATAATTATGCGATGTCTCATATAATTAATTAAGATGCAATTCAAATTGGGCTCACTCTAATTTGATTATGCGGAGCTTTCTGCAGGTATACGTACTATCCAGACGCAAATTAGATTAAAATCTAATTCTACATTAAATTTAAATCTAATTCCACATTATTTAATCCCAAGGTCAATTTAAGATTCCCTTCGTCAAGTTCAATCCTAAATCCCCAAAACATGCTCAATGGTGATCAATCAATAAGCAATAGTAATAAACACAGGATTAAATAAACTGAAATAAAATTAAGCAAAACTAATAGTGGGAATAATCTCTAGAACCCAAACAAGTTCATAGAACCTCTAGGTTGCAAAAGAAAATTAGCTTTAATAAAATTCATAATAAGATGAAACTCAGATTTAGAGAAACAGCCTGAAGGGACGAGCAGGAATCAAATTTGTCGATCAATCTCCGCCACTGCAGCACTAGTTGTGCGTCGTCCAATCATGTGCTCTGCGTCTTGTGTCTCAGCCGCCTCTGTGCGTCTCCCAGAATCTACAAAATATATCCGCCTCTTTTTATTCTTTCTTTCTTTCTTCAATCCGTAGCTCTTCTCTTTTAATGTATATTAGGTCTTCCAATTGGTTTCAATGTTGTGGGCCCATCTATATATTCAATCCAAATCAATTCCCAAATCAATTGCCAAAAACGTGTGTGGGCATGTGGCTGTGGAAAAAGAAAAATAATAATAATAATATATATAAAAACTGATTTGTATTTTTTTTTTTTTTTAGAAAACTTCCTATTACTATTATTTATTTCCTAAACTCAAAAACCTTTATTTTAAATTGAAATCCCTCAAATAATGCATCCAAATTGATATCTCTTAAAATCTCAATAAAATCTCTTTAAATTAGTAATAATGACTTCTCAAATATATAAAAATATATCTCAAATCTATTAAAAATGAGAAGTCATCAGTGTTGATGGACTTATGATACGCTGAAAAAAGAGGAAATTTGTGGAACAAACTTATGATATGCTGAAAAAAATGAAATTTGTGGAACAATGCTAGACCAACTGACCAAGTGGTTGATTGGCAATCTACGCAAAAACGAAGAATCGGCCTTCAAGATGCCAAATTCTTGTCATTAGTCTCTCTTGGGCATGCTCTAAACCAAGAATATATGGGCAGCAATCGTTTCAATGTGCAAGAGGTGAGGAATTTTAGATGGAATGCTAGGACTGGTTGGTTATGGATTAAGGACTAGCCAATTATGTAAAAGTCCTTCAATTCTCCATTGCAGCTATATTTTGCCCTGTAAGACTTTAAGGTTGATAGGGCAAATCATTATAAGCTAAAAACTCTACAAGTGCACGGGCCGTATCAAGTAATAAATAGTAAATAAGATATCGTTCTCACGAGAACTTAGTACCCACAACTTCAGTTAAACATTAATTTTAAACTTTTGTTTAAGTTGAGCAAACCAAAATAAATTTAATTAAGAGAAAACTAAAATCAAAATAAACTAACTACCGAAATATTAAATAAGCAACCACGGGTCACTAATCCTTTATTAGCTTCATAAACCTTATTTTCACTAATTTAATTAATCTTAATATCAATTTTGTTAATATTGAGTATAAATAGTTGTAAGTGTCTGGCCTGTTGGTCCACTTACAACTCTCTCTTAAGTGTATTTTGTTATGTCTAACATAATTTCTTAAGAAGCAATAAAACTTGAACACACTCTTCAACAATTATATGGGGCTATTAGGTATATGCATATCCTAATCGCAGATTAAATCGTAATCTAATATCATATTACTTAATCTTAGAGCCTAATTAAAATCTTTTTTGCTAAGGTAAATCCTAATGTTCAAATTCATATCCCCATGATGGCCAATCACTAAATAGATAAATCTAAACAAGATTGAGTAACCAAAATTAATATTAATTATAACTAAACAATGAAAATAAAATCTAATCCACAAATAAATTCATAGCTCCTCTAGATTGCAAAGAAACTAGCCATGGCTAGATTAAAATCCATCGAAACACACAAGGTTCAAAACCATACTGAAAATCAAAGGGAAAGGGAATAGGAACAAAGTATTGAAATTAAGAACAAAAGTGCTCCCTCTAATTCAGTTGATGATGAGCCACGGATGAAGAAGACAAAGCCACCAACTGTGTTCTTCGTCGCCTCTCCACGGTCCTTCCGTCCTTCCGTGGAGATGATGAAGAGAACCAAAACAACTGTCTCGCTCTTAGCCGTTGTTCCTCTCGATGCTCTGTGTGTCTCCGCTTGCGTCTATCTGCAACATATATCTTCTATAATGCTTGTGCGTCTCTTAATTAAATACTTGGGTCCACAGCTTTTGTGCGTGATCTTTGATCTTCTTTTTCTTTTTATATCTAAATCATATCACAATTAGGGGTGAGCAAATCAAAACCGAACCTACTAATTCGGTGTTCGGTTTTTTCGGTTATTCGGTTTTTTATTTTTCTTATTTCGGTTGTTCAATTTCGGTGCGGTTTTTTAAAATAAAATTGGTTAAAACTGAATAACCGAAGTATCAGCCTTGTTTCATTTTTTTTTTATATGAAGCCTTGATTCTTTTTTTTAGGCGTCCAGCCTTGTTTCATTTTTTTCCACAAAAATCTTAAAAGACTTGCAGGCCCATTTCGTTATGCATTAGGTCCAAGTCCAACTATTACTTACTTCCAAATCTAACCTAATTCCTCCATCCTTCTTCTTTCCTCCATTAAATCCATCGTCTTCTTGTAAACAAAAAAATCCATCATCTTCTTCCTCCTTTTTCTCTCTCATCGTTTTTTGATTTTCTCTCCAACTCATCGGCAACATCACTAGCAGAGGGAGCAGAGAATCCATCGTCTTCTTCCCTCCCTCTATTTGCTTATGCTCGCTGCTCACTATGAACTAATCAGCCCAGCCCACCACTACGATCCTCTTCCCCATGCACAGCACCGGCGCCGCCCCTTCCATTTTGAGCTCATCTCCTCTCGACAACATCACCAGCAGAGGAAGCAGAGAACCCATCGTCTTGTTCCCTTCCTCCATTTGCTTATGCTTGCTGCTCATTATGAACTCATCGGCCCAGCCCCACCACTCCGTCCTCTTCCCTGCCACAGCACCGGTGTCGCCCCTTCGATCTTCAGCTTATCCGGTATGTGTACCACATACCTTCACATTTCCAACAAAAAAAAATGCTTTTGCTATCGTCAATTTAATTTTCAAACTTCCATTTTGACTGCAATTACATTTACAAGGCTGCAATTTTGTGTCTGAAATACTGGTTTGTATTAAGTATTTTTGCTGTTAGATTTTTTTTTTCTGCATTGGACTGGCTTGCAGCTGAAAAATGCCAAATAACCGAAATATACCATAAACCGAACCGAAATTAGTCTGTTGTTCCGTTTCGGCCATTTCAACACTTCGGTTTCGGTCACTAAAATACCTTCAATTCGGTTGTTTGGTTTTTACTGAAAAATCGAACCGAACACCGAATGCTCACCCCTAATCACAATCATCCTTCCACAATTACACATCCGTGATAGTTGCTTCGTGTGGGGTCTATCTTTTGAATCTCCTTAAAGCCTCTGATTATATATATATATATATATATATATATATATATATATTAGTTGATTCTTTTTTATCTCTTCCCTCCTATAATATCTCATGTATAATAAAATAGGATATGAATAGATTTTATGTCAAAATATCCTTTTATCCTATATTTAATTAAATAATAGAAAAGTATATAAAAGATAATTAAATAAGTATAAAATATTAATAAATTCAATACAATATATCTCATAATCTATATTTATTTAATTATAAAACATATACTTATCAAAGGTCTTAATCTACTCCAGACTAGGCAACCTGAACAGGCAGACCATATGGAAAGATGTCACAAGGACGGTTAGTTCTCATGTCTTGATGATGACAATTATAATGTAATTAAATCTTAATTTTTAATGAAAATTTGAAGTTTCAATTTGCCTCGAGTTTTATGCTTCAATATCAAAATGTTTTTCTCTTTGCTACCTCGAGGTAAATATGTTTTGACTTGGAGTTAAAAAGTGTTAGAAAGATTTGCCTCTAGTTAATTTTATTATACCTCGAGTTAACTTGTTTACAATATTTAAATTCATTTTTCGCGCCTCAAGGATACCTCGAGTCACTTATTTAAATACCTCGAGATAATTGATCCTCTTGATAAAATGATTTTGAACTCACGATGGTTTTCCTCTAGTCATTTCATAATTGCCTCAAGGCACCATGACTCTAGGCATCCACTTTATGCCTCTAGTCATGTCGCACTTTCATTTTTTTTAATACTGGAGACATTGATGCCTCAAGTCATGCCTCTAGTCACCATGACTCTAGACATTTATATCATGCCTTCAGTTAAAGATCTCTTGTGTCTTTTTCAACTCTAAACATTGTGTGCCTCAAGTCATAATAATGACTCAAGGCATCTAATACATGACTCAAGACAAACTCACTATTACGACAAAATCTTTTCTTGATTCTAGTCACCATGCCTCAAGTCATGACTCAAGGCAAAATTTCTTTTTGACATTCTTTTCAACTTGCATTTTTGCCTCTAGTCATTAAGTTTGTTGCCTCCAGTCATGATGCCTCAAGGCAACCTATTTTTAACTAGAGTCATATCTCTCTGTTTTTCAAATCACCGTCTCCGAAAAACTAAATCAACTGATTATGATTTTATTTCTTCAAATTTTCACTCATTAATATTCCTAATTGCTTTTAACCGGTTTGCTAATGTAACATCCCATTTTCAAAAGCAGTATAATTTTTTTTCATCAGAGTAGAGCATTGGAGAGTAAGAGTAACTGATACTTATATTCAAAATGCCGTAAGTCTGGCTAATTACAATAACAGGACATTGTTTTCGGACGTCTAACGTCAGTGTAACTATATAAACAGAAGAAGTCTTCAGCCGGGTCTCTATGCGGCCTGCTTGCCTTTCTCCTCGGTGTTCGGTCCTCCTGACCCTGAGGCTATATTAAGAGTTGAGGTCCAATGCACCGGACCCCAGGTAACGGTTAATCTCATGTTTACATACATCATATAAGTACTACAGATATTCATGGAATTTTGACGACACTTACTACGTTCAAAGTAGGGTATACATAATCAGATATATATATGGCAATAACAATACAGTCGGATGTAAGGTTAAGGCACAACGAACATTGTACATAATCGGATATGGACGGCAATAACAATACAGTCATATGTAAGGTTAAGGCACAACGGACATTGTACATAATCGGATATGGACGGCAATAACAATATAGTCAGATGTAAGGTTAAGGCACAACAGAGGAAATACAGCATGACGGAGGAAAATACATATATGCATACAATAACCATCAGAGTTAGTGTTACAGTACGCGAACGTACCTTTGTTGACGATATTCGGTACTTTTGACTGAAAACGGTACGTTTTGACGTAAAAAAAAGACGCACGGTACAACAAACGGTACGTGATTACGATATCCTATAAGGATAATATCATATTTATCAAAGTCTAACATCATAACGGGCATCTTAGGTACAAATTACCATTTTGCCCCCGACTCCCCTAATCGGCGGAATTTCGCGAGCTTCGCTATTTTGACTCTAATCTTCCAAAATTTTGCCATAACTCTTTCCCCAACATATTTTTCGAAATATATATCATATTTAACCCAAAAACATGATATCTACAATATATTGGAAGATTAAAGATCAAAACAACATTCCTACTATAACTACCGAACAAAACACCGAAGCTTAAGACTAGGGACCGAAAAACTTACCCATGGCTTCGCTATATTTTCTCCGGGCTCCTCCTTCTCTCTAACCTCTCTCTAGATTCAAAATTTTGGTGTGGAAATTGTGAAGAGAGGTGAGGCCTATTTATAGGAAAATTTGTGACACTATTCATGCTTTTTCATATCGGATTTCGACCGTCGGATCTAGGGTTTTTGCAAGGCTCAATCTTGGACCTCCATGTGTGTGTGCTGACCTCACTTGTCCCCAAAATTCAACAAAGTGATGTCATGCATGATGTCACCTTCTTGCTTTATGTGACTGTACCGATAAAGTTCCTTGTTCGGTGTTCCAATCGCGTAATCTTAGCGAATCTCAAAAATCCGACAACACAGCGCTGAAGGTTTATTCATCCTCTTTCAAAATACTTAGTTTAACTAAATTTTTGATCCCATTAAAGGTATTCCGATTCCCGCCAAACATTTTCGGACAGACGCCATCTGGTTCGTGAAATAACTTCCGGTAACACCAACACGGATAAAAATTCACCGGTTTATAATATGTCCTGACCTAAGAAACCTAATTCGTGGTTTGTCACAACGGTCTTGTTTTCTATGGATTCTCGTTTCTACTATCTGCCCTTTTTCTTATTTACCCTGTCTCCTATTTACTCCGTTGGTTTCAGAAATGACTTCGGAGATAGCTCACTCCGGATAAAATTTCACTTGTTTATATTAAGTCCGAGATGTTCCGACTTAGTTCCTATATTTTGAGGTAGGATTTAATTTCTATCGGTTCTCATTTAGCCAACCGGTCTTTCTACCGAATATATTATTATTAAATTCTAAATATCTAGATATTATTTTTGAAATAACCACAACCCCTTTCACACTACAAATTTCGTCCCCCTTACTATTTTGATTTTTATTTATTTTCTAATTACTTAATTTATGCCTTAATTACCTTAATTAAGCAATTATCTCATGCTTAAACAATTAGCCACTATTTACTTAATTAGTCACTTACTAATTGTTGATAATTTTCTTAATTAGGATAAATTATTATCTCGCAACTATTTTAATGACTTTGGTATTTTATGCTCCATGTAAAATATTAAAAATCATGGGGTCACTTATGCTCCCCAAAATTATATTTAATTTTGCCTCATTATTTTCCAAGGAAAATAATCCCAAAAATTCCTAAAATTAGAGACAACATACTTTCTAATTTTTAGCAAATATTTTATTGCCTCTATGGATTTATCATAATATTTTCAGGCCATTTCATGCCTCATAAATGCATTTTAGGGATTTTTAGCTCTTTATTCACCCTAATTTCAATAGAGATTACCTTAGAAAATAAGGTATTTATTACATTAGTTTCGAGACCACATATTCACCTATTTCCAATAGGTATTATTTATCGAAATATTATACTTATCATAAATACGATTTTTAGGGTATTACAGCTAATGAGTTTCAGATGATTATAACCCGGATTAACAACAAATTGCCATAAAGCAATTTGTGTGTCATAATGCATTAAATGTTGTTACCAAAACAATCATAATCTCGGAAACCATTCCTCTGATCAATGTAAAGTATCTTCTGATATTCCGCTCGTGTAATAAATGTTATTTCTCAAGGGGCAAAACAAAAGGAATGAAAGAATGTTTGTGAAGACCCAAATCCACCTGGATCATTAACGGCGAAAATGTTAACCAAGCTTTATATGTCTAACGGCTAGTTTTGAAGAGTCACAACGGTTAATCTTCAAGCTTCACCAACGGTCATTAATCGGTTCAACTATAAATACCAAAAGCATTGAATTCGCCAACTACCGAAATGATGTGCATTCAATTCGAAATTATTGCAATCTACTGTTTCATTAACTTCGCTTAATATCTTCGGATATTTCTGTGTACTTCAATGTTTATCATTTATTTACTCAGTAAGGAGTTAAACACTATTTGATTATCTTTGTTGTTAAATTTTAAGGTTGTGGAACCTTAAGGCTTTGTTTGGTTTGGGGGGAATGGAGGGGAGGGGAGGGGAGGGGAAGGAAAATGGAGGGAAAAAATTTAAAGGGGAGGAAAATTCTTGTGGGCCCCACTACAAATAACTTTTCTCTCCCCTCCCCTCCCCTCCCCTCCCCCCAAACCATGCATAGCCTAAGTGTGGGTGTACGATTACAACTTGTAAGGGGGAGTGAATCCTAGAGTGAAAGGATTACCTCAAGTACAGAGTGTGTAATTGTATTTATGTTTGAAAGATAGTGGAAATCCTAGAGAGTTTCTGGGGACTGGACATAGGTCAAGAGTTTGACTGAACCAGTATAATCTTCTTGTGTCCATTATTCTTCTCTCCTTCTCTGTATAAATGTTCTTGAGCATTTAGCGAAAAAAAATTTATAATCACATATTCATCCCCCTTTAGGTGATATTCCACCTTCAAGGACAACTAGTCCTTTCTCAAGGTCACATACCTCGCTCCTTTAAACTTTGGTGGAGCAAACATATATTGTAATCTTCAAACCTTATGAATTACGTTATACTGATGACTATATTCCACATTTTGAATAAATAAATTGCTCTGATTGTGAAAAATATGAAATAAAATAAAATGAGCCCTCCCTCATTTTGTCTTATTGATTTTTATAAATTGGTCAATACTTACTCCTCTATCAGGTTAAGAAATTTAAATATAAAGGTAATATTTCTAAAAAAGGCAGCAGCTTAAAAAGTCCTGACATGAAAAGTCTCACACACTATACCACGCGATACGCCTAGCACTCAACCCCATCCTTTCTCACTTGAATTCTCACTCACACGCGTCGGATCCCATAGAATTTGAATGTAGCTACGGGTGCTTGGCTTTACTTGAAGCGCAGGGGAATCTTCTGCAGGGGGCAACTTGTGCATACGATGCAAGGGTTTCGGAAAAAGTCGTCGGGCCTGTACGGGGAGCATGTCAGGTGGTGCTGCCCGAAGGAATTGACGGTGTTATGTATGGTATGGATCGGACCCTTTCTGTGCATGGGACTATTACACAAATACAGAGTAAACATTCACATGTTGAAGAAATACCTGCACTGTCCGCAACGCAGCAGCATCTGGTGTTGACGAACCATCATCGGAAAATATATTCCTGGAACGAAAAAAAACACAAGTTGTGTAATGTGAAAATGCATTGTCACTGAAAAACATCGGAAAAAATAAAGGTGGAGAATACAGCTGGGGTCAAAAGCTACCTCCATATTACATCATTGAAATCATTCGGTTTTGCTTCTGGAAGCAAAGCTGTATCATAAGCAACAATATTTCCATAGAAATTTTTTTCTAGATCCTTCATCCACCTAGTCAACAAGAGGTTAACCTGCCATATAAAAGTAACTGATTACATATAAATATAGAGTTAACTATGCAGTCTATTTGTATACTCATGCATGCAGTACCAATTCCTTCTACAACCCATTATTATTAATGCATGGAATATAAAAGTTCAAAAATGGAAAATACATGAACATATCATTACACAATCTCATCATCCTGAAAAATTGAACGCTAACACAATGTTTATTTTAAATAAAATTTTTTATTAAACAACAATAGGAATTTCTTGTTGAATAGATATTGACATATAAACTAAGCAAGCAGCAAAAATGTACGTCATTCCCAAAGATTAAATTTGTTATATTTCTGTAACAAAAATGTTAACTATTGAGTCCAAAAGGAAGCATAATTATACATAGATTAATGGTGTTACTTAAAAATAATAAGGAAAATGAAATGTGTGTGTTCTTCCAAGTGACAAACATCGCGGCTGATATGTTGTTGGGGTGGAATGGAAGCTTGCCATAGATATTTGCGATGGAATTCCGTCGCAAATGATTTTGCGACGGCTTTCCATTGATAAAAGGAGCATCTCAAAACACAGCTTGCGATGAAATATTACATTCGAGTTTAATTGATTGATTTAGCAATAAAAGCAATATCAGACTCCATATAGTTGCAATAGGCATCATGGTTAACTGCCTAGAGGATAACATGCTTTATATCGAGCCTATCCCTTCTGAGTATGTGAAGGTACAAATCAACACCAACATCGACCCCAGCTATCCGCTCCCTATGTCCACCAAAGACACAGATACAGTGGGAGGGGATGCATACAACATTGTTGTGTGGCCTCGTCATCTACTTAGAGTATGGAAGCCCCTCACTCAAAAGAAGTCAGCCGCTCAAAAGAAGTTTCCCACCAATAAGCCCAAGTCCCCAATTAGTCTAAGCATCTCAATCAGTATAAGCCTCAATCAGTCCAAGCCTACCACTTCCAAAACCCCCCAATCAGTCCAAGCCTCTCACTTCTAAGACCCCCAGTCAGTCCAAGAAGAGGAAGCATCTCACCCCCAATGATCAATCCACGAAGAAGTCTTCCTCACATAATAAAATCGTTGGTTGATCTGCCTAGAAGTCTCTCTGGGAGTTCGTTGACAAGTCTTTTGCTTCAAACCTATGTCCAATGATCACATTTGAGATAGAGGTCTTCGACCTTCTAGAACAAGTGGAAGCTATAAACAAAGAGCTTGTTTCTGAGATCCTGAACAAGGCATGGCAAGTTCAATGTCTTTCAACTTCTTTATGAGGTATTTCTTCAATTGTGATTGAATAGTTGGCTACTTATAACTTTGCTTACATTTTGATATGTTGTTTTCAACATTTCAGACACTTGCACCATAATTAACTTGTCCCCCTTAGCCTCTAAGATAAGATCTAGCTCGTCCGCCCAGACCTAATCAATAACCAGGATGAGGGCATGAAGGAAGATGTCAAGCAACGACCATGCGAGGTTTCTAGGGGATGAATTCTTAAGAGGGCATAAGACATAAGTGACACTTATTTCTTGGTACCTTACATTCAAGGATGAGAACATCATTAACTCTGTTTGAATTAGTGGGACATCATTCAAGAGTTGGAGACATCTTGCAACATTAGTAGAAGAGTAAATACATATAGAATGACTGTAAATTTCTAAATATTGATGATTTGTTTGTTTCAAAGTCGTAGTTTTAATATTATATACATGTACATGAATGACTGTAAATATATTATGATTTGTTGTATTGTTCTATATGTGAATGAATGAATATATATTGTGATTCGCTCTATACAAATATATATGCAGTGGGATATCAAAAACATAAACCTCCCCCTCCCCCCATTTTTTTAATAAAATGATTAGCTCCGATAAATCATGGTTGTTATCTAACAATTGTTATTTATGTCAACTTTATACCGACGGTTAAAGTGAAACCGTTATGTATGACACCATAAATCACGATTGTTATCTAACAACCATTATTTATGTAAACTATATAATGCACCAACTACTTTATCGTTGAGTCAAGATTCTCTCCTTAAAAAGGGTGATCCAGTGCATAAGGTTTCTACCATGTGCGGTTTGGGTAGAGATAGATATACATAGTTTTATCCTCACAATCGAAAAGGCTACTTTCAAGATTTGAACTGTAACCTCTAGATTATATGGAAGTAACCTTACATCTGCTAAGGCTCATACTAGTGTATAAACAATCCCATTGACTATACTTTTTGTACTTACGAAGAATTTGATGATTCCATCTTAGAGTTGTATAAACAACTGCAGAATAGATAGCCTTCTCATAGATAATTCTATCTAACGATCCATTCATCTGTTAGATATATGTCAGGAAAGAAAAAAGTTTAACAGACAAGCGGTCTTTTACTCTTTTTCTTTTTCATAACACATGATTTTAGACACATTCAAAATATGTTAAGTGCAAATTGGAGTCAACTTGTATCATATAGTCATATTTGTAAAGAGAGATTATTCAAATGAATCAGATTGTATAGAGTTCTTTTTCTTTTTAAACATATCAGGAATAATTTATATGTTGACGAGTATTTCTGAAGGATTTCTTGTTTAGTTAATTTTGATTATTTTATACACCCACGTGTATATATGAAGAGTTTTCATGAGAACTGTTTTTTTTTTTTTTTAAAGAAAAAAGGGTTTGATTCTTACGTACAGTTGTATCAAAATTGAAGTATCTCTAGATAATTCTTTTTTTAATAGATATCAAAGATAAAATTTCTCAGATAATTCTACATCCATTACCGTGTTGAATTAATAAAAGTTAAAGCAAGGAATATACGGGAAGGTAAGGGGTAGCATATTCTCAATTATCTCTTATCTAACATCAAATTTAAATAAAACTAAATTTTGTCCTCATGTTTTGCATAAAATTTAATATAAGCTACCTGCTTATAATTATAATAATGAGACTTTTGTAAAAAGAATTTTACTACATCTCATCTCTAATATAAGGTCTACTTAATTAATTTAGATAAATTAAAGATAACATAAAAATTAGTTAATTTGAACAAATGTGATATAATCTTGGGTTAAGTAGCAATAATACACATGAGGTTTGTCGCAGGAGGCCAAAGACCACTACTTCATGAGTTTTTTTCGGACCAAAAAATACACATGTGGTTACGTTTTGGGAGTCCAAGACTACGTAGTTAGTCAACTAACCGTCAACGTTAACTTTGGATGGAAGCGAAAAGAATCGGGTGAAATTACACTTTTGCCCCTAGTTTTAGGTGAAATTACACTTTTGCCCCCTGATTTTAAATATTATCAAATAATTCGAAAAAAATTAGATTTTTTTTTTGGAAAATTAGGAAAAAATTCAAAAAAATTAGAAAAAAAATAGGAAAAAAATTCAAAAAATTAGAAAATAATAATAATAAGGAAAATATTAAAAAAATTCAAATAATTAGGAAAAATTTAAAATAATTAGGGAAAAATTAAAATACCCCCCGCCAGTGGGCCCCACTAGTTCTTAGTCAGACTCCACACATCAGATTAGATTTATCTCTGTAGGGAGAATTGACAAGAAGATTATCTTAATTAATTAATTAATATTTTTTTAATGAACAAACTTACCCTAGTGCATACCGGTTGGTTATCCCATCATCATGACTGACTGCCGGCGGCCAAGCGGTTGTGGTGGGGCCTTCGGGCGGAGGTATTTTAATTTTTCCTTAGTTATTTGAATGTTTTCTAATTTTTTGAATTTTTTTCTAATTATTTGAATCTTTTTCCTAATTATTTGAATTTTTTTTTAATGATTTGATTTTTTTTTCTAATTATTTGAATTTTTTCCTAATTTTTTTAAAAAAATTCTACTTATTTAAATTTTTCCTAATTATTTAAATTTTTTAATTTTTTCCTTATTTTTTTTTCTAATTATTTGAATTTTTCGAATTTTTCCTAATTATTTTAATTTTTTCCTTATTTTTTTTTCTAATTGTTTGAATTTTTTGATAATATTTAAAACCAGGGGGCAAAAGTGTAATTTCACCCGAATTCGCTCACTTCCATCCAAAATTAACGTTGACCGTTAGTTAACTAACTAGCAGTAGTGGTCTTCCCAAAACGTAACTACACGTGTATTTTGGCCCGAAAAAACCTCGTGGTCTTTGGCTTCCTGCAAGAAACCTCATGTGTATTATTACTCCTTAACCCTATAATCTTCCTAAAATATCCCTATATAATGTCAAATTATATAATTGTAAGTTAGAAAAATTAATTTTAAAAAATGATAAATATATTATGAGTAAAAAATATTATTAAATGGCACCATTTGATTTGTCAAGTATTCAAACTATTATAGCTTCCAGTACACGTACTTTACCATCGATCAATCAAGTACAACGTGTTGACTATTCTCGTCTGATCTATCTATGTATGTTGTCTTTTATTTGCCAAAAAAATGATAAACAAGTGAAACTTCCACGCAGCTTCTGTATGGAGTCAGATTCCCGGTTCGTGGGACGTGGGACAAGCAGGGGTGTTCGTCCGTACGGATGAGCTTCTGGACATCCAGATCTAATCTGAACAATCTAGATTTGATTTTTTTTAAAATTAGTTTTTAATAAAAATAGTTTTAATAGGTAGATAATAAAAAATAAAAGTAATCTTTCAACTAATATTTTTTTAAAAAATGTTTTTTTCATGAAAAAAAATAAGATATGAGCCTTCCAGGTTCCGCTTCAGCTGTATACAGCTATCAACAGTTTGAACAAGAAACCTGCGAATAAAGTTGACAGATTTATAACAAATATTCATCAATTTATATTGAAACCTCCATCAGGTTCTGTCAACGGGTTTAGGAGTTATCATAAAGAAGGCGGCAAAAGCGAGACAGAATCATTAAAAAATACCATCAAACTATATAAATCAATGACAGAAACACAAATGTGAAGTTCACAATAAACTAGGGAAGGAGAGAATAATGTACGTAACAAGGCCTCGATCTGTGTACAAAAAGGGATCCTGAAGCTCTTAGCAATCAACCAGAGGGACCAAATTCAGGATACTTAGTACTTCAAGACGAAGAAGCGGAGACTTACGGATGTTTTGGTTTATTGAAAAAGGGAATTGGAAACCTGCCATTTCCTCAGAACAGGAACTTAACTGTTATATATGCAGTGAGTGAAGACCACGTAGATGTAGATAAAGTTATGTTCATTCCCGTTCTTAATCAACCTTTATCTTCTAATCGCTACTACGTCATTCGAAGGAAGGGAAAGCATCAAGGGTATCATTTCTGCTCTGTTTTTGGCCTCTGTTCATTGGTTTATCTGTTTTGTGCAGCTTATTATATGTTTTCGATACAAGTATATATTAGATTTATCTTTCTATCAAAATAGTTTGAGTACGTTTGATAGAACTTCCCTTAACGTTGTATAGCTTCTATTCTTTCTCTAATTAAGCCATGTGAGGCTTGTTTTAATATATAATCATATCTTTTCGATTACTTTTTTTTCCTCTGTCGTGCAATTGTACTTTTTTTTTTTTCACTTTCAAAGGTTTCAGTTCTATAATCCTCGTTTTTTAGTCAACTTTTTATCTTCATTTTTTTATTTGTCTGGTTTATACTTCTTTTTTTAATCCTCAAAGTATCAAGTCCACAATCTTCATTTCCCCCCGTTTTATATTCTTTTGTTCTTCTTGTCCCCCCCCCCCTTTTTTTAGGTATACCTTAAGTTTATCTTTATATCAAAATAACTTAAAAACCAACTTGTTATAACTTCTTTTGCATTATATAGCGAAGCAAGCACATGTTCAAAAGAAGACGACATGGGAACATGTTTGTGTTACCATTACATCAAAGACGTCAAATCAAGACCACTAAATCCCTCTGATCAATATCAACAATTTGAGATAAAGAAGACGAGATGGGGATTCCAATGCAAGTCTATTCTATCAGATGGGTTTCCTCCTCAGTTCTTGAGGAGAAAAGGTTGGAGTCTCTCCACCAAGACACCACGCGATCAGGGGCGGACCCAGAAAATTATAGAAGGGGGGCATAATTGGCGGGGGGATTTGGGGGTTCGGGGGCAGCACCCCCGAATTTTTTTTTTTTAAGGAAAGTTTTAAATGCATTAAAAAACAAAAAAATATAAACAAAAAAAAATATTTATGAAATCAAGTGAATACTGATGATGTAATAAGAGAGACAATTATTTTACAAACCTATTATTTAGATAAGCAAGACTAAGTACTGTTAGAAATAAATGCAGTTACATAAATTACAATGAAGGGTGAATACTCAATAAGTTCAAGTACATATATTTTAATAAAAAAAAAAGTATATTACAATAAAAATAATTATAATGTCATCCTTCTAGGCCTTATTTTTTGGAATTCCATCATAATTGTCTTATTATCAATGCTATCAATTTTTTTTTTCAATATAAGGCACTAAACAATCATTCAACCATTCACCTCTCATCCCATTACGAAGTGTAGCCTTGATATATTAAGGATGAACACCTAATTTAAAGATGTGCAATCATTCAAACATGTATTAATTTTTATTTTTAAAACATCCCAAATAATTAGGGGGCACTTGCCCACCCAACTAAGTACCTAGGTCCGCCTCTGCACGCGATTACCGATTGGGTGAAGCTCTCGGCGTCAACCCTACCTTGCGATCCATGTTACCTCCTTTCACTTTTTCATCAGCATCTGGTCGCTCCTCCGAGCTGGTGGTGATTGGGAAATGGTATTGCCCTTTCATGTTTGTGAAGGAAGAACGAGTGAGTGTAAAAGACCAAATGAATAGGTCAGTTTTCTATGAAATGACGCTTGAAAGAAGGTGGGAAAAATTTTTCTCCAAGGAAAACAGTGGGAAAAGTAATGAAGTGTTTCTTGATGTTGAGGTGAAAACTGAAGTTGCAAAGCTAGATGATGGGAGAGAAGCTTTTTTGGAAGAAGGGAGAGTTGGTGAAGAGGGTGTAATCTGGTTTAGAGTTTAGAGAGAGAAGAGAGAAAAGTAGGGTTGAGTATGGCTATTGTGGAGAGAATGAGATGGGAGGAAGAAAGAAGTGATTATAGGGAGGGAAACAATGAGAAGAAGGAAGTGAGATTTGAAAAAGTGGAGAAGTTTGAGGGAATGAGTGGAATGTGGAGTGATTTTGGATTTTATGTCATAGTGGAAAGCTTTGTGTTGAAGAGAATGGATGGAAGCCTTGTGTTGACTTATGACTTCAGACATTCAAATCATGTGAAGTGCACTTGGGAGTAAACTAGTCCTTATATATATATTGTAATCGTAATCGTAGAATCTCAAAGTGTTATTAATTAAGATAAATACATGGGTATATATACAAGAGAAAGGCTAACAGGAAACCCTACAATTGTGGATCTAACTTAATCCCTAATAATCAGGATCTAACCGTAATCTATATTATAACACTCCCCCCCTCAAGTTGGAGCATATATATTGATCATGCCCAACGTGTTACAAAGATACTCAACCCGTGTGTCATTTAAGGCTTTTGTTAAAAGATCTGACAATTGGTCGTTTGATCGCACATGCCCTATAGATATGACATTTTATTTGATCTTATCTCTGATAAAATGGCAATAGATTTCAATATGCTTCGTGCGCTCATGGAACACAGAATTCGATGCTATATGGAGTGCTGCTTTATTGTCACACCATAATTTTGCAGGCAATGTCGTGATGATCCCAATTTCCTTCATGAGTTGAAATACCCACACAATTTCCTGTGCTGATTGTGACATGGCTCTGTATTCTGCTTCTGCACTTGACTTTGACACAACACCTTGCTTTTTACTTCTCCAAGATATCAAGTTTCCACCAACAAACACACAGTAACCTATAGTGGACCGTCTTGTGGCTTTAGACCCTGCATGATCCGCATCACAGAAGCATTCAACTATAGTGTGCCCATAATCTGTATAGAGAATGCCATGACCTGAGGAACCTTTCAAATAATGCAAGATATGCTCTAAGGCTTCCCACTGAGCGACTGTTGGGGCTTCCATGAATTGACTGAGTACACTGACTGTTGGGGCTTCCTTCTTCCAGTCTTTTGCCTTCCATCTCTTGTGATTGCAATGCTGATGTGGTGTACCCCAACACTAAGTTGGATTCCGCACCTTCCACTTTGCAAACACAAGAGAATTTTCAAAATATAACTCTTTGTTTGACTCCTACTGATGGGAGTACATTGATTTCCTTGGATGTGATAGTTACTTGGAGAGTTTGATTCCAAAAGTATCTTTAATTCACTTAAAATCTCTCCATGTTTCTATTTTTGGATGGGATACTGTTGGTTGTTTGTTTTCGTTACATGCACATTCTTGGAAAGGTCGTCGATGGAACCAACATCCACCGTATATTCTTGGACCTCTTCCAATTGATCCTGAGCCACCTCCACCAAGGAATTTCAATGCGAGAGAAGGTGCTTCAAAGGAAAATGCTTGATTCTCATCGTGGATGAGAACTTCTCTTTCAAGCAACTCAGGATACTCTAACACAGGTTGTCTCTTTCCTTACTTATTTTCTTCCTAATTCCTATGATCACTTGGGCTTAATTGTTGTATGAGGAAGATAAGTGTGGGGGAGGGACACAATCCAGTAGAAAAAGTAGAAATAATTTAGTTTAGTAAGTAGAATAAGAACCTATGTATGCTTTACATCTTTTTGGCCACTACCCTACTTGATTACCATTGTGCTTTGAATTTCAACTTGTTTATCATTCTCTTTAGAGTGATTTTTCTACATTGAGGACAATGTGTTGATTAAGTGTGGGGGAGGGAAATACAGTTTGAGTCCCAATTAATTGGTTGTTTTTAAATGAGAACATGCCTTAAACTAGATTTTTTTTTTTCAAGAATGACTTGCTCTAATGCATGCCCTAAGTGGTAAAGGGTCGCATTTACCACTTTGGAAGTGTATAATTTGTGGGAAGTTACGTTCTTTGAGCTTTCAATAGATCTAGTGTTTTGGCAACTTTATCAAACCATGTTTTGTTTTTCAAGTGAATGGGAAGAGAAGTGAACCCACAATTGGATTCTTGCTTACTCCTTATTTTGAAAAAGAAAGAGTTTTGATATCATTAGTGCTTTTAAGAGTTGAGCATTATTTTAATTGATTGCAATGTTTTGATTGGTTATGTTTGTAAGGTTAGCATTTGAAATAGTTAAGTAGATGTTTTGTGATTAGTCCACTATGCAATTGATTGTGTTAGAGTGAGCATTGGAGAAAAGCCTTGTTGGAAGGATATTTGAGCCTTAAAGTCTTTTCATGTGTGAATGTTGACTTAGTTTTTCACCTTCTAGAACTTGTTTCCACTCTTTTTTGAAACGGTATTTGCGTTATTGTGATAAAAATGAAAGAGGCATTCAATTCTAAACCATTTTCACCCAAACACAAACCTACATTCATCTACCCTTTGCTTACCCCCTTTGATCCTTTCTTATGTTATATGCATGTTATTACTCATAGTGTTCATAGTATTCTAAAAATCAAAAGATAATTGCCAATAAAAATTTGAAATGCCATGTATATATATGAAAAGAATGAAAAAGAAAAGAAAAAGAAAGAAAGAAAGGGGGAAAAAAGTGAGTATAATTTGAAAAAAAAAAGTATTTGGTAGATAAAAATGAAAAAAAAAAAAAAAAAAAAAGGGTATCAAGAAGGCATTTGTTCATGATTTTCAAAAGAATTGGCAAAAGTTTGTAAAGTTATTTAGATGCTATGAACTTGGTTATTCACTTTGACTTGCATATAAACTATTTTCTTTTTCTAATTAATTCATTACATTTAGCCTTCATCCATCATTACAAGCCTTTTAAGTCCTCTTGATTCATTACATTAATTGCTATTAGAAGTGGAGATGTTAGAGTTGTTACAAGCCTATGGTAAGGTGTTGATTAAGTGGGCTAGAGTGAAATTATTCAAATAAGGTGAGATGAGTGAAACACTAATAATACCTTGAGAGTTCTCTTGTGCTTCATTCTAATATTTGGGTTGTGTAGTCAGCTAATTTCTTTGCATCGCTTGATTATGACTAGTGTTGGCTTGATGAATTTGATTAATTAATCCATTGTTTTCTAGTTATGAAATTGCTTATCTTTCAAATGCATTAGTGTTTTGGACTTGAAATTTTGTACTCAATTGCCTTTGTTCAGGAGTACAAAGGTTTAAGTGTGGGGAATTGATCTAATCATATTTTTATATGATTTTTTTATAATAAAATTGGGATTCTTAATGCATTTTGTCATAGTTATTGAGCTTAAAATGCCTTTCTTGTGATAAATTGAGATTAAGAATAAAGACATTAAATTAGGATTAAAAAGGGCAAAATTGTCAAATAAATTGTAATTACTCTTAATCATTGATTTTCTAAGAATATTTTATGTTAGATTAATTATTTTGGATTGTAGATGCCTAAAAGATTATATCAAATTTGAAAATGGAAGTTTGAGCTCAAGTTATAAACTTTTAAGTTTAGTCCCTCTGCAAAAAATTTTAAAAGTTTCACTTAGGTACCTGCAATAAAACTCAGCGTTTTGACCAAACTATGTGCAGTTGACCTTTTCATTCGATCAATATATATCAGACCTAAAAACGCAACACGGGAGAGGCAATATATATATATATCAGTTATGCCCCATTAATAGTTTGAAAAGTTGCACTTTAGTTCCGCCATAAAGGTTTTAAAAAAGTTCAGATTGGTCCCTGGTCAAAACTCTGCGTTTTGACCAAGAACCAATTAA
The DNA here is from genome assembly GCA_019022615.1 of Acacia melanoxylon. Taxonomy (NCBI): domain Eukaryota; kingdom Viridiplantae; phylum Streptophyta; class Magnoliopsida; order Fabales; family Fabaceae; genus Acacia; species Acacia melanoxylon. The sequence goes on from JAFJYJ010000037.1 coordinate 1,142,079, forward strand.
TTAGGTTTGATCTTCTCCTTTATGCAGTGCAGACCCGAGAGTATAAATGTGCCACGAACGAGAAGAATAGGGGAGAACGCTGCGAATTAGAACCTTGGACCTTCACGCTTGGACGACACCTTCGAACATCATCACCGACTTCCATTCCCTTCCTTCACCCTCACCGAACCACCTCCTGGGTTTCGACTTCTTCCCTCCTCATCATTGTTCAACCACCATCTAAATCAAACTCACGGCCTTCTTTGATTTTTCCCATTAAATCGACTTTGCCATTAGCTTCAATGGATATTTTGGTTGGGCAATTGATCTCAGTGGCTATGTGTGTCTAATTCTTTATTTCTTGGTGATGTGGAGATTGACTTGAGTTCAGAGCTTCAAAGGGGAGTTAATTTGTTCATTCTATTAGTCTAGATTTATATATTTAGGTTGCCTAGTTTTAGGAACTATTGTGTGTAAATCTGGAACTGAGATTAATGTTTATTGTCTCTGTTGGTTTGATAATTGTGATTGAGATTGGATTTTGCAATGTGAAGATTATATTTGTTTTAATTTCTTGTGGTTGCAATGAGGTTATATTAATTATCGTGTTATTGTCTAGTTAATGTGGTTGATTTGTGCCCTTTGAGGGACTGTTATGTACTCAATTTCAAGAAGACTCATGTTGCATTATTCCAATTTTAATTGCACATCAAGTGGTTTTTAACAATTTCTCAAGAGGTAGTGGTTAGCTATGTTTGTAGGAATTACTATTAATTAAGAATATTGGACTCAAGTGTTATCTTGAGGTTTATCTTAAGACTTGATGAATTTTAACTCCCATAATCTTTTATGAGCAAGGATAGTCATTTCTTCATTACCAAGAACGTTCATCATTCATATTTTCACTTCATCCATTCCATTTACCCATTCATCATTTTATAAAGAAAATACCAAAAACAATAGTTTAGCATTCAATTAAATTGTGTTCTTATTTTAGTTTATTAATTTGAAAATACAAAAATCATTTTCCCTTGTTTTTATTGCATTTGCATGATATTTAGATTACTTATGATTCAATAAAAGGCTTCTCGAGAGAGAGAGAGAGAGAGAGAGAGAGAGAGAACGATCGTAGGTTTGCCTATACGCAATCCTTGGTTTATTTGTGATTGTGGACCCCAAGGCTAAAGACAAAAAGGCCCCCAATCAACCATTCAAAAAGGCATTCTTAACATCCAACTGATGCAAATCTCAATGATAAGTGGCAGCCAGAGAAATAAGAAGACGAACGGAACTGAGCTTAGCCACAGGTGAGAAGGTCTCAGAATAATCAATGCCATAAAGCATACCCTTTTGCAACAAGACGAGCTTTCAACCGTTCCAAGGAACCATTAGCCTTGGTCTTAACAGCAAATACCCATTTACACCCAATGGCCTTCTTTCCAGAAGGGAGATCAATAAGAGTCCAGGTACCAGCCTTTTCAAGGGCCATCATTTCTTCTTCCATCGCTGCACGCCAACCAAGGTGAGTCAAGGCTTGGTGAAGGTTGGTAGGGGTAGAAATGGATTCAAGGGTGGCCACAAGGGAAGAGGAAGTAGGTGACAAACACTGGTATGAGACAAAAGATGAGATAAGATAGGTACAGTCAGCATACCTCTGGGGAGGATGATGAGTACGGGTACCTTTTCGGAGGGCAATAGGCAGGTCATCAGATGGGGCAATAGTAGAATCAGGTACAATTTGGTCAGGAACAGGAAGGGCGGGACTGGATCCGACGGCGAAGCAGGTACTGGCAAGGGCAAAACATTAGCATCATTGACGATATCAGGTTCCAGAACTACAGCCTGTACTGGTGAGATAGGAACACGATAAACTAGGATATCATCAGACTCAGAAACTACAGAGGAAGATTCGGACAATATCGAAGACGGGAAGAAAGAAGAAGACTCATGAAAGGTCACATCTGTGGACACATGATAACGACAGAGATCATGAGAGTAACACCTATAACCTTTCTGAACTCGAGAATAACCCAGAAAGACACACCGCAAGGACTTTGGATCAAGTTTACTTACACTGGGACGGACATCCTGAACAAAGCAGACACAACCAAAAATCTTAGGATCAACAGGAAACAATTTAGTGGTGGGAAACAAAATAGAATAGGGAATGCCACCACTAAGGACAGCAGAAGGCATGCAATTGATAAGAAAACAAGCAGTAGACACGGCATCAGCCCAAAAGGATTTAGGGACACAGGAGTGAAACATGAGAGCACGGGAAGTTTCTAAAAGATGGCGATTTTTCCTCTCAGCAACACCATTTTGAGCAGGTGTATCAACACAGGAGGATTAGTGAAGAATGCCATTACTATGCATATACTCGGTGAACGGGGCGGAAAAATATTCTTTCGCATTATCACTGCGAAGGATTTTCACAGGCGTATTAAATTGGGTTTGAATTTCAGCACTGAAATGACGAAAATGAGTAAACAATTCAAAACGTTGTTTCATTAAGTAAAGCCAAGTAGTTCGGGAAAAGTCATCAACAAAAGTGACAAAATATCGATAACTAGTCTAAGATAAAACTGAACAAGGACCCCAAACATCAGAATGAACTAACTCAAAGGGGGACGCAGCCCGTTTATTGACTCGAGGTGCCAAATGAACACGATGGTGTTTTGCAAACTGACATGACTCACAATCCAAAGAAGACACAGACGAAAACTGAGGATACAACTCTTTAGGGACGAAAGGGACACATGACCATGACGATAATGGTTCTCAAAGAGAGACGACCCACCAGAACAAGCAACAGAACGCGACACTTGATCATCAAGAATGTAATGGCACCAGATTCATAGCCTCTACCAATAATTTGCTTCGTCGTAAGATCCTGAATTAAACAGTGGTCAGGGTATAGTGAAATAACATAGTTCAAATGACGAGTTAGTTTACTTGGAGACAAAAGATTAAACGTAAGGTCGGGAACATTAAGTACTGAAGAGAGAGAAATGGATGTAGTGGGCATAGCAGTTCCCGATCCAAGAACTCGGACCAGGGAACCGTTGGCGACAAATATGGAGGATGGGATGGCATAGGGGGCATACGATGAAAATAAATGATGGTTACCTGTCATGTGGTCGGTGGCACCTGAATCAATGACCCACTTTGTGGAAGTAGTGGCAAGGCCAGAAGACAAAGTACCTGTAGCGAGGGCCCCTGCAGATGACGGACCAGAATCAGATTGATCAGGTGTCTGGGCAATATGAGCAAGGCCACGCTGCTGATCACGCTGACGTTTACTCTGCAATTTGCGACAATTCTTCTTAATGTGACCAGGTTCCTTACAATAGTTGCAGATAATACTGCCAGAAGTTAGGGGTGGAACACTAGTGTTTTGTTTCAATCCATAATTCTTGTTCTCAAAGGGACCACACCTAGCCAAAGCACTGGCATTTGGATCAACAGATGGACGAACCAAACTACCAGCACGAAGGACCCGTGAGAACACATCATCAAGAGATGGAAGCTCCTGACTGGACAAAATATGAGAGCGGATAGTGTCATAAGATGGATCAAGAGCTTCAAGGAAACTGATGATAGCTTGAAACTCCAGATTCTTGATACGGGTCTGAAGATCAGCCTGAGGAGACATAAGTACCTTCATTTCTTCATACAACTTCTTGAAGTCTATGAAGAAATCCTTCAAGGGACGACCTTGCTGCTCAGAGCGATAAAATCCTTTACAAACTTCCTGAATGCGAGTAAAATTCCCTTTTCCAGAGAACATAAAGTCAAGATACGTCATAATTTCCTTCACAGTGTTGCAGTGACTTACAGAAGCCAAAATCTGTGGTTCAATAGAGTTACGGATTTGAAAGAAAAGACGAGCATCGGCTCTAGACCAAGCCAAACTTGTCTCATCATCACCGGTAGGAGGATCCTTAGTTAAATGGGCTTCCTTTTCAACACCCAATAAATAAACTCTAACAGTTTTACTCCAGTCAGAATAGTTGGTCCAATTTAATTTGGAATCAGTAATTTTAGCAAACATAGGTAGCATCTCTGATGTCTTGGATTCTGCCATAGAAGATTTTACACCAAATAAAACAAGACAATAAGTTGAACCAATAAGGAGACAGCAACGAGACACCTCATAAGAGGCAAGGATCAAATATGATGCGAACAGATAATCCCAAATCAAGGTTACCAAGAACAAGAAACACCAAAAAATAGTCACAAGAACGGCCAAGAATTTACCAAGATGCACAAAAACAATCAAAACACTACTGCCTGTTGCTAGAGAACATTGTGCAAGGCAATAGATAAATGCTGACTACACACACAAAGACCAAAAACTCACTGGAGGTGGCAATACGTTAAATACAGGACTAAAAAAAATCAAAGTCCACAAATCAATGCAATGACCACACAGGACAATCGGAGCGCGAGGACCACACACACGACCGGAAACACCGAGTCGAACCCAGATGCGGAAGCGGCGACGAAACACTCGCCGGAAAATGGTCACACGCGTCGGCGTGAGGAATTTCAGACGAATAGATGGGAGGCGCGTGGAACCCACACTGTGGCTGGAACGGCGTCGGAATGGCGGAGAAGTGCCGATCGGAGGGAAAGGAGGAAGCTGAGTCGGGAGGTGAGACTACACACTCAAATTTGGGAAACTCGCAAGTCGCTCCTCCGCTGTGAATAAGCTGTGAACAACTGGACCCCCTCTAACAGTAACATTACTCACGCCAAGAGAAAATAGAGAAGAAGAAAAAAAATCTAGAGGAACCTAATGCTCTGCTACCATGTAATCGTAATCGTAGAATCTCAAGTGTTATTAATTAAGATAAATACATGGGTATATATACAAGAGAAATGCTAACAGGAAACCATACAATTGTGGATCTAACTTAATCCCTAATAATCAGGATCTAACCGTAATCTATATTTTATAACACATATATCATACAATCATGATGTATTCAAGAAAATGATCCTAAAAATTCATATTGATGTGTGTCTATTTATATATAGTTGATGTTTTTTAATACATGTATTTCTATCTCTCTCCATATAATACTACCACTTTGGCCCTTATTATATAATTCTAGTTAGGAACTCAACTTATTATGAAATGACCCTTGAGCAAAACTGGTACGTAATGGATATTTGAATGTGACAATGCTTATGCAGTTTTTTTTTGCTCGAACAAGGAACATATATTGATACTAATAATAAAGGTTACAACAAACGATTACAACAAGAAACTAATACAACAACAAACTAAATTTAAACAAACCAGAAAGAAGACTAACAAAAACAACAACCCCAAACCAAATGTAAGGAGAGCTAGTCACCACAAAACAAATAGGAATAAAAGTAACTGCAAAGACTTCATTAGCTTCCAGGACATCCAAGGTTAGAAAGGACATGAAAGAAGGTGTTGGTTTCAAAACCCACCCGATCGGGCACACCTCCTTATAAGAAAAAGCCACAAATAGATCAGCTTCATAATCACCCCTACATGGGGTACAGGACAGAGAACACCCAACCTCAGAAGAAAAACCTTTAAAGTCTTGAAGAAAACTTTTGCTCCTCCATTGAAGCAAACTTGGTGACATCAACGACCCACCGAACAAATATTGGCTAACATTAGCGATAAGGATTCGCCACCATCGAACAATCCTAACAATGGTCTTCTCATAGGTAAAGCACATAAAAGTATTAACCATCCATAGATCCCTTCCCCCAAAATCGCAAATCCAATCGGCAACATAAAACACCACCCTAAATACCCAAATCCACAACAATAGAACAGAAATACAAACATTAAGCAATAAAAATAAAGGCAAAGAAGAGACATCCCTTAAGTCAGAAACCACCATCGAACTGGAGGCCACCGGCGAGCTGGAGACCACCGACGAGTCAGAGGCCACCGGCGAGCAGGAGACCACCGACGAGCTAGAGGCCACCAACGAGAGAGATGTCGAGCCAAAAACTCCCACCACCAGAGATGAGAGAGGACCACAGCTACACCCACACCCAGAAAACAGAGGTACGCCGGAGCAAGGAAGACGATGAAGACGGAGACCAGAGGAGAGCCGGCGCCGGAGAAGAAGGAAGGTCGCCGCTCTATTTCTCCGTTCCGCCCTAAAACTCGTCAGAACCTTATTCATCGAGAACCGAACTGTGTTTCTGCCGTGGTTGTGGCTTGAAAGGAGGCTCGCCGGCGGCAAAGCCGCCGCCGGCGAGGCAAGAGCAATAGTGAAGAAAAGGGGGCTAGGGCTTCGCGAGATGTGGTTAAGTGATGCAGTAATAGTTGTGGATGTTAGTGTCCAAACAATGAGGGTTCCAATAACGGGGTTACCTTTTTTTGTTAAATGCATGAGACTAACCGTGTTAAGATTAAGGAATTAAAAGTACAATTTATAAACTTAAGGGTCTAAAGTGAAATTTAATGTAAACTTAACTGAAATTTGATGTAAACTTAGATGATAAAATATATGCTTTATCCTTTTAAATTGTATTGAAGACTAACGTGATAATATGAGAGGAAATAAAAATTGGGATTTTAGAATAGGATTTGGGCAACCGAACTAATATTCAATAAGATCTTAGTCTTTACATTATGTAAGATGTGACATCCCAAAATTTGAAATTTGAGAATTAAATATGAATTGGGATTAATTATGGAAAAATTTAGCCTTAATGAAGTTTAGGAATTAAAGACACATTTTCTGTGAATTAAGAACAATATCTTAGGGCCTAAAGAAATTATTAGAGAAAAGAATAAATCTAAGGATTAATTACCAGGGATAGATTATGGCCCAATATTTATTAGAAAAGGAGAATACAGGAATTAGTAGAATTTTATGAGTTGGACTATAAAGCAAAGCACGCCTTCTTTCAAAATTCAACACACTCAACCCACCTCTCAATTGGCCAAACAATTCCCTCAACACTCCAACACAATCATATAATCTTCCTCACATTCAGTTTCAACGCGCACACACACAAACATCCATAAAACTCCCTCCATCCATTAATTCCTTTCAACCCATTATGCTTTCTTTGGCCCAATATTAGAACCCAGCTCGTGACTTCCCATTCTTTTCTTTAATTAACATATAACCTCCCTCACATCAGCAAAAATCTGAACACTCACACTCTACATAAATCCACACCACCGAACACCTCACCTCCCTTTTCACTTTAATGACACGCAACTCACCCCCAGGCTGCATGTAGGCCACGTGCGCACACACCCACCTCACCAATTAATTAAGTCAATCCATAGTCCCTCATTCATTCTTTTATACGGTTCCTTCATTCTTCACGTCAGTCCATCTCGCCTCTCTCATCCGAAAGCAACTTCTCTTTTCTTCAAAGTTCTCATTCAAACACACACTCGGCTCAAGTACACAAGCTATCTCATCCTTATCATTCCCTCATTTCCCATCTTCCTCAGCTGCATTTTCCTCTCAACTGGACACTCACCACCGAACTAAGAACCATGAGAAAGTCTGAGAAAGAGAGGGCAATTGGAGAAGAAGAAAGAATCATCCCAACCCACATGCAATCTAGTTTTTAAGTTTTGGTGAGTCTTCTAACTAGGTTCTCATCTGGTTTTTCTGAAGATTGTAGAAAGTTTGGGAAGTTTTTGAAGATTAAAATCATGATTTTAGAAAGGGAGAGCTAGTTCATGTTTATGTTTGAGTTTGCATGTCACTTTTAGATTGATTTTTAGTCTCCTTTGGCTCTTCATGTGACTTTTTGAAGCTCAAAAGATGAAATATGAGCATAAGGTGTTGATTCGTTCTCAAGATGAGTCAGAAGTTGAAATTGCAAATGTTGCTGTACACATCTGTGTATGAACCCGAAAATAGGGAATGGTTTTAATGTTGTTTGTGGGGTTTACAGGTTTATTTTTTCTCTGAAATTTTTACAGAAGATATTACACCCATTAACCTTTAAAACGAGCCTTGGATCACCTAAAACGGAGGTCTATAACTCCAGTTATGATTTTTGGAAGTTGAGCTATAAATCAAGAAAATTTCTGGTAGTTTCTGGTCAAAACAATGACGTTCAGTTTCGGCCCTAGTAAACAAAATCAAAAAAATGTGAAATTTTCCAGATCAATAGTAGACACATAGAGGTTTAAATTGATAGGTAATTCGTCGAATTCCGATAAGTATTGAAGGAGTTATGGTTTCTTAAAGATTGGTCAGAAAATCTGAAAATTTCTGGACACTGTTTGTGTTTTTGAATTTTGGGAATTTTACTCAGCTATAAATCAACTTGGTGACTTTAATTTATGAAAATATACTTATCAAAGTTTAAGTAGAAATTAGAATCACTCCATTTAGAGTTATATCGATCGAGTTATGAATTTTCCAATTCTCAGAAAAGTAAAGGCTGAATTTTTGATAAGTCTTAGAATAGTCACATAAGTTGTTAATTGTGTTTAACCTTTAAAGTAAGGATTTCTTTGGATCAAATGAAAGGTTAAATGGATGAGATAATAATTGTCCTATAATGAATAGTATCTAATCAAATAAGTCCCAATGAGCATACATCCCTAGTCATAAGGATATTAAAAGACAAGTATTTTTAGGGTGAGTCTACAGAAGTTGAATTTATAATTATATTTGGATTGGTTAATGACCCATTCTCCATATTAATGATAATTATAGGAAAAGATACTTGCTCAAGCGTAAAGGATAAACTAAGTGAAAGGAACCTTGTGGAAGGTGAAGTGTCGGTAAGACCAACAGGTAGTAACTATAATCTCACATTTTTTACATTGCTATATATGTTTTTGTATGTCATATTGTATGTCCCGCCTGTATGGGCCAGCACCACTTGTGGCTCGATTCAGTGAAAGGGCCGACCATGGGGCTAGCTTGCCGGTGGCTAGGCAGGGCCTAGTGTATTCAGTATTTTTGGTATTGAATTGCCAAAATGAATTTTCCTTGCGCAAAGGTAATTGAAAATCATTGAATGAACCCTGGTATTACAAGCTGCATTATATTTGGTATGTAATACTTGTTGAATTTGAATTTGAACTTGAACTTGAATTTGAATGTTTTATATGTTGTGTGGACTACTCTGTTTGATTGATTTACATATATATTGCATATGCTAGAATTTGGGATTAACCTGTTACTCTAGGATTCATTCATTTGAATCTCAGAACCTTCCAATCATCCAGGTCGGGGACAATCTAGTAAGCAAGGTTCCAGGAGCAAGGGGTAGTAATCGTTTGACTGTAAGAAGGTGGGGATGTTGATAGAACAGAAGAATCTTTTTGTGATACACCTTCTGTATTTAGTTATTTATAATTATTTATGACTTAGTTAATATTTTGATATAGCCGTGTATGGCTGCTAGGATGTATATATAACTTAAATTAGATGCATATGATTACGTAGTAGTAGATAAAATATAAATATGCTGCTAACGATTGTTGCAGGGACGGGCATGTATATAACAAGACCAAATCGTGGTGAATGGATTAGTAGAGCATTAGATTAATTGGAGAAATAAGGAATTACTCTGATAAAACTTGGAAAGGTTTTTTTAAAATATAATGTTCTTTAAATAATAAGTTTGAACCTAAGTTTGAACCACTGTTAAAATGTTTTAAATATAACAGAAAAGTCCACTTGAACTTTAATATTATTTTGAACTCTTTATAAAAATGGCTGTCATTTTCAAGAACAAACCTAGACCAGTGGTTTAAATTTTTATTAAATAGTACATCAGAATATATAATAGGTGAAGATGCCACTCAATTCTGGGTTCAAAACAGTGGGGTGTTACATAAGATCTTGTTTAAAATTAAGATTAAACTTAGGAGATTAAATTGAAACCTGACATAAACTTACAGATCAAACTTATACTTTCGCCCAATTTGAAATTAGTGAGTTTTTATTGTATCTTCTATCTCTGTCTCTTGTTAATCATCAAATTTAAAAATGAAGTGCTTGCCTGGTTCCATTCTCCCATTGACTTTTTGACAAGAAACCTTCATAACTAGACGACAGATTTGAAAAATCACATACTGACTCAAATAATTCAAAGGAAAAATCCCATTGACTGTACTTTACTTATGAAGAGTTTGATGACTCCATCTTAGTGGTGTACAAAAAATTGCAGAAGAGATGGGGTCCACATTAGGTGCTTATAATTAGGTCTTTATTAGGTCTAATACCTCTAATTAGAGGTATTAGATATTTTTTAAAATTTTTTAAATTTTTTTATATATTGTATTTATTTAGATTTAAATTATATGATCTTTTTACGAGATTTTTTTTTGCACCCGGTATCTCAAATTAATTAATTTTCATAATTTTTGGTGTTACTGCATAAATGCAGAACTGAAAAATATTTAATTTGAGATCTTGGTGCAAAAAAAAATCTCAGAAAGCAGCATATAATTTAAATCTAAATAAATACAATATATAAAAAAATTTAAAAAAATATGCTAATACCTCTAATTAGAGGTATTAGCACCTAATAAGCACCTAATTATAAGCATCTAATGTGGATTCGAAGAGATGGCCTTCTCATAAATTATTCTACAAACGATCCATCCATGTATTGGATATAAAATATGTCAGGAAAGACAAAGTCAAAGCCACAAGTGGTGTTTTAATTACCATTTCCCCCTAGACTAGAACCATGTCAGGCAGGCGAGAAAGTTTAGGTTCAATATTACTCCGGAATTGTTAAAATAAATTAATATGACCATTTTCCATTAAAAAGTTAATGAGGGTCGACGTCAGTATTTTAACGTTATGGAGCAATATTGCTACTTTTGAAACTTCTAGGATAACATTAAACCTAAAAAAACTTCTAGGTCAACATTACTCCTCAACTTTTAGAGAAAATTTGCACTATAACCCTGTAATATTTTAACTTGTTAAAGGGAGAATTTTAGTCAAGGACCACATGACCAAATATATTTCGGTCAATGACCATGACATTCTGAAATTTCATTGCAGGCTCAAAGACCAAAATAGAAATAAGTTTTATAGGTAAAAAAGACAATGATTCACCTTGATTTATCTTAATTGCTGTCGGAGCTTCTAACTAATTAATGATAGGTTGGACTTCTAACTAATTAATGATAGGTTGGACTTACAAGTTAGAAGTATTCATAATAAAGCTTGGCTTGAAAATGGGACGCACAAAACTTTGTTGATCCCTTTTTGTTTAGCTTCTCTTTTTATTATAAGCAGAAACTAGGCCAAAGAGATTTTTAAAAAAGCTCTTATGATAAAACGAGTTTTTCTTTTACAATGAAGAAAAAAGCCAAAAGCCCTTGAGATGAGCTTTTTTGTAAGCTCTTATTATTTTACTCCATAAATTAATTTACTCTTAATAAAATTATTCTCTGATATCTGTCTAGAAATTAATTTAAGATTTTTCAAATCACTCTCCATATTAGAGAGAGGAAGAGAAAGTTTTTAGCTTTTAAGTAACTTTTAAGCTAAAAAATTAATATAATCATCAAACAATTTTTAGCTTTTTTTTTTAAAAAAAAAAACTCTTTTTTTAAGCTTTAGCTTAAAATTAACTTTTAGCTTAAAAAAGAGAGGATACAAAAGTGCATGTGTTTCTTTTTTTTAAAAAAAAAAATGGCAGTCTTTAATACATATACATACAGGGAGTAAAATAGGAAAAATTATGAAGAAGTCTCGAATATGGTAAATTTTGAATATTAATGGATTTAATTTTAATTATTTGGATTTAAAATATATTTAAATCAAATTCTTGTCATTTTTTTATATTTTAATTATTTATTATATACTATTAATACATATTTAATAGTAAAAGTAAACTCTTACGAAATTACGATTCAAGTTCACGATATAAGTTAACGTCATTTTCATGAGTTTACTAAAACTTGCGGACAACTTGGCAAGGACGGACCTTCTTAGAGACAAGGGGACGCCATGCCCAATTTGTTCAGAATTTTTTTTAAAAAAGTTAATATGATGTAAAATTTAATTCCTCCCCCCCCAAAAAAAAAAAATTGTTAATCTAAAAGTTAATTAATTAATGAATATATATTTGGCGCCTCAAATATTTATCCCAAGGTCCGCCACTGCTTAAAAGTATTCATAGAAAAGTTTGATTTGAAAATGGGACTTTTCTTTAGCTTCTCTTCTCATTATAAGCATTCTCATTATAAGCAGAAACTAAGCCAAACAAGTTTTTACAAATGCTCTTATAATAAAAAGATTTTTTTTTAACAATAAAAAAAATGCCAAAAGCTCTTGAAGGGAGCTTTTTTTTTTAAGCTCTTATTATTTTACTCCAGAAATTAATTTACTCTAAATAAAATTATTCTCTGATATCTGTCTAGAAATTAATTTAAGATTTTGCAAACCACTCTCCATATTAGAGAGAGGAAGAGAAAGCTTTTAGCTTTTAAGTAACTTTTAAGCTAAAAAATTAATATACTTACTAAACAACTTTTAGTTTTTTTTAAAATAATATTTTTTTAAGCTTTAACTTAAAATTAACTTTTGATAGAAAAGTGCGTGTTTCTTTTTGAAAAAGAAAAAATGGTAGTCTTTAATACATATACACACAGTAAAATAGGAAAAATTATGAAGAAGTCTCGAATAAGAGAGTTATTTACCCCAAAAAAAAAAAAAAAATCATGTGAATTTATGAAAACGTTGAGCACTGTTGACTCACCACCGGTAGTGAGCGATGAATTAAGTATATACTTAATTAGGGAAAGGTCTAAACTTATTAATATTTTTTTAAAAAAATATTAATGAGTTTTAAAATATTTCTTAAAGAATGTTAGAAATAACATATAAATAGGATTAGAATGATAGATGGATATTATTGAGAGAGGAAAAAGAAGAATGATAGATGGATATATAGATTAAATGTTAGCCAGGCTAGCTGGAGAGACTTTCTTGACTTTCCCTTAATCTTTAGGTGAGGAATGACTTTCTTGACTTCTGCTACAAGTGGTGGATGGAATAGATTTCTTCGGGATAGATGGTACGTTAAGTTTTCTCATTATAGGATCCAATTTACTGAAATTTTCCCACTGTTAAAATAGCTTTGTGCAAGAATTTCCCAACTCATCATTAGCGTGCGTAAAAGCAGAAATTTCGATATCATATATATATATATATATATATATATGGGGTTTAAACTTACCGTATTGCTGCATTTGAGAAGAAGAAGGTCCCTACACACACACGTGAAATGGTGGGGCCCCACACATATATATAATGTTAATTATATATATATGTGGGCCCCACCATTTGTGCGTGTAACAGAATATTTAAAACCTTTCTCCTACAAAGTGTTTTTCCATATATATATATATATATATATATATATATATATATATATATATATATATATATATGCATGTATAAGATTATTATGAATAAAAAATATCTAAATGTCATGATTTGTCAAGAATTCAAATTGCCTCCTGTACACGTATTCTACCTTCGACCAATCAAGTACAATTGCGCTGATTTTAAATTAACTTTGGAAAATAGTTTGGGAGAAAAAATATGATAAAAAATGATTTTAGAAAATAGTTTACAATGAACTTTTCTTAATGGACTTATTTTCCGATTAACTTTTTCTAATGTAATTTGTGTTTGGGATAGCGGTGATAGACGTGACTTTTATTTCTAATGGGTACTTGTTTGACATAGCTTTTAAAAAGATAGATGAGATGGAAAATGACAGAAAATGACATGAATCAAATTCAATATATATGTTGTACGAAATGTGATAATTTGAGATAAAATTTTAAAATAAATATAAATTTGTCAAATAAAATAGTAACATTACCATTAAAAAATGGGTTAAGGTGCATTTTACCAAATAACTATTGGTTCGGGAAGCGTCAACACAATTAACTATTAAGTGGGCCAAAAAATATCAAAAACAGTTTTACTTTCGGGAGCGTCCAAAGACGCAGATTAGACAAAAGTTAACGTCAGTTATCTAAGGTACAGTTGGCGATGAACTTTTCTTTCAGGAAATGCCGATGCGAAATTCTAAATTTTACTAAATTTAATAAGTTTTTTCTCAATTGTCATTATTTAAAACTACTTGTATTATCTATGGACAAAAATGACTTATTCTTCAATTGTTTCAAAATTATAATTTTCTAAAATAAACAAAATTTTTAATTAAAAATATAATTATATGATTTAAATAAAAATCAAAGTGTTTTATAGTTTATTATATATGTTAAACAAAAAAATATATGATTTATTTTTATTTTAGAAGAAATTTATGTAATTTAAAAAATTCATTTAATGTTAATCAAATTTTCGCGAGGTTAAGTTGCTCCTTAACCCATTAAAATTACTCTTTAACCTATTATTAAATCGTTCTTCATCAAGCCTCTTAAGTTTTCTTTTTTTCTTTTTTTGTCAACAAGTCACAAATAATCAATAGATCATTTAATTAACAAATATATCATCAAGTTGCCATATTTATATTATTAAGTATTAATATTGATATCCATTAAAAATAAATCATATATATATATATATATATATATTAACATATAAATTAAACTATAAAACACCTTGAGTTTTATTTAAATCATATAATTAAATTTTTTAATTAAAAATTTTGTTTATTTTAACAAATTATAATTTTGAAAAAATTGAAGAATAAGTCATTTTTGTCCATAGATAATACAAGTAGTTTTAAATAATGACAAATGAGAAAAAACTTATTAAATTTAGTAAAATTTAGAATTTTGTCTTAGGCGCTCTCCTGGAGTAAAAGTTCGTTGGAGAATCTGACCTTAGATATGACGTTAACTTTTGTCTAACGGCGTTGTCTTTACGGACGCCTCCGAGTAAAACTTTTTTGGTATTTTGATTCACTTAATAGTTAATTGTGTTGACGCTCCCACCAGGACCAAATACCATTGGTAAAAATGCACCTTAACCCTTAAAAAATTTACAACGCAATTATTGAACAACGTACGTGTTAGACTTATATAGCTTTAGTTATAAAAATTAAACGATTCATCCCTTAAATCAGATATTTTAAAACGAGTTCAAACTTACGTAAATGGCTCCATTTAGTTGTGCAACGTACATGTTAGACTTAGAGTGTCAATTAAATGATTTTAGACTAAAATGATACAGGCAAAAGCAAAAGTCAGGAGAGAAACGTTTTTTTTTTTTGCTTTTTACTGATGGGGCCCACAAAAAAAATTGATGAAAAAGAAGCTGATAGGATTAGAAGCTCCATGGTGTGGCTTTAGAAAATATCTCCATCAAACCTTGAAGCCTATTAAAAAAGAAGCTAACCCAAACACCCAATAATTAAACTTTCCCTTTTAATGGATTTATAATCCCATCTAAGGGGATAATAAGTCCATAAGATGGTATCCCCAAACAGGCTAATAATAGATTCTGTAGAAAAAAGCAATTTTGATACAATATGATAGTGTTTGAATATTTTTATTTTTACTAATATATATTTTGTATTCATTAAAATAATTTAAAAAACTATAAAAGTGAAAAAATAAAAAAAAAAAAATAAACAAGTGAAACTTCCACGCAGCTTCTGGATGAGCAGGGAACGCGTTCTGTTGATTTTTCTCGTCTATCAATGTCTTGACTTTTATTTCCAAAAAATCCAAAAAGATAAACAACTATCATAAAGAAGGCGGCAAAAGCGGCACAAAATCATTAAAAAAAATTACCACCAAACCCACAAAACCACACAAATATGAAGTTCACAATGAACTAGGGAAAGAGAGAAAAATGTACATAACAAGGCCTCGATCTGTGTACAAAAGGGATCCTGAAGCTCTTAGGAATCAACCAGAGGGACCAAATTCAGGATACTTAGTACTTCAAGACGAAGAAGCCGAGAGTTATGGATTCTTTGGTTTATGGAGGAACGGAATTGGAAACCTGCCATTTCCTCAGAACAGGAACTTAACTGTTCGATATGCAGTGGGTGAAGACGTATATGAAGATAAAGTTATGTTCATTCCTGTTCTTAATCAACCTTTATCTTCTAATCGCTACTACGTCATTCGAAGGAAGGGAAGGCATCAAGGGTATCATTTCTGCTCTGTTTTTGGCCTCTCAATCAGTTCATTGGTTTATCTGTTTTGTGCAGCTTATTAGATTTTTTAGATTCAACTATTCAAGTATATATTAGATTTATCTTTCTATCAAAATAGTTTGATTACGTTTGATAGAACTTCCCCTTAACGTTGTATAGCTTCTATTCTTTTTCTAATTAAGCCATGTGAGGCTTTGTTTAGTATATTATCATATATTTTCTATTACTTTTTTTTCCCTCTGTCTGCAATTGTACTTTTTTTTTTTACTTTCAAAGGTTTCAGTTCGATAATCCTCGTTTTTAGTCAACTTTTTATCTTCATTTTTTTATCAGTCTGGTTTATACTTCTTTTTTCAATCCTCAAAGCATCAAGTCCACAATCTTCATTTCCCCCATTTTATATTCTTTTGTTCTTCTTCTTGTTTTTTTTTTTGTTTTTTTTTTAATCTTTATATCAAAATAACTTAAAGCCAACTTGTTATAACTTCTTTTACATTATATAGCGAAGCAAGCACATCTTCAAAAGAAGACGACATGGGAACATGTTTGTGTTGCCATTTTCCTCTTTCCCCCCTTTTTTCGTGTCTCATACGATATTAGATTTTTGAGATATAAATATACATTAAATTTGTCTTCCTATTAAATAACTTAAGCCAATTTATTATAACTTCCCTTTACATTATACAGCGAAGCAAGCACATGTTCAACAGAAGAGGAGATGCGAACATGTCTGTGCTGCAATTACGTCAAAGACGTCAAATCAAGACCACTAAATCCCTTTGATGATTATCAACAATTTGAGATAAAGAAAAAAAGAGGGGGATTCCAATGCAAGTCTATTCTATCAGATGGGTTTCCTCCTCAGTTCTTGAGGAGAAAAGGTTGGAGTCTCTCCACCAAGACACCACGCGATTACCGATTGGGTGAAGCTCTCGGCGTCAACCCTACCTTGCGATCCATGCATGTTACCTCCTTTCACTTTTTCATCAGCATCTGGTCGCTCCTCTGAGCCGGTGGTGATTGGAAAATGGTACTGCCCTTTCATGTTTGTGCAGGAAGAACGAGTGAGTGTAAAGGACCAAATGAATAGGTCAGTTTTCTATGAAATGACGCTTGAAAGAAGGTGGGAAAAAGTTTTCTCCAAGGAAAACAGTGGAAAAAGTAATGAAGTGTTTCTTGATGTTGAGGTGAAAACTGAGGTTGCAAAGCTGGATGATGGGAGAGAAGCTGTTTTGGAAGAAGGGAGAGTTGGTGAAGAGGGTGTAATCTGGTTTAGGAGTTTAGAGAGAGGAGAGAGAAAAGTAGGGTTGAGTATGGCTGTTGTGGAGAGAATGAGATGGGAGGAAGAAAGAAGTGATTATAGGGAGAGAAACAATGAGAAGAAGGAGGTGAGATTTGAAAAAGTGGAGAAGTTTGAGGGAATGAGTGGAATGTGGAGTGATTTTGGATTTTATGTCTTGGTGGAAAGCTTTGTGTTGAAGAGAATGGATGGAAGCATAGTGTTGACTTATGATTTCAGATATTCAAATCATGTGAAGTGCACTTGGGAGTAAGCTAGTCCTTACACACACACAGAGTCATGATGTATTCAAGAAAATTATCCCCAAAAAAATCATATTGATGTGTGTGTATTATATTTATATATAGTTGATGTTTTTTAATACATGTATTTCTATCTCTCTCCATATAATACTACCACTTTGGCCCTTATTATATAATTCAAGTTAGGAACTCAGCTTATTATGAAATGACCCTGGAGCAAAACTGGTACGTAACAGATATTTAAATGTGACAGTGTTTATGCAGTTGGCAGTAATAGCTATGGATGTTAGTGTTCAAACTATGAGGGTTTCAGTAACGGGGTACTTTTTTTTGTTAAATGAGACTAACAGTATTAAGATTAAGGAATTAAAAGTACACTTTATAAACTTAAGGGTGTAAACTGAAATTTGATGTAAACTTAGATGATGAAATATATGCTTTATCCATTTAAATTGTATTGAAGACTAACGCAACAATATGAGAGGAAAAAAAAATGGGGATTTTAGAATAGGATTTGGGCAACCAAACTAATATCCAATAAGAACTTGGTCTTTACATGATGTAAGATCTTGTTTAAACTTAAGATTAAACTTGGGAGATTAAATTGAAACTTGACATAAACTTATAGGATCAAACTTATACTTTCGCCCAATTTGAAATTAGTGAGTTTTTATTGTATCTTCTATCTCTGTCTCTTGTTAATCATCAAATTTAAAAATGAAGTGCTTGCCCGGTTCCATTCTCCCATTGACTGTACCCTTTTTTAACTTATGAAGAGTTTATGATTCCATCTTAGTGTTGTATAAAAAATTGCAGAAGAGCTGGCCTTCTCATAAATTATTCTACAAACGATCCATTCATGAATTATATATAAAACGTGTCAGGAAAGACAAAGTCAAAGTTACAAGTGGTCTTTTAATTACCATTTCACCCTAGACTAGAACCACATCAGGCAGGCGAGAAAGTTAAGCTTATCAGTGTGGCATGCTTGATATTGGCTTTAGTGGACCTTGTTAATTGTTATACTTGGGGGAATGCAGGATGCCAGAGTCGCATTGATAGAGTATTGGTAAATGCTAGATATATGGTTACGAATTCTTCCCAAATGCTTCAGTTCTTCATTTACCAAAATTTAAATCAGATCATTGCCCTGTGCTTCTTATCATGGATGCTATTGTTCGTTCTGATAATTGCAAACGTCCTTTTAGATTTTTCGCTCCATGGGTTCTTCGTAAGGATTTCCAGCAATTTGTAAAAGCAAATTGGTCTGTTAGTCAGGACTGGAATCAGTCGGTCTCAGTGTTTAAACAAAAAGCGACTTCATGGAATAGATAAGTTTTTGGTGATAGAAGGATTGAAGGAGTGAATAATAAGATCGCTTCACTGGGAACTACAGAACGACTTGAGAAGATTCGTTGTGATTTATGGTGTGAATTAGAAACCATTTTATCTCAGGAAGAATTAATGTGGAGGCAGTATTTAAGAATGCAGTGGTATGTTCATGGTGACCGTAACAGCTGGTATTTTCATTCAGTGGCTAATGGGAGGTGTAGGCGGAACAGAATTGCGGCCTTGAAGCTTGAATCGGGTGCTTGGCCATATGATTCGGCAGAAATCAGAAATATGGGTAGTAAATTCTTCGAGAACTTGTATTCAGAAGAAGGTTCGAGTATTACCTCTTTAATTTATGGGTGTAGTTACCCACAGGTAAATGATGATCTTTATCTGTGGTTGGTGCTTAAGTTAGAGAGGTGGAGATTAATGGTACAAAAATTGTATTAATTCCTAAGATTGATCATCACCAGACGATCTGGGGTTTTAGACCCATTAGTTTGTGTATTGTGGTTTATATGATTGTGACAGATTTTAACCAATAGACTGAAGCCCATTATGCCTCTTGTAGTGGCTCCCAACCAGTGTAATTTTGTGAAAGGGAGACAAAGTTCTCATAATATTATTGTTGCCCAGGAAATTATCCATTCCTTGTGGAGTATGAAGAAACGTCAAGGGTTTATGGCTATTAAAATTGACCTTGAGAAGGCTTATGATCGTATTAGATGGAGTTTTATATTGGACTATCTAAAAGAGCTTAATAATCTTGAGAACATCAGAAAAATTATCGAGTTCTTTATTTCTACTCCACACATGAATTTACTTTGGAATGGTGTCGCTGTGAATGATTTTTACCCTAGTCCGGGTATGCGCCAAGGAGATCCTATCTCTCCGTATCCTTTTGTGTTGGTCATGAAACGTTTGGGTCATCTAATTTAGAATGCAGTGATGAGTGTGGACTGACTTCCCTTGAGGCTGAGTAAAAGAGGTACGGTTGTGTCTCATTTTGCTGATGAGTTTATTTTGTTTGCGGAAGTATATATGGATCAAGTTGCTACTGTGAAGACCACGTTGGAATTTGGATGGATGATTCCTGTGCAGAAAATTAATGAAGCGAAATCCAGAATTTACTTCTCGAGGAATATGAACCATACTAGATCCAAGGAGATCAGTGATTTTTTGAACTTTATCCCATATTGGATAAAATGGATTGGCGGTTGTCTAGTTGGAAGGCTAATACTCTCTTGTTGGTTGGGCTCCATACTATGGCTTCAGCTGTAGTATCCGCTATGAAATTGATAAAAGGTGCAGAAAGTTCCTGTGGGGTGGTAGCAACACTAGACGAAAGATTCATCTTGTTTCGTGGGATAATGTATGCCATGGGAAGGATGAAGGGGGGTTAGGACTTCGTCAAGCTTACTTGCAGAACAAGGCATTCATGGTGAGGCTGGGGTGGTCTTTCATTAACCAGCCGGACTTGTGGCAAAGATCTTGTGTGAGAGATACAAGTGTGGCTCGGATCTAATTCCCAAAGTTGTAAAACGTAGAAGTGAATCTAGTACGTGGGAGGGAGTTCGTTCAAGTTGGGAACAAGTCTAAGATGTTTTGGCATGGCATATAAGGAGTGGCAATATCACGTCTTTCTGGAATGATGCATGGGGGTGCCCCATTATGGTCCATTAAAGTTGGAGGCAACAAGAGGTATTCCTGATGACATCCTAGGTCGACACTCTGTTTGTCCTGGGGACTTACGAATCCTTTGATTTGCCATGAACATTGGGTGCCTCCACCAAGAGATGTTATGAAGTTTAATGTTGATGGGTCTCAGAATGATGCTTCTGGTCTAAGTACATGCGGGACCATAATGATGAATTTATCCAAGGTTTTATGTACCAGGTGGATAGGGGTACAGTCATTACAGCGGAAGCGTGGGGCATTTTTATGGGCACTGAAGCTGGCTTGGGTTAGGGGAATACCATCTCTTATGGTGGAGTGTGATTGCCGAGAGGTAATTGACCTTTTTTTGACTGGTTCGCAATTGACAGATTTGAATTCTCTCGGTTACAAAACATGCAGAGATGAGATCAATCTGTTGGTTTGTTTGAGTCTCGTGAAAGGTCTGATCCTGTTTTTTAGCCTAACTAAAAAAATTGAGTAACTGAGTGAATTCAAATCCAAGAATCACCAAAAACATAACCGTCTTGTATTCTTTCGTCTGTCTGTCTCATATTTTGCATGGTAGAAGATCAATATAATATTATATATGAAAGAAAAAGAGAGCATAAAATAGCATTGTTTATAGGCTGTTTTATCTGAGCAAAAAGTTACACTTCTTTAATATCACTCTCAACGCTTCTTTTTATCTGAGCAAAAACGAAGAATCGGCCTTCAAGATGCCAAATTAATTAATTACAGAACATGCAAGTGAACCAGAGACGCTTGTATAATAACTATTCAATGTGTTTTTCCGAGCAACAAATAATGAAAGAGGTATTTTCCCCCCTAAGATTTAGTTCAAGAAATGATTAACTAATTGTCTATTGATGTCCCTTTGCACCTGTGATCTCGCGCTTCAGTGAGGTAAGCGTAAAATTCCCAGAGTATATTGCTTCTTTATCTGCCATCCAAAATTTCATGACTCAGTAAACTAAAAATAGGCAAAACAAATCCAGAAAGACAAATTCATAAAAGAACGAGGAAAAATATATCACAATAATACCATCATAACCCAAAATATATTTGCTGGTTTTTCATGACCACACACTTTGTTGTATTTTAACAGCAGCACAAGTGACATACATGAAGCACAATTTGATGAGTTCAAAAACATTAAGGAACAAAAAACAGTTAGGGTAAGTCACAAGTGACATCAGGGATCATAATGCCATGGTAAGAATATTGTTCATATTTCTCAGCCAAATGATCATTGGTATTTGGTAACCTGGAAAGAACAGAGCATTTCGGAAACAGCTATGTTTGGACTCATGAGAATGAAGACAAGGTATGATATCAATCTAAAGCAGGAGAAATGTCCAAATCAAACCCCCATTTCCCTTCTCTTATATAATGCACCAAATAGATGGTTATTGTATATAAAGCTATGGAATGATAGACAGCATTTACCTGTCATGGAGAGACAACTTACTTCCCGACAAGCATACCTGGCCATTGCCTGAGAGACAAACTACAGATTCAGCATCAATATATTACCCATATAAGCGGAAAAATATAAAAAGAAAAGCAACTAAAAGAATCAGGTAAATGTCTAACAATTGACTGCAAAGGAAACAAAAACAAAAAAATCAAATGTGGTGATGGACTTATGATACGCTGAAAAAAGAGGAAATTTGTGGAACAAACTTATGATATGCTGAAAAAAATGAAATTTGTGGAACAATGCTTGACCAACTGACCAAGTGGTTGATTGGCAATCTACGCAAAAGACGGGAAGCGCTCTAAAAATACAAGAGGGAGGTGCTTGTTTCTTGTCATTACTCTCTCTTGGGCATGCTCTTAACCAAGAATATATATATGGGCAGCAATCGTTTCAATGTGCAAGAGGGGAGGAATTTTAGATGGAATGCTAGGACTGGTTGGAATAAAAAATGTCCCTGCTTCGGTTCGTTATGGATTAAGGACTAGCCAATTATCTAAAAGTCCTTCAATTCTCCATTGCAGCTATATTTTGCCCCGTAAGACTTTAAGGTGGATAGGGCAAATCCTATAGCCTAAAAACTCTACAAGATATACGTGTATTAAGTAATAAAGAATAAATAAGATATCGTTCATGCTAACTTAAGAGCACAACAACTTCGAGTTAAGATTAATTTTAAACTTTTGTTTAAGTTGAGCAAACCAAATTAAATTTAATAAAGAGAAAACTAAAATCAAAATAAACTAACTATCGAAATCTTAAATGAAAGCAACCCTGGTCACTAATCCCTTATTAGCTTCATAAACCTTATTTTCACTAATTTAATTAGTCTTAATATCAATTTTTTTAATATTGAGTATAAATAACTGTAAGTGTCGGTCCACTTATTACAACTCTCTCTTAAGTGTATTTTGTTATGTCTAACATAATTACTTAAGAGGCAATAAAACTCGAACACACTCTTCAACAATTATATGGGGCTATTAGGTATATGTCTATCCTAATCGCAAATAAATCGTAATCTAATCTCATATTACTTAATCTTAGAGCCTAATTAAAATCTTCTTTGCCAAGGTAAATCCTAATGTTCAAATTCATATTCGATTATGGCCAATCACTAAATAGATAAATCTAAACAAGATTGAGTAACCAAAATTAATATTAATTATAACTAAACAATGAAAATAAAATCTAATCCACAAATAAATTCATAGCTCCTCTAGGTTGCAAAGAAACTGGCCACACATGGCCATTAAAATCCATCAAAACAGACAAGGTTCAAAACCACACTAAAAATCAAACGGAAAAGGAATAGGAACAGAGTATTGAAATTAAGAACAAAAGTGCTCCCTCTAATTCAGTTGATGATGAGCCACGTATGAAGAAGACAAAGCCACCGACTGTGTTCTTCATCGCCTCTCCACGATCCTTCCGTGGAGATGATGAAGAGAACCAAAACAACTGTCTCGCTCTTAGCAGCTGCTCCTCCCACTACTCTGTGTGTATCCGCTCGTCTATCTGCAACATATATCTTCTATAATGCTTGCGGGTCTCTCAATTAAATACTTGGGTCCACGGCTTTTGTGCGTGATCTTTGATCTTCTTTTTCTTTTTATATCTAAATCATATCACAATCATCCTTCCACAATTACACATCGGTGATAGTTGCTTCGTGTGGGGTCCACCCTTTGAATCTAGCTTCTGATTTATATTTTTATATATATATATATATATATATATATGTTTTTACTGCAGAAAAAACATTCTGTAGCAAGTCAAAATCGACGTTGTTTCATCTTTTTAAAAAAAATATATATATATCTGAGGGCTTTTTAGTCAAATCAAAATAATCTTTTCATTTCATCCTGTAATTTGACATTCGCGGTGAGCAACGCACATGGGGAAGAAACAAAGATGAGCACTGTTAGTAACGATGGCTTTCCTTCACAATTCAAAGCATTTGTCGACATTGGTGGGGTTTCAAAGCAGCGGAAGAAGAAATGCTCATGGAGTCTTATTGCCCCGAATATCCCAATCAGTTCGAATCATCAAATCTTTTGCAAACTATCAAATAGTGGGATCGAGGAGAACTCCACAAGCAGGAAGGCAAAATCAGATATAAAGAGGAAAAAAAAAGATGAAAGACGTCGTTTTTGGCGTGCTGCAGAATGTTTTTTCTGCAGTAAAAGCAGATATGTTATTCCCTATATATATATATATATATATATATATATATATATATATATTAGTTGATTCTTTTTTATCTCTTCCCTCCTATAATATCTCCCTGTATAATAAAAGGGATAAGATATTGTCATTCTGCGATTTTTTTACTACTAAGTCATTACCATTTTTTTTCAGTTAGATCGTAATCTCGATAGGAGAGAGAAATGATAAAGGTAGATGAGATTCTGATCTAAAGGTGAAAAAGTAGTAGTGACTTGGTAGTAACATAAAATTGGTAGTGACAATATCCTATCCCATAATAAAATAGGATATGAATAGATTTTATGTCAAAATATCCTTTTATCCTATATTTAATTAAATAATAGAAAAGTATATAAAAGATAATTAAATAAGTATAAAATATTAATAAATTCAATCCAATATATCTCGAATCTATACTTATTTAATTATAAAATATATACTTATCAAAGGTCTTAATCTACTCCTGACTAGGCAACCTGAACCGGCAGACCATATGGAAAGATGTCACAAGGACGGTTAGTTCTCATATTTTTGATGTTTTGATGATAACAATTATAATGTAATTAAATCTTAATTTTTGATGAAAACTTGAAGTTTCAATTTGCCTCAAGTTTTATGCTTCAATATCAAAATATTTTTCTCTTTGCTACCTCGAGGTAAATATGTTTTGACTTGGAGTTAAAAAGTGTTGGAAAGATTTGCCTCTAGTTAATTTTATTATATCTCGAGTTAACTTATTTAAAATATTTAAATTCATTTTCGCGCCTCAGGGATACCTCGAGTCACTTATTTAAATACCTCGAGATAATTGATCCTCTTGATAAAATGATTTTGAACTCACGATGGTTTTCCTCTAGTCATTTCATAATTGCCTCAAGACACCATGACTCTAGGCATCCACTTTATGCCTCTAGTCATGTCGCACTTTCATTTTTTTTAATACTGAAGACATTGATGCCTCAAGTCATGCCTCTAGTCACCATGACTCTAGGCATTTATATCATGCCTTCAGTTAAAGATCTCTTGCGTCTTTTTGAACTCTGAACATTGTGTGCCTCAAGTCATAATGACTCAAGGCATCTAATACATGACTCAAGACAAACTCACTATTACGACAATCTTTTCTTGATTCTAGTCACCATACCTCAAGTCATGACTCAAGGCAAAACTTCTTTTTGACATTCTTTTCAACTTGCGTTTTTGCCTCTAGTCATTAAGTTTGTTGCCTCCAGTCATGATGCCTCAAGGCAACCTATTTTTAACTAGAGTCATATCTCTCTGTTTTTCAAATCACCGTCTCCGGAAAACTAAATCAACTGATTATGATTTTATTTCTTCAAATCATCACTCATTAATATTCCTTATTGCTTTTAACCAGTTTGCTAATGAGTTTCAGATGATTATAACCCGAATTAACAACAAATTGCCATAAAGCAATTTGTGTGTCATAATGCATTAAATGCTGTTACCAAAACAATCATAATCTCGAAAACCATTCCTCTTATCAATGTAAAGTATCTTCTGATATTCCGCTCGCGCAATAAATGATATTTCTCAACAAGCAAAACAAAAGGAATGAAAGGATGTTTGTGAAGACCCAAATCCACCTGGATCATTAACAACGAAAATGTTAACCAAGCTTCATCTGTCTAATGGCTAGTTTTGAAGAGTCACAACGGTTAATCTTCAAGCTTCACCAACGGTCATTAATGGGTTCAACTATAAATACCAGAAGCATTGAATTCGTCAACTACCGAAATGTTTGCATTCAATTCGAATTTATTGCAATCTACTATTTCATTAACTTCGCTTAATATCTTCGGATATTTTTGTGTACTTCAATGTTTATCATTTATTTACTCAGTAAGGAGTTAAACACTATTTGATTATCTTTGTTGTTAAATCTTAAGGTTGTGGAACCTTAAGTGTGGGTGTACGATTACAACTTGTAAAGGGGAGTGAATCCTAAAGTGAGAGGATTACCTCGAGTACAGAGTGTGTAATTGTATTTATGTTTGAAAGATAGTGGAAATCCCAGAGAGTTTCTGTGGACTGGACGTAGGTTAAGAGTTTGACCGAACCAGTATAATCTTCTTGTGTCCATTATTCTTCTCTCCTTCTCTGTTTAAGTGTTCTTGAGCATTTAGCGAAAGAATTTTATAATCACCTATTCATCCCCTTTAGGTGATATTCCACCTTCAAGGACAACTACTCCTTTCTCAAGGTCACATACCTCGCTCCTTTAAACTTTGGTGGAGCAAACATATATTGTAATCTTCAAACCTTATGAATTACGTTATACTGATGACTGTATTCCACATTTTGAATAAATAAATTGCTCTGATTGTGAAAAATATGAAATAAAATAAAATGAGCCCTCCCTCATTTTGTCTTATTGATTTTTATAAATTGGTCACTACTTACTCCTCTGTCAGGTTAATAAATTTAAATATAAAGTTAATATTTCTAAAAAAGGCAGCAGCTTAAAAAGTCCTTACATGAAAAGTCTCACACACTATACCACGCGATACGCCTGGCACTCGACCCCATCCTTTCTCACTTGAATTCTCACTCACACGCGTCGGATCCCATGGAATTTGAATGTAGCTACTGGTGCTTGGCTTTACTTGGAGCGCAAGGGAATCTTGTGCAGGGGGCAGCTTGGGCATACGATGCAAGGGTTTCAGAAAAAGTCGTCGGGCCTGTACGGGGAGCATGTCAGGTGGTGCTGCCCGAAGGAATTGACAGTGTTACGTATGGTATGGATCGGACCCTCTCTGTGCATGGGACTATTACACAAATACAGAGTAAACATTCAC
Source organism: Acacia melanoxylon (assembly GCA_019022615.1). Classification (NCBI taxonomy): domain Eukaryota; kingdom Viridiplantae; phylum Streptophyta; class Magnoliopsida; order Fabales; family Fabaceae; genus Acacia; species Acacia melanoxylon. The sequence goes on from JAFJYJ010000037.1 coordinate 1,169,223, forward strand.
ATGTTGAAGAAATACCTGCACTGTCCGCAACGCAGCAGCATCTGGTGTTGACGAACCATCATCGGAAAATATATTCCTGGAACGAAAAAAAACACAAGTTGTGTAATGTGAAAATGCATTGTCACTGAAAAACATCTGAAAAAATAAAGGTGGAGAATACAGCTGGGGTCAAAAGCTACCTCCATATTACATCAGTGAAATCATTCGGTTTTGCTTCTGGAAGCAAAGCTGTATCATAAGCAACAATATTTCCATAGAAAATTTTTTCTAGATCCTTCATCCACCTAGTCAACAAGAGGTTAACCTGCCATGTTAAATTAACTGATTACATATAAATATAGAGTTAACTATGCAGTCTATTTGTATACTCATGCATGCAGTACCAATTCCTTCTACAACCCATTATTATTAATGCATGGAATATAAAAGTTCAAAAATGGAAAATACATGAACATATCATTACACAATCTCATCATCCTGAAAAATTGAACGCTAACACAATGTTTATTTTAAATAAATTTTTTTATTAAACAACAATAGGACTTTCTTGTTGAATAGATATTGACATATAAACTAAGCAACTAGCAAAAATGTACGTCATTCCCAAAGATTAAATTTGTTATATTTCTGTAACAAAAATGTTAACTATTGAGTCCAAAAGGAAGCATAATTATACATATAGATTAATGGTGTTACTTAAAAATGATAAGGAAAATGAAATGTGTGTGCGCGTGTGTGTTCTTCCAATTGACAAACATCGCGGCTGATATGTTGTTGGGGTGGAATGGAAGCTTGCCATAGGTATTTGCGATGGAATTCCGTCGCAAATGATTTTGCGACGGCTTTCCATTGATAAAAGGAGCATCTCAAAACACAGCTTGCGATGAAATATTACATTCGAGTTTAATTGATTGATTTAGCAATAAAAGTAATATCAGATACCATATAGTTGCAACAGGCAGCATGGTTAACCGCCTAGAGGATAACATGCTCTATAACGAGCCTATCCCTTCTGAGTATGTGAAGGTACAAATCAACACCAACATCGACCCCAGCTATCCGCTCCATATGCCCACCAAAGACACAGATACAGTGGGAGGAGCTGCATGCAACATTGTTGTGTGGCCTCGTCATCTACTTAGAGTATTGAAGCCCCTCACTCAAAAGAAGTCAGCCGCTCAAAAGAAGTTGCCCACCAATAAGTCCAAGTCCCCAATCAGTCCAAGCATCTCAATCAGTATAAGCCTCAATCAGTCCAAGCCTACCACTTCCAAAACCCTCAATCAGTCCAAGCCTCTCACTTCTAAGACCCCCAGTCAGTCCAAGAAGAGGAAGCATCTCACCCCCAATGATCAATCCACGAAGAAGTCTTCCTCACATAATAAAATCGTTGGTCGATCTGCCTAGAAGTCTCTCTGGGAGTTCGTTGACAAGTCCTTTGCTTCAAACCTATGTCCAATGATCACATTTGAGATAGAGGTCTTCGACCATCTAAAACAAGTGGAAGCTATAAACAAAGAGCTTGTTTCTGAGATCCTGAGCAAGGCATGGCAAGTTCAATGTCTTTCAACTTCTTTATGAGGTATTTCTTCAATTGTGATTGAATAGTTGGCTACTTATAACTTTGATTACATTTTGATATGTTGTTTTCAACATTTCACACACTTGCACCATAATTAACTCGTCCCCCTTAGCCTCTAAGGTAAGATCTAGCTCGTCTGCCCAGACCTAATCAATAACCAGGATGAGGGCATGAAGGAAGATGTCAAGCAACGACCATGTGAGGTTTCTAGGGGATGAATTCTTAAGAGGGCATCAGACATAAGTGACACTTACTTCTTGGTACCTTACATTCAAGGGTGGGAACATCATTAACTCTGTTTGAATTAGTGGGACATCATTCAAGAGTTGGCGACATGTTGCAACATCAGTAGAAGAGTAAATACATATAGAATGACTGTAAATTTCTAAATACTGATGATTTGTTTGTTTCAAAGTCGTTTTAATATTATATGCATGTACATGAATGACTGTATATATATTATGATTTATTGTATTGTTCTATATGTTAATGAATGAATATATATTGTGATTCGTTCTATACAAATATATATGCAGGGGATATCAAAAACATAAACCTCCCCCTCCCCCCATTTTTTTAATAAAAAGCTTAGCTCCAATAAATCATGGTTGTTATCTAACAATCTTTATTTATGTCAACTTTATACCGGCGGTTAAAGTGAAACCGTTATGTATGACACCATAAATCACGATTGTTATCTAACAACCATTATTTATGTAAACTATATAATGCACCAACTACTTTAACTTTGAGTCAAGATTCTCTCTTTAAAAAGGGCGATTCAGTGCATAAGGTTTCTACCATGTGCGGTCTGGGTAGAGATAGATGTACGTAGCTTTACCCTCACAATCGAAAAGACTAGTTTCAAGATTTGAACTGTAACCTCTAGATTATATGGTAATAACCTTACATCTGCACTAAGGCTCATACTAATGTATAAACAATCCCATTGACTATACTTTTTGTACTTACGAAGAATTTGATGATTCCATCTTAGAGTTGTATAAACAACTGCAGAATAGATAGCCTTCTCATAGATAATTCTATCTAACGATCCATTCATCTGTTAGATATATGTCAGGAAAGAAAAAGTTTAAGAGACAAGCGGTCTTTTACTCTTTTTCTTTTTCCTAACACATGATTTTAGACACATTCAAAATATGTTAAGTGCAAATTGGAGTCAACTTGTATCATATAGTCATATTTGTAAAGAGAGTGATTCAAATGAATCAGATTGTATAGAGTTCTTTTTCTTTTTAAACATATCAGGAATAATTTATATGTTGACGAGTATTTCTGAAGGATTTCTTGTTTAGTTAAGTTTGATTATTTATACACCCACGTGTATATATGAAGAGTTTTCATGAGAACTGTTTTTTTTTTTAAAGAAAAAAGGGTTTGATTCTTACGTACAGTTGTATCAAAATTGAAGTATCTCTAGATAATTCTTTTTTTAATAGATATCAAAGATAAAATTTCTCAGATAATTCTACATCCATTACCGTGTTGAATTAATAAAAGTTAAAGCAAGGAAATATACGGGAAGGGAAGGGGTAGCATATTCTCAACTATCTCTTATCTAACGTCAAATTTAAATAAAACTAAATTTTGTCCTCATGTTTTGCATAAAATTTAATATGAGCTACCTGCTTATAATTATAATAATGAGACTTTTATAAAAACAATTTTACTACATCTCGTCTACTTAATTAATTTAGATAAATTAAAAATAACAGAAAAATTGGTTAATTTGAACAAATGTGATATAATCTTCCTAAAATATCCCCATGTAACATCAAATTATATAATTGTAAGTTAGATAAATTAATTTAAAAAATGATAAATATATTATGAGTAAAAAATATTATTAAATGGCACCATTTGATTTGTCAAGTATTCAAACTATTATAGCTTCTAGTACACGTACTTTTTTTGCCATCGACCAATCAAGTATAACGTGTTGATTATTGGGAAAATCAACCTTAGGGCCCAAATTAATAAAAAAATTGTTAAAAAAGGTTTAAGAAAAAGTCACATATCAAAAAAAATCTTAGGGCCTTTTCTAGTATTATTTCATAAAATATTAATTATTAACGTGTCATCGATATAGTTGTTAGGATATTGTTGTTAATGTTCTACTGATATAGTTGTTAACGTTTATGAAATAATACCGGAAAAGGTTCGGGACCTTTTGTGACATGTGACTTTTTCTTAGGTCTTTTTTAACATTTTTTTTTTTTTGCTAATTTGGGCCTAAGGAAATTTTCCTTGGATTATTCTCGTCTGATCTATCTATGTCTTGTTGTCTTTTATTTGCAACAAAAAAAAAAAAAAAAAAAAAAAAAAAAGTGAAACTTTCAAGCAGCTTCTCTAACTCGCTTATCTCTCCTCATCTTTAATCCTGACCGTTGAAAACTTGATCCAAGGGCCTAGAATATTTTTTGAAAAAATCTCATGCGATAAAAATTTGAGATAATGAGAGATGGGCAGAGACGGGATATGGAGGGAAACCGGACTCGCTTCTGTATACAGCTGTCAACAGTTTGAACAAGAAACCTGCTAATAAAGTTCACAGATTTATAACAAAACCTCCATCAGGTTCTGTCAACGGGTTTAGGAGTTATCATAAAGAAGAAGGCAAAAGCGACACAAAATCATTAAAAAATACCATCAAACCCACAAAACCCCAACCATATAAATCAATCACAGAAACACAAATATGAAGTTCACATTAAACTAGGGAATGAGAGAAAGAGAGAGAGAATAATGTACGTAACAAGGCCTCGATCTGTGTACAAAAGGGATCCTGAAGCTCTTAGAAATCAACCAGAGGGACCAAATTCAGGATGCTTAGTACTTCAAGACGAAGAAGCTGAGACTTACGGATGTTTTGGTTTATTGAAGAAGGGAATTGGAAACCTGCCATTTCCTCAGAACAGGAACTTTACTGTTCGACATGAAGAGAGTGAAGACCACGTAGATGAAGATGAACTTATGTTCATTCCTGTTCTTAATCAACCTTTATCTTCTAATCGCTACTACGTCATTCGAAGGAAGGGAAAGCATAGAGGGTATCATTTCTGCTCTGTTTTTGGCCTCTCAATCAGTTCATTGGTTTATCTGTTTTGTGCAGCTTATTAGATTTTTCCGATAGAACTTCCCTTAACGTTGTATAGCTTCTATTCTTTCTCTAATTAAGCCATGTTAGGCTTGTTTTAATATATAATCATATCTTTTCGATTACTTTTTTTTCCTCTGTCGTGCAATTGTACTTTTTTTTTTCAGTTTCAAAGGTTTCAGTTCTATAATCCTCGTTTTTTAGTCAACTTTTTATCTTCATTTTTTTATTTTTCTGGTTTATACTTCTTTTTTTAATCCTCAAAGTATTAAGTCCACAATCGTCATTTCCCCCCGTTTTTGTTCTTCTTGTTTCCCCCCCTTTTTTAGGTATACCTTAAGTTTATCTTTATATCAAAATAACTTAAAAACCAACTTGTTATAACTTCTTTTGCATTATATAGCGAAGCAAGCACATGTTCAAAAGAAGACGACATGGGAACATGTTTGTGTTACCATTACATCAAAGACGTCAAATCAAGACCACTAAATCCCTTTGATGAATATCAACAATTTGAGATAAAGAAGACGAGAAGGGGATTCCAAGGCGAGCCTATTGTCTCAGATGGGTTTCCTCCTCTGTTGTTGAGAAGAAAAGGTTGGAGTCTCTCCACCAAGACACCACGCCATTACCAATTGGGAGAAGCTCTCGGCATCAATCCGACCTTGCGAGCCAAGTTACCGCCTTTCGCCTCATCATCATCTGATCGTCGCTCCGAACCGATGGTCGTCGGAAAATGGTATTGCCCTTTCATTTTTGTGAAGGAAGAAGGAGTGAGTGTAAAGGACCAAATGAATAGGTCAGTTTTCTATGAAATGACGCTTGAAAGAAGGTGGGAAAAAGTTTTCTCCAAGGAAAACAGTGGAAAAAGTAATGAAGTGTTTCTTGATGTTGAGGTGAAAACTGAGGTTGCAAAGCTGGATGATGGGAGAGAAGCTGTTTTGGAAGAAGGGAGAGTTGGTGAAGAGGGTGTAATCTGGTTTAGGAGTTTAGAGAGAGGAGAGAGAAAAGTAGGGTTGAGTATGGCTGTTGTGGAGAGAATGAGATGGGAGGAAGAAAGAAGTGATTATAGGGAGAGAAACAATGAGAAGAAGGAGGTGAGATTTGAAAAAGTGGAGAAGTTTGAGGGAATGAGTGGAATGTGGAGTGATTTTGGATTTTATGTCTTAGTGGAAAGCTTTGTGTTGAAGAGAATGGATGGAAGCATTGTGTTGACTTATGATTTCAGACATTCAAATCATGTGAAGTGCACTTGGGAGTAAACTAGTTCTCTCTCACACACACGCACCATACAGTCATGATATATTCAAGAATAACGGACTTGGCTTCTCTCCTTTTCCCTTACTCTCCTTTTTTCATTCTTTGCTTTCCTTTTCACATCTCCACCATTGAATGAAAATTTCAATGGCCCGATTTTACATCTTATAAAAATATTATTATAATTTTAGTTAAAAATACATAAATAAATTTTAATTGTTAAATTTATTTAGAAAATAAGTTAATTATTATTATAGGGTAAATTTTGTTTGCATTTTTTCACAATTGTTCAGAATAAATTTTAACAATTAAAATTTATTTATGTATTTTTAACTAAAATTGTAATAATATTTTTATAAAATGTAAAATCGACCCATTGAAATTTTCATTCAATGGTGCATATGTGAAAAGGAGAGCAAAGAATGAGAAAAGGAGAGTAAGGGAAAAGGAGAGAAGCCAACTCCAAGAAAATGATCCCAAAAAAATCATATTGATGTGTGTGTATTTATATATAGTTGATGTTTTTTAATACATGTATTTCTATATCTCTTCATATAATACTACCACTTTGGCCCTTATTATATAATTCAAGTTAGGAACTCAGCTTATTTTGAAATGACCCTTGAGCAAAAACTGATACGTAACAAATGTTTGAATGTGACAATGCTTATGCAGTTGCCAGTAATAGCTGTGGATGTTAGTGTTCAAACAATGAGGGTTTCAATAACGGAGAAGGTTCCATTTTTCTTTTCTTTTTTGTTAAATGAGAGTAACAGTGTTAAGATTAATGAATTTAAAGTACATTTATAACTTAAGGGTGTAAACTGAAATTTGATGTAAACTTAGATGATAAAATATATGCTTTATCCTTTTAAATTGTATTGAAGACTAACGTGACAATATGAAATGGGGATTTTAGAATAGGATTTGGGCAACCAAACTAATATCCAATAAGAACTTGGTCTTTACATGATGTAAGATCTTGTTTAAACTTAAGATTAAACTTAGGAGATTAAATTGAAACTTGACATAAACTTATAGGATCAAACTTATACTTTCGCCCAATTTGAAATTAGTGAGTTTTTATTGTATCTTCTATCTCTGTCTCTTGTTAATCATCAAATTTAAAAATGAAGTGCTTGCCCGGTTCCATTCTCCCATTGACTTTTTGACAAGAAACCTTCATAACTAGACCACAGATTTAAAAAATCACATACTGACTCAAATAATTAAAAGGAAAAATCCCATTGACTGTACCCTTTTTTTTTTACTTATGAAGAGTTTGATGATTCCATCTTAGTGTTGTATAAAAAATTGCAGAAGAGATGGCCTTCTCATAAATTATTCTACAAACGATCCATTCATGTATTATATATAAAATATGTCAGGAAAGACAAAGTCAAAGTTACGAGTGGTCTTTTAATTACCATTTCCCCTAGACTAGAACCACGTCAGGCAGGCGAGAAAGCTAAGCTTATCAATGTGGCATGCTTGATATTGGCTTTAGTGGACCTTGTTATACTTGGGGGAATGCAGGATGCCAGAGTCGCATTGATAGAGTATAGGTAAATGCTAGATATATGGTATAAATTCTTCCCAAATGCTTCAGTTCTTCATTTACCAAAATTTTAATCTGATCATTGCCCTGTGCTTCTTAACATGGATGCTATTGATCGTTCTGATAATTGCAAACGTCCTTTTAGATTTTTCGCTCCATGGGTTCTTCGTAAGGATTTCCAGGAATTTGTAAAAGCAAATTGGTCTGTTAGTCAGGACTGGAATGAGTCGGTCTCATTGTTTAAACAAAAAACGACTTCATGGAATAGAGAAGTTTTTGGTGATAGAAGGATTGAAGGAGTGAATAATAAGATCGCTTCACTGGGAACTACAGAACGACTTGAGAAGATTCGTTGTGATTTATGGTGTGAATTAGAAACCATTTTATCTCAGGAAGAACTAATGTGGAGGCAGTATTCAAGAATGCAGTGGTATGTTCATGGTGACCGTAACAGCTGGTATTTTCATTCAGTGGCTAATGGGAGGTGTAGGCGGAACAGAATTGAGGCCTTGAAGCTTGAATCGGGTGCTTGGTCATATGATTTGGCAGAAATCAGAATGGGTAGTAAATTCTTCGAGAACTCGTATACAGAAGAAGGTTCGAGTATTACCTCTTTAATTTATGGGTGTAGTTACCCTCAGGTAAATGATGGATCTTTATCTGTGCTTGATGCTTCAGTTACAGAGGTGGAGATTAATGGTACACAAATTGTATTAATTCCTAAGATTGAGCATCATCAGACGATCTGGGGTTTTAGACAATTAGTTTGTGTTTTGTGTTTATAAGATTGTGACAAAGATTTTAACCAATAGACTGAAGCCTGTTATGCCTCTTGTAGTGGCTACGAACCAGTGTAATTTTGTGAAAGGGAGACAAAGTTCTCATGATATTATTGTTGCCCAGGAAATTATTCATTCCTTGTGGAGTATGAAGAAACGTCAAGGGTTTATGGCTATTAAAATTAACCTTGAGAAGGCCTATGATCGTATTAGATGGAGCTTTATATTGGACTATCTAAAAGAGCTTAATAATCTTGAGAACATCAGAAAAATTATCGAGTTCTTTATTTCTACTCCACACATGAATTTACTTTGGAATGGTGTTGCTGTGAATGATTTTTACCCTAGTCGGGGTATGCGCCAAGGAGATCATATCTCTCCGTATCCTTTTGTGTTGGTCATGAAACGTTTGGGTCATCTAATTTAGAATGCAGTGATGAGTGTGGACTGACTTCCCTTGAGGCTGAGTAAAAGAGGTACGGTTGTGTCTCATTTTGCTGATGAGTTTATTTTGTTTGCGGAAGTAGATATGGATCAAGTTGCTACTGTGAAGACCACGTTGGAATTTGGATGGATGATTCCTGTGCAGAAAATTAATGAAGCGAAATCCAGAATTTACTTCTCGAGGAATATGAACCATACTAGATCCAAGGAGATCAGTGATTTTTTGAACTTTATCCCATATTGGATAAAATGGATTGGCGGTTGTCTAGTTGGAAGGCTAATACTCTCTTGTTGGTTGGGCGCCATACTATGGCTTCAGCTGTAGTGTCCGCTATGAAATTGATAAAAGGTGCAGAAAGTTCCTGTGGGGTGGTAGCAACACTAGACGAAAGATTCATCTTGTTTCGTGGGATAATGTATGCCATGGGAAGGATGAAGGGGGGTTAGAACTTCGTCAAGCTTACTTGCAGAACAAGGCATTCATGGTGAGGCTGGGGTGGTCTTTCATTAACTTGCCGGACTTGGATCTTGCGTGAGAAATACAAGTGTGGCTTGGATCTAATTCCCAAAGTTGTAAAAGGTAGAAGTGAATCTAGTACGTGGAAGGGAATTCGTTCAATTTGGGAACAAGTCCAAGATGGTTTGGCATGGCATATAAGGAGTGGCAATATCACGTCTTTATGGAATGATGTATAGGTGCCCCATTATGGTCAGTTAAAGTTGGAGGCAACAAGAGGTATTCCTGATGACATTCTAGGTCGAGACTGTTTGTCTTAGGGACTCACGAATCCTTTGATTTCCCTTTTAAGCTCAACTTCATTCAAAGGCTTCATTTTATAAACCTGACCCTTAAAGACTGAGGGCTTAAAAGAGCTAGCCCAACGGACTTAACCCGATTTTCCCACTCTAATAATGGCGAATTTGTCCAAGGTTTTATTTACCAAGGGGTAGGGGTTACAGTCATAACAGCGGAAGCGTGGGGCATTTTATGGGCATTAAAGCTGGCTTAGGATAGGAGAATACCGTCTCTTATTGTGGAGTGTGATTGCCGAAAGATAATTGACCTTTTTCTGACTGGTTGGCAGTTGACAGATTTGAATTCTCTGTTACAAAACATGCAGAGATGAGATCAATCTATTGTTTTGTTTGAGTCTCGTGAAAGTCTGATCCTGTTTTTTTAGCCTCACCAGAACAATTGAGTAACTCAGAATTCAAATCCAAGGATCACCCAAAACATAACCGTCTTGTATTCTTTCGTCTGTCTGTCTCATATTTTGCATGGTAGAAGATCAATATAATATTAAATATGAAAGAAAAAGAGAGCATAAAATAGCATTGTTTATAGGCTGTTTCATCTTGGCAAAAAGTTACACTTCTTTAATATCACTCTCAACGCTTCTTTTTATCTGAGCAAAAACGAAGAATCGGCCTTCAAGATGCCAAATTAATTAATTACAGAACATGCAAGTGAACCATAGACGCTTGTATAATAACTATTCAATGTGTTTTTCCGAGCAACAAATAATGAAAGAGGTATTTTCCCCCCTAAGATTTAGTTCAAGAAATGATTAACTAATTGTCTATTGATGTCCCTTTGCACCTGTGATCTCGCGCTTCAGTGAGGTAAGCGTAAAATTCCCAGAGTATATTGCTTCTTTATCTGCCATCCAAAATTTCATGACTCAGTAAACTAAAAATAAGCAACACAGATACAGAAAGACAAATTCATAAAAGAACAAGGAAAAATATATCACAATAATACCATCATATCCCAAAATATATTTGCTGGTTTTTCGTAACCACACACTTTGTTGTATTTTAACAGCAGCACAAGTGACACACATGAAGCACAATTTGATGAGTTCAAAAACAATATTAAGGAACAAAGAACAGTTAGGGTAAGTCACAAGTGACATCAGGGATCATAATGCCATGGTAGGAATATTGTACATATTTCTCAGCCAAATGATCATTGGTATTTGGTAACCTGGAAAGAACAGAGCATTTCGGAAACAGCTGTGTTTGGACTCATGAGAATGAAGACAAGGTATGATATCAATCTAAAGCAGGAGAAATGTCCAAATCAAACCCCCATTTCCCTTCTCTTATATAATGCAACAAATATATGGTTATTGCATATAAAGTTACGGAATGACAGACAGCATTTACCTGTCATAGAGAGACAACTTACTTCCCGACGAGCATACCTGGCCATTGCCTGAGAGACAAACTATAGATTCAGTATCAATATATTACCCATACAAATGGGGGAGGAAAAAAAAAAGCAACTAAAAGAATCAGGTAAATGTTTAACAATTGACTGCAAAGGAAACAAAAAGAAATCAAATGTGGTGATGGACCTATGATACGCTGAAAAAAGTAGGAAATTTGTGGAACAAACTTATGATATGCTGAAAAAAATGAAATTTGTGTAACAATGCTAGACCAACTGACCAAGTGGTTGATTGGCAATCTATGCAAAAGACGGGAAGCGCTCTAAAAATACAAGAGGGAGGTGCTTATTTCTTATCATTACTCTCTCTTGGGCATGCCCTTAACCATGAATATATGGGCAGCAATCGTTTCAATGTGCAAGAGGTGAGGAATTTTAGATGGAATGCTAGGACCGGTTGGAATAAAAAATGTCCCTGCTTCAGTTTGTTATGGATTAAGGACTAGCCAATTATGTAAAAGTCCTTCAATTCTCCATTGCAGCTATATTTTTCCCTGTAAGACTTTGTCTTAATCTACTCCAGACTAGGCAACCTGAATAGGCAGACCATATGGAAAGATGTCACAAGGACAAGTACTCCTTTAGACTTTGGTGGAGCAAACATACATTGTAATCTTCAAACCTTATGAATTACGTTACTGATGACTGTATTCCACATGTCGAATAAATAAATTGATATGTTTGTGAAAAATAAGAAATAAAATGAGCCCTTCCTCATTTTGTCTTGTTCATTTTTATAAATTGGTCACTACTTACTCCTCTGTCAGGTTAAGAAACTTAAATATAAAGGTAATATTTCTAAAAAAGGCAGCAGCTTAAAAAGTCCTAACATGAAAAGTCTCACACATTATCTATTACACAAATACAGAGTAAACCTTCACATGTTGAAGAAATACCTGCACTGTCCGCAACGCAGCAGCATCTGGTGTTGATGAACCATCATCGGAAAATATATTCCTGGAATGAAAAAAAAAAAAAAACACAAGTTGTGTAATGTGGAAATGCATTCTCACTGAACAACATCCGAAAAAATAAAGGTGGAGAATACAGCTGGGGTCAAAAGCTACCTCCATATTACATCAGTGAAATCATTCGGTTTTGCTTCTGGAAGCAAGGCCGTATCATAAGCAACAATATTTCCATAGAAAATCTTTTCTAGATCCTTCATCCACCTAGTCAACAAGAGGTTAACCTGCCATTTAAAAGTAACTGATTACATATAAATAGAGTTAACTATGCAGTCTGTTTGTATACTCATGCGTGCAGTACCAATTCCTCCTACAACCCATTCTTGTTTGTGCATGGAATATAAAAGTTCAAAAATGGAAAATACATGAACATATCATTACACAATCTCATCATCCTGAAAAATTGAACGCCAAAAATCAGATGAAATCATGAAAGCTAACACAACGGTTATTTTAAATAAATTTTTGTTATTAAACAACAATAGGAATTTCTTGTTGAATAGATATTGACATATAAACAAAGCAAGCAGCAAAAATGTACGTCATTCCCAAAGATTACATTTGTTATATTTCTGTAACAAAAATGTTAACTATTGAGTCCAAATGGAAACATAATTATACATAGACTAATGGTGTTACTTAAAAATAACAAGGAAAATGAAATGTGTGGGAGCATGTGTTCTTCCAAGTGACAAACATCGCCGCAGATATGTTGTTGGGGTGGGATGCAAATAAATAAATTAAGGAAATGAAAAAGACTACTTACTCCAGCTTTAGACACTCTTAGCTCCACATCATGATTGTATATTTCATACAGGTATTGCCCAAATTCAGCTCCCTCCTTTCCCTCTTGCTTCAAGCGACGCAAACATAGCCACATGTGAAGTACAAGTAAAGAGAATGTTGTTTTAAATGTTTTCTCCAAGTTAAACACTGCAGGAAAGGGGGGAAACAGCTAAAATAAGAGAAGATTTTTTTTTAATATGAGACCTAATTTGAATTATAATACTCACAGCCCATATCACTCAATTCTAAAGCCCAAAATAAGTTATGAAGCCTACAAGCTTTGTCAAATTACTCATTGAAGTTTTTCTTTCTCTTCATCAATAACGTAAGGAAAGGTTAAAGCCCTTGAAGTGATACACACGCAAAAACACACGGAAAAAAAAAAATGTCCTTAAAATTTTCTGAGGGCACTTGTACTTAAAGACTGTATGGGAATTTCTTCCCCTCATCTTTCCTTTTAATATAAGGCTATGCCTCCTTTAATATCAAAAAAAAAAAAAAACCCAACATAAAGATGAGCCAGACACTAAAGGGACGCCGCATGAAGAATTCAACCCCCACATACATTGGTGAAATCTCTCTCTAAGATTTTGACCTCAATCCATATGCCCCACAGAGCAATTATCCCAGTAAATTTTACTTTCCTTCATACAATAAGAACCTCACATTCAAGTGACTAAGAAATCTACGTGGAGGCAAGCCCCCACATCCCCACAAATGTGCAACAAGCTACACCACCTCTTGCAAAATGAGGCCATCCAGGTTAAATGGATTGCCTCCAAACTAAGGAACAACATGAACCATATTATGAAAAACCTGTGATTGGAAAATTATACAACCTCAAAGTCTTAAGGAAACTTAGAAGAGTATATCTGTTGAGTAAACTTGAATGCCCATGCAAGTATTGGTGTGTGTTTGCATTTAAGTCAGCATGTTTAGATTTGAGCACAGTTTTGTTCTACAGCAATATGCAAACTTGCTTAAATACTGCTTGCAGGTCAGGTTCACAGATTTGGTTATGATTATTCTGCAATGGGCTAACTTTTAGGAGATTTTAGCCTTAAACAAACTGTAGCCATCAAAATATGCTTTCAAGAGAAGTGGGAATCCTAGGATAAGTCAATAAGGTGCAAGTCACATAGATCAGAAACATATGCAAGGAAAACTTATTTCAGCTTCAGTAACTTGCAACACTGAAATTCCTCAAGTCCCTCAATTTAGGAAGACATTACTATACCACTCAGCACTAGCCCTCAGAACTACAACTGAGCAGTACAATAGATCAATATAATGTCTTATCATGCAGACCCTCAAATCTTACGAGGCAAAATTTACTCCAACAGGAAGGTCACATAGACAGGGCATAGAGTGGACAGTCAATTCCCCTCCATCCCAACCCTCCACACCCCTCTTTTTTTCTTTTTTCTTTTTATTTTATTTTGAGAGTTTAACAATGACAAAAGAAAATACCAGTTCCCTTTATGTATGAAATAATTTAATCAACATAGTAGTCACAAAGCATAGGTGTCACCTTCGTAAATAGGAGGTTTATCAACCTGTGAAAGGATTCTCTGGTATACGACATTAGCTCCTCGAATTGACTTGCTCTGTTTACTATAAAACAGCAACATTTTCAGAAAGAATCGCTTGATGCCCTCAAAATTTGGTTCTTGAACTCTTAGTGGCGAATTTTCGGCCAAGGCTAGTGAACAGGGCTTTGACCAAAACATCTTATCTAAGTTAACCTAAAACATGCAGGGAGATGATTATTCACATCAAATCAAGCATATAGTATTGCCTACTCTATATATGAAAACTTATAAAACAAGAATTACAGAAAAAGAAGCAACAAGAAGTTGCATCCAAGAATTCAGGCGGCAGAGACAAGTTAACCCAAGAGGAAAATTGCAGGGAAATGAGAAAAAGGGAAAAAGATTTTATAGCTATCATTGCTAGGAATAAGCTGCAAGAGAAAATTTCATAACTTCTTTTCAACCACCTCGAAAAACACACACACAGAGAGGTAAACCGTCACAAACAGAATTTCAATTATAAACAAATACTAGCAAGTAAGCTCACTTCCATAGCTGGAACCTTCAAATAAATAGGAACGGGAATTTTATATCGATACCTTGGGTTCATTTGTAAAATCTCTCTCCTTAAAATCCGTTGAAGTTGGCGGCGATGCTGCTGCTGCAACCTTCGCATAACTTAGGCGCTTCAAGGCACAAATATCTTTGCCAAATTTCAAACGACTTTGTGATCCCATTTTAGAAACATGAGTGATTGCTTTACTGCACCTTTGCAACATTGCGAATCAATTCTACACCAAATCATATGAAAAAAAAAGAAGTAAATATCAACATATATAATACTGCATTCCAAGTAAAACCCATTATAGTCATCTAAAGAAAGCACCTAAAGCTAAAAAGAAACAAAATCTTCGAATGTAGCCAAGCAAGTAGAGGGAGCTTTAAAACATCGAAGTGCCTCCAAAAACAATACGACGCTGACGAAATTGCCGAAGAAGAGCAGAAAGGATGATTTTATAGGTATTTATATCGACGGCAACGATTTAACCATTTTGAGTGATCAGGATTTCGTCCACGTATTTGGAATGCCTGGCATAATCTGAAGCGCACATGCAATGGCTTTTTCTCAATCACTTTTGCAAACTTAAGAATCTTAGGCCGAGAGCGCCTTTTACCAAAACCTGAAATAAAATACGATGAGTACCTTTTTCTGCCAGAAAGTGAGCTGAGGCCAAGAGTGAACCGTTTCAGTTGAAATTGAGCTGAGGCGGAGAGTGAGAGGTCGCAGACTCGCAGGCGAGAGGGAGAGGGTGAGGCTGAGGGCGAGAGGAAGAGGTCGCGGCGAGCGGGAGAGGCCGAGAGGCCGAGCGCGAAGGGTGAGGGCGAGCGCGAGAGGCTGAGCTTTGGATGGGATCCGAGACTCCGAGAGAGATGAGAGACGGAGACCTAACCACTAACCACTAGCGACTCCGACCGAGACCGCCACTCCGGCGAGACGACAGCGCGAGACGGCGAGAGGCCGAGATCGAGATCGAGAGAGACGAGAGACGGAGAAATGTAATGTCGAGACTGGAGGCTCGAGTCGAGAGGCTGAGGCTGAGGCGCTGGCGACGGCAAACGGCGAGTGGCGAGTGTTCGAGAGTTTTGAGTGTTTGAGAGTTGAGAGACACGGGCCGCCAGTTAAGCTTCGAGTGTTTGAGAGCTGAGAGACTGCCCGTGGCCGTGGTGTTTCAGTTTGAGTGTTCCTGTGTGCTGGGAAAAAAAGAAACAAATAAATAAAAGGGTAAAGGAGAAAAATATACATGTGCTTTATCTTCGGGAATACCCAGCACCATATGTTTTTTTTTGGAGTAAAAATGCACACGAACTTTCTCACTTTCTCAAATGGAGCAAAAATACACATCTCCATTAACTATCTTAACTCTATTACTTTTTGGTTTCTACGTCATCTTTTTTCCTCAACTTTATCTCTCTCTAGTCAAAACAGATCTCCAAGCAAATCAATGCAAGCCGAACCACCGATCCCATGCCCAGATAATTCCAAGAAATCAATGCCACAAAATGACCAAATTGTCATCACTTCCCTCCTTTTCTTCATTTATTGTCAAGTTATCAGCAGAACCTTCATCCCCTGCTTCTACAAACACACAACCCATTGTTAGATATAATTAGTTTTGATGATGTCTTATATAAATGTCATCTTAAAAGCAAAAAGATTGCATACTACATTTATCTTCTACATTGACTAATTACTATATTTAATGTATCAGTTCAAGTTGGATTATAGAGATTAATCAAGAAGGAGAGAATGCCAAGGAAGCAAGAAGTTATCACAGTATTTTGGGAATGATCAAAAAAAGAGAAGAAAGAAAGTGTTCAATTATGGGGAATAACCAAGAAGGAAATAAGAGATTATGGAAAGAAGAATCTCCAAAGAAGCAAGAAGTTATCAAAGGATTTTGGGGATAATTAAGAAGAAGAGGAGAGATTGAAGAAGGAAGAACTTGCTGAATGGAATATCATTATTGAAGTTCTTAGATCGATACTAGAAGTATCCAAGATCATATAGAAGTTGGAATGGCCCAATTCGAGTTAAAGTCAAGCAAAAATCGAACAGGATGAGAAAACTCGAGTTCACAACTCAAAACTCAAGTTTCCTACTTTCTTACAATGATTTGCTCCCTGCAGTACAAGAAAACTCGAGTTAAGAACTCCAAACTCGAGTTTAGGACTCAAAACTCGAGTTTGTCACTAACTAACTCGAGTTAGTAGTGTCTTCAGCACCTCGGCGTATTTGGACTAGGAAAACTCGAGTTTCCAAGTCAAACTCGAGTTTATATTAATCAAGCACCTTTGTTCTACTCATTTCACATTCAAAGACGGCGACGTCACGGTAATTCGATGATATCTCCTAAACCAGAAATCGGATTGAGGTGAAATCAGTGGAATATGAAACTAGACTCACAATGCATCATTTTGATACAAAATTCAAGCTCAAAGGAGTTCAGATCAAGGAGATATGAATTGTGGAAGTTGACACTTAAATTCACGCCATGCAGCAAACCAAGCCTCAATGTTTTGAGTGTATCTCTCAAACTACAAATCTGATTAAGCTGAAATTGGTGGCATATGAAAGTAAACTCAAAAGGCTTTCTATCAAAATTCGAACGGACCAAAATGGAGTTCAGACTAGGGAGATATGACCTTCGAAAGTTGACAGTCAGTTTAGGACGTTGCAAAAATGCTGGTCAAGAACAGCCTTTATTCATCGGATCATAACGGACATAATACAATGAGTTTGGAGCTGATTCTTCTTGCATTGGATTCTTACCTCAAGCTTGGACATGTAAACTTGAGTTTGAGATTGGCCAAGAGTTTTCCAAGTTTTCCATATTTTGGGAAAACTCGAGTTTGACATTGGAAACTCGAGTTTATGCTTAACAGAGAGTTTTCAAGTTTTACTCAGTTTGTTTTGTAAACTCGAGTTTTGGCCAAGTAGAGAGCTGTGCTATTTTTCAATGTTTTGAAAACTTCAGTTTAGATTGGAAACTCCAGTTTTGAGCTTTTGGACTTAAACTCATTTTTCATGTCAAGAGTCCAAAACTCGAGTTTGTGATTGAAAACTCGAGTGTTGCTCCCTTTCAAAAATATGTTCCAAAGCTCAAATCGTGACATTCCTCTCTGGAAGAAGGAAACTCGAGTTTAGCTTCTAATGCACAGTGACAAACTCCAGTTTTCTTGAGCAAATTCCAGTTTTGAAGTGCCCTATTTTGAACTCTCTAATTTTGAATTTGCGAAACCTTCATGAATGATTTGTATACTTCATATCATCACTCATTACTATTCCTAGTTATGTTTAATCAATTTTTTAGTGAGTTTCAGATGATCAAAGGTTGTTAAACTGAAGATCAAGGATAAAGTAAATGCTGATGTCATAGCTAGTTCAGAAAACGAAGTTCTAACGACTAGTTCCATCTGAGTCTAACGACTATATTTCTTTATCCAACAGTCATTGAATCTTCTCAACGGCATATATTGATCTCTACCTATAAAAGAAGAAGCATTCAAGGTTGATAAGGGAGAGCTTGCACTGTCAAGATGCCAACATTCTGAATCCAACATCTATCTCATACACACTCTGTTTTCAATGCTTACATAGTTCATCATAGAGAGTGAAATTATTTGTAATGTACTTCAGTGTTTATTCATTCACTTCTGAGAGAAAAGATTCATTGTAATCATCTTATCATTCTATTTGAGAGTTACTCAAGATTGGGTGATCTTGAGTGGGAAACCCATTGTATTGATTACAGCTTGTAAGGGGAGTGAATCCTAGTGAGCGGATTACTTCGAGTACAGAGTGTGTAATCAAGTGGGTGTATTGATTACGGTTGTAAGGGGTAGTGAATCTAGTGAGAGGATTACTCCAAGTACGTAACGTGTAATCAAGTTGAAAGAAGATAGTGGATTGAAAATCTCAAGTGGAGCTTGGGATTTGGACATAGGTCAAGGATTGGGCCGAACCAAGTATAAATCACGTTTGCATATTCTCTTCCCTTATCTCTTATATTTTCAGTATATGTTTATTTGAATATCTAACTGTTGATTTAGAAAACGTAAAAAAATTTCAAAGTATCGAGTTTTTAATCAGACAACTAATTCACCCCCCCTCTTGGGTGATAGCCAGGTCTTTCACCCATCTCTCAAGTTCTTACTTTTCAGGTGTGCCTCAGTGTGTGTGTGAGAGAGAGGGTGAAGAGGTACTGTTACAAGGATCTGCTACCTTTTTGGCGCTGGTGGCTATGGAATTAACGTTGGCCTGAATACTCTATTCAAAGCTGCAACCTTGAAAGGCATGAGCTATCACGTCTTTGTCATCTATGCTTATGGTGTTGTTGTGATTGTTCCTCCTCCCACTATCCTTTTATCCAGAAGGTCATGAATTTTGCAAGCAGCATCAAATCAAGCAATTATGATTCATGGTTTATTCTATTGATGTTCTGTTTTTCATTTTTTACATTTGCGGAGTCGAGAGAACTTCCTCCACTCAATTTCTCCGAATTCTCCTTCTTGGGTTCATAGGGTACAAGCATGCGGTTTTCAGGCCTTTTCATCTAAATTTGATTCAAGTCCTTTAAATTTTTTTTTATTATTATTATTATTTTTGAAAAAAAATTGTTTGATGAACTTGAATTGCAGGTGTTCATCTCAGATCATGGGGTAAACAGGCATCAGTTACGGCTCTCCCACACTTTCGTCTGCCATAAGTAATCTGGTCCCAGCTTTCACTTTCTTGCTTGCCATCATTTTCAAGTTTCTTTTAGTATTTGAATTGCAAGTGTTCATCTTTCGTCCGCCATAAGTAATCTGGAAGGAATTGGAGAGAGATAAAGGAGAGGAAAAAAGATGACGTGGAAACCAAAAAGTAACAGAGTTAAGATAGCTAACAGAGATGTGTGTTTTTGCTTTATTTGAGAAAGTTCGTGTGCATTTTTACTCCAAAAAAAAACATATGGTTCTGGGCGCTCCCGAGGGTAAAGCACATGTGTATTTTTGCTCCTTTACCCTAAATAAAAAATAGGGTTAAAGGGGTAACCGGCAGGCACAAGTGCCCCATACTGTAACCCCCGTGCCCTGCCTGTATAATACGTACGGCAGCCCGTTACCTATGGCAATCCCAATCTATGCAAGTTTGATCCCGAAAAATATCACGAGGCTCGGGCGGTTAGACGGGTTGCGGATTGTTTACTCACCCCTACTTAAGATTTCTTTGTTTTTGTTTTTTTGCTCAAAGGATATTGCATTAATATCATCACAAAATGTAGCAGTAAGGGAACACAAAAACATAATGAGGAATAAAAAAACACAAAGAACATGACTAAACAATAAACAATACAAATGAAGCAACAATCCTACAAAAAAGAAAATAGGGAAAATACAACTAGCCACCATCCAGAGCACGACTAGTAGGCGAAGAATCATCCGCATCTACACAAGACTCCTAAGCCTCCAACATTAGAAGTGACAACAAAGCGGGTATCGGTTGTGAAACTCACCCAATATGACACATCCCTTTATAAGCATCAACTGTAAGAAGATCCGCAACACAGTTGTCCCGTCTAGGGGTAAAGGAAATGGAGAACTCAACCTTAGAAGATAAGAGGCAAATGATAACATGGACAATACTTCTACTCCTCCAATAGAATAAATCCAGTGACTTTTTCATCAACGCAGGTACGCAAGGGGAGAGAATCAGTTTCAAAAACCATTTTATCATGTCCTAGGTCCACAACTAGTAGAAGATCCCTCTTCAGAGCCAAGGCTTTAGTCATGAAAGCATAAATGGATTTAATTTTGTCCACCTAGCCCCATCTAAAGAAACCAACATGATCATAGCAAATTATCCCAATGGCGACACCATTCACAATGGATGAAAAGGCCTCATCACAATAAATTTTAAGGCTACCTGGTGCTAGAAGAAACCATTTAATGCTAGGACAATCACAGCTCCTTAGCAAAACAGAACCCGTATGCACCATGTCGTAGTTAGTCCAAAATTCAAAGTTACTTTTCCTGACCAATTCAATAACTTCAACAAGATTTGGTAGTCTATGATCAAAAACCATCTCATTTCTATTTTTCCATATAAACTATAGAATCCAACAAATCAAAGACAGATCCTGCTTACTCAAAGAGGGTGTACCTGACATGAAGATTCATCAGGCATTAAAATTATAGATACTGGAGGCATCAAACCTAGCACTCAGCTGGCAACCAAACCAGATGCATAGAGTCCATGGATAATGGAAAAATAAGTGTTCAATAATCTCCTCCTCTCTTTCACAAACTAGACACCTGTTATCGAGGGACCTTCTTCACCAAGACAAGGCTGAGTTAGTAGTAGCATGGCATTGCTCAAAAGGCTCCAGATGAATTGTTGTACTCATGGGATTATCTTAATCTTCCATATTGAATTCCAACATGAAATTGGTATGACTGTAGAGGACCCCGCTTTATTCACATTAAAGGATTTCTTAGATCTGCCACAATGGAATCCCAGCTTTACCTTGTACTCTCCATTCTTAGCAGTAGTCCAACCCAGCTTGTCTTCCAACCCATTGGTGGGATAGAGATTTCATATATAACCCACTTGACTTCATCCGATACGCACGGGCTAACAGGAGTGAGATCTCATTCACCATCCATTATAAGGTCGCATACTCTTCCTCTTACCACAATAGGATCATCAGTATTACTTGGTTTCTTGGAAAATCAACCATTCATACCCATTTGTCACCCCAAATTCTAATTGCAATGTCATTGCCAGCCAACCATTGTAGATCCTTTTTGAGAAAATTTCTTCCATCCAAGATGCTTGACCAACACCACGATGCCTTGTAGCCTTTCTCCACTTCAACAAATTCTCCCCTGGATAATACACATTTTTCAACACTCTAGCCCATAATTCATTCGGACTAACCAACAGCATTCATGCCGTTTTAGCCAAAATTGCATCATTCATGATGGTAAGGTCACGAAAACCCATACCCCCTATACTCCTCCTTAAAGTCATAGCATCTCATGCTTTCCAATGAGTTTTTCTTCCAAAAGCGTTACCATCCCACCAAAAGTTGGCAATAAGGCTATTTAATTCCTTACAAGTCTTTAAAGGGAATCTGAAACAATTCATTGGGTAGATAAGAATGGCATGGATGACAACTTTAATCAGAACTTCTCTTCCAACAAAGGATAAATGAGAATGGCCCCAACCCTGGATTTTGCTGACTACTTGTTCCCTGATATATGCTAGAGTCTAATGCTTAGTCTTGCCCCAAAAGCTAGGGATACCCAGATATTTGCCTGGATCCTCCCTAGATGAGATACCTATAGAATATTTCTCATCATTGTTCTTACTGCTTCTGGGTATTAGACGAGAAGAAAATGTTGGATTTATCAAGGTTAATGACCTATCCATATGCTGCACAATACAAGCTTAAGATATTTGCTAGGTTATTACAATTACACTGGTTAGCATTCATATATAGAAGATCATCATCTGCAAAGAAACTATGAGTAAGTTCAGGGCATGCATGACTCAATTTAACACCCTTTATATGCCTATCTTCCTGACTCTTACCAATCATAAGGGAGAGTACTTCTGCAACAATGATAAACAAGTATGGCGAGAGGGGATCCCCTAACTTATGCCCCTACTCGGAGTAAAGGAGTTCACATTCTCACCAAAAAAGCAAATATTCAAGCTAACAGAATGTACACATTTCATTACAAGCGACACCCACATATTACAAAAACCAAATCGTAACAAGACCTATTCTAGAAAATCCCACTCAACCCGGTCATAAGCTTTACTCATATCCATTTTAAAAGAAAATTCATACTTACCTCCTGTTTTCTTACGATGAAGATAATGATAGACTTCATGAGCAATTATGATGTTGTCATGTATACATCAACCAGGAACAAAGGCACCTGGATTTTGAGAGATACAGACATCAAGCATAGGTTTCATCCTATTGGCCATAATCTTGGAGATAATCTTATAGGAGAAATTACATAGTCCTATGGGACGAAAAACTCAACCCTTCCATTGATTCTTAGGATGGCTTCGAATAAATAGTAGGTGATGATTAGACCCAATGGGATCAACATTAAAGACTTGAAGAGTAGGGAATTGCTCCCTTAGCTGCAGATTTCCAAATGCCCTGTCAATTCGTTCACAAATGGAATCTGGATCCACTCTATTGTTGCACCAAGTAAATCTATGTCCATTAAAACTCAAATCCTCAAGACCACAGTCAGCCACAAAACATTTGAAATAAAAAAATTTCTGCAAAGCTCTAGGTCTACCACCGAACTTCTCATATTGGGCTAGAATATCATTAGAATACCTGAGACACAACTAGGAGTCATTGATGTCTTTACTAATCCTATGTACTTCTTGCCAACACAAAAGCCTTTCTTCTTTATTAATTGGACCATATATGAAGGTAATATAATAAGGAGTAGAAAATGGATCTGATATCACATTGGTATGAATAATATTTGGAGATGAGAATAAACTATTGATCATAATATCATCAGACCACCATAATGCTAGACCTTCACTTCGACCTACTGGATCAACTAGCCATTCCTCATTAAACCCACATCTCTGCCTAATCTTCCTTACAAATCTTGCTTTCTATTTAATATCCATTAAGAAGACTAATTAGATTATTTTTTTTGGAAGCATTCTTCCTTCAGATTTCTAGATGTCAAGGAAACCCCAAGGCCTTGACAGTTCCAAGCTAATAGATTCATAGCGAACCGATGGTTGGTCCCATCCAACCACCGGCATTCTATGAAGATGAGACTTCTTGAACATCATTAATTCCCTTACTTGTCATTCGCCAACTCTCGAGAAAGTCTATTTCAATTGGAGACGGAGGTAATATAGAGCCAGATACTCCTTGGTTTGATTCAGAATCGGACTAGCGTAGGTATTTTTTAACTGAGCAAAAGGTCGTCCTTCGCACCCTTTGAGATTGAGCCTCAGGTACCTTAGTCTTGGACAACTCTTCCTCAGTCTCAAAATTTAATCTTCTACATTTTTTTTCTCATATCCAATCCAAATTCTTCCTCATGGGGTCTTTGATATGTATCCTCTTCAAACAAGCTGAGATAGGAGACAAACCATTAAAGGGAATTATGGTCTTGTCTTTAATCTCATCCTCACTAAGGAATTCTACATTGTAAGCCTAACTGTTGCTAATTAAATCTTGGCTCTCACTCCCTGAAGTTGATGAACTTGTCACGATCGATTGGGGCTTAGTAAAAGGTTGATGACTCACTGGTTCAGGCCCATTCGTTATTAGGCTATAAGGAAATTTTGGATGAAGAAATGATACTTGGGCCTTCAATATACGCCTACCAAGCGGTCATGTGCTAAGGGCGACGTGACATGCGAGCCCAAAATGTCAGCACCGCAGCAGCCTAGTGCATTCATACCACCTCCCTCCTTTTGGTCAAATGAAGCTGACATCGTCACGTCAAGAGCACAAGAGAGACACATCATATTAGCAACTGGTCTGTAGCTCCTTCAGAAGAGACAAACGGTGCTTCAGTACTGCATCTCTAAGAGTCTGATGCTACCTTATCTCTCATCGGGTAGCCAACATGATTTTTGCCCATTAGACTGGAAATGCCTCGTCCGGAATGACCCTCCCTGTCGGCCGGAGTAGAGCTCCAGTGAAAGCGATGTGACTGAGTCTTGTTGTCAAAACAACCAACTTCCGGCCAATCCTTCTTGCATACTTCTAGAACATCTTCAAAAGTGCGCATGGCTGGAGTGCACATTCAACTACCAAACTCGTGATCCACCTTTTCGTTCTTAAGAGCATTAGTAATCTTACAGCTTCGGTTATCATGCCCAATCCGACCACATCTGTAACAAAGATTTTGTAGGCACTCATATTTAACTAAGACCCAAACCGGCGCTTTATTTGTTCTTGGAACCCAAAAGTCAGCGGTAAGCAAAGCATCCAGGTTAAGGAAAGTTCTTACTCTCACAAAGCTTTGTACTAGTTTTCCTCCCATCATCGGCTTCTCATACATAACCATTTCCCCCATTGCATCTCCTAATATTTTTGCATTTAGACCATCAAAAGCCTCAATAAGGAGTCCATGGAACTGCAACCAGAAAGGAGTATGACTAGAGTCTACATCCTTAAGAACCATATAATCCTCCCAAACCTGAATAGACCATGGTCTTCCTTTGAGGATTTGAGCATAAGCGTCATTTTATTGAAGTGGAAAAGAAAAATAAGATGAGTTCGATCAAGGTCATGCACCTCCAAATCATCATCCAGTTGCCATCCTTTCTTGATCATAGATATTACTGTTAGTATGTTCAACTTCTTCCCAGTTTTGATCCTACCTACCAATATTCCACCGCTAGCCTCCAGCTTATGTCCCATGTCCAGGACAACTTGTTTCATTCTCCTAACATCACGATCCAGTTTGTTTTCCATGTTTCCACTCAAAAACCAAAACACACACCTTCCCTACCAAATAAAATAAAATAAAATTATTTTTCAATTTTTCACTAAAAACAATTTTTTTAAAAAAAAAAAAAACTTGTGTAGTAAAATGTAAATAAGCAGCTTATATCATATGAGGGAGAAGAAGTAGTAAAAAGTAAATAATATTTTGCAGTAAAATGGAACAAAGGGAATCAAGTGTGTGATGGGAGAAGAGAGAGAAAATAAAAGGTGGGTGAAACTTTTAAAATAGACATTTAATGTCACAACGGTAATTTCTCTTTTTCCAACCTACTACCAATTGTGCTTTTCATAAGCTTCAAATTTTGGCTATCAAAATAAGCATATGATATCATATAAACCTAATAGACCCAAAGCTGTACATAGGGATGGGCAAAAAACCCGGTGGTTCAAGTAGCTTGGTCCAACCCAATGAAGACAAATTGGCCTGAAACAATATTGGGCAGACTAGACCCGGATTTGGTTTTCGCCGGACCGGACTTTTTGGCCAAGGCCTTAGACCCGTAGTGCAGTTCGATCTGGGACGAATATTTTTTTTTTTTTTGTTCAATGTTGTTGGAGATTATTATGGATTTATGATTGAGTTTTAATGTTTTGTAATGTGTTTTATATGAATATAAATATTGTTATGGTCTTACTAGATTCAAATATTGTATCTCAAAGAAGGTTAAAAAAAAAAGCACCAAATAGATCTTGGACTGTCTGGACTGGTTCTGGTTTTCCCAAAAGGTTGGTGACCATTCCGCCACCAATACATTTCCATATATGTTATGCAAATAAATATATATAAGTTAGCACATTCTCTTTGACTCAGACCCATTCACAAGTTTTATTAAGTAATTGACGACATTTCGTTCGGTTTTGACAACTTTCATTTACTAAGTAAAAAATGCACACTATCAAGTTATTCACAAGTTTTGTTAAGAAATTTACAACATTGATTAAGTTTTAACAACTTTTTTCCTTAGAAAAAAGTTCATACTCTCAGGTAATTCATAAATTTTATTAAGGAATTTTCACAACATTTGATTTAAGTTTTGACAGATTTTGTTTTCCCAGAAAAAATGCATACTATCAGGTCATTCAAAAGTTTTGTTAAGGAATTCACGACATTTGATTAGGTTTTAAATTTTGATTTCCTAGAAAAAAAAAAAATTCACGCTATCAGGTCATTACAAGTTTTTTTTTTTTAATAAATTCATGACATTTGATTAATATTTAACAACTTTTGTTTTCCAAGAAAAAATTCACACTATCATGTCATTCACAAGTTTTTTTTAAGGAATTTATGATATTTGATTAGGCTTTAACAACTTTTGTTTTTCTAGGGGAAAACATCACATAAATATGTCATTCATAAGTTTTTTAAGGAATTTATGACAATTGATTAGGTTTTAACGACTTTTATTTTTCCAAAACTATCATGTTATTCACAAATTTTATTAAGGAATTCACCACATTTGATGAGGTTTTAACAATTTTTGTTTTCCCATAAAAATTTTACAAATTGTTAAAATCCTACTCAAATGTCGTAAATTCCTCACAAAACTTGTGAATGATCTGATAGTGTGATTTTGTTTTTGGAAAACAAAAGTTGTTAAAATCTAATCAAATGTCATGAATTCCTTAACAAAACTAATAAATGATATGATAGTGTGTATTTTTTACTTGGTAAACGAAAATTGTTAAAATATAACAAAATGTCGTGAATTCTTTACTACAACTTGTAAATGGACCTAAGTCAAAGAGAAAGTGTTAACATATATATATATATATATATATATGTATATATATATATATATATATGTATATATATATATATATATATGTATGTTTTTGCATTACACATGTTAAAATGCATTGGTGGTCAAGTGGTCACCAACCTTTTGGGTCAATCAAGTGGTGAGGGTTCAAACCCCACCCCACCATTTTGAAAATATTTATTCCCAACGGGCGCGGGGGAGGTTGGTCGGTGGAGATTTTCTTAAAAAATATATATTTGAGGGCATTTTTGTTATTTCATTTAAATTTAAAAAAAGACAAATAAGATACTAATATCTCTTTAGTATTATGAATATTTGAAAACACCATTTTGTTTTTTCTTATTTTTAAAGTTCTTTTTTGGGATTTTCCATTATTGAAATTTTCCACCTTTATCTTTTTAAAAAAAACATATTTTGGCAATATTTTCTGTCATTTTCACTTTCAAAAAATACGATTTAAGTTTCAAATCTTTAAAAAGTTATCCTAATTTACAAAATATCAAATCAATACTTATAATCAAATGTAATTTTAAAATGTTGGTGACTTTTCAGTACTACCTTTTACTTAAAAAAAGGGTAAAGGAAAAAAAAAATACACGTGTCTTTACCTTTCGGGATCATCAAAGACCATATACGCTTTTTTTAGAAAGAAAATACACATGTGATTATATTTTAGGAACAAAATTCACACCACCATTAAAATCTAACTTAACGATGCATTTGCAACAAAAAAATGTCATATTTACAACAACATTTAAACACCTGGATTTTGAACATAGAAAGGTCATTTACAAAAAGAAAAAGAAAAAGAGAGATATATATTTACAATATGAAATTCGTATTTACAACAAAATTTAAAATCTGACCATATTTACAAAGAAAATGTCTTATTCACAACAACATTTAAACACTTAGATTTTAAACATAGAAATGTCATTTACAACAGAAAAAGGCTAGATTTACAACTAGAAGTGCTGTATTTACAACAAAATTTAAAATCTAACCATTTACAACAGAAAAAACCATATTTACAACAGGCTAGATTTTAATGGTGGTGTGACTTTTTCTCCTAAAATGTAATCACATGTGTATTTTTGCTCTTAAAAAAAGCATATGGTGCTGGGCGCTCCCGAAGATAAAACACATGTGTGTTTTTACTCCTAAACCCTAAAAAAAAACATAGGTCACCAGTGTTAGCATTCCTGCCGCCGTCTTTTAGCACTGATGACTGATTTTTAGGGCCAAAGAGGTGAAGGTGAGTAGTTATAACTTAAAAAGTGTTGTAAATATAGCCAGTAGTGTGATAAATGATTTCAAACATCATCCTCTTATTATTATTATTTTCAAATGTTGAGATTGTAAAAAAAAACTGTTGTAAATAGCATCAATGAACTGGTAAAATGCCAACTATTGTATATGCTGCTTATAATATAGTAAATGATTTAAAATATGCTATCTTGTAGTTTCCCAAGTGTTGAAATATCCAAAAAAAAAAAAAAAAAGTAATTGAAAACGGTAAAGCACAATGAAAATATTGTAATATTTTAAATGCCATTGGTAGGACAATATATGATTTAAAACATGATCTTTTACCTTGATAGTTCTTTTATATTAGTTTCGGCTATTTTAACATATAGATTTAGTGGCTCAATGGTCACTAAATCTTTTAGAACCAATGCACATGATTAAATTTATTTTAATAAAAATAACATTCATTTATTACAAGTAATTGATTTAATTAGTTTTTTTAATATCTAAAAATTAGTTATGCCGCTCCTAGTTGGAGGTAATAAATAAAAAAAATAAATACCCTTTCTGGCCCCTCGACAAAAAAACACGGACCCCATTTTGGCCCCTTATAAAAAAATCGACCCTTATTCGCCTTTTTTTTATGGACTAAAAAGGGACCTTTTGAAAATTTGCGAGGATCAAAATATCAACCAATCAACCTTATTCTTATTCGTCTTTTTTATGGACTAAAAAAAACCTTTTTTTTAAGGGACCAAATGGGGATCACGTTTTTTATCAGAGACCAGAAATGGTATTTACTCTAAATAAAAACTATTAATAACTACTACCTCAAGTCCTAAATATAAGACATAGTTGACTTTTTTTAAAGATATTAAGAAAGTTAATTAAATTACTTTTAAAATATTTATGTTATTTTTTCTTCAAATTATTTTATCTAATTTATAAACTGAAATATAATCTAAGAAAACACAAAAATAATATGATTAAGTAACTTATTTAGCTTCCTTAATCTCTCTAAAAAAATAATTATATCTTATATTTAGCACTGAATGGAGTATAATTAAAAGAACGTGCCATATGCTTTAAGTAGAATTATGAAATTGTATCTTACATTTTTTGAAATTAAAAAAAAAAAAAAAATCACATAAGAGCTCACTCTAATACCATATAATACTCAAACTAGAAACATTCATTAGTTTAGTACAAATAACACCTAGTTAAAAAAAAAAGAAAAACCAAATATAAAATACATACCAGTACTCCTCCTGTCTTTAATATAATACATATTTAAAGAATTAATCTTAATTATAAATATAAGACATAATTTTCATTTTTTTCAATACTTTCCTAATTTACTCCTATTAATAGTCCTTCAACCATAATCAAATAAGAGAGGGAATGAGAGAATAAATGAAGATAACAAGAGTATTTTAGAAAATACATGTCATATTAACTAACTTAACTAACTTCTTCAATCTAATCAAAATTAGATAAATTTCTTTTTGATATTTAATATAACATAGTTGCCTTTTTTTTAAGAGATTATGGAAACTACATAAGTTAGTTAATCATAACGTATGCCATATATCATTTGATTATATATTAGTTTATACGTCAGACAAATTAATTTAGTATATAAAAAAAACAATACTTTAAAGTAATTTATTTAGCTTCTTTATTCACTCTAAAACAGTCAAATATATGTTATATTAGAGGTCAGGGGGAGTATGAAAGTTCCAAAATGTATACAACCAAACAGAAAAAGCCAGAAATACAAATGCTAGAGTACAAATATGTATCGCAACTTCCTAGCAACTGGTAAATTGAACAGAGGGCTGACATTAGTGATGATGAGCTAAGAGGCATGCTTGTTACCATCTGCAATTTTTGAGTCACATACTGAAGCGAACTTGAGAATCGACATCTTGCTTTTTAACCAAAGGCGAGATGGAAAAATAAACAGAACGGCCATTTTCAACAACTCTGTTTTTTCTTTCGTTAAAGAAACATTAGGTTTGGTAAAACTTTATCCAATTAAAGATGAAACATAAGCAATTCAATTATGGAACCAAAGAATACTGCACTGAAAGATAGGAAAGAGAGACATGCCGCTACAATTTTCCTTTCATGTCAATAGTCACAGTCTTAAAAAAACAAAAAACAAAAACTTAGATAAAGCCAATCTATGGCGCAGGAAGACCAAACAACAACAATGAGCCTTATCTCATTAGCAAAGGTTGACTATATGGATCATAAGGTACCATTGTGCTCTATCAATAAATTAACAATTCAAAAAACAAATAATCAATCCAAACAAATTTTTAGTCAGACCTGATATGTTTGTATGCTTTTTCATTATTGGTTCAATCTACCTATATTTTATAGGCAGGTTTCACAAAGAATCTCAAGAGAAACATAGATAACAATGTCTCCCAATCATCCATGAATTAATTTTCTCTAACTTATTACCTTGTCATGCTTTGCCAGTTACCACATCACTGAAAGATATTGATTGGTGTTTGAGTGAAGCAGCACGTGCTTCCCTCATGTCATGATCAGTGAGAAGCCTAGTGCTGGGAGCAAAATGGGTTGCAGAGGGAACATCTATGTCCGCAATATTATCGGCTACAGGTTCCAGAGAGAAACGAGATCTGATTGCCTTAATTGTTCTTTCTACAAATTCAGATCGAGGCAGAAATTCCTTCATTCGACATACAAAATCATTATGGCCTCTAGCCTGCATGCAGATAACTGTGTGAAAACAACGATAAACC
Source organism: Acacia melanoxylon (assembly GCA_019022615.1). Classification (NCBI taxonomy): domain Eukaryota; kingdom Viridiplantae; phylum Streptophyta; class Magnoliopsida; order Fabales; family Fabaceae; genus Acacia; species Acacia melanoxylon. The sequence continues at coordinate 1,200,328 of JAFJYJ010000037.1, forward strand.
ATTGAAGCCCATCATATTGGTGGAAAAATCCTACTCCCTCTAATCTTTAATATATGAGCTAGTTGGAGGATTGGATTTAATCCAAAATATAATACCTTAATCTACTTTGTCTCTCATATTTTTCTCTTTTTTTCCCAAACCAACTTACCTAACTTATAAACTGATATATAATCTAATGTTACACAGGGATATTTTAAGGGGGATCAGGTCACATTTGTTATAAACAACTAATTTATATCATATCATTAGTCTACCCAAATTAGTTAATTAGCTCTTATATCAAGGACTGAAGGGAGTATATCCTAAAGCCAATACAAAAATGCCAAAAGAGCAAAAGAAACCATCCCTAATAGGCACAGATGCTACATCCAAGAAAATACAGAGCAAAACGAAACAAAACAGAATAGGCACTAGATATAAGTACTCGTTCCTAGTGCCATTCAGTTTAGAGATTCTCGGAAATCAATCTCAAGGGCTTCCTGTTTCTGTGAAGATTAGACCATTTGTTGAGAATATAAAATTGTGGATATATGTATACATTCCATTCTCTTTTAACGTCATTTTTTCCAGTTCAATGATAATCTACAAGTTACACCACAAACAAATAAGAAATCTCTATAAAACGCTCTTTTAGCTTAACTGACATTAACACAGTTCTGAGGAATTATCACGATATGGCACATGTATTGAATATACTTAGCTAGCAAATCATATTTTATTTTTTACATATAAGAAAATTAAGTGCCTGTAGTCCAACATGTTTCAGAGAGCATTCACTCTCACTTCTCAAATCTCAGCTTTTAGGATTGGCTGACTCATAATGGTATTTTGTGAGGGAATTGATCTGATACCAACGTGTCATCATGTGATATAAAGTTTTCATTCTCAAGTTGAAAACCACTAACACATAAGAACAATTGCACTAGAGACACTGGATGTGTCCTTAACATGCAACATTCAGTATAACATGTTTTTTATGTTTTGACCTGCATAATGCAGGATAGTATCCCCTTTCCTTTTCTCTTTATATAGAACCATAATAAGCAATGTCTTAGTTCAATATTTACAGAAGTAATAATTATTCAAACCAACAAATTGTAGGTGTGTAACACTAACAACAGGAATTAGCACTAACTGATTTAATCAAACCAGAACACAAAATATTTTAATTTCAAAATTTAGAAAAATTTAAATCATTAGCAGTCACAAGAATAATTCCTTACAAGTCGGTAATTGGGAGCCTTTGCTGGTAACTTGAGGTAGGCCATGTTCTTGACCTCATAATCCCATAATAAAGATGTGTGGTGGACCCACCTGTGCTTGATTATTGATTGAGCATTTCCACCAAATTTACGATCACCAAAAACATAATCTACAAGGAAAGTGGAATCATAATTTCTTTATATGAATCTTGAAAACGATACAGATTTGATTCATCAAAACTTCAATAGATGACTCTTGAAAATAATAAAGAACATTTTATAGACTTCATAATGTTCAGGGGGTTAAAATGTTCCAAATGCAAGACATTTGTGCTCGCTTTAAAAGGCCCAAATGATACTTTTGTTTATTGGATCTAAACAAAGGATTTGAAAAACAAAACAGCGCAGTTCACTTTAGAAACTAATCAAAGCACAATGATTAAGGAGCAACCTATGTACCATTCTCACGGAGTTGGAAATCACCAAGCCCTTCAAAAACTTCACTGTATAACTGACCACTCCATGACATGATGGAACGGGGAAAGGGCTGAATATCTGGAACAGCTTCTTTATTGCATATGAGAGTAACAAATATAGTCCCTTGGTCAACAATAACAGTGCCTCCCCCAGAAAACCTTCTGATAACAGGAACCTGATCTCGCAGCACAGACCTGACTTCAACAAGTTCTGAAAGTTTCCTATGTAGAACATCCACTTTCAGATTTTACTTTCACGTTTATTCTAACTAAAAGCATAAAAGACAAAATGAAAATTTTCTTCTCCTTAAGCATGTGAGAAGCAGATCAAGAAGTGGGCATTCACAATAATGCTCCGTAAAAAAAAGAACACCACCAACACACCACCTTGGTTCCAGACTATCAAATGTGAACCATCATAAACTGGACTCCTTCCAGCTTAGAGTCAAGATAGGTGTAAATAAAAAGTCGATAACATGACTGCTTCAAGTGGTGTGGTTCAACTTACACCCATTTGATATTAGTTTATATTGGATACTTAAACCTACCTAAACAGACATTCAAACAATCAGTATGAATGATTTGACTGAGGAAAAATGCATTAAATATAGGGATAAGATATTGTCACTACCAAGTCACTACCACTTTTTTCACCGTTAGATCAGAATCTCAATGGGAGAGAGAAATGATAAAAGTAGATAAAATTCTGATCTATCGGTGAAAAAGTGGTAGTGACCAAAATTGGTATTGACAATATCTTATCTCTTAAATATATACTTAAATACCTATGTTTTCTCTTTCGGAATGTTTTTTTAAGAAAATGTTCATCAAATTTGCTCATTGCAGCAAAGCTTTAAAATTTCATGGTATAAATATGTGAATGAACATAAAGAAATCAATTATTTTTAAATAAAATTAGCAACCTCAAGCTAGCACAAGTGCTGGGGTGGGATGTGGGTAGAGTTTCAAACCATCCCAATGTTCCAAAAAAAAAAAAAAAAAATTGGGCAAATGCATATCTGAAATGACAGATAAGAATAACGTCAGAATTCAGTTCACAGAACCAAGAAAATGAATGAAAACATACCCAGACAAACCCATCACAATGGCAGGGGAATTTGTCCCATCATTAATCAAACACCAATTATCTGAACTAGTCCGAAGCAGCCGTTCCTCTAAGTGCAATTGTTCCAAAATAGGAACCCCTTTTAATCTAATCAGCTTCATCAATGGAATCCCTGCTTCTCTTGCCTTACCCACCAAAGCCATAGCTCTGTGCGTTGTTCCAACTTTGAAAGGAACCCACTTCTACTTCTAATGGAGAAGAACAGAATTCAACCAAACTGTTTCACCCTGAAAATTAAGGGGGTGACGAGCTTAGAATATGAGAAAACTCACATTCCTTTAGCATATAACATATAAAATATCTTCACCCACCAATAGACTCACATACCCTAAGGAATATAGATTAATCGTTGGACATATATTTTTTAATATGATTGTTTTAACAATACTTACAAGTTTCTAATTAAATTGGAGCTCCACTCTATATCAACGTATATATAAAACAAGAGTAGGGTAAGGATTCTACCTATAGCTTACGTGGAGCATCTAAATTGTAAAAGCAAAGGTTTACATGGACATCAACTAGAATTTGTTCACCATGAATCTGCATGCTGTAACTGAGTAACCCTAACTAATCACGAGATGCATAGGGTTAGCTATGTTATCTGAAGCCAAAAATAAATTTTCCAATGAATAACGTCTCATTAATAGAAGGTAATGAAAATAACTAAAATACGTAAAGAAATAGCTTGATACGATAAAAATATATAATAAACAGATAACCTTTAATTTCAACTTCCAAGTATGAAATCATAATTCATAACCATAAACGGATTTATATAAAAGATTATTACTAAGCATAACTAAAGTGGTATAGAAGATCAATGAACGAACAAATACAAACTAGGTAATAAAACAATTTGTTTTCAAAACCAGTTTAAAAACAATAAATCTCAAATTTCATCCTTCCGTAGGACTTCAACAGAACAGATAACAAGCATGGACACATAGTCCACGAGAATAAATAACCAATCAAGCATAGCCCAAGGCCACGAAACAAGCATATATACATACTCACGAATAACAAGCGTGAGAACAAATCCCACGAATATCAATCGTGACTACTGTGCTCACGAATATAAAGCGAGCTCGAGGTTAACCATGGTGCACTAACAGTAGTAACCAGCATTCTATCTTCATTCCTCTCAAAACCTTTTTCAAGCATGCTTGGGGCCCATTTACCAAAGCAACGAAAAGTTATGTTTTCAATACCTTAATAGCTCGTATCAAAGACGATATAAGAGAATACCCAACATTAAAGTTCACAAACAACATTTCAAAACTTTCCTTCAAATTCAATCTGTCGACAAAAACTGAGATAATTCTAATAAATTTTCATTGATAAAATTGCAACCAGAGAATATGGTAATTAAATTAAATTAAAATATTACAAATAAAAATATCATTTATAAAATTTATAATGGGACATTATTCACTTACCTGTAAGGCTTATGTTATACCTCTTTCTCCAACTTATCGGTTTCCAAATTATTCAGTCCTTCTCCTTCTAACACCCAAACAAATCCATCAATTATAGATTTCCATAAAATTTTCTATTTTCACATTCAATAGACATCCTCCCTAGTAGGCACACAATTTTGTTAAACATGTACGCACCTCTTGAGAATAGTAAAATAATTTCTAACTTAAGCCTATGTTCTCTAATTCATCTATCAATAAATTCTAACAACTTGGCAAACACAACCAAACAACTCCCATATCCAAAGATTAGCACGAAAACATGCACACCTAGTGTTTAAATTATAAATTAACTTCCTTCCCAATAAAATCATTAACATGGAAGCATCCAAATCTCAACATAGAAGAGCAATCAGTTCTTATTTCCTTTAAGTATATCATGGTTAATCAAAGTGAGTCATCAACAGCACCGTACTCATAAATTACCAATCATATATCTTCACACAATAAAAAATATTTCTCACAGTTTCCTAAATTCCAAAATTCTAGCCTATGGCTTTAAAGTTCCCTCTCAAGCATTCTATCAAACAACCAATGAGCATTCAAATTTACAAGCTCCAATAACATTCTTCTTTAAATCCAAATTTCAGATGTTATATACTACAATTACATACCCAATCCTAACTAATTAAGGAAACTACCACTCAATTACAAGCTAGAGAACTATCAGCCCTTTTTCAATCCACGCACAACACACACACACACACACACACACAAAAATAAACCCACAATTTACCCACAATCAGAATTGAGAAGCTTTATGGAAATCAAAAGAAAAAAAGAAGAAGAAGCTAATATACATACCCCCGCCACTAAAGCACAAGAGCCGCATAGAAGTTAAGATAGTGCTCCCCTGGCCCCATACAGCAACAGAGTGAAACAGAGGTAGACGGAGGAAAGAAGTGAAGCTTCAACACAACACCTCCACACGTCCAGTAAAGAGGAAAGGAAGGATTTGAACAAACTACTCCCAAACCACTTCAAAGTCAGACCAAAACGAACATAGAACAGAAAAATCAGAGAAGGCACAAAACGTTTTAGCGATTTGGGCAAAGAACGGAGGCGCCGGAAGACGGACGGCGGCAGAGGACAACCCAGGGACGGTGAAGAAAGATGAAGGAACAGGGAAGAACGAAGGGGCTGGGGTCTCCGGAGCTTGAGAGCTCCCACTTTCTCTGCTCAAATGATTCAATCGTGCGATGAAAATAAAATCTAGTGTAAAAAAATGTACATTTGTTTTAACTAAACACCAAATACTTTTTGAATGTACACATAAACTTTTATAATTAGAGTAAAAATATCATCAGATTAGTTTAATAGTTACAATTTGAAAATACTAAAATACCCCTCAACTCAATAAAAAAAAACCCCACTTCCTCTAATCTCTCGATTCATCATCACCCCACTCTCAATTCATCATCATTTGCTTCAACACTGCCTCTAAAAAACAATTGATCATACTCTGATTTTTTGGTTCATGTCTAGTTAAAATCATTGACAAAAAACAAAAGAGATTCATCACCCTTTCGGATACCAATTATAGATCAATAAATCAAATCCAATAATCAACATAAAAATATAATCAGAAAACCAAAAGGCAAAAGGGATTATTTCTTTTAGTTGGCAGTAGTTGTTGCTAGCCCAGAAATCATACATGATGAAGCTGATAGAGGAGTGACCTACGTATTTAACAGTTTGAGGTTGAAGATTGAAGAAATTAGAATCGAACACCAACATTCACATACCCATAATCAATTGCAACTCAGAATTGTAAGGAACCTAGACGAAATTGTGACTGGGATTCTCGCTGCTCCAATGAGATTAACTCTAAATTGACCTTGCGTTGCATGAAGAGATTGTAGAGTTGACCCAAATCAGCAACATTGCCATGAGAGTAAAGCAGAGTGAGGCGAGCATAAGGATTCCTGAGATAAAAAGCTACAATCTTGTTACCATGTTCCGTGTCGACCAACAAATGTCCAAGGAATTATCGTCAGTGTGAGGAATGGACACCGCCAGGGGCGAGGGAGACACCACCATCAGCTTGCCGTCATCTCGCTTCTTGAGCTGGTACGCTAGAGGAGACGGCGGAAAGAAGGCAAATTTCGCCGTTAACTAAGACAACATACACCCCATTCACTCTCTCCCTCTCTCTCCCCCACCACCCCCAGAAGAAGAAGAAAGAGATGAGAGAAACCCAAAAACTCATTTGATGGTCAAAGAGATTCTAAATGCGTTGGAACTTATCAATACCTATAACTATCAAGCAAAAGGGCCCATGAAAAATCTCATACACTCTAAGCTTTTGGGTTTTTTACCCGGGCATGTAACAATGGAAAAGAAAAGAAAAAAAGAAGATTTGGGTAGAGCTTATTCAGCATGGTCAGTGAAAAAAATTGAAATCTTTAGGGGCTTTTCAATATCAATAACAAGCATAGGGAAGGGAAGGTAAGGGCCTATGAATCTCAAAGTCTTAAGGGTTTTGTTGGATTTGTGATGATGATAAGGAAAAAAATGAAGAAGACAGGTACGAATTGCATAGGTAGTAAAGAAATTTACAATGCTAGAGCGTTATAAGGAAAAGAAAAGAGAGAGAGAGAGTGAGAGGAAGAGGGAGAAAGCGAATGCGGGGAACAAATGCAGGGGAACAAAATATGAAAGAGAGAAAGGAAAGGACACTAGGGAAGGAAGGGTAGTAAAGTAAATTAAAAAAGTTAGGTATTTTTTTTCTTTTAATAATGTGGGGCCTACTGCAAAAGTAACGTCTATTAAGTTAATCTATTAAGTTAATCTAACGGTGATGATATATTTGCCCTAATTTTGAAAGTTTATGTGTACTTTTGCATATAAAAAAACATTTGGTGTCTTCAAGGGTAAAATACATGTGTATTTTTACACATTTACCCTAAAACACGATGCTCGATTTTTATTTTTAGTTTTTTTACATATATATGGGTATCTTGGTAATTTTCGTTGAAGTTGAGGCAAAAATCACATCTTTTCATCACGAGATTTGAACTCAAAGCGTAAGAGACCCTTGACCATCTCAGTATCATCAAACTGCAAACTTCATTTTGATACCCCAACTGCAACAAATAGTAAATATATGATTAGATTATAATAATATAATTAAATTTATTTATTTAGAGCCATTACTGAAAACTCCCCCTCACCCTTCTCTATGCGTTCCATAGGAATAAGAAAGAAGTAGGTGAGGGAACAATATAATGGTATATTTATTATTTTGTTATATTTTTAATTATACTGTTTTTTTTAAAAGAATACCATGGTAATTTCATTAAAGAGGAAACAAAATAAAATATCTTATTAGTAATATTTAATCCCAGTACCTCATATTTAATCACCCATTTCAGGTTCTGTTTTCTTACATTACCAAGAAGAATATTTTTTAAAAAATATTAAACATAATAAGATAAGAAATATATTTACCCCTCATGAAGTCATTTTCATATTAATAATATAGTTATCATAATAATTAATTTTAAAAATTCTAAATATTTGGGCTATTATACGTGACTTCTAATTTATAGTCAAATTACAGGCATTTTTACCAAAATAATATTTTTTTAAAAAAACATTTACTAACGGGGCACTTTTAAAACTATTTACCAGGGATAGGGTTGTTTTGGGGTAGTGCTTAGTTAGGGAGTCGACGGCACTATAGTGCCGTTAGGCTCCCTAACGGCACACAACTTGTGTGCCGCCGGGGACCCTAGCGCGCACACGGTCGCTAGGCTTTCTAACGGCACACAACATGTGTGTGCCGTTAGAAAGCCTAACAAGACCGTATGTATGTTGTGGGGGAGGGGGTGGGACGGAGAAGCTTTGTTGATACATATTTTAGTTCATATTTGTATGTTGAAAAAATAGGAGAAAAAATATTTATATGTTGATTGATATTTATAAACTCCTATATAATAGGATCTAATCTAACTCACTCCTATATTATTTCATTTATAATATTATTTACATATAGGTGGGACGGAGAAAAAATAGGAGAAGCTTTGTTGATGCATATTTTAGTTCATATTTGTATGTTGAAAAAATAAGAGAAAAAATATTTATATGTTGATTGATATTTATAAACTTCTATATAATAGGATCTAATCTAACTCACTCCTATATTATTTCATTTATAATATTATTTACATATATATATATATATATATATATATATATATAGAGATATTATTTCAGCAAACACGATTATTTTTCCAAGGCAACGTTTTCATTATTTCATCCTACAAAATCACCCACTAGTAACCTTATATGTATATTTATATATAATAAAATAGCAATTAATTATATCAAAGCTTTGTTGATGCATATTTTTTCTCCTATTTTTTCAACATACAAATATGAACGTAAAATATGCATCAACAAAGCTTCTCATATTTTTTATCCGTCTCACCCCCACAACATACGGCCGCTAGGCTTTCTAACGCACACCGTTGTGTGTTAGAAAGCCTAGCGCACCTTTGTGCCACTAGGCTCCCCGGCGGCACACAAGTTGTGTTCCGTTAGGAGTCGACGGCACTATAGTCGTTAGACTCACTAAGCACTACTCCAAAACAACCCTATCCCGGTAAATAGTTTTAAAAGTGCCTCAGATTGGTAAAAAAAAAATTTAAAAAAATATTATTTTGGTAAAAATGCCCAAATTACAACTTTGAATATAAGTATGAAATATATAGAATATATACTCAGAATCAAATTTAAAATTTAAATATATTCTTACAATTTAGGTATTCCTACAATTTCAATGCATTTTGTTTACTAACCCAATAAGTCAATTAATTAATTATTATTATTATTAACACAATTTGTAGAATATTACATTCTTAATGGAAAGAATAGTATTTTCAGAAGCAGAATAAGAAATGGGATGAGGATACTATAGCAAAAATGCTACAAACAGAAACCGAGGCTCAAGTAATGCTTGGGGGTTAGGTTTTAAGCAGGTAGTGGTTGAATGTGACAAAAGTTCGATACTGGCTGAACTCAATACCAGGGGCGCTGTCCAAAGATGCCTGGGGATGTCATCGAGGATCGAAGAATTGGTTGAACGAAAAAGGCAGGATCAGTTGAACCACATGTGCAGATGAGATGGCGAGACTGAGCATGAAGCAACAACAATGAGCTTGTCGTCTTAAAACTGGGATTGTGGGAAATGATTGGGAATTCTTAGTGAGGTGAATCACAAGAATATATGCTTTTAAAACCATTTTTTGATTCTGATGGTGATGCAACGACAGATTTAGCCTAAAGAACAATTTTTTATTCAGTAAATTTATTTTTTGTTTTTAAAAAAAAAAAAAACAATAATAACATGTTTTTAAAACTAAAAAACCAAATAATTTTAAGATGTTTGTTTTGTTTTGTTTTAGATAATGGGAAAACTCTTGATACTATGTCACCGTTAGCAATGACGGTCTCCATGTCCCCCAGCATCGGCCATCGACCGACTTTACATCAATGTTGTTGATGGCTAATGGCCAATGGCCACTGTCACATCACTGCCGCAGAGGGCAACTATTGTCATGCCACCACTGGTGACGGCCTCACTAACGTTATGTCACTGCCCCCGATTGCTGATATTACGTCATCGTCGATGATAGAATGCTAATTCCATCAATGATTGCCTATACTGGTGGTGTGAACTATATATATAACCGATTTCACTTAATATGATCATTGTTGTTGTATCGGTATATAATAAGATATTAATTATAAAAAAATAATGTCAACATCAATTATAAAGTAAATAAATCAAACAATTCTTATATATTTTTGGCTGATTCTTAAGAAAGAATTATTAGCCATTCTTACAGCATATATTCCATAGATATGGTGGTTCCTTATCAAAATAAAGCATAATTTTTAGTTGTCGTTTAAATCTAAGAAGTAAAACAATAACAAGGAAACAAACCAGCCCAACATTTACGCAGTAATTAAAAACATAACAATTAATATACTACCTCCCTTAAAACAAGATCTAATATGTGGTATAAATTACATTATAAACTATATCTTATATTTATTCAACATTGAACTGATAGAGTACAGACCATCCATGACATTGAATATTCTGAGAACCCTATGATCCATTTTTATATATTTAGGTGAGAAGTACTTAGAGGCAGCCGAAGCATATCAGTAATTCAATGGCTGGTTTTAGGCTTCTTTACAATCATCACTGAACAGTGAGCGTGATGAGCACAATAGTCACTCACGCTCCCTAACACAGCCCTGAAACAACAACACAACATATCATCAATATGTCAAATGATTTTTTTTTTTTTTTTTTAAAAAAAATAGTTTCTATATTAATAATAATGTTTACATAACAATTTAAGCGATTTTTTATAAAATAACTGCAATAATAGTTAGTTGCAGTGAACTTTACAAACCTTTTTATAGTTCCATAATTATGACTTCCCACAACCAATATAGAAGCATGGTGTTTGTCCACTGCATCGCAAAGCACGTTTCTGGCGTCACCTTCTTTGACTTCCACTTCTACATCATTCACCTGTTTCATTCATTCATATATATATATATATATATATATATATATATATATATATATATTCCTTAAGATATATAAATATATAAAGTATTTTCCTGGCAATATATATACATACATAGTCATACATATAAAGTATTTCAAGCCTGGTAAACTGACTTTTTTTTTCCTCCACAAAAGATATGGAGGAGGAGCGTGTTTGAAACCTTGAATGGCAAAAAAATAAAAAAAAATCCAATATCGGCTGTGTTTGGATTTGAGTTGGAAAAACTGACTTCAAGTGTAATTGATACAGTATATGATTAATTTTGAGGATAATTCAAAAAAAAAAAACTGACAACAAGCGAGATGGTTGCTTATAAGTTATAAGTAACCGAGGGGTTCAAAATATTGATTTTGGTTTTAATATGAGTGTCTGTAAATATTTTAAAGGAAACTACGATAATGACCGTTAAAATTGAACAGTCATGCAATACTATAAAACAGGGGATAGATCCAAAAGTTTAGAGAGAACAGAGCAAGCCGAGTAGAACAACACGTCAACAAAAGAAATCAAGAAAAAAGATCAGGCGTTAATTAGATATTTTTTTATGACTAGTCTTTTTCACGGGTAAGAGGGAAAAAATCGGTGAAAATAAAATCGTGTGATGTAATTAATTTTTTCTTAAACTGTGGATACAAGTTTTCGAACTCATAATCAAGAAATGAAACTTGAATCAGTTAATCCAGAAATTTTCCCCCTTCAGTTTCATTTCTTTCTAGTATGATAAATATTATCGAAAACCTTGCTAGAGTCCCTTCAATTCATAGACAAACTGAAGTTACTGAAATAATAATTCAAATAGCAAAAGGAGGAAACAAAACTGAACGAAACTGTATTCGAAGTGATTACTAATTACCAATTTCTTGATGCAAAGCTCTTTGGCCTTTTCAACAATTTGTGCAGCCGTTCTTTTCAAAGCCGCATCAATAATGGGCAAAACGTCATTAGCTCCTACGAACAATGAAATTACAGATCACTATCCACAAATTCAAAAACAGAGGAAAGCAGAATCGATGAGAAAAATCAGAATCAAGAATCGAGGAGAGAAAATGGAGGATCATACCTGGGGCGGCGAGGCCAAGAGTGGGAATAGCAGAAGGTCGAGCATGAACAAGAATGAGCTTGAAGAGAGGATTAGGGTTTGGAGTGAAGAAGTGATCGAGAGTCCATTTGAGAGCATAGAAGCTGTGCTCACTCTCATCGATAGCCACCATCATCACTTGCTTAGCCGACGATGTCGCCATGGAAGCTCAGATTCCGATCACCGTTGCAGAGAATCGCTCGCACGTATCAATTCCTGTCTGGCTTGGCTTGGTACTACAGCACAGTTTGGGTGAATGCTGAATTGATTCCATATTTATTCAAAGCAGAGACCAACATAACAGCCACAGATGCTGTGAAATTTGATGCTGTAGGAACGACGTCGTTTCCTTCTAATGTTCATCCGAAAAGCTTAGACTGGCTGGTATAGTACTGGTATGTATGGATTGGCATGCCAACCTTTTTCACATCATAATCACGTGATGATGGTGCTCCGCATCAAAGATAATCCTTTCTGCTCTGATTTTTAATATATTAATTAAATTAAGGAAAATTTTATGTTCATCCCAAATTTGACTGAAGGCATAATTGGTGTGAGGGAGGGAAATGGAAAGAAAGTTATGGTGACTTTAATTGGTTTTTAAAAATGTTTAATGTTTTACTTTTCTTTTTGCAGAAATATTTTTTTTCGCCACACTCACATAAAAGTGAATGGGTCCCAATAATATTTTTTCTCTCTTTTCCACTCACTTTTATGTGTTTGTGTAGTAAAAATAAAAACATTAAACCTTTTAAAAAAGTAAAAAGCTAGGCGCTGAAAAATTTCATGCAAAACTAAAGAGAGAGAGGATGGGAGAAAATTATTTAAAATTTTTCCATTTCTTTTTTTTTTTGATTTTTTTTTGTTATTGTAATATTATTGATTTAGCTATATCTAATTCTTTAAATTTTAATTCGATGAAACTCAATTCTTATGATTATGACTTGATGGTAGATATAGCTCAATCTCTATAGTTTTAACTATTTAAAATATGGGTTTAATGTTACTTTTGCTGTAAAATTTTTTTTTATACCAAACTTACATAAAAGTGAGTAGGTCCCACTAATATTTTTGCTCTCTTTTCTTTAAAATAGGACCCACTCACTTTTATGTGAGTGGTAGGAAAAATATTTTCACACAAAAGCAGAAACATTAAAATCTTAAAATATTAATCCTTATATTTTAGAAAATAAAATTATGTGTTTCATGAAACTCATGGGTTAAAGTTTTAAATAGTAAAAAATTATAGAAAATGAGTTATATTGAGTCAAAAACTAAGAACCTGGTGTGGAGCTCGAATATGGTATTGTGCATGGCTCTTCCATATTCAAGATATGGTTGTTTGTTTCTTTTGATTGTACTACATCCGGTTTGAAATATAGAATATAGTTTGTAGTGTTAATTGCACTACAAACTATGTTCTATATTTCAAACTGGAGGATTATATGTTAAGTTGGGCCTGAGATCTATCTAACAATTCTTGGATTAGTCCTTGAAACTCTAGTAGATCTCAGTTTTTATGTTACTCAATTTATCCTTTTAATAAACTGTTTTTTAATAATAATAAAAAGTCAAAATTTAATAATTGTATTATAACCTAGTAAAAAAATAAAAATAGAGACCAAAACATTTAATTTTCTTTTCTTTTTTTCTTTTTGAGAGAATAATTATGTGTTCTAGAGACTCCTAGAGCGATGTCCCTAGTGATTTTCTCACGCGCCATCATTCATGTGGGCTGGGTTGGAACTCGTAAGTTGCAACGCTACCATATATACCACGGGTTCACATTAGGTGCACATCCTTATGTGTACCTTATGTGCTGTCCCTCTATTAGAGGGATGAAGACATTTATTTTATTTTATTTTTTTATTTTTTTATATAATATATTTATTTAGATTTAAATTATATGGGCTTTTAGAATTTTTTTACACCTAAGTATCTCAAATTAATAAATTTTCAATCCCGCATTTAGAAATGTTTATCTTGTAATACCAAGTATCCAGAAATTAATTAATTTAAGATAAAGTCAAAAAAAAATTTAAAAGATCATATAATTTTAATCTAAATAAATATAATATATATAAAAATAAAAAAATGTCTCATCCCTCTAATTAGAGGGATGAGCATGTAAGAAGCACATAAGGTGAGAAGCACCTTATGTGCTCCCATATACCACCAACAATACAGCTGCGCCGCCATAAAGCAAGCCAGGGCCTGAATTAGATTTAGAGCAGGGCCGAATCAGGGGTTAGGGCTGACCCCGTTTCTTCTAAAATTATAGAATTGAACTTAAAATTTTAGAAAATTATGTGTTAACCTCATAAAAATTTTAATATTTTCAATTTAATCTTTATTAAAAGTCTTATGAAGGGACTAAAATGAAAAAATTAAAATATTTATGAGGCTAAAATATAATTTTCTAAAATTTTGGATTCAATTCTATAATTTTTGCCCCTTAATTTCATATTTGGCTACACCCTGATTTAGAGGTTCCTGGAACGACGTCGAGGGATCTCTGATGTTCGCGTTGCAAGTTTTGACTGCATGTTAAAACCAACCTTTCAAGACAGCGATCGAGGATGTTAGGCTTTTGTGTCGTCATTGCTTTGAGAACGCCTAGCCATTTTGCTTTGTGTTTATTTATTTATTATTTCCGTCGTTTTCTGACCAACCGGTGAGATACAAAGAATTTCGTAAGTATGGTATGGGAATAATATCAAACTAAATTTTAATTGGTCATTAGAGCTGAACAAGACCGAATCGAAACTGATGACTGAACCCTCTTTTGGTTTGGTTTTTGTGTTTTTGTTCAGTTTTTTCAAGTGTTTTCAGTTTTCGGAGTTTGGTTTGATTCTTACAAAAAACGTGAGAAGAAAAAGGGGAAGAAAATATTTGGAAGGAAAACTTTCAAAAATAGTAAAAAAAAATTACATTATTTTTTAGAGTTTTCCTTCCTAATACTCTTTTCTCTCTAATTATCTCTTCTCATCCGAACATAGGGTTAATGCATAGTTTAATTTGGTTTTATGCGCAAGACTACACGTGGAATTTGACCATTGTGAGGCCCAACTAGATGTTACTTACAAATTGTCTTTTGTATTCACACGAACTTAAACTTGTGCTTAAACAATTAAAGTCTCTAGCTTCAACCAAGATGAACGCCGCCGGTTGGTAATAGTTACTTTCTTTTATTACCAAAGCTGTAGTTTTGGTAATAATTTTCAATATAAAATCAATAAATATTAGCATGCGGCATGAGGAATGAAAACAAGAAAGTACATTAGGGCGGTCGAAACAGTAGTTGCAAAAATTTCTGGAGCAAGAGAGAGAGGATGGTAGGGTTGAGAATGGCCATCATACTATCATCAGTGTTTGACAGAATGAAAAGATAGAAAAATTAAAGTGGGAGAGTTTAGAGGAAGTGGCATGTTTAATTTATTGACAACAAGTTGCATATATACCACAGAGAACAAAGGAGAGATGATTAAGTTCTTAAATTTGTTTAAAAATGAAAAAAATATTCAAATTTACCCTTATTTAAAACTATGAATTACATCTTAAGAAGGGAAAAAAGAAAATTGTATGTATCAAACTTTAAATAGTGACAATTTTAGAAAAATGTAATTGATATTATACTAGCTGACCTATAATAAGGACCACATATTACTTATAGAATATAACTTATTATAATAGAGTTAAGAGTGATATTTGGGGGGAGTTGTAACTTGTGCTTAAGATAATGGAGGAATGTTGGTTGATAAATGTTTGATTATTAAAAGAACACACACAAAATTAGGTTTATGCTAAGTGGGATCCTAATAATTCTATTGATCCTTCTCAGCTTCATTTTCGCTCTAGGCTGCCCCCCCCCCCCCCCCCCTTGTTTGTTTGCTAAAAAAATAACGTAAAAGATTTGTTGTATTATTTGGTCTTTACATCTGGAGGGTTCGCGCCAAACTTGCATTGGATGAAGTTAGCAATAGTCAATACCGGTGTAGGTTAAATTGGCATTCTAACTGTCCCCAAATCATCGTCTGGTTACACACTCAAACTTTCTTACCTCTTCGCCTTGATTGAATATAATAATGTCTTCATATTTATGGGGGTTTTCTTTCTTTTGTTTTGTTTTTTTTGGCAGGATCGATATGTGTAAAAGATGAAATAATTAACTTAACTACAAAAGGGCCCAAAAAACTCAGTTTATATAGTTTCTTAATTAACTTAATTATAAAATGGTACAATTGCCTCCAACAGGAAGATACCTATACCTAGCTCAAAAAAAAAAAAGAATAATTTAGTTCATATGGTTTATTAATTTGAAACAACTTAGTTCTTATATTATATATATATATATTTAATTCAGAACAATTTTAGATTAGCTTCTAAGAATAGTTGTGGTCAACAAAATTAATTAATGCAATAGATTGTTAGAAGTTGTTCTCTTTAGCTCATACAAAAACCTAGGCTTTGGTGGAAAAAATAGGTTTTGACGATCAAAGCTAGTCATTTTATGCTCTTGTTTGAATTAACTTATTTCAAGTGATTTTTCGTTGTGCGAGTTGTACCTTTTGTAAGTATGATGAGCGTGTAAGTTACTTCAATTGGGTAAAAAATGACAAAAAGTAATGGTTATAGATGTGGATAGGTTAATCAAGGAAATTAGCTTCTATTATTCTTTTACATTTTAAACAGAAGGGTTCATATATAGTTATATTATCATATAATATTACTCCGTATTATATAGCCTCATTACAAATTAGGCTCTTTTGAATGGTTCGTCCAAACTCATTAACTACAATTGATGCTCATTTTCAGTGCACAAATTCCAATTTCATACCTATTATAAATAAAAACTTACCCCAATATATCTCATGTACAATGCTTTTGAAATTGATTAGTTCACTTTGATTAATTATATTAAATTATCCGAATGAGATAGGTTTTAGTAAAAGATAAGTTTGATCTTGAGGAAGAAGCTAAGCCATTATTTTATAATGCTTTCACAACACACTTTCGTACATGATTATTGATAATTAAGATATCAATATCAAGAAATGGACAAACAAGCTATGTTAATCAAGATTATCTTCTACTTTAATATATATATATATATATATATATATATATATATATCTTGTTTGTTACCAAATTTAAAATGCGAAATGATTCAGTTCTCCTCTGACTTTGACTTTCAATTGTAAAAACCTAAAGATTAATTACTTGAACCTTCCTCGTAGCTTCTTTCAATGTTTATCGAATCCAAACAAATTTTTTTTTTTTTAAAAAAAAAAACATGTGCGGGGTGTGCAAGGAAATGCAATAAATCCATATGCAAATGCAATATGTGCATACTCGAATAAATTTTTTAATACCAAACGTCATAAAGGAAATGGACATAAAATATATAATTACCCTATCAGGTCAAACACGCAACCCCAGCAATGAATATAAATCAAAGGACACAATGAAGCTCACAATACCTAAACAAAGTATAATAAGTATAGAGAGAGAGAGAGAGAGAGAGAGAGAGAGAGAGAGAGATGTACGTGACAAGACCTCGATCTCTATTCAAAAGGGATCCTAAAGCTCTTTCACAGCCACCAGATGGACCAAATTTAGGGTTCCTAGTACTCCAGGACGAAGAAGCTGAGTCATACTGTTGTTTTGGTTGGTGGAAGAAGGGCATTGGCAATCTGCCATTCCCACAGAACAGAAACTTAATTGTTTCTTTCACAATGCACGCTGGTTCCTCCTTAGTTTTTCTAGATCCAGCTATGTTCATTCCTGTTCTTAATCAGCCTTTGTCTTCTAATCTCTACTACGTCATTGGAAGGAAATGGAACTTTCACGGGTACGTTTAAATAATACTACCTCTAGTCTTTAATATAAGAACTAATTGACTAATTTGGATTAATTATGAAAGTTAGTTATATTAGTTATTTGTAACAAAAAAATAGGGTTGCTTTTCTAAACTACCATATTTCATCATGATTACCTTGGATAAAAACTCCTTAATGTGTACAAAGATACTTTTGGACAAAATAATAAATTTGGGATACAAAGTAGTTTGGGTCTTATATTTAGGACCAAATCCAATCCCCAACCCAACTAGCTCTTCTATTAAAGACTAGAGAAGACTAGAGGTAGCATTTCATATTTATTTTACTTTGGGAATTAGTTGGCCTCATAACTCCCCGTGTTAGATGTGATGCAGTGAAGCAAGCACATGTTCAAAGGAAGAAGACCTGGGCTCATTTCTGTGTTGCAATTACATCCAGGATGTCAAACCAAAACCTCTAAATCTCTCTGATGAATATCAACAATTTGAGATAATAAAAAAACGTTGTTCATTCAAAGCCAAGTCTGCTGCATCAGATGGGTTCCCTCCTCTCTTTTTGAGGAGACCAGGCTGGACTCTCTGCACCACAACACCCCACCATTATTATCTTACCGAAGCTCTTGGGGTCAACCCCACCTTACGAGCCATGTTACCACCTTTCACCTTCTCATCATCATCATCTGGTCGCTCCTCTGAGCCGGTGGTGGTTGGAAAATGGTACTGCCCCTTCATGTTTGTAAAGGAAGAAGGAGTGAGTGTGAAGGAGCAGATGAAGAGGTCAGTTTTCTATGAAATGACACTTGAAAGAAGGTGGGACAAAGTTTTTGCTGAGGAAAATGGTTGCAAGAGTAATCGAGTGTTTGTGAATATTGTGGTGAAAACTGAAGTTTCAGGGCTTGGTGATGGGAGAGAAGCTGTTTGGGAAGAAGGGAAATTTGGTGAAGAGTATGTGATGTGGTTTAAGAGTGAGGAGAGTGGAGAGTGAAAAGTAGGGTTGAGCATGGCCACTGTGGAGAGAATGAGATGGGAGCAAGAAAGAAGTGATTGGGTGGGAAGGAATGAGAAGAGAATTGAAAGAGTGGAGAATTTTGATGGAAAGAGTAATGAGTGGGGAAATTTTGAGTTTTATGTGATGGTTGAAAGTTTTGTGTTGAGGAGAATGGATGGGAGCCAGGTGTTAACTTATGATTTCAGGCACACAAATCATGTTCAAAGGATCTGGAAGTGATTAATTACTTGTTATTAGTTCCCAAGCCCTCTTTTGTGGTGCTCTTCAATTTTGTTAATATAGAATGAGTGTTGAAGAAAATTAAGAATATATATTTTCTTTTAATTTTAAGAGTTGTGTTATGATCGGTAAAAAATAGAGACTTAAAAATTTGTTTTATTTTCAGAGAATAATTATGTGTTCTAAAGACTCCTAGCACAATGTGGCTAGAGATTTTCTTACGTGCCATCTTTCCCGTGGGCTGCGTTGTAAGTGGTAATGCTAATACCACCACCAATAAAGTGGCGCCGCCAGAAAGCAAGCTTGGGTCTGAATTAGATTCAGGGTTCCTGGAGACTAGGAATATCATAAGTATGGTAAGGGGAAAATATCGAACTAAATTTAATTGCTCATAAGAGGTGAACAAAACCGAACCGAATTTTGATGATTGAACCAAATTTAATTTGGTTTTTGTGTTTGTTTTCATTTTTTGTTCGATTTTTTTCTAGTATTTTCAATTTTTGGTTTTTGCTTTGATGATTATAAAAATATTTACTATTTTTTGTGTGTGTTTGGTTTGATTATTATAGAAAATTGAGAAGAAAATAGAAGGAAGAAAATACTAGGAAGAAAAACCTGTAAAAATAGTGTAAAAAAAAATTATTTCAAGGGTTTTCTTCCTTCATAGTATTCTTTCCTATATAATTCTCTTTTGAAAAAAAAGAGGGTTAATGCTTAGTTTAAATTGTTTTAACGTCCAAGAACCCTTCAAAACTTTGGTAGAAGTAGTCAGGTTCTTTTTGTTTGATATAATTACATAACTCAATTAGATTGAAAAATTGTTGGACCAAATTGGGTGTAACTCTGACAAAATTGTTTTGTGAATTCATATGAACTCAAACTTAAGACCTCATATTTAAATAGTCAAAGTCCCTTCCACTAAGATCAATTCCACTAGTTTTGGCAGTAATTATTTTCTTTTACAAAAGTTATAGTTTTGTTGTTTCCCCTCCACTAAGATCAATGCCACCGGTTGGTAGTAATTAATTGGATTTGCTAAAGCTGCAGTTTGGGTAATTTTCAATATGAAATTAAATACAATAATGGTATGCGGCATGAAGAATGGAGACAAGAAATTTCATTAGGGAGGTTGACGAGGGTTTGACCTAATTTTGGTTAGTTAGGATTTTACGTACAAGGTCACCAACAACAAAGGGAGTTACAGTGAAAAATGGTAAAGAGCAAGGGAGATAATTTTATTAATGGCTTCTCGGACGTGTACACAGAGAAAACGTTGAGAAAGGAGTGAGAATCAGGGAACCAGTGATACAATAGAGAGAGTGTCGAAGAAAAATCCCTCCCCCTCATTCAATGGTCCCTACCTCTTTTATGCCCCTCGTTTCGTTTGTTTGTTCCTATCTTTCCGGATCATGGGGTTGTAGTCTTTACCATATTTGCAAGTGTCTGGATATTCTCTCACTATCTTCTCTCACTTTGGTTGCTTGACTGGGTATCTCACGCAGGCTATGAACTTAGTCAAGACTCATGGCTTCATTGGGCTGTGTCTTCCTTATTGGGCTTGCTTCTTATGTAGGCCCGAAGGTTGGTTTTTTTGAGGCATGCAACGAGGTTGACACAGACGTTGCAAAAATTGCGGGAGCATACCAATGTGAGTTGGCATAGATGGTAAGGGATCCGAGATTAGGCCCTTGGGTCGTGGGTTCGATCCCCTCTGCCGTCGCTGAGACTTCTTTGGTAGGCGATCTCGTAAGTCCCCAGTAAGTGCTCATAGAGCCCGGGGGCGTGCCCTGGCCTTGGTGGGGGACTGATGTCGAACCCCTCCTAAACTTTTTTTTTATAAAAAAAAATAAATAAATTGCGGGAGCATGAAAGAAAGAATGGTGGGGGTTTTTTTTTTTTTCAAAAGTACTTAATTATATTAATATTTCAAAACCGGATACATAAAATGATAACCAAAGCAAATACAACATAACAAACCAAATACAAGGAAAAAACTAATTATCACCAATTGAAGAATGAGAATAGAAGTAGCATGAAAGACAACACCGAACTCCTGTAGATCCAAGGTTAGAAGTGACACGAAAGAAGGTGTTGGTTGCAAAACCCACCCTATAGGGCACACCTCCTTATAAGCATAAGCTGCAAATAGAGCAGCTACACAGTAGCCTCGTCTTGGGGTAAAAAACATTAAAAACCCAACCTCAGAAAGAAGATCAATGATGCCCAGAAGAACACTTCTGCTCCTCCATTGAAACAGATCTGGTGACGTCGACCACATACCAAACAACGCCTCTTGATGATGCCTATGGCTAACAATGGTTCTCTGATAGGTAAAGCATAAGGCAATAGCGACCATTGATAAAACCATTCCCCCAAGAACGCGAATCTGAGCCACCCGAAGAGGATCAGATCTATTAACGTTCAAACAAACTTTCAACCAAGAAGAGTTATTTTCAGATCTCGTAGATCTGTTTATTAACACCACCACTAAAACCCAACACCATAAAAACAGGACAGCTCGCACAAAGATGAGGGAGAGAGCTTTCACTGCCTCAAGACAGATCTGGAGAGGGAGAGGAAAAACTCGCTCTAGAGACAAGAGAGGACCACAACTGAAAAAAATTATAGGAAGAAGGTCGCAACTAGAAGAACTGATCTTCGATCTACCTCTTTGACGCGGTTATGGTACAAGATGATGCTCGCCGGCGGCATGTGGTGGTGACACATGCCGCCGGCGAAAGAGAGCCAAAGAGGTGAGTGTTATAGGAGGCAGAGAAGATTAGGGTTTCAAAATACTTTTTGACAGAATGGTGGGGTTGAGAATGACCATTATTATTATTTGAGACAATGAAAAGATAGAAAGATGGGGAGAGTTTGGAGGAATTGTCAAATTGACAAAAATTAATTTCAAGAGCATATATAACACTCCGGTCTCAATATATATGTCACTTTTCACTACAAAAAAAACATCAGATTAGCCACGGAATTACCGATGGAAAAAATTCCGTCGGAAATTACCCACGGAATTCCGTGGGTAAAAAAGGGCCGCCCATGAAAAATCTCATACACTCTAAGCTTTTGGGTTTTTTTTACTTGGGCATGTAACAATGGAAAAGAAAAGAAAAAAAGAAGATTTGGGTAGAGCTTGTTCAGCCGGATTAGTGAAAAAAATTGAAATCTTTAGGGGCTTTTCAATATCAATAACAAGCATAGGGAAGGGAAGGTAAGGGCCTATGAATCTCAAAGCCTTATGGGTTTCGCTAGATTTGTGATGATGATAAGGGAAAAAATAAAGAAGACAGGTACAGATTGCATAGGTAGTGAAGAAATTTGCAATGCTAGAGCGTTATAAGGAAAAGAAAAGAGAGAGAGTGAGAGAGGAAGAGGGAGAAAGCGATTGCAGGGGAACAAAATACGAAAGAGAGAAAGGAAAGGACACTAGGGAAGGAAGGGTAGTAAAGTAAATTAAAAGAGCTAGGCATTTTTTTCTTTTAATAATGTGGGGCCCACTGCAAAAGTAACGTTGTTAAGTCAATCTAATAGTGATGATATTTTTGCCCTAATTTTGAAAGTTTATGTGTACTTTTGCATATAAAAAAACATTTGGTGTCTTCAAGGGTAAAATACATGTGTATTTTTACACATTTACCCTAAAACCTGATGCTCTGATTTTTATTTTTAGTTTTTTTTACATATATATGGGTATCTTGGTAATTTTCGTTGAAGTTGAGGCAAAAATCACATCTTTTCATCACGAGATTTGAACTCAAAGCGTAAGAGACCCTTGACCATCTCAGTATCATCAAACTGCAAACTTCATTTTGATACCCCAACTGCAACAAATAGTAAATATATGATTAGATTATAATAATATAATTAAATTTATTTATTTAGAGCCATTACTGAAAACTCCCCCTCACCCTGCTGGGTTCACATTAGGTCTTTTCCTTCTAATTAGAGGGATTATACATTTTTTTATTTTTTATTTTAATTTCCTATGTATTCTATTTATTTATATTAGATTATATCTTTGGATCCTGAATTTTTTTTTTTTGCACCCAATATCTCAAATTAATTTTCAGTCCTGCATTGAGATATATTTTTCCTGTAACCCCAATATCTTGGAAATTAATTAATCTGGGATATTGGATGAAAAAAAAATTCGGGATGCAAAAGATATAATCTAATCTCAATAAATAGAATATATATATATATATATATATATATATAAAAAAATTCTAATCCCTCTAATTAGAGGGAAAAGCACCTAAGAAACACTTAAGGAAAAAAGCACCCAATGTGAATTCCACCCTGCTCTATGCGTTCCATAGAATAAAAAGGAAGTAGGAGAGGGAACAATATAATGGTATATTTATTATTATTTTTATATTTTTTAATTATACTGTTTTTTTTTAAGAATACCATGGTAACTTCATTAAAGAGGAAACAAAATAAAATATCTCATTGGTAATATTTAATCCCAGTACCTCATATTTAATCACCAATTTCAGGTTCTGTTTTCTTACATTACCAAGAAGAATATTTTTTTTTAAAATATTAAACATAATAAGATAAGAAATATATTTACCCCTCATGAAGTATGAAATTCTAGAATATTTGGGCTGACTTCTAATTTACAGTCAAATTACAACTTTGAATATAAGTATGAAATATACGGAATATATACTCAGAATCAAATTTAAAATTTAAATATATTCTTACAATTTAGGTATTATTCCTACAATTTCAATGCATTTTGTTTACTAACCCAATAAGTCAATTAATTAATTATTATTATTATTAACAAAATTTCTAGAATATTACATTCTTAATGGAAAGAATAGTATTTTAAGAAGCAGAATAAGAAATGGGATGAGGATACTATAGCAAAAATGCTACAAACAGAAATCGAGGCTCAAGTAATGGTTGGGGGTTAGGTTTTAAGCAGATAGTGGTTGAATGTGACAAAAGTTCGATACTGGCTGAACTCAATACCAGGGGCGCTGTCCAAAGATGCCTGGGGATTTCATCGAGGATCGAAGAATTGGTTGAACGAAAAAGGCAGGATCAGTTGAACCACATGTGCAGATGAGATGGCGAGACTGAGCATGAAGCAACAACAATGAGCTTGTCGTCTTAAAACTGGGATTGTGGGAAAAGATTGGGAATTCTTAGAGTGAGGTGAATCACAAGAATATATGCTTTTAAAACCATTTTTTGATTCTGATGGTGATGCAACGACAGATTTAGCCTAAAGAACAATTTTTTATTCAGTAAATTTATTTTTAGTTTTTTTTTAAAAAAAAAACAATAATAACATGTTTTTAAAACTAAAAAACCAAATAATTTTAAGATGTTTTCTTGTTTTAGATAATGGGAAAACTCTTGACACTATGTCAACGTTAGTAATGATTGTCTCCACGTCCCTCCAGCATTGGCCGTCGACCGACTTTACATTAATGTTGTTGATGGCCAATGGCCACTGTCACATCACTGCCGCAGAAGGCGACTATTGCCATGCCACCACTGGTGACGGCCTCACTAACGTTATGTCACTACCCCCGATTGCTGATATTACGTCATCCATCAATGATTGCCTATATTGGTGGTGTGAACTATATAAATAGCCGATTTCACTTAATATGATCATTAATTCATTATTGTTGTATCAATATATAATAAGATATTAATTATAAAAAATAATGTCAACATCAATTATAAAGTAAATAAATCAAACAATTCTTATATATTTTTGGCTGATTCTTAAGAGAGAATTATTAGCCATTCTTACAGCATATATTCCATAGATATGGTGGTTCCTTATCAAAATAAAGCATAATTTTTAGTTGTCGTTTAAATCTAAGAAGTAAAACAATAACAAGGAAACAAACCAGCCCAACATTTACGCAGTAATTAAAAACATAACAATTAATATACTACCTCCCTTAAAACAAGATGTAATTTGTGGTATAAATTACATTATAAACTATATCTTATATTTATTCAACATTGAACTGATAGAGTACAGAACATCCATGAGATTGAATGTTCTGAGAACCCTATGATCAATTTTTATATATTAAGGTGATAGAAGTACTTAGAGGCAGCCGAAGCATATCAGTAATTCAATGGCCGGTTTTTGGCTTCTTTACAATCATCACTGAGCAGTGAGCGTGATGAGCACAATAGTCACTCACGCTCCCTAACACAGCCCTGAAACAACAACACAACATCATATCATCAATATGTCAAATGATTTTTTTATTTATTAAGAAAAACAAATATTTTCTATATTAATTAATAATGTTTACATAACAATTTAAGCGATTTTTTTTTAAAAATAAAATAACTGCGATAATGGTTAGTTGTAGTGAAATTTACAAACCTTTTTATAGTTCCATAATTATGACTTCCCACAACCAATATAGAAGCATGGTGTTTGTCCACTGCGTCGCAAAGCACGTTTCTAGCGTCACCTTCTTTGACTTCCACTTCTACATCATTTACCTGTTTCATTCATATATATATATATATATATTTTCCTGGCAATATGAGCGTGTTTGAAACTTTGAATGGCAAAAAAATAAAAAATCTAATATTAAAACCAAAATCAATATTTTTGTTACGGACCTATATCAGACCTATTCATGGGACGGCCCAACTAGGAATATCATGCACATCAGGATCCGCCTATAATAAAGGAGGATCCTAACCCATCTATAATCAAGGAAGATCTCAATCTAGATCAAACAGTTATGATACTTGAGCCATGAGACACGTAGGGTCATAAATATCAACCTAAGGTATACTCTATAAATAAGGAGGTAAAACCTAAGGTATACACGTTCTAATCCTGAACTATTTACATACTATTTGTGTACAGTGATCTTACATTCTCCTGGTTATCTACCCCATAGATATCTCAACTCACTAGCCCACCAGACCAGCCCACCAGGCTAGACATCTGTGTTCTTATACAGAACAATTTTAAACCCTCGGTTTCTTACAAGCAACCATCTCGCTTGTTGTCAATTTTTTTTATCCTCAAAATTAATCATATATCAATTACACTTGAAGTCAGTTTTTCCAACTCAAATCCAAACACAACAAGTGTTTGGAAATGTTTTAAAGGAAACTACGATAATGACCGTTAAAATTGAACAGTCACGCAATACTATAAAACAGGGGATAGATCCAAAAGTTTTGAGAGAACAGAGCAAACAGAGTAGAACAACACGTCAACATAAGAAACCAAGAAGAAATATCAGGCATCAATTAGATATTTTTTTATGACTTGTATTTTTCACGGGCAAGAGGAAAAAAATCGGAGAAAAAAAATCGTATGATCTAATTAAATTTTTCTCAAACTGTGGATAGAAGTTTTCTCATTCATAATCAAGCAATGAAACTGGAATCAGTTAATCCAGAGACTTTTCCTCTTCAGTTATTTTCATTTCTTCCTAGTATGATAAATATTATTGAAAACCTTGCTAGAGTCCCTTCAATTCATAGAAAAACTGAAGTTAATAGAAGAATAATTCAAATCGTAAAAGGAGGAAACAAAACTGAACGAAACTGTATTCGAAGTGATTACTAATTACCAATTTCTTGATGCAAAGCTCTTTGGCCTTTTCAACAATTTGTGCAGCCGTTCTTTCCAAAGCGGCATCAATAAGGGGCAAAACCTCATTAGCTCCTGAGAACCATGCAATTACAGATCACTATCCACAAATTCAAAAGCAGAGGAAAGCAGAATCGATGAGAAAAATCAGAATCAAGAATGGATGAGAGAAAATGGAGGATCATACCCGTGGCAGCGAGGCCGAGAGTGGGAATAGCAGAAGGTCGAGCATGAACAAGAATGAGCTTGAAGAGAAGATTAGGGTTTGGAGTGAAGAAGTGATCGAGAGTCCATTTGAGAGCATAGAAGCTGTGCTCACTCTCATCGATAGCCACCATCATCACTTGCTTCTCCGACGACGTCGCCATGGAAGCTCAGATTCCGATCACCGTTGCAGAGAATCGCTCACACGTATCAATTCCTGTCTGGCTTGGTAGTGGTACTACAACACACTTTGGGTGAACGCTAAATTGATTCCATATTTATGCAAAGCAGAGACCAACAACAGCCACAGATGTTGTGAAATTCGATGCTGTAGTAACGACGTCGTTTCCTTCTAACGTTCATCCGAAAAGCTTAGACTGGCTGGCATGTATGGATTGGCATGCCAACCTTTTTCATCATCATAATCACGTGATGATGGTGTTCAGCATCAAAGATAATCCTTTCTGCTCTGATTTTTAATATATTAATTAAATTAAGGTAAAATTTTATGTTCATCCCAAATTTGACTTGTAGCATAATTGGTGGGAGGGAAATGGGAAGAAAGTTATGGTGACTTTAATTGGTTTTTAAAAAGGTAAAAAGTTAGGCGCTCAAAAATTTTCATGCAAAACAAAAGAGGTAGAGGGGATGGGAGAAAATTTCATTTAAAAACCTTCAAATTTTTTTTTTTTGGAAAAAATTAATTTTATTTTGTTCTCATAATATTATTGATTTAACTGTATCTAAGCCGTTAAACTTTAATTCGATGAAACTCAATTCTTATGATTTTAACTCGATGGTAGATACAACTCAATCTCTATATATAGTTTAATTATTTAAAATATTAATCCTTATATTTTAGAAAATAAAATCATACGTGTTTCAGGGGTTAAAGTTATAAGTAGTTAAAAGGGTTAAGGTGCAGATTTGCCAACGAACTATTACCCGAGAGCGTCAGTACATACAAAAAAATAATTGAAGGGACCAAATTGGCCAACGAACTATTAAAAAGTGAAAAAAAAAACAATTTTGAGCAGATTCGCCAACAAACTATTACCCCGTCACTGTCTTGGTTCCATTGACTGTCACAGTGTCGGTGACGTCGGTGTCTCCAAAGCTTCCATTGTTCTTTGGGTGTTCCACTCACCTTTTTGAACTCATCCAAAGAAATTACTTTTCGACGCACACGCCTTGCACCCGGGTTGCGTGCCTCCGATGCCACAGGCAGCAACCGTCGCTGCTACAACGCCTGCTCGCATGGGTTCCATCTCTGTTGGTGTTTGCCTTATCCACTAATAAGGCTTAACCGCTCTTTTCTCCAGCGTTTCCACCACCGTCCTACACCGGTGCCTCATATTTTAACGTAATAGTGATAGTTGTTTTTTTTTTGAGTAAATACCCTTTTGGGTCCCTGAAAAAAAACACGGACCTCATTTTGGTCCCTCACACAAAGAAATGCCATTTTTAGTCCCTGAAAATGACGAATAAGGGTCGATTTGTGAACATTTTGGTCCCTCGTAAATTTCCAAAAAGCCATTTTTAGTCCATAAAAAAGTCCCAGGGACTAAAATGGGGTCCGTGTTTTTTGTCGAGGACCCAAAAGGGTATTTACTCTTGTTTTTTTAATAGTTCTTTGGTGTTTTTTTTTTTTCACTTTTTAATAGTTCGTTGGCCAATTTTGTCCCTTCAATTGTTTTTTGTGTCAGACGCTCCTCGGGTAATAGTTCGTTGGCAAATCTGCACCTTAATCCTAGTTAAAACTATAAGGATTGAATTGCGAGTTAAAGTTTAAAGATTAAGAATCAAATGAGTTAAAACTATAGGAAATGAGTGGTACCGAGTCAAAATTTAAGAACCTGGTGTGGAGCTCGAATATGGTATTGTACATGGCTGTTCCATATTCAAGATATAGTTGTTTGTTTTGTTGTTAGTTTCTTGTATATGTTAAATTGAGCTTGAGATCTATCTAACAATTCTTGAGTTAGTCCCTTGAAACTCTAGTATATCTCAGTTTTTATGTAACTCAATTTATCTTTTTAATAAACTGTGTTTTAATAAAAATTCAAAATTTAATAATTGCATTATAACCTAGTAAAAAAACATAGAGACCAAAAAATTCATTTATTTATTTATTTTAGAGAGAATAATATGTGTTCTAGAGACTCCTTTCTCACGCGCCATCATTCATGCTAAGTTGTAACACTGCTATATATACCACTAACAATGGGTCTGTTTGGGTTGGCGGTGGAAATAGTGGCTTAAAAGCTATTCGATTTTTGTAAAAGTTTGATAGGAAAAAAGTCAGGTTGTAAATGTGATTTGTATTTGGATTGATGATGACATAAGTGACTTTTTTTCAAATTGAAGAGTATTTGGATAATTATTTGAAAAGTGAGTTGAGATGGGAAAAATGACTAAACAGAGCATGAATTATATTGAATATTATATATATATATTGGTTGTATATATTGAGATAATTGAAGATAAAAATTTCAATTTTAAAAAATGCGTTGTTCCACCTGACTTTCTAAAACTAAAACTGTACACATTCGAATTTTATTTAAATTAATTTGGGTGTCGGCAGGGAACAAATTATAGTAATGTAAACAAATTCAAAATCACGACTCATGGTACAAAATCATAGTAGCAAATATAGTAATTTATAGGAAACCTTATGGGCATTTTCAATAGCGTGATAACTTTTTGAGAGGAATAGACCAAAGTTTTGCACAAGAGGACCTGATGCGGCATTCCAGTAGGCTAAAAGCTCCTCCTGTGAGCTTCACCCAAGATGAAGCTTTTTCCAAAAAGCCCAAGTAGATTAAAAGTTAACCCAAACACTTCTTATTAGGCTTTTTCCCCCTCATTGGCTCTTTTCCTTAAAAGCTACCGGAATTTTTACACACCAATGCTCACAAAAAAGCCGGCTCAAACATGCTCAATACAAATTGCGCCCTCGTAAACCAAGTTGAGTTCGAGCCTCCACCACATCATTTCAATTTTTTTATTTAGAATTACAATGACTGTTTTTTACATAACAGTTGTTTAATTTATTTTTATTTTTTAAAAAAAAAACTTAAGCGTGATAACTTTTTGAGAGGAATAGACCAAAGTTTTGCACAAGAGGACGATGCGGCATTCCAAAGAGGCTAAAAGCTCCTCCCGTGAGCTTCACCCAAGATGGAGCTTTTTCCAAAAAGCCCGGTAGATTAAAAGTTAACCCAAACACTTCTTATTAGGCTTTTTTTCCCCCCTCATTGGCTCTTTTGCTTAAAAGCTACCGGAATTTTTACACACCAATGCTCACAAAAAGCCAGCTCAAACATGCTCAATACAGTGCGCCCTCGTAAACCAAGCTAGAGTTCGAGCCTCCACCACATCATTTCAATTTTTTTATTTAGAAATACAATGATTTGTTTTTTACATAACAGTTGTTGAATTTATTTTTATTTTTAAAAAAAATAAATTCAAAAGCGTGATAACTTTTTGAGAGGAATAGACCAAAGTTTTGCACAAGAGGACGATGCGGCATTCCAAAGAGGCTAAAAGCTCCTCCCCGTGAGCTTCACCCAAGATGGAGCTTTTCCGAAAAGCCCAGTAGATTAAAAGTTAACCCAAACACTTCTTATTAGGCTTTTTTTCCCCCTTCATTGGCTCTTTTGCTTAAAAGCTACCGGAATTTATACACACCAATGCTCACAAAAAGCCAGCTCAAACATGCTCAATACACTGCGCCCTCGTAAACCAAGCTAGAGTTCGAGCCTCCACCACATCATTTCAATTTTTTTATTTAGAAATACAATGACTGTTTTTTACATAACAGTTGTTGAATTTATTTTTATTTTTATTTTTAAAAAAATTCAAAAGCGTGATAACTTTTTGAGAGGAATAGACCAAAGTTTTGCACAAGAGGACCTGATGCGGCATTCCAGTAGGCTAAAAGCTCCTCCTGTGAGCTTCACCCAAGATGGAGCTTTTTCCAAAAAGCCTAGTAG
The DNA here is from genome assembly GCA_019022615.1 of Acacia melanoxylon. Taxonomy (NCBI): domain Eukaryota; kingdom Viridiplantae; phylum Streptophyta; class Magnoliopsida; order Fabales; family Fabaceae; genus Acacia; species Acacia melanoxylon. Next base: position 1,231,168 of record JAFJYJ010000037.1, read on the forward strand.
ATTAAAAGTTAACCCAAACTCTTCTTATTAGGCCTTTTTTCCCCCTCATTGGCTCTTTTGCTTAAAAGCTACCGAAATTTTTACACACCAATGCTCACAAAAAGCCGCTCAAACATGCTCAATGTTTGCGCCCTCGTAAACCAAGCTAGAGTTCGAGCCTCCACCACATCATTTCAATTTTTTTATTTAGAAATACAATGATTTGTTTTTTACATAACGGTTGTTGAATTTATTTTTATTTTTTTAAAAAATTTCAGAAGCGTGATAACTTTTTGAGAGGAATAGACCAAAGTTTTGCACAAGAGGATCGATGCGGCATTCCAAAGAGGCTAAAAGCTCCTCCTGTGAGCTTCACCCAAGATGGAGCTTTTTCCAAAACGCCCGTAGATTAAAAGTTAACCCAAACACTTCTTATTAGGCTTTTTCCCCCTCATTGGCTCTTTTGCTTAAAAGCTATCGGAATTTTTACACACCAATGCTCACAAAAAAGCCGGCTCAAACATGCTCAATACGGTGCGCCCTCGTAAACCAAGCTAGAGTTCGAGCCTCCACCACATCATTTCAATTTTTTTTATTTAGAAATACAATGATTTGTTTTTTACATAACAGTTGTTGAATTTATTTTTATTTTTAAAAAAATAAATTCAAAAGCGTGATAACTTTTTGAGAGGAATAGACCAAAGTTTTGCACAAGAGGACCGATGCGGCATTCCGTGAGGCTAAAAGCTCCTCCCCGTGAGCTTCACCCAAGATGGAGCTTTTTCCAAAAAGCCCAGTAGATTAAAAGTTAACCCAAACTCTTCTTATTAGGCCTTTTTTCCCCCTCATTGGCTCTTTTGCTTAAAAGCTACCGAAATTTTTACACACCAATGCTCACAAAAAGCCAGCTCAAACATGCTCAATACAGCTGCGCCCTCGTAAACCAAGCTAGAGTTCGAGCCTCCACCACATCATTTCAATTTTTTTATTTAGAAATACAATGATTTGTTTTTTACATAACAGTTGTTGAATTTATTTTTATTTTTTAAAAAAATTTCAGAAGCGTGATAACTTTTTGAGAGGAATAGACCAAAGTTTTGCACAAGAGGATCTGATGCGGCATTCCAGTAGGCTAAAAGCTCCTCCTGTGAGCTTCACCCAAGATGGAGCTTTTTCCAAAAAGCCCAGTAGATTAAAAGTTAACCCAAACACTTCTTATTAGGCTTTTTCCCCCCTCATTGGCTCTTTTGCTTAAAAGCTATCGGAATTTTTACACACCAATGCTCACAAAAAGCCGGCTCAAACATGCTCAATACAAATTGCGCCCTCGTAAACCAAGCTAGAGTTCGAGCCTCCACCACATCATTTCAATTTTTTTATTTAAAAATACAATGACCGTTTTTTACATAACAGTTGTTGAATTTATTTTTATTTTTTTTTAAAAAATTTTCGAAGCGTGATAACTTTTTGAGAGGAATAGACCAAAGTTTTGCACAAGAGGACGTGACGGCATTCCGAGGCTAAAAGCTCCTCCTGTGAGCTTCACCCAAGATGGAGCTTTTTCCAAAAAGCCTAGTAGATTAAAAGTTAACCCAAACACTTCTTATTAGGCTTTTGTCCCCCCTCATTGGCTCTTTTCCTTAAAAGCTACCGGAATTTTTACACACCAATGCTCACAAAAAGCCACTCAAACATGCTTAATATAGTCGCGCCCTCGTAAACCAAGCTAGAGTTCGAGCCTCCACCACATCATTTCAATTTTTTTATTTAGAATTACAATGACTGTTTTTTACATAACAGTTGTTGAATTTATTTTTATTTTTTTTTTAAAAAAAATTCAGAAGCGTGATAACTTTTTGAGAGGAATAGACCAAAGTTTTGCACAAGAGGACCTGATGCGGCATTCCAGTACGCTAAAAGTTCCTCTTGTGATCTTCACCCAAGATGGAGCGTTTTCCAAAAAGCCCAGTAGATTAAAAGTTAACCCAAACACTTCTTATTAGGCTTTTTTCCCCCCTCATTGGCTCTTTTGCTTAAAAGCTATCGGAATTTTTACACACCAATGCTCACAAAAAGCCGGCTCAAACATGCTCAATACAAATTTGCGCCCTCGTAAACCAAGCTAGAGTTCGAGCCTCCACCACATCATTTCAATTTTTTTATTTAAAAATACAATGACTGTTTTTTACATAACAGTTGTTGAATTTATTTTTATTTTTTTTTAAAAAATTTTCAGAAGCGTGATAACTTTTTGAGAGGAATAGACCAAAGTTTTGCACAAGAGGACCTGATGCGGCGTTCCAGTAGGCTAAAAGCTCCTCCCGTGAGCTTCACCCAAGATGGAGCTTTTTCCAAAAAGCCTAGTAGATTAAAAGTTAACCCAAACACTTCTTATTAGGCTTTTTTTCCCCTCATTGGCTCTTTTCCTTAAAAGCTACCGGAATTTTTACACACCAATGCTCACAAAAAAGCCAGCTCAAACATGCTTAATATAGCTGCGCCCTCGTAAACCAAGCTAGAGTTCGAGCCTCCACCACATCATTTCAATTTTTTTATTTAGAATTACAATGATTTGTTTTTTACATAACAGTTGTTGAATTTATTTTTTTTTTTTTTAAAAAAAATTCGAAGCGTGATAACTTTTTGAGAGGAATAGACCAAAGTTTTGCACAAGAGGACCCGATGCGGCATTCCAAAGAGGCTAAAAGCTCCTCCCGCGTGAGCTTCACCCAAGATGGAGCTTTTTCCAAAAAGCCCAGTAGATTAAAAGTTAACCCAAACTCTTCTTATTAGGCTTTTTCCCCCTCATTGGCTCTTTTGCTTAAAAGCTATCGGAATTTTTACACACCAATGCTCACAAAAAAGCCACTCAAACATGCTCAATACAAATGCGCCCTCGTAAACCAAGCTAGAGTTCGAGCCTCCACCACATCATTTCAATTTTTTTATTTAAAAATACAATGATTTGTTTTTTACATAACAGTTGTTGAATTTATTTTTATTTTTTTAAAAAAATTTTCGAAGCGTGATAACTTTTTGAGAGGAATAGACCAAAGTTTTGCACAAGAGGACCTGATGCGGCATTCCAGTAGGCTAAAAGCTCCTCCTGTGAGCTTCACCCAAGATGGAGCTTTTTCCAAAAAGCCCAGTAGATTAAAAGTTAACCCAAACACTTCTTATTAGGCTTTTTTTCCCTTCTCATTGGCTCTTTTGCTTAAAAGCTACCGGAATTTTTACACACCAATGCTCACAAAAAGCCAGCTCAAACATGCTCAATACAGCTGCGCCCTCGTAAACCAAGCTAGAGTTCGAGCCTCCACCACATCATTTCAATTTTTTTATTTAGAAATACAATGACTGTTTTTTACATAACAGTTGTTGAATTTATTTTTATTTTTAAAAAAAAAAATTCAAAAGCGTGATAACTTTTTGAGAGGAATAGACCAAAGTTTTGCACAAGAGGACCTGATGCGGCATTCCAGTAGGCTAAAAGCTCCTCCCGTGAGCTTCACCAAGATGGAGCTTTTTCCAAAAAGCCCGTAGATTAAAAGTTAACCCAAACTCTTCTTATTAGGCCTTTTTTCCCCCTCATTGGCTCTTTTGCTTAAAAGCTACCGGAATTTTTACACACCAATGCTCACAAAAAACCCAGCTCAAACATGCTCAATACAGTTGCGCCCTCGTAAACCAAGCTAGAGTTCGAGCCTACACCACATCATTTCAATTTTTTTATTTAGAAATACAATGACTGTTTTTTACATAACAGTTGTTGAATTTATTTTTATTTTTTTAAAAAAATTTCAGAAGCGTGATAACTTTTTGAGAGGAATAGACCAAAGTTTTGCACAAGAGGATCTGATGCGGCATTCCAGAGGCTAAAAGCTCCTCCCGTGAGCTTCACCCAAGATGGAGCTTTTTCCAAAAAGCCCAAGAGATTAAAAGTTAACCCAAACACTTCTTATTAGGCTTTTTCCCCCTCATTGGCTCTTTTGCTTAAAAGCTATCGGAATTTTTACACACCAATGCTCACAAAAAAGCCAGCTCAAACATGCTCAATACAGCTGCGCCCTCGTAAACCAAGCTAGAGTTCGAGCCTCCACCACATCATTTCAATTTTTTTATTTAAAAATACAATGACTGTTTTTTACATAACAGTTGTTGAATTTATTTTTATTTTTTTAAAAAATTTTCGAAGCGTGATAACTTTTTGAGAGGAATAGACCAAAGTTTTGCACAAGAGGACGATGCGGCATTCCAAAGAGGCTAAAAGCTCCTCCCGTGAGCTTCTCCCAAGATGGAGCTTTTTCCAAAAAGCCTAGTAGATTAAAAGTTAACCCAAACACTTCTTATTAGGCTTTTTTTCCCCCTCATTGGCTCTTTTCCTTAAAAGCTACCGGAATTTTTACACACCAATGCTCACAAAAAAGCCGGCTCAAACATGCTTAATATAGTCGCGCCCTCGTAAACCAAGCTAGAGTTCGAGCCTCCACCACATCATTTCAATTTTTTTATTTAGAATTACAATGACTGTTTTTTACATAATAGTTGTTGAATTTATTTTTATTTTTTTTTTAAAAAAAATTCAGAAGCGTGATAACTTTTTGAGAGGAATAGACCAAAGTTTTGCACAAGAGGACTGATGCGGCATTCCAGTACGCTAAAAGTTCCTCTTGTGATCTTCACCCAAGATGGAGCTTTTTCCAAAAAGCCCAGTAGATTAAAAGTTAACCCAAACACTTCTTATTAGGCTTTTTTCCCCCTCATTGGCTCTTTTGCTTAAAAGCTATCGGAATTTTTACACACCAATGCTCACAAAAAAGCCAGCTCAAACATGCTCAATACAGCTGCGCCCTCGTAAACCAAGCTAGAGTTCGAGCCTCCACCACATCATTTCAATTTTTTTATTTAAAAATACAATGACTGTTTTTTACATAACATGTGAGTTGTTGAATTTATTTTTATTTTTTTTAAAAAAATTTTCGAAGCGTGATAACTTTTTGAGAGGAATAGACCAAAGTTTTGCACAAGAGGACCTGATGCGGCGTTCCAGTAGGCTAAAAGCTCCTCCTGTGAGCTTCACCCAAGATGGAGCTTTTTCCAAAAAGCCTAGTAGATTAAAAGTTAACCCAAACACTTCTTATTAGGCTTTTTTTCCCCCTCATTGGCTCTTTTCCTTAAAAGCTACCGGAATTTTTACACACCAATGCTCACAAAAAAGCCAGCTCAAACATGCTTAATATAGCTGCGCCCTCGTAAACCAAGCTAGAGTTCGAGCCTCCACCACATCATTTCAATTTTTTTATTTAGAATTACAATGACTGTTTTTTACATAACAGTTGTTGAATTTATTTTTATTTTTTTTTTAAAAAAATTCAGAAGCGTGATAACTTTTTGAGAGGAATAGACCAAAGTTTTGCACAAGAGGACCTGATGCGGCATTCCAGACGCTAAAAGTTCCTCTTGTGATCTTCACCAAGATGGAGCTTTTTCCAAAAAGCCCGTAGATTAAAAGTTAACCCAAACACTTCTTATTAGGCTTTTTTCCCCCTCATTGGCTCTTTTTGCTTAAAAGCTACCGGAATTTTACGTGCCAATGCTAAAAAAAAAAGCCAGCTCAAACATGCTCAATACAAATTGCGCCCTCGTAAACCAAGCTAGAGTTCGAGCCTCCACCAAATCATTTCAATTTTTTTATTTAGAAATACAATGACTGTTTTTTACATAATAGTTGTTGAATTTATTTTTATTTTTATTTTTAAAAATAGATTACACAAATGTTTCTAAAAAAAAACAGTCGTTGAATTTATTAAAAAAAAAAAGAAAAAAAGAAGAAAAGAAGACGGTGAATGGTTCACATTAACGCCCTGTTTGTTAGAGCGAAAGTTGGGGATGGAAAGGGAACATAACAAGGTTCGCTATGAAAAAACGTGTTTGGTGCGCCCATCTTCCGTCGAGTAGCATTCCTGCGAGCGTCAAAGTTCCATCAACCATTGGAAGGTTGATTCTATCCGAAAGAGGCGGGAAGGTCGAAATGTTCCCGAGAGAGTGAAAATTGGGACAGAAAAGCCCCTGTAAACCAGATGCGAGTGAGGACTGATACGATAGTGCAAGACCGCAGAACGAGAGCAACGACCTTCGACTCCTCCGCTCAACCTTCCTCCTCCCACAACCACCGTCACTTTCACCGCCGACGAGAACTAGAGGAGAGAGCACCGCTGATTGGAAAACACCAAAACAGACCCGACATCCTTGAACACCAGAATGTCGTCACTTGCCGGATCCCGTGAAACCTCGAGGTGTGTTTTTATTTACCAGAAGCTCTGAATCTTCTTGACCCATCATTTATCATTGATTATATAAGTTCATATGATACTGTAATCATAAATTCATGCTAGCTTGGTAATTTTATCCCTGCAGATTCATCTACAAGCTTTTTTTAAAATCATAATCATGGAAATTGAGCCAAACGTGTTCTTTCCATTTAAACTATTTCTTCTCTACATGCGTCTCTGTTTTAGTTTCTGTGTTCTAGTGCTCTGGTTTTCAATCTATAGGGTTGTGAAATTGTTGATGTAAACCTCAAGTCACTGTCAGATTTTAAGTTCAAACACAGGCGATTGAGTGCCTATTACGTTTGAACGTAACTTTTTTGTTCGAACGTCCGATGGGCATTTTAGGAATTTCACCCCACCTTCCCACTTAACCAACATCCAATTCTTCATACCAAACAATTCATTTTCCCTCAACTTAAGTTCCCTTCCCATGTCTACCAAATAGCTCAACTTTTTAAGTTCCCTCTCAATCTTCCTTTTCATCTCTTTCCCTCTTTTAAATTCATTTCCCTCCTTAAATCTTCCTCGTACCAAACGGGGCCTAATATTCCGGTTTCGAAATATAACACCATGAGTCCCAAAGCTTCATTCTCTCTCCAACGCTCCTGATCCAAGAAAACATATGGGGATGGGAGTCCCCTACTATCGTGGACGAGCTCGAGGTCCATGAAAGGAAAATTGCATTTGCGATGGAAGCAAGAGCAGCAGAAGTAGAAGGCAAAACTTCTTCATTGGAGAAAGAGCGATTACCGAAGAATTGGAGTGAGGTAGTGGAAGACAAGTCTATTAGCGTCTTTCCTCGAATCCCTTTTCCCTAATATCAAAACCCTAAGCTCTTCCCAACGATCTTCACAGCTTCAATTGGCGTCTCTTCTCACCGACTATAGCCAAGTCTATTAGCTAAGTGTTTAATTTGGTGCTAAATGTTTCTGGTAATGCCGAAGGTGGGTGTTAACTTTTTGTTACTTCTCTTAGGTTTCCTTGTAATGCATTGAGATGGGAAAATTCACTATTTTGCTAGTCTTATTTATTTGTTAGCTATGTTGATTCTTGATTGTCATATAGTGGTTGGATCTGGATTTTTGATTTTTCAGCTTTTTTTCCCCAATACTCTGGTTCTTTTGGGCTTTAATCAAACTTTCAACTTTGATTTTTCTTCCGTTTTGCTCTTGATAATATCTGTTTTCTTTCATATTGGTTTTTTTTTTTTTTTTTTTTTTTTTTTTTTTTTTTTTTTTTTTTTTTTTTTTTTTTTTTTTAAAAAAAAGAATTGCAGCTGCCAACTAGCTTCCGGTACAGAGTCTGGCGGCACTTTAACTTTTGGCTTTTCAATTCTCCCACTCATCGATTTGGAAAAAAAAAAAGAAAAAAAAAAGACATACAACGAAAGAACACACAAAATTAGGTTCAACCTAAGTGGGATCCTAATAATTCTATTGATCATTTTCAGCTTCACTGTCGCTCTAGGTTTATTTTTCCTTGTTTCTTTCTTAAAAAGATAACGTAAAAGATATTAAGTATGAGCGCGTAAGTTCCTTCAATTGGGTGAAAAATGACAAAAAATGATGGTTATAGATGTGGATAGGTTAATCAAGGAAATTCGCTTCTATAATTCTTTTACATTTAAAACAAAAGGGTATGATTTATATTATCAACTACAAATTTTATCCTATATTTATTATATAGCCTCATTACAAATTCGGGTCCTTTCAATGGTCCCTCCAAACTCATTAGCTACAATTGATACTCATTTTCAGTGCACAAATTCCAATTTCATACATATTATAAATAAAAACTTACCCCTATATATCTCATGTACAACGCTTTTGAAATTGATTAGTTCAGTTTGATTAATTATATTAAATCATCCGAATGAGATAGGTTTTAGTAAAAGATAAATTTGATCTTGAGGTAGAAGCTATTATTTTATAATGCTTTCAGAAAATATCATGAAATGGTCAAACAAACTATATTAATCGAGATTACTTTCTCAGACTTTGACTCTCAATTGTAAACTAAAGATTACTTGAAGCTTCCTCGCAGCTTCTTTCCTTGTTCATTTTTCTAATTACGCACCTCTGCTAGTTTTATGTCAAATTCACACAGCTTAAAAAAATGTGCGGGATGTGCAAGGAAATATGCACGTCATCAAGGATTTTGGGGTTATATTGTTAGCTGTTTGCTAAATTTTTAATACCAAAAACTACATAAAGGAAATGGACACAAAATCTATAATAATAAGGTCAGCTCAAACACGCTACCCCAGCAATGAATATAAATCACAGAACACGACGAAGTTCACAATACATAAACAAAGTATAATAATAATTAGTAGAGAGAGAGAGAGAGAATGTACGTAAGAAGACCTAGATCTCTATTCAAAAGGGATCCTAAAGCTCTTTCACAACCACCAGAGGGACCAAATTTAGGGTTCCTGGTACTCCAAGATGAAGAAGCTGAATCATACTTGTTAGGAAATATATTGTAATTAATATAAAATCAATTAGTATCCCCGTCAATCAGGGATTATGATTAGGAAATCATCATTAAGAGCCATTATTACTGAGGCTCTCCCCTCTTGTATAAATATATCCTGTCTGTATATGAATACACACAACTTTATGATTCTTTGAATACGTGGTATCAAAGCCTTACTGATTCTAGGGTTTTTTTTTCCTACTCGGCACTATTCGCCACTGTTCGGTATTGTTCTGCATTGTTTTAGGTATTGTCTAGTACTGTTCATCAAATGTGGGTTTCTTGACTTTAAAAATATTATTTTCCTTTGACTTGTGCAAGTTTGAGTTTTTGGTATGGTTAGCGATTGTGTTCGCTGTTTGGTGTTTCTGTTGATTGCTGGTTCCTCTCTTGAACGTGCATACTGTCTTGATTATTGTAATTATTTGGTGTTCATCCACATGTAATTATTTCCCCATCAATCGTATGCCTTCGGCTGTCCTTAGTGGTGACGTTCCATATTCCGTTATGTTTCCCACCACTAAGTTGTTTCTTGTTGATCCCAAAATTTTTGGTTGTCTACTTTGTTTGGATGTTCATTCAAGTTTTAGTACGTAAACTCAATCCCAAGTCCTTGAGGTGTGTCTTTCTCAGTTATTCTCAAGTTTAGAAAGGTTATCGGTGTTACTATCTTGATCTCTATTGTTATCTTGTGTCCATTGATATGACCTTTTATGAATTTTCTCCTTTCTTCAAGTCTTCGATATTATCCAAGTCTTCGATATTATCTAAGTCTTCCTCCATCATTGATGAGCCTGATGATCTTCTAGTTTATCATGTCCCTATCTCACCAGTCTTGGCTGCTATTCTATAACATGATATCATTGATGATGCTGCTATTGCCATTGATATGCCTTCGCCAGTAACTGCTTCATCGATGGATTCCGTTCATGCCTCCCTGCTTCTTGTCCTGAGTCCCCAGATCCTAACATTCCTATCCTTGACTTAATTGTACTTGATTCTGCTATTGACCTATCTGATGACCTGCCTATTGCCCTCAGCAATGGTACCTGTCCTTATTGTCCTCCCAAGAGATATGCTGATTGTACTTATCCTATCTCCTCTTTTGTGTCCTACCAGCGTTTGTCCCTTGCTTCCTCTTCCCTTGTGGCCACCCTTGAGTCTATCTCCACCCTTACCACCTTTCACCAAGCCTTGACTCACCCTGGTTGGCGTGCAGTGATGAAAGAAGAAATGATGGCCCTTGAGACGGCTGGTACCTTTACTCTTATTGATCTACCTTTGGGGAAGAAGACCATTGATTGCAAATGGGTGTTCGTTGTTAAGACTAAGGTTAATGGTTCCTTGGAACAGTTGAAAGCTCGGCTTGTTGCAAAAGAGTATGCTCAAACTTATGGCATTGATTATTCTAAGACTTTCTCTCTTGTGGCTAAGCTCACTTCAGTTCGTCTCCTTGTCTCTCTGGCTGCCACATATCATTGGGATTTTCATCAGTTGGATCTTAAGAATGCTTTTTTGAACACCTTCTTGAGGAAGTCTATATGGAGCAACCACTTGGATTTGTTACTCATGGGGGAGCATCAAAAAGTGTACTATATCAAAAATTCGTTGTATGGTCTGAAGCAAAGGCCCCATGCCTGGTTCGATAGATTTTGTGGTTTGGTCAAGAAGTTTGGTTTAAGCCAAAGTAAGTATGATCACTTTGTGTTCTACCAGTAGTCCAATGCAGGCATGATTCTTCTAATAGTGTATGTTGATGATATTGTGATTCATGGAAGTAGCATCTCTGGAATCTTAGAACTTAAAGCCTTCCTTAACTTCAACTTCCAAACAAAAAAAATAGGTCCATTGAAGTAATTTCTTGGTATTGAGGCTTTGATAAGCAATAAGGGCATTCTTTTGACTCGAAGGAAGTATATTCTCGATCTGTTAAAGGAGAATGGAAAGCTTGGAGCTGCATTAAGCATCATTCCCATGATTCCGAATTCGTTCTTGGGTCTTAATGATGGTATGTTTGATGAACTTCCTGATGACTTAAAGAAGAAGATTGATCCAGAGAAACTAAAGCCATTTGCATCTCTTAAGAGATATAGAAAACTCATTGGGAAGCTGAATTATCTGACAATAACTCGCCCTGATATAACCTTCTTGGTCAGTGTACTTAGCCAATTCATGGTATCTCCAATAGTGGCACAATGGGAAACGTTAGAGCATATCTTGCATTATTTGAAAGATTCCCCAGGTTGTGGCATCCTCTATACAGATTATGGGCATACTAAAGTCAAGTTCTTCTGTGATGTGGATCATGTAAGATCTAAGTCTACAAGACGGTCCACTATGGGTTACTGTGTGTTTGTTGGTGGAAACTTGATATCTTGAAGAAGTAAGAAGCAAGGTGTTGTGTGAAAATCAAGTACAGAAGCATAATACAAAGACATGTCACAATCAATACAAGAAACTGTGTTGGTATTTCAACTAATGAAGAAAATTGGCATCTCTACGGCATTACTTGTGAAACTATGGTGTGACAATAAAATAGTACTCCACATAGCATCAAACTCTGTGTTTCATGAGCCTGCTTATTGAAATCAACTATCACTTTATTCATGACAAGATCAAAGAGAATGTTGTATCACTAGGGCATGCGCGATCAAACGACCAGCTGGAAGATCTTTTAACAAAAACCTTAAATGAGACACGGGTTGAGTATCTCTGTAACAAGTTGGACATGATCAATATATATGCTCCAACTTGAGAGGGAGTATTAGGAAATATATGTTAGGTAATATATTGTAATTAATATAGAATCAATTATTATTCCCATCAATCAAAGATTATGATTAGGAAGTCATCATTAAGAGCCATTATCAATGAGGTTCTCCCCTCTTGTATAAATATATCACGTCAGTACATGATTACACAACTTTTTGATTCTCTGATTACAATACTATTGTTTTGGTTGGTTGAAGAGGGGCTTTAGCAACTTGCCATTCCCGCAAAACATGAACTTAACTGTTTATTTCACAGTACACGCTGGTGTCGCCATGGTTTTACTAGATCCAATTATATTCATTCATGTTCTTAATCAGGCTTTGTCTTCTAATCTCTACTACATCATACAAAGGAAACATGATCATGGGTATGTTTAAATTAATTTTTCATATTTAGTTTACTTTGGTAATTAATTAGCATTGATCATCACTCTAAGGGTTTGATGTGATGTAGTAAAGCAAGCACAAGTTCAAAGGAAGATGACTTGGGCTATTTTTGTGCTTAAATTACATTTGAGACGTCGAACCAAGACCTCTAAATCAATCTGATGAATATCAACAATTTGAGATAATAAAAAAACATTGGGCATTCTGAGCCAAGTCTGCTGCATCAGATGGGTTCCCTCCTCTCTTCTTGAGGAGACCAAGTTGGACTCTTTGGACAACAATACCTCACAATTATCATTTGAGTGAAGCTCTTAGGGTCAACCCTACCTTACGAGCCAATTTAACATCTTTCACATTCTCTTCATCATCATTCCTCTGAGCCAATGGTAGTTAGAAAATGGTACTGCCCTTTCATGTTTGTGAAAGAAGAAGGAGTGTGACATCCCAAAATTTGGAATTTGAGAATTAAAATATGATATGGGATTGAATATGGAAATTTGGCCTTAATTATTTTAAAAATTAATATTTGGAATCAAAGGCATATTTTCATGTAAACTAAGGGCAAATAGTCAGGGGAAATTTTTGGCCTAAATATTTTAGAGACCATATTTTAAGGCCTAAATAATTTAATTGAGGAAAAGAAATCCTTAAATGAAAATAAGGATTAATTTCTCTCACTTATTTAATGTTTGCAATTAAATTAGGAAAGGACCAAATTGCAAACAAGGGTCTAGTAGGGAGTAAAAATGGATATTTTTATTAGAAGGTGAGACAGCACTTCAGCCCACACCCATATAAGATTCCCTCCTATCCATTTTATTCTCTCATTCGGCCCATATATTTATTTTGGTTAGAACCCACTCAGCCCATTACTCTCATCTCTCCTCCCCTAAGTCAACCTTCCCACTTCCACAATAACAATTTCAACCCATATATCTGAACCAATCAAACGCACATATACTCCCTCCGTTTTCCTTGTCTCATTCGACCCATATACAAGGCATAGCACTCAAGCCTAGTATCTTTCATCTAGCCTCACTGTAAATACACACACACCCTTCCATTGGGCACGCCTTCCACGTGTTACTCTCACCAGACACACACTCCACATATACATAACACACTCTCTCCTTCCTTATTCCATCATTTCGGCCAGCAACCATCACACATGTATACTCCCTCTTCCACCATATACATCACACACACAAACACTCTATTCCTCATTCTTTCTATCCAGCCTCATTCCTCCTTGAAACATTTTCACTTTTCCTCTCAACCAACACGTACATACACCTCCTTGGCTCCTTCCATTCTATTTCCCTCTTCTTCAACGAACACCTTCACGGCACACACACACACCTCCATATTTCTTTTCCTTTCCTTTACTCTAGTCCGGCAGCCAAATACGCACACACCACACCTCATCTCTTTCCATAGAAAAGCTGATAGTGAAGGAGAACTGCGAGAGAGAGAGAGTTGTAGATCACCGAAGAAGAAGGAATCACCAAAGCTTACATGCAAATCGTTTCTGGGGGTTAGGTGAGTCTCTTGAACGATTTCCCATTTGGTTTTTGAAGTGTATGTCTTTTATATGTATATGGTGTCTGATTTCCGGAAGATTTGAGTCATAAAATGAGCTTGAATGTGTTGTTTTACACATATGCTTTTGAGTCCGAAAATAGAGTATGTTGTGCATGTCATTTTCTTGGGTCAAAGGTCGAGTTTCTTTATGAAATTTTGGTAAATGATAGTTCTCTCATTAAGCTTTAAAACGAGCTTTGGACAACCTAAAACGAAAGTCTATAACTCGAGTTATGATTTATGGAATTTGGGTCATGATTTTGGAAAATTTATGATACAGTTCTGGATTGATAATTTTTGAGTAGGCTAAAACCTAAGAACACTCCTTAAGCTTTAATTTGATTTAAAGAACATGTATTTTAGATAAGTATGTAATGAGTTATGAATTTCTGAAAACGAGTCACAGTTCTGGAAAGTTATCTGGACAAAGTTCACGTTTTTGAAATATGGGAATGATTTGCATATGATAAAATGATAAAACCAATTTTTCTAGAAACTATACTTAATAAGGAGTTCATATGTTTTTGAACCATCTAATTTGGACGCCTAGAATTCTAGATATGAATTTTTGAAATTCAGAACTGAAATTTGTGAGTTATACGTTTTTAATCTGGAAATGTTATTTTCAAGGGAGCTTTTGAATAAGTAAATGACTTTGGTTATCTGTGAAATTTGGAAAGAGTAAATTAGACCTCTCAAGCTTTAAAATGAGTCATAAAACATGATAATTGGAGGTCTAAAACTTAAATTATGATTTTTCAAAGATTGGTAAGGAAATCTGAAAAATTCTGATTTCCAGAAATAAGCAATGTTTAAAATTGTAAATTATGGGATTGTCTCAGCCATAAAATATCTCAGTGGTTATTAATATTTGAAAATAGACTTATAAAGTGTTCTATAGGAACTGGAATCACTCCATTTAGAGTTGTATAGCTCAAGATATGATTTTCCAAGTTCCAAGAGAAATTAAAGGTTAATTTCTGATAAGTTTGATAATAACCACAAAAGTGGTTGATTGTATCTAACTTTTAAAGGGATAATTTTTTTGGATGTGTTAGAGGTTAAGTGGCTAAAGTAATAATTGTTCCCAAAGTGAATAGTATTTAATTGAATAAGTCCCAATAAGTATACATCCATAGTTACAAGAATATTAAATGACACTACAAAAAAAGTCATTTTTTGCGACAAAAAAAATCCGTCGCAAAAAAGGCATTTTTCGTTGCAAAAATCGTTTGCGACGGAATTCTGTCCGTGAGAAAATTATTTCCGTTGCAAATTTTTGAAATTTGCGACGGAAATTGAATTCTCGCGGCAAAATTTTGAAATTGGCGACGGAATTATTTTCCTTCGCAAAATTCATTTTATGAAAAATAAATTAAAAATAATATAAAAAATTATGAAATAAAAAAGAATTGTATATCATGAAAATATATAGTAGCAATTATAAGAGTATACAGAGAGAAAACGAAATATAAACAACAATGTTGCGAACAAGATGGAATAAAAAGAACAAAAAAAATCATAAATAACGTTTATACATTAGCAGTATGGTCATCATCATCACCAAGAGCCAACCTCGTATCCTTCTTGTCCTTCATTAGGGACTGGAGTAGATCTTGCATCTGCTTCATCATCTTCGCTTGCTGCTGCATCATCTGCTCTTGGTGATTCATCTTCTCTGTTTGCTGATGCACCAGCTGCTCTTGTTGATTCATCTTAATTAGCTTCCTTAATTTGTCCAAAAAAGTCATTTGGTCTTATAATCAGGACCGAAGGGAGTATAATATAAAAATACATAACATATGATATGATTAAGTAACTTATTTAGTTTCATTAATCTCTCTAAAAAAAAAAATTTCACCGACACGAGATGTAACAAAAAAGCCATTTATTTCTTACCTAAATTTCTAGTCATCCAACCCCTAATTTAGTTCCAAAAACCTTGCAGATAACTGCTAAAGAAATAAATAACACGAGAAAAAAGGGGAAGAAATCAAACAATGCAGAGCAACCAAACAATCCCACCCCAGCAAAAATGAAAATAAAATAACAAACCGTATTCTAGCTTATTGACACACCAAATGAATTCGAGAAATTCCATAAACGACTTAAAAAGTCTAAGTTCAATAAATATTATAAAACACGCATCTCAGAATAAACAAAAAAATCCAGATCGCAGTTTCAAAACATTGGAGAAAGGCACAGAAGAGAAACTAAACTATTTCCTTAACTTTCAAAAAGAGGGTTTTACTGCAAGCGATGCTATGCAACTACGAGAATGATACTACCACTTTGCTAGCTAACTATGAAAATTTTGCAACGGATTTGTTTTTCCGTCGCAAATTATGACGGATTTTAAATTTCGTCGTAAAATTTTGAGACGGATTTGTTTTTGCGATGTAATTATTTTTCTGTCGCAATTTGAGTCGGATTTTTAATTCCGTCGCAATTTGTGACGGATTTTGTTCCGTCACAAATTCCGTCACTATTTTGACATTTTCTAGTAGTGTGATAAGTACTTTGGGGTAGGTCTAGAATAGACATAATCTTAATTATGATATTAAGATTAAAATGATTAATGACCCATTCTCTATATAAATAATAATTATAGGAAGAGATAATTGCCTAAGCTTAAAGGACAAGTAGATTGAAAAGAATCGTACGGAAGGTACTTTGTCGAGAAGACCAACATGTAGTAACTTTAATCTTATATTCCTTGTATAACTATATATATTTGTTTATACCATATTTGTATGTCCTGCCTGTATAAGGCCAACACTACTAGTGGCTTGATTGAGCGAAAGGGCCGACCATGAGGCCAGCTTCCTGGTGGCTAGGCAGGGCTTAATGCATTCAATTATTTTTGGTTATTAATTTACCAAAATGCATTTCCTAGCGCTAAGGTACACTACAAAAAAAGCCTTGTTAATAAGCATTTTCCGTTGCAAAAATGGTTTGCAACGGAAAATAGTCCATCACAAAAATTGTCCTCGCAAACCACTTTTGCAACGGAAAACATGCCTTTTTCCGTCGCAAATTTTGGAATTTGCAATGGAAAAGTATTATCCTCGCAAATCCTGGAATTTGCGAGGGAAACGCTTTCCTCGCAAATTCCGGGATTTGTGAGGGGAATACTTTTCCGTCACAAAATTCAATTTATTTAAAAAAAATATAAAAATGTAGAAAAAAATACAAAAAATTAAAAAATAAAAAGACTTGTATATCATAAAAATAAATTGTAACAATCATAAGAGTTTACATAGCAAAAAATATATATTACAAATTATAATGTTGCGACCAAAATGAACTAAAAAAGTCTATACAAAGACCGAAGATCGTCATCACCATCACTAGTATTGTCGTCACCACCAGGAGGCAACCCTGTACCCTTGTCTTTCAATAGGGACTGGAGAAGTGCCCGCATCTTATTAATCATCGCTCCTTGCTCCCCGATCTCATAATAGTAATATCATGAATAAGATGCTTACTCCCAAGGAACATCCCCAACAACCATCCAGTCTCCTTCTTTGTCTTCATAAGTTAGCACAAAACTGGAAGATTCATCCAGCAAGTTTAAGTGTCTCTTTTTTGCTCCAATGACAATACCCCGATCCTCCCCATTTAATCCTATTGACAATTGTGCAAATGTCAATGAAAAGGAGAAAAGAAACATGATAGACTTTTAAATCCATAAAGCTGGCACATGATTCTATGGTTGATTGTCAAAGGCCAAGGAAACTTACCCTTGGTGACAACTGGGGTTCGTTCATTAAACATATCCTCCAAAGTGTGTGCCAACGTTTCATAGGAACTATGAGCACTCAAATCAACCTTCCTTCCAGTTAGTGTCCCATCCATATTTACCTTCCCATCCAGATTTTGAATGATTATTATTAAAGCTGTTCATTCTATATGCTCGAAGAAGAGGCCATCCAACAACTTGACTGTTGAAGAAATTTGAAGACAATAAATAAATAACAATCCCATCAGGGGAGATGTAACATCCCATTTTCAAAAGCAGTATATTTTTTTTTTCATCAGAGTAGAGCATCGGAGCAATTGAGTAACTGATACATTTATTCAAATTGCCGTAAGTCTGGCTGATTTACGAAGCGGTACATTGACCGAGAGTTTTCAAAAATGAATAACAAAGAAGAAAGTCTTCAGCCGGGTCTGTGCGGCCGCTCGCCTTTCTCTCTCGGTTCTCGGTTCTCCCGAACCGACGCTATGATAAGAGGCGAGGTTCAATGCACATTGAACCTCGTGTAACGGTTAACCTCATGCTTAAATATGACAATATATACACGACAACAAAGCAATCAATACAACAGTCCACAACAGATGTATGATTAAAAATACATAACCATGTATGTAAGATATATAATAACCACGTATGTAACATAACCACGTATGATACAAAGAATAATAACCTCGTATGTGACATAACCACGTATGTGACATAACCGTGTATATAACATAACCACGTATGCTACAACAACAAACAGAACACAACAAACATATATAATCATACAATAACCATCGAGTTAGTGTTACAAAGACGCGAACGTACCTTTTTGGCGTACAATGAACTTTTACGGAAAAACGTGAAATTCGACAATGGGAAAAAAAGCGGTATATGGCGGCACAACAAAAGCGGCTCGATTAGCTCAGATATCCTATAAGGACAATGTTTATCAACATTTGGCATCATAACAGGCCATTTGGGCGAAAATTACAATTTTGCCCCTAGTACCCCTATTTGGCGGAATTTCGCGTAACTTCGTTACTTTGACCTTATTCCATTTCAAAATTATCCCCACTATGTTTTTACCTCGTCAGGCATCTTTCAATGCAATGAGGCTTAAAAACAAGTATAGGAATATATTCTGAAACTTCCTAGATCAAAACAACAGTTCTACTATAACTACCGAAAGAACTACGGAAACTAAAAACTAAGGACATAAGAACTTACTCGGAGCAAGGCAGAATTTTTTGTAGAGCTTCTCTCTCTAGAACCTCTCTCTAGGTTTCGAATTTGGTGTGAAGAATGAGAGCAAGAGAGCTTGCTATTTATAGGGAAAAATAGGGACAAGGTGGAATTTCCACAAAAGTCTTCAGATCGGATTCCGCGTTGGATCGCATTTTGAGGACAAAACACTCTTGGCCATCCATGGTCAAGATCGAAATCTAAGAGCCCAAAAGTCAATGGATGAGTTGTCATCCATGATGGCTCTTGCTTTATGGCCTCCGGTCCGATAAAGCTACCCGACGTGTCCGTTTCGCGCGATTTTGCGTAAACTCAAAAATGCGAGCGTGTAACTTTGAAGGTCTTTTCATCCTCTTTCATATTATATATTTGGATCCTCTTTTTGATCATATCCAGGTATTCTCCGGTGCGTCGGAAGATATTCGGACAAACGCGTCCGGTTACATAAATCGCTTCCGATAGAACCAACTTCTGGACAATAAATTCGAATCGTAAAACGTCCCAGTTGTTGCCTAACTTAATCTCGTGTTTAAAAAGACACAATTGTTTCTATAGGTTCTCACTTTGCCTATCTCGACTCTACTCTATCGATCAACTTTTCGTCTTATTTGAAATTAGGGTTTTCGGTTGTGGAAACAACGCCTGGTAAATTCTTTCTTCGTGTAGAATTTCACTTGTACTTAATTTGATCAGTCTGAAAATACTTTTACCTCTGGTTTACCTGTAGAATTTATTTCTAACTTTTCCCTCGGTCTGCCTATAAGCTGACTCACCGCATTATATTATTATTTTATTCTAATTACCATTTTAATTATTTAAACAATTCTTTTTAATTAAAAATACGTAGAATTTCGGCCCCCTTTTTTAAAAATTCAGATTTATTTATTTTTCTATAATTTTTTCCATTTTTTTAAAAATATAATATTTTTTACCAAAAATTCTCGTTTTACCCTCGCCTTCGTTAGGGCTTAATCGACCTAATTTCTTCGTTTAGTGATCTTTTTAGGATCAGGTTTCTTCATATATTTATCTTTACTAATTTTACAGTATATTGTTATCTTACAACCTTCTATACTGATATTGTCATTTTATATCCTATGTAAAATGTTAAAAATGTTTACCCCATCAGGTTACTTTATGGTTTTGAAATGCTTTTTAAACTTTTCTTCATGTTATTCCCTCTAAAATAATTTATTAAATTCTCATAATTAGGGATAACACTTCCATATTTTTCTCATAATTTTTCACAATCTTTCAGTATTTATCATAATATTTTTAGACTGTTTTTATCACCATTATATCATTTTTAGTCATTCAATTCATCAGATTTTCCTGTAACTTTTTTGACAATTTACTCTATAATTATAACAATTTTTTATAACAGTTTTAAACTCATGATTTTGCTTTATCAAAATATTCGTTAATTTCCTTTATCTCAAAACTTCCAGATTTACTAAAATCCGGGTATTACAGGAGAGATGAAGATAAAAGTAATAAATATTTTATTCATTTCATTTTCGAGTAGAAACATAAATGCACAACCCAAAACACATTACCGGGAATGGTTAGATCAAGAAACAAAGTTCAAAACATGACAAAAGTGCATGACAAAAGTTGCAGCTTTTAAATAATTCTCATGAGGTAAAATTAAATTTGCAGCTTTTAAATAGGAGGAAAAAGAGCTAAAGCTCTTTTTAAATAGATAAATTTTAGAGTTACCCCTTCACCCGTTCATTTAGAGGGATAGGCAGACTCCTTTAAACTCATTTTCTTCGGATAGATTGATACGGTAATAATTTGTCAGATTCATATCAGCAATGATGGTAAAGTCTTAAGCATAACTATGACTCCAAATCATGTAAAAATTCATTATGATGCAATATAAGAGATTAATTACCAGTATTTGAATCATTGGAACCAGTTGCTACAAGAAATTTACTGATATTCGATGAAATATGCAGTAAATATTCCAGTTTGATAAATTACCGAGACTTAATAATCAATCTACCAAATTAAGATCACAAAAAGAGTGAGCCTATAACTAGAAGAACTGGCACATGCTAAGGAAAATTAATCTGAAGGCTATTGATTTACCTGGGACCATTAGCAGCGACAAGAGAATCAGCAACTCTCTTGGTACTAGCTGCCACGTTAGAAGAGGAAGAGGAGGAGGTAGATGAAGAAAAATCCATAGCCATCAGAATTCAAGCAAACTAACTCGTAAGAGGGGAGGAGCGTCGCCGATTGACGGGAGAGCTGCGGGAGGGAGGAAGAACGCGTGAATGAAGAGAAAGAGGGGGGGATTTTTAATTGAAGTTTGTGATGAAACTCCAAGTTCTGTCGCAAAATAGGCTCGTTTGTGATGGAAACTATGTTTCCGTCGCAAACTCTTAGTGGACACCGACAGTTTGCGCCGGAAACTTAGTTTTTGTCGCAAATTGTGGGTTATTTGCGACGGAAGTACCTATCCGTCACAAAATTAGCCCATTTTGCGACGGAAATGGAGTTTCCGTCGCAAAATGCTATAAATTGCGATGAAATTTATTCTTCCATTGCAAATACCCAAAATTTGCGACGGAAAATTTTCCGTTGCAAATTCCGTCGCAATTCAACTGTTTTCTAGTAGTGGTATTGAATCATTTGATGATTACTTGTATTACATGTTACATATGGAATATGATACTTGTCGTATGAATTTGAATGTTTTAGATGCTGTATGGACTACTTTGTTTTGGTTGATTTACATATACTAAATATGCTAGAATTTGAGATTAACTTGTTACTCTGGGATTCATCATTTGAATCTCAGAGCCTTCCCCTAATCCAGGACGTGGGCAATCTAATAGATAAGGAGGAAGAGGCAAGGGCATTATTATCGCTTGACCTTAAGAAGAAGGCAGTGATGATGGTGTAGAGGAAACATTTTAGATACACTTTCTGTATATAGATATTTAATTCCTTATGACTTAGATAATATTTTGAGATAGCCGTATGTGGTTACTACGATGTATATTTATGTAGATACTATGATTTGATAGTAGTAGAACATGTATGTATTGTATTGCTGCAGGGATGGGTGCGTATATCATGAGCCCATAAATGAAATGGATGAATAAGTGAATGGTAGAGCACTAGGTTAGATATAATAGATAAGAATTACTCTGATGAAATCTAACTAGGACTAAGGCTAGATGTATTTTTAATAAAGAGTTTGAATCATTGATTAAATATTTTTGAAAGTTTTAAATTTTTAGAAAAGCCCATTTGAACTATAGTTTTGGAATCTATGAATGGGTTTAGTTTTTGAAATATTTTTGAAAAAAGGTTTTTACTTTATAGGATCAAACCTAGCTTATAATTAGTGGTTTAACTTCTTTGTTAATTAATACATTTGATGCATGATAGGAGAAGACATCACTTTGTTTCGAGCTTAGAATAGGGGGTATTGCAGAGTGAGTGTGTGATGAGGTCTTTTTTGTTTTTAGCCTTGTGGTCCACAATAAAAAATAAACCAAGGATTGCGTATAGGCAACCCTAGGATCGTTCTCTCTCTCGAGGAGCCTTTTATTGAATCCTAAGTAATCTAAATGTCATACAAATGCAATTAAAACAAGGGGAAAATAGGTTTTGGCTTATCAAATTAATAAACTAAAATAAGAATGCAATTAAATCAAATGCTAACTAATGTTTTTGGTATTTTCTTTATAAAATGGAATGGAGTATGAAGATAAGTACGAATGCTCTTGGAAATGGAATAGTGGCTATCCTAGTTCAATTAAATGTTGGAGTAAATTTTTACTAAATCTAGATGAAAAACCCCAAGATACTACTTGAGTCCAATATTCCCAATTAATAGTAGCTCCTACTACCGTAGCTAACTACTACCTCTTGAGATATTTTTTAAAACCACTTAGTGCGTGATTAGGATTAAATTAATGCAACTTGGTTCCTCTTGATATGAATGCGATACCACGCTACTCAGTTAATCCAATTCAATCATACTATCTAACAATAACATGTAGAAAACACAATATCATTGAATCAATAAGGAAAATACTCACATATATAAATCAAACAAGCTACAAAAATCCAATCCAATCACAAGGGTTCAATCCACAAAGTTATCCAACCGAGTAAACTCAGTCTCAACATTACAAAACAATATTCCTAAAACTAGGAAATTAAAATGTAATGAGAGAAAATAGATTGAAATAAAATAAACTCCCCTATCTATGTTTAAGCTCTGAAACTCCACCACAAATCCCCAGCTCCAAGAGGTAAAAGAATCAGCCTCTCATGAATTTAATTATAACCACAGCACACAATCTTCAAACTGAACCACACATGAAATTGAACCTAGGAGCAGGATGCTGGTTTAAGATGACTAGCATTGATGGATGTGGTGTTAGAGTGAGAGAAAAAAATGGAAGGAGTGAGGATGATGGAGAAGTGAGGGACCGAGAATGAAAACGAAGTAGACAGCAAGGCAAAGGTGCTTGGTGGCGTTGAAGTTGAGAACAGAGACATTGTCGAGACTGGTTTGGCTACTATGATGAAGCTCGCCGCCGGCCAGCGGTGGTTAATGACGCCGCCGGCGAGATAGGAAGAAGAAAGGGAAGGTTGAAGGTGGAGTCATGCGTCCAAGTCGAGATCGAAGGAGTCGAAGGTCCTCTCCCCTTGCCCAGCGTCTCGCGTCTTTCTCTTCGCCTGGATGAGGGAGGTCGCCGGGGTGATGGTGGTGAGGGTGAAGCCGTCGGCGACTAAGAAGAAGAAAAAGAAGGTGGTGTGTGGTCGGTGATGAAAAGCTCAAGGTCCCCCAGGTCTCAAGTCGTGAATCCCCGATTTCATCTTCGCGGCACTACTGTATCTTCATTTTTCCCCCAGCTCCTCCGGGTCCTCTCTCGGGTTTGAGTGTTTCAATTCCAACTCTTTAATTTGTCGTCTCGGGTCTCCAAATAAAATGGTCAAAGCTGACCTAATTCACTCAAGCCAAAACGCTGTGTTTCATTGTAGGACCTAAGTGAAACTTTTGAAAACTTTCGTAGAAGGACTAAACTGAAAAGTTTATAACTTGAGCTCAAATTTCCATTTTCAAATTTGGTCCAATTTCTTCAACCACCTACAACTTAAACCAATTAAGCCAACGTCAAATCTTCTCAGAAAAATTAATGATTAAGAGTAATTACATTTTTGTTTGACAATTTTGCCCTTTTTAGTCATAATTTAATGTATTTACTCTTAATCTTAATTTATCAAAAGAAGGGCATTTTAAGCTCAATAACTATAACAAAATGCATTAAGAGTTCAAATTTAATCATAAAAAATCATCTAAAAATATGGTTTGATCAGTGTGAAAGAGCAGATGAAGAGGTTAATTTTCTATGAAATGACACTTGAAAGAAGGTGGGACAAATTTTTCACTGAGGAAAATGGTGGTAAGAGTAATCAAGTCTTTGTGAAGGTTGTGATGAAAACTAAAGTTGCAAGTCTGGGTGATGGGAGAGAAGCTCTTTGGGAAGAAGGAAAATTTGGTGAAGAGTATATATGTGATATGGTTTAGGAGTTTAGAGTGAGGAGAGAGAAAAGTAGGGTTGAGCATGGCTACTGTTGAAAGAATGAGATGGGAGGAAGAGATGGTTGATTGGATGGGAAGGAATGAGAAGATAATTGAAATAGTGGAGAATTTTGATGGAAAGAGTAATGAGTAGGTGAGTTTTGAGTTTTATGTGATGGTTGATATTTTTGTGTTGAGGAGAATGGATGGAAGCTTGGTGTTAACTTATGATTTCAGCAAACAAATCATGTTCAATGGATATGGAAGTGATTACTTGTTATTAATTCCTAAGTCTTCTTTTATGATGCTCTTCAATTTTTGATGCAGCTCATGGGTACCTCATGGTTATGCGAGACGCTTGGTTCACTTCTAAGAAAGTGACAAAGATGAAGAAGATGAACTAAAGGCCTTGTCAGCTGAAATAAGAAGAACTAAAGATCGAGACATGGGCAAATTTGTCTTTTGAATTTTCCTATCTATGATTGAAAATGTTCCTACCAAAAATGGTGAGAAGCGATCTTCTCATGTTTAAGGGAAAATCACCTTTTGTTAGAAATTCATTTCCCATCTCTTTTGCCAATCAAATGTTTGCTACTAATGGAAAATCTACATTTTTTGTGTCAATCCCAAGATTTTCAGCAAACCAAACGGGCCCTTATAGCATAATTGGTCGGAGGGAAATGAAAAGAAAGTTTTGGTAATTTTGGTTTTTTTTTTTTAAAGGGCATGTTTGATTTTGTTTTTACAAACTAAAAAACTTGTTTGAAAAAGTATTTTCAATAAGTGGTATTTAAAAACAAAAAATAGATTTAAAAACTAAACAACCAAAACAATTTTTAGGTGCTTTCTTGTTTTTTAAGCCTCACGTGTCAATTATCAACAGCACAACACCGACATCGACTATTGCCACATCACCGTTGGCCACAGCCATAACCACATCGTCGCTGGTGACAACCACAATGTAATACCCATCTTACATACTCCTTCTATTATATACACAAAAGTGTTACTATACAATTACTTAGGGGTTAATTACTCATTACATAACTTATCATATACTTGAACAGGATTGGAATCTTCAGTTATCATTATCTATTATCTTGCCCTTGAATCCATGTTTGCTATGAAAATCAAATTCTAATTTTGTGTAAAGGATTACCTTCTCTGTCCTTGAGCTTCTTTCCTGTACTATAAATATGGCCATTTGAAAAAGGTTGGGATTCAAACGAATCCTAGTAGTAGCAGTTAATCACTCACATAAAATGCATACACTAAACATGGTGTCAACCATACATACAACACATTCAACATTTAGAAATAAACATGATATATAGCATTGACTACAATCATAGGACTCATCAGTCCATTCCCATAGCGCTGGGTATACAACTAGGCCTCTGCCCTACTTATTTAAATGTTCAATAAGGTTCACGACCTAAGGACCCACTGGTCCATTAAGCCCTACTGTTTATTTCGTGTTCACAACACAAATAACACAATGGTTCACACATGCATATAAAGTCATACATAGTATGTGAGAGAAAAGTTACTACCTTTGAAGTCTTTCCATCTCTTTATCTTGTTTCCAATCTCTTAGGTGTCTGATTTGACAGAAACCTTAGTCGCCTCAGGGTCAAATCACAATTTACCACGAATTAAAATGCAATACAGTGCACATAACTCGAGATCGTTCTCTTATCAAGGAGCCAATTTATTTTGAATTCCTATGTTAGACTAAGTGCTAAAAACATGATTAGAAAAGGGGTTTTGTAATTGGTTTTCTCTAAATTAAAATTCATGAAAAATATAATGCAACTAATTCTATTCTTTTTGGTATTTTTGGAAATTAGTGAAGAATGATTTGGATTAAAAGGATTTAGTGATGAATGCTCTTGGTAATGAAGAAATTAGCTATCCTCGCTCTAAAAGTATGGGAGTCAAAGTTTCATTAAGTCTTGATAAGAAAAACCTCAAGATACCACTTGAGTCCAATATTCCCAATAAATACTAGCAACCACTACCGTAGCTAACTACTACCTATTGAGATATTGTTAGAAACCACTTAATGTGCAATTGACATTGGAATAATGCAATATGAGTCTTCTTAAATTTGAGTGCTAACCAGCCCCTCAAGGGTACAAATCAACCACATTAATTAGACAATACCACGCTAATAAACATAACTTCATTGCAACCACAAAGAAATTCAAACATATATAATCTTCAAATCACAAAATTCAATCTCAACTACAAATATCAAACTAACAAAGTTAATTACCATTAATCTCAGTTCCAGAATCATGTATATAAAAATAAATTAAATAAATTCAAATACATAATTCTAGACTAATATGATGATAGATAAACTCCCCTATGTAGTGCCTTTAGCTCAAGCAAAATTCGTCATCACCAAGAAGCAAAGATTCAGCCACTCATTAATTTAAGCTCAGCCTCAGCTTCATCCAGAAAGTGAAAATCCATGGAAGTTGAGTGTAAAGCAAATCTGGAAGAAGAGGAAAAAATGGTCTGTGGGTGTTTGGAGGAAGATGGGTTGTGGGTGTTTGGAGGAATATGGGTTGTGGGTGCAGGAGGGAGGTGACGGTGTGGAGAGGATGAGGAAGGTCGAATATGATGGAGCTCGTGAATGCTGAACCAGGTTCGAATACGTTGAGGCGTGAAGATCGGGAGGTGGCCAAGAGGAATCCAGAAGGAAAGTCGATGGTCCAGCCAAGGTCGATGGCTTTGCTCTTGCGTGGTGAAGACGATGATGAAAACGATGATTCCCTCTCCCAGTCGTGAATGGCCAAGTCGATGATGCTCCCAGGTCCTAATGAAGACGATGTGCAGGTGTCCAGCCTCCTCAAGCTGAAGGTCGAATGGGTCGAAACTCTCTGTGTGTCCCTGTCCGAATAGCCTGAGCCGTGAAGGTCCGACTGTTCTCGTTGAAGATGATGATGATGATTCTCGCTCCAAGTCGTGCTTCCAGCCCCCCCCCCGACAACGTGAAAAATCCCCTTGATAAAGACGATGCAGCCCTCTTTTCTTCTTTCGCGGCGCTGAAATCACTCCCTCACTTCAATATGTCGAGTTTTCTCTGGGTCTCCCCCCCCCAAAAAAACTCTCAGCTGCGTCTTCTCCAATATTAAATCTGTCGGGTCTCAGCTAGGTCACAAAATGCCCTGGTCAAAACGCAGAGTTTTGACCAGGGACTCAAGTGCAAAGTGAAAAAGTTTTGTGGAGGGACCTAAGTGTAAAGTTTTGAAACATTTTTAGGGTGAAACTGTGATTTCCAAAAACACTGGGTCCTTTTATGTAATTTTTCTCTGGCCCTTTTCTTCATTGATTTCCAATTTCCAGAATTTGTTGGGGCCTTTCTTGTAAATTTTCCAGTCCTCAAAAATATTAATTCTAACCCCAATTGACATTTTCCAAGTCTCAAATTTTCTTCCAAAATACCTACAATGCAAGATTAAACACAATATAGCATTAAAAGCCCAAGAAATCATTTGCATGAATAATTAATAAATTATGACCATTTTGCCCCTAATTTTACTTAATTCAAAACAAATGTCCCTAACTCAAATTAGTGTTTGATCATGCAATAATGTCCCAGAAAATGCATTAAGAATCCCAATTTAATTATGAAAAATCACATAAAAATATGGTTTGATCAGTGTCACAGGCAGATATCAAATCTTCTACACTATTCTATAACTTGTTCTTGATTTTGGTAGCACCTGTTAGGATCCGTACACACAGCGGAAGGATTTCATCCATTTAATAAATCTTATAAATCCCATTAAGAGGATCTATCAACGGCGTTTAAATCGGGTTCATTAGAAACCGTACCTTTTCAAACTCGTGTAGGTGCTTTGTGAATTGGTGTGCGTCTATGCAA
Source organism: Acacia melanoxylon (assembly GCA_019022615.1). NCBI lineage: Eukaryota > Viridiplantae > Streptophyta > Magnoliopsida > Fabales > Fabaceae > Acacia > Acacia melanoxylon. The sequence continues at coordinate 1,259,135 of JAFJYJ010000037.1, forward strand.
TCAGTTAGAAGCCGACTCTATGAATCCACTTCCTCTTTCGGTATCCACACGAACAGCCTCCAACACCGACGGCAGCGTGCTAGCCCCTTTAGTATTTTCGCGTCTCTTCTTTTCTTTAGGGTTTTTCACGGCTCGTCTAATTCATTCGTACTTTTAATACGAATAGATCAATATCTCTTATAGAGTTTCTAAAACCCTAATGAGCTGTATTAAAATATTCAAAATTAATCTAATTAACCTTGAAATTCGAATTTGCTTTAAAATAATATATTAATTAAATCTATCTAATAGATCTAATCTAATCTATTTATTTTAATATGAATTAAAAGCCTTTCGATTTAATTTATCGTATAAATTAAATATGAGATATGATATCTATCTATTTAATTAAATCGAGATGCCATATCTCAATTCAAATTAAATCAGATATAATATCTTTATTCGAAAATTAAATCGAGATACGATATCTCTCTTTGTTTTTAGATATTTAATTTATCAAATAAATTAAACACAAAACAAATATTATATAATAATATTATAATATCTAAAACAATAATATTATATCATTTTCGAATTTAATAATATATATATATTCACCCTAGATTAAATACAATATTCATTAAATCTTAGACATATCTAAAATTCAATGAATCTGGACACTATTACTCAGCTCATGTTGGACTATTCTTGTGTGTGACCCTGCAAGCCCACATAAGATTGGCAGCGGGCCAATACTGTACCAGCCCACAAGTCGCAAGCAGCCTCTAGCAAGACATTGCGACTACCCAATTCATATGGGGATCGATGATACGATACAACCTATCATACAATCATGTCACATCCCTTTTGTCACACGATAATTTGGTCAATGATAAGACATGGATAATGTCAACTTCCTGTTCTTGACCATTACTTTCTCGATTCTTGAGTAGTCTAACAATTGAAATGGAAACTCCTTTCCATCGTAGTATGACTATACATTTCTCAGACTCACTTATTGAGGGGCCCAGTATTATCTCTCTACAAATATGAGGGACAGATTCCATCTTGACCATTCACATTCCTCTGCATGAAAACCACTGATCTCGATCAAAGCCTTTATCATCACCCGATCAAAGGTGACTTTTGACTAGGTTAAAGATCAACGAATCTCATGTAGAAATCCATGATGATCTCAGGTCAAAGGGCCTTGTGATGCGGTTATACATGAGATAAGCTTATGACTAAATCCATGCAGCTTTCTCATAGTGGGTCGATCCAGCATCTTGTACTCTTACAAGTGCCTATGACTTTGATTCATATCTCCATATTCATCAAAGTCATACTGGTCTTATTTCATCTTTGCTCTCGCGTAGATGACCGACCAGGGACATTTAGGATAATCTATAAGATATATCCAAGGATACAGTTATCACTATAAACATGCAAATGATATGATAACTAAACGGAGAAATACTTTAAATAAATTAAACATTTAAAGTACAATGACTTGCCCCTAGGGTATAATTTCCAACAGCACCTCCACCATATAGATGGCACCAAATACCTCTGATCAAGAATCCAAAATCGTAAAAATGTTACTCTCATTGAGAGGAACAAAGTTAGAGAAGACCTCAGAAGTTAGAAAAGCCGAATCTGAGGTGAAATCGTCTTCGGAGCTCAAGAACTCTTACTATTAATCTAACTTCTCTCCTCTTCCATTTTCCTTTCATTTTCTCTATAATTTTCTCTTTCTCTCTGTCTTTGGTGCTAGCCGAAATATGAGGACCTAAGCTAGGAAGTTGGAAATGGTTCTTATAGAGGTTGTGTGCTATTCTTTTGTGTAATGTCCTTTTACGCGCCGTCCTTTTATGCACTGACACTTTAATCCTATTGCCTATGCATACTGGGCCCTTTGCCTGGTTGGGCCGAATCATATAGCCCCAAATAGTCTTTCTATATCTTGACATTCTTCTTGAATTTGGCTTAGTCGTCTGCCTAATACATGCTTATTTTTAAGTCTCTAAGCTCGAAATTCAAGATATTACACACAACCAACATGTCACTTCAAAAACAATTTTTTTTCAAAACTATTTTTTACAAATAATTTTATAAAACATTAATAGAAAACATAAACAAATAGGTCTTTAGGTGCTGGAAAAATTTCATACACAACAAAAAGAGTAAGAAAATTGAGAGAAAATTTCATTAAAAATTTTCTAATTTCTTTTTTTTTTGAAAAATTAATTTTTGGTTCTTATAATATTATTGATTTAGAAAATCTGTTATAACTAAGTCTCTAAACTTTAATTCATGAAACTCAATTCCTATGATTTTTACTCACTACTAGAAAATACCAAAATGACGATGAAATTTGTGAGGGAAAAAATCCGTCGCAATTTGCCATGGAAAACAAATTCCTTTGCAAATTTGTTTTAACAATCCCTCCGCGTCCCTCTCTTACCCTCTCTCTTTTTGTCGCCTCCATCTCTTCGCCAAAACCCCTCTCTACCTCACTAGCGCTAATCTGAGTTTCTCCCTCTTCCTCTCCGCCGAAGCCCCTTCCTCCTCTCACCTGCATTGATCTCTGCCTGTCCCTCTCCGCCAAGCCCCTATCTCCTCTCAACCTCCGTCCGCTCAATCCTTGACCTCAAATCCAAAGACGCGAATCGACCTCAGACCTCCAGTAAAAGTTGGCTCAGTCCTCAATCTGATGGCGCCGATGCGAATCAATCTCTGAGCTCTGGTAAGGTTCTGTAATTTGTTCTTCCTTACCCATATTATGTCCCATTGCAACTTATTTCTACTGCTATCCCTGTTACATTTTCCTGAAAATCCTATCTTAAATGAATTTCCTTTTTTTGTAAAAAAAAACTGTGTTTTCATGATGTCTCTGTTGGTTTCTGTTTTCCCCCCTTTTGGTGTGGAAATTTGAACTTGAGACCTCCTTCATTACTGTGTTAATTTTCCCACTATGAATTTGTTAGTATCAATTTTTTTCATACTGTGAACATTGGTATCTTTAGGTTAAAGGATGTCCGGCTTTCTGAGAACTTAATTACTGATCCTGCAAGAGGCGGAGTTCCCCGATTTATTTTTCCTACTGTGTTAATAATTGTTGATGAGGCACCATCTTTTAAGTCAAATATTTGAAACCTCTTTGACAATTTTTCTTGTCCCATATTTTATTTATTCCAATTTTTCTATGTAAGATCTTCTCTTGTCTTGCTGGGTTGTGATATGAGAAAATATAATGATTCATGTACTATTGGTGCAAATCTGATCTCTTTCCCTCAAAGAACTATATAAAACAATTGTTTCCTTTTAGTTTCTAATAGCATTTTTTATATTGCCCAAACGTTAGAATGCTAAATGTCTGTTTGATAATATACTCTATATATTGTTCCAATGAAAAATTTATATCGGCTCTCGTAAATAGTTGGATACATTTCTTATATTGTAGTTTCTTAGCTCAAATAGTCTGGTTATTTTATTTGATGAAACCAGTAAGCCAACTTTGGTGCGTTGAGCTTTATCTCTTCTTTATTTGTTTCAAATGTTGCTGATGATTTTGTTTACTTTCCTCTTCTGTGAAGGTATGCTGTTGTTTTTGCAGCCTTTGTTGCTGAGATGGCCTGCTTAGTTGGTATTGACTTTAGTGCAAATTTATGGCCTCCTTTGCCAAATGCTTTGAGGTATAACAGTTAAAAAAATGATACCGTGTTCTAAATATGTTAGTCTTCTAATTTCCCATTGACTTGGTAAACTGACTGCATTATGCGATGTACTTTTACTTCAAAACACATGAGCATATGTTTTTGTGATATACTTTTGCAACTCATGAAATGGAATAGACAATGGGCTGTCAGTTATGACTTCACTTGTTCAAAATTTCAACTTTAATGAATATTTAATTTGGGAAGAATAACGCTGGTGCAGTGTGATTTAACATGTCTTGCAAATATTTGGTGTCACCTTTTTAGTAACAATCTAAGTGAGTGAGTGTAACACCCTTACCGGCCTCGCCCTTCCGGGTGGCGGGTAGTGTGATTCTAACACCCTTCTGGATCTTCTTTATTCGGCATATGCGGAAGCGTTCTTAAACACATACTGATACAAACTTAAACTTTGATTACATAACGGTGGTGTTCATCGCCAATACCCATTTAATTCTTAGACACCCGGCCCTACGCTATTCGTACAGAAGCGTCAACGTTCTTGAGGGCCTTCTTTCTGCTTATTCATTCTATGGTATCTTCAAGCACTCCCTTCAGTGTGCTGCCTTCAAGCAACACTCCAGTCTGGAGTCTGGTGCAGAACTACTAGCCTGTGCTCACCTGTCTATTTCATGTGATCGGAGTTCAAATGAATGAACCCCGGGGGTAACGTTAATCTCATATGCAGTATGAAATGTAAATAACAAGTATAACACATGTATAAGCATAGAATAATTCACAATAAACAAGTCGCACCGTAACCGCAGTTAACGGCCAAGGACCGCAGCCCTATGAGACCGCAACCTCAATTCCATAGCTAGGAAAATAAACATGTAAATCATCTAGTAAACATGATCAGTCATACAAGAAATACACACATACAGGCTAACAAGATAACAGTTACCCACCACTTTAGCATTTGTCTTCCGCTTGTACCTTTGCTTCCAACTACGGAGTTGCTTGAAGCACATTCCATTCTTCTTCTTTCTTGACTTCTCATGGCCTTTGTCAAAGTTCATTGCTCCAGCTGCAAGTTCAGTTTTCAGCAAATGACATCAGCATATAATTCCTGTTCACACATGCACTGTTCATCTACGAATTTACTGTAGCTAACGTCTTTGACTCGTTTCGCACTCAAAAACATAGATGAATAGGTTCAGTCCTTAACCTTAATCTTACATTCAAGGTTCTGTTTCGATGCTCATAAAACATAGCCACATGCATGAACGTTTAAGCTTCGACTTCAACCACTACAGAACTTCATGCATGCACTTAGACTTCCAAATTCTTTGTTTCGGCTATCGAAACGTAACAAGCAATCATGCAGGATCATAACCACGTCTCTTAAGATTCAAAATCGAAACCAACGTTGGAAACTCGAGGCTAGAAAGATGAAGCTTGACTCACCTTGTTTGAACCCAAGCTTCCATGCACGTCCATCTGTTACTAAAACAGCAAGCCATTGTTCAACGGTAGCCATTCGGAACTCATAGCTCATGCATGCCACCTTAAGCTTTCCAATGGTCTATTTCTGCACTTAAAACCGGAGACCCATCGTGCAGAAACCAACGTGATGAAGTACAGAAAGCTAACGTGCAGAGTTTGCAGCAGCTTGGAGGGAAAGAGATTCAAAGAACTCAACCTCAGATTCCGAGTTTCCAGCATTTCCTTCTCCTCCAACAGTCGACTCCCTCTGATTTCATTTCGTTTTTGTGCAGAAACAAACCATAGTAATTCTCCACATGCAACCGTAAACAACACCATTTAATCTTCAAATGCAGATCAAGCTTGCATGTGGATCATCTGTCTTCCCCAACGCTCCTCTCGGTCCAACTTTTCGTGGGCTCTCCCTCCCTCGATCACGGCTCTCCCGTTTCTTCTATATGCAGCACTAGGTTCAGATTTTCTTTGTGTTTTCTTAGCTCCTCCAACTCTCTCTCGGTGTCGCTCCCTCTCTCACCCTCTGCGTTTTCATTTCTGGCCGAAGGGAAGCAAAAGGAAATGGAAGAGTATATGGCGTGCTGCAGAGTTCAAGAGAAATGGTGGAGCAAGGCAGACATGTTGGAGACACAAGAAAAGTAGTGGATCAAAGTGTTAACATGCTGATACGCAGAAAACAATAAGGCATGGGCTATGCATGTAGATGAGTTGTCCGAGATGGTGCGCACGAGCTGCTGTTTTCATGAGAAGCAGAGGAGTAGTGGAGCATGAGTGATTGTGCATGCTGAATTCGATAGGAATATGTCTGCCTCTGTTGTCCAAAATATGCTGCAATGGAAAGTGGTTTGTTTAAATAGGGAATATGTGGAGAGAATTGGGCTGAGTATTATGCCAAGAGCATGGGCCGAATGAGATAAGAAAGATCAAAGGAGTATATGTGTCTTTGCGTCTTGGGCTGTCCAATGAAGAATGAATAATAAGTTTGAACCATGGACCGAGAAATCAAATGAATTGGGTTGAATGTATTAAATGATTATTAAGAGGGAGTATGACTTTCACGTGTTGCTTTTGGTTTATTGACCATATAGTTTAATTATTTAATCCTTGGTCCCACGAGTGTGTTTCAAGTCCATATTGGTTCTGCATAAACTGAAGCATGTGACTTGCGCATGTAGCATGAAAGTAATGGAGAATAATTCAACACATAAATGTCAAATAAACTCCAGAAATTTATTCTACGCCATTAACTTCAATAATTCTTTTCTCCAAAACTTCATGGAAAATAGGCCTTGACTTCCAATAATTATTTTAGGCCATAAATTATCTCTTACAAATATTCCTTGAATTTATTCTTTTCCCGAAAGTCCAAGGAAACATAGGCCTTAAATTCCAAAAAATTATTTTCATACTCATATTAGGCCAAATTTTCTCCATTAATTTCCATTCAATATTTCTAATTGCCAAATCCCAAAATTTGGGATGTTACATTTACTCCCCCCGTTCAATAAAATTTCGTCCTCGAAATTTGAACATTTATACTCTGGGGAATAATCCTTGACACTTCGTCTATCCTTTTCTTATGCATGCTTGCCAAGCACGCAACACAATTGTACATCACAATCATACAATATTCTCATCATGTACCCAGGGTGTTGTATTCAAACACTAAACCCATCACTACACTTCCACTACGCTTGATTATACAGTCCTCACTGCCTGATACATTCTACCATTTTCTGTTAATCTCACAACATTCTCTAGACATACTAGTCCCAATACCACAATACTCGTGAGTCATCCCACCAAGTATTAAGCACATAGGTCTTACAACCCTGAGCCTCCGCTCGTCTATCACATATTCGAGCTTCCTCAATATAAGCTCGTGGATTACTTTCATCTCGCTCAGCATTATAGCTGGCTATTACTATTTGACCTACCTGGTTCAGATCTCTTGACATCCTAACAGTTTCTGTTCCGATATCAATACAATCATTTACTGCACCACTTTTCATTTTAACTGTGTTGTCTCATTTTCAAATTGTCGCAAATTGAGAATTCTTATGGTTGCAGTACATTTCACAATCCGTACCATACTAACAGTAATAGTACTATCACCTCTTAAAATCAATCGCTTCCAGTTCAAATCTTTATGAAAACAATTCACTGCCGGACTATTTCCAAAAATATTTATTATCGGCACACATTAATGAGCAGGATTATTCGTTTCACAAATTTACCATTTGAAAGCTCTCGCCACCACTTCAACCTTTCGGTACAGCGGGATATTCCAATCCTTTCATATACAAACCACCGCAGCGGCAATGCACTTGTTGGCCAATGTGGGAGAATTTCCGTCCCTACTCAGGACCCAGTGTCCACACTGGTACACTAACAGGCCACCCCACCAGAATCCCCACCTGGGAATAAGGACAATGTCCAGGAGCACTGCTCCAACGTCTGCATGGGTCCCAACCAAACAAGGCAAAACACACGCCCTTACAAGGCGAAAGTATTCAGATTGGATACATACACTGCTGGTGCGAGTAACAGCTTCTCAAAACAAATCCTCTCAAAAGAACTTTATACAATGGCTAGCGATTCAAAACATTCTAAAACATATGGCAAGATCTAGTAAACTGTGTACATCTACAACAGTTTCCGACCTATTCCAGTTTTGTACTGCCTTTAACTCAACACAATTGAAAACTCTGTTTCCAATCTTGGGTTCTACCAAACCCCTTATATAAGACAATCATCATTTCAATAGCGACCTCTTCTTTTGGTCTCAAATTCAATTGAAAATGCTTGTTTTGAAAACTCTATTTCGAAAATGCACAAATTCGATTCCAAAAATTTCAAATATAGCAGGTGCATTAGCAAGTTCAAAATTCAATTTTTAAACTTATCTAGGAACCAGACAACTGTTCTAGAAATTCATCATTGCTAATCAC